>OX411244.1:8066864-9348508 GCA_948150575.1 Tinea pellionella | reverse complement strand
AGCAAAATATTACACTGCTCTTAATAATTTGAATGACATAGTATGATTTGTTAATTTTTAATTTAATATGTACTTAGCTAATAATTCTATGTAATAAATTGTTATTTATTTTGTTTACCAAGGAAAATTTAATTGCCACGCTCCTTCTTCATCACCAGAAAGAAATTTTCTCAAAGCGCTTGCTGACGAGTTTATCCCAAACTCTAAACCAGCGTCTGACCTATATAACAATATATTAAAAAAACATTAATAATGTCGGGTCGATTTGTAATAATAAATGATATTATTCCTTTTACTATAAGTACTTACCGTAAGTCCGCAGGTACCTGAAACGTATATATATTTTATAAATAAATTGTAGGCAATTCAATTATAATAGATGTATTTAAATTAATTTTGCTAAAGTCTAACGATATTTTATATATAACCCGTTGCAAACGCGATTCATTCAATCTGATATAATCAGACATTGCTAGTGTAGATTAAGAGCGATGATGGCTACTTTGGAGCGAATTTACGAATGAAATCGTCGTCCACTACGATTACCAGTTCCAGATTGATAGTACTCGTAAGTAATAAGAAATACGAATGACTACATTCTAGATTGCTTTGCAGTGCTACGATTTGTAGTAATCTTTAGAAGTGGTGTTTTCACATCCAATTTAATCAGATTGTTTTCTTTAAATGCTTAGCTCACTGCACCTTTATGCAGCGACCTCAGACTTTTGATTACTTAAATTAAAGTAATAAATAATAGAAAAACAAAACCCCAAAATATCTTCTCTAGACGATTTTAAGTACTCAGTATATTTTAGCTACAAAATTAAATGTTATATATGAGTATAATAAAAAAGTTTAATTTGTCTAACACAAAATGCGTTTATTTAAATATAATAGAAATCTGGGACTAAAGTTGACAATCGATAGTTGTCACTTGATCGAATCGAAAACAAAATGTATGGATTTGACGTTTCGTTATGACGACAGTGAAATGTCAAACACCATATATCGAACGATGTCGGTTGGCTTTTGACTTTAGCTTCGGGTGAATGTTTCTAATTGTGGACACGTATGTATCGTACGAATATCTAATTTTAGAGGATAGATACACAATTGGTGTTGTAGAATGTTAGGGCATAACAATTGACTAATTATCTTTAATGCAGTTTCATTGTCCATTAGCAATTCATTGTTTCTGTCCACTCTTGTGGGACTAAAGGTGTGATACTAAATTTACATACACAGTAATAGTTGCATAAATTAGTTTATTAGTTTATGGTTGACTTGCATTATTGATTTTGTATTTATGTTCATTAGTTTGAAACTTTTAAATTATTATGATGCGACTTGCATTTGTTTTATAATCCCAAGAGAGCGAATTTTTTTCTTTTAGCTCGGCATATGACAATACTCCGCCTAATGTTAAGCTATAGATAGAGTGCGGTCCATGAAACAACTCCTACTACTGATAAATTTCTACATGCAGCAGTCTTTATGGGTGCTAAAGGATACGAAAGTGATAGACGACACTCTGGGCTGATAACCATCGTCTGTCTGCCTACCTCTTAGAATTGTATTTAAACATAATTTAAAACATGTCTCATGTAGTCTAAAATATTTTATTATTATATTTTATCAAGTATGCAAACGTCGTAATAATATTATACTAATTTTTAGTTCACAAAATATTATATAAACTTGAGTCTACGACTCGTAGCACTTGGAGCGCAATACGAATGATTGAATTTGCTAACAAGTTGCAATAATTATAAAGTGAATTTACTCAATTTGCGAGAACTAGTTTCTAATTAAAGTAGTTCTCTTAATAAATATAAAAGTTGTTTATTTTATATTTATTATTAAGATTTATTAAAAGGGCGTTTTGCAGACATCTGCTGACTTTCAAATAATGGTAATCGGTAGTAATAATTATAATAGTAGTCCGGCATGTAACTGCAGTCAGCAGTCGCTGCTAATGAGTGCGGCAGAGTACCATGCACCATGAGCTGTTACCTACAACTGTACCATAAATGTCTGCAGTCAGCAGTCGCCGGCGCTAGTGACAAAGCACAGTCGTCTCTATACACTCACTTGAAAGTGGTAGTACTACTCGGGACACCAGACGGGACTAATAAAACCATTATTAGTCTGCCTACCACTCCTTTAATTAATGCCTCGACGCCTTCAACCGCTAGGCCACGGCCGAACTAATATTCTAAACTAGATTTTTTTATTAAAAAATACATATACTATTCTCGATTGGCTATCTATATTATTAAGGAAATTTCCACATATGCGGGCGGAATGTAATGATTGAGTGTTTGCCAGGCAGATTCATGAACAATTCCTTTGTCAGAAACTGATTGCGTTCACAGTAACGACTAGAGTACTGTGAGATTAGAACAGCTGGGACATGATTGCAAGTTTACATCCATTACAACTCTCTCAAAGGGTCTGTTATACATAAATCAATTAACAAATAAAATACATAACAAATTGCAAAGGTAATTGCAAATTTCTAATGTTCAGGAGGGTTATATGATTAAAGAGGTATTAGTTGTGATAACCGACGTAATTTATATTAATATAAATAAAAAATAAAATTTATGGATTCATAAAAAGTAGTATGGAATGAACATGGAATAAAACATAATTTCTTCCACTTAGTCGCATGTTCTAACTAAACGACTGCGTACATACGTAATTTATTATATTAGTGCGCTCTTTACTGATAATATTATTAAATGTTGTTCAAAGTAAATTTATTAAATGACGGACGCAACCAGCACATTAAATCATTTTATATTTCATAATTTACAGTGGCGGCGCGCGGCGATTGACTTAACCTGGCTTGTATTTGAATATTTACTGTATACGTGTATATATCACTCAACATAATATATTAATTATATTATATTTTGGGGCTAGAATTAATTAATTCAACAATGTGGGAACAGTAGGAACTTGCCTATTTAGACTATATTTTAAGGTAAATGGATCAGAGTAAAAGAAACTTCGTCTTGCTGCCAAAAGGTTGTATTTCAGAGTTACAACATAGATAGAAAAACGAACCTAATACTTATAAACTAAACAGTAACAAATGACCAGTACGTAATATAAATTAGTAAAAAGAGTTCATTTTAATGTAAGTTGTATTTTCAGATAATATAATCTTAACAAATACGAGAGGTCTGTGTTCAAACCTAGCTAAATTGTGACCGGTACCAATTGTAACTATATTGTATGTACTTTGGTCGTTCAGTGCCTGCGATACAAGCATTGGCTTAGTACATGCATTTAAACAGAGACATTGATAATTACGAAGTAAGGAAGTCTCACATATACAAAATATACATATACATATACGAGTAATGTTTATTGTGTTGGTCAGACGGCATAATGTGTGTTGGCGCCAACAAAGTCTAATGCATTAAAAGCAAAGTCCACAACAGAATGGACTGCAGACTGGAAAAGACTTCACACTAGGTCCAAATAGAAGTGACGCGGCGAGCCCGACAGTACTCGACACATACAATAGCGCGTGGGGAGGGAGAAGGGAGGTCTTTGTTTACCAACCAGTGATGGGCGTAATCATATTATATAAAGCTCGATTACCACTGACTCACTGACTGACTGACATATATTATGAAGCACTTGCCGGGGGGTTAGAGAGATGATTCTTTTTGGGGCGTGTAGAGGGCGTTCCAACGACCCCAGGAAAACTTCGACTTTGACCGGAAGTGGACTTTGGACCGGAAGCGATGCCGATATCTCGGAAACGGAACGAGATAGGGCACAAGTGCCGGAACAAAAGTCGTAGGGAATGCCCTCTAATATCGAAATCCATAATTTGTTTTTTCAAAAAAAAATTTTTTTTCAAATTACCCGAAAAATAACTTTTTCAGCGCTGCGAAGCACGCCCAAAAAAACTAGTTATATTATATACAGCTCGATTACCACTGACTGACTGACTCACTGACTGACATATATTATGAAGCACTTGCCGGGGGGTTAGCGAGATGATTTTTTTTGGGGGGTGTAGAGGGCGGTCCCGGGACCTCGGGAAAACCTCGACTTTGACCGGAAGCGGACTCTGGACCGGAAGCGATGCCGATATCTCGGAAACGGAACGAGATAGGGCACAAGTGCCGGAACAAAAGTCGTAGGGAATGCCCTCTAATATCGAAATCCATAATTTGTTTTTTCAAAAAAAAATTTTTTTTCAAATTACCCGAAAAAAAACTTTTTCAGCGCCGCGAAGCGCGCCCAAAAAACTAGTCATATTATATAAAGCTCGATTACCACTGACTCACTGACTGACTGACATATATTATGAAGCACTTGCCGGGGGGTTAGAGAGATGATTCTTTTTGGGGCGTGTAGAGGGCGTTCCCGCGACCCCAGAAAAACCTCGACTTTGACCGGAAGTGGACTCTGGACCGGAAGCGATGCCGATATCTCGGAAACGAAACGAGGTAGGGCACAAGTGCCGGAACAAAAGTCGTAGGGAATGCCCTCTAATATCGAAATCCATAATTTGTTTTTTCAAAAAAAATTTTTTTTTTCAAAACTACCCGAAAAAAAACTTTTTCAGCGCCGCGAAGCGCGCCCAAAAAACTAGTTAACTTCTATTTGTAATATTATTTCTGATTACGACTACATGTAGTTATCATTACATATCTAGCTAGCGGCAGGTCACGTGGACTCACGATCGAACCACGCAAAATTCTGACTTTTGTCGCTCAGTGCCTATAGGTACTACTAAAACGTGGTAGACTATAATAGTTACTAGAGTAGACGGAATATCTGCAATTTTTTTATAATAATAAAACTGTGGGTAAGAAATAAAAGCCTAAAGATTTTCATTAATTTGTTAAAAAAAAAATCACATAATCGCGATTGCAATTACAATTCACAAATTAAGTTAGTAATCAAAATATTTCATTACTTTTTAGGATTATTTCATAAAATAAATAATTACCCACAAACTAAATATAATAAATATAATGAGGCTATTCCCAAATTACATTTACATTACACATACAATGATTATAATAATAAAAATATGACTAAATTTTTTGTGGGTAGTTTTAAAAAGAATAAACAAAATTTATTTAGATCGATATTAGATCATTCCCAACTTCGGCCCTATCTCGTTCCGTTCCGGAGATATCGCGTTCCGGAACCAGACGGAACGGAATTTCGGAGCATTTTGCGTTTTATATGAGGTCACGTGGGGCCCTTCTATACTTATCAAGAAAAAATATCTCTCTAACCTCCCGGTAAGTGCTCCATAATTGATCTCAGTCAGTGAGTGGCAATCGAGCTCTATATAATATGACTTTAGGTTATTACAATCTTGATATTGCCGATTTTTAATTATACTCCAGCTACTTGTTGATTATAATAAACTAAATAATATATTTAAGACTATATATATGGATATTATATTTATGTTATGTCTGTGGGTATTATAGAATACTATTTTGTATGGTGGTGGGTTATTTCAAATATAAAAGCTTTTTGTTACTACAGTCTACTCTGAACCGTAGTTTCATTCGTACATTCTATATAATAAAAATAAATTGCTGTTCGTTAGTCTCGCTAAAACTCGAGAACGGCAGGACTGATTTGGCTAATTTTGTTTTTGAATTATTTGTGGAAGTCCGGGGAAGGTTTAAAAGATGAGTAAATATGAAAAAAATGCTTGGAATATAGTAAAAAGAACAATTTCGCCCCTTAGAAACTATTCCCTTGGTTTTGAATGTCAAACATTTGATGTTCGTCCCGTCGTTAGGAATCAATTAAATTTAAAAGTCGTTCAGAAATTCTTTTTTATTGATTGATTCTAAGACGGTACGAAGTTTGCCGGGTCAGCTAGTATTAAATATTAGTTCAATATCCCTAGGAACCTTTTATATAGAGGACTTAGAAACAAACAAAACTTTCCTTAATAAACAAGCTATCTAACGCAAATTTAGTTTTCAAGTAGCACTGCAACGCATGCGAGTCAAACAAACAAAGAAACATTCATTGTTGTATATATAAGATACCAGTCCGTAGAAGGACTGCGGGCATTCCCTTCATCTACGTGTAACACTACCAATACTGAAACGTTATTTCAGGGTACTCGTATTTATTATTATTGTTAGGTTTAAAAGTATTTTTTAAAGAAATCAAGCCGCAATGTAATAATAACATCGCTAAGGCATAGCAAGCGCTCGATCATCCATTAGCTGTGAGTTGAATGACTTCGCGCGTGCTATTAGACCTTCGTTCGCGACACCAGCCGTATATCAATAATTGCATTCACATTGCTTGTTTTTGATATTTCGATTATTTTTTGCGTTTTTTACCTAATAATGTTATCTAGTTTATATTAGGGCAATAAATGTCAAAAAATTAAAAAAAAACATGTTCTATAATAAAATATACCGGCATCAGAGTGATGTATACAACTTCTAGTTCGCGGAGATGACCCCTTTTTACACCATTATAAATACAAAATAAACTTACCGAACAATCACGCTCTTCCGTAACATTTATAGCATAATTCGCATTAGAATCATCTATAACTCCCTGTAAAGAAATACCAAATATATATTATTTTATTGTGATAATAAACATTATCGACATTTAATTTTATCGATAATTCTAGATTTGGCTAGATGAATTAGGTTAGAAGTCAAAACTCACTAGAAGATAATGATCATGGACAGCACTCCTTCCGATTTTTCTGCCCTGTTGAATAAATACATATAATTTAGTTACTTTTAATTTAATCAATAGAAACGGTCGTGGTGAGTTGATAAGATGGGCTCACAAGTCACAATCGATTGTGTATCCAAATATCTCAGCCGGTACTAATGTGACTCTGTTATAGGTATCTATATACATTGATCTCTCACCGCATCTCAGCATATAAGACTAATTTAGCAAAGGTAGGTGAGTACAAATAAGATTTAAATTTCTTGTATAATAAATTTAATTTATATTTTTTGAAAACCGTATCTATTTCTAAAATATAATCTTACCGCAAATACAGTGTTGCAATATGTTTCATGAGCATTTTGTATCTCCACGAACAGCTGTAAATAAACCTTTAATAAATAAAAGTAATTAATTAAAAGTTAAAATTAATTATAAAAACAAACAATTCTTACGTCTGGATCAATGAGTTTCATAAAATCCGGTTCTGATTTGGCACCATCATCGAATGGTTTTTGGTTTTCTATGAAATCTTCAAATCTTACACTTCGTCTAGTAGGTGTCCGCTCACTATTGTCATTTGCCGGATACTCTATTACTATCTGTATTGAAATTATTATAGTTAACTTTATTAATACTACGTGATTGTAATAGTAATAATTATTAATAATAATGATTACCGCTTCGACGTCTATTGGGTGACTACGAGAACAACCAGGTACTGGCTCATTTACCTATAAATCAAAATATATATGTAATTATTGTAGCCAAGCATAACCTGGATGGTGCACATTCGTCTACTAGAGTCTCTTCGAGTATTAATTTGTAACAAAGGTAAATTTTTATGCATTAAGTTTTTTTTTTTGTGAAGCAAGTTTTAAATTCAGATTCTACCAGCTTATTGATTATTGTTTTGGCTTGACTGGGAGTCGATCTCATTGTTTTGTTTGATATAAAAGATGTAAAAAGTGTTGTGCCCCTTCAATCATGTGTTAATGATAGATTTTTAAGATTTTCATATAATATTTCTTTTTATCAAGCTGCAATGTAGTCGTAACAATGAAAAGAAAGCAATGCGATACGGGCGAATCAGCTGCAAGTTCAATGACCTCAAGCTTATTACGAGGCCGTCGTGACATCTACATTGCTTGTTTTTGATATTTCAATGATGGTTTGTGTTTTTAACAAACAATGGTACTATAATGTTACGTCATCCAATTTCTTATAGACGAAACCTACATCTTATGTCATGCTAAATTCATACTAAAATTAAATGTTTTCAGTCACATTTATTTCTCCATGTAAAGAGAACTGTTGCCTGAACTACTCTGGCTTGTGCCGACCACTGGCAATAGAAGTTGGCAACGTTTACTAAATTAGCTATAATCACACTTTTAGACGTTTTGATCCTTTTTTGCAGATATTAGTCCCATTAGAGGGTGTGGAGAAGAGCGTTGTGGTGTTGCATTATTTATTACCTCATCACGTTTCCTCATCTCCGCATTCTTATCATCCGACTTTGAGGTAGTTTCGCCACCCATCCACAGCTCTACTATCTAAAATGTTTACCATTTAAATTGTGGATTTGCTTACAGAAAAGATTAACGACATTTAAAGAATATTACACAAACCTCTTCAACTTCTTCCGTATTTAAAAATACAGAGTCTATTGTGTATTGGTTAACTGAGCTGCTGGTACCTGATATCTGCAAATATATTAGTCTATTTAGAAGATAACTAACTTGAAATGTAAGATCCGTTAAGTGACCTAGTCGCATTTCGGAATCAGTTTGGAAGTAGCCGAGTATAACGACTGGAATGTCCCTACACTGACACTCAAGCTGTCATAACGGACGCGATTAATCTGTATAGTTTTCATGGAACGCTCGCCACTATAAAAATTAACAACGCGTAAAATAACAATGATATTGTATGACCCTAAACTTACAGTTTGAATTCCATGCAGTGTCGATAAACCTGAACCAGAGATTTCTTCTATTGATTGAATATCCTGCAAAATTATAATCTAATAAAGGGAATTTTCTGCAATAATACATACGAGTGTTCGAAATAATAATAATAGAGAATGGAATATTTTAAACAAATTATATTTAAATTGATATGATATTGTATAAACCTTGTAAAGATAACAATTTACTAACCTTAACTTCCTCAGATTCAATTTGACATGAATCAATAAGATCACTGATTTTATCGCTGAACGTCTAAAATGTAAACAACTTTCGTCAACAAGTAACCGGGCACCACACAAATAAAAATAGAATAAAATTACACTTTTATTTGATACTAGCGACGAAACCCCCGGCGTTGCTCGGTTAAAATACATCGCATGTTTAATGGTATAAAAAAATATTTAAGGATCCGTTTTTAACGTAGGTTTCTATCTTAGATATTGAGAGACTTATTTAACCATTAAACATACGGTGTTTATAGAGTTAATCAAATCAAATTAATTAACTAATTAACGAATTGAAAATAAGAAATACTCTAGTAAATGTGGAAACAGAAATTTGTAGAACTTTCTAGAATGTATTCTCCCAATCCTTGGATCCTTCAAGCGGAGCGTGAAAAAGCACCTTCTCAGGCCGGCATAGTGGTGGCGACTGGAGCCACCGTGCGAGCGGTTCTCTAGTCGTCAATGCTCATGGACCTCCACTGCGTTTACCATCAGAGGTCGAGGTCACATGTCGTGCCAAAATAAAAAAATAATTCTATATCGATTTTAGCAGCTATACACATTTTTAATGTTTGTAGATCATTCTAGAAGTTTTTAGATCTTTCTAGATCATTCCAGAAATTTGTAGAACTTTCTCGAACATTCTATATCGATTTTAGCAGTTGATAAAGTTTTGGAACTTTCTAGATCATTCTTGAAATTTTTAGAACCTTCTAGAACATTCTAGATCGATTTTAGCAGTTGATAAAGTTTTGGAACTTTCTAGATCATTCCTGAAATTTTTAGAACCTTCTAGAACATTCTAGATCGATTTTAGCAGTTGATAAAGTTTTGGAACTTTCTAGATCATTCCTGAAATTTTTAGAACCTTCTAGAACATTCTAGATCGATTTTAGCAGTTGATAAAGTTTTGGAACTTTCTAGATCATTCCTGAAATTTTTAGAACCTTCTAGAACATTCTAGATCGGTTTTAGCAGTTGATAACGTTTTGGAACTTTCTAGATCATTCCTGAAATTTTTAGAACCTTCTAGAACATTCCATATCGATTTTAACAGTTGCGCTCATTTTGGAACTTTCTAGATCATTCCGGAAATTTGTAGAACTTTCTAGAACATTGTATATCGATTTTAGCAGTTAATAACGTTTTGGAACTTTCTAGATCATTCTTGAAGCTTTTAGAACCTTCTAGATAAATTGTAACAGTTACACACATTTTGGAGTTTTCTAGATTATTTAAAAAAATTTTAGAACTCTATACTTAGTACTCTCTCTCTCTCTATACTTAGTAGTTAGAAAAGGACAGATATACATTTTTTGAAATTTTCGCCTCCCACAACCACCCTCTTCCACCCACCGCTACCAAACTCCCTTACTTTCACCAGGAGATCAAGGGGTATCTACCACCACAACGGGAAGTCGATTGGAGTTGGTGGTCATAGAGAAAACCCTGTATTTACGTACTAACATTAGCATTTTATATAAGTATTTAGATTTAGATTATTTATTTTTTATATAAAAATATTTAGTATTTTTCACATTAATAAACTTACGAAACAAAATTTTCTTTAATGATTTGCAAAAATATTACAAACCTCAGATGAATTTCGCCTTTTTGTGTCGTTATCTCGTTTTTTGTTAGTAATACTAGATTGCTTCTTAGTGCGGTGTTTAATTTTTATTTTTGGTACATCTGCATTTTCAGCGCTTACATTATCGCCCGTCGTCTAAATTGAAAATAAAGTAATAAATTTAATTTTTATGTACAAAATTAACTATTTAAAATAACATATTTTTCGTTATTTTCTATTTTGCTGCAACTAGTTTACAACTTATAAGTAGTTTATTAAAACGTCGTTTAATAGTATGTAACTGATTTAAAATAATCTAGAGCAAAACCTCACTAACCTCTGGTATTATTGGTTGAGATGGTTTGCTGTCTGGAACTCCGTCCTTACTATTTCCTTCTATTGTTACTTCTTCATCAGTAGATATCTACAATATTACGAAGAGATTTAAGTAAAACAGTAATTTATTGGCTTTAAATAAATTCATTTTAAACATTGTAGAATTAATACTAACCCCAGGTATACCATGGAAAGTAGAGAGAGTAGATTCAATAATTGATGCCTCTGGGAGAATATCGTCCTTTGATGTACTTACTTCTGATTTAGAATCATATTTAGTTATATCATCATAGGATAATGATTTTCTCTGCAAATACAACTAATTTAGGTTTTGTGTTCGGTATATGACAACATTCCGCCTAATGTAAAGCTAAAATGCGGTCTATAAACGGAAACAACTGCTACTATAGAGAAATCTCTATGGACAGCAGTCGCTTCTGCTATGCCGGTCTGAGGAGACATGTATGCACCATCTAAATTGATAGTGCACACTCCTCTCGCTGGCTACTTTCAAACCGCTCCCGAAACGGGACAGCAAGAAGACAAGCAACTTACAGATAATGCAGGACTTGCACCGATGACCTTAATAATGGGGATTGGTGGAAGCCACACCTGGAAATAATTGGGTAATAAAAATAAATAAGAACAAAAATAAAACAAACATTCTATACTGTTCAATTTTATGTAATTGTTGAATAATTTATCGAGGATCTTTTACTAACCCCTGGGGTTGTGGATATAGTGGCATCATCAATTGATATTTCAGTATGTCGATCATCAATTACAGAATTTTCTTCAGATTTCAAACCACGACTTGTCGTAACAGTCGACTTTTCCTGGAAAAAAGTTTTTTAAGAAAGATGTCATGACACCAATTAACTTTGATTCAAAAGCATCATACCTGTGTACTGTACTAGTCAGTACTAGCCATCAAGCAAAGGAACAAAATAAAACTATTCACTTTAGTTAAAGAATGGGTACTTACTGATGTTGCAGGACTAGCGCCGATTACATTAATAGTGGGAATTGGATGTGGACAGGCCTGAAAAAAATGGGAAATAAAAGTAACAAAATAAAAATAAAAATTAAACAAGCATTCAATAGTGGTAAATTTTATGTAATTGTTGAATAATAGGCCTAGGAATTTTTACTAACTCCGGGGATGTCCAAGCTTGAGGATAAAGTGGTATCGATTGATGTGTCATTATGGCGATCATCAGATTCAGAATTTTCTTCAGATACAACTTCAGATTTCCAACCACGACTCGGTATTTCCTGCAAAGAAAGGCATTTTGAAAGAATTCATGATATAAACTAACTTTGATTTAAAAGCATTGTACCTGTGTATATACAGTTAAATTGTCAGATATAGATTAGTACAACTAGAATAGAGTCACTAATAGAATAGATACTTACAGGTGTTGTAGGACTGGCGCTGATTATATTAATAGTTGGGATTTGTTGTGGATATGCCTGAAAAAAAAATCCAATGTAAATAACAAAATAAAAATTAAACAGACATATTGACCAAATCGATGCAATTATTGTTTTTTTCCTTATTGTAGTTATTAATATATATCTCAATTATTGCAATGCTGAATTTTTTATTATAAGTGTTGATAAAAATTCAATTAACTTTTGTGTCAAAAACTCTCCATTCTACTTTCTGTCTTTATAGATAGGCAGATCTTCCAATTATTGGATGGACGTAGCAATATGTTACTGAGTTTTTGATTTTTTGAAGTTCTAATTTACAGTTGACTACATTGGTATTGGACGCGACTCGTATATTGAGTTAATTTTTTTTGAATTAATTTATTGCATTTTTCATTAACGCTGAATTTATTATTAATAATTGTTCAATTGATGCAATTGCTGAATAATTGGTTGAAGAAATTTTACTAACTCCTTGGAATTCCCAGCTTGATGATAACGTCATATCATCTGCTGATGTTTCTGTATAACGATCATCAGCTACAGAATTTTCTTCTGATGCAACTTCAGATTTCGAATCACGACTTGCTGTGATTGATTTGTCCTGCAGAAAGAAAAGTATTAAGAAGGAAGTCATGACAGCAACTAACTTTGCCAAAAATAATATAGACCAAATAGAAAATAAACGAATAACATAAAAATATTGCTTCACTTTAGTAACATAGTAAATCGTTAAAGCGGCCATGGTATGACACGTAAACTCACGATCGATGAGATCCGTGTTTGAACCTCGCTAATTCTGACCGGTACCAATATAATTTTGTTATATGTACTCTGGTCGCTCAGTGCCTATAGACACTATTAATATTAAAGAGTGGTAGGCAGACTGATGATAGTTATTAGCCCAGTCTGTCGTCCTGGGGTAGTACCATGACTTTCAAATGTAACACCCGTGAAGTAACCTTGTCGCGCTTTGGGAGCAGTTTGAAAGTAGTCAGGTATAACGAAGGAGTAGCAGTTGTTTCCGTTCATGGACCGCACTCTAGCTTTACAGCAAGCGGAGTGTTGTCATATGCTGAGCTACAATAAAAAATTTTTTTTTATAAAAGATACTTACAGATGCTGTTGGACTAGCGCCAATTACATTAATAGTAGGAATTGGTGGTGGCCACGCCTGCAAAAAAAGTCGTTTAAAGTATTTTTTAATGATATTATATTATAAATGTGAACATATGGATGTTCATTCGAGAATCACGATTAAATAACCGAATTGTTTTAGATACAAATAATAGCGTATTGGTATTTTATTTTCCATATTTTTTATGACATTCTAGGAATGGAAATGAAGGATATTCATAGTTATTCAAGAAACCACCAACCTATGCATATTTCTAATACTAATAATGATTTTTATTCAATTTGGTTGTAGGGCTATAGCCATAGATTTTTTTATCAATTATTTTAATTAAATGTATAAAATAAAATTAATTCTGAATAGTTCAGATCACTGATGAATACTTTAGAAAGTTTGCGCTGGGGCCGTAGTGGAATTGTTGCGCGTTCACGCTGGTGAAAACTAGAGAGTTATTTATGAAATAATTTTAATCATCAATTCCTTAGATACACTAGAGGTGAAAACTTCATACATCTGACATAAAAAAGCCATAGGCCACTATAAGCGATTTGGCATGTCAAGTACTAACAGAGAACCTAAACGTGACTGGCCATGTTTCCTCTCGCGTCACATTGTGAACGTTATTGCGCATCTAGTTGTATATATCAATGACCAATTCCAGTTCGGTGGAAAGCAGCTAGTAACAAAGTAAAAATGGAAAAAAAACCGTTATTAAAAAAAATCTAGTTGTCCGAAGAGCTTTTACTAACCCCGGGGATATCCCAAGTTGTGGATAACGTAGTATCATCAAATGATGTTTCAGTATGTCGATCATCAGCTATAGAATTTTCTTCTGATATAATTTCAGATTTTGAACGACTTGTCGTGATAGTTGACTTATCCTGTAAAAAACAAAAGTTTTAGGAAGGAAGTTATGATAGCAACTTATTATATACCTGTGTACTATACAGTAAAGGTTATATACTTAGAGTACTATATAGTTAGAGGTACTTACCGATGGTGCAGGACTAGCGCCGATTACATTAATAGTAGGGATCGGTTGGTTGGCCGAACCGGGTCTTATCTGCGAGATAAAAGATTAAATAAAACACTAAAGACGTTTAATCTTCTTTTACGCTTGAAATATTCAGATTCTTTAATTATTCCATTGTAAATACAGAAAAAATAATCATAGAATTTTATTAGATATTAACTAGATACGTACAATCGATCGTAGATTCTCGAAAGGCCGAGTTATGTTATAGAGTGGTAGTTCTGATGCTCGTTCAGGCCTTCTCTGCAATAGAAAAGAGATATTTGAATTTGGGAACTTGCGCACGTAACTGTTGCTTAGCTCAGACATTTAATATATTGCTGCAGTTTGTCCAGAAATATGATATCGTGCCGTGAATTGAGGGTAAGCCATTCTATAACTGAGTTATTGCACTTGCCAACGGTCTGACTAAATAGCCAGGACGCACCGCACTCACGACTAGGATTAAATTTAATACTTTTTAACGATACGTTACCTATTTTTTATCTAAATAAGTAACGAATGTGCAACGCAAACAATTGTGGTTTAATGGCGTTAAACTAAAATTTGTAAATACCTAAAAAACTAAATAAACGTTTTTTATTATTGATTAGATGTATCGTCACTTATATCACTGTAAAATATTGTAAAAACAATTTTTAAAAATATAATTTAAGCTAATTTTATAATTTATTTTTGGTACCTATGTTTTGTGTATTTTTTTAATCTTTAAAAGAGTGCTTGCTCATGGTCCTCTCGTCTGATTCGAACCATGAAAATACTGTACCTTAATCTGATACTTTTGCTCGTGATACCCTATTTTTTATTTTTTTTATTGTAGCTCGGCATGTGACAACACTCCGCTTGATGTAAAGCTAGAGTGCGGTCCATGAATGGAAACAACTGCTACTACAGAGAAACCTGTGCGGTACCATCGCCTCCACTATGCCGGCTTGAGGAGACGAACATGTACTATCAAGATTGACAGTACACACTCTGGTATAACGAGAGCGTTATACCTGGCTACTTTCAAACTATTCCCGAAACGCGACAAGGTCACTTCACGGGTGTTACATTCGAAAGTGGTGGTACTACCCCAGGACGGCAGACTGAGCTAATAACCATCATCAGTCTGCCTACCACTCTTTAATAGTGGCTATAGGCTCTGAGCGACCGAAGTACATATAACAACGTTACATTGGTACCGGTCATAATTAGCGAGTTTCGAACACGGGTTTCATTAATCGTGAGTTCACGCGTCTTACCGCTAAACCACGGCCGCTCTTAATATCGGGAAGGCTCTTACCTCAATAAGAGGAAACGAGGGAATCACGGGCAAGTATCATTTTAAAACAATAATTTTATAAATGAAAAATTTTGTTCATTATAAATTAAATGTATAAAATATCGAGAGGATTATTTATATGCCAATAATGTTTTATTCATTATGCCTACATACATGATGATGAATACATAATTACAAACTGATTGCTATTTGCTTTTTGCGAAATATATTACAAATTATCATAAAATAATATTTATTTTATTTTAATAATTTTAAGTGAATATCGTTGTATCTTCTTCAGTATTAAATAAACATATATTAATAAACTGAACTTTAAACGATTGCTTGTACAAATACATCAAACTGACAAAAAAGTTGACAATTATGTATAGTTTATTAATTGTTAGATGAAACATTCAACTACAGTTTTAGTTTGATGTAGTCTGGAATGGAGAAAATGTCGTTCTAAAGCTCCAGCTACGCGCACATAATCAGCTACATAGCTTAACGGCAACTTCGTGTCGTAGACAATTTCGTAGCATTATTATTAGTCGCGTAGCGAACTCGTAGTATTCGTCTCTTTAAAAAGTAGCTTAACAATCTGAGATTTAGAGAACTGTATCGATATCTTGTGAACTTTTTCTAATATTACAAGATCGCTGCCTGCCGAAATTTCTGTGTGGTAGCAGTTGTTTCCGTTCATGGCCCGTTAGAACCTAGAAGCTTAACATCAGCCGCTACAATAAAATAATATTGAAAATACAAAAAGGAGTACAAATATGTGTGTTTATATCACAATTCCAACGAAGCAAATAAAAACATATTTAATATAAACGTAAATTCTATTCAACATGAAACATTTTGCCGAGTCAGGAAGACGGTATTTTCGGATGCCATTTCCTGAAAATGTATTATGCAAATATCAACATACAATATGCAATGTTAAAGAGAAACATTAATTAATACTTTTGTGAGTGAAACATACTATAAAATGTATGGTACCTATACATTTAAATTTAGTACATCCAGAAAAGTTCTTATTATTTTCAAAATAATTACAAGTGAATATGTTTATAGCTAGTAATTTAGTTGAATGGTGAAGTGGAGATTAAAAATGTTTACTGAAGGTAGTAGTGCCACCATTTCAAGTGTAACAACACATGTGAAGTGTTCCTAGTCGCGTTTCGGGATGAGAGTAGCTGTGTAATAGTAAATGTATAATGAGAGGAATGTGCTTTGTTAATTTGGACAGTGTACATTCGGAAGGCATGGCGGTGCAGACGTAACGCTATGGTAGCAGTTGTCACCGCTTATGGACCATATCTTAACTATTCTAACATAAGCGGGGTATGGTCACATGTCGGGTTATTGTGAAAACCTATTGGATTATATGCATATAATTTTATGTATATACACTTGTCGGCTCCGGCGCATGTGCCAACTTGGTTAGTCTATTTCCGACGAACGCGGGGTGAAGACGTGTTATGCACAACGTGTAGAGCCGAAAAACATAACATATACAATTATAAAACGTCTAATAATTATAATTATAATTAGATACAATGTCCTCACCCCAAACTAAGATAGTTTGTCCTATGAGTAACAGGACAAGAACAAGTCAGACCCAAAACAAATACTGTGTTATTTACTTTTCTTAAGTAATAATTATCACATTTAAAATATTTGTTTAACGATTAATCGAACCCCGGACCTCTGTGTAGCTAGAATAGCGCGCTAACCACTGCGCCACGTTCGAAAAAATAGTAGGTATAGTTATTAATTATATTATCAAAGGGTCTCATCGATCATGAGTTCACGCATCTTACCGCTAGGCCACGGCCACTCTATTTATTAGAACAACAACAAAAAATAAATAAAACAAATTATTATCGTAAAGATTTGACTACCGGAACTTGTAGTTAGTAAAAAGGTACTGATATAAAAGTCTCTGTCGTTCAGTGGTGAGCGCACCAGTCTAACGGAGGTTCCGTCTTCGATTTTCAGTTTGGTCTTTGGTCTGATCTGGTAGGTGTTTTCTTGTCATGATACCTAAAAGGTATTCTATGGGATGAGGGCATTGTATATATTGTATTTATTCATATACAATGATTACATAATATATATGAATGAGTAATTTATAATTACATTGTTGCTAATGTAATGAACTTAATATTAAATTAATTAATTATAAATAATGAAGGAAGATTAATAGCGGCTTAATTAAAGTAGGATTATGAAAATATGTCCAAAATGGATTTTCAAGAAAATTTTTCAATATCGCTAATGCAAAATACACCGAGACGCAAAAATTCCGGGTCACTTAAAAACTCAATTATAGTTTTATAAATACTTAAAATTTATTTATGAGATACTATTATAATGTAAATGACTTAATACACACAGGTTAATTATACTCGTAAAATTATATTTCATAAATAAACTATCTATCTCTTTTAGAGAATCGGGGTTTTTATAAGTGACCCGGTATTTATCTGTATCACTGTGTATTATCAGAAATGTGTCAGACTAAATATTGTATGGTTCGCAAAAGTATGGTCCAGAAAAGAGGTGATACACCCCAGAGGCAGATATGACTATAAAGAGCATATAAAATATTTTAAAAGTAAGAGAGAGGGACATCTCCGCTCAGTAAAGATTAAAATGTTTAAAACAATAATACGTAATATCTTTATCTATGTACAATGTACATATATGTATTGCTTATACCAGGAAATACCAGTAGATACCAACAAATGGGTAGGTATGATTTATGAATATTGTACTACAAACAGGATGCTGCTCACGGAATTCGATATCATTCCAATATTTTGAATTTCAGATTTAAACAGAAACCGCACTATAGGGGCGCGGATGTTTTGCGGTTACTATCATATAAAACAATAGAAACAATATTAAAATATCCATGCCGCGCCCACCTCCCGCTAAAGTGCGGTTACAACCTTAATATACTCGTATACGTTTCGTAACATTACCCACTTAATTAATCTTTCATGATTCCACGAATTCAGGCTGATAGTAGGTACGTACAGGTTTTCAACTGTAATATTTCATTTTATTTTTCAATTTAAAGTAATTTATCCATTTACATACATTCGCTGTGCATATATTAAAGGACAGGTTACATATTCGCGTGTCATGTGTGACAATCGAAGAGTTTAATTTACAGGCATGACGCGTACATATGATTATGTGGCCTGACTTTTAAACTCGCGTCAATAATATTGTGCAATAAAATCGTATTTTTACATTCCGCCTTGCTGTCATATCAATAATCAATCAAGAATCAATAAATAAAACACTCAGCAGGTAGCAAATGAGTTAACAACTCAAATGTATGTAAAAACAGATTATACTTTCAATTTTGGAATATTTCTTCACAGTCTTTAGGCATGTCAGAGTCCGCTGTCCGTATCTCGTTGCCGCCTTGGTCGCGTCATTTCGCTCTTGTTCTACCCCTGTATACATATGTATGTATAAAAAGGTCGGTACTTTTTATCATAATTAATTGTAAAGCGTCAAGAAGGCCAAGCTGTAAGTAAATATTAGAAACAACCTTGAGTAGTAATGATTTATCAAAATAGGTACAGATAACATTACGTCAATTAAACTTAATATAGAAATGTTACAAATATACATTTTCATGCAGACCGTATATCCCACATAATAATGAATCATTTCTCACTGAAATTCAGGAATATTTAAAACATATTTTTTGGAAATCATCAACACAATTTTCCATTAACAATTCTTTTGTTAAACGAAACAATGTGCAGCGCCGATAATATGTTTCATGCAATAATAACTGATAAAGTTTTAAAATTTCAATTTTCATTTTTAAATATTGTAAAAAAATACATTTTATTTTTGTGAGGACGTTCTTTGTATTTAAACTATCTGTTGGTATCGTAGAATATAGAATAGATAGCTTACAATTGGATTTTAAATAAATTACTCAAAAATAACCAGATTAATGATATCGCACATTCTGTGTTAACTAGATATATTTCAGTTTTGCGCGTTTATCGATACCCATCAATGGTATGTATTTCATACAAATTCCTGAATAGCTTCTTTGAATATTCATAATTTTGATGTTGTTTTCTAATGTGATACTACCCCGGGACAGCAAACTGTATACCCGTCATATCTTTAAAGTGTAAGTAAATAATTATAAAGAGTTTTGTCAAAGTAATTGTTTTACCTACAGCTCTACTTTGTATAGATATTAATAAGTAAATAAAACTAAATAATAATTAAAACCAAAAACAATATATTATTTTCGATTTAAATAGCTGTTTTGTTTTTGAGAGGAGTGTGCACTGTCAATAGATGGTACATGTTCGTCTCCTCAAGCCGGCATAGTGGAGGCGACTGCTGCCCGCACAGGTTTCTCTGTAGTAGCAGTTGTTTCCATTCATGGACCGCACTCTAGCTTTACATCAGGCGGAGTGTTGTCACATGCCGAGCTACAATAAAAAAATAAAATAAAAATTTTAAAAAAAAAAATTATGCATAACGAGGTTGCTACAATACCCCCTTACCTACCCCATGCTCTAACATAAAATAAAAGCAAATAAAATCGCGGGACGTAACATGTTCACGGCACGACCACACTCTGAGGTGGGTAGAATACATAGCTTCTGCTAGTCGGCGATGGATACAACGCTATAGTATACAAGATGTAACAGCGCACGGGTTGCGTTTATGGCATGACATTGTTGAGACGAGACAAACCGACATACTTTGGTTAAAATTTTGTAGCTGAATCATGAGTTGGTCTACCTACCATTATCGACTTGACGTCTCTTTTCTTAACACTTGTATTTAAAAATTAATCAAGTTTTTTTTCAGCCATATGAATTTGTCGCCCCCTAAATTGACGCCCGGGGCACACACCCCTGGGCTTTGCCTCCCTCCTCTCAAATCCGAGTCTACTCGACATCTCTTACTTTATTGGCATAAAATAAAACAATTCTTTTCACTTTAAATCGACGACGATTTTCATTTTTTATTTTGTGCAAAACGGTTGCCACCCGCGTTTAACATTTTATTTATTTATATACTTTATTGAAATTTTACAAAAGGTGGACTTAAAGCCGGTAAGGGGAGGTATTATTTTAATATAATAAATACATAAATAATATATACAATATATACATACACAATAAACAAATACTACTATAATATATAATAAATATACTACGATATATAAATAATAATTACTATGACGAGAAGTTTCCTGATAGGCAAGAAGACGACAAATTATATTTTTAAAATTTAAAAATAATTATTATATTATATTAAACTGCCGCAGCATGTAACTTATAAACAATTTATATTTTAAACTAAGAAGGGAATTCACTTGTGACGTCCACTCAGAGCTACGAAATGTCGGTTATTTAGCTACCGGTATACAGGTCGCCGGTATTTGCACGAAGAATGCATCCCTTGTAAGCATAGTATATAATATAATAAAATAGTTTTATACATTTATCAAATACTCTGCTATTAATCTATCAATTATATCTAAGTATCGCTATTTTCCTCGATTTTTACACACCAATTTTCCTCCCTCACATGCATCACCACACACACTACAAACATCCGCTTGTGTGAAAGTAATATGATGTGTTACTTTTATAAAGGGAAATGCTCATTCACCTAAGAGAAATGTGCCCACAATTTTTTTCTATAGTTTGTCGATGATTTTTAGTGCATTGTGTAAGAAAACTAGATTCCTTATCACCAACAAGCATTAACTTTTTCACCCAAGATATTAAGTACTTAAGCTTTTTCTGATGTAACATTTGAGATTATATTAAATGCTTTAATAATGGATGATAAATGTTTTTTATGTAATTAAATATTGTCTATTGATTGGTAAACGATGTGATGATATAATTGAAATAAATTAATGGAAAAATAAGATATTATTTTGGAATATTGTTTTGGTAACAAACTATTAAAAAAAGGCCCAAAAATTTTAATCTGCTACTATCCTATTATGATCTGGTCAAATAAAGTAATGCTTACGTTGCAATCTATAAAACTTCAAGACCTGGTAGGCAGACTAATGAAGGACGGCAGATTACTTAATAACCATCATCAGTCTGCCTACCTCTGTTAATATACCACAGGCACTGAGCGACCGTAGCGCATCTAACAAATTTACATTTGTGTTGGCTATGATTTCAATCGTTAGGCTTCGGCTGCTTAAATAAACATAGGACATATAAACACAGGAAATATAAACATAATATAGAACTATAAAGGAGAGATATATAAAAAAAATTCAAATCTATACAATTAATAAGTGTGTGTGTGTGTGTGTTTGGTTTCAAAGTTTTAAGCTAAAACCGTACAATAACGGCGCGGCGCGGTAAAATATTCTCCTGAAATTAACGCACCGCGTCGCGCCTCGCCTCTATTGTGCGGTTTGGTTATATAGTTGATTGAAACGCGCAGCACCGCACCGCTTCGCATACTGCGCTAGCTTGACTCAAATGACTCTACCACATTCTGTGTTGATATGGTTGTGGTATTTGGTGTCATTATATTTGCTGCGAATCTAAAACGAGATGTAATTTGTGTGGTTTTTCTCAACTCTAAATCTTTTACCAATCTACAGTAAATTAATCAAGTAGGTTCTATCTCTCTATATCTAAATCTAGTTACTATCTCTCAGTTATGTTAGTGTGATATATATATATATATATATATGTGTGTGTGTGTGTGTGTGTGTGTGTGTGTGTGTGTGTGTGTTAGTGACTCAGATACATGAGAGATCTCCCTAAAAAGGGGTGCCGTTTTTGATAATTGTAGGATTAGAATCGGAAAATTAAATAAATTGTCGTGAATGCTTAAATGTCTGTTGATTTTACAATAATTTAAAATGTTTATTTAATAGTTAACGCGTTAGATTTTTTAAAATATTATTGCGCACACACCGACTAATCTGTTTAGAGTCTAGTCCTAGAGCGTTTGGACATTTTTCTTTATTAAATTGATAATAATATTACTATTATTATTAGATATTAATAATATTAGACATGCTCGATAAAACTCTCGCCCGTCGGAAGTATTATAGTCGTCCGTCGGCGGAGAAAAGGACATTTTGGGCATTTTTCCTTATTGAATTAAGATTTATATTAAATTTTTAATATCATCATTAGATATTAATAATATTGAAACACTCGATGAATCTCGCATCCGTCGGAAGTATTATAGCTGCCCGTCGGCACCGGAACGACATATTCGGCATTTTTCCTTATTAAATTATTATTAGATTACTAATAAATTGTTAATATCATTATTAGATATAAAAAATAATAATATTGAAACACTCAATGAAACTCGCGGCCGTCGGAAGCTTATAGCTGTCCGTCGGCATGAGAAAGACGTATTGAACATATTTCCTTATTAAATTATTATAAGATTATTATTAAATTGTTACTCGTAATATCATTATTAGATATAAAAATTAATAATATTGAAACACGCGATGAAACTCGCGGCCGTCGGAAGCTTATAGCTGCCCGTCGGCATGGGAAGGACGTATTGAGCATTTTTCCTTATTCAATTATTATAAGATTATTATTAAATTGTTAATATCATTATTAGATAATAATAATAATAATGAAACACTCGATTAAACTCGCGGCCGTCGGAAGTGTTATAGCTGGCCGTCGGCACCGGAAGGACGTATTGAGCATTTTTCCTCATTAAATTATTATAAGATTATTATTAAATTGTTAATAACATTATTCGATAAATATAATAATGAAACACTCGATGAATCTCGCATCCGTCGGAAGTATTATAGCTACCCGTCGGCACCGGAACGACATACGTGTATTCGGCATTTTTCCTTATTAAATTATTATAAGATTATTATTAAATTGTCAATATCATTATTAGATATAAAAAATAATAATAATGAAACGCTCGATGAAACTCGCGGCCGTCGGAAGCTTATAGCTGCCCGTCGGCACCGGAACGACCTATTCGGCATTTTTCCTTATTAAATTATTATAAGATTACGATTAAATTGTTAATATCATTAATAGATATAAAAAATAATAATATTGAAACACTCGATGAAACTCGCGGCCGTCGGAAGCTTATAGCTGCCCGTCGGCATTGGAAGGACGTATTGAGCATTTTTCCTCATTAAATTATTATAAGATTATTATTAAATTGTTAATAACATTATTCGATAAATATAATAATGAAACACTCGATGAATCTCGCATCCGTCGGAAGTATTATAGCTACCCGTCGGCACCGGAACGACCTATTCGGCATTTTTCCTTATTAAATTATTATAAGATTACTATTAAATTGTTAATAACATTATTCGATAATAATAATAATGAAACACTCGATTAAACTGGCGGCCGTCTCAAGTCCTGCCCGTCGGCATGGGAAGGACGTTTTGGGCATTTTTCCTTATTAAATTAAGACTAGTATTAAATCGTTAATATTACTATTATTATTAAATATGAATATAATAATATTGGGCATTTATAATAAAATAAGTATTAGATATCGTTCGTTAACTTATAATGTGGAATAAGAAAAGTAACTTCAATATGTCCATCCGACGGGCGGTATATAATAAATGCGGGATTCGGCGGGTAGTTAGATACAGATAGCGGATAGAGTCAGAATTATATACATTACCAACAGCCAGATTTCATAGCTCGGTATTTTTTAAAACGTAATTTTATTCGAAACAACAGAATAAAAAATAACCGAGTGCTGCAGAATTTAAAATTTTTCAGTTGTGCTCCTTCCGCCGAAACTAAGCATGAATAATTTTATAACTACCTATTTTATTTAAATATTGATATGTCAATTATTTACTTGCAGTATAAATTATATTTCATTTTACAAATAAATATACTATATTAATTTATTTATTTTACTAATAAAAATGTACTTACTGCCGGTCTTCTGCGGGATTCTCTCCACTGCTGAAATTTTGACTGTACCAGCCCCATATTTTTTGCAAATTTAATTAATTAATTAAAATTAAAATAGTTCATGTGCGAATAAAGAGTCAGTCCAACTTTAATTCAAATATTACAACGCGCGAAACTGGCCGCGAAAGCTTTCCTCAGTAAGCCCACGTTGCACTAGTGCATCAAGGCACCTGACCGCTGCCGCTCCAACCGCCGGACTGCGAGCGAGCTAGGCTACATTTCCCCGCCTAGGACTCAACCCGAGGATGCATTCTCTCCCAGGAATTTGGATTTGTCAACTCATTTTAGCATTTAAAGTGACTTGTTAGGGTTCAAAATATAAAATATGATTTTATATTTTAAATTTTATCCATATTTTAAGGTAAATTTTGAGTATTAGTTTATTATACTTTTGAAATGTAAATCTACTAAGTGAAGACAAATAAAAAATTTAAAAAAAACGTAATTTTATACATAATATTTATAATTATATAATTTTCAAAAATTATACGTTACATTTGAGTCATCTACAAATAATATAATGACATTATGGCAGTTCTAAATGACAAAAAGCAATTTTCGCGGTCACTCGAGCTTTAAAAAAGGGTAAGTAAACTGCAGATTTAAAAATACATTGTTGTATGGTTACTGAGGTTTTGAACGTCGTTCAATTTTGACAGTTTCATTTATATTTGATTGGAAGAATATTTTTCCACGCAATATTTTTTTTAAACGGTATAACAGAGTTACGTATTTATTTAAAACTTATTAATAATATTTATTTTATTATTTCATTCCTTAAATTAAGTAAAGATATTATTTTAGTACATTTTTGTTTTCAAAATACTTAAAATATTGCTTTATATTGTATATTAAATTATATTTACGTACAGTTCGTAATTTAATATTCATTCTATCTCGACACTGAGTCGGTAGACGAACAGTAATACGCTTTCACAGTTTATGTTATAAGCCAAATGGTGCACTTTGTACAAAACACAAACTAACAAACAATATTTTGGGGATTAAGTAATGATGTTTATTGTATTTCATTCCGCAGGCTTAGTCAGTATTTAGAAAATCTCTAAAGTAGTTTAAAGTACTTTATTATAATTAAGAAAATGCAGGCTCGCGGTCCACTGATCGTGAGTGACAGTGTCATATGCGGGGTATTCTTGGAGTTGCTGGTCTGCCATCAAGGAGTCCTCAGGTGGTGGGTAGAGAGTCTGCTCTACTGACACTCTGCTTTTGGAGAAGACCTGAGTGAGAGACCACGCTTCATCACGTTTTAATCGTGTATACCCGGGGAGATCGACAGCATCTCGACCTTAAAGAGTAAAATAAAATGTTAAATATATATTTTTTTAAGCTAGAGTGCGATTCATGAGCGCAAGCGACTACTACCAAACAAATGTCCCCCCTGTTATGCCGGCTTGAGTACTCGAATGTGCACTATCCTCTTGTAACGATTTAATTATGGATAAGGCTGTCAATTAATGTGCTCTCCCTATATGTTCAGGTTATTAATATTGCTGCCAAAAATTCGTGGAAAGTTACATCTTAATTAAATTTGAATATTGAACAATGCAGTCAATTTAGTGTAATTTTGTTAAATTGAGGGGCTGGCTGTGGCGTTGGAGGGAGGGATATACCTACTAATACAATACGCGAAGCTTGAATTCAATCAAATTCATCAGGTACATGTTCCAAAGACTTCCTATTTCAACCTAATGTGATCGAAGTCCCTTATGCGCTGGTGGTGGCATACAGTGTAATATAAATTCAATCAATTAAAAAAATCTCTTAATATCATAAACTAGTTCTTTTATGATATACAGTCGCCGTGAAAGCGATGATAATTATTAACCCAATTGCCACCAGTAAGTACCCTGAGGTACCCTGGCGTGAATCAAAACTAGCGAGGATCTGATCACACCCTTGCGGTGCAGTGTTCCGTTATCTCCTTCGCCGAGCCAAGAGCCGTAGTTTCGGAGTTGGACTGCCGTTCATATATCGTAACTAACTAACTTATAACTAGCATAGCGGACGTAACTACTATCTACTGCTTTTTTGGCTTGTCCACTCTCTAACTAGAGATGAAGATATATAAACCTTACTATAGTATTAGTTAAATATAAAGCCAGACGCATGTACGCTACGACATATACGCGTACAGTGACATTTTGCAAATGCACACATTGGTGTGTAGATTGTAGATTTTTCGCACGCTCCTTTTTTGCAATTGAGTCGCTTTAGGTGCTCGTTGTGCGCGAAGTGGCCCGCCCGCATCACTGCTACCACCCAATATCTCCCAGGAAATATTTCACGTTCCTACTCACCTCCGGGAGAGTCTGCCGTGCCGAGCAACTTTTACCGTGGTTCGGCTACGCGGCTGCACTCCAAGAGCACACACGTGACTGTCTCTTCTGCCCCCATACAACCTCTGCACAAGGGACTATCTGTAACTACATTAGTGTGTGTATAAAAAACGCTTTCACAAAGTTGCCTAACCCTAAAGTTAGATGAATACGGTAAACACAACATGTAAGTCCGTTCGTGTAAAATATAATAAAAGATTGTATATGGAGTATCAGTTATTAAGTGCCTCTCCAATACCAATATACGCGCTTTCACTAATTGATAAAAAAATAGACCGAATACAAATTGTATATTCGAATATATTCAACGAGAATCGTATCTGGTAACTATGGTTAGTAAGTACTTATGAGTAACTTCCCCTTCGTATGCCCTCGTGTCTATGTATTGTGTCTATATGACATTGGTAGGGTGGCCAGTGCCTGGAATAATTGGAAATGCGCAGAGCGTATTGTAGTTATCAATTCAATTTGTTATTTTTCAACCGATTTTTTGATGGAAAAATAAATAATTGAACAACAACTTAAACAATGTAAACGCGCCAACATTGTATTATTTGCTGCAAATTGGATATATTGGATATATTGCACCTACTAACATTTGTGGTTTTTTTTGCAGCTCGGATTATGACAATACTCCGTCCGATGATAAGCTAGAATGCGGTCCATGAACGAAAACAACTGCTACCACAGATAAATTATAGGCAGCAGTCGCCTCCGCTATGCTAACCTGCGGAGAAGAATGTGGTATACTTGACTTAGAAAGCTGATCCCGAAACGTGACTAGGGCACTTCACGGATATTACACCTGAGGACGGCGGACTGGGCAAATAAGCATCATCAGTCTGCGGTGGTTTTTCATAGGCACTGAACGATCAAATTAATATATTTTAAAAGAAATTTGCATTTTATATTTGTGCAATGAAGAAATACACAAAAATTACTGAAGCGTGAATTACGAGCCGCGCGGCAGCTTTACGTATAAAATAAGATTTTATAAATTAATTTTATGTTAGAATTTTTATCCAGATTTTCTATGAATTTCTTCGTATATTACGTGACATAAATTGAAATTGAAATATTACGAGTTCGCATTTATTAAATATTAAAAAAGATTGTTAATACCCGTTTATAGAAGAATTGAGTTTATTTTTTTCATTAACGTTGATGAAAATAATACGTTTTGGAATAAAATAGGCAAAGCTTGGGAATGTTTAGCACGGTGTTAGTTATATTTTAGGAGGTGGATGCTGAATTGCTGAAAGGTTATTGATAAGATTATTGTACGGCCTATAAGCTACGTTTGTCACTCAGTGTTGAGCCTCCAACGAATCGACTCGTTGTGATCTATACATTTATATATGTTTATACTTATTTATGTATGTATATAAGAGCGCAGGTTTTGAACAACGAGTTATTCTAAAACATAAAAACAAAGTTTTGTAATTCCATTAATTAAAAAATAAATCTATACATATACTGATAATCGGTAAAAAACTATTTTTGGCTGTTTCAAAATAAAATATATTCATGAACAGTCATGTCAATATAACAGATTCGCTTTTAAAGATAATACTAATTACAATAAAGAACATATTTTAAAATAATTTTCACTCCTTAATAAATTACTATACGAATTTGTGTATGTGTTTGTTGGAAAAAAATGAATTTAGGCTGGATTCAAGAAATAGATTATGTGTTGAATTATTTACTTAAAGTGTTAATGTGTAATAGTGGTGAATTATATCCATTAAGTGTTCGTGAATATCCATTAGTGCGAGTAAATTAATAAACATAGAAAGTATGCAGAGATGATGGTTATAGCCCAGCTTGCCGTCCTGAGGTAGTACCACCTCTTTCAAGTAAAACATCCATAGCCACGTAATGGAATCACATAGCGGAGTCGACTGCTGTCTGCAAATATTTCTCTGTGGCAGAAGTTGTCTCCGCAAGATAGAATGCGGCTATCTTGATCACTTTCCTGATAATATTAATTAATAACAAAATTATGTGTAGAAGCTTAAATTGTTAGTTACTTAAGCATAGATGAGAAACTTTGAGATGAATTTCAGACTTGGAATTTGAGCAGTCGCAGTGTTATCTTAGTGAACTTAGTTATAATATTATCTAGTTGAAAGTGATTTCAGATAAGCCTTTAAGTTTCGTACGTGAGAATTTGATAGTCGACGTGTTTGGACGTACCCCCAATTTGGTTGGTCAATTGGATAAATCATTTGAGTCGGGGCACGGTTCGCACGTCAATTCATTTAGGGTCCTGTACCTGCCGATCACCTTGACAGTACGATTGCTTTGACCTTGACAGCGCGTAAATACGCAGAAAGTGCTATTTTTTCAAATTGCGCCTAATATATATTGAATTTAAAAAAAATGCTCTATATTGCAAATAAAAAGATGAGAAAGATTGATTTAGAGCTCACTTCACGATGTTTTTTTTATATTTATTTATAAGGCATGATTAAGGAAAAAAAATCCCCACTTAAACACTCAAAAAATCTATGATTTTTGAAATCCTTTTATGAAATACTAGTATGATGTAAACGACTTAATAATGCACATACTCGTATAGAGTTAGAGACGATACGAAATTGCTTTTGTTTGAACATTATTTTTTGAATTTATTCAAACTTCTTATTTTTTAACTAAAACTTGTATGAATGGAATCTCTACTGAGGCTAATTATACACAATCTACTGAAATTTAACTTAAGTTTTAATTAATTTAAAAAAAAAAATTGCGTCTCACTTGAATTTATATATTTTTTAGACTCTAAATGTTATAGTTACTGAATAGTTACGCTGGTAGCAATAAGAAATGCCACGATTTTTGTAACAATAGCTTAAAGATGAAATTGCTTATCATCTAAGAATATTTATAATATCATCTTTTAGGTAATTCGAAAGCTTTCATAATAATGTTTTTTTTAATTATAGTAACATTAATACAAGCCTTTTATACACCGATTTTACGATAGGTATCAATAATAAACTAGATGCAGTCAGTTTAAACGTCGATATCACTTATGCGATGAATATTTTAACACAAAATGGTACTCTTTGAAAACACGGCACTAGTTAATTTGTTAAGGAATAAGTTTTGTAATGCCGCTCAAAGTAATGTTACATGCTAAAAGCACAGGATGTATAATATCCTTCCTGCGTAGTTGAAGCCAATTTGTTTGAGACGTCAACTTATAAGATTGAATTTTGGAACTTCACATTTTGCTCTTATACAAGTAACATGATGCTAGATACCACACTTGTAAACTATCCAGTATAAACTTTAGCACCTAATCCCAATTATAAAGTTTAACGTATGTTATAAAATTTTCAGCTCCTAAAGGAAAGTTAATACTTTTCTGGATCCACATTTCTATGTAGCGTAACTTCGTCGTTCAAAATTGAAGTGGCCGTAGTTGATACTCAATTCGGTATTTATTGCTTTTGAATTAATTCATTGTCGTTATTGGGAATCGGCCTTCAAAAGTCAAATTGTATAATTATGTTTAATAAGAGCATCTATATTCTATAAGTGTATTTGCTATAAGCTGATTCACTTTTTCTTTTATTATTTTTTTTTTTTTGGCACGACATGTGACCTCGACTGGTCTGGTGGAAAACTCAGTGGAGATCCATGAGCATTGACGACTAGAGAACCGCTCGTACGGTGGCTCCAGTCGCCCCTACTATGCCGGTCTGAGAAGGTGCTTTTTCATGCTCCGCTTGAAGGATCCAAGGTGAAAGGATATATGATATATTTCAAATACAACACATGTATACACACATAGTATTTATTTAGTGTGATTTTAATTTTTATTTATTTATAACTTACCTTTAGACCTTAATTCAGCCTTCATTACTTATAGCTGTAGTATATTCTTCGTTACATTCCCATTAGTAAATTAAAACATTATCATTAAAAAGTTTCGGTTTCGGTCGTAAAGTTTGTTTCAGTCGTAAAAGTTTGTTTTGGTCGGTCACTACAAAATTGTAAACTGAATGTTTGTATTTAGACACAACTTTGTAACAACTTTTACCTTTGACTGAAGCTTTTATTAAACGTGTGAGTAAGTCGCAAGATTTTCAAAAAACATTCGAACATCACTTTAAAAATTAATCTTTTAAAAGTTTGTATTTTTCGAAAGATATTTCTATAAAATCATCTTATAACCGTACGAGTGATTATTCTTTCTGTAGATAAAGATTATTGAGGTAATTCAAACTAGTATAAGGCTGTCAATTTTGTCACGAGAGTAAAAAGTTAAAAATAAATGAGTACTTCACTTAGTATATCTAAAATAACCCATAAATTTTCTAATAGTTTGAAATAACCGCCAAGACTGCTGGCCTCAATAGGGTATTTAAAATGTGAGAATTAACGAGAAAATTTGCATATTTCATTCTGGACCTGTCATTTAGCTTTTATATTGAGTTCTAATCTCAGAATATAATCTGCTCTCCGTGGGTACTCTCAGCCTGACCTAATAATCATTTTTGTGATATTTGCTTCGATAAAAAAAAGAATATTTATATTTTTTATTATTATACTTAATTATTTATTCATTTGTTTTTTGGGAAACAATCAGCTAAATATCGTGGTAGGTAACAAAGACTGAATTAACAATTTCCACTTATATAAAATTAAGTATATTAAATATATTAAAATATAATTCATTATATTAGAAAATTAATAATATAGGTAAAACAGTACATGGTAGAAAAATGGTAATCATTAAACTAAACGTAATAATAAACATAAACATTTAAAATACATACAATAGTACAATATACTATAGTATACAATAGTATATGCGCGCAGCAAATAAATGTTTTAAAGTGTTCAATCTCCCACCGTAAAGCTGTACTTACACAGTAGTGTAAGGCCGTGTTCCCACTTATCGGAAGTCGCATGTCGGACCCAGCAAAATGCTGAGTGCACAAAGTGGCAATACGTTTTGTATGAAACATGAAACTATTTTATCTAGCTCTGTGTTTTTGTCGGATGTTTGGTTAACGCAGATTTCAAAATTATGTCAAATGTCGTTCGGAAACTCCTCTCCCCACTACAACCGAAATTTTCTTTTGTGAGCTATTTTTCTTTGTCTTCTTAAGTACCTTCGTCGACGCGAAGTGATCTAATCGTGTCTTGGGACCAGCATGATAGTACATATAACGGGAGGAGTGTATGGTGTCAACCTGGATGAAGTACATATAGGCCCAATTATCTATTGAGTGTCACTGAATGATAATTTTAAGTTTTAGTTCAGTTACATGAGGAAACTTTTGAAAGCCGGGTTGTTTCGTAGTTATATTATCCGGGCAGTATAAAATAAGTATTTATTAAAACTAAAATGAGTACGATATACTGCAAACTCTTCTTCATCAAATAGTCTTATCAAATAAAATAAAAAATACTTTCATACTTTAAATCTTTTAATATAAGTTTTTACGTTTCTTAAGATAAAATAAAAACAATCAATTGAAGCAGTAAATCCAGTTCTATTAGTTTGTAACTCTTAGAAAAAAAAATCTTTAAAGAAGAAAAAGCAACTAAGTAATATGCCTTTATTGACAGGCGAAGTTTTTACGAAAGCTTTTACGGCAAACAAGCTTTTAAAATCAAGAATCAAGGATTAATAACTTTAGATAACGTCGTGAATTTCTTTTCTTTTATTAAAACTAATCTTTAGATGGGACAGACATTGTCGCAAACGACAATGCTCTCTTATATTAATAAGAATTTTAGAAAATATGAGCATATTTTATTAATATATGTAGTACCTAGATATTACGGTGTTCTAAATACTTAATAATACAAATTAATTATAGCATATGAAGAAATCTAGGTCACTCTGACATAATGTACTTGAAAGGCTTTTACTAATGGAAAGGAATTATAGAAATAGTTTCAATGTAGCGAGTAAACGGTTTATATAATATTTATAACATTTATAAGCGGATTTTAGACCGAAGGGATGGTATAATCCCTCGCAGGCTCTTTTTCCGTAATTGAACAGCTATGGCCGCTCGTTGTGCGTAGTGTGGACCGCTTCACCGCAGCCACCCGATGTCTCCCAGGAAGGACAGGAGACTCTTCACGTTTCTGCACACCTGCAGGAGCGGTCAGAAGGGCTTTGCGAATGCACTATGCGAATGGCATAATATTAACAATTTCAAAAAATAGTTGTAGGCAACTGATGTTTACAGGTGTAACACCCGTGAAGTGGGTACATAGTCGTAAAGTAGCAGTAAAGTAGTAGTTTACTACAATTTAACCGGGTTTAAAAACGCGCATTAATGCCACGTCGTTTTAGCTGTTGATTATGATTATGAAAAATTTTATTTTATTTTTTTCACAAGTGGTAGACGCTTAATAACTTATTTCCAGTTTGGTATATGTATATATAATAAAGGCCAAGCGTGGGGCAAGGCGAGTGGGGTTGCGGATGAATGAGAAAGCGTGCCCGTGACCACACAATCATATGACGTGCAGAGGGATACCGTGGGGGTTTTAGTCGTGTATGTCCGGTGTTAGGGAGTGCTGGAGTGCCTGACATCGCCCTGTCGTCTTTGTTTGAAGGTTTAACTTATTATAATTATTATTTTATTAGAAATATTTAATAATAAAGTTTATTTTATGGCTTCTCTGTTTATATTTATTATTCATGGATAGTACAAGAGACCGGTCCATTGGAGTTCATTTTTCATTAGTGAAACAATACTGAAAAGCAGATAATGAAAATCCCCGAGTAAATAAATATTCAATATAATGATTGAAGAGCAAAATAAACTAAATCCCAAGGAAACGCGCTCATTTATCTATTATCTGCAGCAAACGACAATTGTCTTTGAGCTGAATAGGATTAATTGTTTACTTGTCTCTAAATCGAATTTCTAAGTAAGATTCATTTTCATTAACGATTAAAATCTATTAACTGTGTTTTTTTAATTTTTTAATTAATTTTAATTAACTTCTTCTTGTTATCTAATTAATGTAAAAATAAAATTTATTTTATCTTATTTTTATATTATGTCAGTTCGATAGACGGGTGCAGTCAATAGCAGAGGCTGGTGCAATTTTAAGATTCCAGGAATCACAACGAAATGACCATTTTTATAAACTTCGGCAAAGCTGCCTCGAAGTTTTTAAAAACATGCCAGTCGCAGCCGGTGGAAGTACTTTTGCGGAGCTTTAAAGTACCTGTAAGTGGCGTGGAAATTGTATAAATATATCGATCGTCTTCCTTCAAGGTAAACTTTAAAGGTAAATTGGAAAAGTTATCTCAAAAGCTGAAGCCTGATATGTATGTAAATTACATACAAATTATTTTGATAATAAATGTAATGCAATACTCGTATATACTGTTCCCGGCAACTTAGTATTATGGCTTTAGGTTTAGTGTTCTCCGTATGAAACTTTTTAAATGGGTAATAAAAAATAATAAAACATACCTTCTTCAATTCCTGCTTTCCAACCTTACTCAGCTAAAAGACGTATCACACACATGCAAATAAATAAATATATATATTAACGGTTTTGCGTAAACCCTATAAAGAAATTTCATGCGTATTGAGTGGGTAAGTGAGCAGAATTTACATATATGGATTACATACAAATCAATCTAAAATAGGTAGTACTCTAAAATAATAACATTATCATATATCAATATTGATGACATTTTAGAACACACTTGCATATATAGCAATGTACAATATTCATCATGTTTGCATACAAAATACTTTATTATTGACTCACTGTCGGATTACTTTATTTAGTACCTACGAACGATGAAAATATATACAATTGTCATATAATATTGCAAGATTATCAATCTGGTATATGCAAAGTTTTTTTTTTCTAAAGTGGGACTTTTCTAGGTAATGTACACTTTAAAATATTGACCAATATCGAGAACGGAGTACCCTAATAATATCTTTTACAATCTTTTAAACTAATGTTTTAAATGGGTCTGTAGTTATCTGGACCCGTTGGCGACTGACCTCATGGGTATGTGGACTCGATTGCTAATTAGGTGCAAATAATTAGAAAAATTAATTCACGACATATGTGGCATCTAAACATTAAAACAATGATTAACAAATATTATTTATTTTAACAACCATTAAAATAATATTTTCATAATATAAGCTTTGGTGAAATTCATACTAAGTTTCTAGAAACGATCTGAAATAATTTCTATTTTGCGAGTCAACTACTCGCTATCTGAAAACTCCGATGGTAATACTCGTATAAAAAGGAATCATCCCGTTGTATGTTTCACAACAAGGATAGTACCATAAAGTTATGTTTGACCAATAAATGATAAAAACTGATTCAAATTTTTTTTTATTCGTGGTCTCAGCAATAAAACATAAATGCTTGGACCTCATCGATTCTTCTTCGCGTTATTGCTAGCTGTCGTTTAACTCCCTGCATTTAAACTGCCGTAAACTGCTCGTTGAGGACATTTGGAGAAGAAAGGAGGAAGGATAGATGGAGCTCATCTAGTGACATTTCATTTTCATTTAGTGAGTCCAATTTTCTTTTTAAAACTATTAACTCACATATTCAAAGATATCTATTCATAATAGATCTATCTTTAAGATAATAAGTCTAATAATGATTTGCATGTTTATTTGTCTGTGTCTTTACGTGCGGTCTAGAGTGGAGCTCGTTTGCCTATAAGGTACCTGTTTACCCTCAATTTAAAGAGACCCATATTGTACTTGTCTGTAGGGAGACAAGAGCGTTCTAATCTGTTTTAAAGGGCACTTTCAATTTATATGCAAAAATGAACCGATCGTGAGCAGTACGACACGAGCACCGCGGCTCCGACATGGCGACACCAACTATTTAAATTAAAAACTAAGATTAAGCTATAAAGAGCTTCGCCAAACAATTTAAATTTTAAAGAATGGTAGGCAGACTGATGGTGGTTATTAGCCCAGTCTGGGGACCACCACTTTCGAATATAACACCCGTGAAGTGACCTTGTCGCTCTTCTGGACCCGTTTGGAAATAGTCAGGTATAATGTGAGGAGTATACATTGTCAAATTGAATGGTGCACATTCGTCTACTTAATGCGACATAGTGGAGGTGATTGCTGCCTGCAGTTCATAAACCGCACTCTAGTTTAACATTAGTCGGTGCGTTATCCTATTATGGCGAGCTACTGTAAAAAATAAAAATATTGCACTACTATACACACTCCGCTGTAGGGAGTACTCGTATGTTTGTCTCTCACATAATATTACTGCCTTTATTCGCACAGGCCTGAATGGATAGCTAAGCTTTCTTTTTTTTCTACATAACGAGATTAAACAGTACTAAAACACGGCCGCTATTCGTAAAATCTAATTGTTGTTTATAGACAACAAAATGTGAGTTTTGTGAATTATTCAAACCTTTGATGAAATTACCTCTTCCTTTTTGCTTGCTTGTACTTTTACAACAAACTTCTATATACTAGAAAATACTGGATTCAGTCTGAAGAGAAACTACGCTTAAAAAGAAAATTTAATTTAAGAGTGGTAAACAGACTTACGATGGTTATTAGCGCATTCTACCGTCCTGGGATGGCACCACCACCCTAGTTAAATGTTGTACCTGTGAAGCAGTGCCGGATTTAAGCATAGGCAACATAAGCGGTTGCCTATGGGCCGCCACGACAAGGGGGCCGCCACCACACCACAAAAATAATTTATTAAATTAAATCGATAAAGGCTCAGTAGAAACAAAAAAATACTAAGTTTTGTTTTAAATTCTGTGTTAGCCAACTTATTTAGTTGCTCTCTTCTTTACCTTAATAGAAAGTTTCAACAGTTAACCACAAACGATTTGAGGGCCTCCACAACATGCTCTGCCTATGGGCTGCCGAAGTCTAAATCCGGCGCTGTTGTAAAGTGACCTTATCACGTTTCGGGACACAGATATAACGAGAGGAGTGTGCACTGTCAACCTGAATGTTGAACATTCGTCTACTTAAGCCGGCATAGCGGAAGCAACTATAGCCTGCAGAAATTTCTCTGTATTAGCAGTTTCCGTTCATAGACTGCACTCTAGCTTAACATCAGACGAAGTTGTCATAATATTAAGTTAAAATAAAAACATAATCCATACAAAATTGTAGCAGCAAAAGAAACAAAGAAGAAGAAAATTATAATCAAGATTAACTGAGTGCGCCGCTAGCATCTGCGTATGAAACAAGCTTGTTTTTATTACGTCTATACTAATAAAAAATCTGAGCAGATTTAGTTAATATTTTACAAGGAGACCGGGAAAGAGGGTGAAATAGGAAATCATTTCCCAAGGTAAGGATGAGAATATTGATGTCTTTGGTAAGAAAATAACTTGTTTCTACGTCCTACGTCTGCCAGAGAGTAAATTGTGATTTAAAAAATAATATTTAAATCTTTGTATCCACACTAACCGTACTTGCATGTAATGATAATATTTAAATAAATGTTTCTTAGTTTGTCTTGCATGAGATAACTTAGGTATGTTTTAGTTTTTTTTTTTTTGGAACGGTGATCAACAGTAAAAAGAGTCCTAAAGATAGAACAGATTCTAATATATTATATTATACAGGATGTGAAAAGACAGCGGACATTCTTATCAACCATGTTACATTAATACTACTGAAACGTTATTCCAATGTATTTTTATATTATTAGCGTTTTATAAGCCGCAATGTACAATAAACAACGTCGCTAAGCGCACTAGCGCTCGACCGTCCATCAACTGTCAGTTGAATAACCTCGCGCGTGCTACGAGGCCGCCGCGCGCACTTTTGCAACACAGCCCGTGAACATATTCACAATCGGCTACAGAACTGAAGATAATTGTCCTAAAATGACGATCTATAAAAGTATAAAGGAGAATGCCCATTCGCGATAATTTTTAGTTATTTTGCGGGAAAATAACGCTACATTCCTTATTACCAATAAGTTTTAATTTTTTCACCTGGGTTATTGAGTAATTAGATGTTTTCTGATGCAACATTTGAGGTTATTATTATTTTTAATGAATCAATAACTGATGATATCTGTTTTTTATGTAATTAAACATTGTCTATTGATTGGTAAATTATGTGTTGATATAATTAAAATGAATTAATGAAAAAAATAAGATATTGTTTTAGAAATATTGTTTTGTTACAAAACTATTAAGTATCAAGTGGGCCCAAAATTGGGCATTCTCCTTTGCAAAAGACGAACATTTTCTGTAGTCGCAAATATTTTTTAATTGAATATTTTCATCACGAATTCTCTTTATAAAATAAAAATATTGAAAACGAACTCAGTAAAATTTTATTACTACCTACCTTATAAATAGTTTTTATATGTTAAACGTCGAAGAGAAAATTTTATTACCAAGTCGAAGAATCTCATTGATCAATTAATTCCCTGTCATTTGTTATTGAGATCGATGGAGATGATTATTATAGTGATTTTATTCTACAAATATATATTTTAAATAAATCATTTTCACAGAGATAAATATTGGATTTTTATATTATGGCACAATTATGGCATGTGGCGACACTCCATCTCAAGCTAAGCTGGAGTGCGGTTCAGATATCTGCTAGGAGAAGGACCTCAAGGCTGACAGTGCACATTTCTCTCGTTATGCCCAGCCGCTGATTACGTTACTTGAATGGCCAATTGCCATTATTAGTCTCTGCCTACTTGTCTTTTATATATTTCAATGTTCAATATTTGTTACAACAATTATAAAAGTAATAAATAATAATAAAATGTTACACAGTGTCTGTTACATACAATGTTAGTACATATAGGAGAAAGTTAGTATCAGTATTTAAATTGAATTGGGTAAGCGGTTTACGATGTATCGAGTTTCTCTTCATTCAAACCAATACGTTAAATTGGTTTTTTGAACACAAACATACGAGCGAATTCGGACTCAATATTAAATAGTAAAGCTAAAAAAATCTGGTTAACAATCTCATCAATGTTTAATTAGTTTTTTTTTAAACACGCCGAGAACGATAAGCACTAGCTACAATGGAACGTTGATTAAGCCAATTTACAAGTTTATATAAATAACTGTTGAAAGGTAAAGCTTTTAAAAGCTTTCGCAATCAAAAGCCAATCCGCCGCCAACAACACTTGGAAACAATTAACAATGTAAATTAAGATAAGTGGTGCAACATAGAAAATATATACAACATTTTACTTCAATTGAACAATACATTTCAGCTAACAACCGAACACACCTGTTCTGAAAAGTGAATGAGTTTACAATTTTATAGTTCCTGTATGTTTTATAACCAGTAAAATGTTTCCAATACCTTTTGCAACGTGAAGTCAGCTGCTCATAGCATTAGAAAATTATCAATATGAGTTGAAAGCATATTTTACAAGCAATCACTTCAAACCACTCACTCTAACACGATGCTACATTGTTTGTAAGAGCCTTGCACTGTACGCTTTGGTTCCCTATATGATATTATTTTTATAATAGCACTGTTAAGCTAAAGTGCGGTCCATGAGCGGTATCAAGTGCTATCGTAAAAGAAATGTTTGTAGGCGGGGGTCGGCTCTGCTATGCCGGCTTGACTCATATGACATCCCCGGCTATTACCAAACTGATCTTGAAACTAGTAAGGTATTTAGCACTTTACGGGTGTTACAATTGAAAGTGGCAGCGGAAGACTGGGCTATTGACCCAATGGGCTAATTTTTTAAATATAAATAATTTTTAAATATATAATAATTGTTGTTATTATATTTATTTCAAAAATGCAGAGTAGCCTTATTTATTATAAACACAATAAAAACAAAAGTTGTTTCTTTTCAAAGTCGTAAATGAAAGGGTAAAATATTACATTTTAAAGAATGAGAGGTGTCATGGGACGCAGTCTGGTTGCCATAAAATGTCTTTCGCTATAAAATATATTATAAGCACAAAGAAATAAATTATCGAGAGTAAGTAAAAGACAAATAGAGAAAATTAGTAAATATAAATAATAAATACGAGTACAGTAATAATAATACTTTATAACTTTATAAGGTTCATTCGAGGAAAGAAACATCGATCACTTATACTATGTCGAGACTTTTGAATTTAGAATATTGTAATAAAATTCTAAAAGGTTGAGGGATGCAAACAACGTTCTTATAGAAAAGTGGTAAATTTGCAGCGAATACTTTGACAGCACAGTTTATGAATATAAATCAGATACCTCTTTTAAATAATATGAAATATCTATTATTAATGTCGTACTTTTTACACATACCTACACTAATATTACTGGAAAATTAGATTGGAAAATTGTTTGAAAATTTTACTTTTCGTAGTTTATGTAACGATGCTCATAATATCTAAATCTATTTTGAAATTAAAATAAATTACGAATTGACGTCTGGTCCTCGTTCCTGAATGATGTAATTCAAAGTGACTGCGGGAGTTTAATTTGCATTCCATTCGTGTTTATTTTATGCCAACAATACAGATAGGCGCCAGTCGGTCGCTGTCATCTTCAACCAGAAAATGAAATCTTAAAGATAATTTTATTTATTGGTATAAACTAGAGTATTGAATACTAACCGACCGTCTAGTTACTGGCGAATTTTATAGTCACCACAACACGTTGTTACAATGAGCTTTTTCATTCTTTGATCCTAACATAAAATATAATAGCATAATTTTGTACAGGGCGATAAAGAGTATCGTGACCAACACGCTAAATAAACTTAACAAAAAGCGGTACTCGGATAAGCTTTCACAATAAAAATCTCACAGCGTATTTTCTTACATACATTTATAATAACGTTGTTCAAATTCTTTTAAAAATAGGTAACATTTATTTTATAACAATATTTTCAGTAACAAAGGAACTATATTTTAAACCAAAATATTTTTCGAAAGAAGAAATGAAAACCAATGAACACGAGAATAAAATTCACTCACAATACAAATAATAGATACGACAAAACCTTAAAGTAAATATTGCAACTATTTTTCCATTTTAGACGATATTATTATTGAGCATGGATCACTTCCACAATACAGGCATGAAATATAAAAGAGAAAATTGAGTAAATCTCGATACACGTCTTTTGTGCAAACTTCAATCATACAAAACAAATATATGGAATAACGGTATTACACTACAAATAAATATTACAAACAAAATCACATACATTGTTATACTTACATTAAATGTTTCAATTTTCAATTTTCAATTACTTGAAACCCAAATTCAATTTCAGCTTTTAGATTAGTCCTCTATTTACAAAGCTATGATGTGTAAATTAGAGGCAGCCCACAAATCCTTTAGGTCCACAGTGCCTGAACCCTCGTTTAAAATTAAAGTAAAATATGGTTCCGTTTTCAATTAAACTGATTCCCAAAGTTTCTTTTCTTGCTATTTAACTAATTCAAATTACTTTGACGATTCACAGGACAATGTTCTACTTGGAGACGTGTTGCATAACACCTTTTCATCCTATTCGCCTTTAAAATATTTAAATGTTTGCCATATGCCAAAATTCATATGCCACTGGGAGGGGGAAGCATTCACACTATGTCGACCGAATTGGTCGCCGAACAAAACGGTTCGGCGCGTCCTTTCTGTGTCGCACAATTGACAGATGCTGCTAACTAAACACTATGTGGCTGAAATTAGTAGAAAAGCTTATTTCACTCTCTGAAGCGTAACCAGAACTTCATACTCAATATGGCAAAAGTTATGCTTGTCAACGCCCTCATACCCTCTTAATTGACTACGCCGATATCTCCTACCCTGATTTTACTGAGAACTCCTTAACAAGCTTGATCGTTTACTCAACGTTTGCATCCGTTTTGTTTTCGGTCTACGCAAGTGGATCTTATTTGACATTGACTAATATTAGGTTGATATAGGTTGGTTTTCCATAATATAAATTATTATATTATATTATATTATAATTTATTTATTTTATTACTTTGAGTATATGTGTATTTATGTATGTCTATATTGTATATTTCTTGTTAAATTATAAAATTCATATGCTAGATTTGCTTTATGTTTCTCTTAGAACAAATAGTGGGTTTGTCTAGTTATTTAATTACAACAATTTATTTTATTTGATCTATCTAAGATCTATAGGTATAAATAAATAGATATAATAAAAATATCCTCTAATATTTTAATATAATGTACGACTATATTAATTAGTAGGTAATAATATTGCCCATATTTAATAATTGTATAGCGATAAATGTGTTTGTGTCTGTGATGCTGTATTATCCATCATTCATAGTCATATAACTCTATTAACAATTTGTCTTTGAAGTCCGTTTAGTGTAGGGTTCGTCACTGTGGTATAAATATGGCTCTGTTCGCGGAAATAACTTTTCCGACCATTGCTTTCAGTCGTTTTTCGTTTGAACATCGTCCAATCGTTAGGTGGAGAAACGAGAGCGCCGTGTCTGCCACCTAACGCGATGGGGTGGTACGGAAATAATATTCACCTCTCGAGTGTTTGGGGATAGGAAAAGCCTTTTGAAATAAAATAAATGTAACAATCACTTATATTAAGTTTTTACTCAATATTGTATTTTATTATGTTTACGAGTCTGTTATTGTTATTTCTTCATCTTTGTTTTTCATTTGTTCATCTCCACAGATGCTAGCAGTCGCCTCTGCTCATGGATTGCATTCTTTTTTTACTTAGTGTCTCGTCCTTCTACTCAACTCTTCCCTCCATATGGGGTTGTCACACCAAAGGATGCTTATAGAAATCATACAATAACTTAATATAAAATAGAATGTGGTGAAACGACATAGAGTGACGTGACGTGCTAATACGTAGTCCCGTCCTGCCCGAATATAGGCTTGCCTGCTATAAGCGGGCTTAACAAACGTTTTTTTTTAATATTCGAATTGTTGATAAATTATTTGATGATTCTAAATGACATTTTATACTGACGTTTGAAACTATAGGATTATATTCTAATAATACGTGAAAAAAACTTGAAAAATAATTTTAAAAAATGTAAAAAACAAATTAAGATCCTAGAACGCGATTGCAGCGCCACCTACCTCTGCAATTATAATTCTAAACCATTCATCAAACCCGGGTCCCCACCCGGGTTTAGATTTGATCAGACGCACAAAAAATTACATCAAAATCGATTCAGGAGTTCATCATATGCATCTATATGTAAAAATATTCTATATAATAATATTCTACGAATGATGATAAAATACATTGACATAAGTTCTTTCCGATCATACGCTTTGATGGTTTTTTTTTTTTTGTGGAGTAACAGCAAACGTCTTCCGAAGCTTTTACTGCGACATAAATATTGTATTTTCTTTTTACTTACCTTACCTTTCCACTTAAAGGATATTAAATCTGGATATTTTTTAAATTAAATTCTTCTCATTCAAATCTTGAAAATGAAAAATGTTCTGAGTGAATTTAAAATACTTTCTTTAAAAACGAGATAATATTTTCCTACTTTATTTTGCGGTCCATGAACAGTTCCCGAAACGTAACGAGGTCACTTTCGACGGGTGTTACATTCGAAGGTAGTGGTACTACCCCAGGACGGCAGACTTGGCTAATAACCATCATCAGTCTGCCTACCACTCTTTATTAGTGCCTATAGGCACTGAGCGACTAAAGTACATAAAACATTGGTTGCGGTCAGAATTTAGCGAGGTTCGAACACGGATCTCATCGATCGTGAGTTCACGAGTCTTGCCACTAGAACACGACGACTCTAAAATATAATATATGCAATGGTTTCGTTCATTGTAGTTAATCGATTCTGTTCTTATTCTAAGAGGCAAGTTTTGGCTTATAGGCACTAATGGCCGACAATGTGTAATGGTGCGAGACGCAAATGATGCGCTCTTAAACGCCAACAAGTTCCTTCGTATCGTACCTAAACTTAGAGGTTCATTGGGGCGCTTATACACAGTGGAAAAATATAGGGCTGGGTTCCTCAGTGCATGTAAACGCACAGCGCGCTGCAGCGTAATAACGCGCCTCACCTAGCCGTGACACGACCTCGCGTCAGTGGTGATATATGTCGACCGTTACGAGACATAAATTACAACTTGCTAGATCTACGAACAAGAATTAACTTTTTTTATATATAGCCAGCTCACAATATAACAAAATTCTACCTGATGCTATTAAGCTAGATGCTATTAACGAGTAGAAATCTCTGCTGGCAGTAGTCGCCTTCGCTATGCCGACTTGAGAATGTGCATCGTTCAGGTCGACTCTTTTCGATAAATCTGGATACTTTCAAACTAATGCTGAAAAATGTTGTTATTTAAATTAAAAACAATAATGAACTGAACTGATATTATAAGCAAAAAACCCTTTTGATGTTTTTTAAACTTTGATAGTGAAACCGGCCATCAGCTTTGTAGGTGCTCCCTTCTCATGTTTAAACATTATTTCGCAGGTATTGTTTTGTTCCTCGGACAACGTCGACGTCAAAAACAAACAACTTAATTAACCTTTTACACCTCCAGTTAGTATGTGTTGTAATTAAAACTTTAAAGGTGCCTGTTTTCTCATTTTTCTATTATCATTGTTTACCTCCGCATTGTTTAGCTGTTCGTATTCATACTGTATTACAATAATTGTTATTAACAAAGATTTCATCTTCATAATAGTATTGTGAGGGAAATCCATTGTTATTTGCATGACTGCTTTGTAAACAATACCGAATAATTGTGAAGCTGAATTCGTATATCTATACTATTATATATATGTTAAATTAATTCTGTCTGTTTGTTACCATTTTACACTTAAATCGCTGAATAGATTCGGTAAAGAGGTAAGTGGAGGGTAAATAGGTACTTCATAGGAGAGCGTGCATTAAACTGCATCACTACATCAAACGCTTGCCTATTAAGAATTTCAAAAAATCAATCCTGGGGTAAATCTTATATACCTTATACCTGCCTTGGTATGCCTAATTACTTATTACTTATTTTCTGAATTTAAAGTTCAGTTGTTTTTTCGATGATTATTAACACAGGCTTTATATAATTGACGAGTTTCTTGTCATGCTAATAAACTATTTTTATTTCAAATCTTTTGTTTTAAAAAAAGCTGGTTATATTGAAATATTTACTAGAGTTGCAAACCTCATATATCGGATATGAAAAAAGCGTAAGCGGCTTCAAACGATTCGAATGTTGCCGTCAAGTCAAACACTAACCTAAAATGACTGCGGTCATCTCTTCTCTCGCGTCACATTGGGAGCGTTATTACATATCTAATTGTACATATAAATGAGGTAAACTATCATTAAATTAATGTTTAGGAGTTTGGTAAGCAATAAAGAACTACATGTTTCAGTGTTTTTGTCCCAACATTTCATTTCTCATTCATAATATTAATACGTATACGACGTTGCAGGTAACAGCTAGTATTTTAGATCAAAAGCAATTTCTAAATAACCTAACTAATTAACCCGTATAGTGTTTGTATTTATATAGAGAATCACTATTGGAAACTATAATAGTAAAGTTCTACGTCGGGCGTAGTCGATGTGCTAAATTGAGCTTCAATGCTTCGGCAATAAGAAAGCATCTGCCTCTTACGTACCATAACATATCGGTATTCGTAAAGTTAAATCCACCGTAAATGTTATTTTGCGGAAGGTAGAGCTTTGAGTTACGCTTTCACAAAGTTTGCATCTAAGGCGATATATATATGTATGCTTTTATGTTTTATATACGTCGAAATATGATAAATGACAAATCGAATGCCATGTTAAAATATCTGATGAAATGAATTTTTGTTCATGTTTTGACATTGGAAATTTATACTATTCTTGATAACGATGTATGTTTTTTTGTTTTTATTTTTGTTGCGTTTCATGATATGAAAATACAGTGAGCCCGTATCATAGATTTATTGTTCAGTTCACAACATAATGGTTATTTGTATGTAGGTAACTTTTTTTGTATATTTAAACAGTTGTATTATTTGACAGTGATTACAGTGTGTATTAAAAAGTGAAGTTAAAAAAAGAAACAGGTTTCTTGTTTTGAGAGACATTTTTTTATTGTAGCTCGGCATATTACAACTCTTCGCCTGATGCAAAGCTAGACTACATGTACATGAACGGAAACAACTGCTACCACAAAGAAAATAATGCAGGCAGCAGTCGCCTCCGCTATGCCGGCCGATTGACAGAGCACATTCCACTCTTTATACCTGGCTACTTCCAAACTGATCCTTAAATGCGACATAGACACTTCACGGGTATTACATTTACTCCCGATGGTTTTATTTATTTGAGTTAGTTTGAGTCCCAATTTGAAGTTGTTCTTATTTAAAATAATAATTAAATATTTGTTTTCTGAAGAATTCCTTGGGTTTTCCTAATCCTAGGATACCTTCAGGTATATCATATTAAATCGCGTTATTGATATTTTGAAAGGCAAAAGCGAAATATAATCACTCAAAGTACGTATCCCCAATTTCACGCATCACGTTACAGAATTTACAGAAGGAGCACATAATTTATTAAAAACAAAAAAAAAAATTATAGAAAATACATTTTATTTCCTAAAGAAAACTTTGTAAGAGTTTTTAATTTAAAATATGTTCCTACTACGACTTCATGCTCTCAAAGGAAAAATTTAATTTAATAAATATTTTACGTCTCTAAAGCCTTAGTTGTTTCCCTTTGACAACGAACAAGTACCTTGCTAGCACCGACATCGATTAAGATCCAGAACGGTTTTCCCCCATCTTTTATAATTCACACTAGAGTATACTATCCATTGATGCATACAAAATTTATACAATATAAAAATTTATGTTTATTTGTTTGTCCGGTTAACGTTTAGGACCAATCAGTTCTTTTTGTACGTTCTTTTTACGTTAGATATGCCGTTTATTGAAAAAGGTTTTTTTGTTAACATACATAAAACCACTGGACACAGCTATTTCATTATTATTATTGATTTTGCGGTTGACGATGTAAGCTCGACCAGTGTGTACTCAAATCTATCAAAAAATGTAAACAAACCTATAAACTAGCTGCATTTCAACTGTCGACTTTTGCCTTATTTGCTACATGCCGAGCTATTATAAATATTCACAAAATTGCAGGCCTTTACGGGATTCTTTTTTCTCTTTAAAAGATACGACAAACGGAACGGGAAAATTAAAAGTAAACTGATAATACTAAGTTGCGTGCAACAGCTAATTTGGCTTGAATACTAAACACAAAACTGAACGCAAATGACACTTCACTGGATAGTGGACCTAATGAAGGCGTGTTGGCAATATTTTCTGCTCTTGCATAGAAATAAGTACATTTCCGTGATCGTACTTAATAATAATGACGTGAGGGCTCCGTGGATAGAGGTTGTTAGTTCTACTTTAAAAGTTTAATATAAAAAGATTCCGGTTACAATAGGATTTTCATTTGTGAGCATCGGCAGAAGAAAGTTATTCGTATACAAAGGGAAGAAAAACTACTAAAGACTTTTATAAAATAAAATAAAAATATTCCATTTAAAAATATTCTATTCTTTGGATAAAAATATGCTAAAGATTTTTATATACATAATAATATCTAAAATTTCTATAAAATCTTTTAGAAATGCAGTTGATTCCATTCAGACATACATATGTACCTAATGGAAGTTTCCATAATTCAAGTCCTTTCGTTATTGTGAAACTAGCATAAAAGGCTTCCTGCACGATGTCACTGCATACGTACATACTGTGAACAAATTATAATAAAATTCTTGTTGGACTTCGGGGCTCCAAGTAATAAATATGTAGTGCTAGATATTTTTAACCGACTTAAAAAAGGAGGAGGTTATATGTTCGTCGCGTATGTTTTTTTTATGTATGTTCACCGATTTTTTGAAAACGGCTGGACCGATTTCAATAATCTGTATATCTGTATATATAAATGAATGAATGAATTCAATAATGTTTTTAAAATAAATAAATAAATAAGTACTGTGTTAAGCTACATCCCATATATTTTTCTAAGATGCATAGTGTGCAGTTTTTTAGTAAACTGGAAAAAAGTCAGTTTGTAAAATTTTTTGCTCAGATTTACTTGAAATTTGGCATACATAGTTTACACCCCTAAGGGGGTGAAATGGGGAAAAATGGGTTGAATTGTTTTTAGTCAAAATTACTTGAAAATTGGCATACATACATAAATAATGAAACACGTGTATCAGCATTTCTTGAAATTCAACCCTAAAGGGGTGAAACGGGGTAAAATGGGTTGAATTTTTTTAAAATCGGATTTGATTTACTTGAAACAGCAAAAATGCTTTAACCACATTAACAATGAAACTTGCGTTTCAACCCCTAAAAATGGAAAAATAAAAAAACCTTTTCAAAAAAAAGTTGAACCGACTTCAATAAACACTGAAAACGCTCAAAAGTAAAAAAATAATTTTTAACAAGAGTATCTACACACACAGTAATAAACATAAACAGTAATAGGTGTTTATTATGTACAAATTAATTGTCTACATACCTACCACATTTTTGGGGTAGGTGCCAACTAAATAAAATAAACGTTTATAGATATACTTGATACTTGACTCTAAGTGTATTTCCTATCATAAAAACATGTAATAAGTTTCGGATTAGGAAACAACTTTTTGAATTGATATAGCTTGGCACCTACTCCAAAAATGTGGTAGTTAGTTATGTAGGCAATTCATTTGTCCATAATAAACACCTATTAGTGTTTCCGTTTATTACTTTGTTTATAGATACTCTTGTTAAAAAATATTATTCACTTTTGAGTGCTTTTAGTGTTTATTTGGAGTCGGTTCAACTTTTTTTTGAAAAGGTTTTTTTTATATGCTACCGACTTTGAGCGGTACAAAAATTGCAGAAAAAGTGCTTTTTATAACTTGATGTTTAAAAAGTTATACTTAATTAAGAGTGCCTCTTTTACAAGTCTTTAATAGTATCTGGAAAAATATTTACCTAGCCGTATTTATTGAATTTTATGCGCCGCGCTTTTTATGAAACAAAAAAAAACAAATTAACTTTGAAATAAAGTTTAGTTTTATGTATATTTAGCTAACGATGTTTCCCGCGTCTTAATTAGTATAATTAGGAGTCCATTAAGAGTCCAAAACTTTACCTAATAAACCTACTAAACAAACACAAATATATTTTTCAGATCGGCTTGCTGTGAACCAAAGAAACATTAATTTTTTTACAGGCAATAAAAACTAACCTATACTGTTATTTTTTATTATTCATTTAAAGATTTTTATATAAAATCAAGCCGTAATGTCATAATAACATCGATAAGACAAGCGCGTTCGGACACTTATCAGTTGTGAGATGAATGACATCGCGCGTGCTATGAGGCCATCGCGAGACCAGCTATATAATAATCCTTGCATTTTCATTGCTTGTTTTGATATTCGAGTGTTGTTTCGTGTTTTTTCTTTTTAACAAATAATGTTACCATGCAATTTTTTTAAATTATGATTTTAAACAATAAACACTGGGATCACATCAGTGTCTATTGGTGATAAGTATTGGTTATCGGGATTGCTAGGTGTCATTTCACACCCTGTATAATAAAAAATATAAACTTGGTTTAGAGCTCGACCTCCTTGTTTCAAGACTACCTGATACTGAAGAACTAGTTAAGTGGTTTAAATGCCTTGTCGTAACCTGAAAGTACTATTTAATGACTTTGTGTGAATAGCATGACTTATATTGAACATAAAAGTGAAAAATGTTGATCGACGAACCCATAACTCCTACTTACAAATCCCTATGGAGATGTTAACTAAGTTTCGCTTAACCGTCGCGTACGTGCGATAAACTTTATACCTAATAAATAAAATAAAAAAGAGCGGCCGTGGCCTAGCGGTGAACTCACGATCGATGAGACCCGTGTTCGAACCTCGCTAATTCTGACCGGTACCAATGTAACTTTGTTATATGTACTTTGGTCGCTCAGTGCCTATAGGCACTATTAAAGAGTGGTAGGCAGACTGATGATGGTTATTTGTCCAGTCTGCCGTCCTGGGGTAGTACCACCACTTTCGAATGTAACACCCGTGAAGTGACCTATATATAAGTATAACGAGAGGAGTGTGCACTGTCAATCTAAGAGGGTGCATGCTCGTCTCCTCAAGCCGGCATAGTGGAGGCGACTGCTACCCGCACAGGTTTCTCTGTAGTAGCAGTTGTTTCCATTCATAGACCGCACTCTAGCTTTACATCAGGCGGAGTGTTGTCACATGCCGAGCTACAATAAAATAAAAAACACTTTATTGCACATATAAATCGTACATAGGCAAGCTTAATGCTTTTGGCACCTACTTAATACTACATATCTGATAACTTCAAATGTAACTTTTTTATAGTAGGCCAGCATGTAACAATTGCTATGACAGGGACCGACATTTAGGTTTAGGTAGTAGTCAGCTATGCAATGTTGGCTTGAGGAACTGTCTTTCAGTAATTGTATACCGTACAATAATTATGTCTACATTTTTAATATGTATAATAATAACCGGAATGATATCGATTATGCTCGTATGTTACGTGGGTGGGGTACGTCACAAATACAAACTTCACAAAGGATGAACGTGAGGGCTACATAATAATTATGTATGTACCTCAGTGACAGTGACACAGCTAGGGGGTGGGAGGCGGTAGGTGCGATTCGCACTAGCACTGAAAAGCAATATCCACAAGTCTCGGGAAAAGTCCTGAAAATTTTTTTCACGACAAAAACAAAGACAAAAATTAGCGATTGACGACTCGAACTGCTGAGGCTCCTATTACACAGAAAAACCAGAAACGTAACTGTAATCAAGTTATTTATGCACTATAATATCCTCTATATTACAAAAATATTTGCAATTATTTTTTTGGCGCTCACAACCCTAGCCGTATGACTGGTTTTAATATAAACGCGCGCTATAAGGGTGTCTTTATATCTACAGACATCGATCGTACAAAATATTCAGTAACAAAAGCTGTTATTTTTATTTTATTGTAGCTCATATGCGACAACACTCCGCCTGACATGGAATGCAGTCCATGAGCGAATTCAACGGCTACTACAAAGCAATATCTGCATGCAGGTATCGCCTCCGCTATGCCAGCTTGATAAGACGAATGTACGCCATCCAGTTTAACAGGCTACACTTCTCTAGTTACCTACATGACAACTACTATCCAGGACATCAGGCCGAGCTTAATCCCATCAATATCTGTCTACAATTCTTTTAACCACTCATAAGCAGTCGTTTTTTTAAAAAAAGGGGGTAAAAAATGCCTTTATTTATTAATACAATTAATTAATTATAATAAATTTTCTCAATAAGTTGTTTTAGTAAGATATATTTTTAAACAGTCAATACATAATCCTACATCACAATCCGGACTGTAGTTATCGCCTTTAAATTTTTTTTGCTGCTTGCATATTTGCGTTACTTATACTTTGTAGTAGGTCTATATTTGTTTGCAGTAAATGGTATTACTTCTATAAAAAGTCTACCAATCAAACGTAATTGTGACGATGATCCTTGAAGTTAAAACAAAACTTGCCCAAATGAGACTCGGGATTGACGGTTTGCCGGAAAATGTCACGCCCGAGCTAAGTTCGGGAAAAACCGTCAAGTGGTTAATTAAATTAACTATATTATACTTACCATAGGGACTGCTAAGTAATCAAAGTACTAATGACAAAATTACTTGGGTACCGGCCGGAAGTTGAGGGTTGTAAACACGGACTACGAAATTGTATCTATGCCTTCAACTTTTGCCACGGCGGCTCTAAATGAAAACAGCGAACGTGTAGGACGTCCGACGTATTGCAGACATGGCTCTGAAAATTCAGTCACCGAATAGCGTTTCAAATATTTATGTATGAGTCCATATTAATTTGAGATATAACATGTGGGTACTATTTAATAAAATCACTATTATCAAAACAAAATATAGTATGGTTCCAAGTGTACATCTGGACGGAGACCTCACTTTATTGTTAGCCGTAAGTGTTAATTTCAAGAAAAAAATGCTATCTTAAATAACCTATAGTTTTTGCTAAATACTGGCATTTTCGGTTGTCTAACACGGTTATTAACAATAAAAAGTTACAGCAGATTAAAAATGTAGATCTAAATGTGGACTCCAGTACATCTATTGTACACGTAAGTAGGGATTTTTAATTAATGCATACGATTTTTTTTGCTGCGGGAAAAAGGCATGACAATTGTATTTTTTTTTTCGGTTATTACAATATTACAAGTTCATGAACCTCACCCTAGCTTGTATCGAGCTACGATTTAAAAAAATTATTCAAAGTATGCTCTCGTTTCTAATAATAGCTAATAAGTTTTAGGAAGCCTGTCGATTAGACACGTTGGCCTATAAATTTGATTTATTTTGCTCTATTAGCAGCAGATGTCGGTAGACAAGTTCAGACTTCAGACACAATCGGCGGTGTATCTCGAATATTACAGTACGCTTGCAGTAAGGCCACGCTTGCGTCATCCCCGCGAACCAAAAGTTATAATATATGTGTCGGAACGGTCATGAATACGGACTCTAATTTGAACGATTACGAAAATTAACTTGGAACAAAATGCATACGTGTCATGAGTACAAGCACAAACTGAATATGAAACAAAAGCGTCGTTACGCTTTGACAGAGTCTCTGAAAACACACGACGCGGCGGATACATTGTGACTTGTTTGTGCGGAGGAACTGTCGTGTTTCAGCATATTTTCTTAATTATCGCCCACAAATGGAGGATAGAAACCTTGGACCGCTCTCCCGTGTCATATACATCATTCCCATAAGGTATAAGTAGTTCTTTTTTATTTTAGAACATATTTTTTTGCCTCATGTTTTAACTTTAATTGATTTAATGTCAACTTAACATTATGGTACGATTATTTGTTAAAAAAACACGAAACATAATCGAAATATCAAAAACAAGCAATGTGAATGTAAGAACTGATATACGGCTGGTGTAGCGACTGCCACGTCCACGCGAGATGCCATTCAACTGATCAACGACTGAGCGCGATGTTTTGGTACATTGCGACTTGATTTATTTAAAATATTTTAAAAAGCCTGGCAATAGCGTTTTAATAAGTGTAACATATGGATTGTCTGCAGTCCTTTTAAACCCTGTTTATGAATTACTGAATACATTCACAAATAGTGTGATGCCAGCCGCACTTTTGATTTTGTACGGAAACGCGAAACATACCGACTCGTCTGCTACAGTATGCTCAATGTCTGTAGATGTAAACGGGCTTTATCCATCTATCGATCAATCGGAGGCGTTTAAACATGACGTAAGGTTAAGTACATATAAAATATTCCGTTGGTACTACTATATTTGTGATATGCAAATCGTGTAATTAAAATTGTGATAATATCTAAATAATATAGGCATTTGAGACAACTTTTAGTTATAAAAAAATAATAACTAAACGCTCCTTGAAGATAACATTTAGGTACTTATATGCAACTTCAAGCGTACCTATGTAGTTGCAATAAATGTTAGTTCATACGAAGACACTCCAATTAGGAATTTAAATAATTATAATTATAACGTAAGCGTACATTTTAACAGCTCACAATAGGGTGTTAAAGGCGCCCTCATTAAGATCCGTGACAACGAGGATATTAAATTAAATTTGCACGAATACAGGGTTCATCAGATATTAAATTCTCTCTTCATTTTAATTATTTACAATTCCTTATTTAGAATAACGTAGGACAAATGTTGCCAGATACACTTTTCGACGCCGTTTTTTTTTAATGCTTAATAGGCAAGCGTTTGACCACACCCTGCCTGGTGTTAAGCCGTGATGTGGTCTAAGGTAGAGCACGCATGCCTATGAGGTATCTGTTCACCTTCGATTTGAAGAGAGATTTTCTCAGTAACTGTAACGCTAATTTATAACATTATAACACTAAAAAAAAGATAAGTATATAAGTATAAGCAGGCGCCTGTGCATGTGGTTACAGACTTAGGGTTAAAAACAAAATTTTAACTAAAAAAATATTTTTAATCTCAAGAATGTTTAATACGATGTCAGATTAAAAACTATATCTTTTTAAATCATAATTGGGACCCCAATAATATTGTTTAAATTGTATGTAGGTACATTATATCCAATAAAATACATCACCACCGCAATCTGATGTGAAATGAGGCCTCTAGGGTGGCATGACCACACTGCAACCCCGCGCGTTTGTGTGGAGAAATCTGCATGAAGATGCAGATCTGCGGGAGTGCGTGGTTCCATCGCTACGCACCGTGGCTGAAGCGGCCGTGGTCTAGCGGTGAGACGCGTGAACTCACGATCGATAAGACCCGTGTTCGAATCTCGCTAAAGACCGGCACCAATGTAACTTTGTTATATGTACTTTGGTCACTCAGTGCCTATAGGTAACTATTAACGAGTGGTAGGCAGACTGATGATGGTTATTTGTCCAATCTGCCGTCCTGGGGCAGTACCACCACTTTAAAATAAATAAAAAAAATAAAAAAATAAAAAAACGCTTTATTGCACACAAAAATCGTACATAGGCGAGCTTAATGCCTTTGGCATTGTCTACCAGCTAACCTTTGTTGGTGTGAGCGGAGATCTACAGTGCATTGAACAAGATAGGATAGGAAAATCAAAATAAATAAATAAGTAAACAAATAAGTGTATTATAACAAATACAATAGGATATACAAATAAATAAATAATATAAACAATATAGAGTAGGAAAAAAAGAAAGAAGAGTTAAGGGTTGTTCTGATTTGAAAGAAAGTATTTGGTAAGCCTATTTTTAAAAGTTTGATATGATGGTGCTTGTCTAAGTGTCAGTGGAAGCATGTTCCATTGCCGTGCTGCTGATACTGTAAAAGAATTTGAGTAACGGCTGGTGGCGTGTGCTGGAATTTTAATCTGGTTATTTTGCATTGAACGGAGCGAACGGTCATGAGAGTCGCAAAGAAATTCAAAACGAGTTTTGAGATAGGAGGGAGCCATCGGGTTGAAAAGAATATTATAGAGAAATGACAATAGATGTACTGACCTGCGAGAGCGGATATTAAGCCATTTTAACTCTTCGCGGAAATGAGAGACATGGTCATATTTGCGCAGACCATAGACATAGCGTATGCATAGGTTTAGAAGGCGATCGAGCTTATTCAGCATATCTTCGTTGATATCGGCATAGCATATGTCAGCATAGTCAATAATGGGAAGGAGTAGAGAGCAAACCAACGTAAGCTTCGCCTTGAAAGGTATGAAGTATTGAAGCTGCTTAAGAGAGTGCATAGTGGCAAAGACTTTTCTACTGATTTCGGACACCTGGCAATCCCAGGACAGATCACAGGTCAAATGTAAACCGAGGTTTTTAACACGCTGGCAAAAGGGGAGTGGGACGTTGTTAAAAGTCAGTTGAGAAAGAGTACCCAGATCGACTTTGTCCAGCATGTACCTGGTACCCATTATCATGACCTGAGTCTTCTCTGGATTAACCAGGAGTCCAAGTTCACCTGACCGCAAACGTATAGCCTCCAAATCACTATTCATTTTAGTTATTGCATCGCCCAATTCGTCGAGATTAAAGTTTTGATACAGTTGCAAGTCATCAGCGTACAGATGGTAGGAACTAAAGGTTATAGCTGGAACAATAGCATCAATAAACAGGGAAAAAAGTAGGGGGGATAGGACTCCGCCCTGCGGGACACCAGCACTCACCGGACACCAGTCAGAATAGACATTGTCCACCCGAACACGCTGGCGTCGCCCGCGAAGGTAGGAGTCGAACCACTGTGTTACATTCTGTGAAATATTAAGTGATCGCAAGATGGCCATAAGTATATCGTGGTCCACGCAATTGAATGCGCTACTGAAGTCTAATAAGGTGAGTAAGGTAAGTTTTTTATCATTCATAGCCAACCGGATGTCATCAGTAATTTTGATGAGCGCAGAGGTGGTGCTGTGGGCCGGTCGGAAACCAGATTGGAAAGGATTAAGTAGGTTAGATTTATTGAGAAAGAGACTAAACTGTCGATGAACTACACGTTCTAAAATTTTGGAAAGAAAAGGCAAGATAGATATAGGGCGAAGCTGGTTAAAGTTATTAGGATTGGATTTTTTGGGTATAGGGACAATGTGGGCGTTTTTCCATAGTTCGGGGAAAAAACCAGTGGTAAGAGAAGAATTTATGATATGGGTTATAGTGGGAAGAATGATATCAAGAATAGGAACAAGAAGGACACGACCCACATCATCAGAACCCACTGCCTTGCTACTTAAGGATTTAAAAATCTTTTCTATCTCACAGACGGACACAGGGCGAAACTGAAAGCTTACATTGTAGGGAAGAGTTTTTGAGTTTATTTGCATAATAGTCGAGTCTCTAAGAGAAGGAATAATGGTAATAGGAGTAGAAGAGAAATGAAGATTAAGGTCGTTGAGATTTAGGTCCGGATAATTAAGCCCGGCCTTGGCTTTTCCAAGGCCGAGACTACCCAAAAACTTCCAGATATTATGTGAATTGCATGTTTCGATGGATTTGTGGATATATTGACGCTTGGCGTTCCTACACATCTGATTAACGCGATTTCTTGCAGACTTAAAGCTATTCCATCTCTCCTCGCTGGGCGATTTCTTGTGTTTACGCCTAAGAGAGTCTCGCCACCTCATGGCTTTACGAATTTCATCATTAAGCCATGGGGCTGGGGGTCTTTTCATTCTAACGGGTCGAATTGGTGCGTGAATGTCGTATAGTTGAAGTAAAATTTTATTAAAAGTGGAAATTTTGTTTTCAACAGTATCGACAGTGAAGACAGTATTCCAGTCAGTGGCACCCGCATCTCTCAAAAGCTTCTCCAGGTTCATCCTGGCGAAGTTACGTTGTAGAAAAACCCGAGGCTTGTATTTGGGAGTTTTGATTTTGTAAGAAGCAAATATTAAGTCGTGATGAGAAAAACCAGGTGCTAGGTGTTGCCCGTGAGAAGAGATTCTTTCAGGGTTAGAAGTAAGGATAAGGTCGAGGAGACTGTTACAATTATTAAGATGAAAAGTGGAGTTTAAATGAAGAATAGTCATATTTAAAGAGGCAGAGATATGTTTGAACTTTTTAGCTCTGGCGTCATTCTTCAGGAGACAGGTGTTGAAATCGCCTAGTATTAAATTATGTTCATATGAGGGTAAATGAGTCTCAAGAAGAAGTTCCAGTGTAGTAAAATAGTCAACAGTGGGTGGAGCATATACGACACCAAGCAAGAACTTGATGTTATTAAAAGTAATTTCCAGGAAGAGATGTTCAGAAGTACCAGAGTAGCTAGAAGGAGATTGAGAAATGATTTTGTATTTTAAATTCGGACGTAGATAAATTGCAACACCGCCACACCCTTTACCAGTACGATCGTTACGTATGAGAATAAAACCTGGCAGAGAATAGCTAGATGAGGAGAGAGAGGGCTTGAGAAAAGTTTCAGATACCAGTATGGCATGAACATAGTCTGTAGTGAACGAGGTGAGTAAATCCGAGTAGTGACAGGGTATGCTTTGTGCATTAATATGGCACACATTCAAATTCTTAGGGTACGGGCTGAAGGTATCATGTATTAAATCACCGAGATGGACTGCATCATCACTAACATCAAAGTCATCAGTAGAAGATTCACAAGAGAAAAAGATATCTGAGTCAGAACTGGAAGATAAATTATTTATACTAGTCATATTGTGTGTAAATAAAGTTAAATTAAATGGAATAAAATAAATAAATTGAGCTGTTATAATTATATTGTGTTATTGGTATAAATAAATATATGTGTTTTCCTAAGTTAAATTAATAATAATAATATTATGATTAAATGTACAAAAATAATGTTAAGTTTATTTCTCCAAAGACTTGTCCACTCGTCACTCAACTGTAGGTTAGTTAGTTTACAAATATAAGTTCACACAATAAAATCAAGAAGATAAATCAACTATGAATATAAATACATTACACAGTAATTTCTAACTATACTGCATAAAAAGGAACGTTATAACAATAATTTGAACGCACAGATATACATCTACCTACGTGTTCATTTATAGTTTTAAAATAATAAACAATAAAGGGAATATTAGATATGTAAAAATAGGAAATATAAATAAATCATTGTTCACTATAAGTTACAGATTAATACACATTGGTAAGTACGCAATCTACATATAATGGTAGTATGTTTGTATATGTGTAGTGGAAAAGTTTAGTAGTTATTGTTTATTTTTTAGCAGCCCTAGCAGAACGTATTCTTTTATTTTGTTTACTTGTTTCAGGGTTCTCCGACAAATATTTAGCAGCAAGCTCCTTAAGCTGGTACTCCGTCTGCAGTTTGTGCTTATTGTTCTGGATCTTGAGATATATATGTCCATCTTGAGACCAACAACTGTTCATGCCAAAGATTCGGCGACCTTCAGTTAAAATCCGCCTACGGATGGGCGTCAGAAACTCGGCAATAGAAGTATTAGAACCTTTGAGTTCTTTCTTGGCGTGCCATACATTGCTTCGGGCCTTCCTATCAGAGAAACGGACCAGCAATGGTCGAGGCTTATCCACGGAACTTTTAACACCGAGCCTGTAGCAGAGTTGTATGTCGTCTGGTTGTAACTCACATTTGAGTTTGTGGACCACAATATTATGCACCACAGTGGTAGGGTTTTCATTCGCTGTCTCCTTAATACCTCGAAAAAGCAAAAACTTTCGCCGACTCCTGTTCTCCATATCATCTGTCATTATTGTCAAGTTTTGGAGCTGGTCGCGAAGTATCTCAACGGTCTTCAGAATCATAATTTTAAATTGTTGGAAGTCGTCAACCAGCTGGGCCAGCGTAGTAGAGGGAGTGGCTGCCTGAAGACGTGTTTCAAAGGACCCCATAGATTGCGTGTACATTTCCTCAAGGGATTTTAGTGCAGCAAGGGGATCCTGTGTACGTGATGAGGTTGCATCCATATTATTTTACTTACTAGTGTGATTTTGTGATGAAAGTTGGTGGTGATAACAGTTAAGTGACGGTTATTTTAAAGCATAGCCTAAAACGGCTCACAGTTTTGTTTTAAACAGTGAATATTTATATTTTTATTATTTAACACAATTACAACACTAAAAACAATTGTTATATGAAATGTAAGTACTATGATCACTCATTTATTTAATAAAATTTAAAATAAAACGCGAGAGCACAACTTGTTTCATTGACCATAGACCATAGACACCACTTTCGAATGTAACACTCGTGAAGTGACCTTGTCGAGTTTCGGGAATGGTTTGAAAGTAGCCAGGTATAACGAGAGGAGTGTGCGCTGTCAATCTTGATGGTACATGCTCGCCTCCTCAAGCCGGCATAGTGGAGACGACTGCAGCCCGGACAGGTTTCTCTGTAGTAGCAGTTGTTTCCATTCATGGAGCGCACTCTAGCTTTACATCAGGCGGAGTGTTGTCACATACCGAGCTACGATAAAATAAAAACCCGCTCTGCAGTGCGGGGCAGTGTGAGAATTGCCTTATAGACACTAGATGACTAGATAGCCCACAGAGTATAGAACTCTCTCTAATTAAGGTAAATGATATAATTCAAATAATGAATAAATTATTTATGTAAAAAAGTCAGGGTCTAGAACATACAAAATTAATATTTTAAAAGAATTTTTAATTAATAATAATATATAATTAATAATAATAATAATAAATAAATAAAATGACAGGCACAAACACTTAATTATTATTATAATACAAAACATGATTTCTTACGTTATTTTTACTACTACTTTATTTTTAATTTAAAAAACTTTATAAGCGCGCAGGTACACTAATCTCTAAGCATCTACATTAAAGATGGCCTTGAAAAGTGGAAACAATGTAGAATTCGATGCACATAGTACCAGACTTTTGCACCCAATATATTAGGAGCAAGATGTTCATGACACTATTGGAGGGACTGCAGGTCTTACCTTTTTTGTGACATTTTATAAAAGATATATAATACTGAATGAGAATTCTTGTAATGTGAATATAACATTTAACAAACGAATGTGTTCCTACACACACACTAAGCAAACATCAGTATACATTAAACCTACGAGTGCCTGGCGCTTATCTTTGTTCCTGATAGAGTGCGTTTGGTATAGGGTTAGCCAAACTTAAGGGTCGAGTAGGTACAACTATTTAGAAAATACAAATTTAGTATTATGACAATTCGGGCCCAAATTTTTTTTTTTTGCCTTTTTTTAATTTCCCGGATTTTTGCCTTTAAACCCCATATATTTTTTTACACGTTTATTGTTTTTTTATTGTCTAATAAATGTAAAACATTTGGTATTGAGCTGTCAAAGTTCAATAAAGTGTTAAAAAATAAAAAGTTCAACTTTAAATTAATTTAAAAAAAAAGCTAAAAGTGATAGGGCTTCAAGTTCTTTTAAAAACTTCTCTAGACATCACTCTTTACAGCGATATGCTACATGTAGCACTTCGCCTTTAAAGCCTGTAAAAAGTTTAGAGGTAAATGGAGAAAGGAGTAAAATTTGAACAAAATAAAGAAACTACATAATTGTTTAAATTCTTTACATGCATTAGTTAAATATCACAACGGGACACTATCAACGCACAGAAATCCAGGGTATTAGAAAAAGGCATAAATAAATTTGGGCCCCAATAATACTGAATACTGAAGCGAGTAACTGAAGCTAGAAATTTGGGATTAGTGTTTGACTCAGCGCTTAATTTTGAGACCCACATTTCTGACCTCTTCCGAAATTGTTTCTACCGACTCAAGGTGCTCTACAAAATTCGTGAATTTCTTAGTGTACAGGTGCGTGTGAAGCTGTGTCAGGCTGTAATTCTCTCCAGACTTAATTATGGTGATACTGTTTACGGACCGTGCTTGTTGACCAGAACCGAGAGAAGTTTACAACGAATACAGAACGCGTGTGCACGTTTCTGCTTTCGTATTCCGCCTCGCAGCCATGTGACACCATTTCTCAACAAATATAAATGGTTGAAAATGTCCCACCGTAGATCGCTGCATCTAGCTTCTTTACTTTTTACTGTAATTCACCGTGGTTCACCTAGCTACCTTCTCTCGAAGCTTAAATGGCCCTCAGCAAATAAGCGCTACGATACTCGTGGCAGTCTTAAACTTCTCTGTATCCCAAAACACAAAACTTCTGCTTTCCGTGGATGTTTCAGATACGCGGCCGCTAAAATATGGAACAATATTCCACCGCCGCTTCATGATTTGTCTTCCCCTTTTTATTTTAAAATTAAATTTAAAAAACATTTTCTTTTGCTACAATTAGATTAGCGGTCGCAGTTGCTGCTGCCAACACTGTTATATATTATGTATGCGTGAGCAACCTATTAATTATTATTATTATTAATATTATTTTATATTTTGTTTCTTCCATATTCTTTTATATTTATGCATTTTATCGTTCCAATACAAACTACTTTCCATAACTATTTTATTACACCTCTTCCCTATCACTGCCCCTTTGCCACTTCCTGCGGTGTCAGCTGAAAATCAGCGCTCTGACATCTGCCAGAGCACATGCTGAGCTTATTTTCCCTTTTGTCACCTCACCCTGTACATATCTAAAAACATCTGTACTTTATGACAAATAAAATTCTATTCTATTCTGTTATGTAAATGTTACTGCATTCGTCTGCAAGTCCATAGAATTAAAAACAAAATTAATTAAAAGATTACTGCATTTGTCTGCAAGTCCATTGAATTAAAAACAAAATTATTTAAAAAATCTTGCATTCGTCTGCAAGTCCATTGAATTAAAAACAAAATTAATTAAAAGATTACTACATTCGTCTGTAAGTCCATTGAATTAAAAGCAAAATAAATTAAGATTACTGCATCCGTCTCATTCTTCTTTCAATTTTCTTTTTCTTCTTGTCTTCTTGGTCAGTAGGTTCAGGTGCTTCTTGGAAGAACCATCCTTTAAGGAAATTCACCCATATTAACCAAAATGCACGAACGGGTACCAGCAGCAGCAGCAACCAGAAATAACCAGAAAATATTGTTGCAATTTGCGTTAGCGCAGCTAGGATAATAATATCCTTAATATGCCTGAAAATACATCATGTTTGTTTAAAAATAAAGAAAAGTGTGTACCGTGTAAGTGCTTTCATAAATCATTAACTTTGTGTTACATTAAGTTTTTATAAAAAGAACTTACTCGCCCAAAGCTCCTTCCATGTTGAGATCTAGACCAGAATCAATGAGTTGCTTAGATTCTCCATATTTAGGCTTGCTTATGTACGCCATGGCTTGAATGGATGCGGCATAGATTGTTATCACCAGTACATTCAGGACCTGAAAACAATTGAACGACATTATTTTAACTTTCCTTGCGGGCACGTTTCTGCATTTGAGCAACTATGGCCGCTCGTTGTGCGTGAGAATATTATATAGTAAACTCAATAGGATGAGACAGTAGGTTCATCTAGAATGTCATGGACACAAGTTTAATAAGAATTTGAAGACTCTCAGAGATATACAGAAATGTTGACAGTGTGCTGGCATTTATGAAGAAGTGTAATGAATATCTATTTCTAATAAAATAATATTTCTTTAATGTTTCTTTAAAAATTTAGATTGGGATGCATTCTATTTTTCTAATTTGTAAGACTTTGTAAGATAACCCATACATATGCACCTGACATAGATATGAATTCAAAATTTCAAGTTCATTTATTTAAACAAGGAGTCTGATTCTCAGCACTTGTCTACGTAGACATTTACAAATACAATATTACAAAATAATAAGAAAAACAATAACAAAAATAATAATAGCTGCTGTAAAGAGGCATTGTCAACTTAAAAATAATAATATCTACTTCCAGGGATTAGTGTCGTCCTATAGATATGCTTATCTAGCAGCGATTGCATCATAACGGACAGAAGCTGATCAGGCTACTTCATCTCATTTCAGGGACCAAGATCAGGGCTGGTGAGGTTGGAAGATACAACAGTCCTAGTTTAGTTTTGAGAGACCAGGGTCATAGTGCCTGCGACCAGAGGGGCTCTCACCAGGATCATTCTAGAGCCTCAGTGTTGCCATCCAACAGAGTCGACCTGGCAGATTGGATCAATAACAGGTAACCTATCATGTTTAAAGTGCTCCGGAGTGTTCAATCCCCAAATATACAGATAAAAGAACTCTATCATTGTGGCATTTTCTTGTTTTATTCGGCACGTGGTCTAATTCATCCAGACCTCACTAAATTTGACCGGTACCAACATAACTTTCTTATTGGACGTCAGTTCCTATAGGCACTATTAAAAAGTGGTGCAGACTGATGATTGTCATGTACCACCACTTGCGAATGAAACACCTGTGAAGTGATTATCACGTTTTAGTTTGAAAGAGAAGTGTGCACTGTCAATCTAGATGGTGCATACTCGTCTCATCAGCCCAGAATAGCGGAAATTTATCTGTAGTAGCAGTGGTTTCCGTTCATGGACCTCACTCCAACTTTACATCAGGTGGAGTGATGTCATATGTCGAGCTACACTAAATGAAAAAAACCAGCAAAGGCTAGGCACCGTCACAAAAGGTTGAATGGCTAATGTGAACAGGGAAACATACATGTGTTTGCGATTGAATTGTGAGTGAATTAAGATGATGAGAATAACGGATAGAGAACAGATATTACTTAAATAGCAGTAACGAAAAGCGGCCGTGGTCTAGCGGTAAGACGCGTGAACTCACGATCGATGAGACCCGTGTTCGAACCTCGCTAATTATGACCAGTACCAATGTAACTTTGTTATATGTACTTTGGTCGCTCAGTGCCTTTAGGCACTATTAAAGAGTGGTAGGCAGACTGATGATGGTTATTTGTCCTGTCTGCCGTCCTGGGGTAGTACCACCACTTTTGAATGTAACACCCGTGAAGTGGCCTGGTCACGCTTCGGGAATAGTTTGAAAGTAGCCAGGTATAAAGAGAGGAGTGTGCACTGTCAATCTAAGATGGTACATGCTCGTCTCCTCAAGCCAGCATAGTGGAGGCGACTGCTGCCTGCACAGGTTTTTCTGTAGTAACAGTTGTTTCCATTCATGGACTGCACTCTAGCTTTACATCAGGCGGAGTATTTGAGTCTGGTGTCAAAGATGTTTGGTTTCATGATAGAGCAACTGTAAACAAGACTGTAGTATTCAATTCCTGTATATTTTCTTGATTACTTACTATGTGAAATGTAGTTAATTCATCCATGTAAAACAGGAAATAAATTATTGAGTGAAGTGCTATAGCTGAAAATGCCATTGTCTTGTAAAACTTTATTGTGCTGGCATTTTCCTCAACGATTTGCCGGGCTCCCTTGGTTGGTAATTTACCTTTTACCTGAAAACAAAAATATAAAAATTCATTTGAAAATATTCGCGTTAGCGTGAAGTGCGTGTAAAATTAAAAACTCAAAGGGGGTTAAACTATCCTGAATATTCATGTACACATTTATCATGTGGAAGCTTGATTCTGAGGCTTGCATCGCATGAATCAACAATTTCTCAAGCATTTTTTATCAAATATATTTACCGCACAATGTAACCACTAGCTAATAGATAAAAATAGTGTGTATGTTTAAATAATTAGTTAGTATTTAATAATGACTTAAACTAATAATATGATGAAACACATTTGTAGTTTGGACATTTGTTAAACATGCAGAACTGGTAAAAGTTTAACTAGCTCTCGATTCGTAACCATATTTTCAAAATTTACACTTTTTGTAAGCGTCTTTCCGAACCGTAATTCCACTTAAATAGATTAAAATGAACTCACTGCCATTTTTAAAATTAAATACACTTATGTTTCTTGATTGATAATTCAACTCTTAATCTTTTACAATATTTCAATTCATATTACGCGAAGGTTTACTGAACCATCACCTAACATTAGATTCATAGATAGAGGATAATACATAGAAGATAATGAACACTAAGTGGTCACTCCTACTTTTTTCCTATGCGAATAAAAAGCACCCTCTAACCGCCAAACAATGAACTAATAACGCTATACAATAATACCCCGGACTTACGCGTACGTGGGTATTTTTAATCAAGTTAATTTTTATTGAAAAAAAAATAGAGATTTGGACAAATATAATTAACAATTGTATTAAATTAGATCTTATTCTAAAAAGGTGAAGTCTTAACAATTAGGGCATGATTCTTATCTAGATTGTGGATGTGAGGGAAGCGAGGGTGTTGTGTCAGGATCGTGGTAAGTGGCGTTCCGTTGTCTCTGCCTACCCCTGTGGGAAAAAGGTGTGACAATTGTATTGTTTTTTATTGTTGAAAACTGTAAAATTCATTGTTTAGCGGTTAGAGGATGCTATTCGTTCATCTCCGAAAAAAAGTGAGGGTGACTACTCTATATCCTAGTGTCACTGACGTTGTCAATGGCTGCCAAATGTCAACGCGTGGCGGTTAACCAGAAAAATACTAAAAGATAGTGACTTATTTGTCTATGGAACGACAGTTTAATTTCCTTAACGTGATTAAAATAAGTATTATTTATAAATATTTTAGGTAAGTATTATTAAAAACTTTTTAAATCTACAAAATATTTAATGCTTTACCTTAACCTTGGCAAGGTCATAAAGGTCGTTCGTGTCAATATTGTCTAATTTTATAAGGTGGTTTTCAATGTTCACGTGGTGTTAGGCTGCTATGTGATTGGTTGACACTGAACTGATTCTTCATAATTATCATCATTTCATTGAAAACAATTTGCTACTTTTGATTCCCGAGACTACGTGCTACAGTTTTTAAATTTGTAGCTACTACTACTACTAGATTACAGTAACGGTAAGTATTTAAGAATTCGTATAGTTTGTATTGCAGTTTTAGTAGTAATATAGTTTATATGAATTTTAAAGTTACCGCCGATAGCCACCAGTCACCAAGAGTATTAGACTGATGATGGTTATTAGCTTAGTCTGCCGTCCTGCAGTAGCACCACCACTTTTGGATGTAACACCCGTGAAGTGACTATGTCGCGTTTCGGGAGCAGTTTGAAAGTAGCCTGGTATAGCGAGAGGAGTGTGCACTGTCATTTAAATGGTGCATACTCGTCTCCTCAGGCCGGCATAGCAGAGGCAACTGTTGCCTGTAAAAATCAGTCTGTAGTAGCAGTTGTTTCCGTACATGAACTACATTCATGCTTTACATCAGGCGGAGTGTTGTCATATGCTAAAATAAAAGAAAGCCCACATACCATATACATTAGAATCATTAAAAATTCATTAGCTTATTATTATTCAATGTCATTAGGTTATAATTAGATTACAATCTTCTTTCAATTCAGATAATTGCATTTCAAAATGGGTCGTAAATTCATTGTTGGAGGAAACTGGAAAATGAATGGAGTCAAGCAGGATGTCACAGCTATTATTGACAATCTAAAAAAAGCTGATCTCGACTCCAATGTTGATGTAAGTTTCACATGTTCACATCATATCTATGACCTTCATTCAAGGTCATAAATATTGTTTAAAGTGATAAATTCTTTATCATTTACAATTATATGTAATATATTATATATAACATAATTTAATTTATAGGTAGTTATTGGAGTCCCAGCTATCTATCTTGCTTATGCAAAAAGCATTCAGCCGGACAACATTGGTCTAGCTGCTCAGAATTGCTGGAAGGTCAGCAAAGGAGCATTTACAGGTAATATTTTACATTTATAAAGACATCGAATTTTATACAACTGCCTCGGGTTATTTTTTAATACATAGCACTAAAACATATGGAGTTCTTAATTCTAAATGTGTATTTACCATAAACTTTTCAATTGTTAACAGGAGAAAACTCTACTGCAATGATTAAAGATGTTGGCTGTGATTGGGTCATTCTTGGACATTCGGAACGTCGTTGCATTTTTGGCGAAAAGGACGATTTGATAGCCGAGAAAGTAAGGCAATGTTATTGGTATTTTTTATTGTAGTTCAGCATATGACACTCCTGATATATAGCCAAAGAGCGGTTCATGAACGGTAGCAACTGCTACTACAGAGGCAGTAGTCGCCTCCGCTATGCCGGCTTGAGAAGACGAATGAATTGGACTGCTAAAAAAATATTTAAATGACAATTCTAGACAATAATGTTTATTTTCCAAACACTACTTTGTTAAATGTTTTTATCTTATATAGGTTGCCCACGCCCTTGAATCTGGCTTAAAAGTTATCGCCTGCATCGGAGAAACCCTCGAGGAGAGAGAAGCCGGCAAGACAGAAGAGGTTGTGTTCAGACAAACTAAAGCTTTAGTTGCAGCTATCGGCAATAATTGGGACAAAGTCGTCCTAGCTTATGAACCAGTTTGGGCTATTGGAACTGGAAAAACTGCTTCCCCACAGCAAGTATGTTTAAAGTCTACAATTTAGTTATTTTTATATAATATATGTTGCGCACATGCTTTGGCATGCAAGCCAGCCTAAATTTTAATTGTATAGCTATTTTGATGTGTATATGCTTGCATGCCGTTTTGTGCATTTAATTTAATTAATAAATATAAATTTACCCAAATTATTAGCCTAAGGTGACAATATGGCATATCTCAATTACTTATATATCTCCTTTTTATTTAGGCACAAGATGTTCACGTGTCTCTACGAAAGTGGATTTCATCGAACGTGTCAGCTGATGTTGCAGAAAAAGTTCGCATCCAATATGGTGGATCAGTGACTGCTGCAAATGCGAAGGAACTCTCCACTTGTGCTGATATTGATGGCTTTCTCGTCGGCGGTGCAAGTTTGAAGCCAGAGTTCATCGACATTATTAACTGCACACGTGCTTAATAATTCTTGACACTTTTATTTGTAAGATTAAAATATATTAATATAAGCTTAATGTAATGTAGTTAAGTCGCATCTCTCCCTTGGTGGCGGCGCTGCGTCGGCTCTGATCATCCACGTGTGTGATGGCCGTTGTTGTGGAGATTGAATTGGGCTTAATAACCATCTTTACCAACTTTCATACTCGTCGGGCTGTATGCCTCGGGTGTGGAGGAGGGCCAATGTGCAACCGGTCCCTAAAAAAGGCGACCTATCAGACCCTGCAGACTACCGTCCAATAGCCATAACCTCAGTTCTCTGCAAGATCACGGAGCGGCTGATTAATGTCCAACTCATGGCCATAGGAGAATCACCAGTTGATCAACGACCACCAATAAGGATTCAGGTCGAAGCGATCGATTGGTCTTCTTCTTCTAGTGTATATTATGCATGTCTGGGGTGAAGCTGTGGACGGCCATGGTCTGGACATCTCCAAGGCATTTAACAGGGTCTGGCACAAGGCCCTTCTTTCTAAGCTTAGAAAGACATACAGTCTTCCTGACCGGCTGTGTCATTGCTGTGCAGATGATAGCACTATGCATGGGCGTTACATCTCTCGCCCCACAGCCGATAAACAGGAAATAGGGCTAGACCGGGTTCTAGAACGTATTGCTCTTTTGGAGCGACTCGAACCTGGTGCGATTTGCGCTTTCTCGACGAAAAATCTCCCTTTACGCCTATTCCCACTCTTCGTAGCACCACCCTTGGTACCTCGGACAAACTGGACATCCATCGCTTCGCTGCGATCTGAATCACAGGGATCACATCGAGGGAGCTATTAAAACTACATCTCTGAAATTCGCGCCGGAGAACCGCCTGTTATTGTACAAGGCATAAAACTCTTGTACGGAATACTGTTCGCACCTCTGGGACGGCACTGCCAAGTATCTCCTCGATGCCCTGGATTCAGTGCAGCGATGAAGTGTCCGAGTAATAGGCGATTCAGAGGTCACAAGGAGTCTGGTGCCCCTGCAATTTCGCAGGGATATTGCGTCTTTGTGTGCGCTCTATCGTCTATACCATGGTGATCGCTCCGAGGAGCTCTTTAACCTTATTCCTACATCCTCCTTCCACTCCCGTAGCACCCGCACTGGGCGGGGGAAGCATCCGCATTGTGTCGACAGAATTGGAAGCCGAACAAGACGATTCGCCGCATTCTTTTTATGTCGCTCAATAAATGGAATGCTTTATCCTCTCACGTGTTCTCCCACTCCTTTAACCGTGGATCCTTCAAGCAGAGCGTGGAAAAGCACCTTGGGCCGGTCTAATGACGGCGACTGGGGCCACGGTGTGCTGCGGCTCTCCACTCGTCGGCGCTCATGGACCTCCACTGTGCTTACCATCAGGCCAGTCGACGTCACATGTCATGTCAATATAAAAAAAGTAATAAATTGCGTAAAATAGGTCGCGTCGCAAAAAAAAAGCTTTGAACTAGTAGTAATTATATTTGAATTATGAATTGTCATGTGAAAGTCATGTAAAGAATTTTTGTGAAATAAATATATGATTAACCCTTATATAAGTTTTTTATTATCTTAAGAGAGAACTAAGAAGTAGATAATTTTAATATCTATTAAAAATACAGTAAATGCATACCAATATCCTTTAAAGTAAGATACCCTGGATTTAGTGTATGGCCCTGTGTTAACAAATATATCAACACCAAAATCTAAATAAATATTTCATAATAATTATGTATTTTAAAATAATGATGGTTTAAGAAATGCAGAGAATATTTTTATAGTATACTGAAAATCTTAATATGGAATAAGAATATCTTTTCGTATTTTCGTACAATTTCAAAAACCACCCCCGTTTAATCTGCTATTCATTCAAAGTGAACTATATTTAAATTGACAGAACGATCAATTCGTTCATTTAAGTAACCTTGGGCATGAGCAGTAAGCACCGCTTGCTACGACAGTCAGTGTTTTCCGCTCTTCGGTGCAGTGCGGACGTCGATCTCGTTTAGAACGTACATAACGCGACTACGATGTCTGACGTTTACCACCCGACCGATCATGTTGCGAGAAAATCTCACATTACTTCTTTTGCACAATATGAAGAGATGTATAAACAATCCATCGAAAACCCAAACGAATTTTGGACCAAAATTATTAAAGAATTTTACTGGTACAGTCACCCCGATTACCAAAATTTGCTGAAATATAACTTTGACATCGGAAAGGGTAACATTTTTGTAAAATGGCTGGAGGGAGCATCCACGAATGTCTGCTTCAATATATTGGATCGTAACGTGAGGAACGGGCTCGGAGATAAGGTGGCATTTTATTGGTAAGTCATTTATTTTGTAGATGTTTTAATCGATATAAATAGCAGAACTTCAAGAATCGCGCCGCCGCCCGCCATCTTCGAAATCGATTTTCAGGTCTGAAAGCTCATTGGACGCTGTTCCACGCGCTACCCTGCATAGGTAGATAACTTACCTATCACAACCACTGAAAAGATGAATTTCTGTGACGCATGTACGAGTATTATGTATATTCCACTTTAAGTATGTCAGTACGGCTTTATAGTATATTTTTTTGTTATTATCTAATAAGTATTGTAATTTATATAAATACACATATATTGTTTTATTTAAGATTTCAATGACATTGTAAAGTCGTAACAAAATACCTACGTATACAGCCACTATCACAAAATTAAATGGTCATGGGCACGGGTTGATTGTACGTACCATTTGTCTAAACCTTCACTTTTAAGTCTCCCCGTTCAATTAGAAGAAGTGCCAATAAACTTTGTACTCATTTTTTGTACAAATCATGTTTTTATAATCAGCATAGTTATTCTTTACTTTGAGGTACTGAATTATGTATAAATAAACAATTTGAGAGGTAAAAGAACTTACGGCATTTTACATTATTTATATGCGGCAACAGCGATTTAATTAGGTAATAATTAATTTATTTCGCGAATAAACTATAGATCGTATTCATCTACTCTTTAATGGCTAACGTATTAATAGTTCATGGTTTTCTTAGAGATCATACCACCTGATTTTATATCATAATTAAAAGGTAATACTAATTGCAACTAGTGTGAAATTTTAAGAGACTGGATATAGGAGCGTTGTCGATGCGCATGCGCAGGCGCCATATCATTAAACTGTATAAAATGGCGCTTCTTCGTTTTAACAGTTTGAAGAGTAAAGAGATACAAAAGTTTAAAATTTGCTACTTTTTCTATCTTGAGATAACCTATTAACTTGATCACTCGTGACTGATATAATTACAACGTTGTTATGACTCTGAATATTTTTAGTTTATTTAGGTAGTTAAATATGAAAAATAAAAATATCCCGATCCATTGTGTGCGTTTAATGAGACACACATTTAGGGTGGTTTGCACCAGAAGGCCGATTAAAATAACTTTAACTATTACTTTTACGGCGACGACGACCGCTAAACGTTTACATTTACTCCACACGCGTTGCAATATCCTGTAAATTCATATTGTTATCGTTAAAAGGGTAGCTGATCTCGAAAAATAATAGAAAAACATATTTGGCATCTTTTCATACATTTGACGTTAGCAACAAGGGTTTGACGTTTACTTTCACTTTAACCAAGCCAAGATTCGCTGGTTACGGTTAAGGTTAAAGTAACCGTCAATAATGACAAGCGCGACGATGCAATGGTGCAACTCGTGTGGAGTAAATATACACCATAATGTAAACGTAAAAGTAATAGTTAAAGTTACTTTAACCGGCCTTCTGGTGCGAACCACCCTTACCCTGTCACATTTGAGAGCTAATCTTATAGTACTTACTCGTAATTTTAACATTCCATAGAGTCTTAAGTAGGTACCTGTGGGTACAACAATATGCATCTTTGTAAGTCTAATATGCATATATTACAACGATCTATCTATAAAACTACATCTTCCTCCTTATGCACCTTCGTGGCAGTCTTAGATCATATCCAATATCTTATTCAATGTTATTAGTACGCCGATTGTCAAGACGTATTATTTTCATTACGTTTCCTTATTTAGTCAAATAAATTACAGACAATACAATGCTACAATGTACATCCACGTTTTAAAATTTTAACATGAAAACCCTGACCTCTTAATAACACCTACCTACCTATTGTCGACTAAGTTCTAATTATATACCTAATTAGATAGGTAAAATAGTAATACAAAACGGTATAAATATTTTAGATACTTTTAAGGCAAATTAACAAAAAGAATGTAAAACAGGCCTTAAACTAATTTCTTCATAATACGTAATAAGTTGTAGTTACAAGGTGAAGGAAAAACCTAAGGTTATCAACGACAACGAATCATTCCCTATGCATTTTTGCCATGCATTATAAATCTAATGACCTTATTCAATTGAAACAATTTGCAAAAAAATCCACGACTTTTGTAAAAATGATCGCACGGAATAGATCGAATGGAAACACAACTTTTAGATTGGCCACATTGAAAACGTTAAAAAGGTTTAACTTACGAAAGTTCAAAGCCAAAAGTTACCAAAAGTAGTTGTTGCTTATCTATGCACTCTGTACTGGTGGACTGTGTCTGACTACAGTTCAAAGTAGACCTAAAGAGCTATAGCGATCGATAGTTTAAACACACAATGACCAATGAATGAGCTTATGACGACGGACCACGTATAGCATTCAAGACTACGCGGAAACAGCGTGCGGAAAGCGGAGGCATGAGCTATTGGAGCTCTCCTCGAAAAGTTGTTTAAATATATAATTCTCATCATTAGCCATTTTCCCTCAGAGAGAGGCAGAGACAACAGAATTTTGAGCGGCTGTGTGTCTAGCGGTAAGACGCGTGAACTCACGATCGATGAGTCCCGTGTTCGAACCTCGCTAATTCTGACCGGTACCAATGTAACTTTGTTATATGTACTTTGGTCGCTCAGTGTCTATAGGCACTATTAAAGAGTGGTAGGTAAACTGATGATTCAGTCTGCCGTCCTGGGGTAGTACCACCACTTTCGAATGTAACACCCGTGAAGTGACCTTGTTGCGTTTTGGGAATAGTTTGAAAGTAGCCAGATAGAACGAGAGGAGTGTGCACTGTCAATCTGGATGGCGCATGTTCGTCTCTTCAAGCCGGCATAGTGGAGGTGACTGCTGCCTGTAGAGATTTCTCTGTAGTAGCAGTTGTTTCCATTCACTCTAGCTTTACATCAGGCGGAGTGTTGTCACATGCCGAGCTACAATAAAAAAAAATAAAAAAACAACGAAAATTAGGAGCTAATATCTATATATAGATTTCTGAAAAACAACAGAGCATTAAGATTAACGTAAAAAAATTCTTTCTCATTTTGTGCGATCATGTTTAAAGAAAATAAAAAAAAACACGAGTAATTATTTAAACAACAAACGCCCACTGCTATTAAGCTACATAAAAAATAACAAAAATAAAGATCACTTTTATACAACCCTCTGTTTTCTAAAAATAAATGTTTGCCCCGAAGTCTATTTCGCTCTTAATGGTTAAGAGGACGGATTATTTTTGGAATAATTCGCACAGTACCAGGCAAATTATCAAGAAGCCTGGGCGAGGCTTCGCAGTGGATTATTTTGAGCGACTGAAAATATTGAACGATGAAATTGGCTTCATTTATTAATACATTCATTCTAGACGTTTATAATAAACTCTTTTAAATATATTTTTATAGCCGTGTAGTTATTTTTGCAGTAAACAGGTCTATACTTAGATTATAATGTTAAAATTGAACCATTCAATGGGGGACTCCCATGCACCGTTGCGTCGCGTCACAACCACGATGTCAAGATTGCCAGAGAGTCCTTGACGTCCCCTCACTGTTAACTAGTGACAACCTAAGTAATCTCTACATACACATGTAGTATAGTCATAATTTAATACTACATATGTATCTATAGAAATACAAAATTAATTGCATTTATTAGTCGCTGCCCTTAAAGTGTCGCCAATTCGTCAAAGACTACAAATAAAAACTGAATAAATAATATTTGATTAATTTATCAAACTTATGTTAATGGTCAGGCCATATAAACGCGTTCAACACGTGACGTACGGCGGTTGTGCGCGTTTAAGGTATGTAACCCTATAAAAGAGATCACACCTACTGTGTGCGTCATGCGTGTCACACATACATATTATGTGGCCTGACCTTAAGGGTTAATTATATAACTTTTATCTATTATTTATTTTGGTGTTAGCGTGCTCGATATAACTTTACGTAATAATATTACGTAGATATATATGATGTGTTCTAGTAACCTGGTTTTATAAGGCAACTGAAGAAAATTAGGGTTAATTTGCATTCGAATTGTTATAATAACTCTATTAGTTTATGACATAGGTACTTAAAAATCTTTAATTTCAAACGTAATTTATGAAAAAAGAAAACCTAAATGATTATTCAAGGGTTTTAAAATCTTTCAAGACATTATATTTTTAAAATATAGATACAACATAACAATTAGAGCGGCCGTGGTCTAGCGGTGCGACGCGTGAACTCACGATCGATGAGACCCGTGTTCGAACCTCGCTAAAGACCGGTACCAATGTAACTTTGTTATATGTACTTTGGTCGCTTAGTGCCTATAGAATTAAAGAGTGGTAGGCAGACTGATGATGGTAATTCGTCCAGTCCTGCGGTAGTACCACTTTCGAATGTAACACCCGCGAAGTGACCTTGTCGCGTTTCGGGAATAGTTTGAAAGTAGCCAGGTATAACGAGAGGAGTGTGCACTGTCAATCTGGATGGTACATGCTCATCTCCTCAAGCCGGCATAGTGCAGGCGTCTGCTGCCCGGACAGGTCTCTGTAGTAGCAGTTGATTCTATTCATGGACCGCACTCTAGCTTTACATCAGGCGGAGTGTTGTCACATGCCGAGTTACAATAAAAAAAAACTAAAGATTAGACATTAACTTCGTCTGTTGAGATAAAAGGATGTTTGTTATCTTTTGTTTATAAATTTTATTAAATACTTACTTGTAAGTTGTGATTTATACGTGAAATGCAGTAATTATGTTGATAACAATTTATTTAATGATGACCCCATGGTTTTCTGACATATCAAGATTATAAATAATATAAACATTATGAAACGTTGATTACGAATTAGCAACTGACAACCTTAAATAAGTTCAAAGTAATCTTTTGTTTAACGTATTTTAATACTCTTATTTAGTCCTAGCCGCGTTTGTTCACACGCCGCCTGATGATCGGTCCATATTGAGAGTGTACACCCGGCTACTTCCAAACTGAAATCTCCTCATGGGTGTTATGCTTAAAAGTGGTGTTACTATCTCAAGATAGCAGAATTGGCTAATAATCATCATCAGTTTGCCTACTACTCTTAACTATATTTGCATTTGCATTATTATTATTAGCTGACAATTATTATGGACATTACGTGCTGCATATTAAAATTTGAATTGTACGAGTATATAAAGGTGTTAGGATCATGTATAGCATACGGAAATTGTTTTTTTCTATTACTACTAAGCAATAGTGGTGTAACACTAGGAGTGTTAAAAAACACAGGATATTGATCGTGTCATTGTTACGGAGATCCTACATGTTACTTGTATTATTGTTTCTAAGTATCATGTGTATGTATCTAAGTAATAGACATGCATTGAGTTGTTTACTGACCTCAATGAAATACTTCATTATGCGCACATTAATGCTCCGTAATAGTATTTTTTTTACATTCTGATTTATGTAGATACTCGTATTCAAACATGATTGTATAAACGTTCGTGATTAGGAAGTGCTTGTATTGTATTCAAGAGATTCGCTTTACTTTATATTATATTTTTTCTCTTAGGGAAGGAAATCATCCTGATGATTACAGCCGCATTTCATATCGCAAGCTATTGGACCAAGTGTGCCAATTCGCTAATGGCCTACGAGAGAGAGGATTTGTTAAGGGAGATCGAGTCGTGTTGTTCATGCCGATGATTTTGGAAACGATCATCACTATGCTTGCGTGCGTTCGTATTGGCGTAATTCATTCCATTGTCGTAAGTTTTATGTATAAATTATTACAAAGGTATAGGTACCTTAAGTGATATTACTACATAAGAGTAATTGTTAGTTCGCCGGATTCTCATCGGAGTCCCTCGCCGAGCGACTCGCTGCTTGTACTGCAAAGGCTATAGTCTGCACTGACGGTGCCTGGCGAGGAAACAAGGCACTGGTTCTGAAGCGTGATTGCGACAAGGCCATCAAGAAATGTTTTGAAAAACATGGTCATCAAGTCGAGATGTGTGTTGTGGTCAAACACATCGATCGAGTCACCGAGTGCGGATTGTACCCTCAAAACAAAGTACGTTCAATTTATTGTAAAAACTTTAATTTAATTAATTTGATAATTAATTATCTAGCGTGAGAATTCGTTTCAGTGAGTATAACGTGAAATATAAAATTTAATTATTCGAGCTGGTTAGGTTAGTGTTTTCAGTTAGTTCAATTAGTTTTAATTTGTTTCTATCATTTTTCTTATTTCTTGACCGATTCGAAAGAATACATGGGCCGAGGATCGAGACATTTGGTGGGATGACATCTACAATGACCAATCCTCGATCTGTGCTCCAGAATGGATGCAAGCCGAAGATCCACTCTTCATGTTATACACCAGGTATATAACAACTATTCTGATTCTAAATATGAATTAAGTTTTTAAGTAGAATAGATATTTTGTAATTACAATTTTTCAGCGGATCCACTGGCACGCCAAAAGGCGTTTTGCATACAAATGCTGGCTATCTTCTATATGCAGCAGCTACGTTTCGTTATGTGTTTGATTACAAAGACAAAGATGTTTATTGGTGCACTGCCGATGTCGGTTGGATCACTGGCCACACTTATGTTGTTTATGGCCCACTCGCGAATGGTGCAACCTGTGTCTTGGTAATAATTTAATCTATATTTTTAACCATAGCCTAACAAACATTACAATATTATAACATCGATCCTCTCAACAGCACGAAGGTACTCCATTTTATCCCAAAAATGACAGATATTGGGAAATAATCGAAAAATATAAAGTTACTCAGTTCTATACTGCACCGACTGCCATAAGGTCATTAATGAAATTTGGGGAAGAACCCTTGCAAAAGTAAGTGATAGATGATAATTATTAATTAATTGTCAATATAAAACTATATTTACCAGTGTTACATGTCTTCACTAGGCACGATTTGTCTTCACTGAGAATTCTGGGCAGTGTAGGCGAACCCATCAATCGCGAGGCTTGGCTGTGGTATTTTAAGCATGTAGGTGGCGAACGCTGTTCTATTGTTGATACTTATTGGCAGACTGAGACAGGAGGACACGTGATGACTCCGCTGCCTGGCTCCTGCGTCATGAAACCCGGGGCCGCTGTAAGTCTACATTGATTGATTTTAAAATATATTCCACACACCTTGATAAACGAAATTATACGATTAGTTTATAACTTTATTGCACCGCCTTTAGGGTTTCCCGTTCTTTGGCATTGAACCAGTTCTCTTAGAAGAGGATGGCACGGTCATTGAAGGTCCCGGTGAAGGGTACCTCGTGTTTGCGCGACCCTGGCCAGGCATAATGCGCACCTTGTTTGGGGATCATCAACGATTCCAAGAGGTGTACTTCTCCAAGTTTCCGGGATATTATTTCACCGGAGATGGTACGTGTACTTTTATCAATTTTATAGAAATAAACACTATCAAAGAAAATTGATTGTTGAAGTATTAAGGATTTGGATCTAAGAATATTGTCTATTATCAGGCGCACGTCGCGATGAAGATGGATTTCTTTGGGTCACCGGTCGCATTGATGACATGTTGAATGTTTCCGGTCATTTGATGTCTACTGCTGAGGTGGAGGGCATTCTTACCAGCGATCATAGAGTATCAGGTTATATTTATAAATTATTAATTAATCGTTTATATCTATAGCGATCAATAGACGGTTGTATATGAGTATAAAAGTAACGTTATTACAGAAGCCGCCGTGGTGCCGCAATCTCATCCTGTCAAAGGGCAATCCCTGTATTGCTTCGTCACGGTGGCATCCGAAAAAGAATTTACGGAGCAGCTACAGATGGATCTTCGCATTTTGGTCCGCGAAAAAATAGGCCCGTTCGCGGCGCCGGATGCTTTTCATTATGCGCCGTCTCTTCCTAAGACTCGCTCTGGGAAGATCATGCGGAGAATTTTGAAGAAGATTGCCGCCGGTGATACAAACGTTGGGGACACTTCCACTCTAGCCGACCCGTCAATTGTGGACTTGCTGTTCCAAAATGGACCTGCCAAAAAGTAATGCCTCTATCTGAATGCATTGAATGTTGGCGACCATGTGTATTTGTTCATATCCTATACTAAAGGCCGACGCACGACGGTCAAATTAGTAACCCCTTCCTTAGCATTGATGTCTAAAATATATATCAAATGTACCCTTCAATAAGTGGTTTGAAATGTTGTAGTATTTGTTGAGAAGTTATCTGTACTATATTTAGTACCTTTTTCTAGGTACTCGATGTATGTATGCGCTTCTTCCTTGCTTTCTTGTGTACCAAGAGTAGATGTTTTGGCATTGCCGTTCAATGTTACAATGCATTAGTTATGCTTTTGTCATTTATTGAATTTTCAAGTATTATTATTTATTAAAAAATAAAATTTATAACGCTCAAAAAGGCAAACATCGCACATACACCGTAATGCTCAAAGTATTATTTTACGATTATTTATTTACAGATCATAATAAGTTATATAAATACCTATGAATGTACTTTTATTTAAAAAGAAAAAAGCTTAAAAAGCAATGCAATTATTTGCTGGAATACGCTCGAATCTAAGGCAGGAAAGGGATTGTTGGTTTGAAAAATGCTACTCGTGTTGCTATATGTATAGAAATAATAATGAAGCATGAACTTGTGGAGCACGTTGAAAATGTATTGTATCTACTCGAAGTAGTTTATTTGATGTATTTTAATTTTTCTTGATCATTAAACAATACTAATAATTATAGGATTAGTAAAATGAGTAGACCTCGCACCCGGACGAGTCATCAAACCACCCTACCCAATATCCCCGAAATAGATGAAATCGAAGATTTTTTTAATTTTTTCACCAATTTATATATTGAATAGTCAGCCGCATTACAATTTTTTTTTGAGTATTTAAAATGCTTATTTCGACACGTATTATGGTAATAGAATTATAATCATTGTACACTTATAATTGTTGCTTTTTATAAACGAATAATTTTTGATGATTTCTGTACAACTAGAACAATTATTCAGACCTAATGTAGCAATCAAAATGTAAGGTAGCCGCCAGAAAATTTTGGGGTAACTGTGAAATTATTAAAACAACTATTTATCTGCCGATATAAATTGAAAGCGTCTGGCCGTCCAAATTTAAATGATCTTTTTAACATATCATTTAATGATATTATATAATTTTTGCCTAATTATGTATACAAATAGTATTTTTGCCAACTTTGAATACACTTTAATATTTTGCTACTCATTATACATTTTGCATAGGTACTTATATTGATATAAGCTTTCTTTTCAGTCTTAGATGCTACATTAGATAATAGGTATTATAATATTTCTTAGAAATTATAAACAAATGTATGTGATCATATTATGTGAATATTTCGATTAAAAATGTAATCTTGGATCGAAATTTTTAGTGTGCCTAAAATGTTTACCTTGCTAACTATATTTACATTGATGTATCTAATTTTGATGTTAATTAAATAAAGGGTTAGATATACAATTCAAGTTATTAATTTAGTTCCTTACTCTTACTGTTTATTTATTTTTTTATTATTTGCACGTTCACTAATGAATGCATATGAAGTATATACAAATGTGGTTTTGTAATTAAAGTTCATATTTCATGCATTGATATGTGTTTGTATTAGAAATGTATGGTAGCACGAATAGAGTTAGTTTCAGCTGAAACGCTTCAATTCTAGTGATTAGGTTAACGTAGACTTGGCTACTGAATAATTTCACAAATTGCAAATTTTAATATTAGAAACTTTGGGCTAATGATTCAAGTTTAAACGAAATTTATTTATTGCAACTTTATTAACGTAATGAAATGTAATTTTATGTGGGAATGATATTGTTATAATAGTTTAATAGGTGTTTAATCGTATAATTATAGATGTTTAATAGCACATTGGTATGATTACGCACTGATGTTAAACTGTTGTACTTATGTGATGTTAAAACATATCAATATAATAAATTATTAGCGAAAAAAAAGAGTTTTGAATATATTATGAAAACCTGTTCCATTTTCATTATATTCATCTCACTCATGCATCATATGAGAAATATATTTTCATGACTCATTTCATTAAAAAAAGTTAAAAAAAAAGTAATTTTCATTATTAAAATTTTTATTAATCTGAAATTGAAAAAATTAAATTTATAACTGGATCATTTAAAACAGTTTATTGATCAAAGATAAGCTTGCGTCGTAGATATTCGTTTCAATACAAATTATCAAAATGCAGGTGTTGAGGCAGCGGAGAATAGGAAAGTAAGTACATTTTTCAAGTATTTAAAAAAAAAATTAATTATTAATTTTAAAACGAATTAGTTATTTATTTAGTCTTCAATTTCTTTGCCTTTGTAATGGTCTTGAAATATAAGGAATAAAATATTCCTGAAGCCAAAATCAGGATTGTTGTTAGAATAGTTATATATTCTGCGCGATTCCTGCAATTTAAATATAAATGTTACGCAATTATTTCTCTATATTACTTCCGAATAAAAAAAACTACATTTAAACTATCTAAGTTGACCTCCTAGGCGTGACAATTGTATTATATTGTAAGTTGACCTAATTGTGAAGATAATATTCTGTTCTTTATAATACGAAGAGGTGGTGTTAGGGCGGAAAGGGGCATAATCCTGGATTTACGATGAGTAAGTACCTACCCACTATTTTCAATTCCCTAAATATAAATTTTATGTACTTATTGAAAATTATATACAATTTAAGCCGGGGAAAAATAGACCGTATAATTAGATTGAAATAAGATACTACTACTACACGACTAGTATTGAACTGGTCTCTTGAGACGAATTATTTATTTTAAAAACTTACTCAAATGGTGTCCCACAAATCGCATACCATTGTTCTCCATATCGTGGGATGTGTTCACCAACGCAATGAAAATCAAAGTACTTTTCATCATAATCTTCTAAACATAGATATTTTCTTTTATACAATGTCTAAAAAAAACAGGCATAAACTACAAGAAATTGACATGTAGAATTCTGGAATAAATTGCGGTCCATAAGCGGCGACAACTGCTACTATCTAAGATAAATATATGCAGCAGTCGCCTCCGCTATGGCCGGTTTAAGGCGAGTGTACACTGTCCAGGTCAGCAGAGTAGACTCTTCTTCATATTAAAGTAAATTAATTTTTTAAGTTAATTTTCACAGATGTATGTACTATGTATGTCTGTATCTATGTTTATGTGAATAAAAAAAGAAATTGAATTAACACGGTTATTGTGTTATTATATTTCTATGACTTTCTGCGGCTGCATGGGGTCGATTATGACTGAAACACGATTTTCAGTTCGTAGAAGCGTTAGTAGGTCGAAGTTTTATATGTTTCTATACTTATATTAAAGTTTAAATGAAGCGACACAATTGCAAAATACTGGATCCCTTATCGGAGACTAAAATTAAATACTTCTGCCATGCGCGGCACTATTCGTTCTCATCGCAATATTTGTTTCGCACCAAGGAACCAGAGTTTTAGGTGTACGTGTTAAAGAACGAAATACATGAAAAAAAAGTAAAAAATATTGTAACTTAAAACGCCCGTTGTATTGTATTTTAAAAATAAAACAAAATAGACTGGGTTTGTACGTGACTTTAACAGTCATAGGGCATGCTTTAACCGCTTACATATGGGTCGGACGTGTTATGTAGAATAACAGCTTCAATAATTTTCTCAAATATAATTCTGGACTCATGCGATGTGATGCTGAAGACATTAATTTGACTAGAGTTAGGTTTAAAATTAGGTAGATTCCCGAACGAATAAAAGAAACGAAGGGTTACATAAAATTAGGGTAATTCAAGGTCGAGTATTCAACAAAACAATATCACTTTTTAACTCTGTGTTTGACCAGTAAAACGTGAATTTGAGAATTACATGTCGTAAGTGTAAATAAAATCGTTTTGATTGTTTTACATGAATAGATAAATAGAATTAAAAAACTAGTCACTACCTATGTAACTAGAGTATCCTGATAAAGTATTATTAGGTGTTAATAGTGGTGAAAAAAACAAACAAACTGTAATGTAACACATGACGACAACCCAGAAGCTGGAAAGGATTGCCATAGCAATTTCGACACGACCACCTAAAGCGCTAAAAGCTGTGTAGTAGTTAACAAACCGGGACGAAGACGTGGATTCAAATCCCACCAATTTTCATCAAAATTTAATAATAAGTATATTATCTCCAAATACGGCCTGAGACGGTCGCTGATGATTAACAAGGCAGTTAATTTGTGACCCGAAGGTCCCGGCTTCGACTACGGAACTTTGTTTTGTATTTGTTTTGTTGGATATTATACGTTTGCGCTGCCCTTGTTTCGATAGCACAGGTATTCTAGTTCAAGGTCGGGGCATTTAATTCGTATGTTTGGTACTAAACCATACATTTAGCTTTTCCTTTCAACCAAAAACTTTTTTGAATAAAAGGGCTTTTAGACGTCTAGGGTGACGTCCCCTAGCTTCTAACAGAAGGTATCCCCTTAGACAAAACAAAAAGTATTAGAATTTATGGATGATAATGAAAAAATTTTGGCTAATAAAGTTTATCAGCGAAATTATTAGAAACTCTTTGTTTATACATGTTTATACCTGTCCCAGTGCAGTTGTCATGGCCGTAACTTGATTACATGGTCCAACTGGTTCGTGCAGTCCTAATGACCAATGAGTTTCCGGTGAGTAGAACACTACAAAGACCCAGTAAATTATATAATGTACTGCCAATTGTAGGATCAAAACATAGTCTATTTTTGTTAACCTGAAGTAAAAAAAAACCGAATTAAGAATAGGATTATTAGCCCAGTCTACCGTCCTGGGGTAGTACCACAACTTTCGAATGTGACACCAGTGAAGCGACCTTGACGCGTTTCGGGATAAGTTTGAAAGTTGTTAGCTATAACGAGATGACTGTGCAATCAACCTGAATGGTGCACATTTGTCTCCTCAAGCCGGTATAACGGAGGCGACTGTTGCCTGACTATAATGTAGATATAAATAATAATAATTAATGAAAACTTACTTCGTCTTCAAAGCTTCTCTTTCGCTGACTAATCCGAATAGTACAACCACCACAAATATTGCGAGTAATAAGAAAAATGTGACTTCAGAATGTAATTTAAGTATATCGTGCAGCGGGTGGTAAAGTGGAACGAACATAAGTATACCACCGAACATGCCCATTAGTGATGCAATAGTAAAAACACGAAATTCTTTTTTAAAACTGAAAAATAAAAATTAAAACTTTAGCGACAAAGAAAAATTTTTGGCGAATTCAGTAATAACATATAGTTTGTTTTTTTATAGTAGTCCAACATGCGATCACAGTTTGCCTAGTGTTAAACTATGTTGCGGATAAATGTGCCCGGCTTGAGACGACGAATGTGCACGTTTCAGACTTCACAGGTGTTGAAAGTGGTAGGAGCGAGAGCGAGAGGAGAAGCGGAAGAACAGATTCGGCTAATAACCATCATTACTTCCACTCAAATTTATTTTGTGTGCAATAAAAAATTGTGGAAACTATTAATTGACTGTTAGTTATTTTTTTTTTATTGTAGCTCGGCATGTGACAACACTCCGCCTGATGTAAAGCTAGAGTGCGGTCCGGCTTGAGGAGACGAGCACGTACCATCTAGATTGACAGTGCTAACTCCTCTCGTTATACCTGGCTACTTTCAAACTATTCCCGAAACGCGACAAAGTCACTTCACGGGTGTTACATTCGAAAGTGGTGGTACTACCCCAGGACGGCAGACTGGACAAATAACCATCATCAGTCTGCCTACCACTCTTTAATAGTGCCTATAGGCACTGAGCGACCAAAATATAACAAGGTTACATTGGTACCGGTCAGAATTAGCGAGGTTCGAACACGGATCTCATCGATCGTGAGTTCACGCGTCTTACCGCTAGACCACGGCCGCTCTTGGGTAAGATTAGGTAAGTTTCAAATTTTAGCAACGTTTGGGTACGCGTCGACTGAAATATTGAATGAATTTATTCTATATTAATTTTAATATACTCACCCAGCAGACTCCCATTTAGCAATCTTCGGCGCTGACCATTTTCGCAGTGCGTGGAAGAAAAATACTAAACTCGCTGCGAATGTTGCGTGGAAGTAATAAGAGTTCCATGGTACCCAGTAATGGCGGTCAAATATATTCGGATCAGTATCATGCCATGTCCAGTGAATGAATTTTACAGACACAATATCGTATGGAATATCTATCAATATAGTCACCAATCCGACTGCGAATGGTTCTGATAAACTATTCAAGTTTAATTTTGAAACAGCATAAGCCGCGTGATAAATAAATGCGGGATCTAAAATGTTTGTTTAATAATGAATGATTTCTTTTTATTGTAGCTCGACATGTGACAATACTCTGCCTGATGTAAAGCTAGAGTGCGGTCCATGAATGGAAACAACTGCTACCACAGAGAAATCGCTACGTGCAGCAGTCGCCTCCACTATGCCGGCTTGAGGAGACGAGCATGTACCATCTAGATTGACAGTGCACACTCCTCTCTTATATCTGGCTACTTTCAAACTATTCCCGAAATGCGACAAGGTCACTTCACGGGTGTTACATTTGAAAGTGGTGGTACTGCCCCAGGACGATAGACTGGACAAATAACCATCATCAGTTATGGTATGGTATGAAAATAAAAACAAATAAGTCATATTGTATCCCAAAACTAGGATAACCTGTGTTATGAGTGATTCAAAGACAACTCAAACATCAATATCCAGTCCCGAAATTAATAGTTTTTGGCCAGGAATCGAATCTAGAGCCTCCGCGTAACAGACTAGCACGCGCTACCGCACCACATAGATCATTTTTAAAGTACAATTTAGCATAATATAAATTAATATACTTCCATAGTGTTTATATTTTCGAGAAGCATGACACGGTCAACACGGTCAATATGGGATTAGACTTTGCAAATCGAGACGCCTTGACTTGAAATGTCCAATTTCATACTTTTGTAGCTTGGCGGTGTGCCGCGTCACGCCAAACAAGAATTTTAAAACATAATGTAAAGTAAGAATCATTACAACACAGCAGCAGCCGCGTACGCTCAGGGCCCGCACTCTAGCGTGACATCATGTAAAGTGCGGAAGCACGTCGCGCTACCTATTTTAAAAGAAAGGTAAACCTTACACAGAAACAGTATATGCAGCGGTTGTCTCAAGCCGAAAAGCATCACAGGTGTTTGGGAGTGCCAGAAATTATCATATTCTGGAAGTAATATACGCCAAAAGTTATCGCTGATTAAACCATGAACTATAGTCGCTAACCAGAACCAAGGCCATCTGCCACCTTTTTTGAATGCTGAAAATACAAATATATATATTTAAATAAACTAAAACAATTTTACTAATTAGAAAGTAAACTTGCGGTTAAGTTAATGCCGTTAATTGATTAATAACTTTGAAAAAGTATGCTTGGCAGACTCTAGCGGTAATGGAGTGCATTAAATTGTTCACCGTAGCGTTAACTTCAGGTTTTACAGTATTGCCTGAAGCTAACGAAAGATGGCGCACATAACGATATTCTATATAAATTTAACCAAAACTACCAATATGTAAAGTACTAGTTAAAAAATAAAAATCGATAGATTTAAATTCGTATATAAAATCTTAAATAATAATATATTTTTTATAATTATGTATATTAAAAAATTGACATTAGAAGACAAACAAATTTTAAAACGTATAGATTTATTACATATTTACAATTTATTTTCTTTTGAAATAGTTGTAATTTTGCAGACATTTCTATGTTTTCGTATTTAAAAAAAAATTAAATTAACATTCAGAAGTTAAACTATATATATTATTGTATATTTCTATCGTCTCCTAGCTACTATGAAATATTTAAATAGGGCATATATACGTATTTTATATGTAACTTGGAAGTAGCTCAGTATCACTAGGGAAGGATGCACTATTAATCTGGACGGTGCACATTCGCTTCCTTAAGCCGGCATAGCGGAGGCGCCTGCTGCCTGCAGAAAATTTTCAGCGGTAGCAGTTGTCTCTACGCACGTGACCACGTTCGCCTGATGTTAAGCTAGAGAGCGGCAATTAGGCGGAGTGTGGCACACGCCAGACAAGAAAAAAAAAACATCAAACATTATTAAACAAAACACAAATTTTCCATTAATAAATAACATTATAAAATTCCTAAAAACATCTTTTTTATAAGAACATTAATTAGTATTCATTATTAGATGAAAAAGTAACTTATTTCAAACAATAAGAGTTAATTAAAGTTTTTTTTATATATATAATACAATCAGAGATATTTCCATGACCTTCGCCATGATCAGATTGAGTGAACTTACTGGGCCATTTAATTTTATATAATCATTTTATATCGATTGTTTATAAACAATATACCTACGTATCTATATATAAAATGTCATGTCACAGAGAAAGAACGAGCATGAAAAAATACTAATATAGTGAATTAAATTAGGTCAAATCTTTGTTATTATGTTTTATTTTGAGAACCAATCAATAAAGCATTCGTTAAAAAGTAAATTTAAATATTATAATTACCATGGATACACGTAACAATCCCCGCTAGGACGAATACAAATTGTGATATCAAGTAAGTGGGTTGAGCATCCCAAAGCAGTCTAATATCATTGAAGTGAACTAACCACTGTAAATAAAAGAAAGGTTATATAAATTTTCATTATTCTATTATAAATACACAATAAACATATTGCCCTGATCACAATTATATATCTTCCTTTAAGAGTCGCGGAGTGTAATCGTCTGATTTTATTCTAAAATGCGTTGGCGAAGACAACTGCAGAGAAAAGTCTGCAGGCAGCAGCGACTGCCAGCGCGAGGAGACGGATTTACAGAAGTGTTACACTTGAAAGAATCCATTTGCTAAAGTGATGCGACTATTAAAATAATATCTGAATATTTGCTTTCACGCTGTACTAGTAAAATTGTTTAATTTAACTTTTTTAAACGTCTATACTAATGGCATACATTAGTATACTTGTATCAAAATACCTATAACTATTTATTATATATAATTTATATAATATTATAATTTTCTTGTTTATCAAATATTTGTAATAAAATTCTCTAATGTAATTCGCATCGATATAATTTCCTCTTGAGAGCAAGAAAATGGGATAATTATGCACTTTAAAGGTGCTATTCCAGCACATTATAGGCAAAATTTTCATAAATTTTCATGTTAATACACCCCTCAAAACAACATATTACCTTTGTGCATTTTAAATCGTGTTGTTTCAGTGTTAAAATTACCGTAATGGAATAACAGTGTGAATAAGCGGAAATTGTGAAACAATTACTACTCACGTACGAAAACATTGGCACTATCTCACCTAGGAAATCAAGAAATTTTATGTAAAAAAACTGTAATAGAGCCTCGGTTGTGCATTTAAAAGCAGGAAAATTATTACCTGGATGGTCGTCCGCCTACACTGCTAGGGGAGATCGAGTACATTTGATACGAACCTTGTTAATTGTTGTTATTCATGTTTTATTTATGATTTAGATATCGATATTTTTTTATTTGAATACGATTTTTATGTTAAGAATTTTCCGCGCGAACAGCGATTATTTCGAAGCTTTATATTAATTATGATAATATGCTCATGTTTTCACATCTTTTGGATGTTGCTTGCGATACTCCCTTTTTATAGTAACCCGGCATGTGACTACATTTTGCCTGATGTTAAGCAGTTTCAGTTTGGAATTAGCCGTGTATAACTAGCCGGACAAAGGCGGCTACGACTGCCGATTACAATAAAAGCTCATTACTCTATAGTACGCACATGAACCGTACTCTAGTTTAACATAGAGTTCAGTCACATGCTGAATTACTGTAAAAATAATAATGATAAATAGATAAATAAAACATGAAATAGTCCCCTAAGTATTTACTCAAACTATTTTATAAGGTGTCACTTTTAAAAATTTAATACAGACCATGTTAAATTATTATTCAAAGATATATTTAAATATAATAATATAGAGCACGTTTTATAAGCGTTCATCACCCTTAGTGAGTGTCTCGATAGGCGCCATTTAGTCGCTGTTATTATAGGTAAAGCAAGAATATAGTGCAGACTATTTGGCCACGTTTGCATGTCATCGTTACAATAATTGAAACTTAGAATAATAACAAAGGGATTGCATTATTTAGTAGTGACAAACTGTTGCTTTCCCATAACGATATACAATTCAAACTTTCTTTTGTACATGCACTGACTTTCATTTTCAGGAAATTTTAATAATATTCGATGGCGAGCCCGAGGTCTATACAAATTCACTACAGTCGATCTCCACTATCGACATTTCTTTTTTTTTAATATATTTATACAATATTAAATATAAAAAATATATATTAAATATATTTATTTAATCAAATTGCCCGATACAATAGATATTAAAATTATGTGAACGTAACTCTCTACATGTAAAAAAATCTCTACATGTAACATTTTCACGCTAAACAGATTTCAGCAAAATTTGGCGGAGATAGATTGCACCTTAGAGAAGGACATAGACTACCTTTGTTTCAAGATAACTGAAGAGGGTACAATAGGGGATGCAAGTGGGGGAACATTATCAAGTCAGGGATATGAATATTCATATTTGAGCTTTTGTTACGTGTTTCAGCGCTTTTACAAAATCATCCCTTAAGGCGGTGAAATAGGGGTTCAAAGTTTGTATGGGACATCATTTCTAAACGTAAACTAATAACATTAATTAGACGCATAAGCAGTCAGTGTTATTTTAGTGTGCAGTTAGCATTCGCTAAGCATTATTTATTGTTAGCGACAAACGTTACATAGATTTTTATACTAGCCCGGTCGCCATCTCCGCTCCCCTAGATTAGAGTTAAGTCCATGACCGAAGACAACAGCTACCAAAGAAAAATATCAGGCCGCAGTCTTCTCCACTATGCCGGCTTGAGGAAACATATGTGCACCATCAGTGTTGACGGTTACTTCGGCTACTTTCACCAAAAATTGAACTAGGTCTCTTCACGGGTGTTACACTTGAAAGTGGTGGTACAACCGCGAGCCGGCAGACTGGATTAATAACATCATCAGTCTGCCAACCACTCTTTAAAGGTGGAGAAAACGCTGAAATTCCTAGTGAAAATATCTTGCAAGAAAAAAATTTACTTTCTTACTCAGCACAACTTGTAGAGAATTAATAAATATAGCAGAAAATTTATTAAAATGAAAAATAGATGTACTTACTAAAAAATTATGTACTAACCTCTAGTTTCTCAGTCATCTTTACACATGTGCACACGCTTATGTCTGCCACGAATCTCCGTCGAAAACAATTGTAATTTCACTTTACTTAAGTTGTTAGTGTTGTACGACGAATACAATAATCGATAACATTTCTGTACATATTCGTAATAAAAAGGCTTTATAAAATAGATAATGTATTCGTAATGGATCAATTTGTGCTGTTACTCTATTATTATATAAATCATATTGAATAACAAGAACGATATAATTTTTTTATTAACGATTTCAACCCATTTGCATTTTTCCTTCAAGTACTACATTATCATGAATTATCAGTTAATTTATAGATGTAACAAAGTATATGGTATAGGTCTATTAAACGAATACCAATCTTTGAATATGGCTTCATTTTTGTGCAGACAAAAGTTTTTTTTTATTGTAGTTTGGCATATGACAACACTCCGGCTGATGTAAAGCTAGAGTGCGGACTATGTATGGAAATAATTGCTGTAACAAGTAAAAATCTCTACAGTCAGCAGTCGCCTCCGCTATGCCGGCTTGAGCAGACGAGTATGCACCATCTAGATTTACAGTGCACTCCTTTTATTCCCGGCTACCTTGAAACTATTTCCGATTCAAAGTTACTTCACAGGTGTTACATTTGAAAGTGGTGGTAATACCCTAGGACGGCAGATTGGGCTAATAACCTTCATCAGTCTGCATCTTGATCAGTAGTCTAACCTTTGTAGAATATTACATCCAAAACTGTATTGGAATTCCTTTAATATCCTTTAATTGCAATTAAGAGACATTAAATTATTATTTCGAATAATATCGATATTTCGCAAAAGTGTTTTTAATATTTACTCGACGTTATCGCAACGTGTCACTGTACCACTGCCAACGTAGTAAAATATTTCATATAATGTAATCGATAATAAACACCTGTGTTTTAAATAAACATTCATTATAATAATCTCGTATTATAATATTTTTTTGGTAAGAATACCGTAATTAACTCGCCTATTGTATACAATCTTTGAATGAAGTTAACGATAATAATAAACTTCATAGAAAATAGGAAAATGCTCCGATTTAAAATGCGAAATAGCACGGATGTGGCACATATGTCCTTTTAGTTTTCCAGCTGTCCTTTGAAACAATAGAATCCTTTGAAAAAAACCTATCTCCACAAACACTACGAAATTCAACTGCACAACTGCACGGAAATTCCTTCAGACTGAAAAGAAAACATAATCATATTTTTCATAGTACTTCTGGTTTAACCTATATCTGCAGAATATCCATATACTCTTCCATAATCGGCTGCAAGATGATGATGGAATACTATTATAGAACTGGAAATATTTTACTATTAACCCTTAATTACTCGCATGGGGTATATTTTACCCCACGACACATTTAAAGCTTATTTTTTTTAAATTGATGCGACATGTGACGTTGACTGGCCTGGTGGTAAGCACAGTGGAGGACCGCGGTACACGGTGGTCCCAGTCGCCGTCACTATGCCGGCCCAAGAAGGTGCTTTTTCACGCTCGGCTTGAAGGATCCAAGGTTGAAGGATTGGGAGAACACGTGGGAGGGCAAAGCATTCCATTTATCGATTCTGCGACATAAAAAGGATGCGCCGAACCGTTTTTTTGGCCCAATTCTGTCGATGTAATGCGGATGCTTTTCCCGCCCAGTGCGGGTGTTACCGGAGTGGAATGAGGAAGTAGGAATAAGGTTAAAGAGCTCTTCGGAGCATTCACCATGGTATAGGCGATAAAGGACACATAAAGACATATCTCCACTATTTTCAAAGTTACTCTCACACAGTTTTCAGTAGCTGCCTAAATACCTCTCCCTATCACGGAACAGTCGCAGGCGCCGCTCTGTATCGTATTGTTTTGTCAGAGTGCGTCTGAGGTATATATTACCCCACACGACCGTTTGTGTAACTTTTAGTATGCGAGTAATTAAGAGTTAAATTTACGTAATATGGATAGACGTCTAGATACACTTGAAAGTTATAGTAGAAAAACAGAAACTACAATTTGAGTTTTTTTCTCAGCTTAACACAACCCGAACAATGACATTTTAGTTAAAACTTTCTTTGTTGAAAGCCGATTGAGGGACAAAACGAACGTGAACCAATGACTAAAACAGACAGTAAAACAAAAGATTTAATGCTGTTTGCTGATAGAAAATGTACTTTTAACCAAATAAATATAAAATCACTTAAGATTAAATTTATTTACTTTAAATTTTACAGTTTAAAAGGAAATACGGCGGTCTTATCGGTAAGAAGTAATCTCTTCCAGGCAACCAACCTTAGGGTAATAAAAGTGCAAAGAAGAATATAAAAAGGCTTTAGACATACAAGTATGTATATATGTATATATGATATGCTCACAGCAAGACATAACACTTGTAAGGTCTCAGAATGGTAGATAGACTGATGATGCTTATTACCACATTCTGTCGTTCCGTAATAGTACCACTACTTTCAACCTAGATGATGCATCTTCTCAAGCCGGTATGGCGAAGGCGGCTGCTGCCTATAGACATTTACCGCACTAACATTAGGCGGAGCGTGGTCATATGACCGTTTACTTTAAAGAAATGTAGTTCAAAATCTAATATTGCGAATAAACGTCGGGTAAGTGCTGAGCGAAGCTCTGTCTCGGTTAAGTAAAGAAAATGAGTTCAAATATCTTAACGGGTTTCTACAGTTTCTCAAATTAAATTATGTACTATATTACTAAATTTCTCTTTACTTGCTTTCTTACTAATACGTTTCTTTTTTAATCATCTAGTATTTTTAACCAATTCACATTTTCTACTACGAAAGTAATGTTACAAAATTTTATTCAAAGGATGTTATAAAAAAGGATAAAAGAGAATTCCCGACCAGACTATCGGATAAAATGTAATTAAAATCGATATTACTTTTAAATAAGGCTCTCTTTAGAAAAACTAATTACGGTTGCAGGCGACATCCTTTATGAATACAAGATTAGAAATTGTCAAAGTGGTGTACGTCCCCAAGTATTGAAAAAAATTTACGTGATGATAAACATAGATCTAATGTAAACTGATCAAAATTGCCCCTAAAATTGAGATTAAATTGAAAATTTGAAGTGAAAATACCTGTCTACTTACCTGTCCAAATATCTAAGTTTTTTGTTATTAAAATAAAATTATTACACAGTACACAGCAAATTTTACATAACTATCAACTTTATATGGAATTTATACGAGTATTAACTCTTTTAAAATATTACCATATTGATTGATTTATAAATTGCCTATTCTAGTATTCTATTAGTTGTACCAGGTAATTCTATCCTTCCTTAATTATAAGGCAGCCTTAGTAAGCAATTTGTGGCTCAAAAAGAGACTTATGTGTTATTATAAAATTATTATGAAAATTAACCAGAATAAAATTTCACAGTCTTAGGTGAGAATGGAAGTGTTACTATTTAATTATGAAATTTTCTTCAGTATTTAATGGCGCACTACAAAATAAATAAATAATATATTTTCATTATTATACTTAAATAAACAATTTTAACTTTCATTAATTTCAACGTGTAGTATCGGCCAAGTCGTGCTCATAAGTTTTGCTCTCGAGAGAGTTGTGCGGGTTCGTCCTTTGTATAGACATTTTGTATAGAACTTACCGTTTTATGTCCAAGTGTGTGAACATAATATAAAGGGCTGACTTATCTATATTCAATTCCAATTGTCGTGAATTTATGCGACTGCCAGATATTCTTGTAAATAAACGCAGTCCATTAAAAATATAAGTTTTAAGCACGGACGACTATCCACCGAAGCGTTTCGTAATAAACGCAATTAAGTTTACAAAAATAATCATGCCGTATAATCAAATGAAAATTCATAGAATTGCAATTTTCAGTTTCGAGAATTTTGTCGGAATAAATTTATATATAACTTTTTAATCACAATTGTTTTCAAATCCAATTTGCTTTCAACAGTTTCAATTCCCGTAATTTCAACAGGAGCTTGGAACATGTAATTGTGTGTTCTATATTTTTAAATTGTACGTACATAAAATACATTGTACAACATTACATGGTAAAGCTTTTATTCAATTGTAGATATATTGAAGATACATTCTACAATTTGACTTTATTATTTCAAAACATAAACTTATCATAAGAATAAATGTGAAGACGTACGTTTACAATATAAGGTAAAATTGACGCCTGAATACTCACAGGCGGTAGCGGGGTACCAAGCGTTATCTCCTTCGCCCCGAGCCAAGAGCGGTAGTCCCGGGGTTGGACTGCCGCTCATTTACTTGGCTGGAATGGTGTTTCTTCTCGATGAGGTTGGGCCTAACGGTCGCGGATGAATACGAAAGCGTGCCCGTGACCTCACCAGATGACGTAGAGAGGGACACCGTGGGATTTTTAGTCGTGTATACCTGGTATTGGGGAGTAGCGGTGAGTCCGACATACCCTCGTCGTCTTCCCCGAGACGGCAAGGCATCTATAAAAAAATTCCCCCACGTAATAAAAAAAGGGGTAGAGAGGCGATTTTTTTTTGCTATGACGTTGGAATTACGATAATTATCAATGGCCGGACAAAGTAGACTGTAAAGCACACATGAATAGTTACGTTGTTTGTTTTTTCTTTATATTGTAGCTCGGATATGGTAACACTCCGCCTGATGTAAACTCTCACTTTAGTGCGATCCATGAACAGAAACAACTGCTATTACAGGTAAGTTTCTACAGGCAGCAGTCACCTTCACATTGACAATGCACACTCCTCTCGGAATGTCGGGCGACTTTTAAACTGATCCTGAAACGCGAGAAGGTCACTTCGAAAGTGGTGGTATTACCCCAGAACGAAACAATGGACTGATAACCAGGCCTATAGGCACTCAGTGATTAAAGTGCATATATTGGTACCAGTCAGGGTTTAACGAGGTTTGAACACGGGTCTCATCAATTGTGAGTTCACGCGTTCCACCTAAACCACAGCCAAAAATAATTACCAAAAGATAATCAACCCAAATCAACACGATCCAAAAGCGCTGATTAGCAAACTCTAATCGATGTGTTGCAACATTTGTATGAATCTGGCAGTATGATTATATCACTGCATGTGAAAGCTTTCATAAATTTTCATATATTACACCTACGCATTATATTATGTGATCTGACAACTGATGCGCGACGAAAAGCACAGTTAAAAAAAAACTTAAATTGTGTACACAGCTTTTAAGGGAATTTCGAAAATTTATTATGAGATTGTCTCCCAGAACTTTTATTCCATTCATAGAAAGAGTTCTTAATACACTTACAAGACACAATTTTGCAATTCTGCATCATATTGTTTACTTATTTCTAGTCAACCTGAATTTTTCAAATAAGCGGTATTATTTTAAAAACAAGTTTAGTATACAATACATGTATGTGTGTCATGATATTCATGTAGACCAGTGTAACCTATAGTTTGAGGTCGGGGCGTTGTATGTAACAAATGTTGTAGGAAATGCCCTCTAATTTCGATATTGATACTTTTCTTTTTCAAAATTTTGGGTTTTTCTTCAAAACTACCCCCAAAACTATCCCAGCGCTCGCGAAGCGCGCCACAAAAACAAGTTCTTAAATACAATTCCCTGAACACAAATTAGGATACCTTGTACTATGGGTATCAGAACACACACGTCAAACATCTCTTTTTATATACAATTTTTAACTTGCAGGAATCGAACTGGAGACCTTCCCTTAAACAGACTAGGGCGTTACACTACTCGAATCTAGAACGTGAATCATTAAACGAAATTAAAGGGGAACTAATTCAAATAGAGCTGGAGTGGATTAGATTGCCTGCATCAAAGATCTTTATTTTAGGTCACGTATGTAGAGGAGTTAGTTACACAAGGCTGAAACGGTAGTAATTGAATGAATATTCAAATATTGTATTAAGCTAGATGCATTAAATTGCCTTTGAGAACGGTTTGCGTTCACACTAGACTAGATTTCGTGAAACTAATCTACCCACGATAGTGCCGTGCCATTGTTAAGATCTTTTTTGTTAATTATTAACACAGGCTGTAATTCACGAGTTTCTTGTGGTAGTCTTCTCGTTTTACGCCGTTTCAAAGCCATGTAGAGTTTCATGATGAACACACTAGGCCCATGCCTACTAAGCTCGCTAAAAATGAAGCTATACACGAGTCCAGTTGCTAAATTTCTATCACAAGTTTGTATTTGCGTGTATTTCGGTCTTTAGGAGAAAGAAATTGCGACGAAATGAATTCTGTATTAACATTCAAAATCCTGTGTTATTTTTTATCACACTTTTGTTTTATTGTAACTCGACATAACACTACTTCACTGATGTTAAGCTAGACGATTGTCGCTCCACGTCCGTGGCTTTGGCCGGCCCGAGAGGAAAACAACCTTAATAAAAATCACTCCAATCTCAAGTTTTGGTGGGCGGCAGGATACCTGCGGCCCTCCTGGTTGGGTTATAAATTTAATTCGTTTACCTCGGCTACAGGGGGCTCTGGCCAGGTGGACATACCTTCCCCCTTACTCGTGGTATTATACGTAGTAGTAGAGGTCTATCATACGTTGAGGTGTGCCTGGCGCCCGCGATAATATTGACCTCGTGGACCTGGGCATCCCTTCACTAGGCTTCCGCGTCGCTGCATGTGGGGCACGTTTACTCACAGTCCCTGGCGCGGATGGCGGGAACAAGGTGAGCTCCCTCGCCCATAAAATGAGGGACATTTTCGTCGAGGACGTTAGCCGAGTCGCCAGACCCACCAAGTGTGCAGGCATGCGCATCGGGGGTATCGACGATTCGACAACGTCCGCAGAAGTCCGAAGAAGAAGAAACTTTGCTACCGCTGCAGTAAGTCCGGCCACGAATCGACAACGTGCTCCGCTGAGCCGAATTGCTCTCTTTGTCAAGAGAGAGGCAAACCGGCGGTGCATTTTGTAGGGAGAGACTCTGCGCGTCTTCTCGCCTCTCACGAGATCGCCGTGGTCGCAACCTCGGCACGAGTTCCGGAGGCGGGGGCAGCCTTCAGTTCTAATGGTTTGGTGACTGTTCTTTCCTGTCTAGCGACGGCGGATATGGGGATTTGTGCGTCGTCCTATAGACGTACGGCGAGTTAAGTGTTTCAGCTCGCCGTTCCCGGGGCTCGGTCCGCCACTTTGGACTTCCGCAGAAGTCTTGAGTCTCTATGCGTCGAGTGAAACACCGTGGGGTTTTAGTCGGTATGCCAGCGCTAAGCTGGAGAGTCCGACATAACCCTGGCACCTTCCCCAAGGACCAGGGCATCCGTAATTAAGATTTCTTAATTAGGTTTCTAAGCGAAACGCCTCCGCTATGCCGGCTTCAGGAGACGAATATGCACCATCTAGATTGACCGCGCACATTCCTCTCATTATATCTGGCTACTTCCAAACTGATCCCGAAACACGACAAGGTCATTTCACGGATGTTACATTCGCAAGTGGTGTTACTACTTTTTTTACTAACTTAGGACGGCAGACTGGGCTTATAACCATCATAAGTCTGCCTACCACTGTTCGGGTAGTTTTATAGTACTACATTAATTATTCTAACATTTTCGTCTGTTAAATCGATTGTTAGAGCAAGAGTGCTAAAAAATTGTCGAATATATTTAGCATCTAGTAGGAAAAGAGTTCTCAGCGCATCGCTAATCAACATAGGAGTTATCCATAAATTTTTTTGCTACAATTTAAGGGCTGGTTTACGTGGAGGGGGTAGGGCACATATCAATTTTAGAAACGTCAGAAAAGGATTTTTTTTGTATAGTTTGCTGATGATTTTTAGTTAATTTTGTAGAAAAAAAATCTACAATCCTTATCAACAGTTTTTTTTTATCCGAGTTATTGAGTAATTAGACTTTTTCTTATGCAATTATATTGAGGTTATTATTATATTAAAAGCTCTAATAAAATCGATGATATCTATTTTTTTATGTAATTGAACATTGTCTGTTCATTGATAAACGATGTGTTGATATAATTGTTAATAATAAGTTAAATTAAAAAATTTTAAAAAGTATTGTTTCAATAAAGATTATTATTATTATTATAAATAAAACATAAGTAAATGAGAAAATAATGTATTACTTTAGAATATTGTGTTGTTAACAAACTATTTAACCTATCTTTATGTCTTTAGTGAGTGAATCACAACAGTAGTGAATTGTTCACTCTAAATCAGCTATTAAATTACAATGTACGCTATGAGGACGAGCGTAACCTCCAATCATGCAGGGTAGGGTGAGAAGGGTTAGTAATAGATTTGTATTACGTAATTGATGGATAGTCCCATACAGGAAGAAAGCAACGCTATTTTTGTTTAACATTTAAAACTACGTTGTTTATAGTAAATTTATTATGAATTTTTTTCTTTTTTTTTTGCAAGGCTTAAGATTTCTTGGCACTCTTCGTCTCATACGCCCTTTCGAAGCCATGGTAGTTTGCCGATGAGTAAGTGCATGCTAAGCCCGTGCTAATATTTTCATTTCGTTGGGAAACGCTTTCAGGTAAATGTACATAAACTATACAAGCGTATAGTTAGTAGTGCAACTTTCTATTGAGTGTTTAAGTTTTGTGTCGTATGTAAAAAGAAATATAAAGACTTTCGTGAAGCGACCGGATAATAAAATTAAATGATTTATTAAAATAAAAATGTGACAAAAACAATAAATATGTACCGGAATTACGTATATGGAATTGATTTCGTAAAGACTAAGTAAAGATGTGCAAAATTAATGACTAATGAATTCGATTTCCAGATGCAATTGTGATTGCATACATAGTCAGGAATGTCATGAACCATCAAAAAAGAGAAACACGTGTGAAATTAAATAAATTAATAACAACTTATCGATATAAGCAATTTATTATGTTTTCTCAGTTTACTTACATATTTGGTTTATTTCCAATGGAACAATTTATTTAATCATTTTGGCGCATTCTTTATTTATATTATTAAGTCTAAAAATATTAGATTCGCAAATCTTGTATGCAGAGACGACTAGACTTCTTTCATTTCTCAATCAAATAAATGGGATTTTTTTAGCTTAGCGTGCCGCTATGAAATTACTGATTGTTACGAGGCCCCCCAGGTGCGAGGCCGTCGGCAGTCGCCAAACGTTGCAAACGCCTAGTGCCACCACTGCTTGTATTGTATCTTTTATTATTGCATCCGCTTTTACTTAAGAGTTTCTTTGGTATCATTAAAATTATTAATAATTATTTGTTTTAATCTAAGATTAGAGCTAAGTTATTTTACATAATCTCATACGCCTATATGGTAAACACAGTGAAGTGTAAACTGCTAAGAACTAGTACCTATTTTGATTTGGTTTTGTTTTTAGTTGAAAGAACAATTTTCAAAATTTTTGAGCGCATTTGGAGGACGGCATCAAACGATGAATTTGGTTGATATGACATAATTGCAATATTTCTAGAATTTATCAATAAATAAAGTATGATTTTATTTTCTCCAAATGACTATAGAATAATACCAATGGGACCAATAGCTTAGTAGCCGTTATCAAATTGAACAAGTGAGAAAAAACATGCTTAGGAATAACACATAGTGGATCTTAGTAATTATACTAGACAAACAGTGTGGCGCTTTTCGTAGAGCGTTAAGCTTCGGAGAGATTTCCTCTCATCTATAGTTAAGTTTCGACCTAGTTATTCATTTTAATATTCAATTTTCTCACCGCTTCATCCACTTATATTTTAATAATATTCGAGTAGTTTTATACTAGTCGATATCCAATTATCGTTACAAAATATACCGGTAAATATGAACACGTTACCGACACTTATAACGTTACCTATTTATCAATCTCTTTGTTGCCTTAGGGCATCTATATCTAGTCTAATATCGATATCTTTTTCGTTATCAATAACAGTACTTTTTTGAAATATTTATAGCAAAGAAATAACGTTACTTTTCAAGGTATCATTATCAGCTGTTACCGCAAATCTTACTTTGATCAGGAATCAAGCCCAAAACCTATTTCGTTTCGGATTGGCACGCTAATTAATAAAATAAAAACAATAACCGCAGGGGCAAAACAATTTACGCAGGAGCGAGACAATTTACGCGCCCTGACAAATTGTTTCTATTGATCTATATGACGTAACCGCACTACAGCGGCGCGGCTGAGTTGGATTCCGGAGAATATTTCATCGCGCCACTATAATGTGGTTTCCGCTTTAGGATTGGAGCAAGGTTATTAGGATCGGGCATCAGCGGTATAGTAGTAAAGAACTAAACAAAGACAAAGAAATTGTGTGTCATACTAATTTATTTCATAAAGTTTATAATAGTTAAAATTGATTACGATAGGATATATTGAACATCGAAATACATTATTATACTGGGGTCATTATAGTCTAATTGTTTACAGGCCAATTATAATCTAATGTTATAATAATAAAAAATAAAAACCAATTAAAACTAAACACTAAATTCGAAAAAAATATTCAGGTAATTATTTGTGGTCAAAACAATATATTTCTACGTTCTACAATATTCGTTCGGTAGCACCTAAACATAATATTCATAAATTAACATTGTCATGTAAAATAAAATAATATAAAAATGTATAAATTAAATAAAAAATTATAATGTCTTTCAATCGCTTTTTAGCAATTTTGTATTTGTTATTTTTACAAAATTATTTAACGTTCTACAAAAGCAATGAATACATATGTCAAAAAAGATAATAACCCCCTTAAATTAAAATAGCTAATACAATTAATAAGCCAGACATTTAAATACGACTAAGTGAATCTTATCTTGAGTCTACGAAGAAGATGTTATGTTTATAATTCTAAAGTTTCCTTCAATTTAATATTTATTTGTATGTAAATGGCAGTAAGTGCTTGGTACAGGTTCTAAATTGGCAATGTGTAAAAAGTTTTCCGAAAAGTGTAAAATATGCTAGAATCACACAGTATGAAAACATTTGTGCGGAAAATAAAAACGACTACTCGAGATTATTGACGACTAGTCGTAAAGTCTTCTATGCAGTTACATATTCTGGTTAGTTTTGTGTTTTAGGACATCGACCTGAAACAATACAAAGCTTGATATAATAGGTTTAAAATAGACAAACAATATTAAAATTTTAAAGTAGAGGTCATTATTACCGAGGCCCGTTGATCTTCGAAACGAGTGGACTGAGCCTTCATCAGAAGATTGAAAAAGTCATCATCCGGGACGGTCTTGTTAGATTTCTTACGAAGTTCCGCATCCGTCTTGCTGGCGGTTCGGCTACCGGACGCCTCCGGCGCTGGAGTACGAGGGAGGACAGTGCGCTGATCCTCCAAACGAGAGCCCTATTCAAAACAATATACAGGGTGTCCCGTAAGTAGTGGTGTCAACGGTATTTTACAGATAGAGGGGTTCAATATCTAGAATATAATTTGGTGATTTTTTTTTATACCTCCTGGTTTAAAAGTTATGACATTTTTAAAGAATTATCATTTTTTCCCCCGTTTTATCATAAATTAATGTTATAAAAATTTGTTTACAATTATTTTCACTGATATTTTTATTTAAGTGGGTTAAGAAAACACAGGGCTTTCTAATTTAAATGTTATTTGTAACCAATGAATTACCATGATTAAATAAAAAATTAAAATCTAAACAAGATTTAATTTATCAAATTTTAAGCGAAATATTTAAACGAAGCTGGTGTAAAAAAATTGTATGTAAGGTTACGGGACCATTATTTTAAAAATATCTACAATTCACGCGGATTCTAAAAATGTATAATAATGTACATTATCATTTTAATTATAATGTTTTTTTGACATAAATACAACAAATGGGCGTCGATTTTTAATAATGCATTCCGATAATATGACGGATTTTAAGAATTCTTACAGTCGGAAATTTGCACTTTTTCATGTCTGAACCTACTGTAAGATACTAACTGCTTGTAGTTCTAATCTTATTTTCATTTCGGTTCCTTAATTTGACTTTAGGGATGTTCAAAGAGGGGTAGGCAGACTGACGCCTGTTTCTACTCATACTTCATTCGAGATTACGTACCTTAAGTACATTAGGCAGAGTGTAATCACATGCCGGACTACTATTAAAATAAAGATTATTAAGTAAATTATGGTGTTATTTTTTTTATTATTGTAGCTCGGCATGTGACAACACTCCGCCTGATGTAAAGCTAGAGTGCGATCCATGAATGGAAACAACTGCTACTACAGAGGAACCTGTGCGGGTACAGTCGCCTCCACTATGCCGGCTTGAGGAGACGAGCATGTACCATCTTAGATTGACAGCGCACACTCCTCTCGTTATACCTGGCTGACTTTTAAACTATTCCCGAAACGCGACAAAGTCACTTCACGGGTGTTACATTCGAAAGTGGTGGTACTATCCCAGGACGGCAGACTGGACAAATAACCATCATCAGTCTGCTGTTGTAAACTTTAAAGAAGCTGTTTATGAGACATGTAATAATAATGAATATGAACTACGCCAAAAACTGAATACCGTGTCCGAAAGAATTAAAAATAATCAAAGAGCCCTAGGAAATATCAGGAGAATCATTATTAGAAGATGTCGGTTATGCATTAGAGTTAGAGGGAGACATTTTGAGCATTTACTTTAATAAATTATTTTCTTATCCGTATCTATTTACATTGGTTTTAATGGAATTCGCATAAGGTAATAATGAAATTTCTTCGACAAATAGTACTTAGTTACCTTTAAAAAAATCACAGTGAACATTATTATACGTTTTTAGAGTCCGTGTGAATTGTAGATATTTTTAAAATAATGGTCCCGTAACCTTACATACAATTTTTTTACACCAGCTTCGTTTAAATATTTTGCTTAAAATTTGATAAATTAAATCTTGTTTAGATTTTAATTTTTTATTTAATCATGGTAATTCATTGGTTACAAATAATATTTTAATTAGAAAGCCCTGTGTTTTCTCAACCCACTTAAATAAAAAAATCAGTGAAAATAATTGTAAACAAATTTTTATAACATTATTTTGTGATAAAACGGGGGAAAAAATGATAATTCTTTAAAAATGTCATAACTTTTAAACCAAAAGGTATAAAAAAAAATCACCAAATTATATTCTAGATATTGAACCCCTCTATCTGTAAAATACCGTTGACACCACTACTTACGGGACACCCTGTATATGAAAATAAAAACATAGAACGCTAATTAAGTGAGATGCGGCATTTTTAAATTTAATACCGACCTGAACACGAGCTATCATATCTAAAAAGTCTTCTTCGGGTCTGGTACTTGTTATTGGACCACGTTGACCAGGCAGAGAGGCTCCATTAGCCTTATCGTCGTCTTTAATTTTTTTCGATTCTGCGGACTCAACTGGTTTTCTCACAAGCTCAGTGCGCTGATCATCCAAGCGCTCGCCTTGGAGATCAGCAATGAGATTAAGCATCTGTTCGCATTGGGCGCTGTAACAAATGAAACTTTTAAAATCATATGTAAGTAAAACCTGAAATTATAAGTTTTTTGGGTTTACAATCAAAAGCTCGTGTAACATTCACAAATTTAAATGTGCTTTGGCGTCGTAAATATTTGTCACGACACGATAATCACAATATATGCAAAACAGAAAATTTTACGCTGTGATTCGCTTCAACTCTGCGTCAGTGGTCAGGAATTTTTAAGAAATATTGAGTAGTATAAATATTTCAGTGCAATTTAGTATATTTACTAGCTTTTTTTATTAGATTCTATAGCCAGTTCCAGAAATAAACATGAACATTTAAAAAGAAAGCAAACTAAAAAAAAAAGTATTAAAAAAATACATAAAATATTTGAAAGTTCTTGTCACTCTACCACGAACTATAGTTGGAAAAGCGAAGACTTCAGTTCATTTAACAATGTTTCGTTATCAGTGAACTGCATAAAAGGAGTGAATTAGTACGGAGAAAAAAACACATTATTTTTTTTTTATCATCATTATTATGAGCCGACGTTGATATTTCATACAGTATACTAATAATGAAGCTTGGCATATGACAACACTCCGTCCGCAAACAATCAAATAAATATCAAAAGTTATTAAAAAAAAAGAAACTTACTCCATTTCTAAATTGGCTTCTTTATCATCAGTATTGAAAAAGAATCTTATTTTTTGAAATAACAATGGTACTAATGAGCACCCAATATAGGCCATGATAACAAGAAAATAATTATTTAGTGTTATTAAAACATATATCTCTCACTACGAATTACGTTCTAAAGCCGGTAAAGAGCTTTGAATGCACGCGACCGGTGCATAGGAGGTATCGCGGAACAGTGCTGCTCGCGAGGGTTGCACGTTCCTTCTGAACTGCAGTCTGCGCAGATGAGCAACGCTCGGGCCTTACGCACACTAACACCTACTGTGACAAATACATACTGACAACATAGAATTATTTATACATATTTTCACAAATTTATTTATTTGAGAAAATACTTTAATTTGGTATAAAACATATTATTAAGTATTGCAATAAAGTTTCAATAGCGTCCGATATTTTCAAAATTATGTCCAGAATGTTTCCCCTTCAAGGACCCATTGAGTAGACACATCGGCGGGTCTCTGAATACTAATGTTTCCCCAAAAACCCTTAACTAGTCCTATGGGATATTATTGTGATTAATAAGAATAGTCACTTTAGCTCAATCAGTCTGAGAGACCCACCAGTGTGTTTGCTTGGTGGCACCTTGAGAACGAAGAATTTTCTTCCTTATGCATAAGTAATAAGAGCTACGGAAGTCTTTTAATAATAAAAATAAAATAGTACGTGTTTATTGACACCAGCACATTCCCTTGCTGTTTATTATCCAAAGTATTAAGTTCTAAGAAATCATCGGGCTCTAATTGATACAATTATGAGTCTGATTTTTCTCTTTGACAGGAAATATCTACAGTATCAGAAATCGAATGTACCCGAAACAACGTATGCGCGCATAGCATATCCGTACCAACTCAAAGAAACCTTTTAAATAGGTAACAGCTCGTTTTCAGCTACAAGTTCTTCAAGAAACGAGGTAACTAACGCAAAAAGTGTTTTGAAAATGTATATAACGTATCCTAGTCCATAATATACTTGTATATAAAATTTCATCAAAATTCAGTCGTTTGAGCGTGTTTGGCGTACAAATAAATAAACCTTCACATTTATATTAGTATAGATTTTTATTAGCTCCCGGGTACGAACTAAAATTCACATATTGACCGATCTGAAATTGTAAACTAACTGTACAGAGACTATAACTCACACACACAACTTTACAACGATCGGTGTATATGCAGGACAGATAAAAATTCAATTTTCATTTATAAAATGCAGTTATCTCGGCTATGAATTTATCCTCCAGGCATATCAATTTTTTTTATTATTCGATTTGCATGTATCTGTGTAGTTAGTAAACGGGTGTAAACGTGAAATAGATTTAAAAAACAAATTGATAGATTTTTTTGTTCTTTGTTATAGATAAACCTTTTAAATGTAGTAAACGTCAAACAAAATATTAATGTTCTTATGTGCATTAATCACGGACTCTTATCACTACTTATAAAATATATTAGCAAAGGACTGACGACATATATTATGTGGATGTATGAAGACAAAGCAATCCCGTGAACCTGTCGAGTTGTCATAGGTCAAACACCATAATATGAATAATTTTCTCTTATGAACAATTTTTAGGTATACTCGTTACACTAAATTATGTATTAATTGGCGTTTAATGAAGTAATATTATTTAAATCAGTATTCAACTTCTAAGACTTTTTACTTTTTCATAAGAATTTATTGTTTATTTTATTTAATGTTCGTTATAATACTTATAATTATTAAAATTATTTTATTTTTATATTTATTTATATATTATTAAAGGCTCCTTATAAATACGTCATTCGATGAAAATCTATGTAAATACAGTGAATCGGTGATGTACATATTTGATCACAAGAGTAAATAAAAAATTTATTGCAATATTTTTTAATCCGATTGTGAAATCGAAAAAGAACCGAATCAAACAGCATTTTTAATATCAATGTAAAATTCCGTAAAGCAAATATATTTTTGTATTTGTACAATTATTTCTGGTGACGATCAATTTTAGTGCGAGCACTCTCAATGATGTTAAATGTACAAATTTCGAAAAATCAACTTTTTGCATTAATTGAATTTTTGTTTAAAAAACTTTCTTTAAAAAATATATGTATTCAATAGTTATCTCAATAGATAACCTAAATATCGTAGAATCTAAATATAAGTATCAGTACATACATTAAATCATGTAGGTAACTACTTTATTCACTGTCTCTTGCGGATGATCGTTGAAACACAAGCATCGTATACATACAAATATATGGTAGTTTGATATCGACGGAAAATTTATGTAAATTATTATATATTCTTTTAAGAGATAGAACTTCAAATTGCTCTTCTGGAAAACGGTTTTGTGGATTATTGATAGGGGCTGTCGATATAGCCTAATCACCGGCGGAAATATGTACCCGTATTCGAAAAGTTATCTAAATCAGTTCAGCTGCTTCAGAATGATTCGGAGACAAACATACAAACATCCGTACATTCTGAAATATAGATGATTAGGATCATAGTAGCGCTATTAAATTGTATTTGCAAGAATGTATAAGAGGGTAACGGCTCCGTAGCAGAAGGGGTTTTACGGGCTTTTACGATGCAGTCTACGAGAAACTAAAAATATCCTCAAGTACATTTTATTATGAAATAAAAGTTCTTTGTCACTTTACTGTTCCTTCCATACTATATTTGATACCTAGGATATACGCCAGGACACTGTTACTCTAGATAACGAGGGGGATGCGTTGTTGAGAGGTGGACGTGGGATTTCGGAAATCAAATATTTGAACAGAATTGAAAGGGCAACATTGCATGTACAATCGTGGAATTAATAGGAATACAAAGGATTATTTCAATTCGGATTTATAAAAAAAAAACACCAGCGCGATTATAAAACTAGTCTTACAGGTATGTATATAGTTTTAATCATTAAAAAAAATACTAAGCTCAAACCGATGAATGTAAATTTCTCAATACTTTATACCAAATATAAAATAATAATTAGAAAATAATTGAATCATAATATATTTTTAATGATTTATAATATAAATAAAAGCAAAGGTATATTTTCAGTGATTGTACCCGCGCTCAGACTAAATTCCCGATATAACGTTTCATGACAAAGGGTACATTTAATTTACTATTGAACAATAAATGTTTTACGTTAGTGAATACACTCAAAAAGGTAAAACAAGAAGCAAACTGCATATTTTATTACAAAGAAATTATTTCTATCTATACTACAATAAACATTGTTACCGGCAATTATTAATAATATAACAAACGAAGAACGAACTTTCGTTTTTAATAATGCATAAAATATGGTACAAAATTATAACTTTATTTAAAAACTAAAATAGTCGAATGAAAGAATCGACTGAATATTAGATAATTCTTAGAATTATGAATAACGTATTTTCATTGATACTAAACGGGTCAAGTAAATATATTGTAATTATTGTTTTAATAAATCTATTTCAATCCTTTTTACTACAGTATGATTATTTTACGCCTATATTATACACGCAGGCTGATTGTCCATATTTTGTCGCTTACATGCACCGGTTCTCCGGGTATCCGATACAAAGGGATTATCGCAATATACACATAAATGTACATCGATATTTGCATTATAGGATCAATGCGGTCTGTTCGAATCGGTCGAAATTGTCGTCATTTTGATATAATAATTCTCCAGAGTTATTTGTCAATTTCAAACATCTACAATAGAGACATACCACGCAAATCCCGAATTTTGGATCAGTATTCACCTGAGTGAACTATTGTTAATGCAATATACAAGTTAGGGTAAACATACTTTGTAAATACGAGCGTGGGACTTTTCTAAAATTTTAAATTAGAAATATTTACTAACAATATTTGCCTTAGGTACTTTTTAATTGAATAGGCATGCGAGTAGATTATGTTAAGTAGGTTTAAGGTATCAAGAGTTATTCGTTCTATGATATAGAAGTAGATGCTATAGAACAAAACATATAATCATGTTGTAAATAAAAACGAAACGCATGGTAACCCTAAGCATAGAGGACATCTGTACACTATATTTCATGTTTGAAGTTAAAGTATTTTGGGCAAATAATTCGGTACTATACAAAAACCGTTTGAATTTTTAAAAGTTAGATAGAAACAATCCCTTTATTTCCACATAAAAATTAAATTCAATTGCCGATACCTATTACATATACATGAAACGTCACTAGTTTGAGAAATGCTAATTGAAAACGCCAAAAGCCACGTCTGCCTGTGGCAATTTTCAATATAAATAAACATCCACGTGCAACATATAATCTTATGTAATTACTAACCCTCTGATATAATTATTATTGCGAGAGAAAAATAACACAAACTAATAAATATTAATTGAAATCGGGATTAATGATAAAACTCATTAAAATTATTTATACAGAATATAATGCTGAAACAAACCGATAGACATAAATTCGATTTATTGAAAATACAATTAAATACGAGTACTCATAACGTGCAATTTGAATTGTGGTTTTGTAACTGGTATCTACAGTAATAACATCAAATATGTTATCTTTATATTTTTTAATGCAAAATCTCTATTACTTTAAATTTCAGTGGCCGTGGTCTAGCGGTAAGACGCGTGAACTCACGATCGATGAGACCCGTGTTCAAACCTATGGGCACTATTAAAGAGTGGTAGGCAGACTGATGATGGTATTAGTCCAGTCTACCGTACCAAGAATTTCAATTGTAACACCCGTGAAATGACCTTGTCACGATTTAGGAACAGTTTGGAAGTAGGCAGGTATAACGAGAGGAGTGTGTACTGCTTTTACCTATTTATTATATTCATGCGTATAATTAGTTATAATACATTATATATTTAAATAATACATTAAAATGGGCGTAACTTAAACCTTTTATAAGTTGATTAAAATAGGATTTCGCCCACGTAATTAAAAAAAAACACTCAAAACTTTCCTTTCGTCGTAAAACGAGACATAATAGCAAAAAATACCGATACATTTAAGCCAGACTATTTATAAAAAATAAAAAATAAACTTTAAAAAAAGTTCATCCCTTTTAAGCGTAACTCATGATGAAAACTTTTCATTTCAAGTACGCAAATGAAATTATTCGAATATAAAAGTGGATTCGTTTCACCATGAAATTGCTACGAAATATCCAGGAATATACATCAATATGCACTGAATAGTTACACAATTCTGTCGCATTCAAATTTAAATTCATATTCATTCATGTTACGTTAATGGAGTCGACTGAACAAAGCTTTGTTGTTCCCGTATATAATTTTATTTTCGAAATGTATTTTCGATATAACATTATTTTATGGCTTTACATACAGCTTAGTTTCAAATAAATTGATATTTTATTTAATTATAGAGTTAATAACAACACGTTTCAAATACTTAAAAAATATAAAATTCAAAGCTCTAGTATATTATATAATATTTAGAGAGTTTTATGAATTTTCCGTGAAGTTAGAAAGCACTCACATCAACCGCAACTAAGAAACAGCAAGGATAAGAAAAAAGCTCATTAACTTTCAGACGAAAATTATTACGTAATATTTTGAAAGTCTCAGTTTATAAGAGGAAGAGAGCTTAAGGTACATAAAGTTATAACGCAGTACCAAAACTTACTATGGAAGCCATATAATTTGGTTACCAGACGTGATCGAGATCTTAAACTTCATATATTAATAATGTCTGTTCAACATTATGAAGTTAGTGGATTCACAATGTTGCAGCAGCCTAAGTGCACTTTAGTGGAAACTTGTTCTAATTAGAAGCACCTTTAGCTTACTGAGGCGATATTTTAGCGCTACGCCTCTCTCATAAATCGCATAATAGCACATACAACAAAGTAAGTTAGTCAATCATGAAAAGTCTTCAACAAAAAATAATCGAGCTAAGTGCCGTATTACACTTGAAAATAGAAAATCCAATAAAAAGAATTATAACATAGTAAAAATCCATTTTGTATAAAAGTATTTTCTCTATCCGATTAAGCAACATTGCAGTTACCATAAAAATAGCCCTGGGCCTTAAAAGCATTGTGATGGAATTAATTGAACTCCGCAATACAACCCTCTAAACAATTTGACTATCTACTGTCTATCCGATCACCCTCTGCATGCAATGAATTAGGGCTGTGTCAAAAATACGCGATTAATTTAAATATTGAGTTCCAACTCTATGCTTACCTAGAAGAAGTACGAGTATCTAATAAATGAACAACCTAAGAAATAATATAATTTTAAAATATTAATATTAATACCAAGAAAAAGATTTTAAAACATTAAATGACGTATTATTTTTCAATGCCAACCCTAGTAAAGTTTTTTTACTCAATTAGCGTGGTCGTTCGTCCGTTGAAGCTCAGGTTACCTAAGGCTTAAATAGCATACATCCTAGGGTTGTCAAATGTTGGATGAATGCTACCGTGTACCCAACCCCTCAGCACTTTGGTGGCCATGAGGAGCACCGTGGGGTTTTAGTCGGTAGTCCTTGTGCGCATACAACATCATCTCGTATGCGCGCTGTTTATAAAGGAGCCCGACATAGCCCTGGCACCTTCCCCGAGGTGCTAGGGTATCCGTAATGGATTTCCCCACGTAAAAAAAAGGGTTGTCAAATGTTGTCAAATAACGTACACCACATAATTATTAACGAAATAAAAAGTCGACTTAATTCAACCCAATAATAAAAAAGCTTCCACTACAAAGAACAAAGAAGTATATAATAATAGGTGAAGTACTTAAACACGCTACTAATTGTTGCTCTTATGCGTTAGGTACTTTACGTACCTTCAATTCAAGTTTTTTTTATTGTAGCTCGGCTTATGACAACGCTCCGCTAGATGTAAAGCTAGAGTGCGGTCCATGGACGGAAACAACTACTACTACATATAAATTTCCATAAGCAACAGTCTAGCTTAACAGTGCACACTCCTCTTGTTCTCGGGTCACTTAACATTCGAAAGTGGTGGTACTACCACTCTTCTGAAGATGCGGTTCACATACAAAGTTAATGGAACTATTGAAATTATATTCTGTCCTTTGATTTTCATACAAATGAACTATCTGTATAGATCTTATAATAATTTTAAATTAACAAAGATAATTTCAACATACAATTATCATTTGTCTGGTGTGTTGCAGTTAATAGATTTCAAGATTTTTTATTAATAACAAAAAAAAATACATACGTGTCAGTTTTATCACCGCTACTAGACGATCGTTGCATTTTCTGTTTGTTCTTAGATTTTGCAAGGTTTTCCTTATTGGAGTTGAGGGTGGCTCTCTGGTCATCCATTCTCTCCGACTGACAACGACTTAGTAGATCAAAGAACGATTCGGCTGGATTTTCTTCAGACTCAGCGCGAACCACTTCATTCTTGTTATCGGCCTTTTTCCTAGGTGTAATCTGTAGGTGATTGTTAAGATAAGATACAAAGGAGTTATTATGACATAAGATATAAACAATGCGTTCAATTGTCGTGTCGCGCTACAAATGAATCTTGGATGGGGAAACGCGAGTATTTATAGACAGACTTGTTGTTACCGGCTACATTGTGTGCGAATAAATGGCATTATGCGTTTACTGTTCCCGTTCCATACTTATGTTAAATTAAAAAAAAAAAAAAAACAAATCCTTCTAACTCAATGAAAATTAATATTTTTGGTTGTATACGAGTATTCAGTATTTAAATTATAATTATGATTTTGAATATATTTTTAATTGTTTGATATAATATTATTTACCAGATTGCGATAAACAGAATGTTGAATAAATACATTACAAAAATTGGAATATTACATTTTACTCCACTGAAGGACTTTGAAACACGCAGTTATTTTTTGCCAAAAGCATTAATATGTATTTTCATATACCTAACTTTTAAAATGACGGCTTTCCTATAGAAATTTTCATCCTCTATTACACCTTTTAAGGTTTTTTTTCTTTCAAATAGTAGTTTAAGTACTTTCGGATGCAAACTATCTTCTCTCCAAAATTTTATCGAATTCTGTTCCGCGCTTTAAAAGAGAACATTGAGACGGATAGAGTTTAAAATGTATATATTAGTATAGATAGGTCGAAGTAGTTAGTGCAAGGTCTTATCTTCAATGCAAGGACTGACTGCTTCCTGGAGGAAATAGGTTTTGATGGGACAACACTTTCCTATTATACATAATGAGCCCCTTCATTGCGGAAAACGCATACACGTCGTTTCTGATGTTTCAGTGTGACCTACATTTAGATTGAAAACGACATCCGCTATTACTTTACGGTAACTACTTTATGCATAGTTAAGTTACTGCGTTTCAGTAAGTACGTAATGAAAAAAATCCATTGTGCAAAATTTTTATTCATAATTCCTGAAAATATTTACCTGAATCAAACTAAGATGTTCCATAGATTGTCTCCTCACTCTCAAAGCATTAAATGGGGTTTGGGGCGATGAAGAATCTTCTATAATGTGCTCAGAGGTGGGCTCCATATCAGTCTGTGGGAGACCCAAAACTTTGCGCAAATCTCCGATATTCATTTGAGCTGTTGCCAGGCCCAGTGCATCACCAAGCTTCGAAAATAAATATAATTTGAATAAACAGTATTTAACGATAATAAAAAACAGTTTTCTAAGTTATGTCGACGTGAATGCCAATTTAATTAATGTAAATATTTATATTTAAATATAATAGATCAAATAATACATTGCAAATGAAATAATTAAAACAATATAGGTAAATACAACAAATAGAGAAAATAATACTTTGTCCATATTTTCATGAAAAACCTGAAACGAATGAGTCGAACCTTACATATTTCACCTAATATACCCAACACACTTTGACTTTTGTAAATAATGTATTGGTAACACGTTCATAAATGATGCAACAGTGCAGCTCGTTAAGTAACTCGGTCAATAAATACCATTGCCAAAAGGTTAAACCTTATATTAATTTACATTAGTAAATACTACGAATTCTAAGAATAATCTACGATAAAAAGGAGCTAGCTCACATGACGATACATTTGGATCATTCATATTATATAAAGCTCGTTTACCACTCGCTGACTCACTGACTGATATCATTCTCGGAGTGTTCCAAGAGTGTTCCCCGGGGGGTTGGCGAAATAAAACTTTTTGATACATATAGGGAGGACCCATGTAACCTAAGAAAAATGCGAAATGTTCCAAAAATCGGTTCCGTTCGGTTTCGAAACGCGATATATCCAGAACGGGACGGATAGAGCCAAAGTTCCGGAACAAAGGTTGTAGGAAATGACCCCTAATTTCGAAATCGAGACTTTTTTCAAAACTACCCTCAAATCTGGAATAGATAGGCGAAGCGCGCCACAAAAACTAGTATTATTATATGATTCGTGCAGCGATAATTCACCTTGATACGTTGTAGACACTACATAGAAAAGGAATAGCATATGACCAATACTGAATTATTTAAAATATTCTTTTTTATATATCATGTTTATTATTTCTAGTGGGTACAGGGTAAATAAACGCCTATGAATAATATATTACATAGTAAACTTCCAACAAAGGACCTTTAAATAATTATTTTTCTTTTCAAAGCGACGAAACATATTTAAATTTCTTTTTGCCTGAGCCTGAGTCATACGCATGAAAAACCATAATAATAAAATATGCATCGCATCAGTCTTAAAATGAAGCCAGCCTCATTAAATTAGTTTTTAAGTAGTAATAGTTTAAGCATAATTAGTGTATAAATGGAAAATAGGGTTAGCTTTTAGTTAAATAAAAAAGAGCATCGTAAATGCAATAACTGGCCTTCGTAGAATATTCAATTATTAAGCTTAATGACTTTGATAGTGTGCCTAATAAAAAAAAAATACATATATAATGAAATACATGAGTCAAGAGTCGTTTTTAAATTTGTAATATTTTCACGCCTTCAGTAACCTTCAAGAATAAGCCAATTATTTATACCTTCCTCTATACTTGAATTAATTACTTTTGTCAAAGAAAATGAAAATAATATTTCTTAGAAATGTATTTGAAATGAGTAGGCTCTTGAGTACATTGATTAATTAATTCAGTTTTTAAGAACTGTAGGATGTTCAAAAAATAGATGCCTAACATTTGATCTTCCCACTTAATAGACAAGTGTCATTTCGAACGTCGCAGATAGAATAAAAAATACATATTTGCATTTTATCTTTTAACAGCGCCTACGTTTTCAAAGAGAACGGTAAGTGGGCGGTGGGGGTGGATTTTTAAGGTAATATGGATGTAATGGCGAGTTAATAACTACGAGTAATTTCAGGTATGAAACTTGGAAAGTTCTTCAGAGTTTAGATGTAACCTAGATAAGTTTAGTACTAACTTAACCCATAGGAGGCGACACCAACGTCATATTTCAAAAATGAAATAACCATTTGTAACTGTACATAATATGCAATAATTTAACTCTTCAATATTCAATATATCTATATACTACTATTTAGAACACTTCGAACTAGATACCCCGTCCCGTGGGTATCAAGAGAAAGACGATACCAAACACTCGGGAACGAATATAAGTTTTTATTATTATTTATGTTTACACCGATCTAAAACGCTTCTGGCATGGTGGCCACAGGGACCTATAATATTTACCAAACTTAAGTCGAAAATATTTATTTGTAAAAGCGCAATAGACTATATTTTCTTAAAAAATTTAGTATTAATTGTGGTATTATGATTAGCTATTATGAATAAAAAAAAGAAAATTATCCTTATTATTTCGAATAAAAATACAAGTTTTGAATTCTATGAACTGGTGCACGGAAAGAAAAATTGAATCACAATGCCTCTATTGCAGTAAAATATGCAGAAGGCGGCGCTAACTTCATCGTGTGTTAAAATTGTTAACCTAATTCAGCAATCACAAAGAAAAAGTTTTGCCTTTAAATAAGAAAAAGAAGAAATTAATTGTAGTATTGAAGTACCCATTCCATCGCCTCGGAACTAGAGTATTACAATGAGATAGCTAACTGAAAAACCCCCTCTTACTCTCCCTCTTTGTTTGCAATATACTCGCACGATATTCAAATGTAATTTTAATGTACTGCATAAATCATGCAATATTTATTATTTTGTACGAAAGAGTTAGTTCAATTTTTAAAACTGTTATCGTTACTTACACGTCCATAGTTCTACGCTCTACGCTTAATTTAAATATCTTTTAAATTTAGTGCTGAAGTTATCAGCGAAGTGGATAAACAAAATTGTCACAGTTACCGCATCGTTTGTCAGTACAAACATGTATTACTTACAGGTTGAGGTGCGTTTCACTGAAGCTAAGACCTTTAGAGTGACCGATAAATATTCAACATTGAGATTGACTAATGACTATTTGTCGCTTTCAAACAATATATTTTTAAACATCATCTGACTACTTTCAGTGTAAGACTGATCGAAGTTTCTTTATAGTTGTAAACTTGGTCTAAAGCTTAATGCTTGAAGCCAGCCGCTATCACATTAGCATAAAATGCAGTGACAAGGAAATTGTCAGATCAATGAGTTGGAAATCGAAGAGACAACTGGCAATATTAATATACACTTCAAAGTAAATGTTACTGACTTTAATATTAAAAAAATGCAACTTTGTATCACCATCAATCCTGAACAATAAAATTTATTTTAAAAATAACAAAAATATAAAATACATATAATATATATGGTCTCTTTTATTGGATTTTTTAAATTAAATTGTAGAGAAAATTCAATAGAAGAAAAGCTTGTGAGGTTGAAATCGAACCCACGTCCGTCAGCTTTGCGCATAGACACTGACGCGCCGTTAACACTTCGCGTGAAAGCGTCGAAATTGCTGTTGTACTCCGTACTTTCCAAATATTTCAAGTACTGGCAGACGTCACACATTCAGTACAATCTCTAATATATAATATCTACTTTGCTTTTAAGTGACGCAACAAATATGTTATGATTTTTTATAACCTTTTTTATTTCTGGCTTTTTTCGATTTTCATCAATTTAATAAAAGAAAATGTAACGTAAGAAAATGTAGTGTATTTTTATTTTTTCAATGTTGTTGGTACTAACTTAAGCACGACTATAGAGAAAATTGAATTGTATTGTACGAGAATTCGAACAGCTTTTACGGTACAGCGGTGAGCTGTGAATGGAACTACAATTATTTTATTTTTTATATCATTCTGTGTAAAAAGTACCAGGAACAACAAACAAATATTTTTTATTCATGAACATTTATTTTGTCGCCTTCAAAGTAGGTCGAAGAAGTGATTGGGGAATGGACGATATAGTCTTCCAACTCCTTCAGCGATATTTCTTATAGGTACGTACGGTTTCTATCGATTGCTCGAAATAGTATTTTCAGTCTCAGGAATAATAAAAACTTAGACAGCAACATGTCAGGTATATTTCTCGAGTTTTGTTGTAAAAAACTTAAACAATAAATTTGAATAAAGAAACAATGAAGGCATTGTGGTTAACATAGTAAAAAATTTCGAAATTGACGTTTACTACAACCGATCTTCTGCAAGATTTTCAGTGATTTGACACGTTTTCGTTTAATACGCAAGTCACGGTACCACCACGATTCAAATTCCGCGCGATAATTTTAGTACAGCGCTACCAACTCACCGGAAAAAACAGATCGATATGCTTTACGCGCGTTCATCAAAATTCAAAATCGCAGTACTATTTACACAGTGCGAACGCAACAAAGTCACTTGACGGGTGGTTTTGCCCGTGTTACTACCGAGATAGGCAGAGATACTACCGCCAGAGACTACATAAACGTTTAGCCACATCAGTTATTTTCTCATACAATTTATTAAATATCGAATCTCAAGAGATTAAGAATGAAAGGGGGAAGGCCTAAATAATGACAGCTATATTTTTAAACATAGATAAATTGGTATGTATTTCTATACAATTTTTATTTTTATGTATTTTTTTATATTTAATAATTTTTAAAAATTAAGATTTTTATGTTGTAGTTAGATACACTAACGTATGTATGTATGTTTTTTTATAGTATGTGTATATTTTATAACGTTATATCATAGTTTATTTGGAAACTGTTTAAAATACTCGTACTTGTACTCGTGGTTGATCCCTGGTGCCTTTACTAGTTTACTGTCTATATTAGCTTTCATTATTTCATATATATTTTTTCTAATAATTACATATAATTTGTTAGTATGATGTATGTATAAATGAGTGTGTTCAGAGTTCTAAGAAACTTTCAAATATTATTTTTAAATTTTTATTTAAATTATTATTTAAAATATGCTCTTTGTAGTACATTTTTCGATTTCAACACTGCAATAGAGAATCGTACAGAACACTGTTATTGGGGGAAAACACAAAGATTTTGACAAATGAGGTGACAACTAAATTATCAACCTAGGTAGCGTCGCTTCGTGCTTTGAAATATTTCATTTGACTTGACTTTTGTCAGCACTAATAAGGTTGATCGCGTGTTATTAGATATTTTTATTCAAATAGCTTCTCTATTTTAAGATTTACTTCAAGCGGGAAAGAAAAATATAGTTCTATTTCGAAACGGGTTTAGTAATAAAAACTCTTTATTGTGCAAACAAAAACAGAACATACAATTATGGAAAATTAGGTAGCACAATAGGCGGCCTTATTGCTGAGCAGCAATTTCTTCCAGGCAACCTATAGTTTAGCATGGGTTAGTTAATTTTTTCGAACCTTTCCCATTATTTTCCGCGCCTTTATCTTACTGTTAAGGTAGATGAATATATAGATGAAATAATTATACATAAAATTATACTCAGAAGGCCATTATCTTTTTAGTAAATGATAAATGACGTTACGCTCCAAAGGTTAGTAATTGAGAAGAGTACTAATATGTAGTTTATGTTAAAATTTTGCATTGTATCTAGAATTATAAGTAGGTCTAACTCTATTTATAAGGCGCTTTCAATTTGGGATTATTATTTAGGTAGGTATATAAAGTTAATTCGCTTTTCAAATATTTCTAAATTGGTGTATTGGATTTTATAAATTCGATACACCTAAATAAGTATGTGAATGGTGCGGTGCTTACTAGAGAAAAACACGCGCAGACAATATGACAACGCTCATGATGAATATGCTTCACGAAAACTGACGAGTGTAGATAGACCACGAGAAAAAATTCTATCACACGCAGAACGACCTTCGCAGTCACGTCTTTCCCCCTTCCTATAACATGGGATCCTTCAAGCGCAGTGTGAAGAGGCATCTCATTAAGCCGGCATAGCGGGCACGACTGCTGTCTGCAGATCCCCTTCTCTGACAGCAGTCGCCTCCGTTCATGGATCACACTCTAGCTTAACACCAGGCGGAGTGCGGTCATACGTGTATAACGTGCTAAAATAAAAAAATAAAAAACGCAGCATATACTTTTTATGAACAAACGATGGGATATATTTTTATAGTATACACCTAGTACATGTTAGGCCAAGACCCAGACCAATGGCCCAGGGTCTATTTGTGCGAAGCTCGACATGTATGATGATGTAAAACTAGTAGAGTGCGGTCCATGAACTGAAATAACTGCTATTACATAGAAATTTCTACGAGCAGCAGTCACCTCCGCCATGCCGGCCTGAGGAGACGAGCTGATCCCGAAACGCGACAAGGTCACTTCATGGGTGTTACTTTTGAAAGTGGTGGTACTGCCCCAGGATGACGGACTGGGCAAATAACTATCATCAGTCTGCCTACCACTCTTTATAAATATATAGGCACTATTAAAGAGTGGTAGGCAGACTGATGATGGTTATTTGTCCAGTCTGCCGTCCTGGGGTAGTACTACCACTTTCGAATGTAACACGTGAAGTGACGTTCTCGCGTTTCGGGAATAGTTTGAAAGTAGCCAGGTATAACGAGAGGAGTGTGCACTGTCAATCCAAGATGGCACATGCTCGTCTCAAACCGGCATAGTGGAGGCGACTCCCGCACGGGTTTCTCTGTAGTAGCAGTTGTTTCCATTCATGGACCGCACTCTAGCTTTACATCAGGCGGAGTGTTGTCACATGCCGAGCTACAATAAAAAAAAATTAATAGCGAAGATATAGCTTCTTTGCCGAGGCTTTGCTTTTTCCTCTTAATTCGTTAGCAGTAATGATCCGGATCCTTCTTTTGCACTCATCAATGCACAGTCGCTTTGCAGATTTCAAAACATCCTCATTTGTTGTGCGAGTGTGATCGCTGTGAGGGCAAGAAGCAGGAGAAGGAGTGCACTTGATTAAAAAGCTCGGAATTAATGTTTGGGATGTAGGAATATTTAACGAACCGACACCAAGTTCAGCTAGGATGCAATTTTATTTCGTTAATATTTATATTCATAATAGACAAGATTAGAATTATTTTAGTATCTTCACTACAAATTGTTTTATTTTAAATTAGAGGCTTCAGATTAAAGCTCCGAAAAAATTATTCAAGAGTGCCTACCTCTACATTTATATACAATGGTTTTTTTTATATTTAGAGTATCCCTCACTGAAAAGCAATTGATTGGCGATAACACTCTCTTAGCCTGTGTCGCATCTTAAGGTAAGATTCATAACAAACAAATATAATTAGCTAAAGTATTACTTTGAACTGTCATAACTATACTTTGACAGTTGTTTGAATAAACGGTCACTTTGACAGTCCGAAACACTAGAAATTAAATGAAAATATTTTATTAGCATGCATTTGCTCATCGTCAGAAAGGCGTTTGACTAGAAGACAGCCACCAGAAACTCCTCAATTATAGCCTGTGCATATAGTAATTTGCCAAAAAATAAAAAATAAAAATATGCTGCGGAAGGAGAGTAGGGAGACCATAGATATATAGAACTAGATTTGCAATAACGCTCCCAATGTGACGCGAAAGAAAACAAGGCCACAGCCACGTTTAGGTTCTCTGTCAGTTAAGATGTGACTTGACGGCAACATAGTCAAATCGTTTGACAAGTTTGCACCTCTAGTATATATCTCAATGAGGGAGATAGACAGCAGCTAACATTCTAGCTGAGGTAGAGCTAAGGGTATCTCTATGGCTAAGGACGCAACGAAGGAAAAAAAAAAAGAAGTATAAAACTAAAGCTAAAAACGTAGCAATGAATTAAAAGTAAACGGTTAATATTAAGACACAGCCGCTACAAACGAATTTCTCATTTGATAAAATATCTCCTGAGACATCCGACCAGTCGATTGCACTAATGAACATTTATTACATTAATTCATGCAACATGAGCGCAAGTACTAATCAATACATGAATATTACAATACAAAAAAGCTACCGTAAATATTGTATTGTCATATCTCATATTTCACATGGTTATTACATTAACTCTGTCTGAGTACCAACACTATCAAGTGTAACACCCGTGAAATGACCTAGTCGCGTTTCGAAATCAACTTGGAAGTAGTCACGTATAACGAGAGGAGTGTGCACTGTCAACCTAAACGGTGCACATTCATCTCTTCAAGCCGGTATAGCGAAGCTGACTGCTGCCTGATATTTCTCTCCGGTAGCAGTTGTTTCCGCTCATGGACCTCACATGCTGAGCTAACTATAAAAAATTGCTTAGAATTATACAATAATCGCAAAAGCTTGCACTTCAAGGACAATAAAAATTGCATTTTATTATCCGCCTGTCTGCAAAAGTGGCAATTTGCAATATAATGATCAGATAAAAAATAACAATTATGTACTATGTACGTACTTTACTGCCATAAAGTATATGATCACATTTCGCCTGATGTTAAACTAGAGCGTGAGACAGGTTACTGTCGTCTCCACTATGCCGGCTTGAAGAGACAAAAATGTACAGGTTGACACACGCTCCTCGTTATTTCCGCTTACGTCAAAGATAATCCCGAATTACTTGAAATACCAGGACGGCTAGTAGCTACTAATAAACATCATCAGTCTGCCTACCTATCACCCTTTAAATAATGGGTAACCCACTCACCCACTGTCTTAAACGTGAGAGGAGAATTCCTCAGCATGAGAGAGTGAGACAAAATATTAACAACTAATAGACCTATATTTAAAATACTTTTATGTTTAAAAAAAATAACACAATAGAAGATGTATTCTATTAGTTTATATTTATTACATTCTGCTTGCTTTATTAGATTTTTTATTTGAAATTTATGGTTTTATAGACAACTATTCACATCAATAAATCAAACAACTCACAGTTGTTTATAAAACCATAAATTTTTAATAAAAAAATCTAATAAAGAAAACAGATAACTATATTGATATACATCTATAAATATTAACTCATTTTTAGTAGCTTTCAACTTTTAATGAGGTACAGAAATCAGTAGAGATCACGTCATCAACTTGAAAAAAAAAACGGAATAAGGGTTGCATTCATAAGGTTCTTTTTTATTGTAGTTCGGTATATGACAACACTCCGCCTGATGTAAAACTAGAGGGCAGTTCACAAACGGAGGAAACAACTGCTACTACAGAGAAATCCCTGAAGTCAGCGGTAGTCTCCGCTATACCGGCTTGAGGTGACGAGTATACACCATCTAAATCGACAGTGCACACTCATCTCGCTTTACCTGGCTACTTTCAAAATGCTCCCGAAACACGACAAGATCACTTCACGGGTTGTACATTCGAAAGTGGTGGTACTACCCCAGGACGGCAGCCCAGAACCATCATCAGTCTGCCTACCACTCTTTAATAGTGTCAATAGGCACTAAAAGACCATCGTACATATAACATAGTTATATTTATACCGGTCAGAATTTAGCGAGGTTCGAACACTGGTCTCATCGATCGTGAGTTCACGTCGTACCGCTAGACCACGGCCACTCAATACGCTTAGTTCTATAATTTTTTTATCCTATATTGTTTATGGATAAACAAATATAGGATAAACTTAATTTTAATAAAGCTTCGACATATTTGATCATTAAACTGTTTCATTTATTTACAGTCCCCGAATTATCATATAATTTTTGAGATCACTGACGACCCATCGGACAAATTATGTGATTTTTTGAGGAGATATAGAGGCAATGCTTTTTTGTATTATACCAAGCGAATTGCTACTCGAAACTACATGACACAGTTGACTACAGCACAATTATTCTAACAGGAAGATTTTTTTTTTTTATAAAATTATAATTTTTGTAATTTGTAAATAGAAATAGTGGCCAATAAAACTTAATAGAATAAAACAATAAAAAGTTATGATTCATTGGCATTCACGTCAAATAAAACAAAATAATTCTTTATTGCGTTGAAGATCATAAATACCTCTTTAGATATAGTATAATGTTCCGTTGCATAATAAAGAGCTTTTTCATGATTTCCCAATGCAGCGTGAGCATTACCCAGAGACCAACAAGCCCGTCCTTCACCAACACGATCTTGAAGTTTTCTAGCAGCAGCTAAATGTCTCGAATGATATTCTTCTGCGGTTCTATATTCTCTTAAAAGTGTATATGTATTGCCAAGAGAATAACAAGCTTGAGCTTCCACCGCAGCGTCACCCAGTTCTTCAGCCAATGACAGAGTGCATCTGAAAGGTTCGAAACAAATCACTAAATAAACCAGGGTAATATTTTATTTGGTCGAAGTGCATTAATCTAAGAACACAATAATAACAACTCGTTTATTCGTAAGTTCAATCGCTTGTTAGCGCTAATTAATACAATACATAAACTGTTAAAAACACTTTTGTAAACAGGAAAAAAAAATGACCTATCATAGCTCGCAGATTATTAACATGTATAGAGAGCAATTAATAATTAATTAATGTACTTACTTATAATGCTCTGCAGCATTTTCAAATTGTCCAAGAAATATATGAGAATTTCCAAGATTACTATTAGCTCTTCTTTCTGCAGCTTTATCGCCATATTCTTGTGCTATTTGAAGCCGTTCTGTATGATACTTAATAGCTTTGCTGAAGTCCCCGAGAAGGTAACAAGTATTACCGAGATTACCACATGCACGACCACAAGCTTGTTTATCACCTAAACTTCTCATAAGATGTAGATTTTGCCTGTAAAAGAAAATACAGGAATATTACATTATTATCTTACTATAATTTGCAGGAATTCTTCAATTATAATGTTTAATATTTAATTATTTAAAAATTAATAGAAATTAAAAATTAGTATGTGTTGTGTTTTTGAAAATATGATATAATAAGTATGGGAAATAACCTAACACTAGATATATTGTTTAAATAATGGGTAGGTTTAGGGATGTGACACCACAATTTAAGGCCCTATAGTAAAAGGATCTGTATTTATCCACATTAACCCTAATATTTTAACTATAAGTTAAGTTATAAGTATAGTTCATGAGCGAAGACGATAGTTATAATACTGTAAAGAAATATCTGCAGGCAACAGTCGCCTCTGCCATGCCGGCTTAAGGAGACCGTTCAGGTTCACTGGACCATCTTCTCATTATGTCCCAAAACTTGAGTTGGTTACTTAAAAGTTGGTTGAATTAATTCGAGTGGAATGCTTTATTGTTACAATGTATATTTTACAAGTTTACATAGATACAGACCATGTCTTCAGATAACATGAACTAGATTGTAATTGTCAGGTCAATATATGTGACCCATACCACAACCTGAATATTTATTGTTACAAATAAACACTAATTTCAATAACTGATAATTAACTGTAAATGATTTAATACTATACACCTAAGACCTAAAGAAGATAAATAATATCAAAAATATGTTATTATGATCGTGTATAATTGTATATATGATTGTAAACATATAATAAACGATATAATAAATTTCTCTAATCTAGAACAGGCCGGGGGTCATTTTAGATAAAAAACTAGCTGTTGGGTAAAAGCCGCGGGCGCAAGCGGCCCGCGGAGGCCCTGTTTTGTCGTAAAACGCATTAGGTCGAATAGATTTTAGGGTAGTTTTGAAAAAAATTTTGCTCGCCATCTAAAAGAGTTTACCTTTCTGAACAATATTGGTCTTTACACGGTTACGCTAACGTAAGTACTTTTTGAGAAAACTTTATTAGAAAATTTAAAAAAAAACAAAAATTAAAAAAAAAAGTAGTTCTGGTCATACTGAACAATATTGGTCTTTACACGGTTACGCTAACGTATGTACTTTTTGAGTAAAAGCGATTTTAGAAAATAAAAAAAAAAACAAAAATTAAAAAAAAAAAGTAGTGCTGGTCATACTGAACAATATTGGTCTTTACACGGTTACGCTAACGTAAGTACTTTTTGAGTAATAGCGATTTTAGAAAATTAAAAAAAAAAAAAATTTAAAAAAAAAGTAGTGCTGGTCATACTGAACAATATTGGTCTTTACACGGTTACGCTAACGTAAGTACTTTTTGAGTAATAGCGATTTTAGAAAATTAAAAAAAAAAACAAAATTTAAAAAAAAACGTAGTGCTGGTCATACTGAAAAATATTGGTCTTTACACGGTGACGCTAACGTATCTACTTTTCGAGATATGAAGATTTTAAAAAATGAAAACTTAAACAAAAATTTAAAAAAAATAGTGCTGGTCACACTGAACAAAATTGTTCTTTACATGGTTACTCTGACGTATCTACTTCTTGAGATATTCGAAAAAAAACCCGCCGCGAGGAGCAAATTCGATGTTCACGCGGCCGCGTTCACCGTCCGACTGACCGAGGTAAAGCCGTTTCGATCGTTCGTCCCGAAAACGCGGCCGTATGAAAACTTTTCTCTCCGCACCTCTCGCTCTCGCCTCATGCACTGAATGATGGAAAAAAGCGAGATGGAAGTATCATCGAGGGCCGACCGATTTGTATGGGAATTTTTTTTTTGCCCGATTTTGAAATTTTTTTTTTTGATTTCGCCATAAGACGACATTCTCTACAACTTTCTCTACGGGGTGACTGCCCCGACTCGCCCCGTTTCCGAGATATCGCTACCACTTCCGGTCCAGAATCGACTTCCGGTCAAAGTCGTATTTTTCTCGACGGTTTTGGAACACCCTCTATACGTCTCAAAAAACCGCTACCCTCCACTATACCGGCAAGTACGAAATAATTGATGTCAATAGATCAGTGAGTGAGTGGTATTGCAGCTATATATTAGTACTAGCTGTTGGGTAAAAGCCGCGGGCGCAAGCGGCCCGCGGAGGCCCTTTTTGTCGTAAAACGTATTAGATCGAATAGATTTTAGGCAGTTTTGAAAATATTTAGCTCGCCATCTAAAAGCGTTTACGTTTCTGAACAAAATTGGTATTTACACGGTGACGCTAACGTATCTACTTTTCGAGATATGGCGATTTTAAAAAATTAAAAAAAAGTAGTGCTGGTCATACTGAACAATATTGGTCTTTACACGGTGACGCTAACGTATGTACTTTTTGAGTAATAGCTATTTTAGAAAATTAAAAAAAAAAAGCAAATAGTGCTGGTCATACTGAACAATATTGATCTTTACACGGTGACGCTAACGTATCTACTTTTCGAGATATGGCGATTTTAAAAAATTAAAAAAAAAAATTAAAAAAAAGTAGTGCTGGTCATACTGAACAATATTGGTCTTTACACGGTGACGCTAACGTATGTACTTTTTGAGTAATAGCTATTTTATAAAATTAAAAAAAAAAAAGCAAATAGTGCTGGTCATACTGAACAATATTGATCTTTACACGGTGACGCTAACGTATCTACTTTTCGAGATATGAAGATTTTAAAAAATTAAAAAAAAAAAACAAAAATTTAAAAAAAAAAGTGCTGGTCATACTGAACAAAATTGGTCTTTACACGGTGACGCTAACGTATCAACTTTTCGAGATATGGCGATTTTAAAAAATTAAAAAAAAAAACAAGTTTAAAAAAAAATTAGTGCTGGTCATACTGAACAATATTGGTCTTTACACGGTGACGCTAACGTATCTACTTTTCGAGATATGGCGATTTTAAAAAATTAAAAAAAAAACAAAAATTTAAAAAAAAAATAGTGCTGGTCATACTGAACAATATTGGTCTTTACACGGTGACGCTAACGTATCTACTTTTCGAGATATGAAGATTTTAAAAAATTTAAAAAAAAACTAAAACAAAAATTTAAAAAAATAGTGCTGGTCACACTGAACAAAATTGTTCTTTACATGGTTACTCTGACGTATCTACTTCTTGAGATATTTAAAAGAAAGCCCGCCGCGCGGAGCAAATTCGATGTTCACGCGGCCGCGCTCACCGTCCGACTGACCGAGGTAAAGCCGTTTCGATCGTTCGTCCCGAAAATGCCTCGTCGCGGATGCTGTTAGGCCACGCCCACCGCCATGCTCCGTTTCATATTGGCGTACCGGCGGGAAAAGGATATAAATACGATCGAGGAAAAATTTTTTTTGAGCAATTTTGAAAAAAAAAGTATCGTTTTCGAAATTAGAGGGCATTCCCTACAACGTTTGTTCCGGCACGTTTGCCTCATCTCTTTCCGTTTCCGAGATATCGCTACCACTTCCGGTCCAGAATCGACTTCCGGTCAAAGTCGTATTTTTCTCGACGGTTTTGGAACGCCCTCTATACGACTCAAAAAACCGCTACCCTCCACCATACCGGCAAGTGCGAAATAATTGATGTCAGTCAGTCAGTGGTATTGCAGCTATATATTAGTACTAGCTGTTGGGTAAAAGCCGCGGGCGCAAGCGGCCCGCGGAGGCCCTTTTTGTCGTAAAACGTATCAGATCGAATAGATTTTAGGCAGTTTTGAAAATATTTAGCTCGCCATCTAAAAGCGTTTACGTTTCTGAACAAAATTGGTCTTTACACGGTTACGCTAATGTATGTCCTTTTTGAGATATGGCGATTTAAAAAAAAAAAAAAATAGTGCTGGTCATACTGAACAAAATTGGTCATTACACGGTTACGCTAACGTATCTACTTTTCGAGATAGGGCGATTTTAAAAAATTAAAAAAAAAACAAAATTTTAAAAAAAGTAGTGCTGGTCATACTGAACAAAATTGGTCTTTACACGGTGACACTAACGTATCTACTTTTCGAGATGTGGCGATTTTAAAAAATTAAAAAAAAAAACAAAAATTAAAAACAAAATTGTGCTGGTCATACTGAACAATATTGGTCTTTATACGGTTACGCTAACGTGTGTACTTTTTGAGTAATAGCGATTTTAGAAAATTAAAAAAAAAAAAATTAAAAAAATAAAAACAAATAGTGCTGGTCATACTTTACAATATTGGTCTTTACACGGTGACGCTAACGTATCTACTTTTCGAGATATGAAGATTTTAAAAATTTAAAAAAAAAACAAAAACAAAATTTTTAAAAAATAGTGCTGGTCATACTGAACAATATTGGTCTTTACACGGTTACGCTAACGTATCTACTTCTTGAGATATTTAAAATATTCGGAAAAAAACCCCGCCGCGCGGAGCAAATTCGATGTTCACGCGGCCGCGCTCACCGTCCGACTGACCGAGGTAAAGCCGTTTCGATCGTTCGTCCCCAAAATGCGGCCGTATGAAAACTTTTCTCTCCGCACCTCTCGCTCTCGCCTCATGCACCGACTGATGGAAAAGAGCGAGATGGAAGTATCATCGAGGGCCGACCGATTTGTATGGGAATTTTTTTTTTGCCCGATCTTGAAAATTTTTTTTTTGATTTCGCCATAAGACGACATTCTCTACAACTTTCTCTTCGGAGTGACTGCCCCAACTCGCCCCGTTTCCGAGATATCGCTACCACTTCCGGTCCAGAATCGACTTCCGGTCAAAGTCGTATTTTTCTCGACGGTTTTGGGATGCCCTCTATACGACTCAAAAAACCGCTACCCTCCACTATACCGGCAAGTGCGAAATAATTGATGTCAGTCAGTGAGTGAGTGAGTGAGTGAGTGAGTGGTATTGCAGCTATATATTAGTATAATAACTAGCTGTTGGGTAAAAGCCGCGGGCGCAAGCGGCCCGCGGAGGCCCTTTTTGTCGTAAAACGTATTAGATCGAATAGATTTTAGGCAGTTTTGAAAATATTTAGCTCGCCATCTAAAAGCGTTTACGTTTCTGAACAAAATTGGTCTTTACACGGTGACGCTAACGTATCTACTTTTCGAGATATGGCGATTTTAAAAAATTAAAAAAAAAAAAATTAAAAAAAAGTAGTGCTGGTCATACTGAACAATATTGGTCTTTACACGGTGACGCTAACGTATGTACTTTTTGAGTAATAGCTATTTTAGAAAATTAAAAAAAATAAAAAGCAAATAGTGCTGGTCATACTGAACAATATTGATCTTTACACGGTGACGCTAACGTATCTACTTTTCGAGATATGAAGATTTTAAAAAATTAAAAAAAAAAAAAAAATTAAAAAAAAAAGTGCTGGTCATACTGAACAAAATTGGTCTTTACACGGTGACGCTAACGTATCAACTTTTCGAGATATGGCGATTTTAAAAAATTAAAAAAAAAACAAAAATTAAAAAAAAAAATAGTGCTGGTCATACTGAACAATATTGGTCTTTACACGGTGACGCTAACGTATCTACTTTTCGAGATATGAAGATTTTAAAAAATTAAAAAAAAAACTAAAACAAAAATTTAAAAAAATAGTGCTGGTCACACTGAACAAAATTGTTCTTTACATGGTTACTCTGACGTATCTACTTCTTGAGATATTTAAAAGAAAGCCCGCCGCGCGGAGCAAATTCGATGTTCACGCGGCCGCGCTCACCGTCCGACTGACCGAGGTAAAGCCGTTTCGATCGTTCGTCCCGAAAATGCCTCGTCGCGGATGCTGTTAGGCCACGCCCAAGCGCCATGCTCCGTTTCATATTGGGAAACGGAATACCGGCATACCGGCAGGAAAAGGATAGAAATACGATCGAGGAAAAATTTTTTTTGAGCAATTTTGAAAAAAAAAGTATCGTTTTCGAAATTAGAGGGCATTCCCTACAACGTTTGTTCCGGCACTTTTGCCTCATCTCTTTCCGTTTCCGAGATATCGCTACTACTTCCGGTCCAGAATCGACTTCCGGTCAAAGTCGTATTTTTCTCGACGGTTTTGGGACGTCCTCTATACGACTCAAAAAACCGCTACCCTCCACTATACCGGCAAGTGCGAAATAATATATGTCAGTGAGTGAGTGAGTGAGTGAGTGGTATTGCAGCTATATATTAGTACTAGCTGTTGGGTAAAAGCCGCGGGCGCAAGCGGCCCGCGGAGGCCCTTTTTGTCGTAAAACGTATTAGATCGAATAGATTTTAGGCAGTTTTGAAAATATTTAGCTCGCCATCTAAAAGCGTTTACGTTTCTGAACAAAATTGGTCTTTACACGGTGACGCTAACGTATCTACTTTTCGAGATATGACGATTTTAAAAAATTTAAAAAAAAACAAAATTTTAAAAAAAATTAGTGCTGGTCATACTGAACAAAATTGGTCTTTACACGGTGACGCTAACGTATCTACTTTTCGAGAAATGGCGATTTTAAAAAATTTAAAAAAAAAATTTAAAAAAAGTAGTGCTGGTCATACTGAACAATATTGATCTTTACACGGTGACGCTAACGTATCTACTTTTCGAGATATGAAGATTTTAAAAAATTAAAAAAAAAACAAAAGTTTAAAAAAAAATTAGTGCTGGTCATACTGAACAATATTGGTCTTTACACGGTGACGCTAACGTATCTACTTTTCGAGATATGGCGATTTTAAAAATTTAAAAAAAAAAACAAAAATTTTAAAAAAATAATAGTACTGGTCATACTGAACAATATTGGTCTTTACACGGTGACGCCAACGTATCTACTTTTCGAGATATGAAGATTTTAAAAAATTAAAAAAAAAACTAAAACAAAAATTTAAAAAAATAGTGCTGGTCACACTGAACAAAATTGTTCTTTACATGGTTACTCTGACGTATCTACTTCTTGAGATATTTAAAAGAAAGCCCGCCGCGCGGAGCAAATTCGATGTTCACGCGGCCGCGCTCACCGTCCGACTGACCGAGGTAAAGCCGTTTCGATCGTTCGTCCCGAAAATGCCTCGTCGCGGATGCTGTTAGGCCACGCCCACCGCCATGCTCCGTTTCATATTGGCGTACCGGCGGGAAAAGGAAATAAATACGATCGAGGAAAAATTTTTTTTGCCCGATTTTGAAAATTTTTTTTTTGATTTCGGCATAAGACGACATTCTCTACAACTTTCTCTACGGGGTGACTGCCCCGACTCCCCCCGTTTCCGAGATATCGCTACCACTTCCGGTCCAGAATCGACTTCCGGTCAAAATCGTATTTTTCTCGACGGTTTTGGAACGCCCTCTATACGACTCAAAAAACCGCTACCCTCCACCATACCGGCAAGTGCTAAATAATTGATGTCAGTCAGTGAGTCAGTGAGTGGTATTGCAGCTATATATTAGTATTGCAGCTATATATTAGTACTAGCTGTTGGGTAAAAGCCGCGGGCGCAAGCGGCCCGCGGAGGCCCTTTTTGTCGTAAAACGTATTAGATCGAATAGATTTTAGGCAGTTTTGAAAATATTTAGCTCGCTATCTAAAAGCGTTTACGTTTCTGAACAAAATTGGTCTTTACACGGTGACGCTAACGTATCTACTTTTCGAGATATGGCGATTTTAAAAAATTAAAAAAAAAAAATTAAAAAAAAGTATAGCTGGTCATACTGAACAATATTGATCTTTACACGGTGACGCTAACGTATCTACTTTTCGAGATATGAAGATTTTAAAAAATTAAAAAAAAAAAAAAAAAAATTTAAAAAAAAAAGTGCTGGTCATACTGAACAAAATTGGTCTTTACACGGTGACGCTAACGTATCAACTTTTCGAGATATGGCGATTTTAAAAAATTAAAAAAAAAAACAAAAGTTTAAAAAAAATTAGTGCTGGTCATACTGAACAATATTGGTCTTTACACGGTGACGCTAACGTATCTACTTTTCGAGATATGGCGATTTTAAAAAATTAAAAAAAAAAACAAAAATTTAAAAAAAAAAGTAGTGCTGGTCATACTGAACAATATTGGTCTTTACACGGTGACGCTAACGTATCTACTTTTCGAGATATGAAGATTTTAAAAAATTAAAAAAAAAACTAAAACAAAAATTTAAAAAAATAGTGCTGGTCACACTGAACAAAATTGTTCTTTACATGGTTACTCTGACGTATCTACTTCTTGAGATATTTAAAAGAAAGCCCGCCGCGCGGAGCAAATTCGATGTTCACGCGGCCGCGCTCACCGTCCGACTGACCGAGGTAAAGCCGTTTCGGTCGTTCGTCCCGAAAATGCCTCGTCGCGCATGCTGTTAGGCCACGCCCACCGCCATGCTCCGTTTCATATTGGCGTACCGGCGGGAAAAGGATATAAATACGATCGAGGAAAAATTTTTTTTGAGCAATTTTGAAAAAAAAAGTATCGTTTTCGAAATTAGAGGGCATTCCCTACAACGTTTGTTCCGGCACTTTTGCCCCATCTCTTTCCGTTTCCGAGATATCGCTACCACTTCCGGTCCAGAATCGACTTCCGGTCAAAGTCGTATTTTTCTCGACGGTTTTGGAACGCCCTCTATACGACTCAAAAAACCGCTACCCTCCACCATACCGGCAAGTACGAAATAATTGATGTCAGTCAGTGAGTGAGTGAGTGAGTGGTATTGCAGCTATATATTAGTACTAGCTGTTGGGTAAAGGCCGCGGGCGCAAGCGGCCCGCGGAGGCCCTTTTTGTCGTAAAACGTATTAGATCGAATAGATTTTAGGGCAGTTTTGAAAATATTTAGCTCGCCATCTAAAGGCGTTTAAGTTTCTGAACAAAATTGACCTTTACACGGTTACGCTAACGTATGTACTTTTTGAGAAATAGCGATTTTAGAAAATAAAAAAAAATAAAATAAAAAAGTAGTGCTGGTCATACTGAACAATATTGGTCTTTACACGGTGACGCTAACGTATGTACTTTTTGAGTAATAGCGATTTTAGAAAATTTAAAAAAAAAACAAAAATTTTAAAAAAAGTAGTGCTGGTCATACTGAACTATATTGGTCTTCACACGGTGACGCTAACGTATCTACTTTTCAAGATTTGATGATTTTAAAAGATTGAAAAAAAAAATTAAAAAAAGAATAGTGCTGGTCATACTGAACAATATTGGTCTTTACACGGTTACGTTGACGTATGTACTTTTTGAGTAATAGCGATTTTAGAAAATTCAAAAAAAAAAACAAAATTAAAAAAAAGTAGTGCTGGTCATACTGAACAATATTGGTCTTTACACGGTTACGTTAACGTATGTACTTTTTGAGTAATAGCGATTTTAGAAAATTAAAAAAAAGAAAAACAAAATTAAAAAAAAAGTAGTGCTGGTCATACTGAACAATATTGGTCTTTACACGGTGACGCTAACGTATTTACTTTTTGAGATACGGCGATTTAAAAAAAATTGAAAAAAAATTAAAAAAACAAATAGTGCTGGTCATACTGAACAAAATTGTTCTTTACATGGTTACTCTGACGTATCTACTTCTTGAGATATTTTAAAAAAGCCTGCCGCGCGGAGCAAATTTGATGTTCACGCGGCCGCGCTCACCGTCCGACTGACTGAGGTAAAGCCGTTTCGATCGTTCGTCCCGAAAATGCGTCGTTATATTTTCATTGCGCGCTCTGAACGGGCGGAACATAGAGAGCGCGAGCCCCGACGAGCGATCGACGCGGATGCTGTTAGGCCACGCCCACCGCCATGCTCCGTTTCATATTGGCGTACTGGCGGGAAAAGGATATAAATACGATCGAGGAAAAATTTTTTTTGAGCAATTTTGAAAAAAAAAGTATCGTTTTCGAAATTAGAGGGCATTCCCTACAACGTTTGTTCCGACACTTTTGCCTCATCTCTTTCCGTTTCCGAGATATCGCTACCACTTCCGGTCCAGAATCGACTTCCGGTCAATGTCGTATTTTTCTCGACGGTTTTGGGACGTCCTCTATACGACTCAAAAAACCGCTACCCTCCACTATACCGGCAAGTACTAAATAATTGATGTCAATAGATCAGTGAGTGAGTGAGTGAGTGGTATTGCAGCTATATATTAGTATAATTCCCTACAACGTTTGTTCCGACACTTTTGCCTCATCTCTTTCCGTTTCCGAGATATCGCTACCACTTCCGGTCCAGAATCGACTTCCGGTCAATGTCGTATTTTTCTCGACGGTTTTGGGACGTCCTCTATACGACTCAAAAAACCGCTACCCTCCACTATACCGGCAAGTACTAAATAATTGATGTCAATAGATCAGTGAGTGAGTGAGTGAGTGGTATTGCAGCTATATATTAGTATAATAATAATATATTACCTAAAATAAGTTTGCATTTCTGCTTTTATTTAATATAATGAGCTAGCGATTTCACAATACATAGCGCAAATATGTACAAAAATATTAAGTGCAATGGGAACAAACCCATAATTTGGGCAAAAGTTGGCCAGGCCTGATTTAGACTAATAAACAAGACGATAAATTGAAACAACTTTTTTGCCAAATATTGCAATCAAAGAGTAAAAATTAAAGGTAGGCAAACTTATGACGGAATTAGACCAGTCACTCATTCCAGAATTGTACCACCATTTTCAAGTGGTCGCTATTTTTGAAGATTTTACTTTTAAGATAGATGGCAATGGAGCTAACATAATGGAAGCGATATTTCTCCATGGTAGCTCATGAACCACACTTTAGGTTAACATACTTACAATCTCACCAAGTATTCTGGTGTGATTCTCAGACAATTTATAAGGGTTATTTTAAAAAATTATTTAAGGTATTATCATTTTATACAATTACTTACTCATAATAAGAAATAGCTTGCATAAGGCAGTCCCTGACTTCTGGTGAGAAGTGTCCGGGATCATTCTGACCAACTCGTCCTAATTGTTTCCCTTGTGCATGATGGACGTTTCCGAGATTATAAAGTGCACGCCCTTCACTCAATTTATCACCGAGTTCTTTAGATATATCTAAATGTCTTTTGCAGCATTGTATCGCTTCGGAAAACTTGCCCATAACTTTGAGTGTGTTGCCAAGATTTCCTGACGCTTTAGCCTCTCCGAGCTTATCGCCCATGGTCCTGTAATTAAATATAATACTATATTATTATTTATTATAAATTATCTTGTATAACATTCAATTGTAGCAATGATTACATGGAATTAAAGCATACATCATAATCAACTTAATAAATAAAAGCAATGTAACTTACGCCTTTAATCCCAAAATTGAGAAGGCAGATGTAAAAAAAATTAACAATGTTAAAAATAAACAAATAAATATTTTCAGTTGTAACTATTTTTATATTGTATATTACAAAATATACAATACAATTTTCTTTGCTTGTCCTATCATATAAACAAATATAATAATAATCTTCCGCTAATCAAATTAAAGTTATAACCAGAGATTAGAACAGAAGAACTTATAGTAACATGGATTTTCAGGTACTCTAGACTCCTTAACTAGTTCTAAGATGTCTAGAACTGTATTCTATATATATAAAATATTGTTTTAAAAGATTTTATACATCTTATTTATCTTCCCAATTACCCTATCTAATAAACTTATAGAGAGAACAAAAACAACTTAATCTTATAAAATAAAAGATAAATTATTGCTCACCTAGCTAATGTTAGATCATGTTTATGATAAAGCATTGCTTTATTGTAGTCTCCAAGATAAAAATATGCATTTCCAAGTTGACTGTAAATAGCACTTAAAGTTCTTAAATCATCTGTACCAGCTTGTATTGCCGCTTGAAAAAATGCCACTCCAGCTCTACAGTCTCCAGCTTTGCACAACCTCTCACCCTCCAATGCCAATTCCAAGCACATAGAACCTCCATCATATGAACCAGTCTGAAATTTAAGATACAATAAATATTAAAATGTATCAACAAATACACTAAACCATTAAACAATGTAAGACATCTAAGTAATGTTTCCTTTCTTTTTTTAAATGTAGTAAGCTAATCGTTATATCATAGACACTGAGCATACAACATATAATATAGTTACATTGATGCCGGCCACAATTCAGCAATATTTGACCATGGGTCTCATTGATTATGAAGTCCATTCTTTAGCGCTAGATGGCCGCTGGTAAAAGGTAAGGCTTGTGAAATGTTAGGGAGTGGTTAGTACACCAGTCTATTATGAAAAGGTCCTATCAATTCCCAGACAACACAAATATTAATTTATAATATTTGATCTGGGTCTGGGTATCATTTCTTTATTTTAACCGTGTTTCGATCCTCATAAATACATATACTACATTTATTAATTTTTTTGTAAATATATTTATTTTAATGCCTCTCTGAAGCTAGTGTTTGTATCACAGGCATTGAGCGACTAAAATATTATAGCATAGTTACATTGATATCGGTGAGAATTTAAGGTTTTAATACGGGTCACATTGTGATCGTGAGGTCCGTCCGTCCTATACCGCTAGCCCTGTGTCACTCAAATATAATACAAAGTTGTAACATCCAGAATTGAAACAAATAGGATGTAATTTTTTTATCATAAGTACACATTTGTTACAACTGATAATAAAAATATTAAACAAATACCGATTTTATTTAAAATTATGTTCAATAAATAGGGCATTAAAAAAATCTTAGAAAAAATATTGAAGCAGATATTTTAATAACGTAGAATATTTGGGTGTGGCCTGGCCTACTTTTAAAAACATACTACAAACTTTAAAATATTGTCGGTACTAATTAATTAATAATACATGTTCATGTGTGATTTAACTATGATTCACTATAGTATACATAGATTTTTTTCTAATCACACGTAGATAATATAAACAAAAAAAACTTAGCACAATGAGAAGTAAGGCCACACGCCTATAACCATAGTGACTCATGTGTATCCATGCTTGGTATTACAACTCTGTCCTACATCGATAGAAACCTATAATAGTTTAAATTTAGAACAACTTTTATGTAACGGTGTTTTTAATAATAAAACCAGTAAATATTTAAATTAATGCACACTTACTTGAGCGTCGGACGTCAAGTTTTCTGCACTGGCGCTTACAGACATCTTCGTTTAAACACTAACTAATATTTAACTAAATAAATAGTTTATATCACAATTAAATTAGGTCTCATTATATAATCTGAACAAAAAAATTTTCGTTGGGTGTGTTCAAAAATGCACTCACTCCCTCACACATCGAGCGCATCGGGCACCCTCGCAAAACACTCGCGTCTTGCCACATATAATTTCTATTTAACATATAGATACGACACTTCCCACGTATTGTTCATAATTGTAATTTGGTAGAACACAGCTAGATGTCACTACTGTAGACATTATTTAGGGATGTACGATTTATCGACTTTAAAGTTTTCCAATATTAATATTTCGTTATTTAAGTATCAAGGAGGGTTAAACAGTAGGGCTAAAGTCAAAAGCAAATCGACTGTTGTCACTTGATGGAATTGACAACAAAATATATGGAATCCTCTTATCGATATTTTTTACTACACTAGAAAACACGTGATTTTGCATCAGCCAATAGCACGCAGGGAATACCTTCCTTCCCTCTTCGTTGTGTTCAGAGCAAAAACGTGCCGGTTAGAGATCTGTTTTATTAAATTTGTTGGATATCCTTATTGGGTACTTTTATAAATTATTTACAGCGATAATTACTATGTAAAAGTGGCTTTAATTTTATAATGATGTGCTGCGGTAGTGAAGTTTATAGATAGAAGAAACGTATAACGTGAAGAGTCGCGCTAAATATGGTGCAGTAAGCGGTATTTGTGGTATCCCACACCGTGTACCATCTCATATATTGAAGTTTCTAAGCAAAATGTTGCTGCTAAACACTGTTGAGTGTTATTGTGTAATAGTGGTGGGTTCTTAACCATGAAGTGTTCGTGAACGTGCATGAGTGTGGGCAAATAATTCAAAAGAAGAGAACGATTGTTTTCATTTTCCTATCAAAACTCCATAGGAAGTTAGTTTATACCACTTTACTGAAGCCATTTTTAAGTTGGACTCGACGTGACTGTTAAGTTTGATGATTCATAATATTACCTGATGCAAATATTTACTTTGACACTGGCAAATTGCTGTAATGCCATAAAAAGAAGAAAACAAAGCGATGTCTTTGTGTTATATTATTTTCAATATATTAAAATATCTGTTAAATTAAGAAAATAAGTGCATATAAACCTTAACTAGTCATTTTAAATTCAGTGGTTATAAGTAATATGGCCGTAATATGGCTGTAGCTTGAAAGTATAAGCAATTTAATATGGTCACAGTGAGAATAAACTGCCGATGGCGGCAGTTTATTCAGTACATATGGTGGGTATTATTTTTACATAACTTGTACATTGTGTAACTTATACATTGTATTTGCCTATTCCTGTGGGGAAAAAACAATCGTTGTTCTTGTATAATAAATTTAAAGATCGGCCGTGGTCTGGCGGTAAGACGCGTGCGATCGAAGACATCACGATCAATGATACCCATGTTCGAACCTCGCTAAATTCTCACCGGTACCAATGTAACTTTGGTATATGTACTTTGGTAGCTCAGTGCCCGTAGGCACTATTTTAGAGTGGTATAGTATAGTCTCTATATAATATAGAGTGGATTGATGATGATTACTAACCTAGTCCGCCATCCTGGGGCAGTACCACCACTTTTAAATGTAACAACCATGAAGTGACCTTGTCAATTTTCACGAGAAGTTTGAAAGTAGCCAGGTATAACGAGAGGAGTGCTTTTTGTCAATCCAGATGGTGCATACTTCTTAGGCTGGCATAGCGGAGGTGACTGCTGCCTGTACAGGTTTCTCTGTAGTAGCAGTTGTTTCCGTTCATGAACCGCACTCTAGCTTTACATCAGGCGGAGTATTGTCATATCTCGAGCTATGATAAAAAAATTATAAATGTTTTTGACGGAATTGTACCAATCAATTATAAGTTTTTTAATTTGTTTTTAGGACGAGCGTCACTTGGAGATTCACAGAAACCATATTTATAGTAAGGTCTCTTACATACAATGATCATATGAGTAATAGTTATGCAATAGATTTCTTTATGGGCCCAATATTTTGGATTGTTGACAACTTCGCTCTAGTATTGGGGAAGGTTAGTTCAAAAAAGAAATCATTTCAAAATCTAATCTAAGTATTTGAAATCAACATTGTTGATTGAAGCTCGAACTTCATTTTAAAGAAGCCGGTTGATCAGCCATTGCCTTTAGAATTATTTTTTTTATTGTAGCTCGACAACACTCCGCCTGATGTAAAGCTAGAGTGCGGTCCATGAATGGAAACAACTGCTACCACAGAAAAATCTCTACGGGCTGCAGTCGCCTCCACTATGCCGGCTCGAGGAGACGAGCATGTACCATCTAGATTGACAGTGCACACTCTTCTCTTATACCTGGCTACTTTCAAACTATCCCCGAAACGCGACAAGGTCACTTCACAGGTGTTACATTCGAAAGTGGTGGTACTGCCCCAGGACGACAGACTGGACAAATAACCATCATCAGTCTGCCTACCACTCTTTAATAGTGCCTATAGACACTGAGCGACCAAAGTACATATAACAAAGTTACATTGGTACCGGTCTTTAGCGAGGTTCAAACACGGGTCTCATTGATCGTGACGCGTCTTACCGCTAGACCACGGCCGCTCTACCGCCATACCAAAATGCAGTTATGCATAACATATATACATATTATAAATAAGAGTTCAAGTTGATTGCAGTCTTCATCTGTCATACAATACTATGAAAAATATATGGGTAGAATGATAATACCTAACTACTCATTTTTTTTTAAATATATTGTTTGAGATTGTAAACAAAATTCAACCTTTAGTTGCTCAGCATCCAGTTACACATCTCACAGCTACTTAGCTAATAACTAGCTAACAAACGAAAAGCTTAAACAAAATGAGCAATGATATGAACCATGAGACAATGATGTATTGTAGACTGTGATTACACTGAGCTTCTGAGGATTTTTATATGGTCTTGGATTACATGCAAGAGCCTGAAAGATACAAATATTTTTTCCGAGGTTTAATTTTTACAGCCTGATTGTTATCAACACATTAAATTACAATTAGAATTCTAAAACTTAATTGCACCTTAGTATTTAGGTTACACCTAAATCTTAAACTATTCTACACTTGGTACAAATAATTTAAAAACAAAAAATAAAGTCAATGTATGTATAATTTCAGGTTTTTATATTTGGCGTCATTATCCTGACTACAGCTGTGGTATCTATCGCCCATTGGATTGGCCTTCCTTATTGGTGGGAAAGAAATCAATACGTCACAGTGTTTCTTGTGATTTTTGGTTACTGGTTACTTGTGAATATTGTTTTTCATTATTACAAAGGAGTTGTTACTGCACCGGGTTATCCGCCTACAGTGAGTAAATACTTAATTATGATGAGATATCATTTTCATTAATGAAATTGTTAATAGCACCAAAACAAAACAACATTTTAACATAATTAATCTGTTATTGCACATTCTAATTTACTTATTACTTCTTATTAGCACAGCCCAGCCCAGAGCGGCCGTGGTCTAGTGGTAGGACTCGTGAACTCACTGAGTCCCGTGTGTAGGCACTATTAAAGAGTGATAGGCAGACTGATGATGTTTATTTTCCCAGTCTGCGGTCCTGGGGTAGTACCACCACTTTCGAATGTAACACCCGTGAAGTGACCTTGTCGCGTTTCTGGAGCAGTTTAAAAGTAACCAGATGGTGTATTCTCGTCTCCTCAGGCCGGCATAGCGGAGGCGACTGCTGCCCGTAGAGATTTCTCTACAGTAGAAGTTGTTTCCACTCATGGACCACACTCTATCTTTACATCAGGCGGTATGTCGTCATATGCAGAGCTACAATAAAAAAAAAGTCATAGATAATACCCAGAATCAGAATATAAATATTTAATTTATTTATTTTTTATTTCAGCGTGCAGTGCTAATAGAAGCTGCAAGTATATGTAAGAAGTGCATATCACCGAAACCACCCCGCACGCATCATTGCTCAGTATGTGACCGTTGTATCCTGGCCATGGATCATCATTGCCCTTGGCTTAATAATTGTGTTGGATACTTTAATGCCAGATATTTTTTCCTCTACATGGCATACATGGTAATAGGTGTCACCTTTGTCATTATAGCGGGATTTGACATAGGCTATGTAGCATTATGGCTGAACGACACTGGTGTACTCATCCAACACAATGACCCAGATTTAATTGGACATCCAGTTAGAAAAAATCAGAGCGGCGTGTTAGTACCAGTCATGGATGTAGCAGAGTATGATTCTGTGGTGTTTCCCCGAGTGCACATTCTACCAGTACCTGTTGTGACAGAAGCGCAAAGGATCACGGCCAATCCAATAAAGAAGAAAGCTGTTATATTTATGGCTGTAACATGTATAGCTGTGTTCTTTGCTCTTGGAACTCTTATAATTATGCATGGTAAGCAGATTTGTAGAGGAGAGACGAGTGTTGAAGCTCATATTAATGGTCCATTAAGAAAAACATTACGAGCTGACTTTCAGAATCCATATGATTTTGGAGTACGAAAGAATTGGAAATTGTTTTTAGGTTTAACTCAGGGTCGTACATTTTTACGGCACGTTCTGTGGCCTTCTAGTCATACGCCAGTTGGGACGGGATTGACATGGCATGTTGTTTTTAATGTTTCTAAAGATTGGCCTTAGTGGTTCATTTTTCAATATTTCAATCACCAAATTATTTTGAGCATTATTTTGCATAAAGCTTCCATGCTCTGTCTCACCTTTGTTGTCACTCTGGCAATGATTTATTTTTATAATTTATTTTTATTGGTGCTTAATTTATAAGAATATAATAATATTATGAAAGTGATAATGTAAATATTCCATTATACCATTTAATAATACCGAGACTGTGTGGGCCATAATTGTGTTAGTGGTTTCAATATGGAATTTAAAAAAATTGCAAACGTTCAAAATTTTAAAATAATTATGAATTACTGTCAGGTTAACCAGGTCCAATCTTTTTAGCATCCCAATTACCACGCACCATCCGCGTCCAAACCTACATCTATATTGCTTTGAAGTTGGCAAAAAAAAATCCAAGTAATGAAACAAATCACATGTTATAGCCCATCATCGCCCCTGTATTTGACTAATGGTTATTTTTGGATATATAAATCTATTTTTGTGATTCAATAGTCTAGTAATTAATACGCTTAGTAGTATGTGAGAAGTGGTTAGATTTAGGTACTTATTTGAGAATATTATTCTTCTATTTAGCATAATAATATCTCATATAGTGGTCTTCTATTAAAATGTTCTCTCTCTTAATTTCTGACGCAAATGTGATTGTTTCTCTTCAATATAACGAGTAGCAACGATTCTGTTTCTACCTTGGAAATGAACCTTTTTCTTGGCGTTCCAAAAACTCTCGACGAGTCTCGAGTTAAATTAAAAATAGTTAGATTTCATAATTAGATATCTCAATTTTAATTATATACCGACTTTTTAGTAACGCGGGACTAAAATCTGTTTCGACTTTATCGTTTACTGGTAGATGAGTAGTTGCTTTTTTCAAGCTCTTCTCCCTGGTAGTAGATACTAGAGCATAATTAAAAACCGGATGTGTTGTTTCTGGTGAATTTTGTATAATTGACCTCGTGGGATCGAAGTACAAGAAAATAGGCCGTTAATTAATATAGGAAGGATATTCAGAGTACATTTGAATTCTGAATATACTCGCAAAAAAAACTCCTATCTGCTTTTATCATTTTCAGCATAAATTTTCTCCTATTATTAGGATCATCTTTTTGTATTTTTTTTTTACTATTCAATTCCTCCAATATTGGAGTATCTGGAGCAATTTCCAGCTTTTAAAATGTCATCAGGAACTGTCTTAAACATTTTTATTTTAGTCGTATTTTCGTCCACCACTGAATAGTTGCCATCTATTTTCTTTTTTACCTTTGACGAACCTTCGACTCGTATCGTTTGAACCATAATCATAATTTGATAGCAACTTCTTCTTTTAACTTTTATATCGCATAACGGATATTTAATCGCTGTTGTAAATTTGTACGAGATACTTGATAAATTTTTTCATTTGGCGTATGCAATGTAAAAATTTATTAGTTTTTTCGCCAGTACTAGTACGCGAAAAAATTCGATGTCGTTTAAAACTTAAAACATATGGGTAAGCCATTCCAAAATAAGAATTAAATACGTTTGTCTGATGAATCATTCAATACACTACTATAGAGTGTGTCATCATCCCTGCTGCAGCAGTCAGATTATCAAATTATCTTACTTACAATATTGAATAACGTATACTACTCCAGTTCTTAATTGTAGCCATCGTTTCTATAATTTTAACGCATTTCTAGCGGTTAGATAGTGTTTGCGCCGTTCGTTATTTGACTGGTATATGAACATTTATATCAGTAACATTACATTTCTTTAAAACTACCTTTGGGTCCGATGGCACTTAGTTTCGAGGTGGATCTGAGAGGCCGTACACCGGCAAGTAGGTCAACAAGCCCTTGTGCCAGACCAGCAGATCGTTTAGAAGATATCCAGGCCATGAACTGTCCATGCCTGTCCATTGTCTCACCCCAAAGGTGCATCACGTACCCTTGAAGATCACCATCTGACCGGTTCGCCCTAAATCCGTATTGACGGTCATTTTCCAGGTAGCGTATCACTTTGACATTAATGATCAGCTCCATAATTTTGCACATCATTGTTTGGCAGGGTCAATTTTTTTGGGTGCCGGTTGCACATTGACTGCCTTCCACGACGCTGGCACATGACCCTGCGAGTAGGACTGTTTGAAATACTCGAGACTGAGATCTTATTCAGCCTAATTTATAAGGCTTATCTTCCAGGTAGCAGATCACTTGGGCATTAATGATCATCTCCATAATTTTGCACAACATTGTTTGGCAGGGTGTTATCGGTCATATTTTTTGGGTGCCGGTTGCACATTGACTGCCTTCCACGACGCTGGTACATGACCCTGCGAGTAGGTCAGTTTGAAATACTCGAGACTGAGATCTTATTCAGCCTAAATTTACAAGGCTTATCTTTCAGGTAGCAGATCACTTGGGCATTAATGATCATCTCCATAATTTTGCACAACATCGTTCGGCAGGGTGTTATCGGTCATATTTTTTGGGTGCCAGTTGCACATTGACTGCCTTCCACGACGCTGGCACATGACCCTGCGAGTAGGACAGTTTGAAATACTCGAGACTGAGATCTTATTCAGCCTAAATTTATAAGACTTATCTTCCAGGTAGCAGATCACTTGGGCATTAATGATCAGCTCCATAATTTTGCACAACATTGTTTGGCAGGGTGTTATCGGTCATATTTTTTGGGTGCCGGTTGCACATTGACTGCCTTCCACGACGCTGGCACATGACCCTGCGAGTAGGACAGTTTGAAATACTCGAGACTGAGATCTTATTTAGCCTTTTATAAGGCTTATCTTCCAGGTAGCAGATCACTTGGGCATTAATGATCAGCTCCATAATTTTGCACAACATTGTTTGGCAGGGTGTTATCGGTCATATTTTTTGGGTGCCGGTTGCACATTGACTGCCTTCCACGACGCTGGCACATGACCCTGCGAGTAGGACAGTTTGAAATACTCGAGACTGAGATCTTATTCAGCCTAAATTTATAAGGCTTATCTTCCAGGTAGCAGATCACTTGGGCATTAATGATCAGCTCCATAACTTTGCACAACATTGTTTGGCAGCTGTGCTGTCACAGAGTCTTCGGTGTGGGATCTATAGAGACACATGTATCCATGTATCGAGGCAGATCTTATTCAGCCTAAATCTGTATTGACGGTCATTTATAAGGCAGTGATCTTCCAGGTAGCGTATCACCTGGGCATTGATGATCAGCTCCATGACTTTGCACAACATTGATTGGCAGCTGAGCTAGTGGTGTCAATTTTTCATCTTCAGCGTCCGGATAGAATACTATTGGTGCAGATCTCATAAAGTCAATTGTTGATATTGTTTCTAGTTTTGTATTTGTGTTATTGGTCGTGATGAGTTGTACCATCATGTTTCTCTTGGAGTATTTAAATACAGTTAATGTTGAAAATTCACCAAGAGCTATTTCCATCTTCCTCTTCCATTGAGACACAAATACTGACGGCATTGGATGGTATGATAACCAATTTCTATCTAAAAATGGGTCTATACCATAGAACTCCATTATACAGCCCTGGTCCCATTCAGCCCACTGCTCAACGGTGGCGCTAATGTCGAAGTAGTTGTACAGCCCGTTTGTTGTCATTTTAATGTAGTTTGAATAGATATTTCTTGTGTGTCAGCGTCGTATCCCACCCAAGTTCTTAGGTTTATATCTGTCTCTGTGAACACGAGTGCTGTTTGTGCCGCCAAGGCGGCCGTCAACATATGTAACCATCCACCTGCACACCAGATGGGGATGTAAATCCTGATTGTAGATCAGTTGTCGCCACTAACCCAATGTATGAAGCCACCCTCGAAACTGAATCCATTGTTTTTATGGTCGCACTTGATACACATTTATCTGGTTTAGATGAATCCCATACCCTGGCTCTAAAATCTGGGTCCACATCTGAGGTCACTGATGTTGTTCTAGCGTACCCTCCAAATGATCTTGCCAATGGTGTTATAGCCCCAAAATTATATCCCACCATCCTCCGTCTTGTCGTAATTCCATCGTCAGGCTACATACGTTCTGCATTGAACTTTGAACCTGGATATAATGGTGGAATCAGATCTCCCCCCATCACGAATGCACCTCTCATATCACCATCTGCTTGGTACCCATGTGTCGTCGCGTTCATAGCCAACTCAGGATATTGCACTCCATAGCATTCTGCTGATATAGATAGGGCTGCGTTTAAAACCCCATCTAGCGCTAATCTTGATTCTACCTCTGTAAATGCCCTTACAACGTCTGTAGCACCGGACACTTTTGGTTTTGTCCACCAATCTTCTATTATGTCATCTAGACTTGAGGAACACAGTGTACAGTTTGTACAGTTCACGAGAACCAAAACTGCATTCATAGGCTCAGGAATATACACGTTATTTGCTCGGGGTGTCAACCTAAATCCTGCTGTCCTATCTTTTTTGGTTGGCTCGTGTGCACTATAGGTCTCTCTTCTTATCAGGATGGATGATGTTCCATTTGTATATTCCGTGGTTAAAAAGCTAGCTATATATGGATGATGATGATGCTGATGTTCTCATCATGTCATTTGATACTGGAATCGCAACCCAACTGTTGTCCATTCAGTCCATTGAGAAAGTATTCCCTATTGATATCCCTGGAAACGGAGTATTTAAGTTTAGAAATACGTTGTCAGAAAACGTATCAAGTGGGACTGCAACTATTTTCCCTCCCACTGTATGTCGTTTGAATGTTTCAATTTGGACCCCTGAGGTAGGTCTAAAATTTCAGAAGAACCTGCGTGTTATGATCTCTGAACTATAATTTTCCGGGGCTATTAACAGAAGCAACAGCATGCAATGCACCAGGGGAGTCATTTCCATGTAGGATCCGTTACCTCTCTGCATATGTTTTACCAAAGTTATTATATTGTTGTTTCGCCAATTCTAATTCCATAAACTTACCAGAACTAATAAAATGCGTGTTAACTTCCGAAGTAGAAAATTCGTTTTGTACGTTCGCAACAACCGCATAACTCTTTCGTGATTTATCTTTGGCACTACATACAAATACGATCAAGTAATTAAACTTGTTTTGAACTCGTAGGGGTTTATTTCATATTACTTTCACAGGTTTTACAATAAACTTATTATTGTTTGTTTTTAGGGTTAGCTCCCTCGCAGCTTATAAGTTTGCTACTTTAAGAGTTATTTCTCGATGTGTTTTTACACGGAGGTACTGCACACCACTTATAAACTTTAGAATTCATTGTTATATACGAAATATGCAATTTTTGTTTACTTTTGTTGTGATACCTATCTGTGAATAATTTGAGTTATCATGAGTTGTCATTGCTATTTGAGTTATCATTGTTATTGGAGTTGTCATTGCTATTTGAATTATCATTGCTATTGGAGTTGTCATTGCTATTTGAGTTATCATAGCTATTGGAGTTGTCATTGCTATTTGAGTTACCATTGTTATTGGAGTTGTCACTGATATTTGAGTTGTCATTATTATTTGAGTCATCATTATTATTAGAGTCAACCGGTAAATATTTTATTATAGACAACGGTTCTCCAAAATAAAGTACTTCTTAAATAATAAATAATGTTTTTCTTCCAATTATAGATTAGAGGCCTATCATGAGCTATGCTAATACGAGGGTAGGTTTCAGATAAAATATTTTTATTTTTCGACATAATCTCCCTTGACTTCAATACACTTGGTCCAGCGTTTCTCCAATATCCTTTCAGGAAGCTGGAGTCTGGGAGGCTGTGAAAATATTCGTCTACGGCCCTTTTAACTTCTTCATTGGACGCAAGGCGTTTCCCAGAAACAAATTTCTTCAAAAGTCTGAGGGTGCCAAATCAGGAGAATAGGGGGATGGCCGCGCAAATCGTACCCCAAATCCCGCAGTTTTCCTATCGCTAACGCACTCTTGGGTGGAGGTGCGTTGTCCTGGTGAAAGATGATCTTTTTTCTTCAAGCCAGGCCTCTTCTAGATAATTTTGGTATCCAGCTGGTCAAGAGGTTTGGAGTAATATTCGCCTGTAATTGTTCTGCCTTTTCAAGGTAATCAATTAACAGGATCCCTTTCGCATCCCAAAACATCGACTTCGCTTTCTTTGGCGCTGAACTACCGGTTTCCGGTTTCTACTTAGACCGCTGTTTCGTTTCTGGTGTGTACTAGTAGACCCATGTCTCATCCATGGTGACAAATTGTCGCACAAAATCGCTCGGATCCCTATTGAATCGGTCCAAACATTGCTGCGAATATCGCTTGCGCAGGTGCTTTTGATCGGCATTCAGCTAATGCGGCATACTCTTGCGCAGAGCTTTCGCATCCCTAATTCTTTGTGCAAGATGTTTCGCACCCTTTCTTCCGATATCCCTACAGCCTCAGCTATCTCACTCACCTTCACTCGCCTGTCATCCAATACGCTATCATGCACTTTTTGGATGGTTTCCGGTGTGGTGGCGTGTTTTGGCCGTTCTTCACGTTTAAATGCAGCTGCACTAAAAACATGCAAGACGTGTACTATAATTCGTGTAAACAATCTACTTGAGACCCCAAGTTGAAACTTGTAATACGAACTAATGACAGATGCACCCAGGCAGGCAACATAAATTTTTGTTGATTAGAACGCTGTGTGTCTGGCCGAGAACTTTTCACCTTATCCTCATAAATAAATCCTAGAATGCCATCCACTCCATCTGATTACCACAAAATTTTGTTAACTGAATAAACAGGAGGTTGGCGAGAACACCCTGTTCTGAGACACTGATTTTCATTTCATTTTCTGATACTGATGATTGACTTTAATGCATAATGCATTTATTTCTGAGAACCTTGTATTCAGCAGCCCGTTCTGTATCCATTGCTTGACTGAGTAAACACTCACATGCTTTAACTAAATCGTCATAATATTTTTCGAATTGAACGTTTCGTACTGAAGAAGCTACTGATTCCATATACTGATGACAACATTCTATATTTTAGTCTAAAAAGTATTTTTGGACTACTTGTTATACGATTATAACATTTCAAGAACTGATGATTACTGAATCCGATATTACGTGATATCACCGCGCCATGTACTTGTCCAAACTTGTCTTGTCTGATATACTGAATATTATTTTCAGATCTTCCGTTTTCGGTTTTACTAAATCTTTCGCGGTTATCAAAGTTTTAAAATAAAACGTTATGTTACGATCATGTAACCAAATGTATTGAATCATTGTAGAAATTTGCTCTATTTCTCTAGATGATTAAATCGAGCATGTTCGAGCATTTGGAACTCATTTGTGCGAGCTGGATTCGCCGTTTGCGACAAATGATTGATAAATTATACCATTATTTGGCAATTAACCTAGCTAGAGATTTTATTCTTAGCTTTGTTAGCTGGTTATGCTACTTTTCTTCCTCGGCAATAAAAACTGTTTCATAACGTTACCCGCTTTACCTGGCCCTTTCTGTCGCTGACATAGATGTGTTCCGTGAATTTCCGAATTACCGCGGCCCTACACCGGCGGATGTTAGATTTCTTCCGCGGCCCTACACCGACGGATTCAGAAGTAAAACTCTCCTGGGTCGCCCGACGCCGACTATTATATAACCTCGGAACAAAAGCTCGCTGTTCGTCGATTCAAATACAATTCTATCTTCAAAAAAATCTAAAATAAAAAGAAACAAAATAAACTTCTTGGTCCCGACCTCTGTCGATGTCTGTCATCGACATTCTCCCCCCGGTGACGCGACCCTAGCGTCACAACCATCAGTGGGAAGAACTATGATCTTCGCAACTGGTCTTCTCAAAACTCCGCCCACAGTTCGAACATCCGCTACCCTAATCCTTCGTAGCATACCCTAAAATTGAACAATAAAGATAACAATGACTGAAGTAAATCAGGGCCTGATAATAACGCACTATTTAAACTTACTCCGCTTGTTGATGCCGCCGCATCAAAAACAACCCTAAACTTGTTTGGTTTATTCGGATTAACGACAGAGAAATGAGGTAAATACCAGGTTTTTCCTGGAATAGAGGGAGAGTTACATTCAACTGCGAACCCGTTTTCTAATAAACGATGTATTTGACCTTTATAAGCTTCAAAATATTCATTATTTGATTTAAATTTTCGTTCTAAATTATACAACCTTTTCATAGCACTAAAAGAATTACATGGGAAACTAAAACCATCGCGACGTCACAACAAACCAGTCTCCCAAACACTATTTTCGACTTTCCGAGTCGTGTCTTGCATAATTTGGACGGCTCTTAAGTCGTCTTGACTCTTTCGCGGTACACTGGACACCCCTAACGCGTCAAGGTCGTAACTATTTTTCATTAGTTTTAGTAATTCACATTCATTACGATAATCTGTACTATTTACAAAGTTGAAAGAATTTATATTCAAAGTTGGAGAGCGTCCATGAATTACATACCCTAAGTTCGTAAGAGACACCACCGGCTCATCAGCTTTATCTCCATATACTTTCCTCGACACAATCAGATGCCAATTGCAATATCTCTTCAAAATATCGCCAAAGCGTTTGACATTACTGTATTGTGACAATGTTTTGACATTTATCGTTTGCGGTGCCGAATTTAAATTGTCTTTGGATCTAAGATTTATATTAAATTTATTATCACTATTTATACCTTGTATATTTATATTTACACACTTACTAGGAGTAGAAATAGTACTATTTAAACATTTTAATGTCAAATGCTCTTTTTGGCCCAAATTTAAACCTAACTCCTTACATAAGCTCTCTTCAATCAATGAAATATTAGCGCCTTCATCCAATAATGCGTAAGTCGAAACGCATTTGTCATCTGACATCAATCGAACGGGCACGATTTTCAAAAAGGCATCGGCAGAACATTTGTCTTTAATGTTGAATGAAAATTCTGATATTTATGTATAGATTGAATTTTGTTATTGTTATGAATCAAGGAATTAAACGTTCTAATTCTAACTATTTATAGTAGGATCAATCAAAGTTGGGAATTTTTATTAACGATAAACGAAAATGCATTTCTCCATGATCACCATGATTACAAGCGGACAAAGGAGACTCACTTTTCTAACCACTTTAATTTTAAAAATTATTATTGAGGTCCATTTCAAATTTGTATTTTATATATTTTCTCTGTATTAAACGAAATAATACAAGCAGCGTAACGACCTTCAAACGGGGGATCAAGGTGAATCATCGCTGCTGCGGTGAAAGACGAGATGAGAAAAAGGTATTTCGTAGTTCTAGCTAGCCGTGGAACAGTTACGACATATAAAAGCAAATCACAACATATTTAATTTTAAAACCACTAAATCAAAGAGAATACAAAACGAATATATTCCCTGCACCACAGCTAATACAGCACAACTAAGAAAGGGCTTTCTTGGTTTAGCCCCTAGAATAAATAACCCGGACCACATAAAGAATTGTGAATTAAAAATATTTAAAATTAAATGAAAGAATTATTATTAATTGAAAAGTGCTACTATGACTTTAGAGAATATTTAGACTAAATAAATGACATTGCTATTATTATTATTATTATTTATTTTTACATATTCTCGGCCGTTATTATTAAGACAACTGACTTCACTTAATTTTAACAATTGACATTATTTTACTATTTAATTTTATTTTATTTTTTAATCATTATATTTCAGTCTTTATTATTATTATTTTCGTTACACAATTTATTGTCTTAAATAAAAAATATATATATTTGTACGCTTAAGAGGAGGTACTTAATATTAACTTTAACATCTTGTTTTATACTATGTACCATGAATAAATGACTTGATTTGATTTAACTGAATGTTTCGGAACGACCTCCCTTCGAACCTGAGTGTCATTATACTAGTTTCAACTCGACTACATCCATTACTCTTCTACATTCTTACACGTCGGTTGAGGGTCCTCCTTACCTGGCCCTTTCTGAGTAGTTGACCAATGAAACACCGACATACCACTTTCCACCTCTTATCCCATTGTTTGGGATTCGCTCGCTCAAAGACTCCTCTACCGTCATTCATATTACTTAACGATATTTAAAATATATAGGAAAATAAATAAACGAATCTGCTTAACAATTTAATATTGCACTGAAGACAAAACAACTAATCTAATAAAATAGTATTTTCATAATATGTAATTATCACATGTATGTTATTTTAGGTCTACATTTCTATAAAGATTTCCTATAAATAAATTCTAGGTACAAATGGTTTGGTGTTAGCTTTGTCATATTGCATAGACAATTTCTAAAGTTATTATTCCGTATAACATATAACATATTTAATAAACAGTATTTAAAATATTTGTGCTATTTTGGCTATTAATCTAACTATTATAAAAGATCTGTAATAGAATATAACTATTGAATATAATTCTGTTCATAAAACTTTACATATTTCATTGCGGCTCTTTGTTCACACTTACGTCTAATAAAACACTTTATATAACATAAATAAGCTTACGTTATTTGCATCGTTACTGCGGTAACCAAAAAAACTAGCCCGATATTTTATGAGATTGATTATTTTTGAACAGATTTTGATATGCGCTTTTGGGGTCAATAATACTCGCTAAACATCAATTCTTCGTGCGAATATTGTTTGTCATATTTATTAGTTATGGGAGTATTGAAGATTGTCTCCGCTTAATGCGAGTGAAGTGAGTACGCTGCGTCGTTGGGGGTTTACACCAAGATTTTCCCAATTGATCCATGATAACCGGGCTGTTAAATCTGTAAAGTTATAGTTAGAGATTATTGTAAATAAATATCAAATTGTTTCTATTTTAAACAGGAGTGGACTCACGACGGCTACTCGTACTCCATATATGAATTTTAAAATATTGCTCCCATTGTACCGGATTTATTTGACTTTCAAAAACTATCTCAGGTCACAAATAATTTTAATATATGTACTTCTCTTATAATCAAGCTTATTCAGGCAAGCACATGAACATAGCTTACTCGAGTCCCAAAATGACAACTAAATCAGTGCGTCCGTTTAGATGTGATTGGTAGACAGAGTTCGTGAATAATAATTTTATTTTAATGACTAAATTTCATTATGTTCATTGATATGTACACGCTCGTCTCCTCAAGCCGACATAGTGGAGGCGACTGCTGCCCGCACAGGTTTCTCTGTAGTAGCAGTTGTTTCCATTCATGGACCGCACTCTAGCTTTACATCAGGCAGAGTGCTGTCACATGCCGAGCTACAATAAAAAAAATGTTTTCGCTTACCACTAGTGTTCCAATGAGCTCTGTCAGCCTTTATCTCACCGCGTAGACATTTCTCGACATATGTCAATGGATCGTAGTCCGCATCTAATACCTGTCATAGAATATACATATGTAAATTTAATATGTAGAACAAATGTAAAAGAAATTTTAATATAGTATCTGTTTGAGGGAGATTCATAGTTAATCCGGTGGCACGATTTATTATGTATGATATAAAAGCACGCACTTCAGGGGTTAAAGTTAAAAGCCAATAAACAGTTGTTATTTGATCGAATCGAAAACAAAATATACGGGACTCGTAGATTTAAATATGAACCAAGAGTTTTAATTTTGCTTAAAACGTGAACTTTCTTTACCTCTCGAAGTAGGGCTATGTACGCAATAGCTAAACGAAGAGTATCGATTTTGCTGAGACGCTTCTCATAAGGAAACGTCGGCACATGGACACGTAGCTCATCGAACGCCGAGTTGATACTGCTAAAATTACATAGACATCACGGGTTATAGCAAACGAAAATAACTAATAAAATCGAAAACTATATTTCCAACACATTTATTAATATAAACTTATTATATAAGCACTAAAATATTAAATCTAATTCAATCTACAATATGTATTTTGATACCCATTAGGGGCGGACCTCAGCATACGTCGACGTTCACGTACGTTGGCTGCTGCCCTTTGCACTCTGTAACCCGTCTGCGACCCAGTACAATGATAGTCATTCTCAGAAGGTGGCTCCATTACTGCATCTATTACGGAAAATAAATACTAATACAAAAATATTGAACTAGTGATTTAGTAATATCTTTTTTAAATTGTATTATATTAAAAGTTGTCGTGGTCTAAAAAATCCTGATCGACGAGACCCGTATTCAAATCCACCGGTTCTCATATTTTTTTAAAAATATTCATATTTTTAAAAAAGTTTTGACTTTCTTTAATGGGTTTAATAATTTAAAATCACAATTATTAACATCACGCGGTTGATGGGACTGGCGTGGTTTACCTGGGTTAAAAGTCCCTAAATAAAATTGAATTAAAAAAATAATCACGCGGATAATCAAGTAAAACCACCGTTCTCTATAATATGGTTGTGCTAACCAACGATATTCAGAATTTTCAGCCATGATCATTAGAACAGGAACGGGATGGAACGTTTTAAATTTATTAATATAATTTACAATTAATTACAAACTTACCTCCATGTAATTGCCTTGAATGCTGGTGTACATAAGCTGCTAGAGGAATTTGATTGATCCTTGATCGTGCAGCAGCGTACACGCATGATGGAAGTTCGCTATTCAAACAAGTTTCATCGTCAGATCCATCTCCTGCGAAGTTGAATTTCAAACTAGCGAATGCATCCAGGCGTGAATTCTCACTACGAAAAAATAAATTTGTTTCATATTTTTTTATTAGGATAGTCGTCGGCACATTGCTTTCATAGCCAAAAATAAATCACTATATAAAATACTTCCATAGCAGGAACATCAACATACAGGTATTGGTGATCATAATTGTGGCAATAGCATTGCGAAACAAAATTTACGAGATATATAACTAATTGATTCAGCCGTAAAGTCGGAACGTTCTTGCAAAGCTTTTTAATATGTTTAAAGTTGTGTCTAGTTCCATTGTTGCCTATAGGTCACCAAATAAACCATAGTTTTAATTTATTAATAATGGAAAAAAAAGAATAATAATTTTGTTTTTGTAGTCCGGCCGCGTCGCTGTAGTTTAAACGGAAACCGCACTTGATAGTCCGGGAGGTAGCGACACATTTTAGTCACTCATTTCAGCAAGGCTTGTTTTCTTTAAAATGTTAGGTTATAACGTGTACAAACACGAAACCGAGGTCAGCTGGAAAGCCTCCCACGCGTTATAAACTTATGAAAATAAAATAATAACGGCAGACTTGAATTTTTTAAAAGTATTCTCATAAAGATTATAACATGATAAAAAAAATTCAGCTGCTGAAATAGCGGTGGAAAGTACGTCCGCTAAAAATAATGATTAAAAAATTATTGTATTTGATAATATTAATCATGGGTATTGTTTATTTATGCAAGATTAATAAGACATTATTTAATAAACTCTAGTATGCCTGTCATGAAGAACAGCAAGTATAAGTTTGTAACGCGCGACACTTAATGTACACACTGAACTCGAGCCGCAATGTGCCTCCAAAGAGCCTCCCTCCAGCATCTGCCTCCCCCGCGGACGCGCCAGCTGACCTCGGTTTCGTGTACACGTATTAAACTAACATTTCAAAGAAAATTTCATGAAAAACTTCAAAAAATTTCATGCTGAAATGACCAGCTCTAAAATGTCGCTATCTCCCGGACTATGCGGGGCGCGGCCCTATATTTTCCAGGTCCCAACTATTCGTGTTTCAATCAAATAATATTGCCGTCTATATACGCACACGCCTGTAATGTTATTGTTGTTTTTCTTGCTATAATATAATAATGCTACAAATTTTTACATATATTCCGTTTTAAAAGTAGTAGACTTCGGGTCCTCCCTCCCTCTCGCTCACGATAAGAATAATGTTCTAAATAATATAGTGGTTCATCCTCCAACATATAGGAGTCCATTCCCTGCTATTCTCATCTTTAATTGTATTGAAGACGCAGTAAAAGTAAATAAATAAATGAATTGATCGTTGTTTAAGTCAAATATAGAGCGGCCGCGGTGTAGCGGTAAGACGCATGAACTCACAATCGATGAGACCCGTGCTCGAACCTCGAACCTCGCTAAATTCTGACCAATACCAATGTAACTTTGTTACATATAACAAACTTTGTTCGCTCAGTGCCTATAGGCCCTATCAAAGAGTGGTAGGCAGACTGATGATGGTTTAATAACTAGTCTGCCGTCCTGGGGTAGTACCACCACTTTCATATGTGACCTTGTGCACTGTCAATTTAGATGGTGCATACTCGTCTCCTTAGGCCAGCATAGCGGAGGCGATTGCTGCCCGTAGAGATTTCTCTGTAGTTGTTTCCGTTCATGGACCACATTCTAGCTTTGCATCAGACAGAGTGTTGTCATATGTCGAACTACAATTTTAAGAAAACTTTAGGATCTATTCCTGACATTTCTTTTTTATTTGCACTAATACTTGCACTAAAAAAAACCAATCCTCCACAAACTCCTATGCTTATAAATAATAAAATACGCAAAATGAAAGCTAGTCGTTTTTAGTAACGTAGTAATTAAAATAGTTGTCTGGTTAAATTACTTTATTATGGTGGTTATAGTTTCGCGCCTCTCCATGGTTTATTTAAATATTTAAACATTGACGTTTGATAGTTATGCATAAAGTTTATGAAATACGAAACATCCTTTAAAGTAAATCAAAGAACACGTACGTTAAATTAATTATTACTATAAACATAATTATCTATTATAACTAAACCAACCAACGTAAGAAAATATATTAGGTATATATTTACTATTTTTCATTGATATTTAAACACTACGTGTTGTTATTAAATTGTGATAAAAATGAAGCTTAATAGTATGTAACGCACACACGCGTAGCATAAGATACATGTATAAGTAAAGTGTTACAGTACTAATTGCAAACACGTGCATTGTGTAAAATATAATAGCATAATAAATGTTACATTTACCTGAGCGGCGGCGATGTTGAGTCCGCAATTTGAGTTCTAATTCCAGACATAATAGCTGACACTCTACTAGGGATGATGTTATTTCAAAGAGCAATGAACATACAATGAGTGGTTGACAAGGTGACATATTATTTTATACCCTGAGGGTGAGTCCAGAAATGTAGAAGTGTGCGTCAAATTCGATGTGTGCGATGTCATACTACGCTTTGGGGGTGGAAACTTCTAAAAGTTTGTGGTTGGGGGCGGGGTTTGATTGGCCCGGCCAGAAAAGACTAAGCAGTAACTTGAAAAAGATTCCTAAGGAAAAAGAAAAGACTATGAAAATTGATTGCTGTAATGAATGCAATAATACGTTTATATTTCTATATGTTTCTATATAATACATATATATGTTTCGTCCTCCATTAAGATACATTTATTTCATATAAATAAAAAACGAATGTGTCTTTTTAATAAAGACCCGTAAATTTTATTCAGCACGTAAATAATAATTACGATAATGGCTGAATCATTTGGTTTTATAAAGCAAAGCGAAACACAATAAACTTAGAAAGAAAATATAAAAATTAATTCATAATAGTCCTAACGTTAACAGAGCAGCAAAACTTCCGACAGAACAAAATAAAAAAACACTTCGCTCGCCGGAAAGCAAACCTTTTGTATTGTTTTTCTGCAATACTAATTTATTAAATGGAATTTTCTATTTATGCCCATTTCGTTTTTTTTTTCCTTATAATTTAAATATATTACATTAATAACATAAGATACGGTCCTGTTGCTAGAGACGAAGTATCAGATATCTTGTGTACCCATCAATTTATATTAACTTATCCATCTATGTCAACTATCTTAGCTCACGCCGAAGTCCCTACAAGCTACTATGGAGCTTCAATCATGCCCATTATTCTTCAAATACACGCCGTCTACATTTAAAAAAATCCGTATTACGAAAAGTTATGCGTCAACGCGGTTAAGTCTAATTTTGTTCAGAGAGACGAACTCTTTTCGATAGCGTACCAATTTTTTTCAGTTATGTCCTAATTTTTGTCGGTGGTTAAGATCGACTAAGTAGTAGGTCAGACCGACCGTGGTCTAGCGGTAAGACGCATGAACTCACGATCGTAGAGACCTGTGTTCGAACCTCGCTAATTCTGACCAGTACCAATGTAACTTTGTTATACGTACTTTGATCGCTCAGTGCCTATAGGCACTATTAAAGAGTGGTAGGCAAACTGATGATGGTTATTTGTCCAGTCTGTCGTCCTGGGGCAGTACCACCACTTTCGAATGTAACACCCGTGTAGTGACCTTGTCGCGTTTCGGGAATAGTTTGAAAGTAGCCAGGTATAAGAGAGGAGTGTGCACTGTCAATGTAGATGGTACATGCTCGTCTCCTCAAGCCGGCACAGTGGAGGCGACTGCTACCCGTAGAGATTTCTCTGTGGTAGCAGTTGTTTCCATTCATGGACCGCACTCTAGCTTTACATCAGGCGGAGTGTTGTCACAATAAAAAGCGAGCTACAATAAAAAAAAAGTACCTAACTTATAAGATAAGAAGATAGCTTTTATGGCAAGCAAGGAATGTAGTCAATATTTATAAAATGTTTTCATACCAGTATCATCGGACCCCTTCTAAACTCCGCTTAAGTTTAGAAGTTGAATGTACAAAAATTAAAATAAAACAAAACAAATAGTTTCTTTCTCCAATATAGCGATCAAAAAGTAACGATAAACGGGTATTATTGAAGGGCCTAATTATCTGAAATCTATTGTTTTCACTCACGTATACCCTCACTAGTAGCAGGCAAAAAATCATATAATTAGTTCACCTTTTCTGGAAGATACATTTATTCAAATACGAACAGTCGAAAAGATCACATCAAAATGGAGAAAAATGAAGTAAGAGCCGTCATTAAGTACCTTTGCCTGAAAAAAATGTCTACGCAAGAAATTCACGCTGACTTAGTGGAAACATTGGGGGACTCTGCTCCTCCATATTCCACAGTTGCAAGGTGGAGTAAAGAGTTCAAACTGGGCAGAACGTCGACTGAAGACGAACATTGCCCCGGGCGTCCATCCACCTCCCGCACCGAGGATAATATCAAAAAAATCGACGACTTCGTGCTAGATGACCGACGACTGACCATCCAACATTTAGTTAAGATCACAGGGCTCTCATTTGGAAGCATTCAAAGTATCCTGACAGATGATTTGAACATGAAGAAGGTCTCCGCAAGATGGGTCCCAAGAATGCTGACTGACGAACAAAACGAGAAGCGACTTCGCATATCAAGAGCGAATCTTGAAAAATATCAAAAGGATCCGGCAGCTTTTTGCACTCGTTTCGTAACGATGGACGAAACCTGGGTACACCACTTCGACCCCGAGACTAAGCAACAGTCTATGGCCTGGAAAAGACCCTCTTCGCCGATCCCTAAGAAGTTCAAGGTTTCAAGCTCGGCAGGCAAGATTATGGCGTCGGTTTTTTGGGATGCCGAGGGAATTATCATGATTGATTATTTGGAGAAGGGAGCTAGTATTACAGGCTCCTACTATACGGGAAGCGGGCTTCGAATTGGTTGAGCACCCTCCCTATTCTCCAGACCTAGCCCCCAGCGACTTCTACCTTTTTCCTCGCCTCAAGGAACACTTTAGAGGCCAGAAATTTGCCGATGATAGTGAAGTGATGGCTGCCGTACAAGCGTTTTTCGAGGAGCAAAATAAATATTTTTTTAAAAATGGAATACAAGCTTTAGAGAAGAGATGGAGTAAATGTATAAACTTATTAGGAGATTATGTAGAAAAGTAAATTTAATTTGAAACAATAAATGTTGTATTATACGTGGGTCATTTGACAGGTACCTAGCCTACAAATGAAAACACCAAAATTTTGCAAAAAAAAAAAATTATATTATTTTTCAACGTAGTCTCCTTTTAGTTGAATACACTTGGTCCAGCGGTGTTCCAATTTTTTTAAACCCGTTAAAAAAATGTTTTATCTTGGTCTGCAAAATAGGCCTCCGTGGCGGCGATTATTTCGTTATTGGAGTGGAATCTCTTCCTGGCGAGTGAATTTTTTAGGTTCGGAAACAAAAAAAAGTCGCATGGAGAATAATAAACCAAATCTGGAGAATACGGTGGATGGGGCAGCAGTTCATAGCGTAATTCGACCAATTTAGCCGTGGCGAGTGCAGAGGTGTGAGCCGGTGCATTATCGTGGTGGAAAAACACTTTCTTTTTAGACAAATGGGGCCGTTTTTCTTTTAACACGGCGTCAAATCGGCTCAATAGTTCGGCGTAGTACTGTCCTGTGACCGTTTTGCCCTTCTCCAGGTAGTCAATAAAAATCACACCATGAGAATCCCAGAAAACGGTGGCCATCACCTTTCCAGCCGACGGGACCGTCTTCGCCTTCTTCGGAGCAGGTTCACCGGGTAAGGTCCACTGTTTTGACTGCTCCTTGGTCTCTGGAGTGTACCAGTGAATCCATGTTTCGTCCACGGTCACGTAACGACGCAAAAACTCTTTTGGATTACGATTAAACAGCTCCAAACACTGCTCTGAACTGGTCACACGGATGCGCTTGTTGTCTGCAGTCAGCAAACGCGGCACCCACCTTGCTGACAGTTTCCTCATGCCCAAAATCTCATGTAGGATATACCATACGCGTTCTTCTGAGATGTCTACTATCGCAGCTATCTCGTGCACCTTTAATCGGCGGTCTGACAAAACGATGTCGTGTATTTTTGTAGTGGCTGTTTTCGGAGCACCTGGGCGTGGATCATCAAAAACCGACGTACGACCACGTTGAAACTCGTTATACCAAATTTTAACGGTCGCCATTGAAGGAGAAGCATCCCCATACACTGCATCCAAGCGTTCTTTAATTTCACTGCGCGATTTCCCTTCCAAAAACAAGAATCGAATCACCGACCGATATTGTGCTTTCTCCATTTTTCAAAAATCAACGGACACATTTGCTTTCACGCGCTCTCAAAAATAAACTACAACTCTGATCCGGCTGAAATTTCGTTTGCAACCGTGTACAGGAAGATACTGCACTGTAGTGTATTTCTGGCGCGATAGTGGCACCATTTGGCGGTGAGGCTAGGTACTTGTCAAATGACCCACGTACATTGATTATCATTACTTTTTGATCGCCCCTCGTATGTTATAGCACTTTCTAGAATCTAGCCTTAAAGACGTCACCTTTGAAACAATAGATTCTTTTCCACAAGGGGCATCGTGTATAATACTACGTAAATCAAACAAGATCAAATTAAAATAAATAACGAGGAATCAAATAAGCCGTTGATAATACATATAACATAAATTTGTACGACCAACGTTTATACTTACCAGCATAGACATGAAATGGACATGAAAAAAGCGTAAGCGGCTTCAAACGATTCGACATGTCGACAATCAAATACTAACTGACAAAAAACCAAAAAGTGACTGCTGTCATCTTTTTTCTCACGTCACATTGTGAGCGTTATTCCATATCTAGTTGTATATATCAACCAGGCGATATTATAAATCAACTCTTTTTTTATAAACTCGGCTAAACCTCCGGGCTAAGTATACCTGGACGCCTAAACCTCCAGAAAATTATACTTTAAATTATTGAAACTTTGTTCAAATTGTAGAAATTTTCAATATTTTTCTTTATTCTTAATTCTTCAATATTCTCACAATTATTTGGACAACCTCTATATCAAAATATTTTTTTTAAATCACTAAAAACTTCGCGGCTATCAAACATCTTTTAATAAAACGTTACGTTACAGTATGCAATATCCACCTAACTCCAACGGTATTTCAAGATGTTTAAAACATCTTCAGATGTTACTTACGTAGTTATTGTATGACACCGTTCAAGTATTTTCTTTCGGGAGGCGTGTTTCGATCGATACTTCGCACGGTCTCTAATTGGTGGAACCACAATGTATTGTCTGGTAGCAGTCCTTAACGTCACACCACGGGTGGCAATTCAATTTATAACTACACATAGGTTTAGATAATAGATACCAGAGAATCTACTTCAGAGAATTCAACTTGGTATAATAAAAGAGCAGCCAACTCCAATGGTCAAAGTTAGTCGTTAAAGTTACACGAACATTTCACAACCTTTCCAGTCTAGCTGCTGTGACCACACTTAATTAAAATTCGTTCTGAATGTGTGAATGAAATGAAATTGCTACTACATTTTCTCTGTTTTTATTAATTTGCCGAAACGATTTAGAGTGCTTGCGGGCTTTGTGGTTTAAACAAAACACAACAAGTAAATTTGCAGTTTACATTTTCGTTTGAAGTTGAACAATAAAATTTAAAAGTTCGTGCGCCTGCTATATAGGGTTCTTTATATGAAATTTCATATTCGATTCAATTTTCTGGCGCGTAATAGGGAAGACCTCTATACTTACTCAACTTTTGATCCTTAAGGAAGAGATGCAGGTTACTGCAGATATTTTAAGATTATTAGAAAATTTACGTGCTATCATTACACTCGTAAAGTTTATAGTACGTATATTTTTGCAAATTATTACCTTCTGTTATTTCGTGACAACAAAATTGGCCTTATCTTTAATGAACAAGATTTCTATGTAATTTTAACGAGTTCCCTAATAAAAGGGAGGAAGTTCTGCCTTCTGTATGCGGCGTGTAATTGATTTGTCTTCGGGTCGATGGGTCGCGTGTCGGTCGCGTGCTGATTTGCGCCAGTGTAGCCACGCCCTTATGTCCGTTCCATGTTTGGGGGCATATTTTATACTGTAGCATTGCTGAGAAAGTCAGAGATAACGCTCTGCATACACTTTAATTTTTTAACAAACACCATCTACCTTTCTTATACAATAGTAGCGCGGCACGCGGTCCATGAACGAAATCAAGTTCTACTGCAAAAAAAATCTTCAGGCAGTAGTCGCCTTCGTTTTGCTGGTTTAAGGAGACGAATGTGGACGTGAGAAACTTTTCTTCTAGAGAATAGCTACGGTACAACAGGGAAGAGGTGCCGCCCAGTACCTTTACCTGTGTCTCTGTCAGAGATCTGAGATTAAACTTTGATTTAGATTAGGATTCCACATATGTTAGTGAAATCCATTCTAAAACACATCAGCGATGTGGTGTGCACTCGCTGTATAAATGTTATTCTTTCATTGCGAAGTCACAGTGGTCGGAGCGTGAAATGTCGAGAGATGCTTACACAGTAGGGATGAAAAAGCGCAGCATCCCGCCGCCTCGCCTCAAGCATCCCGGCGACGTGAATCCGCTGTTCCGTCAGACAGGCATTATGCGCCGCAAGATAGGGCAGACTCTTGCAGTGATAATTCGCAATTGGTTTACCGTACATTACGGTGGCTAGCGGAACAACAGTTTCTAGCCCTTCCCTGGCCGACATTTCCTCCCTACTGTGTTCCCCGACTAAAAAACTGATTGGTTTAAATAATAAGTAATTGATCATAATGCTAGTAATATATAGCTGATTAAGGCTGACTTATATACTATAATTATCTATAACTATAATAATCTCTTGCCCAAAGTAAATAAATTATTATTAATAAAAATTGTATAAGCTACTATAATTGTTATAGTAGGTATACTAATTAAAATTAATATGAAAAGTTTACAAGTAATAATCTCACGATTAAAAAAACCACAGTACACGAGCTTGACCCTTGAAAAAGCGAAAATATGTCAACAGTTAAATACCGTAAACATATTAAAACTATTTGTCGCGGTTAATCTGTATGGCGTTCCCACAGGATTCACAACTAGGGGGAACGAAAGATGAAGGGCAATTCGACTGTGCGTCTACTGGCTTTGACATCGCTTAACCCTCAATGATTTACTTTAAAAGTTTAAACGGTTCTACGAAAAATGAAATCGACTTTAACTTCACCATTTCAGTTTTTACAATATTTGTAATTTTTCTATTCGTTTTGCATCATGGTAATAATTAGCATAAGCTTCTAGCCTAATTGAAACGGCAAAAAATCTATTTAAATTTTAAAGATTTACTAACAGAATATTTCGGCCTTGTAAATAACATCATAACTGAATTATAACTTGGTTCAATTAGCTCAAACAATTAAATTAAAAACTACGGTGAACAAAATTTAAAAAGTTTGAGAACTCCTGAACTCAGCGATATGGTTAGGACTTGTCAATAATTGAGTATAATAAATGCTTTAATACAACAAACATACGTACAAAAACAAGGGTGAATTCTATAAAAAAGGGCAAAGAATTTGCGCAACAATAGATAGGGATGTTGTTACACTGAGCTACGAAAATGATTTTTATTATCAAAGCACGAAAGATTAAAATTAACTTTACACTGACGCATGTTGTAAAATTAGCTATCAATATATGAATTAATTGTTTTATTGAATAATGCAATATGCATTAAAGTTCAAGCCCATGCAATGATAATAAAATATTATTTGGTAGCTATTCGGAACTCGAATATTCGAATTTATTTGCATTATATTTATTTAAGTTATTTTGTTAAAACTATTGCTTATTGCGATATGTGGAAGTCTCATGAATATTTATTAGTAAATATCAAAAATAATAATAATATAATCATATTGCATAATCTCCCAGCTCACGTTGGACTGTCTGGTGAAGCGCGTGTAAGGAAGAATAACCAAATCCTGACTTCTAAAATAGGGTCAAACGTATGTTCTTGCAAATTAATAGCTAAACTAAAATATAGGGCAAATGTGTATATCCAACGTTTAATGACAACATTTATAAGTACCCGTCACGAATTAATTGAGTACCATCAAGGAAAATTTGTGTGCAAGGCGTCAACATTCTGTACACGCACTTCCGAATACACGCGACTGTCACGTGCCGACAACCAACTGCACTACAAAAGGAGAAACACGTGACGTCAATACTCGCCATTTCCCAGGACCACGTGCAAAACCAACATAACCGAGATTAGCCTTCTGCAATCAAAAAAACAATTTAAGCCGCGATGCTTAAAAAGCGTATTTATAAATAATTTTATTCTGAATAAATTCTTACAAGAGTTTAAAATTTCTATTATTATTGTAGTGTAATAGCTTAATTAGAAGTAATAATAAGGTAGACTAGAATGTATATATATCATTAAATTGATTACACCCGACGTCTCTCCGTCCAATGGTTTAGCTGTTATTAATAATGCGAAACGCATGCGCATTTAAAATTTAGTTTGCTAGTTATACCAAGTAGGTCGCCAATTGCAATATAAATTCGCTTTGTTGCTGTCTAATTTTCATAACGCATTTATATGTCTAGCTAATTATTATTAAATTATGATGAAAAGATGATCTTGATTTACCATTGGGCTGGCTACAGAGCTGAAAGTGAAGCTCAGTGGTGGATACTTCCGCGCGCAAAATGATGCCCATGGCGATTTATTCTGGTCGATTTTCATTATAATTTAATAATAAACACCCTAATATTTGAAAAATTGCAATAAAAATGTATTATGTAGTTATTTAAAAAAATAGCTTAGCACGATATTTCATTAAAGAATGCAAAAACATTTGTCCACCACAACAATGTAGTTATACACTTGACTAGAGATTAAAAGGATTTTTTTTTCAGTTTTAATCCATACATACATTTAGCTTAAGATGGTATGACACATGAATGTCAGATTTTAATAGTTTTTATTATTATTATTTTGCAATGTCTGTAAATAAATATATTTATTTTATCATACGGTCCGTGTCTTTTGTTTGTTAGGGATAATTATAAAATTAACAATGGTGTTAAAAAATATAATTTATTAATGTATATTATTAATTAATAATTACTTAATAGCAATAATGAATTATTAACAATTACTTAATGTATTATATATATGTAAACAATTTATAATCTAGTTTTCTTTATCTAGTACAGCCTGTTTCTCAGGTATGGGTATTTCTTCGGTTAAGTCTTCATTGCTTTCTTTTAATTCCACATATTTATATCTAAACGCCATCACCGTGAATATTAGCATCACACCTAACATTAGGCCGGCAAAAAGGAAGAACTCTTTCCACTGCAAACAAAATAACAATATGCTTATAATGAAGTTATACTGATACCTAATAATTATTTTTAAAAAAAGTATTTTATATTGCAAAATTGTATTTTTAATTAAATAATAGAGCAATGCTACTCAGCTGAATATATGATTTAACGTTTAACAGAACCTGCTTTCGAAATTCACAATCAATATTCGATTTGAGTGAAGAGCAATTGTTCAAGTTAGTCATTCCCAGACAGCGGGTTGTCAAAACTTCAACACGTTTGTTGGCAGTTGAGATATTCAATACCAATGTAAATCTGTTAAGTGTTAAAACATATATGTTTTATATGACTATTGTTTTTATGTTGTGTATTTGAAAAGTTTTTGTATATATTTGTACTCGATGTTATTATGTAATGTAATTAATAAGTATATATAATTATAGTTTTTTGTATTGTTGTAAGAATATTAAGCCAAATACAGAATTAAATGAAAAATGAATTTGAAGTTTATTTTATTTTTCCAAAATCTATTTACCTGCGAATCAAAAAACTTGGCTTCGACGATGAGTATAACAATTAAATTTCCGAATGCGACGGTCAGCAGCCAGACGGCTTGCAATACAGATTTCATGCTCGCCGGTGCTTGAGTGAACGAGAACTCTAGGCCGGTGACAGAGAACATTACTTCTCCCATTGTCATTATGACATATTGTGGAATGAGCCATAAAATATGAATCGAATTCGCTGGAGTGATCATGACCTCTTTTGCCATCTAAAACATTAATACATGACCATCACTAATTTTGTCATATATCAGGATCTATTTATTTAAGAGAGACCTTCGACATAGGGGAGGTGCTTGTAGACATTTCTCTGTGATAGTCTCTGCTCATGGACGACTTAAAACAGTTGGAGTATGGCCTGCTGTGGTCACACTAAAAAAGCTAAACATTTGTGAATACTTACAATATTACCAGAATCGTCTTCATAAATGTTAATTGTGTAAACTGCTCCAATTTCGAAATTAAAATCCTTTAGTAATATTTCATTTCTAACGACAACATCATAGTTTCCCTTCTCAATAGTAAAGGCTGTTCTCGTATTACTCGTTGTTTGAATTCTAGTTCTATTGTTTTTTGTATCTTGTACTAAGATACCCATGGTACTTAAAACGTTGGATAAAAACCTGTAATAAAAAAAATTAATTAAAATGTTTTCAAAACATTGCCGCTGCATATTTCCATTATACTATATTAAACTATTCGTGGCGCAGTGTTATTGTATAAAGAGCAAAACCAAGAAAATGTGATGTATTTAATGTTCGTTATATATTTCACTTTGGGCTTAAGAACTGTTGAATTAGATACAGTTGAAGTAAAAGTAAGGAAGACGGTTTTAAAAGGTAATAAGGAATCCACTGTATTTGGAAATGCAATTTATTATGCCTTTTATCGAGTGCCGTACGCCGAACCTCCTACAAGAGAACTTAGGTTCAAGGAACCGAAGCCGATTAAAAAATGGAAGAACGATTTAAATGCTAGAATGGAATACTATGGAGCATGTGCACAGGGTCATATAGTCCATAGAGCGGGCATTTATGGAATGGAAGATTGTCTATATTTAAACATATACACACCGACAATTTACAAGAAAGCTAACTTAAAATCTGTCTTAGTGTGGTTTCATGGTTATGGATTCACTTCTAGTATTAGTCATCTCTATGGACCTGACTTTTTCATATTAAATGATATCGTGTTTGTATCAGTGACTTACAGAATCGGGCCATTTGGATTTTTAAAGACAGACGACGGAGTGACTGATGAAAATATGGGATTAAAAGATATTATTATTTCTCTGAAGTGGATTAGAAGTTATATTAAAAAATTTGGTGGTGACAAAACGAAAATAACCGTTATGGGATTCGATTCCGCTGGAACAATGTTAACATTACTATTAGCAAATGGATTTCAATACTTGTTTTCTAAAATAATTCTTCACAGCAGTTCATTATTTTCACCATTATTATTTCGTAGAAATGCCACTACTGAAGCGATTAGATTACGGAACTTATTAAAGAATCATACGTCTGCGGATATTGATACAGCATTTACAAATGATATTATTGAGGCGTCACATGGAATTTATAATGCGAGTGACATAACAAGTTTTCAAAGACCTGTCATTCCTTTTACGCCAACAATTAATTTATTCGACAAGGAAAGTATACTCAATAAATCACCTAATGAACTAATAAAAACTCTACATTTGAATATTCCAATGTTGTTAGGTTTTAACAGTGAAGAGAGCATATCCGAAATTATACCATTTTTAAACAACCCACTCTTGCTTAAATTGTTAGAAAAAGAGTTCAAATTTATGGTTCCTTTTTCTGACGGTTGTTCTTATGAATTTAATTCTAAAACATACAAACGAATATCTAAAATAATTAAACAAAACTACTTTCAAGGTAAAATCGATGAAATGTCAATAAAGTCATTTATCAAATATGCAACCGAACTGCAAACGTATCCAATTTACCATTTTATAAAGAGACTCAGCAAGATCAATCAGAATTCGTCCTTTGTTTATAAGTTTAATTACAGAGGACAATTAAATGCTGTTCTGCGAATAGCAGCTCAAGGCACGAGTATTCGAGTAAATGGAACTGCTAAAGGAGATGAGCTATGTTATTTGTTAAGATGTGAACCTCTGAACAGAATTTATGCGTCTATGAATAGACATGGATATAATAGTAGTGACAGAATATTAATAGAAGAAATTTCCACTTTATGGGCAAATTTTGTTAAATACGGAAACCCTACGCCCGATAACAATTTAAATTACGCCTGGCCACCAATGAATAGCACGCATGAAAATATACTTTTGATTGGTAATACTAGAAAAATTATTACACCAACTAAAGAGAATTTAATGTACAAATTCTGGAACAATATCTATAATAATTATTATCATAAACGTCACTGTACTGAGCCGACCCGAGATGAGCTTTGATAATTGTCTATTAAAATTTAAAAATTTTCAATTTCATAGAATTTTAATTTTGGGTTATTATTGGTTTTAGTTATAATTATTTAAGGTCCATCCCAATAATAATAATATTGTATAAAATATATTATGTATGTCGAGATTGTCGAATAAATATTATACTTAAAATACATATTTAATTTCATTACATCCTTTTCATTTTTCCCGTAATATGGTGGGTGTCGTAATTCTATTTCATTATATGATAAAGGAGTTGTCAAATCTGTTCGATATTACCTTATTCTAACACCATCAATAGCTTTATCATTGTCATCAGTAAAGCTATAAACTTCATTTCTATCAATGAAAAATGAGTTAGCTGTTTCTTCTTTTAGGATAAATGTACCATCATAATCTAATCCGACGCATGGACTATTAGATGCCCCTTGTATGCTGTATGGTAACTCTGTAATATTATTTGTTGATATTTCTAGATTATAATACATGGACATCGCTGGTATCGTTAATGTGGAATTTTCTGGAGCAAGTGGATAATCAAGGGTGAAGTCACAATTAAAACCATTATAAACTCGTAATTGTGCCAAACCCTCTGATACTGGTGTACCATACGTTGGCTGAAATAAAAAATATATTTAATTGTAATATATTATAATACATTTTATTTAGCTTAATAGTGGCGTTTTATTATATTTACCAATAATCTAAGTTCTATAACTCCAGAGATCACGAAGGCCACCGCAGCAAGCACTCCTCCCCAAATCATTTTATGCAGAGGCTTTCTTACCAGATGTAACCAATTCAAACATGGGTAGATTGCCTAAATAAGTTAAATATTAGCATAAAACAAGTTTTTCCGTGTAAGTTTCTCATTGTTTACTTTAAAGGTCAAAACTCAAATAAGATTTATCCCTCTCTTGAGTTAAAGAATTTCAGTCTAAAATCACCTTATAATTTTTAGATTTACTTACAACTTCAAATAATGGAATGAACAACAATATCAGAAGTGGGTTCAAAACTTGCATCTGATCAGCCTTTAGTGTCCACCCACCGATGTCTTGTCTCATTCTATCTGCTTGGAATGTCCATCTTGAACCCTAATAATCACAATAATCGTTACACAGAGAACGCGATGAAGTATAACATGACGTTATAGCGTTCCACCTAAAGCGAATAATATTTTGAAAAATTCGCAATTCGCAAATATTTTTATGTTAAATGTAAATGTTGGCTTTGAAATAAATACGTCACAACCAAATCAAACCGAGCGAGGCTGGTCGTTGTGCTCGCCCGCTGTTTGTGGGCTTATTTTCAGGACGCTGTCAGTAGCACGCATCCCATTACTTTTACAATAAAATATTATTCATTTGGTTTGTTTTCAATGTAAAACTGGAAACTCAATACTGCTCGCAAACATACCTGTTGATCAAATAGTGCCCAGAAGACAGGTAAGGGAATAAATAGCACTAAAACACTAAGCAAAGATTTGATATCTTCAATCAAGCTCCGGCTGTATTTACCCTCGGCATGGTCTAACCAGTGATCCTTTTTGTCTTTGCTTCCACATGATTTCACAACTGCGTGCTGTAATAATTGAACAAATAAATAAGAAACAGTGTTCTAAATCACTTTATTTAATTATGAATATTGCAAACATGGAAAGATAATCTGGTCCCTCGGCACAGGCTTTCGTCTAGCGAGAGCGTCAATAGTCAATTTAATGTTATTATAAAAAAGTCTGTTAATAAATATTTTCTTTCTTTCTAATATAAAAATAATTATTAAACTTACGCCCATACATGATGTAACTTGACCGATAATATTACCACTGGGATTTTTTATAATATACAACCTTTTTCCGGCCACGAATATAACTGAAAATAGATTTCAATTATCATCATGCTCTTGAAACAATTGAATTGACAGAGGCTTTGTTAATTGTTCAAGAGGAATATGTTAATACAGGGAAGGTAAGGTATTAATCTTCACTGTCGTGAGCTGTCAGCAACAGGTGCTGCCCAGCATGTTTATACACAAAGCAAGACAGGTAGGTCTTTGTTATTTAGAATCAATTTATGATAAGTTGTTAAATTACAACTTACTTATAGATACCGCCATCAGTATGCCAGGAACACCAAACGCCAATGAATAACAATCATTTTCACCAAAACAATGTACATCGGCTCTTAAAATTGGCGTCAAGAATGTTGAGATAAGACTTCCAGCATTGATAGAGAAATAGAACAGAGAGAAGAAGTATCCGAGATACTTCTCCTGTTCAGGCAATTTGAACTGATCACCACCAAACGCAGAAACGCAAGGCTTGATACCACCAGTTCCAAATGCAACTAATAAAAGCGACGTTATTGTGAATGCTCTGAAATCATTGTGTAACTATTTTACTTCAAATAATATCAATACTATATAACAAGAGGAGTGTGTTCTGTCAACCGATGATGCATATTCGTCTCCTCGAAGCCGGCATAGCGGACAGATCTCTGTGGTAGCAATCGATCTACAATCTACATGTCGAGCTACTATAAAAAATAGTAACCATTTAAGAAAGTTGTTATGATATGAGGCAGGCATACTTACAATTGTGGTAAGTTTAACGGAGGCATGGCTGTCAGTGACAGGAGGACGCTCCCACATGCGTACACTAAAGACAAATATAGAATTGTTCTGAAACAAACATAATTTTTGCTCATTATTATAAATTTTTAGTATATTTTTGTAATCGTATTCATTTGTTTAACTTACGAGTTAAATGCTGAAAGAAACTTCCAAACAAATACATACCTAAAGCGACCTAATAGTCCATCAGCAATCATAGCACCAATAAGTGGAAAGAAATAGGCGAGCATTATGAAAACATGATAAATAGTTGTTGCACCATCGTCTGTAAACCCTAATTTATCTCTCAGGTATAACGATAGAATTGCTAAAATAAAAATAAAATAGTTTAATTTCTCGTTTGACTTATATGTAATGTATGAAACTGTTTTAGTAAGTATAGGTTTACGTTTTTCCAAGAACGCGCGTTGTACGCGTTCAAGTATCAGGGCACATGTTAACCCCAAACCAGGGACTGAAATACTAATATTAATTTTATGTAGATACCCAGAAAATATCGATAAATAAAAGAAAGTTACGTTACAAGAACATACCGTTAAATTTGAATAATGTTACAGACACTAAGAACGTTAACTATTATCTGTCTCTAAAGACTATTGCTCTTCCAGGTTAATGTTATGTTTCAATATAGATTTTTTTATTACTTCCGATATAGATCAATATCTATATAACGGAACATTGGTATAAATTACTTTATACCCTTACTTTTCATGCTATCGTCATCAGGTAAGACGCGTAAACTCACGATTGATGAGACCCGTGTTCGAACCTCGCTAATTCTGACCGGTACCAATGTAACTTTGTTATACGTACTTTGGTCGCTCATTGCCTATAGGCACTATTAAAGAGTGGTAGGCAGACTGATGATGGTTATTTGTCCAGTCTGTCGTCTTGGGGTAGTATGTAACACCCGTGAAGTGACCTTGTCGCGTTTCGGGAATAGTTTGAAAGTAGCCAGGCATAACGAGAAGAGTGTGCACTGTCAATCTAGATGGTACATGCTCGTCTCCTCAAGCCGGCATAGTGGAGGTGACTGCTATCCACGCAGGTTTCTTTGTAGTAGCAGTTGTTTCCATTCATGAACCGCACTCTAGCTTTACATCAGGCGGAGTGTTGTCACATGCCGAGCTACAATAAAAGAAAGTCCCTACATCAAACTGAAAACATTGTTACCAGTCGTTTTAAGGCTAAGTACATAGTAACAACAATGTCGTAACAATAAAGTCAGGAAAGTTTCGCGTTTCATACAAACTTTCTTAAAAGTTTGTCGTTCTGACGAGTACGAAGATAAAGCACGACACTTTCCTAACATTGTAACGTTGTGCGGATTCTTTCAAATTCATTATAATGTTTATTTTACCAAACCGAAGATAAGCAAATACTTAAAATATATATTTATATGTATTTCTTGTATTATGAATATGTTACTTACTTCGCATTCCATAGAAGGAAAATCGCTCGCAAAACTCATTTGTGACAATAAAAAATACTGACTTTGGGTAAGGTAATTTCTGAAAAAAAAAACATATTTAAGTTTAATTGCTACATGTAGGTTGGTAGCTATATTTGTAATTTTTTTTTAATTCTTCAAACCAAATTGTCTGAAACTGCGTCCATTAGTAATGCGAGCAGTGCCGCGGCGAACCGAATCGTATCAGAAGGCTAAATCAAATCGTAAAGTGAAATGTTTTTTTTTTAATTTCAAACAAGCAACCTCTTTACGCCGTGGCAGCGTAAATGTAAACTCATACTTGGCCCTCTGATCGGCGGCGCACAGTGTTCGTCTAGCGAATTTTTACGCCAGCGCACAGGATAAACAATTAAAATGTGTTTAAGGCTTTTACATTTTTTTCCATTTTACGAGCGTCCTTCTTTTTATATTTACTCGATTACCCCCGCCCCTCACCCTCTGACTTTCAAATCTCCCTATCGGTAACTGGTATACTATATATAACATTATATATGACCACACTTCGCCTAAGCAATAGCATCTATGAAGATAACTGTAACTACGACGAAATGTTTGCACTTTGCAGACAGCAGACACCTACGTTGTGTCGGTGCGCTGTCAACTCGGACAGTTAACAATTGAAGCCCTGGTTATATCCGGCTACATTTAAAAATGAGTACCTGATATTTGTATTTATACAATACCTAAACATTATTATATAAATTATGTTATGGAAGCTTCAATTTATTATAATTAATGCAAAATGTAATTAAAAATGCTATTATTGTTTTTTTTTATAATAAAGTAGGTATTGTATTGTAATTATATTGAATTTCCAAAGCATCACGGAATGGTAATTTGCAAAATATGATGACTATGAGTCACTCTTATAAATGGAAGTAAAGGAGAATGCCCATTCGCCCAATAGTGATGCCCACGATTTGTTTCTCAAGTTTGCCGATAATTTTGTAGGAAAATAAATCTTTATTCCTTATCACTAATCAGTTTTAATTTTTTGTCCCCCAGGTTCTTGAGTAATAAGACTTTTTCTGATATAATATTTGAGGTTACTATTATATTAAATGCTTTAATAATTAATTGATGACATCTGTTTTTTATGTAATTAAACATTGTCTATTGATTAATAAATTAATTTGAAAAATAAGATATTCTTTTATTGTTATGTTATGTTAACAAACTATTAGGTATCTAGTGGGCCTAAAAATGGGCATTCTCCTTTAATAATGATGATGTTATAATACTAAATCTTATGTGTAGGTTTGTTGTACAGGTTATTGCTCTTAAAAGACATCCGGAACAGTTATTCAATTCCATTGTGTGAAGAAATTAACATTATCCTGTTGTATTCTATAGCAGTACTTCATTTAGATATAAAAAATTCAAAGTCGTTTCTCGTGTTAAACCTACATTGACTTCTAAACAAACAATGTAAACTCGTTAGTCAATTTATAAGTAATTTTGTATTAATAAATTGAGTAAATTGATTTAAAGAAACACTGATAAAAATCATTCCTTGTCTAATTTTTCATATCAAAATGGTACGCATTACGCAACTATTGTTTGAAATTTCACACAAATTTAACTTAAAGAATTTCAAAAGATTAGTACAAGTAAATTGAATTCTTATTTTCCTCTATGTACTCGTACTTCAGTGGTTAGGCGAGTACCCCCAGGCTATTAATTCACCCCTCAAGATCCCAAACCGGGGAGGAGTGTAGAGAGAAGAAGGGGAGTTGGATAAAATCTACGAGTAGCATGCAGATGACACATCTTTTGTGTGCAGGAACCGTACTATGAACACTTGCTGTGCCCGTCATTGCATGCATTTCTTTTATATTTTACCTATTTTTATTAAAACCAAATTAATTTAAAATAAATTTGAAAAGTTAGTTTCGTTTTTTATTTCTTGTTTTTAACTCCACTGTCACATGTCATAATGACCTGCAATTCGCCTTATTTTTAATTTATATTAATAGTTTTACGAATTTAATAAATAATTAAATAAAAAAATGAGAACAGTATTTTATTTAATAAATTTAAATGATTTGTTATTCCACGATTCTACGTGATTAATGTTCCTACTTCGATTTGCTGAACTAACTCTCCATTCTGTCTGTCTGGCAAACCACATTAAAGCAACCATTAGTCCAGGACCGAATGAGTCATTAAACAGGTCCAAGGAACCATGATCTCGATTTATTTAGTTACAAAAATATTATAGGTACAAAGCGATGTTTACGCAAGGGTAAACCCAGTTTCTTTTCAAAACGCTCAATAACAGACAAGCACAAATACCTACTAAGTATAGGAGTATATGTAGCTCTAATAAAAACCATACAACCCGCCTGAAAGAAATTTCTAAACTTAGGTTCCAGCCCGAAATTTTCAATTTTTTTCCACTAAAGTCAGCATATGAGCTCATTGTGTATAGCAAATTGCATAATTAGTAAAAACCGTAAAAGTGAGTAGGCGAATATTTATAAGATAAAGTTAATATGCATATAACTGCAGGCATTCGCGCGATGTCAAGGCTTACTACTGAATAAAATATTCACTGTGTCGAATACACAATTAGGTAACGCGAGGCCATTTACGTAGTATGTTTCCTTATATTATCCTCTAGAAAATTATTTGCTTTGTTATTTATATTAATCTAAATTTTATTGAGTCATATACCAAAAAAAAAACTTGTCTTTTACCAACTCTGAGCTGCAGTTTGCGTAATCGTGTGGCGGCCGCGGCTGAGTGAAATAGCGCGGGCTCTAAATCAAACATTAACAAGTCGACGTGTATTAAGCTAAAAACACTCTATCCAAAATTGTATAGAATCAGCCTTAATGATTCATATATCCTCCTAACAAAAAGTATTTAAGCCGAATAATAAAAAATAAAGATAAATTTACAATCATAAATTAACAAGCTATGAGTTATTACAATCTTCATTTGTATTTATTATATTCTTGTATTGTGGTTATTATGTACAGAACTTTGAAAGATTTATTAAGTAATAAAATAATAGTAAATTATTAAGTAAAAAACTTAGTGTTAAATAAATCAGTAGGAAAATAATTACAAATTACTTCTGGTTTTTCTGAATTTTCATCAATGTTGTAATACTCAAGTGTTTTATTATCAATATAGGTAGGTACCTTAGACATGAATTCTTTAAGTAGGTTAATGTAATTCCAAAGCGGGTCAACAATCCACTTATCAGATTATACTAAGTATAAGAAATGTTCTCTCCTGGTAACCATAATACAGACAAGTTGTTGAGTATATACTGACAAATACCACAAAAAAACCATTTATTTTTAACGATCTTTGTATTAATTACAATGAAAACAGAATAGAAAAGAATCTCCACCTCACCTCTATAATTATATGTAAGTAATTTATAAAGCTGGAAAATATGTTATCTCACTAAGATAACTAAAGTAATATAAGAAAGGTTGTATGGGTAGCAAACCGCATAAAAACAGATCCACACTAAACCTAGGAAAATTATGTAATATAATATTTAATCTATGTTTTAAGTATGAAGAAACAGACGACTGTTTAACGTTTTGTACGGGAATTCGTAATAAAAGTTGGTTTCGTTGATAAAAGATTATCAGAGAAAATAATTGTATAATTTTCTAGAGTGGAAGTTAATTTGTAATTAATATTCCATTTGCATCTATGAATTATGTCAACTGGTATAATGATATAAACCATATATTATATTTTTCTCTATTTTAATGGACCGCAATTTATCTGCAAACAAAAGTATGCAAACATATAACTATTCGTAAGTCTAAATCGCGTGATCATTTGAAACAAGTGTTTTTGGGTCTGAGATAATAGTTTTGTTCATTATAACAAATTAACAAACAAATCATAATTCAATAATAACAATAGTCATATTGATAAAAGATTGGTTTCAATTAGAGACAAATGATAATTTAATTTAATTTTTTTTTTTTCAGCACGTCATATGACCGTACTCCGCCTGATGTTAAGCCAGAGTGCGATCCATGAACGGAGGCGACTGCTGTCAGAGCAGGGGATCTGCAGACAGAAGTCGCGCCCGCTATACCGGCTTGATGAGATGCCTCTTCACACTGCGCTTGAAGGTTATAGGAAGGTGGAAAGACGTGACTGGGAAGGTCGTTCCACAATTTAATGGAACGACTAAAGAAGGATTGTCCGAACTTTTTTGTCAGCGAGGGGATTGTTTCGATGGTGAGGCGATGCATTCGATCGCCAGCACGCGTCGACCTCAAGCGATGTGGGGGTAGGAGGGATTAGATCGTGGATTAGGTCGTCTTAGTTCTGTGTAAAATAAAGTAATCTAAAACCAGGTTAAGCTCATACACGTCCATTTACGTTCACAAACGAAGACCATGTACGTCACTTAAAACAAAATTTATGTGTCAAGGAAGGATTAAATTACCGGTTCCAAATTTGACATACACAATTATTATTAGATATTTAGGAGTAACGTTATTTTACTATAATTATACTTTACGTTACTATTTTACAATGGTTCACGTGAAAGTTAAAAAAATAAGCCGAGTTAGAACCGTATAGGTTTTTATAATTGTAAATTTATTAGTTTCTCGTTCGTCTCTTCAAGCCGATATAGCGGAGGCGACTGGTGTTTAAAAAAATCTGTAGGAGCAGTTGACTCCTCTCATGGACCACACTATAGTGGTCGCATACCAAGCTACTATAAAATAAAAACTAAATAAGAAAGCTTAGTGTTAAAATCAATTATATTAAATTATTTTTCAGCGTTCGTGGAGCTGCTCGAAGATGCGAGAAAATTGTTCAATGCACACAGAAATCCAATTTCAGGAAGCTTTTGAGTCTGCCTCGTGCCGCAGTGCAGTAGACTGTAGATAGTTTGTGAGGACAGCTACTTTTGTTATGTATATTTATTATATTATATTAAGATGCATTATTGTTTAAAATCTGATTTACATTAAGTTTTAATCCTTATAATTTCATTCATATATTTTCATTTGTAATGATATTGCGTAAATACTTCTTATCGATATCTTACAAATGGAATTTTCAACATAAAAAGATTACCACGTGTCGTATAATAAATAGTGCATCTACGAGTAGCACAGGTTTAAGTGGCCACTTGTTTTTAATTACCGTAAATTACAAACGTCCGTACTTTATACTACATTTTTTTATTGTAGCTCAGCATATGACAACACTACGTCTTATATAAAACTTGACTGCGGTCCATGAACGGAAACAACTGCTACTACAAAGAAAACTCTACAGACAGCAGTCACCTCTGCTATGCCGGCCTGAGGAGACGAGTATGCACCATCTGGATTGACAGTATACACTCCTCCCGCTACTACACTACTTTCAAACTGCTTGCGAAATGCGACAAGGTCACTTTACGGGTGTTACGTTCGAAAGTTGTGGTACTACCCCAGGGACGGCAGACCTGGCTAATAATCATCATTACGCTGCCTACCACTCTTCAATAGTGCCAATAGGCACTGAGTTATCAAAGTACATATAACAGAGTTACATTGGCACCGGTCTTTAGCGAGGTTCGAACACAGATCTCGATCGTGAATTCACGCGTCTTACCGCTAGACCACGGCCGCTCCTAAAAAATAAAAATAAACTGTTGTCGCACAGTGTCTAAGGTATGAATCTGCCGGCCCATGGTACCACCACATCGTCTGTAATACCCGCAAAATGACCTAGTTGCGTTTCGGAATCTTGTAAGTAGCCGGGTATAACGAGAGCAATGTGTACTGTCAAACTGAATAGTGCACATTCATCTACTCAATCCGGTATAGCGGAGTGCACTGTTGCCAGTAAACACTTATGTGGTATATGGAGGTTGTTTCCGCTCTGGCTTAATATCAGGAGGAGAGTAACCATGTCAAGCTACCATAAAAAATACAATAGGTGTAATTAATCATCACCTTGTTGTAATTATGTGTGTTTTTAACTTATGTATTGATATTTATAATCATAGATTTATGATTGGCCTTCGGTAGTGCTCGTTACGCTATGATCTATCTATCATTAATGTTAGTAAATTAAAAGTTTAAAATAATTCTCATAATAAAATGTGAGAGCTGATGTGTAATATAAAATATAGGTAGGTTTACCACAGAAGGATCTTGTTCAACTTGAAACTTTCGACAATATTTAGCATTATTACATAATATCAACTTGCTAACAATAAGTATACATTTATAAATTAAAACATTGCGTTGTTGCAATTTAAATAAATTTCACCTCAGCTTCTGACAAGAATTAAAAATTTGTGAAAATTTGTTTTTATTAAATACCGAAACGTAACCGCTTCTCAGCTCATTTTGAGTTTTCCAGTCAATCTTTCTCCAATAAACCTTTTTTTACTTTTACCTCATTGAGTAAACAGTACGTTGTATGCTGTATATAGTATACAAATAAGTACATTGTAAACATATATGGTCACATACTAGGTCTAGGAATATAGTCGTTATATACGTCGAATTTAAGTCTTTATTTCCACCGCAGTTTTTTTAGATATTCGTTTAACAATAAAATTGTTCGAGGTCCACCAATTTCGTCACGGTACTTTTTGTTTATAATCGTTCGGCACGTGATCATACTTGGTATTGAGATAAAGTACGATTCATGAGCGGAACAAAGAATTATAGTAGACTAAACTGCACCATCCAATCTGCATCTCCAAGTTGATCCTGAAACGCGACTAGGTCACTTTGCTAGGAGTAGTCGCTGCTGCCATGCCGGACGATTGTGTACCTTCCATTAACAAGGCACACTCCTACCGCAATACGATTAAGTCACTGCACGAGTGTTACATAATCACGAAATTAAGTAATTATTTAAGAGAACTTTATTAATATTATTTTTATCAATTACCAAATAAAATGTAATTAATTAACGTTACAATAGTTGATAATGGCATTAGACATTTCAGCTTAGACCCAGATTACATATTAAATTATATTATCTTTAGAGATTTTATAGGAAACCTATTTCACTTTAAATCCACGATAATTAGGTGTTAAAAACAATAATCTTAATTTAAAAAACTCACCGTATGTTCTACATTTAATAACAGTTGAGACGCCATATTTTTTTAAAATTAAATTAAAGACTATAACCATATAAATTCAGTAAGTACTACTACTTCATATAATAACTACTAACTATAACTGCCTGTTTACTTGTACATCTGAATAGTTTTAAACCTTATTCTCTTATCAGATATCACGTATTATTATTTAATTGCTCATAGTTAATTACTTACCTGTCGCAGAAAGACTCCGCACTAATTATCTAATTCAGTGTACGTACATTTAACTTTAATACGTTGAGGAAAAATATTATAAAACAAATGTTAAACTAACTCTAAAACGAAATGAAACGCCCAGTCCGGCAATCTGGGATTGTGCCACCACTTTCAAGTGTAACAGCCGAGTCGCATTTCAGGATTTGTTTGAACATAGCAAGAGCAATGAGTGTGCACAGTGAACCTGGATGGCATAGCGAAGGGGAGATCTGCCTGTAAAAAATCTCACTGGCAGCAAACTACTGCTGCCGTTTTAATCCGAGCTACATATAAAAAAAAATGTTCCAGAGAATAATTTGAAAATTGTCGTTTGTTTTTAGGGTTATTTGTAAATAGTCACAAAAAGATTTAGACTAAACCAATTCGTTCTGTTCACGTGATTAGTTAAGTCGTTATTGTAAATTTAAAAAAAACACGTATGTATAGAATCTAAATATATTATCTCCTATATTTTATTCTCAATGTGTAAATCATGTACAAATAAACACATACGCAGACAATTATCTTGTTTATAAACTTACAAAATATTAGGAAATCTATATGTCGAGAAAAAGATTGGTCTAGCTGAAGATTAGCTTTTGACAACTTTGTAATTGCTCACAAAATGCATCTAGTTTTCATTGTTTAATTTGAAATGTTAACACAATATGAGCAATTGTACGTGTAGATTATTTTCATAACACCCATTTACGAAATAAAGAAAATTTTCGATGGTACTCTTATTTAAACTGAACTTGCAAAATATTTTTTTTATTAAAACTGTTGTACAAAGCTTTAAGTTTAATAATCACAAAACAAAATTCTTCTAATTTATCGAACTTGGTTGTTCAAAGTTCAATTGCAAAATGCAATTCAACAGTCTACCTCCCATTTTTTAAATTGCAGCCCGCTAGAGTGCGGTGCGGTCCATGAACGGAAACAACTGCTACTACACGAGCAGCAGTGGCAGCAGTCGCCTCCGCTATGCCGGCTTAAGAAGACGAATGCGCACGATTCAGAGCGGACACCCTCCTCTTATTTATTTTCGGCTTAATGTCTCTTTTTTGGACAACCTGTATATAAAAATTAAATATCTGTTTGTTTCTCCGGGATGCGTTTCGGGACTACTATGATACCAGTCCGATTTGAAAATAAAATTGTACTAAATAACCATTGCGATAAACTTTTTTTTTTAAATGTTGAATCCTTAGAACAGAGCTTTTTTACCCCATTAAAGGTTCTAATAAAGAAATAGAACGGGGACAGTAATTTTTATCTAGATTTTTAACAACTAATCAGTTTAAAATATTGGCATACAAACTTTTTTATCATTTATTGTAACAATTCATTTATATCTGATACCTTTATTTAAACTTCCAAAATCAATCTATTTGTAAAAAAACTTTATTATCACATATTTTATTTGACGGTAAGAAGATAATATTATAATATTCGATAAATATCGATGTTGATATACTCATAGCAGATGATTTATCTTTAATCTTTGATATATTGATACTATCGATAAAATAATAAATATAATATATTATGCAGTTCAAAAACCACCGAAAATAGATAATAACAATATTTTATATTATAAAGATTAGCCATACAAACCCTATTAACTTTTGTAGGAATGTTCAAAACCACCATATTCACAAAAATGAAACGATCTCTAAAAAGGAAATCACACTACAATGTTTATTGATTTCGCGGTATTTTATGAAAGTATCGTATACGATGTTTCGATACGAGCGTTAAGATGTTAAGAGCGTAATAGTGTCGCGTCGTCGCAAGCGCCATTCGCGCATCACTAACTTGTTGGCTGCTCCGAATGTAACTAACTGGCAGCCGAGTGAGTACACGGCGATAGTGAAAGAGTCATAATATTAATTTACTTGGTATGATGCAATTCGTGTTGGACGCTTGAATTACTTTGTGAAAGGACAAACTGACACTAACTATATCTACGTCTAACACGTATTATTCCGCAATTAAAAATAAATATTTATGCCGTGATAGCGAGAGCTAATTTAAACAAATAATGGGATTGATTAAAGATAGCTGTGCATCTATTTTATTAACACATCTCTTGCATAAACAGCAACAATCTGTGCACTATAATAATGCCCGCCAGTACCTACTGCACCGCATATTTAATCATTAAATATTAATTAATTATTTGTTCAAGTGATAAATACCGATAACGCCGACATCTAGTTCAAAATAATTGTATAAATTAATGTGAATACTGTAAATAATACAATATATTTTAGTATTCATTCAGAGATTGCATATCTCTTTGTAAAGTTAATCTTACAATCAAAATCAGATTATTTATACGCAATAAACAGGACAGGTATACTTAAGTCAAGGATAAATGTTTAAAAAAAGTCTAAGCATTTTTTAAATTTTAGTTTTTTATGGCATTATAACAATTTGCCAGGGTCAAAGTAAATACTCGCATCAAGTTAATATTATATTACGGGTTATTCATTCATCACACTCAACAGTCACGTCAAGCCGAGTCCCAGTCAAGTCAAAAATAATTTCAATAAAGTGGTAGAATCTTTACTAAAACTTTTTACAGAGTTTTGGAGAGAAAATAAAAACACACGTCTTATTCTTTTGAATTCTCCGCTCATACTCACGCACGTTCACGAACACTTAATGGTTAATAATCCCACCATTATTACACATTAACACTTCAAAAAACACAAGTTCAAGATCAATAATCCAAAGTTTCCAGATAGTCGCTAAAACACAACCTATTATGGCATAATTAACATCAAAGGAGAATGCCCATTTTCGGACCCATTTGTTACCTAATATTTTGGTAACAAAACAATATTCTAATATAATATCTTATTTTTATATTAATTTATTTTAATTTTAACACACATCATTTACCAATCAATAGACAATGTTTAATTACATAAAAAACAGATATCATCAATTATTTATTAAAGGATTTAAAATATTAATAACCTCAAATATTGCATCAGAAAACATCTAATTACTCAATAACCCGGGTGAAAAAATTTAAACTGATTGGTAATACGGAAGGAAATTTATTTTTCTACAGAATTAACTAAAAATATCGATTAACTGGAGAAAAAAATTGTGGGTCCATTTCTCTTAGGTGAATGGGCATCCTCCTTTTCGTCAATTTATTCATGAGAGTGGTATAAAACACGATATTGCTTCAAACGTATAAACGAAATTAGGACATTGGTCACTCATAAATACACCGGATATCCGTTAAAACAGTACATTTCGTATAATAATCTCGTCTATTTATGTCGTCTATGTTATTGTTATGTCGTTTGTAAGTACATGAATTTAAAAAGAACATAGTCGATAGCGTATAAACATATATTTTTTTTTATTGTAGCTCGTCATGTGACAACACTCCGCCTGATGTAAAGATAGAGTGCGGTCCATGAGTGGAAACAATTGCTACTGTAGAGAAACCTGTGGGTGTAGCAGCCACCTCCACTATGCCGGCTTGAGGAGACGAGCATATACCATCTTAGATTGACAGTGCACACTCCTTTCGTTATACCTGGCTACTTTCAAACTATTCCCGAAACGTGACAAAGTCACTTCACGGGTGTTACATTCGAAAGTGGTGGTACTACCCCAGGACGGCAAACTGGACAAATAACCATCATCAATCTGTATACCACTCTTTAATAGTGCCTAGTGAGCGACCAAAGTACATACAACAAAGTTACATTGGTACCGGTCAGAATTAGCGAGGTTCGAACACGGGTCTCATCGATCGTGAGTTCACGCGTCTTACTGCTAGACCACGGCCGCTCTTTTAATAAAAATATATATTCTTTATTGTAGGCCGTTATTTAATCATCCTCCTCTCGATTTTATAATCTATTTATAATCTCGAAATTAGAGTGCGGTCCATGAGGTGTACCCACTAGTAGGTACTTGGTAGATAAATTATCTCTCGCTAAAATAGGATTATAAAAACACATGTGGTAACATTGATATCGTTTCTGTAAGTAGTAGTAGTTGCTTCAGCTATACCAGGGTAAGAGTGTGATCGGCTGATCCCAAAACACGACGCGGAAATTACGGGTTAATTTGAAAGTTTAATTAGAGCAGCCGTGGTCTAGCGGTAAGACGCGTGAATTCCCAATCAATGAGACCGGTGTTCGAATCTCACTAAATTCTGACCGGTACCAATGTAACTATGTTATATGTGCTTTGGTCGCACAGTGCCTATAGGCACTATTAAATAGTGTTAGGCAAACTGATGACGGTTATTAGCTGAGCCTGTGGTCCTGGGGTAGTACCACAACTTTCGAATGTAACTCCCGTAAAGTAACCTTGTTGCATTTCGGAGCAGTTTGTCAATCTAGATGGTGCATACTCGGCTGCTCAAGCCGATGTAGCTGAGGCGACTGTTGCCTGTGCAAATTTATTTTTAGTAGCATGCAGTTGTTTCCGTGCATGGACCGCACACTAGATTGATATGAGGCGGAGTGTTATCATATACCGGGCTACAATAAAAATAATTACTTTTTTTTATCAAATTTTATTAATTGTATAATATGATTAACTGGATGTTAGTCCTATTGGCATATGAAGTGTTCACTGCAGTGCCGGATAAAGCATAGGCAACATAGGCAGTTGCCTACCACAAGGGGGCCGCCACAAAAAAATAATATTAAAACGATAAAGCCTCAGTAGAAACAAAAAAATAATGAGTTTTGTTATAAATTTGTGTTAGCCAACTTATTTAGCTGCTTTCTTCTTTACATTGACCTTAATACAACCTTAATCACAAACGATTTGTGGGCCTCCACAACATGCTCTGCCTATGGGCCGCCGAAGTCTAAATCCGGCGCTGGTTTAGTGGGCTTACGTGGCGTAAAAGAGTTTGCCGGTAAACTTTTTAAAATCATTGTTTTCTTAGTTACAATTGTTTGTTATCATCATTAATATTGTTATCTTTATTTAATAACATATATCATAATCTTAATGACATCATTAAAAGATAATCTTATTTATTCTGATTATGCACTTGTTTAATTGTAGGGCAGTTTAGGACGGCCGTGGCAGAGCGGGATCAACTTCGAGTTAGCTGTGATAACAAAAGGAATGTACAGGAACCAGTCATGGATTGCAATCTTTGTGGAGTGTGGTCACATGTCGAGTAACTTATAAAAAAGTTACATTCATTTTACTTAGATCCATTTGCACTAAAAGGCCCGTTAAAGTTAACTATTACTTTTACGGCGACGCGACGTAACCGTTAAACGTTTACATTTACGTTTACGCGTTGCATCATCGTTGCGCCTATCATTTTTGACGCTTACTTTAACGCTAACTGTAACCAGCGAATCTTGGCTGGTTAAAGTTAAGGTAATCGTCAAACCAATGGCACTAATGTCAAATGTATGAAAAGAAGCCAAATATGGTTTTTCTATTATTTTTCGGGATCAGCCATCCTAACGATAACAATATGAATTTACACGATAATGCAACGGGTGTGGAGTGAATATAAACGTTTAACGGTTACGTCTCGGTGAAAAGTAATAGTTAAAGTAACTTTTGTTAATATATGTAAGATTTCTGTGCATACTCAAATTTAAAAAGAAACTATTGTATAGCTTATCTATGGGCTGTTTGTCTTTGCCCTCTTCCCTTTCCTCTCTGAGCTGTGTGCGATGCTGGTGCGCATCTTACTATTATATGAAGAATAAATAATTTCAACGTTATAAGGTATTTTATTTACTCGCCAACTACACATATCAGGCTTCCACTTAATAACAACTTTAACGGGCCTTTCGGTGCAAATGGACCTTAACGGCATTCACTGGACCCACGAATCATATTATAACAAAATTACGCATAGTTTAAATTCAAAGACAACGGTTATAGCTGTAAAACCAAAGCTGGGGTTGTACTTCGCAAGCTCCCGGGGAGACTCGATGGGATTGTTTTATGAGAACTGGCTAGACGTGAACACGATGCCACGATAATATGTATCAGTAGATGCCAAGGGTCATGGCAGTGGGCTTCGGTCTTTTAACCCTTAAATGCATGATTTATTTGTTTTGAATTAATAAAATCGTATATTATAGAAAATTTAGGTAAATACTAATAAAGAGTATATATTTTGAGAAAGATAGTATGTATACTTTTGGCAACAATATGCATTTAAGGGTTAAATTTCACTTTTACTTTAGTGGTAAAACATTACCAAGGGCGCAATTCTCGAATGTAAACGTAAAACGTATAGGGTCATTACTATTCTACGAATTTTTAGCCTATATGTAATCTTCATCTGATCGTAGGAGAAATGAACCTTTTAAGTCTAGCCTTTTCAAGAATTGCCCCCTAATCTGTGTTATTTAAAAATATAGAGAGAATAGCAGATTGAAAGTAGGCATAAAGTCAGATTATAATAAAAAATAAAAAAAATAAAATAAACAGAAGTATAATAATAATAATAATTGTATATACAATAGATGATTTAAAAGTCATATTGTGATGCAAGAAGACTCTATAAGATATTGTTATTTCCTTGTAAATTCTTAATAGTAAGATAGGAATGTCATTTGCGTTACTTATTGCATAAATTCATATACCTACATATTATGCCAACAAATATTAATAAACAAATATCAGTACGTACCGCATTATTGTACTCTATATCACATTCAGATGATTCCTTTGATACAACGGAGTCTGAAAAAAATTAAAATAACTTACAAGAAAATTACTCAATTTTAAATTTAATAAATCTAGAAATTATAATTTACGAAAAAATAGCGTCGCTAAATAAATTAATTACTTATAATAATTAATATAATTAAAGTAAGTAATTTAATATAATAAAAATAAGTAGCAATACTGACTATCTACAGAAATGTGATCCATAGAAACGGATCTCTTCTGTACTCCATCTTCCTTGCTCCCATTCCCCATAGTTTCAACGAATAAATTTAACTATCTTAAATTCACCGTGAAACAATATGCACGTGTGTCGATTTTCCCAAGCTATACAACTTTGATTAACTAAGTACAACGTGAATAGGCCACATCTCCTTATCTAACTGATATTGACGTATTGACAGGTCATTGTTCATATCTAAGATGTAGATACGTGTATTCCCTTAATATTACTAAGTTACATAATTTTAAAATTGGCAAATATTATTTAGGTTTAGGCAGATTTAGGCAGATTGATGATGGTTATTTGTCCAGTCTGCCGTCCTGGGGTAGTACCACCACTTTCGAATGTAATACCCGTGAAGTGACTTTGTCGCGTTTCGGGAATAGTTTGAAAGTAGCCAGGTATAACGAGAGGAGTGTGAACTGTCAATCTAAGATGGTACATGCTCGTTTCCTCAAGCCGGCATAGTGGAGTCGACTGCTACCCGCACATGTTTCTCTGTAGTAGCAGGTGTTTCCATTCATGGAACGCACTTTAGCTTTACATCAGGCGGAGTGTTGTCACATGCCGAGCTACAATAAAAAAAAAAAATTGTTTTTAGAAAAATCACAGTAAATAAAATCTGCACCTAAAACTAGTCTTGAAACTATGATTTATGCTGTTTTCATAAAAAGCAATTCAAAAGACGCATTCTAAACTGTCATTTTCTGACTACTATTGTAGTGAAATTTGTGTTTTAATTGAAACCATTGATATATACAACTAGATGCAATAACGTTCCCAATGTGACGCGAGAGAAAAGATGGCCACAGCCACATTTAGATTCTCTGTCAGTATTTGACTTGACGGCAACATTTTATATCAGATGTATGAAGTTTGCATCTCTAATAGGTATACTCGTATATCTCTATGATTGAAACGATACCAATTAGATTTTTAAACATTTGTTTATTATACAGTTGTTTACTCACAAATTTTTCTACAAGAACAACAGTTGCATGTCGGTAAACATTGTGCGGTACCAATATCCGTAAGTGGTATATGTTTAGCTTGATATCCAGTCGGTGTAATAAATTGATATTCAAATTTTGATTTTCTTCCGGGCATTTCAACTGTTTTTCCCACCCTTACTTTAATGATTTGTGATGGAAAATCATACACTACTCCAGAGTAACCATCAGTTCTCTTTATATCAGGGTCTTCTCGTTCAATGTCCCCAACACCGTTAGAATTAAAATTGAAATGTGTTTTCTGTTTGTGTCCATTGGAACATGAATCAGCAGGTAGTTGAAATATTATCTTGTTACCAGGTGGGCAGCAATCTGTGGAGTCAAATAATTCAACACTTCAAATTTGCAAATATAATGATAAAAGTGTTAAAATGCCTACTATAACCTATTATAAATACCTACCTCTTGAATTTAGACCTGGCTTATTTTTTAATTCGCTTTCACCGCTAGGACAAACACAGGGACCTTCCTGATCTTCACACGGCATGCTGTTAAATGGATCTTTAACAGGAGGACATATTGTTCCAAGACCTGTGTCACATACACACGTAGCCTCGTCTTTTTTCATAGTGTTGACTTCTCCGCTTTGAGCCCCTTCGCCTAGCATATTAACTTTATCCTGGCCAGCTTGAAATTTTGTAATTATGTTTTTTCCAAAGCATGTTATACGTAAGAACATTGGTATGTCACCCACTTGGACCCCATTTGCATCCGTTATTATGAAGGAGTCTTTGAGTGCTTGATAGCTACATGAATTAGGATTTTCCAAATAATTTTTCCTCGCTTGGGCAAATTCTTTTGTCATATCAATAATTGTTTCACCAATAACAACACACGAAGGTAGACAACCGCAAGGTAAGCTTTTTACTACAACTACTTTAACCTGACATTTGGACATTGCTTGCATTATTGCAACTTCGTTCAACATGAATAGGCAGGACTTCCCTCTATTGAAATGTTGCACATATGGATTATTATTGTTTTCATCAGATGAATCTTCATATATTTCTATAGTATCCACACCCGACATACTAATCTTTATGCATGTTCTGAAATTCTTATCAGTTATACAGGGGTGATCCTTAAATATAATTTTCGTTACTAATACTTCGAATAGAAAAAGACTTTTTTGATCTTTCGTAAGAGATATAATTGAACTTTTAGAACTTTTAGATGGCATTTTGCTAATTTTTATTATATTTTCCGCACAATAACACTTAACATTTAGATTATTTTGACGAACATGACATTTACATTTTTTTTTAATCTACAGATATTGTAATCTAGGAATGTAGGAAGAAGAGTGTAGGGTGAAATAATAGCCGGTGAAATAAAAGTCCGGTTCCCATTTCTTAATTTGTACATCGAAAAACAAATAAACTAACAATCGATCCACATAGTCATACACGAAACACGAATTTAAAAAATTTTCTTCCACACCCGGCTTATTTCGTTCACATTTGAAAACTATCCCGTCACGAACAATTTAAATTGAAGTATTTCTATTTTCTATAATTGCCCTTCATCAAGGGTGATCTTTAGATACTAGTCTAGATCCAGACTTCTTATATCCATGGACTTTAGCAATTATTTTGAACCGCCGTGGTCTAGCAGTAAGACGAGTGGACTCACGAACGATGAGACTTGTGTTCGAACCTCGCTAAATTCTGACCGGTACCAATATAACTTTGTTATATGTACTTAAATCGCTCAGTGCCTATAGCCACTATTAAAGAGTGGTAGGCAGACTGATGATGGGTATTAGCCCTGTCTGCAGTTCTGGGATAATTCGAACGTAACTCCCGTAAAGTGAACCTTGTCGCATTTTAGGAACAGTTTGAAAGTAGCCAGGTATAATGATAGGAGTGTGCACTGTCAATCTAGATGGTTCACACTCGTCTCCTCAAGCTGGCATAGCGGAGGATGCTGCTTGTAGAGATTTCTCTGTAGTAGCAGTTGTTTCCGTTCGTGGACCGCGCTCTAGCTTCACATCAGGCGGAGTGTTGTCATATGCCGAGCTACAATAAAAAAAAATTTGATTATAAATATACATGATTGGGAGACAAACAAACCGTTCATACGTTCCACCAGTGGAAACTGTTAAGTGACTGCCAGTTCTATATATTACTGTTTATTTGAATTTTTAGTTGTTTGTTTCTCGAAAATAAATAAATACTAAAATTTTACTCCGGATTCCTTCTAACAGAGTTTATGATCTTATTTATTGATTATAATTATTGATTATAAATACCTGCATTAATAATAAGATATCATTTTACAATTTTGCGATAAGTGGCGTTTCTTTGTAACGACCGAAGTTTAAATTATTTGGTTGTTGTTTAATGGATAATCAAAATTAATACGTATTCTGACATTGTATGATAAATAATTTATCAATAATTATTATTTTATTTTACAATTAGGTAAATCATATTTAGGCGTCGTAGAACTAGCGTAGTGGTGGTTTTGAGCTTTCTGTAATCATATAATACTAATGTGATTTCAGTTCTTTTAGTTTTGAATGGGTACCACCCACTAGAGAAAGAGATTATTTAGAAAGCTAAGAAACTCGACCCAGTGTCATGTAGGGATCATTAATTCATTGTATCAGAAGAAAAAAAATCAGAGCAGCAGAAGTTTAAGTCAAATTGAATAAAATGGTTTGTCATACGACGAGCTAGTGCATAGTACTTTTTAATTATTGTAGCTCGGCATGTGACAACACTCCGCCTGATGTAAAGCTAAAGTGCGGTCCATGAATGGACCTGAGAAACCTGTGCGGGCAGCAGTCGCCTTTACTATGCCGGCTTGAGAAGACGAGCATGTACCATCTAGACACTCCTCTCGCTATACCTGGCTACTTTCAAACTATTCCCGAAACGTGACAAAGTCAGTACTTCCAGGTTAATAGTCGATACTTGCACACCAGCCTTACCAGATTTTATTTGGCAGTCGGGATTTCGGAACCTTTTGAGTGAAAAAGCGGGATTCTTTCTTCGAAAGCGGGACATAGTAAAAAACAAATATAATCAGAAGTGTTTAAATATGTATCTTTTATTTAAGTTTTAAATTACGTTTACGTGACGATAGATAGCAAAAATAGCCGTCGAAAATGTACGTATAGTTTCACAATATCGGTTGTTACAATCCACAAGCAATAAAACGCGCACAATGTAACCGTTTTGTTCCGTTCAAAAACATATGACATCTCACTGACAGTTAAGACGTTAAAATCTTTTTAAAGTTTTAGGCAAAGGCTACACAGATATTATTATTCATTTTCTGAATTTAATTTAGTTAATTTTTTAATTGGCAATTTTCTTGTGGTTTCGCCTCCTTGTTTCATTTCGAGATTTGTTATTGTGACGTAGATTGGAGATTAGGATACAATATTAATTTCGGGCATTAATGATTTCACATTAATAGATCGATAATTATTTAAATGTTAGTTTAAATATTCGCCGCTAGATGGCGCAATTCAAAATAGCAGCAAAATAGCAACAATAATGCGTAAATGTTTCAAAGTTAGGTATATTAATTGAGCATCGTTAGGTTCACACCACCCCCATGACTTTGACCTCATTTTTTTGGTGTCGTCGCGTTGCGCCGCCGAGACGAATTCAGTGTAAAAAAGATCGCCTCCGCTATGCCGGCTCGAGACGATTGTAAATTAGCGAAAATAAAAAAGGTCGCCTCCTCTATGCCGGCTTGAGATTAATGTAAATTATCTACAGTTACTAATTTTTTTTTTGTAAAAAATTTCAGGTAGCAGTCGTCTCCGATATACGGGTTGACAGGGCATACTATTATACAGGATGTCCTGTAAGTAGTGGTGTCAACGGTATTTTACAGATAGAGGGGTTCAATATCTACAATATAATTTGGTGATTTTTTTTATACCTTCTGGTTTAAAAGTTATGACATTTTTAAAGAATTATCATTATTTCCCCCGTTTTATCACAAAACAATGTTTTAAAAATGTGTTTACAATTATTTTCGCTGGTCTTTTTATTTAAGTGGGTTTCTAATTAAAATGTTATTATTTGTAACCAATTAATAGCCATGATTAAATAAAAAATTAAAATCTAAACAAGATTTAATTTATCAAATTTTAAGCAAATATTTAAACGAAGCTGGTGTAAAAAAATTGTATGTAAGGTTACGGGGCCATTATTTCAAAAATATCTACATTTCACAGGGACTCTAAAAACGTATAATAATGTTCACTGTCATTTTAATTAAAGTAATTTTTCAAAGTTAAACTAGCAAAAAAGTGCTATTTGTTGAAGAAATTTCATTATTACCTTATGCGAATTCCAATAAAACCAATGTAAATAGATACGGATAAGAAGATTCTTTCGGACACGATATTCAATTTTTAGCGTAGTTCATATTCATTATTATTACATGTCTTATAAACAGCTTCTTTAAAGTTAACAGCAGCAGACTGATGATGGTTATTTGTCCAGTATGCCGTCCTGGGGTAGTACCACCACTTTCGAATGTAACACCCGTGAAGATTTTGTCGCGTTTCGGGAATAGTTTAAAAGTAGCCAGGTATAACGAGAGGAGTGTGCGCTGTCAATCTAAGATGGTTCATGCTCGTCTCCTCAAGCCGGCATAGTGGAGGCGCCTGTTAGAAATAACATTTTAATTAGAAAGCCCTGTGTTTTCTCAACCCACTTAAATAAAAAGACCAGTGAAAATAATTGTAAACACATTTTAAAAAAATTGTTTTGTGTTAAAACGGGGGTAAAAAATGACAATTCTTTAAAAATGTCATAACTTTTAAACCAGAAGGTATAAAAAAAATCACCAAATTATATTGTAGATATTGAACCCCTCTATCTGTAAAATACCGTTGACACCACTAATTACGGGACATCCTGTAGATAAACTATCATCAGTCAGCCCACCCCTCTTTTATTTAATGCCTATATATTTTGTATAGATCCCAAATCATCGAAACATCTCTTTAAAGGCGACTTCGCTATGCCGGCTCGAGACTAATGTAAATTATGGAAAAATTTTAAAAGTCACATTCGCCAAGCCAACTCGAGACAATTGTAAATTAGCGAAAATAAAAAAGGTCGCCTCCGCTATGCCGGCTCGAGACTAATGTAAATTATCTACAGTTACTAATATAATTATTTTGTAAAAAAACAGACATTTCTTCAGGCAACAGTCGTCTCCGATATACGGGTTGTTTGAACCCCTCTATCTGTAAAATACCGTTGACACCACTAATTACGGGACATCCTGTAGATAAACTACATCAGTCAGCCTGATGCCTATATATTTTGTATAGATCCCAAATCATCGAAACATCTCTTTAAAGAAGTCGCCTCCGCTATGCCGGCTCGACACTAATGTAAATTATGGAAAAATTTAAAAAGTCACATCCGCTATGACAACTCGTGACGAACGTGCAGCACTGTCAGTCGGCCAATCTAAATCTAAATACTTATATAAAATGTTAATGTTAGTACGTAAAGACAGGGTTTTCTCTATGACCACCAACTCCAATCTACTTCCCGTTGAGGTGGTAGATACTCCTCGGTCTCCTGGTGAAAGTAAGAGAGTTTGGACGCGGTAGGTGGAAGAGGGTGGTTGCGGGAGGCGAAAATCTCAAAAAATGTATATCTGTCCTTTTCTAACTTATGTTGAGTGCTAAGTCTGTCTTTTTCTAACTTATGACATGTTGAGTTCTAAGTATAGAGTTCAACGTTATCAACTGCTAAAATCGATCTAGAATGTTCTAAAAGTTTCAGGAATGATCTAGAAAGTTCCAAAACCTTATCAACTGCTAAAATCGATATAGAATGTTCTAGAAAGCTCTACAAATTTTTGGATCTAGATAGTTCCAGAATGAGCGCAACTGTTAAAATCAACATGAAATGTTCTAGAAGGTTCTACAAATTTCTGGAATGATCTAGAAAGTTCCAAAATGTGCACAACCGTTAAAATCGATATGGAATGTTCTAGAAAGGTTTAAAAACTTCTAGAATTATCTTCAAATATTAAAAATGTGTATAGCTGCTAAAATCGATATAGAATGTTCTAGAAAGTTCTACAAATTTCTGTCTACACATTTATTAGAGTATTTCTTATTTTCTATTCGGTAATTAATTTGATTTGATTAACTCTATAAACACCGTATGTTTAGCAGCAACCGAGCAACGCCGGGTTACGTCGCTAGTATTTTATATAAATACTAGTTACTTGACAAATGTTGTCTCTTTTAGACCCTGGGTGCACATAACCATGGGTGCAGTTATGTTGTTTTTAATAGACAATTTTTATTATTTTTTTAAACGTGATCGCTGTCATTATTTTTGACACTTAAGAAATAACGGAAAACTATTTGGTGTTTTTAAATATTTTTGTTAAATATGAGAACACCTTGCAAAATGCGAGAACAACTTGCAATATTAATGGAATTTATGGAAACGTAAGTAGGTATATTGTGAAATCCCCGTACAAACTTCTGTTTAACAATACAATTTCTAACATTGTGTATTTTTTAAAGAAACGGGGACATATTAACTTTGGTATCTACGTACTTTGTGGTACCTACCGAGCTTTCAAGGGCGTCGGAGGCAGCAGCACTTGTGGCTGGAGCTCGTGCACGTCCTTGAGCGAGAAGGAGAACCAAGGAAGCCAGTAGAGAAGTGGATGAAAGTGAGTATACAAAAAAGCTTGTTCTGTTGCGTTTTATTTTGTTTGCATGTTTTTTTCTACTAATCAGTAATTTGAATATTTAACGTGTCGGTTACGATTTTAACGGGAGACCTTAGAAATTCGAGTAAATAATTATTGCGTTAAATCAGACACAGTTAAAGCTTCAATTTGGTACTACTTTCATCTAAAACAACACTTAATTTTATTACAAACCTAAATGTAACTAACCTATCCGTAATGGGTAAAAGGATTTCTGCGTGGCAATCGCCTCGCTTCGCTCGGCTCTTGCATTAAATGGATACAAACCTAACCTACCCTATTCGTAACGGGTGGAAGGATTTCTGCATACAAACCTAAATCTAACCTAACCTATTCGTAACGAGTGGAAGGATTCTGACAATTAAATGTAATTATGTATTAAAAGTGATTTTAAAATTAGTTTTAAGTGTCTGAGAACCTTTGGAACTCCAACTGGGACTGATTTAACCCAATAATTATTAATTGGAAGTATCTCAAAGTTTTAAGGTCTGTCCTCTAATAGCTAGCCAACGTGTCTTCCTATGCATGTTATACATGTCAATAACTATATATTGCATGCTGCATAATTATGCTGTATATTTAAAATTATAAAAACCTGTAAAAGATTTTGTAAATAAAACAAATTCCTTAATTTAGAGTTTGAATGATCATCTTTTCTTCTTAATGATTTATTTAAATGTAATTGCTTATTTTGCATAGTGCTTACTAACAAGATCTGGAGCGACCTTAAACATTGCAGAACAAAAAGTTTCCGACAATAGAAAGGAGGTGTCAAGGACTGGACAAGGTGGTGGAGGGCCTCACAAAGGAGTTGCTTTAACTGATTTGGAAAGAAGAGTGTATAACATAATAAGGTCCTCATGTAAGATTATCTATGTTTTCTTTCCATCAGCAGTCTTCATACACTGGAATGTGTAATATAATGACAGTATGTAGGTCACAACTGTCTACCTGTTTCACATGTGGCAGAAGCATGAGAAAAAAAGAAAGTCTTGAGCTATGACAGACTGTATTTATGCATGTCCTAATTATGTAAATGTGAGTCTGTCTCTTTACAGCTCCTTCACAGGAAGACTATTTAACCAATTTTGATGAAATTATAAAATTCCATATATACATTTATATGGGAGGCACATAAGAAACTTAAAATTTGAGAAACTTAGTCTATCTAAAATTTCAGGAAAAGGACAATGTAACTGAGGAGCCTGAGCAGATGGAGGTGCTCGTGCTGCAAGATCAGGAAATGCCATTTACGTGACATCAATTTTGTCTGGTTAAACACTGGTGATACTGACACCTTCTGCTTTAGAACCAGCTTTAGTCTCAGTCATCTCGAATGTTGCTGGTTTTTCTGGCTTAGCCACATGGCCTGCAGCGTGAAATACAGTACAAGAACACGTTGGTACAATGTTACTTTTATTAATGTTAAATATATTTTTTTATTGTAGCTTAGACGCTGATGAAAAGCTAAGAGTGCGGTCCATGAGTGGAAATAACTGCTACTTTAGAGAAATAGGGGGCAGCAGTCACCTCCACTATGTCGGCCAGAGGAGACGAGTATGCACCATTTACGAGTGACAGTGCACACCCCTCTCGTTATACCTGGCTACTTTTGAACTGCTCCCGAAACGCGACAAGGTCATTTCGCAGGTGTCATTTCATTTCATTTCAGTTACAATGGTCAGAATTTAGCAAGGTTCGAATACGGGACTCATCGATTGTGAGTTCACGCGTCTTACCCCTAGACCACGGCCGCACTATCTACCTGAATAATAAAAACCACATTGATCTGAATTTAATAGGCTTTACTTTAAAAAGACAGTATAACTTAATATATTTAATAATTACAGAAGAAACTGCAGGCGACGACGGTCCTCGCCTCAAGATCCTATAAAGACTAGTCGTCTACAAAACGCTGTCCCAGCGGCGGCATTGAGGGTTTACTAATAGTCCATACTAAGAGTCCTCTGTGTAGAGGTTGCATGGGGGCGGACGAGACAGTCACGCATGTGCGTGCAACAGCATGGACGAATCGCGACAAAAATTCCTCAACACGGCAAGGACACACTCAGAAGCATGCTGGAACGTGAAGTTTAGCCTTCCTGAGAGATGTCAGGTGAGAGTATTGACCATACCTGCTCAATTGCGGACAAGGAATCCACGAACGCTGACTCTTCACTTCAAGCTCTGCAAGGCCATGCTAATTACAAGTGTGTTGTAAATTACAAAGCGAAAATGTACAAGCACATGAGTTATTTTATTGCTACTTGGCCACCCTTCTGTTACACAAGATTGCTATTGTACATTGTAATTTTATATTTTTTAAATAATAAAAGCTGTTCATGTCGACGACAATACCAATCTACAGCAGCAAATTTACATTTTTTTATGGCATAGGTATGTTAGTTAATTTATAAATAAATATAATTACCTTTACTTTCTTGCTTTTTATTTATTGTAAAAAAACATCTAATCAATGACAATGGAATAAAACAAGAAAATTATTTTACGGTAATTTATTTAAATTCATTTTTTTAAATAATTGTGGTACAATTTGGGCAGGAGTAGCATGGGGGTCATGCATGTGGGGGTAGCTTCGTTGAGAATATCCGCTATCTCCTGAAACAATTATACAATGCCCTGTTAGTTTGAGAAATATAACATTATTCTTCAGTTAATAATCTGTAACTCGTACCACCAATATTACCAAGTTTTTCTACAAATATATTGTAGTAAATTAGTTAACTCCACCACAAAACTTAGTTGCTGGGGAAAACTTACTTGTTATAAGATGTAAAGTTATGTTCATAAGTCTTTTTTTTTAACGTTCAAGATCAACCACACCATAGCTTTGTTAGATGTGTCGGATTAATCCCTTATTGTGACGAAGTTGCACTTTCTATAGCTCCAGTCATATCTTTAGGCCGGCACAGTGATGGCGACTGGGACACTACAGTTCATATACCCCTATTGTAGCTTATCATCAGGTCACATGCCATAGTAAACATTCTAGAAATTATTACCATTAGTACATTTATTGTTTGTTTGCCTCTACATGATGGCTCTTCCTGAGGATCAGAGGGATTTATTATGTCAATGTGTGTACAGCTAATTGCACCCAGCACACCGGGGATGCTAAATTTCAATTTAGTCCAGTTTCTTTTCTCAACACATCTAACAACCTTGCTATGAGACAATGATTTTGTTTCATAGACCCAATGTGAATATACAAAATCATAATAGTAATGGATGATATTAAACTTACATAATGTCTACCAACCCCTTTTGCATATATCGATGAGCTCCCGGAGTTGTCGGAAACACTATCCACAAACGCAGGCTCATTTTAGGCATCGGTGACCTCTCTTATGCACCGGCTAACAGTTGCTTGATCCATGAAACAAGCATCACCTACTGGCTTTTGGTATGAATCCATTCAATGGAATGCCAGAGCTGTTGAGTATTGAAAATTGTTTATTATTTATAAGTTATATAATTAGTTTGCCCATTTAACCAACAGGGGCATGCATGAGGAATGTGTCCGTTAGAAAAATGTGGTGTTTCAAGTAATAGTCTGAAGAGTGAGTTACAAATTGTAACTCTTTTTACACAGTTTACAGTGAGCTTTATACTCATCCGACGTCACAATACACACACAAGTCCGAGAAGCGGGACTGAGATTGTCCCGCTTGAAGTTAAACTTTGATTTAAAAATCGGGACGACCCGCTAAAGTCGGGACGTCGGGCACACTCAAAAAGTGCTTCATAATTAAAAACTTGCATTAAAAAAGTTGCACTCAAGAGGTTGAACAGAACCATCATACTCTTACGAGTTCTTTAAAGTTTAAAAAAAATAGGTATTTAAGTTTACGTTGTTTAAGTTGTTATTGATTTTATTTGTTATGTATGTTCACAAATATCTAGAGATATTGAATGCGGTCGTGGATTTGATGTATGATTTCGAATAAATTTAAATAAAATCATCTATCAACAAGATTTATTAAGACATTACCTTTTTGTAATGGTATGTACAGCTAGTAAACGGTTTTTAGATGAACACATTATCGATTTTCTAGGGAGACGGCTCGCTGAAAAGAAGTCGATACGGTCGTTATCATACAAAATATAATAAAATTACATTACACAAAATACAATAAAAGCCACAGACAAATATTTGCAGACCGCAGTCACCTCCACTACGTCGGTTTAAGGAAACGAAGGAGCACCATCCAGGTAGACAATGCACACTCCTCTCTTTATACGAGAAACGCGCCTAGGTCACTTCACAGATGTTACGCATGAAAATGGTGGTACTACCCAGGAAAGCAGGCAGGACTAATAACCATCATCAGTCTGCCTCCTATTCTTTAAAACCTAATATGTACTTTTAAAACAACCAATGGCAGCGTGTTTTGATATTAAAGGGTTTGACGCCCTAATTAGAACTTGCAATGTTGAATATTTATATTTGCTTTGATGAGATGGTGGAGATGAAGAAATCTAGCATGGCCTCATTCATGTGGAAAATACATAATTACGAACCCTCGGTCTCCAGCAGTAGATTTTCCATCCCAATTAAAGGAATCGGGCGGCTCAACCTCTGATCAATGGAGCTCCTCTTGCTCAACAACACAGGATGAAACAACAATAGCACTTCCTTATGAAGACTTCCTAAAATTGCAGCAATGTTCATCTTCTACTTTCACACACAAAATAGTAAATATACTAAATTAACAAACTTTTGTTTTCTTATTGGTCACCATGATATTGTTTGAATCTTAGTTTTCAGTTGTAAAACTAAAGCTCAATTAATGTTTGTTATTCCTGCTACTGTATTTAAGTTACAAACTGATTGATGGTATTTTTTATTTTAAATAACTATCTTTATATTTTACCTGGATAACATGGAACAGTTCTGAGTGTCAACAGTACAAAATTACATCAGAAACAGAACTGCTTTTACACACATAGGAAAAAGTATTTGTAGATGGTTATTATTGTTTTAATTTAAAGTGAATAATAAATTTAATATCCCTTTCACTATCAGACCGTCCGTGGTATAAAACAACTTCAAATAGATCCACAATTATCAGAAAACAAATTGACTAAAGTATGGATTAATGAAAAAAACAAATCAATAAACATTCAAAGAAACGATTAAAATTTGTGTGATGAATAATAGAATTTTCTTATTAGCCTAGTCGTCGGTTGTAATATTATTTTTCCGTGTTAGATGAGATTTTAAGTTAATTAGAACTCCTACCGGAGCTTTGCAGGAAAAACTCATATCACAGATTATTTCTAATTTGAATCACACATCAAACCTCGAAAGAACAAAAGTTATTAAAAATATTTGAAGACAAACACTAACCATAGTCCCCGCAACGTACAGGTGCCCGCCAAAAGTTACAATCATAATACTAAGCCTACATTTTAAGACAATTTTGACAAAGGGAATAAATTAATTAATCCAGAAGACATTCATTAAAAATTATAATTAATAAAAAATCAATATTAAAGAATTAACGACGGAACGTAAATTATTTACCTTTATTATTAATAAATATTTAATTTATTATTAAATAATTTAAATTATTTAATAAACATTTTGCTATCGCATGGCAATATTTTTTTGAGCTGGCACGCCCACTGTCGTTGCAAATTGAACTCAATTGTATTTTGACAGAATACCATTTTCAACAGGAGCTGCGAGTCGCTTACATACAGTGTTTTCAATCTTGTATTAAATACTATTTCGTGTTGCTCGCGCCAGTTTCAAAGTGAGTATATTCTTATTATTGATATTCAACAATAGGTTTAATGTTCTGGTGGCTGGAAATAAGAAATTTTAACGTACCACGTGTATTAGCATCGGCACTGTTAAAATAAACTTCTTTAATACAAAAATTAAACACAGTACATTAAAAATAAGAAATTGTAGCTAGATTTAAATGAATATAAGAAGCGGCACTCGAGTAATGTTCACTAAAGAGTCTCGATTGAACGCGATTATAACGGATGGGGGGATGGGATTCTTATTTGTTGCGAATTCTTATTAGGGATGTCTACTATTACTTCTTATTTGATTTAATAACAATACCAACGCAACAGGACATCATTATTATCGTAAATTTCACTTACAGTGACACATATTTTACATTATTTTAGAATTATCAGTGTAAAACATATTCGCCCACCTGCCTGTATGCATTCTAGATTTTAATTTCGTTCTCGCCTCTGAGACAAAATGTTTGGGTGCATAATTTATAATGATTATTTGTAAATTGGCTTAACCATGATAATAATTACCATGGAATCTTTTCTAAAGAGAAAAAGATTTGGCTTTATACACACAACATTGCAGATAGTTATTAAAAAATACATTTGCTTAATAATTATTTATTATAAAAGACACACATAATTTTATCATTCGTTTATAATTCTAGTTAAATATATCATAATAATAACACATAGAACCTACCTGCTTTCATATGTACAAATACAACACATCTTCCTACAAATTACAACACATGAGCTTGTTACTAGTTTCAATGAGAAACTGAGACAAAGTTGGCCGACTAAACCACTAAGTATACAATAGATATATATATCTTAAGCTTAAATTAGATATGTACATGATTAAGTTTATCGATAGCTGGCCAACTTGAAAATGCAGGTCTGCGGATAACCTACGATCTTACATTAGGCAGTAACTAGATCAGTTCTTATTGATTTTTAAATTTTTGTTAAATTAATTAATTTTCTTTGTTAGTAGTCTTATTAGCTTTATATTCTTTAATTGTTTTTATGTAATTTTGCATCAATTTTATTTTTACTAAAATTTGTTTGGTGATCTTTAAAAAATGTGCTCCTCGCAGACCCTTTCTGAGCAATTTATCAATTGATTATCTTTTCGGGATGCTCTTTTTCAATGTTTTCGTCTGACATGTTACTGCCTTGGATCTCTGCCTGCCCTGTTTATAATTGATGATGTTCCCTTATCACACAATTTAAGATTCTGATTTATTTTCATTCAATCAATCGGGTTGTCCAATGATTGGACGAGTGAGACATGTTTTTCCCCTCTCGGCTAATTGGACAACATCTATTAAGATATTTTTTTCAATTGAACAAGGGAGCAAAAACATGTCTCTCTAGTCGAATCAAAGAACAGTCTAAAATCGGACTAGTAGTAATAGACTAATCCTATCCCTTAACCTTACACTATTCTACAATCAATCAATGAAGTAAATACAAGTACATTCTCTTGAAAAAAAAGTAAAGTGTACATGTAGATATAACACTTTTACGTTACAAGTGTAGATCTATCCGAACTGCTAAGATCAACTCAATGGACAGTTAAAGTGCTCCAACATTGTATCCCACGAATCTTCATATTGTAAATGCAGATCTGGAATAGAACATAATTCGGTTAGAGCTTGGTGTATTTTCATTTCTTAGCATATATGTATCAATATCTACATCCATGCTTTGACCATATCATATACCTTTTTTATATAGTTACCCAGCATGTGATTGCAAGCCACGGCTTAATATCATTAAGATAGAACATGGTCCATGAATGGAGACAACAGTTATAACAGGAAAATACCTGCAGGCAGCAGTCGTTATACTTGTAAAGAGAAGGTGCTACTACCCTAGGGCGGCAGACTGAGCTAATAACCATCCCTACTCTCCCTTTGTTTTAATTATTTCTTTTTTTATATGTCTCTACTAAACTAGTACTTACATCACAGACAGAATCTTGAACTTTCCGCATGCAGACCCTCAGTGGGGGTCCCTGGTGCGTCCTTCCTATCTCCTTCATGAGGGCCAGTACGCCGTCGACGTTTCGGAACGCCTCAGGGGGTGTGTGAAGTTGTCCTCAGGAATTTCCTTCTCATTGCTTCAACGCTGCTGCACTCCGGGAGCATGTGTTGCACTGTTTCCTCCTGTTCCAGACATCCTCTGCATAGAGGGATCTGTAACATTTATATTGTAGCGTGGTGAGAGGATGTGTGAATTCATGATCGATGACACCCCTGTCTTCAACTACTAAATTCTGACCAGTACCAATGTTGCATGGACTTAATGTTAATAGGCATTAATCAAAGAGTGGTAGGCAGACTGATGATGGTTATTAGCCCAGTATGCCGGTAGCACCACCATTTCTAGTCGCGTTTCAAGATCAATTTAAAAGTAGCTAGGTGTGACAATTAACCTAGATGGTGTACATTCGTCTCCTCAGCCGGCATAACAGAGGTGACTGCTGCCTGCGAAATCTCTGTGTTAGTGTTGTCTACCTATACTAGTTTTGACTATGTTTGTGTAGAACTTGCTTCATTCCTAGACTAGTAAACTAATGAAGAAGCTAGTAAGTCAATATCTCAAGTCGGGAAAGTTTAGTAGGATGGAGTTCTACTTTTTGAGCCCTGCAGACTTACCGAAATACGCTGAGATCCGCTGCTACAATTCACATACGACTGTGTTCCACGAGTTCCAATTCCAGGGATTCTACGTCTAATTTAAAAGTATAATACACATTTATTTGACATAACCGCTTGCAAGGTCTCGAACGTACTAAGTGTGTTATTTTTTATGTTATAATATAATATTTTTTAATATATATACATATATATAAAATCAAACATACAAGAAAAATAAACCGACCGCAACTGACTTTCGGCCATATCATTTCTTTTAAGTACTGTTCTCCTATTTTGGGAAGGCAAAGGGTTCAAAGCCCGTACAGCCATGTCTTCAGTATTATATTTTTTTATATTGAATTGTAGATATTTTTCAGTTCAATATTTTTGAAGTGTTTAGTTATATTGCCCATTTTGCTCAGAAACATCAACATATTTATTTACTAAGGCGTGGAATGCCACAAAAAAAATCCTTCCTGTACCACATAGAGCGAGCGTGGATGGCCGCCAAATACTCCTATCTGTTTTTAGTTGTTCTCCATTCTGAGAAAGCAAAGTTAACAAATTCTATACAACCGATTGTATTTTACAAGTCGATGCTATCTTCTTGGAGAGTTTGCCGAAGACTTTGCTCAAAAACCAATATATACAGAGTGAATTTTTCAAGTCGGCTTTCATGGCCAAATCCTAAACTATAAGGGATATCGAAAAACGCTGAAAGGAGTCTCGATGCCGATTTTGATGAAAATTAAAACTGCATTATTAGATTTTTGATAAATCCATTTTTCCGGCCAGGAATCGAACCTGTTGATTTTGAAAAAAATAAACGCTCTGTATTATTGCACCATCCGATAGTGTTTCTAATAAGGATCAAATTCTGGAACGTAATGATATACGGCAAACCAAAGCAAAGTGTTGATTTTTAACAAATTGTCTCTTATATCCATGTATTTTAATTTTCATCAAAATCGGCATCGAGACTCCTTTCAGCATTTTTCGATATCTCTTATAGTTTAGGATTTGGCCATGAAAGCCCACTTGAAAAATTCAGAATATATACAGAATATAACCAATATAAATCACATCTAAGTGAAATTTAAATATTATGTTGCTGACCTGCCGATCGACACTAATTTATTTCTTAATTATTTCAGAGTTCAAATTGATTTAAAAAATGGGAGGCCCCAGAGACGAAAAATTAATAAATAAAAAATTGTAAGTAAAACTTATTGTATTATAACAAAAGTACAACAGGGACCAGTTCTAAAATGAATACTTTTTTTTTTCAGTAAATGTTCAAAACCAAATGTAAGAAAATGCAAAAAGACCAAGTATGTATAATCATTTTCAGTAAAGTGTCATAAGAAAATCCAAGTATATATATATATAGTAGTGGTATGATGGACAGTTGTCATTTCAAGTAAGAGTACAAGAGTGTGCGGGTACAGAAGTATCAAGAGGCACTTAATCTGAGCGGGGAATCGAACCCACGTCCTCTGCTATGAGCACGGATGCTCTCATTACTAAGCTAAACAGTACGGCTGTAAACAATAATAATAAATAATTTGCCTTTAATTTGTTATTCAGGAGCAGTTTGTGGCAGATGGAACATAGTACTACGCTACCTACAACATCCACCGCGGACTGTGGGTAAGAATTCCTTTACTCATCACGATGTTCTGAACGCAGCCGTAAATAATAATAATAATTCTCCTTTAATTTCTTATTCAGAGATATGGAGTGTGAGGTTCAACAGCATGACATCGACTCTACGGACGAACTCTTTAAGACCTTCCTGTAAGAATTCCTTTACTCATCATGTTGTTCTGAACGCAGCCGTAAAAAATAATAATAATTCACCTTTACTTTCTTATTCAGAAATTTTGAGAACGAGTTGGAAAATGAGCCAAAATCCAACACGCTGGACGACTTTATTGATGCTATTGCGTAAGAATTCCTTTACTCATCATGTTGTTCGGAACGCAGCCGTAAAAAATAATAATAATTCACCTTTACTTTCTTATTCAGAGATATGGAGAGTGCTGCAGAAGTCCCGAATCTAAACGATACAGGTGAAATCATGGACAGCATACTGTAAGAATTACTTTACTCATCATGATATTCTGAACGCAGCCGTAAAAAATAATAATAATAATAATAATTCACCTTTAATTTCTTATTCAGAGATATGGAGGGTGAGGTTGAACACCATAACATCAACTCTACGGAGGAACTCATTAATACCTTCCTGTAAGAATTCCTTTACTCATCATGATGTTCTGAACGCAGCCGTAAAAAATAATAATAATTCACCTTTACTTTCTTATTCAGAAATTTTGAGAACGAGTTGGAAAATGAGCCAAAATCCAACACGCTGGAAGAGCTCATGAATAATATTGCGTAAGAATTCCTTTACTCATCATGATGTTCTGAACGCAGCCGTTAAAAATAATAATAATTCACCTTTAATTTCTTATTCAGAGATTTGGAGCACGAGGCAACAAATGAGCAGTCCAACGCGCTGGACGAGTGGGTTAATAGTATTGCGTAAGAATTCCTTTACTCATCATGATGTTCTGAACGCAGCCGTAAAAAATAATAATAATAATAATTCACCTTTAATTTGTTATTCAGGGGGATGCATATGCCAGAGCCTTCCGCCGACTCTGGCATTCACTGCATATCTGGGTAAGAATTATTTTAGTCAATATGATGTTCTAGTTAGATATGCGTAAATAAAACAAGCGATCACAGGTAGAACTGATTTATTATTTAGTTACCCTCTTAATACAACTTTTTATTACTTATGTAAATATCCGACACCTCCTTACTAAATAAACATTAACACTAGAAATATAACCAATAAAAATAATTAACTAGACAAAAGCAAAATATAAACTACCAATACAAATTAATAAATATCTTAATCAATTTATAAATTGAAATGCAATCTAATCATACAACAATTTAGGGGGTTTCGTGGGCCTACTTCTCAGCTTTCGTGTTACAATATTCTGTTTATCTGAAGGCGGCGAAACTAGTGTTGTTAGCGACTTCACGGAGGTCTTCTCCATAAAGGGAGACACACCTTTCGGCGACGATCTCGGCGGCGTGGCCGCTTCATTATTTGTTACCTCTTTTTGTTCCTCTGCAGGTCTAGTGAGAGCGAGTGAGAAACGTTTTCGAGGCTGTATTTGAATTAATTGATCCGCGTGTCAATGCACGATACCTGACGCGACGCCTACTGCACATGATGCCGGCCCTACCGTGTCCTTCACTTGTCCTACAACCCATTTGTTTTTATTTTTAGTGTAATCCCTAACTAGCACTCTATCTCCCTTTCCTATCACAATTATAATTCTTGAAACGACATCGATCCGCGACGTGTGGCCTGCCGCAGCGCCAGCAAGTCGTGGCCGCGGCGGGCGCTAGCTTGCCTCGTTCGACGCCCGTTCGGCCGCCTAGCGCCCAGTCGATGCAGCCCCTGTTCACCCACGACCTCGCCGGATCCCGCGCCCGCGCTCCTCTCTGCGTGCCTATCAGCCGCCTCCAGCGCTAGTTCTACTGCCCGCTGATATTCCAGGTCTACTTCGGCGAACAGACGACTACGCATCTCCTCACTGCCCAGGCCCGACACGAACTGGTCTCTTAGATTTTCTTCTAAGGAGTTGCCAAAGTTACACGTACTCGCTAGATGTTTCAAATTTTGCAAGTACTCGGTGAGCGATTCGCCGTGCCTTTGCCGCTGTTGCCGAAAAATATGCCTTTCCGCGATGTCTGATCGCCTGGGTTCCAAGTGTTTCCTCACGATTTCGATGAGCTTTTCGAAGGTCTTATCTTCTGGTTTGGCCGGTGCACACAAGTCAAACATCAAGTCATATGTGGGTTCACCCGCCAAGGTGATCAATGTCGCCACATATAGTTCACGTTTGATGTCGTTTGACGCGATGAATTGTTTGACTCGATTTATGTACATCCTCCATTTCCTCGAAGAAACATCGAAACTTTCTATTTTTCCAAACGGCATGTCGATTTATTTACATTAAACGCGTGAAAATAATTATGAACTGGTCGCCTGTTAAAATGCTGAATGAAACAAACGATCACAGGTAGAACTGATTTATTATTTAGTTACCCTCTTAATACAACTTTTTATTACTTATGTAAATTTCTGACAGTTCTGACTACTAAGCTAAACAACCGTAAAAAATATGTATAATAAATAAATCCACTTTTATTATTATTCAGTGTTCAGGATGAAGTGATTGAGGAAACAGAAGATACGGAGGCGTATTTGCAACCACGAGCTCTGCCCATTGCCCTTCGTGACCATGACTACTCTTTCAGGTATGACTTTAAACTTATATTGGGCCCCACGTACCCCGCAGTGCCTACGTGCCATAGGTGACATTGTTTTTAACAATTATATCTGGGCTTGGTGGCACAAGTAGCCAGAAATTTACTTAAACTGTATATACGCAACCGGTTCTAGGTCTCGAAATATCAATTTAAGAAAATATAATAATTATAAACTAGAAATAAACTTTTTAAGAATCTGGATCGCGTCTAAAAAACCTGTAAAATAGTGAAGATATTAAAAAATAAGATAATATGTACTTTAATTAAATGTTATTGTCTAAAACATACACCCAATAGTCATGATAAATCGCGAAATGGTTTTTGATTTAGCATAGGCAATAAATAAATCACCTTTAATTTGTTATTCAGGGGGATCGAGCCTTCCGCCAACTCTGATATTAACTTCATATCCGGGTAAGAATCATTTTAGTCAATATGATGTTCTGACCACTAAGCTAAACAACCGTAAAAAATATATAATAAATAAATCCATCTTTATTATTATTCAGTGTTCAGGATGAAGTGATTGAGGAAACAGAAGATATGGAGGCGTATTTGCAACCACGAGCTCTGCCCATTGCCCTTCGTGACCATAACTACTCTTTCATGTATGACTTTAAACTTATATTGGGCCCCACGTACCCCGCAGTGCCTACGTGCCATAGGTGACGTTTATTTAATAGTAGTAGGCGTTACTTTGCGAAAATCCATAACTAAATTATTTGAAAACACTACTTTGCAACTATTTGATTAGTTGCAAAGTAGTGTTTTCAAATAATTTATTTATAGGTGACTTTGTTTTTTACAATTATATCTGGGCTTATATATAAAATATAATAATTATAAACTAGAAATAAACTTTTTAAGAATCTGGATCGCATCTGAAAAACCTGTAAAATAGTGAAGATATTTAAAAAATAAGATAATATGTACTTAAATTAAATGTTATTGACAAAAACATACACCCAATAGTCATGATAAATCGCGAAATGGTTTTTGATTTAGCATAGGCCATAAATAAATCATCTTTAATTTGTTATTCAGGGGGATCGATATGACCGAGTCTTCCGCTGACTTCATATCCGGGTAAGAATCATTTTAGTCAATATGATGTTCTGACCACTAAGCTAAACAACCGTAAAAAAATACATATAATAAATAAATCCACCTTTATTATTCAGTGTTCAGGATGAAGTGATTGAGGAAACAGAAGATATGGAGGCGTATTTGCAACCACGAGCTCTGCCCATTGCCCTTCGTGACCATGACTACTCTTTCATGTATGACTTTAAACTTATATTGGGCCCCACGTACCCCGCAGTGCCTACGTGCCATAGGTGACGTTTATTTAATAGTAGTAGGCGTTACTTTGCGAAAATCCATAACTAAATTATTTGAAAATACTACTTTGCAACTATTTGATTAGTTGCAGAGTAGTGTTTTCAAATAATTTATTTATAGGTGACTTTGTTTTTTACAATTATATCTGGGCTTATATATAAAACTAGCTGTTGGGTAAAAGCCGCGGGCGCAAGCGGCCCGCGGAGGCCCTTTTTGTCGTAAAACGTATTAGATCGAATAAATTTTAGGGTAGTTTTGAAAAAAAGTTTAGCTCGCCGTCTAAAAGAGTTTACCTTTCTGAACAAAATTGGTCTTTACACGGTTACGCTAACGTATGTACTTTTTGAGTAATAGCGATTTTATAAATTAAAAAAAAAAAACAAAAATAAAAAAGTAGTGCTGGTCATACTGAACAATATTGGCCTTTACACGGTTACGCTAACGTATGTTCTTTTTGAGTAATAACGATTTCAGAAAATTAAAAAAAAAACGAAAATTAAAAAAAAAAAGTAGTACTGGTCATACTGAACAAAATTGGTATTTACACGGTTACGCTAATGTATGTACTTTTTGAGATATGGCGATTTTAAAAAATTAAAAACAAATAGTGCTGGTCAACAAACAAAAATTTTAAAAAATAGTGCTGGTCATACTGAACAAAATTGGTCTTTACATGGTTACTCTGACGTATCTACTTCTTGAGATATTTAAAATATTCGAAAAAAGCCCGGCGCGCGGAGCAAATTCGATGCTCACGCGGCCGCGCTCACCGTCCGACTGACCGAGGTATAGCCGTTTCGATGGTTCGTCCCGAAAAAAAATTTTTTTTGCCCGATTTTGAAATTTTTTTTTTATTTCGCCATAAAATGACATTCTTTACAACTTTCTCTTCGGGGTGACTGCCCCGTTTCGCCCCGTTTCCGAGATATCGCTGTCACTTCCGGTTCAGAATTAACTTCCGGTCAAAGTCGTATTTTTCTCGAGGTTTTTTCGACACCCCCTATACACCCCGAAAATTTCACCCCTGCACCCCCCCGGCAAGTACTAAATAATTGATGTCAATAGATCAGTGAGTGAGTGAGTGAGTGAGTGGTATTGCAGCTATATATTAGTACTAGCTGTTGGGTAAAAGCCGCGGGCGCAAGCGGCCCGCGGAGGCCCTTTTTGTCGTAAAACGTATTAGATCGAATAGATTTTAGGCAGTTTTGAAAATATTTAGCTCGCCATCTAAAAGCGTTTACGTTTCTGAACAAAATTGGTCTTTACACGGTGACGCTAACGTATCTACTTTTCGAGATATGGCGATTTTAAAAAATTAAAAAAAAAAATTAAAAAAAAGTATAGCTGGTCATACTGAACAATATTGATCTTTACACGGTGACGCTAACGTATCTACTTTTCGAGATATGAAGATTTTAAAAAATTAAAAAAAAAAAAAAAAAAAATTTAAAAAAAAAAGTGCTGGTCATACTGAACAAAATTGGTCTTTACACGGTGACGCTAACGTATCAACTTTTCGAGATATGGCGATTTTAAAAAATTAAAAAAAAAAACAAAAGTTTAAAAAAAATTAGTGCTGGTCATACTGAACAATATTGGTCTTTACACGGTGACGCTAACGTATCTACTTTTCGAGATATGGCGATTTTAAAAAATTAAAAAAAAAAACAAAAATTTAAAAAAAAAAGTAGTGCTGGTCATACTGAACAATATTGGTCTTTACACGGTGACGCTAACGTATCTACTTTTCGAGATATGAAGATTTTAAAAAATTAAAAAAAAAACTAAAACAAAAATTTAAAAAAATAGTGCTGGTCACACTGAACAAAATTGTTCTTTACATGGTTACTCTGACGTATCTACTTCTTGAGATATTTAAAAGAAAGCCCGCCGCGCGGAGCAAATTCGATGTTCACGCGGCCGCGCTCACCGTCCGACTGACCGAGGTAAAGCCGTTTCGGTCGTTCGTCCCGAAAATGCCTCGTCGCGCATGCTGTTAGGCCACGCCCACCGCCATGCTCCGTTTCATATTGGCGTACCGGCGGGAAAAGGATATAAATACGATCGAGGAAAAATTTTTTTTGAGCAATTTTGAAAAAAAAAGTATCGTTTTCGAAATTAGAGGGCATTCCCTACAACGTTTGTTCCGGCACTTTTGCCCCATCTCTTTCCGTTTCCGAGATATCGCTACCACTTCCGGTCCAGAATCGACTTCCGGTCAAAGTCGTATTTTTCTCGACGGTTTTGGAACGCCCTCTATACGACTCAAAAAACCGCTACCCTCCACCATACCGGCAAGTACGAAATAATTGATGTCAGTCAGTGAGTGAGTGAGTGAGTGGTATTGCAGCTATATATTAGTATAATATAATAATTATAAACTGGAAATAAACTTTTTAAGAATCTGGATCGCGTCTGAAAAACCTGTAAAATAGTGAAGATATTAAAAAAATAAGATAATATGTACTTAAATTAAATGTTATTGACAAAAACATACACCCAATAGTCATGATAAATCGCGAAATGGTTTTTGATTTAGCATAGGCCATAAATAAATCATCTTTAATTTGTTATTCAGGGGGATCGATATGACTGAGTCTTCCGCTGACTTCATATCCGGGTAAGAATCATTTTAGTCAATATGATGTTACTAAGCTAAACAACCGTAAAAAAATACATATAATAAATAAATCCACCTTTATTATTCAGTGTTCAGGATGAAGTGATTGAGGAAACAGAAGATTCGGAGGCGTATTTCCAACCACGAGCTCAGTCCAGTCCCCTTAGTCACAATCACTATTCTAACAGGTATGACTTTAAACTTCTATTGGGCCTTACGTACCCCATAGTGCCTACGTGCCAAAGGTGACATTGTTTTTAACCGACTTCAAAAGGAGGAGGTTATCTATTCATCGTGTATTTTTTAACAATTATATCTGGGCTTATACGTGTATATAAAATATAATAATTATAAACTGGAAATAAACTTATTAAGAATCTGGATCGCGTCTGAAAAACCTGTAAAATAGTGAAGATATTTAAAAAATAAGATAATTTGTACTTAAATTAAATGTTATTGAATAAAACCTACACCCAATAGTCAGGATAAATCGCGAAATGGTTTTTGATTTAGCATAGGTTAATTTTTGGAGATTGCTTGGTATTTTTTTGTATTTGCCGCGTTCTCTCACACTTTCGTTAGCCCGACTCTACGCTCACAATACTTTCTAACAATGATTAACATCCCACCAAATGTCATTTTAGTCCATTTAATAATAATTCTAGTTATTAAAAGACAATGCCCATTTTTGGGCCCACCTGATATCTAATAGTTTGTTAACAAAACAATATTCTAAAATAACATCTTATTTGTTAATTATATCAACACATCGTTCACCAATCAATAAACAAAGTTTAATTACATAAAAACTGATATCATTTCATATCAATTATTAAAGCGTTTAATATAATAATAACTTCAAGTGTTGCATTAGAAAAAGTCAAATTACTCAATAACCCGGGTGAAAAAATTAAAACTGATTAGTTATAAGGAATAAAAGATTAATTTTTCTACAAAATGAACTAAAAAATCATTGACAAATTCGAGAAAAATATGTGGGCCCATTTATGTTATGCGAATTCTTTTCATTTTGTTTCCTTATTATTTAGGCGAGTGAATTTCGAGGTTATGAACTCAATGAGGGAATTTTTAGCCAATGTAGATTACAGATATGATTTCATACTTCTGTCAGACCATTCCTTACACTGCAAAGAGTGGTAGGCAGACTGATGATGATTATTAGCCCAACCTGCAGTCCTAGAGTAGTATTACCACTGTCTGCTGCCTGCAAAAATTTCCCATGAAACGCACTATAGGCTAACATCAGGCGCAGTATAGTCAAATTACCTTTTTCATTAATAATAGTGGTCTTTGCTCATGTACTCTTATTATCAGATGGGATGCAATAACATGTTGGACTACTACTTTTTTATTGTAGCTCGGCATATGACAATACTCCGCCCGTTGTAAAGCTAGAAGCGGGTCCATGAGCTGAAACAACTACCACCACAGATAAATCTCTACGGGCAGCAGTCGCCTTCGCTATGCTGGCCAGAGGAGACAAGTATGCACCATCTAGATTGACAGTGCACATTCTTCTCGCTATACCTGGCTACTTTCAAACCGCTCCCGAAACGCAACATGGTCACTTCACGGGTGTTACATTCGAAAGTGATGGTACTACCCCAGGACGGCAGGCTGAACCGCTAGACCACGGTCACTCTCTGATTCGAGTATCACTGATTCTCCTGATATCAATCTCGTGAAAACAGGTGTAGCATAAAAGTCGCTAAATTAAGGACATAAATGCAAGTTCATCTCCAATTTTGTATCATTTTCTATATTCGTATTCGTATTTAGTCTTTGATTAATAAAGTTTTTAAAATAATATTATTTTTGGATCATGTCTTTTTCATAATCAACTTTGTAATAAAGATTTCAACAAAGCTGATGACCTTAATTGTAACCATATGAACATAAAAGTGTGAATGTACCTTTGCTTTAAGATACGTAATCTCCAAGTTTTTCTTTGTCTACAGGTTACCTAAAGCTGATGTGACGTCGGAGGCGGTAGTGACAATCGGGTAACTATATACTCGTATATCTTATTTCTATATTTATAGACTTTGATTAATAAAGTTTTTAAAATAATGTTATTTTTGAGTCACGTCTTTTTCATAATCAACTTCGTAATAAAGATTTCAACAAATCTGATTAACTTAATTGTAACCATATTAACATAAAAGTGTGAACGTAACTTTGTAAGATGCGTAGTCTTCAAATTTTTCTTTGTCTACAGCATACCGGAAGATTATTTAACGTCGGAGATGGAAGAAATACTCAGGTACTTATATATATATATTACTAACTCAATACTGTCGTGATCGTGTTCGGCTATAACCAATGATAAATGGCCCTTGAAAGCATTCAAAAGTTTTAGGGCATTTTAAAATTTTTCAAGTGTTAGGGCACTAGACATGGGCGTTGATTCAACGAACTGGTTTTATCAACTGTTTTTCTACCATCAACGAGTTAACAGTTTTTAGTTTTTAGCGAAACCTCCATCCGAAAAAATCCATCAACTGTTTGTAAACGAAAACGCTCCGTTTGAAACGTTTCGTTGAATCAACGAGCACCGAAGACATTGATCAACCGAAACGATTTTTTTTTTAATAATCTTTATTTGTCTATTTAAAGTAACACACACAGGTTAGTATAGATGAACTTATATTTGTGTTAGTAATGTAAATAACGTAATGAACGTTTACGAATGAGTGAGAGAGATACCAACAGTGTAATTTGTTTTAGTGTGAACGAGATAAAAGCATTGTCGTTCGACTAATAAGAAGAGCTAGACTATTGCAGAAAAAATATAAGTATTATTGGTTTATTTGTCATACAAAGACTTTCCGTGTTTGTCGCAAAAATAGTACCTATAGTAGTATTTAAAATATTTGTTACTTTCGGTGTAAATAAGACAAGCTTATTAATTTTTGGCATTTTAAATATTTAATTTGTATAATTTTTTTTTTAATTCTCTTTTCTATTTAATTAAACCATAAAAACAAAATAAATCGTAATTTAAAAAAATTACCAATAATAATAAAGTATTAAAATTCGCTTTCGTTCATTGAGATAACGTTGACAAGTTTAATTTTTGTTCTAATAACCACGTGCAACCGTTGCTTAGTTTAACGAAGTTAGTTAATGTTTATCTAATCTAAACCAGTTAATAACGTCATCTAGTTTTTCAACGTAATGAAAAAATCGTCAACGACCCGCCTCTATTAGGCACATTACCCTATTTTACTTTTTTTTTTTTAATGCAATTTTATTTAAGGCCTTTTCGGTTCGGTAACGCCTGGCGCGCCAGTCCCATCATAACATTATTAACATATAAACTTAATCTAACTTATAACTATTACTTAAATCTACTTATAAACTACCTATTTTTAACAATAAATTTCTATATATACATGTGACTGAGTTGATAAAATAAGAAAATACAGTATCTATGAAAAAATATTCAAGTACCTACCTAAAATATACCTAATATCGAAATTATAAAAAGACTGAGAAAACTGTATACTAATGTCCATTTGCATTTTGCACCATATGACTTAACTATTTCTGTCACGTTAAAGTAATGATTAAAGTTAAAATTGGTTTGCTTCAAAAAAAAATCTGTCACATTTGACGATTACTTTAACCTTAACCGTTACTGGCGAATTTCGGCTGGTCAAAGTTAAAGTTAAAGTAACAGTCAAAGTTACTTTAACCGGCCTTCTCTGGTGCAAACCACCCTTAGTTTCTTGTTACAGTAGTTAGGTTTTTTTTATTGTAGCTCGGCATGTGACAACACTCCGCCTGATGTAAAGCTAGAGTGCGATCCATGAATGGAAACAACTGCTACTATAGAGAAACCTATGCGGGTAGCAGTCGCCTCCACTATGCCGGCTTGAGGAGACGCGCATGTACCATCCAGATTGACAGCGCACACTCCTCTCGCTATACCTGGCTACTTTTAAACTATTCCCGAAACGCGACAAGGTCACTTCACGGGTGATCACTTACATTCAACAGTGGTGGTACTACCCCAGGACGGTAGACTGGACAAATTACCATCATCAGTCTGCCTACCACTCTTTGATAGTGTCTATAGGCACTGAGCGACCAAAGTACATATAACAAAGTTACATTGGTACCGGCGAGGTTCGTACACGGGTCTCATCGATCGTGAGTTCACGCGTCTCACCGCTAGACCACTGCCACTAAACTAATACTTTACCAATAAAGAATAAGAATATTTATATTTTAAATTTACCTTTAAATTTTCAGGTTGTTCGATTATGATTACGCCTCGTCTTCGGGAACATCAAGTACTCAATTATGTGTAAGCATTCTCGGAATTTTTCAGAAAAAAAATCATATTTTATTTGTAACTTATAGCATGACGCTTCGAGTAACAATTTAATTGAATATGAACAGACTACCTATAAATGTTGATTATTTTTTTAAAAATGGATTCCTAGGAAAAGTCTAACACTATTATCGTCCAATTATTATAGGAATATAGAATTCCAGCATTAGCGTTTCTGTGGTCTAATGGTAGGACGAGACTCGCTTATTATTTATTTCCGTTGTCTCTGCCTATCTCTGTAGGAAAAAAGGCGTGACAATTGTTGTAGTTGTTATTGTCCTTATGTATATTTTTCTCCTCACCACACATTTATATTTATAACACCGGCGACAACGCGGCGAGCTATTATCGAGCTCGGCCGGTATGGACGGTAAAACTCGGAATCATTTAATAAATCTTGAGCCTCTTCTGAGTAATCATCACCCTTCTTCGTTTTCCGAGTGGTTTCCCTATTTCCTTGGGGAACCAGGCTGGGGTTTTGGAACTCTCTGCAGTCCCTTTTTACTGCAGAATTCACGCACATCACTGAGAAGGACGAGCAGAGCTGGGTTAGCGCCCAGGCTCTAGGTCGACCAGGCAGCTCCCTGTAAAGCTTCAGATTACAACTAAGATCTTCTTATATTTACATCTTAGGAGTGTTCCATCACCATACACACATTAAAAGAACCTATTATATTAAGCTTGTTTTTTTTTCACATCCGGCTTGGGTCAAGCCAGGGCTCCGTCACATACCGTTTATACCACTACTTACCGGGACATTCCGTATATTGATTATAGAGAGATGTATTTGTCCGGGTCTAGAATGTTTTGCCTGAGCTAACTATAATTAGTACCAGTCAAGCTACCTACTTGAAATCTTAGAAATAAATAATTTATAAATTTAAAATAAAATTACTATTACTGCACCTGAAGTATTTACTTTTGAAACTTATTTTGAATGTTTATTTCAGGAGCCATCGTCGTCGAAACAGACCATAGAGGAAACGACTTCTGATAATCGAGTATGTATCAATTTATATGGTTGTCACGGAGTGGTTGCTGGTTGGATTCGGGCTCGCAATAGATATTTATTATATATTACAAATAGAAGCATTAGTCCACCTTTGGGTGTTGAACTGACTTAAAATTAGGAATTTGTTATATTTGGTAAAGAACATGTGAGGTACACTTCACTAGGTTGCAGTACATTATTATCTATTAGGTACACACTATAATAAAGAATCACTATAGTCGCAAAATAGTTAATTGCTCTTCGGTATCGCAGTAAAAATTACCACTGGGACCCTGCCATCGTCACGTCTTATAGCAGCACTAGTATAATCTCACATGTAAATGTACCGTGACCTCTTAAAAGCAAGGTCTAAGTAACTTTAAACCTTATTGATACACCAGATTCTATGGTTTATCACGATTTATGTAATTCTGATAATATGAGAGATTATTCAAGAATTTTGCTACTTAAAAAAGAATGTTCTGGAAATAAGATGGTTTCCTAAAAGTTTTTTGTACGGCCCCGTATTTACAGTACTCTGTATTCAAAATTTAACTGTCTGTCTGTTAGCTTTTGTTTTTGAAATGTTTATTTTTTATAACTTATGTCCAATGTCTATTTCAGTCAAAACTCAAGCGGAAGCGCGAGCTGGACGACGAGGTATGCATCATTCCATATTCAGTGACAAAGTAGTTCCGAGTTCAAATCTCGGTCGAAATAAATATTTTTTAATCAAGACAGGTGAATTTTTCAAGTAGGCTTTCATAGCCAAATCCTCAAACTATAAGAGATATCAAAAAACGCTGAACGAAGTCTCGATGCCGATTTTGATGAAAACTAAAACAGCATCATTAGATTTTTGAGAAATCCACATTCCCAGCCAGGAATCGAACCTGTTGATTTTGAAAAATAAAACATACACTGTATTATTGCACCATCCGATAGTTTTGCTAATAAGGATTGTATACTGGGAAGTAATGACATACGGCAAAGTATAGGAAAGCGTTTCTAAAACTGCATTGTTTTCCATATATTGAGAAGTATTTGTCCGGGTCTAGAATGTTTTGCCTGAGCTATCTATAATTAGTACCAGTCAAGCTACCTACTTGAAATCTTATAAATAAATCATTCATAATTTTAAAATAAAATTACTATTACTGCACCTGTATTTACTTTTGAAACTTATTTTGAATGTTTATTTCAGGCGTCGTCGTCGGAACCGACCACAGAGGCACCGACTTTTAATCCAGTATGCATCAATTTATATGATTTTCACGAAGTGGTTGCTCGCAATAGATATTTATTATATATTACAAATAGAAGCTTTAGTTCACCTCTGGGTTTTGAACTGACTTAAAATTAGGAATATTGTTATATTACCTAGTGAGAAACACATTTTACCGATTCACGGTCGGAATAAATGTTTATTAATGTACTAGATGCCCGGTTTAGCTCAGGGAGTTGATATGGTAGTTAAAATAAAAAGATAAAATCAATCATCAATTGATGTAAACAACAATCAAACAAAAAACAAACAATAACATGAATCAAGAAAAGAAGAAAGATGCGTGCGATGTGGGCCAAGTTACTGCTTACACAACTACGCTGCTTATACAAGACCTTTTTAGTACCTTGGTTTCTTTCACTGTCTCCCTTACACCCTAGATAATTAAAACAAAATGTTCAGGAAATAATGGCCCCAGTACCGTATTCAAAATTTAACTGTCTGTCTGTTAGCTATTGTTTTTGAAGTGTTTATTTTTTATAACTTGCGTTCAATGTCTATTTCAGCTGCAACTAAAGTTGCAGGGGTGTGCTAGGACGCGCGGGCTGGACGACAAGGTATGTATGCATCATTCCATATTATCGTGACAGAGTGGAGTTCGATTCTCGGTCGAAATAAGTATTTTTTAATTCCCACTTAACTCCCGTAAAACTTTTGGCTAGGATGTCACTTTTTCTCACGTACAGTTCTCTCACCACCGCGGCAGCCCCTTCAGCTGCAGTTCTCCTCACTATATCTGTCTCCTACTCTTTTCTTATTTCAGCGTTTTCTTTAAAATTTTTAGCTTTTTCCCCGTTACAGCTTCCTTTGCTCTTAATTTCTTTGACTTCGTCTTTCTTCTAGTTCTTATCTTACGTTCTATTTCTCTCTTATCTCTTCACAAAATCGATGGCTTCACGCCCATCTCTCTTTCCCTCTCTCTCTCTCTCTCTTCACTGTATCTAGCAGTCCGGTCAGCTGCAGTCCTCACCCAACCCAAAGAAATGATCATTTCGAACAATATACAGAGTTTTATTTAATGCGGATCGCCTCAGTTTTAACAACAGATCATTTCATTGTATCGGAGGAAGAAAAATTGACCAGTAGAAGTTAGTCAAATTTAGTAAAATGTTTTGTCTTACAACGGGCAAGCGTATAGTACCTACTGAATCATATTAAATACTTACACATTCTAAAAATGATCCATAATTAGAAATGCTGCATATAGCATCGGCACTATCAGGACTGTTTTCTTGGCAAGTTTTGCATCGATAACAGTTCGAGTTACCTAAAGTTCGGGAATTTCGTCTCTTTTACTCGTTTAACGAATCAGTAATGATAAAGTTTTTTAATTATGTCATTTACAGATACGCGGTTATCTAGCAGATCGTAAGCGTTTCCGTCGTACATAATTTATATGTCAGGTATGTTTATTTATTGGATCATATTCATAAAGCTAAACGGTATCCTTCCGAGCAAAAAGTAGAAAGTTAGAAAGGAGTACGCCGATAATGGCACGTGGTCTTCACGGGACATATGCCCTATGTATTACAAGTAATGCAAGTGTAAAAATGTAACTTTACGGAAGGACAGTTTAAAAGTCTAATTCTTGTAACGTTTTATTTTATTGATTATATATTATATTGAAAGTCCTAATGGGATTAATTTCAGGACGATATTTCTCAACCACAAATGTTCAAAACTTGTCAGTCATACGTAAAAATCGTGTAGAACTAGTTGGAATAAGGGTCGTTTGCACCAGATGGCCGGTTAAAGTAACCCTAAGCCTAGCCGGAGGGCGGAGTGTTGTCGCATGCCGCGTTACGGATAAAAATACGGATAACCTGTATAATATTGCACATTAATGTTTTACAGCGATATCTCGGCGGCAGACGTGCTACAGATGATGGCGGGGGTGCATCCGAATTTTTATTTTTTATCTTATATTAGTTTAGTTTATTACATTGTTAAATATTTTTACATATGCTTACAGTCTGGCCAAATAGGTCTGCAGAGTGTTATATTGCTAAGAAAATACGTGACCATAAAATGGTTTTCTTACTTTAATTATTCAACTCTATATTTTTTTTGTCCGTTATACGAAATGTAGCAATGAAATAAAAAATCCTGCATGTTTTACAGAAAACAGTTTAATGAGTCCCTCCGCCTCCCGGTTCTAAAACAACAAAAAACGGACAGTGTTAAATCATTAAATATTTTTTTATTGGGGGTTGCTGATTCAAATTACGTCAGACTTATCTTGGTCACACTATATTATTGACTGATTTGTTAGACTGATTTGTTAAGACTGAATTGTTAGACTGAATTGTTTAATTATAAGTACAATATATTTGTTGTTTTTAATAATTAACCGTCCAGTGTTCGAGCCAAAGATGAAGTATGCATATAGAGGCATACGGTTACGAATTTGTGATACATGTTTTTATAAGTCACTTATACATATCTTTGTCGATTTTTTTTTATTTGATGTTCTTTTTTATTTGTTTTTGCTTTTAAATATCTAGGTTATACATATTTTATAGGTTTGTTTGTTGTTTTTTATTACTTTTTAAACTTGTAGATTTTGTGCGATATTATATTTATCAAGATAGATTGCACTCTGGGAACAAAACCCACCTTTTAATTTAAGAATACAGTATTGTTTGGCTGAAACGTATCATTCCGTTTGTGCAGGCAATAAGAAAACAATATTTTCTTTTCTTGATTGTTATCATTATTTATTAAACAAAATAAAACAAATAAATTGTGTTTAACTTTACTAAATTTTTATTTAGAAGATAAAAAACTAAGTCGCTGTTGATTATGTTACAAGAACTTAAAGAACAACTATTTGAACCAGTAGCGGACTAAGGCTAAAGCGGGCACTAGGTAACATTGTAATTTCAGGCCTATTTTTCAGTCATAATACATACTTTGCGTATATTAGTTTGGTTTTAAAGCATATAGTATGTAGTTCTATTTAATTATCGGAATCCAAGAAAAAAAGGAAAAAAATCATGGACAAAAATTAAACAAACATAATTAAAATTACAGGCCTTAGTTCGCCCATGATTTCAACTATACATTTCTATCGCTCATGTAATAATTAATTTTATAATAAGCCTTTTAGACTATTGTTTGTTGCTTTCAACATGCAGACCCACTCGATATAAAGATTCCTCGAGGGCTTCCTTTCCGCAGTTGGGGAGCTATGATCGCTTGTGCGTGGGGTGGTACTTATCACTGCAGCCACCCAAAACTTTTGACGTGGCTCGTCCACACACCCGCTCCAAGACAGTAGTTCTAAAGTGCTAACAGCACCGCTGAAATGACTAATAATTAATGAATTGGACTACATTATAGACTGTTAACCCTTAAATGCATGACTTTTTGTTTTGAATTAATAAAATTGTATATTATATTGAAAAAAAGATAGTATGTATACTTTTGGCAACTTTAATGGTTAATCAGCACATTATGTATCGCTCTCCTATAGTAAGGTTATTGTTATTATTATTACTATTCTTAATTAAATTATCAATATTAATATTTGGATCTGGAAGTGATACTTCAGGCGTGGGTGCTGGTATTCCAATTTCTAAAGCCATATTGTGAAGTACACAACACGTCAAGACAATATTACTTGCTCACATAATGTAGTGCTTGATGCCCAAGAAGGTCTCTCCACCATGCTTTTAGTAGGCCGAATGTTCTCTTCAGTGTTCCTTGCCACAGCATACCTCTGATAAATTTTCTCTCGTGATCCAGCCTCTGTAATGAGAATAGGAACCAAATTACATTGTTATTATTATTACTATTATTACATGTTTTAAATTACTTTTGAGAAACCTCACAAGCACAAAACTGAATTCTTTTAATGATATTAATTAAGGACATGGAATCCAGCTGTGGGGCTCTACAGCAGAATCAAACATAGATATTATACAAAGATTCCAATCTAAGACTCTACGAACAATGTTAAATGCACCATGGTTCATAACAAACGAAACTATTCATAATGATCTACATATACCCACTGTAAGAACGGTTGCTTGTAATACTGCAAGAAAATACAAAGACCGTATGTTAAACCAATCCAACAAACTTGATTCCGAGCTCCTCACGAAGACAAAACCTAGACGAAGATTAAAAAGGAAAGTGGCAAGAGACCTCGCATAGCCCAAATCTGGAGGATATTAAGGAGCTCCTCCGCTCGATGCCAAATAACCCAAATAACTCACAACCAACGCTGAATGTCCTTATTGTGACAGATAGTGTTGCAGAAGAGATCTAAAAAAAAAATAAGGACATGTCACTGGACTTGTACCTCACGTGCGAAATATCAAAAATAATTCACAACCAGTACTGAATGTCCTGTGACAGATAATGTTGGAGAGGAGTTCAAAAGAGACCTATAATAGCCTGACCTATGACCACACCCCGCCTAATGTTAAGCTAAAATACGGTCCATAAACAGTGTGCCACCCCAGCCAGTATATCTTTTTTTTTTTTTTTATTGTAGCTCGGCATGTGACAACACTCCGCCTGATGTAAAGCTAGAGTGCAGTCCATGAATGGAAACAACTGCTACTACAGAGAAACCTGTACGGGCAGCAGTCGCCTCCACTATGCCGGTTTGAGGAGACGAGCATGTACCATCTAGATTGACAGTGCACACTCCTCTCGCTATACCTGGCTACTTTCAGACTATTCCCGAAACGCGACATGGTCACTTCACGGGTGTTACATTCGAAAGTGGTGGTACTACCCCAGGACGGCAGACTGGACAAATAACCATCATCAGTCTGCCTACCACTCTTTAATAGTGCCTATAGGCACTGAGCGACCTAAGTACATATAGCAAAGTTACATTGGTACCGGTCAGAATTAGCGAGGTTCGAACACGGGTCTCATCGATCGTGAATTCACGCGTCTTACCGCTAGACCAGCTAGTTCTTTTACTAGATGGAATTTTAATAATTGAAACCTACCTAGTACCCACGCCTGTCCATGTCCAAATATGATAATCATGTGTACATCCACCAAATTTTTGATTTATGTGTGTATTTTTCAAGTCGCCATCACAGATCTGAAAAGAGTTTAAGAATAACATATTTAATTATTGCATGTCACAGATATATATAATTTTTTTATTAATAATATGTGACTCCCCGATAGCAAAGTACAACTATAATATAAAATGTGTATGTTAAAACGGATAAAATAAAATAATCAGTGGGTACTACAACTCATTATAATTATTTTTTAATATAAAATCAACAACACAATAATGTAAATATTTTGCAATATAAATTGCCTATTTAAGTCAAAAAAAAATACCTTGAAAGAATAAAATGCATTCTCTAACTATTTGCACATTAAGTGAGTAATATCCTTTTCAGCAATAATAATTTTCTGGATTGTCTGGTGGGCTGTATTATGGCTGTTTATTCCATCAACACACCTGGCAAATTGTATTTTGGTAGTTCAGTTAAGTCAGGTAGTCAATTAAGTTCAGTAGTAGTATCGATGTACATAACCCAATAAATAGAACTCCTAAAAACAATATAAACAAAAACAATAACAATTTTTTTTTATTTATTGGCAATTTTCCATAAAGACAAGGGGACGAATCTATGCAGCCATGTTAATCAAATTATTTGGATGTTCTTTTAGCGTATTTTTGTTTAGACAACTACATGTTTGCGCGATACATGTACAACTATATATGTTATTTGCTCCCTTAGTTATAGAAATAATATAAAAATAATTTCACTTGTTTGTCACTGCCATTTCGTATTTCGCCGTACGCCGTCGTGGCGTTTTGCACATGGCCGGCGATTGGCGCTTGTCAAAATAGTGGTTATCGGGCAGACTACCGACCGGACCTCATACAAAAAACAGTGACTAACAGTAGAGAATCGCCGCGGGCGTCGCAGGGGCCGCCAGTAATCTGTCGAAGTGCAATTAAGGTCCATTTGCACCAAAAGGCTCGTTAAAGTTAGTTTGACTGTTACATTTTACTGCGACGCGACGTAACCGTCAAATGTTTACATTTACTCCACACGCATTGCAATATCGTTTTTGTTAACGTTAAATTCATATTGTTTACGATAACAAGGGTGACTAATCTCGAAAAAATAATAGAATAACATGTTTGGGTTCTTTTCATACATTTGACGATAGTGACATTGGTTTGACGATTACTTTAACTTTAATCAGCCAAGACTTGCTGGTTACCGTTAGCGTTAAAGTAAGCGTTAAAAATATCAGAGGCGACGATGGTGCAATGCATGTGGAGTAAATGGAAACGTTTAACGGTTACGTCACCGCGTTGCCGTAAAATAGTTAAAGTAACTTCAACGGGCCTTTTGGTGCAAAACGTCAAATCCCATACATTTGTCAATTCGGTATTTCTCGAGTGTTTGGCGCGCTTATGCCCGGGAAGGTTGGGATGTTTTTTATCCCTTTTCTTTAATTAGTTTAGTGGTTATTATTGTGTAAAATTGGTGTTGTTTTGCGTAATTTTATGCTGCGCATGTGAGTAATTGTGGAAACATTAAAATTCACTCTACATGAGGCAATGGAAGCGGTTTTTTTTTGTGGTTATCCCACGCCGTGAAAACGCTCATATCGTGACGTGTCCGGGTGAACTGCCGCCAAATACTCCAAGAAAGCGTCAAATTGTAAAACACCATTGCAATTTCAAGAATTTACTACTCGACATTGGCAGAATTGTCGTTATTATGACATCTGAGGCCATTTAACAAAAGAAGAAGAAGAAGGGATAATATGTAATAATGGTGGATTATTTTTCTGTATAATTTTTCTCAACTATATGGTCAGTATTTTTCTAAACTACAGGGTGCCGATTACGATCCGTGCTCACCGTAAGTCACGGTGAGTACCTGACTTCCTTCCGGCTCGCTTTGTGATGTTATTGGAGGAGTCAGGGTGGGCGTTCCCTGTTGACCGTGGCTCATCCAATCACATTACGTAGCAAGATCAACGGAAGTCACTTACTCACCGCGAGTCACGATAAGTTCGGTTCGTAATCGGCATCCTGTAGTTTTACAATTTATTTTTCAATAAATATTCAGAGGACCAAGTACAGGGCCGTGACAGAGTAACACAATATTTTTCTACCATTCAGATCATGTTATTTTGACCGCAGAGGTAATAAAAAAAATCAATGTAGGGAGATTGGTGGAGAATTCATGTGTTACGCCGTCACGGTGTAAATGCAGCCTGGTACTTGGCTCTCTGATCAGTGTGGCTATGTGAAATAAAGGCGCATGCGCCAGAGCGCTCACTTTTCATTTGCGGTTGGATGTTCGACGTTCGACGACATTACGATAACGTCATAGTTTCTTGAATTTGTTCATTAAATTTGTTACAAGTTTATCTCAGTATAACAATGCCCAAACAAGTTTTGTTGATAGACCCGCCAAATGAGCTGAAATTCAAAGGTAAGCGTGCTCCTTCTTAAATTAGTCACTACGGATTTTGTCGCAATGAGTCTTCAGTATGACAAGAGGCTATTTGTTACAAATGGTTGTTCTATTTCAAGAATATTAACATTCTCGGGGTGCGGTTTGCCACTATTATAATAGTTTAGAATTAAAAAAAAAAACAAAACGTTGTATTTAACATAATTACAAATATACATACAATCCATTTGTCCAATCCATATCTTAATTGTATGATATCTCGAACATACACGACATTTTGAACTAAATATGAAAGCCAATAAATATAATTGTACATAAAGTATGGTTAAATATATCATCTTACAGTGGCAAATGCACTCAATAATAATGATATATTTGAGATCAGAAACTATGTACATTTAACAAGTACACAATATTTATCAATGTTTCGTTCGTTTTGATCAACATTAATTAATAAATTATAAGTAGTGCAACAACAACAATTGTCACGCCTTTTTCCCACAGGGATAGGCAGAGACAACATAACATTGTTAGGTTTTTTATAATTAAGTTCCAAAAATATAACAAATATAATATAAAATATTACAAAAATATGTTTCTGTGAAACATATCCCACATTATATATATTCCCCCATAAGAATAAAAATTATATAAATCATATTATATATTTAATGTCATTTACTTCACTGCAAAAGGTCTATTGAGAACAAAATGTGACACTAGTATGAATTTGATCAAATATTATATTTATATTTGAAGTATGATTTTCCCTATACCTGATATTCGAGTACATAGCACATTCCTATTCCCGAATCTATTTCAACGAGTAGATTTCTATGCTATATTATACATTAAATATTATTGATTTAATTCTAAATTGGTTCATGTAAGTACATAAAGTACTGTTTTCTGCGTGCATCATTAATAATGTAATTAAATTGTTCGGTGATAACTTAATGATGTATTTATGGATGGTGAAATAATTATAGAATTCTTTTGCAATTGAAATAACACACAATCATCAGAATCGGCTATCAACAAACATAGACATTTAGTTTCAGAGATCCACTCCATAATTTAGGAATTGTTTGGTAAAATAATTTTTTGTTACAGTTTCAAGCTCTGGCATGTTTGAGCCAGGTAACATAACTTACATGCGACTCACTAACCCAACATTCAAGACAGTCTTATTTAAGATCAAGACTACTGCACCGAAGAAATATTGTGTACGTCCAAATTCCGGTTTTGTGGAACCTAATGAAAAAGTGGACATTGCCAGTATGTTTGTGGTTTTTTTTTTTATTACAACAATTGTAACATCAAAAAGCAACATTAATTAGGCCTACATACAATTTATATTGTTATAGTCACTCCGCAACCGGTCAGTGTTGAGCCGAATGAAAAACATAAGCATAAGTTTATGGTACAGAGCATCATCAGTGAAGGGGAAGTTAATATTGACCAAGTGGTAAGTATTTACTAATAATGACCTTTAGATACATTTTATCTGAAACTATGTCCTCCCCGTGCTGTCGAAAGTCGCCGTCTTGCGTCGTCGTAATCACGCTGACGTCACTCGCACTGATATTATATCAAATGTGCAGTGGTGTGTCGTCGAACGTCGAACAAATAAGGCCGAGCAACTTTGTATTAACACATAATAAATGCATATTATACATTACATATTTCCATGGTTCTCTAAAGAATTTTCTACGCGCAGCAGTCGCCTCCGCTATGCCGGTCCGAGGAGACGAGTATGCGCCACCTGGGGTGACAGTGTACACTCCTCTCGTTATACCTGGCTACTTTTAAACTGTTGCCAAAACGGGACAAGATCACTTCACCGGTGTTACATTTGAAAGTTATGGTATTACCCCAGGACAGCAGACTGCCTACCACTCTTTAATAGTGCCTATGGACACTGAGCGACCAAAGTACTTATAACAAAGTTACACTGGTACCGGTCAGAATTTAGCGAGGTTCGAACATGGGTCTCATAGATCATGAGTTCACGCTTCTTACCGCTAGACTACGGCCGCTCTATAAAATCGCGATTGCTTTTAGTTAGTGATTGATAATAGAAAAATCTTTACTCACTGTGTTGCTTTAATACTGTGCAACATTTTGTCTATACAATATTAAGTGTAGCATTTTGTTTGAACAGTGGAAAGAGGCTACTCCGGATCAACTTATGGATCACAAACTGAAATGCGTATTTGAAGCCCCTCATGGCTCCAATGTGAGTATTACCAACTTGTATTATTTATAGTAACGAACAGCGAACAAAGCCACATTGGTGCGGCCTGAGATTTAAACAGACTATTTTCTAAGAAATCTTTAATTTTTTTTTATTGTAGCTCGGCATGTGACAACACTCCGCCTGATGTAAAGCTAGAGTGCGGTCCATGAATGGAAACGCCTGCTACTACAGAGAAAGTGCACACTCCTCTCGTTATATCTGGCTACTTTCAAACTATTACCGAAACGCGACGAGGTCACTTCACGGAATGTTGTTTTAATGTTTTTATTTTAACACAGGATGCTGGGGATGGAGCTGGTCAGGTAGAGAACAAGAAGCGTGTTCCTGTTGCAGAAGAGAAGTCAACGAAGGTAGGATTGATTTCTATTTATTCATTATGAAACGCTGCACAATAAAATACTACAATCATCACTTCGAATGGATGAATGATTTTAGATGCTGACATATGGTTTTTTTTCTATTATTCTAAGTTCTGTAAAAAGGGTATATTAGTAAATAGTATAAATCATCACCAAATTTTATCGCTTTACTAAAAAAAATACTAGCGAGTGGAATGTGCACTGTCAATCTAGATGGTGCGTACCCGTCCCCTCGGGCCGGCATAGCTGAGGCGATTGCCGCCTGTAGAGATTTCACTGTAGTAGCAGTTGTTTCTGTCCATGGACCGCACTCTAGTTTTACATTAGGCAGACAGGAGTGTTGTCATATGCTGAGCTGCAATAAAAAAAGTTTAAGTCCGAATTCTTTTCTTTTTTTACCCAAATTCCCTGTCTCCAAATCTATGATATAATTTATACCTGATGTAAACTGACTAATAGTTGATGTGCAAGTTAAATGCTAAGCTTTTGCCGATTGTACATATGCATACAATGCACCGCTGAAGTCAACGTTGTTTGTTACTGAATACCCAAAACCCAAAAACTAACATCTATTCTTAATCAGACCCATTGTTTATGGAAATATGTAATTACTATAAGATAAAGTTTTATTTTCTACGAAAGCGAGGTAATTAATATGATTTTAATCATAATTAATTGGTCTTGGTATTCATATGTCAGCACTTATTTATTTTTTATTGCATCTTCAAAGTATGTATACTTTTATGTATGTATATTTCTTTTTTTTTTTAACTCCTCTAGTTGTAGGAATGAATACAGGAACAAGTCCCCTTTTAGCCTAAAATGTAGCATTGATGTTACCTTTGCCTGTCCTAATTTCTGTCGTGTATCGTTTTGACTGTATGTAGTAAATGTTGTCATAATAACTTATTTTTTTGTGCAGCGTTTCTATTTGTCAGGCTTTTAATGTCGTTCATATTCGCTTAAATGTCGCTTTTTATTGCGTAAATGAAATACTTTTTTTTATTATCATTCAAATGATTATTTTGCATACACGTGTAGTTAGGCATCTTTGTCGTCCCCATCTTCATAATGATTGTTTATTCATCTGAACACAATGAACTTTTAACCGATTATTTTTCTACAGCTATTTTCAGAACACCTACTATTGTATTATAATGTTTTGTTATATATATATTAAAAACCCAAATGTGTGTATTTTTTTTTTAAACACCGTCCTATTATTCCTGGATTCTTTATTAATAATAAGTAAATATTAATTATCTAAATTTATGTATTAATTTTATATTTGGATGCCCTTGTGCGTTTGACTTGGTAAAATTGAAAACATACATTTGCGTTGAAAATTGTGTCAATTTACAGATTTTATGTATTAAAATTAGATTTATAGTATATTGTATTTTATAGGGTTAATATCACCTTTAGCAAGGTATCATATATTAGTGACGGCTCACTCATTCATCAATTTACATAATAAGTCTGATCAATTGTAATTGCAATTACATAGTCATTAATCACGTCCTCATACTCCATTATTTATTTGCAGTACATACATTGTAGTGGTTCAAATTAAAAACCGTATAGAAAATATTCCATTGTAATGTGTATTTACTAGCAAATCTCTACTCCACGTGTGATTACAAGCATGTCTCTTACAGGATGCTGTAGAGGCATCTATTGTGAACGAGGTAAAGCGGAAGGAGCCCGATGACAAGACCCAAAAGGTAACGTTGGATTATCGCTCTATATTCGAGGTGGTGGATTTAACAGGAGTTGTAGCGTAGCATTTTTCACACATTTCCACTTACAGCAGAGCTAGGTGTTCGTAGATGTAGATCGTTGTGTTGAGGATGCCTCATCGTCGAGATTATACATCTTGTGACAATCTTTCAAATGTATGTTTTAGTACTCATGTAACTGATTGTTGGTGAAAGTTAGATTTTTGTTAATCCTGTTGCAGACATCTCATATTTGTATCTAAAAGTCCTGTCAACACTTCAATATCCTTCGCGGTAGATATGAACTGCAGTCTTTAGAGAATCATACATATTAAGATCGGAGCTACTAAATGTGAAGTCAAATATTACGACCGGTATAATTGATGATCATGGTTGCCTATCACTATTCTAAAACTACAATATGGAATATTTTTCATTCGGTGTAATTATTATTCAATGCCACGTGTTACGCGGCGTAAGTTTTTTCTGAACAATACATTTTTTAATAATATGAGTTTTAAAGAAATCATGTTTTAAATATGATTAGGAGTCCCAGTCAGGTCTACGATCTATAGTATTCGATCTTAACTCCTTTAAAATAATGTAATCGTAGTCATCGTATGTCACTTCAGCAATATTTACAAAATCTTGTTATGACCGACTCCGGTTCAATTATGCCATTATACATTTTTGTAATGAAATTGAAGGTTGTTGTTTTTATACCACCGTTGATGAACAAGGTAAATAAACCATGAAACAGCATCTGTGGCCGCACTACCAGTTGTTAAACCAGAGTATATGTACGTTTACTAGAACAAACCTTTAATAAACCACTCGCAAATTGTGGGTCATGTACAAAAATTCAAATGTTATTTATGTTCTTGGATCACGTGAATTTGTTTTACAGTTTTCCAATTTGGACTATTTTGTGTTTTACACTTATCCACATTTTTATCTCTAATAGCATTAATGAATAAATAAACAAAAACAAATTAATCTTGTTTGCGCAATTGAATGATGAAATTTAATAAATATTCGCATATTTCGTTTATATTATTTTTAAAAATGCCGTTAAGAAGTTTTACTGTTGAAAAACTAAGAAGGTCTATGTCTCTATTAAAGTAACCCAACACTGAGCGTGATGAGCTCAGTTGCTCTTACACGATTATCAGACATCAGTAAAGCACGGCCACGTTATTGGGGAACAGAAAATACGTTCAATACGATAGAGAGAACGATTTAAAAAGATGTGTGTTATCTGAATTTTCGTATGTAATCGGTCCACTTCAATTTGTGATCAATTTATAGTGAAGAACATATATAAACACGTAGATGGGATGCAATATATTCCAGTGATATCCATTGATTATAATAAATGGTAAGAAGCCGCACATGATCACTGCGATGCATAATTCGTAATTCTTTTTTTTTTTAATGCTTAGTCTATTTATATATTTTACTAGTCCCATTTAGTATTATAAACTATTTACAAGTCATTATAATAAACACATCATTATTAGTAGGAATTGTTTAATAAATATTATAAAAGTATTACGAAACAGAAACCTAAAATCAATAGTGAAAAGAAAACTGACTGCATGCAGTATGTTGTCCTCAAATAACAATCGCTGCCACCAGAATTCCTTGTGAAAAGTATGAAAAAATCTCCTGAATTCAATGCTACAAAATAGTTACGGCATGTTAATTATTTAATTAATATAATATTAAACTTCAGTCATATCTGAATACATATTCAAATAATAGCAAGGAGTGGAAATTTGTGCACGCAGTCAGTATATACATATTTTAAATAAAATCGTACTTAAATATGGATTATACGTGCCGAAATGCATAAACATAACCAGCTGCACTAATATAAATAACTCTTAACATGCCGTTAACATGTGTAAAATTTCGCAACCACATAGGTATAACATCGCACCAAAAAGTATGTTAACCTTACAAACGAGTGATTACTTTTTCTGGGAGTATAAGATACATAAGGACTGAATGGAATAGAGCTGGTAGAAACAGATAATAAGAAATGAGAGTCAAGAAACAATGATGTATTTAATGTTAATGGCCAACACATGTATACTTATGAAGATGGAAGAATCCTTTAACCCTTAACAACCCACAAGTGTCTCGCGGACACGTTTTTGCGTTTGTTTACGTATAAAATCCGATTTAATTAAACTATCTCTATTGTATCGTGAAAGTGAAAATTTTCGTAATTATTAACAATAAAACAAAAGATCAAAAAGTGTCTAATTGACACATCAACATTTTGGTTGATTAAAGTATGTAGTATGAACCACATACATATTAGTAAAATATAAAAAAACCACCGATTCACTCACTCACTGACACCAAGTGCGGGAGTGAAATTTTCGGGGTGTATAGGGGTGTCGAAAAAATCTCGAGAAAAATACGACGTTGACCGGAAGTGACGGCGATATCTCTGAAACGGGGCGAATCGAGGCAGTCACCCCGAAGAGAAAGTTGTAGAGAATGTCATCTTATGGCGAAATTAAAAAAAAAATATTTCAAAATTGGGCAAAAAAATCCCATACAAACCGATCGGCCCTCGATCATAGTTCCATCTCCCTCTTTTTCATCAGTCAGTGCATAAGGCGAAAGCGAGAGGTTCGGAGAGAAAAGTTTTCATACGGCCGAATCTTCGGGACGAACGATCGAAACGGCTATATCTTGGTCAGTCGGTCGGTTGGCGCGGCCGTGTGAACATCGAATTTGCTCCGCGCCACGGACTCCTCAATTGAATATTTTGAACAGCTATATCTCGAAAAGTAGATACGTCAGAGTAACCATTTAAAGACCAATTTTGTTCAGTATGGCCAGCACTATTTTTTTTTGTTTTTGTTTTAATTTTTTAAAATCACTATTACTCAAAAAGTACATATGTTAGCGTAACAGTGTAAAGACCAATTTTGTTCAGAAAGGCAAACGCTTTTAGACAGCGAGATAATTTTTTTCAAAACTATCCTAAAATCTTTTCCTTCTAATCCGTTTTACGACAAAGAGGGCCTCTTGCGCCCGAGGCAATTACACAACAGCTAGTATACACATATAGCTAGTAGGTAATATCAAATCACAGAGCATTGTTTATGTTACAATAGTTGCCTTTGTACACATGATTTTGACTATTTGACCAAATGGTTTCAATGTTTAGATATTTTTGCGATAAAGCATGTTGTGTTCTGACTTGGGTTTTTTTTTAAGAAATTACTATAAATAAATAGGCTACTTGACAAAATTTAACGTGTTCGTGAAGAAAGCCATGAAGGCAGATATGTAACACATAGAAATCCAAACGTGAGAAGCAGTCAGACTCCTCATAGAACAGAATCGGAGTTGTATTCATAAGGTGCTTTTTTATCGGGGCAAGATTTCAAATATTCAACTTATTTTCAACCAACATATATCTATTCTGAAGCACATAGTGTTACAAAAGCGAGTGACTCAATCGAAATGCGAGCATTTTTATGACTATTGATTAATTATATCTGTAGACTTTATTTTTGTTATATTGCATTAAAAAAAAATGTATTATACCAATAAATCCTATTATATTATCATAATACTTTACATAATATCTTCTGTAAATTTACGTTTTGTTTTCATGCAAATGCCCTAGCTTTGTCAAGTCGTCCGTTGGACACTACTGGGTTGTTAAGGGTTAACTAGGTTGATACATTTTTTATCGCAGAAAAAAGTATTCACTGCAAGTAGTGGGCGACAGCTAGGCAATGTCCATACTTATTTATATAATTAGGTAGTACTGTAGAAGGGTATTATAACATTGCAGGCCGCTTCTCTGGGGGCAAAGCCAGAAAACGCTGACGGAGACGTTTTAAAGGCGAGCGATAACAGTATGCGAGAGGAAGAAAATAAATTACGAAACGAAGTGAATGAGTTAAAGGTGTTTGTTTGTAATTGATTAAAATTACATAATATGCAGGTGTCTAATTTAACTGCCGTTTGTGTGTAACAGGAGGAGTTGCTGCGTCTGCGCCAGGCTCGGGACGGCAGGAACCTCGGCCCTCACCAGTACAGTGCGGGCAGACCCACCGGTCAGAACTCGCTCTTGCCGTTGCTGATGATCGCCGTGGGCATGGCCTTCTTTGGCATCATTATCGGCAAGTTCATGATGTGAATGCGATGTCAGCTTGCGTGGCCACACAACATTTGTAATTCACTCCCTCTATTGTCCCTCGTAATTTTTAAATTTAATGTAAAATTCCATATGTACCTATATTTATAATGGTTACGTTTCTTATTTAAATCATTATATCGTTCGTAGGTTAACATTGATGTGATTTCTAGTTATTGTATGACTAAGTTGTAGTAGACTTCTTTATACTATATTTTAAAATTAGTTACTTTTGTGTTTTTGGTCACACAATTGCTATTTTAAGTAATATGACAAAGTTTTTATTGTATTTAAAATAAATCTAGAATTCAGAATCATATACCGGTCGAAATTTACTATTCGCAATAAACAACATTCCGACATGTAGACAATGCCGGTTAATTTAGTATAGGGTTAAGTTGGATTTGACGAGTGATTTAAAAGTAACTCGGGGGTGGCATTTAAGGGTTTGAACGTCATTACTCTGTACTATGATAGACGTTGTATTTATTGGTAATTTATTTACGGTACTGGAAATTGTTAACGGTATATATACTCGTATATAATCATGCATTTAAAAAATTTATATAAATTTTTCTTTTTATTTAGGTACGTAATAAAAAATCTTTATTTGACACAAATCATTAAGCATGTTTTAAGCAAGCATCTTGTGTGATTGGTATATGATTCTCATTAATAATGCATGCTTATTTGTTATATATATCATATATTTATGTGTAGGGGCTTCTGAGTGATTACGTTCGATAAATAAAATCGCAATAAATAGTATCAGTTTCGTGTTGTATGAACTTCGCTATATCGTTTTTGAATAAAAGACTTAATTTATGAGTATAATCTTATTTTTAATTTCTTTCCATTACCCTTCCAACCTGACATGAAAATGTCGGGCCAACGTCCTTTTTCACTGTATTATGTATGGGCTGAATAAGTGCATATTCTGTGCATTGACATAATGGTTTGTTTAATCAATATACAGGTTGATTTCGTAATTCATTGAGTCCAAGTCATGCTATCAAAATATGATAAACAAATAGCGCAAACTTGGTTAATTTATTGGAGACTTATTATAAATTTAATACATACTTTATACGATCGATATCCCAGACTGTACGAGTAACGTCAGTTAAATATAACCTAACAATAATAGTTTACCGAGAGCGACATAAATTGTATTTTGGAACCGCATCTAAGTTCAGAGGGTACTAAAGGCAAAGTCCTCGCCGTCAATTCAGTCTCTGTTCGTAATAGAACATTGTATATTGAAAAAATATGCTTCGCAAACTTTAATTTGGGATCGATCCTATTTCCCTGAATATTTCTTACAATGCAATAAGGTCGAAAACGCCCTCTGAAATTGCATTGCTTAGCAACTTACCTATATCAACTTCCGTCAGGTGCATATAGGTAATAATCAATTCATGAAATACAGGCGAGCTGCTCTAGTAGTTAGCATTAAAAATTTATAGCACGCTACTCCTTTGCTCAATACAATACTTAAATAAACACAAAATCGATGTCGCTTCGAATACTTTTAGCATCGCAATTAAATACAATGACCTGAAAAATAAATATTCTCAGAAACGGTCTCGTTTTTGTTAGGGTTATAGATAGCCTTATATGCTCGGAGCCCACTGGCAGCACTGCACGGTAATTGACTTACTTTGTATAATAGTTTAAATTTTAAAAACAATGCTCGGTATCGAGGGATGCTTGGCGCGCTTCGTGCTACTAGTAGGCGTCCGGTCTAATAATGTTTGTAATTGTTACAAACATATTTGTTAAATTTCTTAGAAATCATAAGTCAAGTTAGCATTAACCTTGACCTCCGTCGGCGTGACTGCAATATGTTAGTTACATAATAATATTGGCAAAACCAAACTATTGTATATATTATAATAAATAATTTCAGTATTTGTCTGCCAGTATAGGTGCGATATACGAGTATATTATAATGCCAACCTTAATTTCCTTCTAGGAGCTCAAACCCTAAATACTTTAACCTAAAATTTTGTTCATAACTCAGCTTAGTAATCTCTACTCTACCTACCATCTTCGGTTGCCACTGTGGACACCCGGATTTTTTTTTTAATGTTTAATAGGCAAGCGTTTGACCACACCCTGCCTGGTGTTAAGCAGTGATGTGGTCTAAGGTGGAGCACGCCTGCCTATGAGGTACCTGTTCACCTTCTATTTGAAGACACCTATGTTGTACGTGTCGGGAAACACAGACACCGGGAGGGAGTTCCACAGTTTCGCAGTACGCACGAGGAACGTGTTGTCAAAACGCCTCGTACGCACTTTAGGAACTTGAACCATAAACGGATGGCACCTCTCCGGGTGCCTGGACGTCCGATAGAAGAAAGGGGACGGTAGAACCAGGTTGTGTAGCTCTTGGGCACACTCCCCGAAATGTATCCGGTAAAAAACCGTCAAACTGGCGACATTCCGTCGGTGCTCAAGGCTTTGTAGCCGAGACTCGACTAAAGTGTCATCCCCTATTAGCTTCCTGGCGCGCTTCTCAATCGACTCCAATGCCGCTAGTTGGTATTTGGCAGAGCCATCCCAAAGGTGAGAGCAGTACTCCATGCAGGTCCTCACCTGCGCTTTGTTCAGAGTGAGTAGCTGCTATATATATATATATATATATTTAAAATAATATAATAAAATTTAAAATTATAATAAAAAGATCCCAGACTGTATTTACACCATGTTTTGCTAAATGGATGACACCAGTGGCAGCGTTGCCAGACGTCCCGATTTTTAAATGAAAATTAAATGTCCCGCTTCACGGACTTGTGACGTCGGATGAGTATAAAGCTTACTGTAAACTGTGTAAAAAGAGTTACAATTTGTAACTCACTCTTCAGACTATTATTTGAAACTTTTTCTAACGGACACATTCCTCATACATTTTGATATAACTATCGTTTACGATCTGTCAAATTTGTATGGTTATAAGGGTTTGTTACGCAAACCGAAGAATTCAGAAACCGGCCATGAAAAGACTCAACTATCTAACGATAGGGTAAATCTGATTTTAAATATCATATTTTTATTAAAGTACATTTATTAAAGAACATTATTGTCACGTAAATGTAATTTAAAACTTAAATAAAAGATACATATTTAAATACTTCTGATTATATATGTTTTTCGAAGAATCCCGCTTTTTTCACTCCGAAATCCCGACTTGGTAAAAATAAAATCGGGTAACGCTGACCAATGGGTTTTTAAGTCACGCTGAGGTTGTATGTTAAATGGAAAGAAAGTAAGTAGAAATAAAAGAGATAAAATATTTTACCAGAAATTTATTAAACTTCTTAAAATATGTAACGATGATACATTTACTTAGTAACATTTAAAGGATTCTCTAACCTACAATAAAGGCCATAGAATGTTACAGACATTTTTGGAAATGTAATAAACATACAAGAAGCTTTAGAAAGACAGTTACAATACGATAAAGATAAAAATGCTTTTTTTTTATGTCACGCCTTTCTCCTACAGGTATTTATTACAATTGGTTGTTAAAATAACTTCGGCCTAACAAATGTTTGAAGAGATAATTTTTAACTCTCATAGAATTGAAATAGGTACGCAGTATCTGCCAGTATTCGTTAATATGACGGTAGATCGTCCTATTTTTTATAATTGCAAAGGTTGATTTCAATTATTATTCCCATAATTTTATCTACAAACATTTATTGAACGGAGATCCGAGAGAAGGTTTATGTAAATATATTAAAATTTGACCCATTTCAATTAATTTTTTTACGACGAATATTACTCTTATACAGTTTTCATTGGCAACCAGCAAATCTTTAATATCGTATTATAAGAGTTATCGTTTAATCGTCGTAGGGGCAAATGTTAATACGCACAACTTAATGCTATTTTACAATTATTAGAAATATAAAATCGAGAACATCTTCGAGACAGAATACTAAATATAAAACAAGGAGAAAGGCGTGTTATACAATATTTTATTATAATAGATACAATAAATTGTTTTTAATTTATAACTAAATAAGGATTAAAATAGTAAGTGAAATTAGATACTCCTAAATATATTTCAAATTAATTAAATAGTGAGTAGGATATAGATAAAATTTGCTACACATTTTCGCTTAATTAATCTATTTAAATCGAACAATGATAAAATATACCTACTGATGGACAATAATGGTTAGCTGAATGACATTATCGAAATCTATTCATTTATTACTAAAATACATTAATATATTTGCTGTAAAATGTAAATTTCTTAATCGTCGCTTAAAAGAATAGTACTCGTATATAGCTCAAAAATTTCGAGATGTGCTGCTATTCAGTCTAAACGACGATATGCATAAATAATTATTTTAATTTGTAAATAATAATTGTTCTTGTAAACTTAATGAGGCACAGTTTTATTGGTTAGTTTGTAATAGACTACGTCTAATATAATTTACAAACATATTTTAATAATTATTATGATTGTTTAAATTTAAATATAATAATATAGTTATCGTTTGTATAATTTTTGTTAAATTTATTATTGTCATTCAAAACTCAATTATTTTGGTGTCTTGTATTGTAAATTCTATAGCAATGTAGTTATAATAATAACATCTGATTATAACACTGGAAGTGATGTTTTTCTGAACTAGTATTTTAGAAGAATAGTAAGTGGTAGTTTTGCTGTTTGACAGCCAACATGTTTGCTAGCGAAAAGCTGTGTAATTTTCTCAAGTTATATAAACTTTGTCTATTCTATATTAATAAAGCCCGTATTTGCATGAATTAAGACACTCTGTTACATTAGTATAGTGTTGTTTGCAGTTATTCTAATTTATAAGAAAGTCTAAACCAGAAAATTGATCTAATTGAGTGCACTATTTCTTCTATTAGACCTACGAATAGTTTGAGAGTTGAATGTTACTATTAATTACAGATAAGCAAAATAAATACGATACTAAATTCATAATATGTGGCATTCCACCCCGATAAGACTTTTGCTATATTTAAATTTCATTTATTTGAAATACAATTTTATAATAAAGAGATTGACCCAAAGACATCCCTAATTGCATACAATTTTATTTTAAGTTTTCTTTTGATATTTGTATTATACTAAAGATAAATTTGATAGGATAGTTATATGCATTTTATGAATAGCAACAATAGTAAAAATCGAGAAGTGAGATCATGGAAATGCACAGTGACACTAGAATAAAATAATTTGACTAGAATAACATTAACTATTTACTATCTAAAGCGTGAGAGAGTATTTGCAAATTAAATAATATCAGTCGAAGGTTCACAAATCAATAAAAAAGTAACAAAAATTATATTATATTAAGTAAAATATATATTTTCCCGTTAGTTTTACTCTGTCCAAATATATAATACTATGTAAATGTATAATGCTACCCAGCCTTTGTGCCAGACTCTGGCAGAAGGCTCGGAGATATCTATGTTAAGGCCAGCAGCCATGGATGCCCCATGCCGATCCATCGGTTCACCCCAAAGGTGCGTCATGTACCTAGAAGAGTCCTAGATGTTCGTCCTGAATCAGCGAAACACTTGGACATTAATGATCTGCTCTATGACCTTGCACAACATTGAGGTGATGGCTCTTACGGCGGTAATTGGCAGGATCTGATCGGTCACCCTTTTTGAGTACCGTTTGCTCGTTGACCGCCTTCCACGACGCCGGCACATGGCCCCGCGAGATTAAATAGGCGTGTCAGGACCGAACAAGCGCTGGAATGCCTTCGGGACCAGAAGCCTTTCGGAGATCGAGAGACAACAGCGTCCTGCAGACAAACTATTGCCGGAATTTTATTTCCGGCATATGTTGTCCACAGTGGGGTGCTGGCCCCGCCGTCCTCGAGTCAAAAGTTCTCGGTCAGATTCCAGCGGTGGCAGTGACGAGCGACCACGACCTTGGCGAGTCTCCAAAAATGAATGGAAATTACTTTTATATGATGTGTACACGTATATATTATACATATACATTTTTACTGGACAGAGCTAATTGGGTATAATTTAGAATAGTAATAGATTATACCCCTTACTTATAAAAAAAAGTTATTAATTGTTTAATTGGTCCTGTCACTTTCTTACTTATATTTGACAGAGTGCACAAGCGCGATAAGAACCGAAGTTACTTTTTTATAAGTAAGGAGAAAGTCGTGAGGAATGATAGAAGAAAATATATTAAGATAAAATATAAAAGAAGATATATGAAGACAATAAAATAACACCTATAATAAGATACTAGGCTCGTCAGTATCGTCCGCTATTCATTAAGCTAAACGGACAGTGTGCATTAGATAACATTTGCTGTGTTTTTATATTTTAATCTAATCTTACGCTTTGAAAATTATCCCTAAGGCGAAAACAAGCCACCATCCTCGTGTCAAAACACTAGTTATAATCGCCGACCACAAACTATGTCGAAGCATGATAACATTGGACGCGTATTTTCATCGCAAGATAGGAAAAATCGAAGCAAAGGGGTTAGAATTCTGAATCAAAGAGGGTTCACTGTGCCAGAAATGTCGCCCTGTTAGTGCATTAATTTAATTTTAATATAAATTCATCGATCATCAGACATTTAATTACAATATTTTTAAAAAATCTTTTTATACTTTTGTTTATTCAATTATTTTTTAAAATGTTATTCCAATTTCCCCTTTGCATTATAGTAAAAAACCCTCTTATAAATTTATTGCCAATAGGATGTATGGCAGTGGCATTTTTTCTCCCTGCTTTCTAATATTTATTAACATCTAAGGCACATAATCGTCGTATATATTTATTTGATACGTCGTATATATATCGTATATATCATCAAATAAATACATACAATGATTACTGTAGTATCTATAAGGTAAGTCGACCTAACATACTTTTTTTTATATAATTTCTTTTTATGTTTTATTTTAAAAAATCTTAATACAGTTTATATATATAGAACACTACGATATTTAAAATTGAGCTCTTAATAATTTCTCTAGCTGTAAAGTTAATGTTAATTAAGTTTTATTTTTTTCATGAATCTATAAAATTACGGCGTGACAATTGTATTGTAAAATTATTATCATTGCTTATGGTAACTTAAAAAATAAATATTACCGTACCTCATATTACTTCCAAATCGAATGCGTTTCTCGACCTATAAGGATACAGAGGTACTGATGTCAAAACAAGTGTCCGTATCAATTGTCTTGTGGGGTAAGCACGAACCAACCATCGGCTTTTGAATTCGAGCACATTTCGATGGCAACACCACAGCACAATTGTCAAGAGAGATATTCCGTAGAATGTAATAATAATAATATTTAGACAATTATTTTTTACACGTTTCCTTAATACTATATCTCTGTAACAATTCGTTTGTGGTGTTGCTAACAAAATGTGCTCGAAGCCAATCTGTTCTAAAGTCGCACAGTGATTCGTGTTTACCCCACTGAAGGATAGGAAAGGGCATCTCTCCCGGCCACATTAGATTAAGTTTACTCCATCCTTTTTGTCATGCTGAAGACACCTCTTAAATCGAAGGTCTGACGTCACTACAAGAGCTGCAGTAACGATCGGTAATAACAAGATGAAATATAATTTTGTTTATTTATTATTATGCTCGTTGTTATCTCGTTCCTCGATGATAATAGGTAACAATATGATCGAAAACGAAGGTGATTTAAATATATTAGATACCGAAAATTTAGAAAATATAAACCCAATGACCAATGACAACTTAGAATCAGTTGTATGTCCGGAAGCTTTACCGGAAGAGTCATTAAATGAGGACATACTCCAAGTTTTAGGGGGTGCTCCCCCACCCGTACAAAAGGAGAATAAATTACGCAAAGAAATAGCCGAAAGATGGTCCGAAGTCCTCACTAAAGGAATTAAAAAAGAGGAAAGGGAGGAGCTGAACAAAGATTATCCTCCCTTTACGAATTGCAAGATGGAGGTACCAAAATTAAATCCCGAAGTAGCTGCGGCACTCAACGAAGCCGGTAGAAAAAGGGACTCCATCATTGAAAGCAGACAAAAACAGCTGTCTACGGCTTTATCCGCTTTGGGCGATGCATTGCAGTTATGCATAAAACAAGATTTTGAAAATAAAATTAGCATCATTAAAAAAGTTAATGATGCATCAAGATTATTGTGCGACTCCTTGTATTTAGATACAAGGGGTCGTAGGTCCTTAGTCTTATCGACCATTAACAAGGATTTAAAAGAGTCCTTGTTACAAACCGAGCCACAGGCTTTTTTATTCGGGGAAAATTTATCTGAGAAAATAAAAAACGCAAAAACAGTCCAGAAGTCAGGAGAAGAACTAAAAATAAAACTAAAAAAGCCTCCTTTGACTAAAAGTACGGACTTCAAAGGCCCCTCCACAAGCCAGAGTTTAAACTGGCGGGGGCCTCCACGGGTGATAAAACAACTAAAATCAGCTGTAGGGGGGCCAGCCAACAGAGGACGGTTCCAGAACCAGAAAGACAGAAAGATAACGGAGAAGCTTCAACAACACAAAAGATAAATCTACAGGTTACCTACCTGTGTTGTCATTATTTTATAAAAGTTGGGAACTTATTACAAAGGATCCTAATATTCTGAATTGGATTAAAGGTTACCAAATACCTTTTCAAAATAAACCTGTGCAGACCTTCATACCATCAAATGATAAATTTACAGATTTAGAATTAACTAATTTAAATTCTGAAATTCATAAATTATTAAAAAAGAAGGTAATTGAAGAGTGTGATGCAGTAGAAGATCAATTCTGCTCATCCATTTTCTTAATAAAGAAACCTAATGGAAAATACAGATTTATATTAAATCTGAAAAAATTAAATGCCTTCATCACAACAAATCATTTTAAACTAGAAGGTTCTAGAACTGTGTGTAAACTGTTACAACAAGATGATTTTTTAGTTTCTTTAGACCTCACCGATGTTTATTATATGGTGAATATTCACTCTGATTATAAAAAGTATTTACGTTTTTATTTTAGACGGAAATTATAGCAGTTTAATGTTTTACCATTTGGCTTATGCACAGCACCTATTGTATTTACAAAAATAATGAAACCTTTTGTAGCTTTTTTGAGAAAAAGGGATTTATCTCAGTCGTTTATTTGGATGATTTTCTTATTATTAGCAATTCTTATAAAGAATGCTTGAAAAAAATGTCTGAGACTATAAAGGTGTTAGTTTAGGTTTTTTAATTAATAAGGATAAGTGTAGTTTTACACCTTCACAAACTTGTAAATTTTTGGGTTTTAATTTTGATATAAAAAATATGATAATAAGTATAACGAAAGAAAAGAGGGAACATTGTTCAAGTTTAATAAATAAATTATTATTTAAACATACAATTAAAATTAGGTTTTTAGCCCAAGTCATAGGTACTTTAATTTCAGTATGTCCAGCTATAAAATATGATTTTCTTTATACTAAAAGTTTAGAAAGATGTAAATATTTAGCATTAAATCACAACAATTTACATTATGAAGGGAATACCAATTTAACTATAGAATGTAAGGAGGACCTACAATGGTGGGTTAATAATGTAATGAGTTCTGTTTCTAGTATAAGAAAAAATAATTATGTAATGAAAATATTCACAGATGCCTCCACCTCTGGGTGGGGGGCGTCTTGTGGATCAGAAACTGCTAGTGGTGTATGGACTAAAGAGGAATCTGAGTTACACATTAATTTGTTAGAACTATTAGCCACTTTGTTTGGATTAAAATGCTTTGCTAATAATTGCAAAAATTGTGACATCTTGCTTAGAATTGACAATGTAACTGCAGTCTGTTATATCAATAGATTAGGTGGAGTACAGTTTCCACATCTACATGCTATTGCAAAAGACATTTGGAAATGGTGTGAAGCTAGAAATTTATGGATTGTGGCATCATATCTTAATACTAAAGAGAATGTTTGTATAATTCCAGGATTCCAGGATATAATTGATGGTCGGTGTATTGTCAGGGAAACATTCTTAAATTTGGGATTGGGTGATCAAGCGGTCGATCAACCCGTTGTTGTAAATTCAGTAAGTTTGCTATAAACCGAATGAAGCTGGTTACAGGTGCACTACCAATAGTCACGGGATGCGTTCCGAATTTTTCTATTTATACCTTAGCTTTAAAATTATGTGGCGTCTGCGATGAACTGGGCCGAGACTACACTGTTACCTATTATCATCGAAGAACGAGATAACAACTTCGCATAATTTCTGTCGAACTTCACTTACAGGTGGTTCGTTTGACTATATAATTATTTGTCAGTAACACTTGCCTTGATATATTGTACTAATTTAATCATAATAAATAGCTTACTCTTATTTATTAATATGTTTTACACAAGGTGACTACAATAATTTTAGAATATGTGGTATTCGTTTGTTTCCGACTATAAAACTTATACCCAAATTTGTACTATATAAACCTATTAATATTAAATACGGTATAGGTCGTGTCAAACTTTATGGCGTCTCGGAAGTTAACTGCGGGCACTATTTTTTGTGATAATAAAATTAATAGTTAATCTTAAACATGAATAGAACATATAACAATAACCTGCGGGCGGGTAGGAGTACCCTTCCCTCTCACGTTCATCGTGTCCCGCTGTACTCAATTTGTGTACACTGTGCGACTCGTGCCTAACTTCAGAGGCGCCATAAAGTTTGGTTGGTACTATATCAATTCTTAGTATTCAAATTCACTCATTATTCATTAACTAATTAAAACTATTATGGACAATTTAAATATTTTTACGTTATTACAGGTTATTCCAATTAAAAGTATTTTTTTAATTAACTATAGTTATGTTTATGGTAACGAATTTGTTTTCCTCGTTAACATTAAACGGTTAATCCAAATACGTAACAAACATCTAAACAATCATACATTCCCAATTATAATTTAACTGAATTTAAATTGTCCATAATAACGATTTTTAACAATAACTTTTAAATTACGGTCGACCTACCTTACTTATATTTATATTTACTGTACCCATGACGTTGGTACCCACAACGGTTCGGATTGTACTCGCCAAGAAGCCTTTAAGAGTTGTGTGAGCGCAGTAGCAAGATCTTCGTTCACTATTTCTTCATCAGCCATATAACCATACAAATAATTTATTCTGTTTGTCGAACGAATTATATCAGAGAACTCCTCCGCCTGTAATAGAATAAGTTTTTATTTTATTATTTTAACACAGATGTAAAGCTAGCTATAGTGCGGTCCATGAACTCAACTGCTACTACAGAGATTTTTTACAGGCGACAGTCGCCTCCGCTATGCCGGCTTGAGGAGATAAATGTGCACCATCCAGATTGACAGTGCTTACTACCTGGTTACTTTCAAACAGTTCCAGAAACGCGACAAAGTCACTTCACAGTGTTTTTTTTTAATTTATCGCATTATAAATGTACAGTAAGCTATAATCTAGATTAGTAAACTAAATAATTAAAGAGCGACCGTGGTCTAGCGGTAAGACGCGTGAACTCACGATTGATGAGACCCGTGTTCGAACCTCGCTAAAGACCGGTACCAATGTAACTTTGTTATATGTACTTTGGTCGCTCAGTGCCTATAGGCACTATTAAAGAGTGGTAGGCAGACTGATGATGGTTATTTGTCCAGTCTGTCGTCCTGGGGCAGTACCACCACTTTCGAATGTAACACCCGTGAAGTGACCTTGTCGCGTTTCGGGAATAGTTTGAAAGTAGCCAGGTATAAGAGAAAAGTGTGCACTGTCAATCTAGATACCATCTAGATTCTAGATGGTACATGCTCGTCTCCTCAAGCCGGCATAGTGGAGGCGACTGCAGCCCATAGAGATTTCTCTGTGGTAGTAGTTGTTTCCATTCATGGACTGCACTCTAGCTTTACATCAGGCGGAGTGTTGTCACATGTCGAGCTACAATAAAAAAAAAAATAGGTAGACTATTTATTCTTCTCAGCTGCTTGGAAATCGCCAAGATTGCCAGAAGTATACACCTAAATTTCTTTCTTTTGTATTAATTCAAAACAATAAAATCATACATTTAAGGGTTAACGACTACTTGAATTTTGATCAGCATTATGTGGTGCAACTGGACCTTAACTAAATATAACAAAATACTCACTGTAAAGGCTCTAGAATTTTCCTTATCGAATGTAGAACGTGCGTGCGCTGCCGTACGAGTATTGATAAGCTTTTCAAGTGTCGGTGGTTTTATGAACACAATGTATGGACGTAGACGAGGAGTTCGCAGCATCTTGAGCGCCTGCCAGTGAGGACTGAGTACACATACGCGCCCTAACAAATATTAACTATTATAATATCTTATACAGGTTCAAAAGTAAAAGGCCGAGGCCTGGGTATGAGTTTATATTCGGCAATAGGAGCGCCTCTTTAAAATATATATGCCTGATTAGCAGAGAAAACTCACTTTACGCCGTGAGAGTGTAAATACTTGGCTCTCAGATTGATGAAGGTTATTAGCCCAGTAGTACTACCACTTTCGAATGTACCTTGTCGCGTTTCGGGAGCAGTTTGAAAGTAGCCAGTTAAAACGAGTTTTTTTATTTTTTTTATTTTAGCACGTCATATGACCGTACTCCGCCTGATGTTAAGCCAGAGTGCGATCCATGAACGGAGGCGACTGCTGTCAGAGCAGGGGATCTGCAGACAGCAGTCGTGCCCGCTATACCGCGCTTGTAGAGTGTCGAGTAGAGTGGCCACTATCAATATAGATGGTGCATACTCGTCTCCTCAAGCCGCCATAGCGAAGACGACTGCTGCCTGTAGAGATTTCTCTGTAGTAGCAGTTGTTTCCACTTACGGATCTCACTATAGTTGAGTACAGTAATATAGTCAATACAATATTCTTAGAAGTCTCAGCGTTTACGCTGATTGGTGATCGTGGGCGTGATCATCCCGGCAGATATGGTAACACACAGAGAATGAGGAAGCTCTGACTTCACCATGGTGTTTGGTCTTTTGTCTCTGCACGAGGGATCAGGGAGCACAAGTTCGGGGGTCGAAGAAACACACGTTAGAACGAGAAAAACGTTCCCTGCAAAGTATGAAATTTATAATAACCTGAATTAATAATAGACTCGACACTCTCAGCTGATGTGCCATACAAATTGCCCTTATACTCTCCGTGTTCTATGAATTTGCCATCGACAATATCTTGTTCCATTTTCTCACGGCTCACAAATACATATTCTTTTCCATTCTGCTCGCTCGATTTTAATGGTCGTGATGTAACTATAAGTAAAAACAAGAGTCATAAATAATATGGTTGGTAAAACAAGTTCTTTATTAATGATATCCTACGTAATATGCATACCACTCTTTAATAGTACCTATAGGCACTGAGCGACCAAAGTATATACATAACAAAGTTACATTGGTACCGGTCAGAGTTACCGAGGTTCGAACACAGGTCTCATCGATCGCTTACCGCTAGACCACGACCGCTCTTCCTCATTCTATCCGCTATCATGACCCCACATACCCTCAATGACCGCATTTCTACTGGATTAATTTTACTCTTAAGGCGAGTACAGACTTACGAAATGTAACATGCAATGAAAGAAATTGCCGTCCACATTGTCGCAATGTATCATGCAACGTAACAGAATTCCCATAGTGTGGACGCATTTCAGCTCGTGCGCGCCGCGATCCGCCTATAGCCTGTTTTTTTGCCGAACACAAAGGGGCGCGCTGTGTGCACGGAGCGCCTGCGCGGGGTGTGTGCTGTGGACAGCGGAACGCGCGCGAACAATGGCTTCGTCTTGTTCTCGGCAGACTGAACTATGTTCGCCACGCGCATGCCGGAAACAGACAGTACATGCTCGGTACGTGCGCGCGCTGCGTCCACACTTATAAAATGCTCCTTTCATGTTACATTGCATGTTACGTTTCGTAAGTCAGCACCAGCCTTTATGCTTCTTCTGCCACACCCAACATTCAGTTTCATGCATTATTACAACTACCGCGCTATGAACAATCACCGTGTCTTTTCGGCCACTATATATTTATCTAAAACAATACATACATGGTATTGGAGTGACGAATTTTTCAGGATCAGTAGCAATAAGACGTCTGCGAAGTTCATTTCTGCCAACACCAGGTGCACCGACCAATACGATGGGACGAATCATTCCTGTATTATTAAGTTCAATTAAAAAGTGTCATTAAAAAACTTTTACAGCGGCCGTGGTCTAGCCGTAGTACGTGTTAACTCACGATCGATGAGTATTGGGTTCAAATCTCGCTATGTACTAGTAGAGTGGTAGGCAGACAGTTGATGGTTAATAGCCCAGTCTGCCGTCCTTGAGTAGTACCACCACTTTCAAATGTAACAACCATGAAGTGATCTTGTCACGTTTTGGGGACAGTTTGGAAGTGGCCAGGTATAATGAGAGGAGTGTGCACTGTCAATCTGCACATTCGTCTCCTAAAGCCGGCATACCGGAGGAGACTACTGCCTGCAGAAATGTATCTGTAATAAACACGGTGTTGTCATATTCCGAGGTATAAATAAAAAAAAATTACCTGGTCTCGGATAAAGTCTGGCGACCTCTTCATATGTAGGTATATTCTCACGATCAAAATCGTCATTTTCTGTAATATCGTAGATAACCTTCTTCACTTTAGGTACAGATTTGCATGGCAATAGTGCCGTTGCGGTAGGGCTCGGAGAACACGGTGTTTTAGGTGTACAATCCGTATCATTTGGTCCACATAACGGCTTACCTGTTAATAATATTAATCATCAAAAATACGAGTTCTTAACATAACTAGGTCACGTCTGCAGGAACCCATGAGATTAGAATATTTAAAAGTCTATATTTGAGTTCTTTTAGTTTTGGAAATGTGACTTTTTAAAAAAATAAACATGAATCGATACTGTACTAACCATCTGAGGTTTGCGGGTCTGTCTGTCTTTCATGTATTATGCAGCCTTCTTGCAAAGCACGTGACGGTATAAGACCTGCTCTCATAACCCTGTCACCTTCACGTCTAGCTTGCCACCTTAAAATAAATGTATGTAATTATTTTTGACAGTTCAATTTAACAAATTTTAGACTTTAAAATAGTTATACTTAAGAGTACTAGGCGCGCATAAGATTGATGTTGGTTATTAGCCCAGTCTGCAGTCCTGAAGTAGTAACACCACTTTCGAATGTAACGTAACACCCGTATCCGTGTCGCGTTTCGGGATCAGTCAGAAAGTAGCCAGGTGTAATGAGAAGAGTGTACACTGCCTACCTTTCTTTTTAAAATACTTTTATTGTAGCTTGGCATGTGACAACACTCTGATGTAAAGCTAGAGTGCGGTCCATGAATGGAAATGACTGCTTAGTAGCAGTCGTACTACAGAGAAACCTGTGCGGGCAGCAGTCGCCTCCACTATGCCGGCTTGAGGAGAAAAGCATGTACCATCTAGATTGACAGTGCATACTCCTCTCGGTATACCTGGCTACTTTCAAACTATTCCCGAAACGCGACTAGGTCACTTTACGGGTGTTGCATTCGAAAGTGGTGGTACTACCCCAGGACGGCAGACAGAACAAATAACCATCATCAGTCTACCTACCACTCTTTATTAGTGCCTATAGGCACTGAGCGGCCAAAGTGCATATAACAAAGTCACATTGGTACCAGTCAGAATTAGCGAGGTTCGAACACGGGTCTCATTGATGGTGAGTTATCGCTAGACCACGGCCGCTCAGTGGTGACATTCGTCTTCTTAAGCCGGTCTTAAGATTATTCAAATGAATGTCTCCACTCATAGACTGCTTCATTGATCTTAAAATTAGGTGGAATAAATTAATATTTCTACATGCTACATACCAGTAAGCGTCATCCTGTGAAACAATATGTAAAATATCCCCTTTCTTAAAGTCCAAGCCTGCCTCTTTGCATGGAATGTACGGATCATCAGAAGAACTGTAGTTGAACAAAGCGCGGACTCGAACCTTACTTTCGCGGGAACCACCCTTGCCAAATGAAGGCACTAACTTGAAGGTTATCGTACCTTCGGAACTTCTCTGTAAGGGAAAAATTTTATTATCATTTAAAGATCAGATTAGAAAGTAGATTTTCTGTATCAATTGCTTTATTAACTAGGTTATTAGCCCAGTCTACCGTCCCGGTTGGACTTTGTCGTGTTTCAGAATCAGTTTGGAAGTAACCATAGCGGCAGTAGGCATAGCGGAGGCGACAGCTGCCTGTTGAAATTTATCTGCAGTAGCAATTGTTTCTATCAATGGACCGCACTCTAGCTTTACATTAGATGGAGGCAGTAAATTTTAATATTGTAAAAATATAGCTCACCAGTATAGACAAAACATCAGCAGGTGTTTTATTCTCCACACTAATGCCATTCACTTCAATAACTTCATCACCGGCGTGTATCAATCCAGAGCGATCAGCAGCTCCACCATGCATTACACGAGCAATGACAATCTTCCCTGTCTCTTCATCCGTTTTTATGGTAGCACCCTGTAAAAAATATATGTTATTTTTTTGTTGACTGTACTCTCAATACCTTTTTAAAAGTTTGTATAATAGAAATGTAATTAATTTATTTATATAAAAATATATTTATATAAAAAATTAAATAAAAAAAAATATAAAAGTAATGAATGACCGCAGTACATTTAAACCCTGAGAAACTGACTATATTTATTCAATAATTTAGTTAATTTAGTAATATATAACAAACATGAGAAAAATGTGTTTATTTTGAGCATGTAGTTTTTTTATTCATATTAAGGTCATCAATCCATATAAATTTAACAATATATATACAAACGTATTATACAAACCATGTAGAAGATATTATGTTTGAAAATATCTATAGTGTTCATGTGTGCAAATAATAAACTATAAATATAAAATTATAAACATAAATAAAGCATAACAAAATACATATGGATTACAAATACAATGGGACATCTAGAGATAGCAGCTAATAAATAATGTTTCAAATTGAAAACAAATACAATGAGATGCTAAAATTCTGGGTCACTCCAAAAACCTATAATATATTTTATAAATATTTGAAATTGATTTATGAAATATTAGTATGATGTAAATTCTTACAATATATTGAGTAGTATAATTAGGTACTCAATATTAATCTACTCACAATATATTTCTTAAATAAGATTCTTTTACTATAACTTTGTGAGAATCGCGATTTTATAAGTGACCCGAAGTTTTTGCGTCGTGCATATCTTTCCTTAGAACTTGAGTTGCCCGTAGTTAATGTTCCAATAGCTTTCAATCAATGAAACATTCTATTATATCATAGTAATTTAAAGCTATAATAATAAATACTGCAACCTTTATGAATGAAAATATACCTCCAAATAATTGAAATAGGACGTGAAGATTAACAATAACACAATTACCATGGATACAATGTAATTATTCATGCAGAAACTGTTTAAACATAAACCTCTATTACATCTGGACATGTAGTGCATACACTAAACATATTTAAGACACACAAAAGTGTTTAAATTACGAATAATAATTGTAGCATTAATACATACTTTTTTTGCAATAAATGTATAATATATTTAGCCTGAATCATAGAACTTTAACTACACTTAGCACACAAGCAATTTATAAATGGATATGACATTCTAAACGCATTGTTTGTTTGTACCACCCTAGCCACAATATAAACCCAATTTAGAGAGTGGTGATCAAACAGTCGATATATTTAACTATATGTTGATCCAAGCGGAGTACTTTCACTAGAATGATAAATAAGGGGTTGCTCTTTGTACCACATACTTACCACAATTGGTTCAGCACCTTGCGCACCACCCTTTTAATAAAAAAATAACCTTCAATACATGCCAATTATATAATTTACTATACATTAATTTAACAAATTTTGATAAAAGCTAGCTGCTATTTCTAAATGAATATATAAATCGGTGTGCTTTCTGTAATACTACATAGGATTTTGTCAAAGAAACTACAATGTGTGTTTAACAGCACAGAGTTCAAACTATGCTTTAAATATAATATAGGCTGTGCATTTATTTAGCTAAGACTGCCGTGTGAATTAGCAGTTTACAACTATGAAATAAAATAAACAAACCATTTAATTATTTTTAATATTATCTTTTCATACTTTCACTATGTTGTTAGAGTGATAATTTATTTGTCTTTATGTTACAATTCTTACCAAAGGTTCGTCACTCTTCACAAGCTGCACAATTTTTACAGTTTCCTCTTCATCGTCTAAATCTGCTGGAATGTCAGGTAGATGAGGATAATAATCCTTCTGCGCAACTGCATCGTGGCTACATAATATTGCCTTGGAACAAACAATGATGACACTGTAACTCTTTCTTTTCTTTTGTTTTTAAGTGATCAATAAATTTTACATTATATAGCAGTATGAGTTAGTAACTAACCTGGAAATGTGGCTTCTGCAATACTCCTATTAACTCTTCAAAATCTCTAGATACTACAGAAACACCGCTGACAAGATCCAGCACCTCCAACGTAACTTGCATAGCATTAGACAGCAAAGGATAGAACTTCTCGTCTTTACCTTTTGCCACTATTTTATTATGAACTTGTACAAGAGCATTCAGTTGTTTAGATTGAAGTAATTCACTTAAAAATATTACATCTTCGCCACTAGGTTGTACTTCTTTCAAAGAGGATAGCAGACGTGTTAAAGCTATAAACAAGCAAAACAAAATTGTTTAGAAAGAGAACACGTAATGAACAGAAAGTTATATTTAGATTTCAGATAAATACATAATGTATTTATCATTATTTTAATAATTTTTGAGATTTTACTCACCAGGGTCCCAATTTTCCGAAGCTGTGTCCATTTTCTTTCGCGATTATTATTTTAACGCACTTTTTGGTTACAATTTGCAATAATTTAGATTAAAGATCCATTTCAGCATCTATTTAAAACTTTACACAATACATCGCAAATAAATCACGAACATTCCGTTTACCTATTTTGAACAACTGCGACAAATCATGAAATTAAAAACACATACTTTCCCACTTATAAAAAAATGTCAGCAGAAACGACAGTGATCCAACCACAGCTGTCAAATAACAGTATTGGCAACCTAAAAAAAAATCAATATAACTGAAGGTGCGTTCATTTTTATTTATCATTCAACGCGTTCTTTGTAAAAAATAATAATAATTTTTAGAATAAAAAAATGAAAGTTATCGCTGCAATATTTATATTTTGCTTTTGTTTTAAGCTGACATGGGCCTCCGAAGGATTGAGCGTCGATGGCAAGCATGACAACAATGATAGCGATATATGTAATTAGTTACAATTATATGCTTATTGAATATTTGCAAATAGCATTCAATAAACCATGATTTTAGATTTAAAACATGTTGAAGATGACGATCCAATGGTAATGAGAAAAGTTTGGAGTCGATGGAGTAAGTGGAGTCCTTGTTCTGCTACTTGTGGTCACGGCTCTATATTTCGACGACGCCAATGTGTCTCAGGACGATGTGCTCATGGTGAAATGGAGGAACAGATTAGGCCATGCGAAAAAAAACCATGTGCCAGAGCCCATAGAAGTATTTATTATTACTCGTAACCAATATTAAATTAAAATACTTATCAGACTTAATTTTTTATTTAACTTGAAACCTCTTATATCTATAATCAAGAAAAAGTAGTTATAAAGTACAACTCTACACTTTCTAAAATAAAAGCTTTGTATTATTTACTGGTCTTTATGTGTTTGTGAACATATCTTTAATCTTTTGGCTTAGGTTGTGGCATATTTCATTTCATTTTAGTAAATATACAGATAAACTGCACTTTTACACATATATTACAATATGTATGTATGTAATTACAATAATGCATACATTAATAACCATGTCAATCGCAGCTGCACACGAGCATTGTCAAATTCACTAATTATACAAATACATTATTTTCAGCATTTTATGACAGCTGCATTAACATTAGCTGCTACTAACTAGAACAAGATCATGAATGGATGTGAGTCATCCCATATGGACCACCCGTTTAAATAAATGTTAATTATCACTTAAAACTAATTACAATCCATTGAAACATATTTCACAAAATACAAGGCACTTACTTATCACAGGGTAAATTCAGCTCCATGTAAATTCTAGGTTTTGCAATTTTAAAATAAAATAAACATCAATCATCTTTAGGGAGTGGTTGTTAAACCAGTCCAGTTAAACAGTCTTAAATAAATAAAGATCACAGATAATTGATATAAAACAGACAATAAATATTTATATTTTAAAAGACTGTATAATAGCATAATAAAATAAGGACTTACTTAGTTTTTTATTTTTAAATCTTTATTTAATTAGGGGCCTAAACAACAATAATATCAAAAACTGAAACATAAATAAATAAAAAGATAAACAATCTATCTTTAAAAAAAGAAAGAAACTATATAATTCTATAGCGGCTACTGAATCGGGCTAGGACAACATACTATTGTTCCACTTGTTACATACTCCATTTGTTAATGCAAAATTTACTATGGAGCCACTGTCTATTGCCTTTCGCTCTTGACACAATCCTTCAACATGTGTTCCACATCCTCGAAGGAATTTAGTTAAAACTTTATGAAAACATGTAGTGATTGGTACCATAAAATATTTGTAAGTTGAATAATTACTTTGATACTTTGAGAATACATATAATATCGATGTTTGTTTCGCGGCATTCCCGCAGGTCCATATTGAAAGCGCCCAAGGCGAACTGTTTCTCATTACGTTTAAAATAGTCCAATCCACGACCTATTTTTATCATCCAACTATTGTCTATCCTGTAATAAAAATAATGAACAAATTATGCAAACATTAATCAATCAATGGACCATTTATAAATCAGGGTATTAAAAGTAAGACCCGTGTTCGAACCTTACTAAATTCTGACTAGTACCAATGTAACTAGGTTATATGTAGCTAAGAGTGTGCAGCCATTCTGGTTGGTAGGATATGTGTGTGCATATTCGTCTCAAGCTGGCATAGCGGAGAAATTCATCCGTAGTAGTAATTGGTGATAAGGACTTTAATTAAGGTAGAGTGTTGTCATCTGCAGAGCTGTAATACAATAAAAAAAAGTACACTTACATAATCTGCCTGTCATGTAAAGTCCGAGAATACTTGACTGTTAGTACAACATTACGTTTGTTTAAAGTAAGTATTAACTTCCTGAAAAAATTCTCTTGTATTGCATCATCCCGGTAATCTTTGATAGTTACCAAATCAACTGTTTTCAGATTCTCACAAGATTCTACCAACAACTCCGTTAATGCCACAAAATTACGACACTGCAAAATAACATTCCCATGTTAATGGATGTTTACAAATCATTGTGACTTTTGTCTGTTCCGTTTGTTGATGTCCAGTTAAATTTCTTTCTTTTTTTCTGGGTTTTGTGTGGGTTCTGGTTCAGTAAGATAAAAGAACCATTAATTTCAACATATTAGATGTTAATGTGGAGCATGAGCAAATATTTTGACATGAGCAATGATACAAGTTATTCAGTTAATGACATAAATTTTTAAAGCGCTTCAAGTCAGATTTTTTGTTTGCAAAATGCCAATAAAATGTTATGAAAAAATTCCCAAATTTAAATTTTATTATAGAAGTATGATTACTAAAATACATTTTTTATATATTTTAGCACGTCATCACCACACTCCACCTGATGTTAAGCTAGTGTGCGATCCATAAATGGAGGCGACTGCTGTCAGAGAAGGGGATCCACAGACAGCGGTCGTATCCGCTATGCCGGCTTTGTGAGATGCCTGTACTTCTGCTATAAACCAAATTAATACCTAATGAATTTCTTTGCCATCCATGTGTAAGTTGGTTTTTCAGCATTTAAATTATAAAAACTAAGTACCTGATGAGGAGTTCTTATGTAAGGATCCTCTATAGTAACAGAATTCACATCTATACCAAGATAATTTCCAAATATTTTTTTATAACTATGCCCTTTAGAGTTGTGTAGTATGTGATGCTGTACACAGTGATGTTTGTACATTTTTTCTAAGTCTGCTTTTGTGCTTGCAATTTCAACCTTGTTTTTGTATTCCGCTAATAATGCTGCACTCCTAGTCCCAGTACCATCCGATGAATCTTCTGTAACAAGTAAATAAACATAACTGCGGCTGTTCATTGATTTATTGGTAACAATGCCGTGTTTTGATCACAAGAATTTAATCATAATGTTATGTCTTGTTATACAATACAATACAATACCTACTTTGACATATTTCAGCTAAAATCGCCAACCCTTCTTTGTAACAGACCACGGCTTCTGTATATTTATGTTCCTTATTGTAGTCATCACCCTTTTTTAAAATATTCAACGCTACTTTTAGAACGCTCATCTTCTATAAAACAATAATTTTAACCACAGACCCTATAGTAGCTACTTAAGCTAAAAAGCCGATATTCTCTTCTACAACAAAAGTTTTAAACGATTGTTTTATTTTAGTTATGGCATTAAAACCACTGCAGATAACTACACGAGTCGTATTTTAATTAAACTAAAATGACATTTGGAGGGATGCCGAGTGTTAAAAAAATAGATAGTGTTGTAATTTTGTTACCCAGCTGTTAAATTCAATTAACTTTACATTTAATATATTTTTCTATTCGTTGTTTGCACAGACAAATAGGTTAATTTGTCTGTGGTTGCTTGTTACTGGCTTAGCAAATATGAATTCGTACATGCAATTGAGAGCGAAGAAATACGCACGAACAATTCGATGACATGGGATCGAAATTGATAAAAAAAGAGACATTTCCTTCCGGGACTATTTGTAAAGTGATTGGACGAGCCACTGTCAACAGGGAACGCCCATCGTGGCTCGTGAAGACAGGGTTTTCTCAATGACCACCAACTCCAATCTACTTCTCGTAACCCCTTGGTCTCCTGGTGAAAGTAAGGGAGTTTGGACGCGTTAGGTGGAAGAGGGTGGTTGTGGGAGGCGAAAATCTCAAAAAATGTGTATCTGTCCTTTTCTAACTAATGACATATTGACTACTAAGTCTGTCTTTTTCTAACTTATGACATGTTGAGTATGTATAGAGTTCTAAAATAATCTAGAAAACTCCAAAATGTGTGCAACTGTTACAATTGATCTACAAGGTTCTAAAAGTTTCAAGAATGATCTAGAAAGTTCCAAAACGTTATCAACTGCTAAAATCGATGTAGAATGTTCTAGAAAGTTCTACAAATTTCCGGAATGATCTAGAAAGTTCCAAAATTCGCGCAACTGTTGAAATCGATATAGAATGTTCTAGAAAGTTCCAAAATGAGCGAATTGTTAGAATCGATCTAGAAGGTTCTAGAAGGTTCTAAAAATTTCAGGAATGATCTAGAAAGTTCCAAAACGTTATCAACTGCTAAAATCGATATAGAATGTTCTAGAAAGTACCACAAATGTCTGAAATGATCTAGAAAGTTCCAAAATGAGCGCTGCCGTTAAAATCGATATGGAATGTTCTAGAAAGTTCTAAAAACTTTTAGAATGATCTACAAACATTAAAAATGTGCATAGCTGCCAAAATCGATATAGAATGTTCTAGAAAGTTCTACAAATGTGCGCAACTGTTGAAATCGATATGGAATGTTCTAGAGAGTTCTACAGATTTCTGGAATGATCTAGAAAGTTCCAAAATAAGCGCAACTCTTGAAATCGATATTGAATGATCTAGAAAGTTCTACAAATTTCTGTTTACACATTTACTAGTGCATTTCTTATTTTCAATTCGTTAATTAGTTTGATTTGATTAACTCTATAAACACCGTATGTTTAATGGTCTCTCACTATCTAAGATAGAAATTTACAATATCAACGTTATAACGGATCCTTAAATATTTTTTGTACCATTAAACATGCGATGTATTTTAACCCGAGCAACGCCGCGTTTCGTCGCTAGTCTAAATACTTATATAAAATGTTAATGTTAGTACGTGAAGACAGGGTTTTCTCTATGACCAACTCCAATCTACTTCCCGTTGGGGTGGTAGATACCCCTTGGTCTCCTGGTGAAAGTAAGGGAGTTTGGTCGCGGTAGGTGGAAGAGGGTGGTTGTGGGAGGCGAAAATCTCAAAAAATGTATATCTGTCTTTTTCTAACTTATGACATGTTGAGTACTAAATATAGTTCTAAAAATTTTTGAAAACTCCAAAATATGTGCAAGTGTTACAATTGATCTAGAAGGTTCTACAAATTTCTGGAATGATCTAGAAAGTTCCAAATTGAGCGCTACCGTTAAAATCGATATGGAATGTTCTAGGAAGTTCTAAAAACTTCTAGAATTATCTACAAACATTAAAAATGTGTATAGCTGCTAAAATCGATATAGACTGTTCTAGAAAGTTTTACAAATTTCTGTTTACACATTTACTAGAGTATTTCTTTTTTTTCAATTCGTTAATTAGTTAAATAATTTGATTTGTTTAACTCTATAAACACCGTATGTTTAATGTTCAAATAAGCCTCTTAATATCTAAGATAGAAATCTACAATATCTACGTTAAAAACGAATCCTTAAATATTTTTTATACCATTAAACATGCGATGTTCTTTATTAAACAGAGCAACGCCGGGTTTTGTCGCTAGTGCCATGTAAAACAAAAAAGTATTTGACTTGACGGCAATACTGTTATATCGTCGCTTCAAACGGTTTTTTATGTCAGATGTATGAAGTTTGCACCTCTAGTATATGTCTACTTTTCACCTCTACTATGTTGACAATGTCATGAAAATAATTACGGTACTTATTCGCTTGAAAATGTATTTTATAACACTTTTTTTCTTTAAAGTAATTACTTACTGAGATAAAAAAAAAATGAAGTCGAAATTTTTTGTATGAAACAGAACTAACAAAGGTGTGTATTTTTAAAATTATAAGAGATCCTTGTCTTGCAGTTACCACCGGGTATTACTGTTTTCTGAGTTTTCCATTTTAAGATGACTAAGTAAGATTAAGTAAAAAATAAGCTCTTAAGCTTTTAAGTAAAATCATTATAAAATAGGTATTGCTATTACTAATCGCAATGCTATTTTAAGATAATTCAATTAATCAATTAAAGTATTCGTGTCCCAACACTTTACTTCTAACCTGGCAACATTTGGCTCAGCGCTGACATGACGTAGTTTTATAATTTTTTTGACAAGCTTGGCACGGAGTTTTGGCGGCCATCTTGAGACGTCAGGTTATCTATTTTGAATTATTTTCCTAAACTTGTGTTTCTTTGAGTGTTAATGTGTAATAATGGTGGATTATTAACCATTAAGTCTTCGTGAACGTGTGTGAGTGTGGGCAAACAATTCAAAAGAAGAGAACCTCTGTTTCCATTTTCCCTCCAAAACTCCCTAGGAAGTTTCAGTAAAGATTCTATACCACTTTACTGGAATAATTTTTGAGATGTCTGAGACTTGACCTGATTGTTTGGTATGATGAATGAATGACCCGTGATGCACAATGTTATTAACTTGATGCAAAAATATTTACTTTGACACTGGCAAATTGTTATAACGCCATATAAAACAAAAAGAAAGAAAGAAAAGCTTGGCACGGTCTACACGCACTGGCTGCGTATCGAAAAAACATTAGTGTTAAAAAGCGACAATTAAAAAATAATAGTGTAAGGTTTTATGAAATTCATCGATAATTTCAGTAATAATTTAATTTAAATTACTTTGACGATCGCATTATCTTTTGACATTCTATGATTACGTGTAATTAATAGTTATGTAATTTATTTGATAGATGCGAAATAAATAATTCTATTCTAATCGATACGAATCGATGACATTTAAAAAAATATATATAGCAACACTGACGCCGATCATCTATTGGGGTTTAGTTTTGACTGGCTTAAAATGAACCAATCACATATCTTTGATTTCCCCGCTATTTTTTACCGGAATATTGGCTGTTGGTTGGGACTTGGGAGTTGCGACAGTCGGTTTTTGTGCGTTAAAGAGTGAACTTGTGGGAGAGTGAATGTACAGTTGTGTCTCCGGATTTCGTATTTTTATTAGTATTTTGAAGACTCCCGGATTTTTATAATAGTTTCTTATTTGGATTTTTATGGAAATCATATATTATGGTATAAACAGTTTATTTTAATATTTATTAATTTTAACATTTTTTAAGGCTATTATTTGTGGCCTGCTCATTTTTGTAACAAGGGCAAGAAATTCTAAAAATAACCCAGTAAATGAAGGTAAAAAAATGGTAATAGGTACCTCGCAATTTTTTCGTCCAGCACCGATTTGTACAAAAATTTAGGATTAGGCTTATTTCACCCTCTAGTTCATTTTCTATATTGTGTCGTTGTACGCTTTTTGTTTTTTAGGGGTGAAAAAAAAAAGTTAAATAATGATTGTTTCATGCTTTAGGATACAATTTCATAATCTTTCAACTTACCCTTGTTAAAAACTACCCTTGAAAACTACCTTCGAAAAAAAAAATTGATCAGTTTTTGAAGCATAGCTCCTTCATTTTGGGTGATAGAAATTTTTTTTCAGAAACGATTTTGTAGGGCTTTTTAGGAGCTATAAGACTATGTGAATTAAATTACTTAAGATCCCTTAATTTTTAAATGGGGAGAGTTTAAAGCACTTGAATAAGGTGATGTTCGATCGTAAATGTAGGTGTTAAAGGGCTATATCTCGCCAAATATTCACTGTACAAAAAATCTGCAGCACACAGGGAAATTTTTGTCATTAAAAAAGCTACAATTTAGTATTATATAGTTTTTTCGTATCTTTAGTATTTTGGGAGATATTTTTAAGAAAGGGTGAAAAACACGAAATTGAAAAAAATCGTTTTCTCTTTAAACTCCTAAAATTAGGCATTTTAAGTTGGTCAAACTTCTTGGGTGTATTAATAGTACATATATAGAATCACAGAAGGGTGGCGATCAATTTTAATTAGGAGGTAATTTGGGGGTTGTTTTCGCAGATTTTTTTCGTAGAAAAAAGCGGGTACCGATCTTATTTTGATCATAAGTCGGTCAATTTTCATGCTAGAGATATTTTTTTTTGTGTTTGAAAGCTCTAATCAAATACTTTAGAAAAGATTCTTAGCTTTCTTCGAAAAATGCAAATTTTTCCCGTTATTTCGCTTTAAATCTTCCAATTTATGCATTTGACGAAAAAAGCTAAGCATTAATTTGCTGTATCTCAGTTCGTATTTGTCGTAGAAAAAATATTAAAAAAGCATTGTTTTTGTTTTTTAAAAGCTACAATTTGGCTTTCAACACTTTTTTTGATAAAATGCATATTTTTAGAGTTATTCGCAAAAAACCGTTACTTTCAACTTCGAATAACTCAAAAAATATTAGTTTTACGAAAAAAACGTATAGAACATTTCTTCTTAGAATTACTTTTTCCGTCGATTCCTACAGTTAAAATGTAATAAAAAATTTCCACCCCCGAGATGGGGTAGCAACCACCCCCAAGGCTCTAGCGTACAGCGGCATGATATAGAAAATGATCCTTGAGCTATTCCCTACCTTTGTGAAAATTTCAAGTAAATCCATGGTGGCTTAATTTGCTGGACTAATGTTAAATCGAAAACTTTCGTTTTTCGAGATATCACTAGATATTTTTTGGTTCCCGTCTGAATAAACTTTTCTACACTAAAAAAAAGTTGCCTCAGCATATGTGTACGAATTTGGTTTTAAGAATAATTTCATGGACAACTATAATCTAACCATAATCCTTCGGTGCGGTGACGCCAACAGAGGTCCCAGGTTCCATTTCCGGTCGAAGTAAATATTGTTTATATCGATTTATAGGTCAATATGTAATAGAAAAAGTTACTTGTTTCTGGTCTGGCGTCGCTGTTGTGGTCCCTGGATACCTGCTCATGGTCATAGTGCAAGACATTATAGATCTAGAAGGCTACCTTAGAAAAACCATTGTACCTTTAATTCTTGTTGTAGCTCGGCATATTGGAGCCACCACTTGATGTTAGGTACAGAGATGTTTCTAGACAGCATTCGTTTACGCCATGCAGACTTACGGATTTTGAAAGAGTTTGCTGTCAAGTACTCGTATGCATGGATATATTATGTGAAGTTCATTTCCATATCGAGATATTACTGTATACTGATACATACTAAGTAGCGATAACGTTATTTTTTTGTTGGTTGGTCAGAAATGGGTGTGCTTCGATAATTTGTCGAGAATCAATTTTAAAATTTCAAACTAGGCACGTCTCTGAAGTGATGCGCACTACGTCCCAGTTTTCTCGTAGTCCCAGACAGAATCATGACCACAAGAAAACGGGAACACATCCACCGCCGAAATTGAAGTTAATGTTAACGGCAAGAAAGATATATTCTTTGAACAGACCTACATAGTATTTTCAGTAGACGGCTCCATGTATGTGTTAAAACTTACGATTACAACCTATTCAGTATCAGGTATCATTTTTAGAATAAAAAAAACGCACTTTCAAATTTCACCACTTTTATTACACTAAGAAATCAAAATTTTTTATCAATTCTATTTTCTATGTTTAAAATATAATTCTTAAATTCTACATGAAAGTTTTAAAATTCCCATTAACATGCACAAGATAATAATCATATTCATTTAGTAATTATTGAGGTAGTTATTAGTTTCTGAACTTATACCAATTAAAACATTCTAAACTATTATAACAGAACTGCTATTTTCAAATAACTGTCATTGTCAAATAATATAAAAACATGCAAGTGTTGTTAACATAGGGCGAACAATTGCCGAGATTACGACGAGAGGGTTACTCACGAATTGACGTATCAACCATGACAAGGCACCCTCGCATTACTCATACAATCAAAACACTCACTAACGGCATATCTTGAAACGTCCAACACGTCAACCGTGCCGTTCGCGACTGATCCCAATTAAATTAACAATTATCTATTCGTAAAAAAAGAAACAAAGTATATAATTACGTTTAATAGAAATAATAATTCGTGCAATAATAAAATGAAATTCTATCACACATCAATTAAACATAGCGGTTACACACAAGAAACATGAAATGTAAAATAAAACAGAAGAGCTGTCAATTAAAATGACAAATATTATTAAAATGACAAGCGTTGCAGACGCGCGACGGTCATCGGTGTATTTCAGTCTCAGGACCGCGTGTACACACCCGCAACACAAAACACAACTAAACTAATGCGATACAACAACTATACCTATTTCTGCATTGCTACAAAGTGGAAGGATTATAACATGCCTGTATGTATTTAGTGCACATGCGTGTCGTAGTGAAAGTAACTATCGAATATGTTCCGAGATAGCCGTTAACATAATATTGTTAATGTAGATCGGTGGCTCCTACTCATATTTACAACTGGCAGACAAATACGATTTAAAATAGAGACATCATTTTTATTAACATGATTAAAACCACAGTTGTTACACAGTATTAGAATGCAAAGTGTAAAGATGAGCGATCTCAAGTGCCGTGGCGGTGACGATATTTGCCACAATTACAACTATAGAGTGTATCTTTTACTCTATAAAGATACACATTAATCATATCAATCTTAACATAAAAAAAATTCATATACTAATAGATCAATCAATCGTCACAATAAAAGCTCACATGATTTTTTAATAAAAGTCAATAACCAAAACATTGATGATTTTGGAGTTTTAACATGATTTAACCAATATATTATATTCATCTTGACGGTCTTCACAGCAGTTTCAAAGTATTATTTAGACACAAGGAATGAAGAAGACCGTCGCGTCACTGTATGTTCACACCATTCAACTCATCGGAAACTGATCTACCGTCACATGTCTTAATGGAATGTTGTTCGACACTCGTTACTAAACACAATGTTTATGTTGACTCTTTAATTCCGTTCAATCAGTAGAGGTGAATACTTTCCTCCATTTCTCTTCAATTTTAGATTGTTTACCTATCTCCTAAATATAATAATTTCTTACTTCTATTTAGGTAACGGAGAACAGACACCTATTGGCAGTACTCATATAGATGGGAGTGGTCATGTGCGTCTGCCACAACAGTCGGAAATGACGCCCTCGGACCACCGTTAGATCAGTCTTCAAAAGAAAGACAACCTGAATAAAAATTTTGTTTCAAAGAAGACGTAAACATCGATAGCGAGATACCATCGAATAATGCGCTTCTTTACGTCATATCATTCGCCAACGCTCGGTCAGCGACTTCTGGTATTTGAATCTGAGTTGTTATGTCAATGTATATACTTGTACTTCGAACGTTTGAAACTCGATACAAACTTAAAATGACTTTGCCAACATCGTAAACATCCAAAGCACAATTCTCTAAAATGAATCAATTTGTAAGTGAAACCAAACTGAAATCGACAATTCACTCAGCAGTTTGCAGACTGTAACAAACACGGACCCGAGCCTCGGGCACCGCTACTGCGCCCACGTTAAGTACTTCAAAGGTCGTTTAGCGTTAATACTGAACCGCCTTTATACCTTATGCACATTCGTCCATATCGTAAAATGCCAATCATGAGAATTCAATAATATGTGGAAGCATTACAAAATAGCCCAGTAAGTTAAAAATTTAAGTATTTTTAGGGAATTCGTTGTTAAATGTTCTTGTTAAGATTTGTGACTCGCTCGTCCATGAAATGAAAATTATTTTGATGCATCTGGGACCCCTGAGAATTGGGCGCGCGCCATAATGCGCAGAAACAGTGGGATGCCGGTGCTCAGTTGGCAAAGTAAAATATAATAATACCTAAAACGTTATTTACTTTACATAAAATACATTCATACCAATAAAAATTAGACTTACAATAATAAATAAAATTTAATAATCTTTGCCAACTGAACCACCGTAAACTGTCAGGAATCAAAAAGACACCAAGACGATTAATGTAAAGCCAATCAACTATTTTGATATAAATTCTAACCTAAAAGTGAGAAAAGTGAAATTAGAATGATAAAACATTCATCATAATTTTTGCCGAACTTCCATATATTATTATCACAATAGAAATATAATAATCTAACTTCCTCACATTCTGATATTGTTCACTTACATCTTAATCTCTCACAAATATCTCACTTGGCACAATTACAACGCAAATTGTACATAAATTGTCGCGTTAGAACCTAAAAAGATCGTTAATCACCGATACAAGTGTCTACAGCTCAAGTTCTTAAATCAAATTAGTTTCATTACAAGAAATACATTATAAAGCTAACAAAAGACAAAGAAAATACAAAGAAAACGATCAACAAACGTCACTTACAGATAAGAATCATTCGTTTACTCCTACACTTCTCCAACAAATTATATCAAAAATAATCACATATCCGACCGCCCGTAATGAGATGTCAATCACCCCGAGCGCGGGTTTGGGCGGCGGAAACGTCCCTGCCTCGCGACACACGCGCTCCTATAGGTCAGCTGAACTGCGCGAGGTGGCACGAGGCTGCTCTCCAAGTTTAGGCTAATATTTGCCAAACCGACACAATCGGCCTATCACGCAATCTTTGGATTACTTAGTTACTTAACACCCATCTAACGACATAAAGTACGTCACCGGATAAAATCACATGTCATTGGCATGTATTATGCAGAATTATAATGGTATCAATAATAAGAAGTATTCTCCCAAATAAACTCAGCTGAGCTCGGTGGTCTTGCTCATCCTTCGCTTCTTAAACACACCCTCGCACATAACAGATAAACTAAATTGTAAACCAACAATTAATTACAACGTTCTGTAAAGTTAACAAAATAATATGATTTGCCAATGCGCACAGTCCGTCTTATTAACATACTCGTACTATGAACACCGGCCTATAATGTCAAACAATTCAACTACTAATTAAACCTTCATAACATGAATAACTATTGTATAAGATTTATAAATATTGCATCTGTATAACTGTAAATATCTTTAACAATAATGTCATAAGTAAAAGTTAACAATGTGGATTGTCATAGCTTGGCGCGGATATCAATTTCTGCACTGTCTATATTTGATAAGAGTGTAAATATAATATTTTATAAATTGATTTAAAAAAATAAAATGTGAAAATAAAATAATCATAGCAGCAAGTTGCAATACCCGCGCCAAGATATCAATAATAAAATTGTAAAAATATACGTGCAATACATTCGATTACGCAACTTTTACATCTCGGCGGTGCATGATCAAACGACCCGCTTCTATTGTCTAATATATTATGTATCTGATAACTATAAAGCTCGGAGTTTATGGATGGCGGGACGGCCAGGGTGTGTAGCGACGACGACGACTTACTGCGGCGGGGGTGCAGGTTGCGCTGCGGCAGCTGCGGCTGCAGCTGCGGCGGTACGGCGATGTCGTCCCGGGGCGCTCGCCTGTGCTACCATGCAGCGGATGCGACGTTGAGCAGACTGCAATAGATATCACAATATCACATAACTGTACAGCGCATACAGTCATTATGTTCGCCACGTAGCTAGCATAGTTCTACATACTGCTGGAGGTGATAGTTAGTTCAGTTTGTCTAATATAGAAAAAATGTTATCGAAAAGAATAATTAAAGAATGTTATTGCCGAGGTTCTGAACTTTCCGGAAGGAGTCTGCATACGTAAACGATCTAAGAGAACGAATTACTTCTTTCTTATGTTAAGACAAACCGAACTAACACCAGAACATAAGGGAAGGGTGGTGGGTGGAACCGCCAGTAGGACCCTTTTAGTTTAGAAAAAGGAATACCTAATAGGTGTTAGAGCAATGAATTAAAAGACAAATATTACGATATATCTTTTATTATATTATAATTTAACAAATAATTTAAACATAAACGCGTACGAACTCACCTAAATACCTTAGGTTGAATTCAAACCGGAACTACATGTGTTGTATCATTTTTTGACATGAATATATCTCTTTAATCCAATTCGCTTTTTTTGTTTCATCAACCGGCTTCAGAGGGCCGCTGTAAAGGGCAAAGTTCTATAATCATTACTAAATCGTAATTGTACATTGGCATTCAACCACTAATGGTATGAGAGTAAACAAGATATTCGCCGTTGCAAAATAATTAGTAGATAATACTTATCTTAATGCACATCCTCTTCTTCTAAAGGACAACCCGTTTTATAATTGCAATTCATATTTGCTCGAGCAAACCTTACGTTCATCACATTCATACATTTTGTGTAGTAATCTTATAATCACAACGTTAATAATATATTGGAAGGGACCAGCAATACCCTTAAAATAATACTACGTAGCGATATAGTGAAATAAATTATTTTTTATGAAATGTTAAACGTATTTATTAACGAAAATGAAGGATGTGGTGACCACAATAACGGGTATAGAGGATCCCAATGAGAAGTTATGAAAAGACGTGATTGTCCATCTCGTGCTATTCGCCTTGCAACAGAATATTCGCACTTATTAACGCGAGAAGTTAGTATTTTAAATAATATATTAGATATAAAAACGTCATGCTTCCATTCGAGGTGAAAACGAGAATAACACTTCTACTTTTTTCTATTATATTCAATATTCATCATAATAAAATATATGGATATAAAAATATATACATATATGTTTTGTTGCAAATAAAACCGACTAATGAATTGTAAATATACAAAAAAAAATATTTTATGTAGCTTTGTATATGACAACATTCCGCCTGATGTAAAACTAAAATGCGACCCACTAACGGAAACAGTAGTCGCCTCCGCTATGCCGGTCTGAGACGAGTATGCAGATTGACAGTGCAACACTCCTCTCGCTATACCTGGCAAACTACTTCCGAAACGCAACAAGGTCATTTAACGGGTGTTACATTCGAAAGTGGCGGTACTATCCCAGGACGGCAGACTGGGTTAATAACCATCATCGGTCTGCCTACCACTCTTTAATAGTGCCTATAGGCACTGAGCGACCAGTTACATTAGTTACCAGCCAGAATTAGCGAAATTCGAACACGGGTCTCATCGATCGTGAGGTTCACGCGTCTTACCGCTAGACCACGGTCGCTGCGCAAAGCGCAAAGCAAGTGCCATAATTACCTGCACGCTGTAGAATGGTCCGACAATGTGTACAGTTGTGTCATGCTCCTGTTGGCCTTGCTGCTGAGGTTGTTCTGGTAGTTTAATAAGAGAACCGGTGACACGTTGCAACTCGCGCACATTCTGCCCGCCTTTGCCGATGATCCGGCCCACTTGAGACGACGCCACTACGATCTCCACTGTTAGCCTGACATCGTCAGACCCTGACATGAAACCTTCCTCGCGCATTTTCTCGAAGATCAGGTACTGAGCTTTCCATTGTGCTTCAGGGCTTCCAACAATGGTAACTTTACGCTCGGGTTGAGCGTTGTTTTGTTGAGCAGGATCTGGCTGTTTATCCTGTTCCAATGGAGCGATCTTGACAGAAGCATTACTGAATCTAATTATGTTTCTAATGTGCGAGCCTTTAGTTCCGATTATAGCTCCAACGGCGCTGTTAGGGATGTACAAATAAGATGTCTCCTGAAAATAACAACAACCAGCATTAGTTGTTGTATATTAATGACCGGTATGTTTCTATTTCATTAATGCATAAAAAATATTCAAGTCATCGGCCAAAATTAATATATATAGAAGTTACAAATTTAGATTTATTTTGATTACCTGAGAGTCGCCGGCGCCTTGTTGAGCCCCACCCTGGCCAGCCATGGAGGCGTATATCGGCGGCGGGAAAGGTGGTGGTGCACCGCAGAATCCACGACCAGTCGACATCATAGCCATGGGATGTAAACCAGGGAACATAATGCTTTGTGGCGCTAGTACCTGCATGCAGTATTTACGTCTTCAAATTTAATTGAACAGGACAAAATAAAAATCAAATACATTTGAAATTCAATATTCAAAAATACTATTTTAAGAAATACAATTACACAGACCTGCAGATCATTCTCATAACTTTGACGGAGTTTGGCAGATATCTGCGCTTCAGCCTTTGCCATATTCTCAATGGTGCCTTTAACGGTAATAATACGTTCTAAGTTAAAGCTGTTGATGTCGTTAATTGACGACACAGTGATCTTCGTATCAGTTTCCTGCATTATGCGCTTAATTGTGTTCCCGCCTTTTCCGATGATGCGCCCTATGAGATTGTTATGCGCCAGAATCTTCAAACAAATCTCCCTGAAATAAGGTTGAAAACACTTTATTAAAATATTGAGGAAAACTTTGATTTGCTTACTTCGGAAGTAAATAATACAGTAACTCAAATTATTCAACTATATTAAAGGCAATCTGCATTGACAAATGTTTTATAATGAATAAACATACCCTTTGTTAGTGTTGTTCGCTTCCTGTTGCATGACTTCGAGAATCCTCTTGCATGCGTTGGTACAATTCTCAGGATTACCATAGATGGTTATAGCTTTCTCCAGCGAACCGACATTGTCTTTGCGATGAACGTCAACACGTGCACGGCTTTGTTGAGTAATAAAACGAATGGTGCTTCCCTGTCTTCCAATAATAGCGCCCACCATGTCACTTTGTACTAAGAGCCGTAGAGGGAAATCAGTCGGTCGCGAACTGCCAGGGGCACCTCGGCCGCCACCGGGACGTCCGCGTCTTCCGCCACGTGATGGATCCACCGGTTCAGATTTCAGGCGCCCACCCTCGAATTCGTAGCCATTCAAAGCATTGACAGCTCTGAAACAAGATTAATTTATTTGGATAGCGAACAATCGCCACTGTATATTACAAAACAAACCCATAATGAAACCGCCGAACCATGTAAAAACTTATTCAAGTCAATATGAAAGAAAAAGGATAAAAAATAAAAAGAACTAAAAGTGATAAAAATCAAAACATGCAATAGTTAATAAGCTCAAATAAGTAAAAAAAATGAATAGATGAAAAGCAAATGAAAAGTGAAAAAGGAAGAAAAGGATGAAAAGCAGATGAAACGTGAAGCAAGAAGGATGAAAAGCGCAACAAGTTTATTAACTCTGTTTGTAGGATATCCAAGAGCACAAATAGATAATTTAAGCGGGTAATTTTCTCGAATACTGATACGAGTCAAGGAACACGCAGGGGGCCAAAGGATAGCATTTTAACTACAAAGTTGATGGAAAAGTTAACAGGAAATACTAACATTTATCAGAATTGACGGTTCCCATAATCTAAGTATACATATATAACAACCACCAGAGGCGTTTTTACAAAACAAGCTGACACACCCCCATATTGATTTAATTAAAAAAAAAAAAAAAAAAGCTTACCGTCCCCGAATAAACATGGTGCATGCACAATAACCGAGAAAATAAATAGCTAGACAAATCTAAATCTGTTATTTATACGTTCGGTTTCAATTAATATTATTAAGGTGGCGTCAATATTATTACAAATCACAGCGTTCACACAATATTAATTAACCATAAATTAATAAAACCATTAAGTCTCGACATTAAGAGCGTACGCTAAAATATCTCGCGGGCCAACGCTCGTCACCTATTGAAACATAGTATAAGCAGCGGTCGTGCTGCTCGCAAATTTTCTCCAAATGAGTCGAGCGCCGCCAAATAATAGCAAATAATCCATTAAGGCAGTCTACCCGACAACTGTACATAACTCGATTCTAAAATTGTACTTAAAGAACGGGTATGCGTGAGACGGGCGCACGCGGCGGGTGCCGGTCGCGGGTTCCGGGCCCGCGGCGGATGTCCAGAACGGACACCCGCTCTGTGCACCCGCGCGAGTTTTAGCGTACGCCCATGGTTTTCACTTATAAGCCATACAAAGGATTCGAAGCTCACGCAAGTGCAGAAAGAAGAATGACGTGTGGCGGACTTCAAACAGAGTTAATATACTCACTGCTCCGCCTGCTCCGACGTCTCGAAGGCGATATGGACAGTTTGAGTATTGGTGTCGCGGGAGAGCACTTTGTCGCATCTCAACACGTGGCCGTGCTGTGACAGCAGCGGCTCGATGTGATCGAAACGGACGTGCAACGGCAATCCACTGATGCGTATCTTTGAAGAGCGGCTGCGAGAAGCGATAACCATATTGGTATAGACTAAATTATCGAACTCAGTTGTCGTTTCATTGGCAATTTTATTAACACGTGCTTGTGTACACAGACAAGTGATTCAATACATCCAACTATTCTTAGATAAAATTCAAATGATAAATAATGAATAGTTGAGTTAAATGCATCAGAACGAGAACTAAAAACTCGGCAATCTAACAAGTCGCAAAATGGCTGCCGGACGGACTCGCGGCGTGCGGGAGGGGTGTCGAAAGAGATGACATCACCCACGCGGCATCTAGCTCTCCCACTACTCGACAGGGACTCCATTCACAACTTTTCACTCCGAGTGTAGCGATGTTTCATCGAACGTACGTTGTAACGACGCGCCGTTAACCTCGCAAACTGACAAATAAGGAAACAAACCCAATATGGGTTAAGTACGTAAGACATGAAAATTATTAAGTGTAGAGTATATAATTGTTTTCATCATGTTGTGTATAGGTTAAATACAGACTTTACAGACCGTCACGAAAACTAATAAATTAAAATTTAGGAAAACTTACGATTTTGAAAACTAAATAAAAAAATCGACTTGGTAGGTTAAAGCGATTGAAATTTCATTGGTACCATCAAAATAAAAAATCTGAACGTCTAGTAGCGCGTGCGCCGATTCGAGCACCTCCACCTGTCGGCAGGTGTGCTGTATCTGCCATCTGCACGTGTATTATTTAAAAACCATAATTATTGTAAATATTTTAATACTTAAAAGTGAGTGGATTTTCTGTTTACCTACATAAAAATACAACATCGATTATTTTACAAAAAAAAAAATCCGGTTGGCCAATATATTTTGTTTTGGGAATAAAGGTGACAATTTTCTTTGTCGATTTATGTAAAATTTATGAAGAATTTATGTAAATCAAGAGAGAATCATGATAACCTAAAACCATAAAATACTAATTAACTAGTGGTATATCCTATTTATTTTAAGCAAAATTTATATGTGCATAAACGAAAAATAACACTACCAAAACTAAACCGCGCGAATGGTCCAACAAATATTGTTTCTATTGATTTATATGACGCGAAACCGCACCACAGCGGTGCGGCGCGGCACGCACCCGTATCGAGTTCTGGAGAATATTTAGGCTCGCAGCGTCGCGCCACGCCCGCCGTTGCCATGGTGCGACATAGCAGTGACATGCCCAGTGTGTCACGGAAATATCTGATGACATGCCCGTTCACTGTCACTGGAAAGACGACGGCGCCCTTGCCGCTATAATGCGGTTACACAGCTCATTTGTGTGTCAACTGTCAATACTCAAAAAACAATCAATGGAGTTTTGATTTACAGTGACGATCCTAATTTCATGTGCGTGGTTATTTCGATTTTAGCAGCTATACACATTTTTAATGTTTGTAGATCAGTCTAGAAGTTTTTAGAACTTTCTAGAACATTCCATATCGATTTCAATAATGGCGCTCCTTTTGGAACTTTCTAGAACATTCTATATCGATTTTAGCAGCTACACACATTTTTAATGTTTGTAGATCAGTCTAGAAGTTTTTAGAACTTTCTAGAACATTCCATATCGATTGCGCTCATTTTGGAACTTTCTAGATCATTCCAGAAATTTGTAGGACTTTCTAGAACATTCTATATCGATTTTAGCAGTTGATAACGTTTTGGAACTTTCTAGATCATTCTTGAAACTTTTAAAACCTTCTAGATCAATTGTAACAGTTGCACACATTTTGGAGTTTTCTAGATTATATCAAAAATTTATAGAACTCTATACATACTCAATATGTTATAAGTTAGAAAAAGACAGACTTAGTAGTCAATATGCTAGAAAAGGACAGATATACATTTTTTGAGATTTTCGCCTCCCACAACCACCCTCTTCCTCCTACCGCGTCCAAACTACCTTACTTTCACCAGGAGACCGAGGAGCATCTACCACCCCAACGGGAAGTAGATTGGAGTTGGTGGTCATAGAGAAAACCCTGCCTTTACGTACTAATATTAACATTTTATATATTTAGATTTAGATTAAATAATTATTAAAATATATCGTTTATGGATGAATACTCAAAAACTGGGCACCTTTTTAGCTTTTTTTGTTTATACACTTCAGTGCAAATTATGCATATTTTGGTATGAGGAGACAGATAATCCTATCAACACTATTAGTCTGCACCAATGAGGTCGAACGCGTGTAACATTTTTTCAGATTCTCTTCACAATTTTAAAGTTTTTTCAGGCGGGAATTAAAAATAAATCTTAAAAGAGTTGCTAAACGTACTATATTATATACTGTTAAAGAAATTATATATAACGCAAAAATACCATATACTTAGTTTATCACTGATAGAGCCTTTCTCGAGCCATTATTATTGTTGTAGAATAAATATTATGAAAATTCAAGAGCCTAATTAGGCCTATTTGAAATAATTAATCTGAATTCGCCTTTTTTGTCATTCTCCTTTCCACTCTATATAGTAAGTATCATTTCTGTTTAGCACCGTTTTAGGAGGAAAAATAAAATATTTTTATTCTCAATTAATAAAACCATTGAACTACATCTGATAAAATAATATTTTTAATCATTTACTCGAGCATTTTGTATTCATTTATAATCTATAAAAAAATCTTTAATTTCAAGTTGACTGATATTAAACTATTCATTTTATTTTGATTAATAAAAATTTATAAAACGTTTTGACGTTGGCAACACTCAAATTGTTTCAAACACACGCTTACGCTTTTTTCATGCCCCATGTACGCGAGGCTATATTATAATCCGCGGATGTGTTATTTGGCGGCTTAAATTTTTTTTAAAATTTTTGTTTAGGTTAATTTTTCTATCATGTTCGATGTATGGGGGGAGTTACATTATAACCTCTGCCTATATAATAGTAGGCATGCAGATGGTTGAACGATAGGTACATAACATGAGTGCACTATTTCTGGCCCCAATTTACAGAAATAGTATTAGTCATTGAGTTATATACTAGAGGCGCAATAACGCTCCCAACGTGAGGCGAGTGAAGATCTGCCCACAGCCATAATTAAGCTTTCTGTCAGTTGGTATTTGACAGGACGTATATAAACTCATAATGGGCAAATATGTGGTGAAAACGTGCAATTCTCGATCCCAAATGCACAACAAAAAAAGCGGGATTACGTTTCACACGTAAATATATCCTTTCAACATCTATATTGTCCTTAAACAACAAAAAAACAAATAAAATTAGGGATATTTTTTACATTTAGTGTTGCTAGTAAAACATCGTTTCCCATAACCCGTATTATAATATAAAAAAAAGAAATATTTCATTTTTAAGAAAGAATAGTTTTAACTTATATTAAACAATTAAAACATTTAACTTTATTTTATTTACCTAAAAATGTATGCCTCTAGATATATTATAATCGACACTGAATAAAAATATCTAAAGAAAAAAAAAATTGTGTGTGGAAAATTTTTAACTATACCGGCAACACTAAGATTGACATTGTCAAATCGTTTGAAACGGCCTACGGCTTTTTCATGTCAAATGTATGGGGTTTGCGCCTCTAGTTATATATCTCAATGGTATTAGACGAGATAAAACAAGACAATCAAACTACGGGTGCAACAAAATAAGCTGTCTTTGTATACGAGGATCGCAGCCTGTTGCACTGCATCCCAAATGAATAAACTCTACTTTCACTCTCTATTGTCTAGCCGCCGTAAATTGGACGAATACTAGTGATGCACCATAGTGTTAAGTCGCGATAAATTTGTAAGATTTAATAAATAAACTAAAATGCTTTAAATAACAAAAATAATAATATTGTAGTTTTGAACTCTTTCTAAAAAAATATATGTAACCCGAAATTGGATAAAATATATATTTAAAATCCAATTAATACTAAATAACTAGCACAAAGTGTAAATCGATAAGTAATATTTCTGTATTTGATATCGTTTAGGTATAGGAACTCTTTTTTGTCACGGTAATCATGTTCTGTACATAGGTCATTACTACCTCTTTAATGGACTGATAATAGTTAACCGTTTGACAACTGAGCTCTAATTATAGTCATTTTGTAATAGTATTTCAATTATTAATCACTGAAATTATGAAAATTATAACTAACCTTTGGTCTTGGCTATCATCATCTTGATCAAAAATTTGGTCGTGATCCTCCTGGGAGAGGTTCAACTCTCCGAATTGTTGTTCTATTGAGTTAGACATCAGTATTATATTTTCACGGATATTTTTGTATGAATTACTAATTTATTATTTGGTGCCTATCAGCAAAAATTACTATAGGTACTGATGTAAATTATAGCGAGGTCATGCTGTTTACAATATTCACTTGTTTAGTTGCAGGACGCTGCGCACACGTGGTTGTCGAATGGGATTCGGTACAGAGTGCAGTTACGCGCGCAGGTAGACCGAACGTTTGAGCGTGTCACTTGGAATTTATGAAGAAATAGGCACGTGTACGCGGGAACGTGTAACGTGACGGGTATCGAGGTCGCAACTGAAACAGCGGAGGCCTAAGTCGAAATACACCAATGTGCGTGACGTAGCTACCGACGTCCGACACGAAAGTCGCGGACCCAAGCATAGCCCATTCCACGGGGAGAGTGCGCGCAATGGGCGTGCCCAACCACGTCAATTAGGGGGCCCGCGGGGAGCTCACGCCGAATTTTAGTGAAGCTATAGGCCGAATCGATATCATAAAGTGCGTAACGAGATCGATAAAAAAGAAATTGCAATTAAAAAAAGAAATTTTCAAAATGCCCCTGAACGGCACCCAGAAGTGGGTAAAAGAACAATAATGAATCAGAAATCCTAATCATGCTGCTAACGCGTATGAATTAATATATAGATATTATAATTACACGAGCAAAAACATTACGAAGAATATATATTTCAATCAAATACGGCTTCAATAAGCACATGTAGTGGAAAATGAATTCAAATTAATTCAATTAGTTTGGATATAATGATAGACTGGCAATCCTAATTATGCGTAGGCATAGTCTATCGACAAGTAAAATTCGGCACATCACTAGAACGAGCTCGTGAAGTATATTTGTTGGAGGACCTGTGCGACGACTCCCCGCTCCGTTGCGTACTACCTCGCCAGTCGAGGGCACGCCATGCCATCGTAGGACGCTTACATAAAATTGATGGGTTGTAGAGAGCAATGGTTAGTAAAAGTGAGGCAGTTTCGACATTTTCATGTTTTTGCTTCGGTTGTGTTTGTGTTTTATATTTGAGCAAATCGCTTCTAATAATTTTCCATATCGATCCGCATCATAAAACATATATTTTATAAATTTAAAGATTCCTCACGCCAAGCTTCCTGGTGTTAAAATACTGTCCAATCCCCATTATTAACCCATTAGCCCCCATTTAGCATATATACAAGTAACGCGACGCGCGACGGTAGACGGAGCGAGGAGCGCACGCATCTTCTGCCTCCATAAGAATGACCGCCGACAACACACAGCGTGCCTCAAAAACCAATTACATAATCGAGTGACGCATCGAAGAGTCGACGAGTTTCGTTGAGTTGCGGTCCGAGACTACGCTAAGTTCAACGCTTCATGCTATTTTTAATAAGATTAGGCGTCAGTTCAAGGGCAAACTGGGAGGAGTCATACTCGACGCGTCTCGGTTCTATAACGTTATGTGTGTATCTAATTTATTTTCATGCGGTTTAAAACATTTCATGTACTGTGATATCGATATAATTTGAAAATCTTTTGATTTGTTACTTTACTAGGAGTTGAGTTATATGAATTGAAGATCATATGTATAGCCAAAAAAATCGAGACCCCAGCCTAAATTAGGCTTACTGTAGTTACTACTATACCAACTAAAGGTCTTTAAACAGACAACCGAACTTGTGCGGCCCATATTGGAACGTTTTTGATGAAAAAGGGACTTTTCACAAAATCATTTCGCAAGTTATGCCAGTCGATAGAGCATCGTGACATAATGAAATTATCTTTTCTTTTTTTAAAGTAATAGAGATAAAAATAAAGTTGTAAATTTTTGTATGAAACGAAAGAAAGGTCTGTTATTATAAGAGATCTTGCCTTGCCGGTTACCATCGGGCATTCTCGGAGTTTTCCTCTTTAATATGACGTATCATACGTGTGCCCCGAGGTGCCCGTTGGCACATATGTGACTTCAAATTTAGGAACATTTCAAGTAAAATTGCGAAATATGCAATTACAGTTTACATGCACACGTATGATACGTCATATTAGCCCTTAACTGTAGTCCGTTTCTTTTCTAGAACATTCCATATCGATTTTAACGGTTGCACTCATTTTGGAACTTTCTAGATCATTCCATAAATTTGTAGAGCTTTCTAGATCTATTTTAGCAGTTGATAACATTTTGGAACTTTCTAGATCATTCCTAAAATTTTTAGGACATTCTAGATCGATTTCAACAGTTGCGCTCATTTTGGAACTTTCTAGATCATTCCACAAATCTGTAGAACTTTCTAAAACATTCTATATAGATTTTAGCAGCTATACACATTTTTAACGTTTTGGAACTTTCTAGATCATTCTTCAAAGTTTTAGAACCTTCTAGATCAATTGTAACAGTTGCACAGATTTCTTGATTATTTAAAAAAAAATTATATTAACTCTATACTTAGTACTCAACATGTCATAAGTTAGAAAAGGACAGATATACATTTTTTGAGATTTTCGCCTCCCACAACCACCCTCTTCCACCCACCGCGTCCAAACTTACGTTCACCAGGAGACCGAGGAGTATCTACCACCCCAACGGGAAGTAGATTGGAGTTGGTGGTCATAGAGAAAACCCTGTCTTTACGTACTAACATTAACATTTTATATAAGTATTTAGATTTAGATTAGATTTAAATTAAAATAAGGTTTAATAAGTTCAATAATTTTTCATTTGCGTTCAATCTTTAATGCCTAGTACATACAAGTGCAGCTGAATTTACAATGCTAGTTATTTATTTTTTCTATTGAATGAAAAATTCTATTGATTGATTTGCCTGTAGCCAACCAAAGTGCGGACAATTTTGGAAAATGAAGTTTCGTCTTGTAGTATTTCTCAATATTTATAATTAACCCACTTGTTACTACCGTCCTTTATAACGCCACTTTTTAAGGGTTAGATGTAACCGCGATTTTGATTATTATAATGTTTTATAAACAAAGATATTTTTACATTTTTATCACGAGGAAGGATCACTTAACAATTAAATATTATGTTTGTTTAAGTGTGTCAAGTGTTTTAAAAGTTAGACGTGTTTTAAAGTTACCCTTTTTTATTTTGAGATATGACTTCAAAAATGTAAGATTTTTCAGTACATTGATAATGAAATTTATATTTTTGTGTATAATATCTTAAAGTATTATCATCATACTAATAATAAGAGATATAACATATTTAAATATCATGGTTTTTCATAAAGAGAATTGTATTTTAAAATTAGTGGCGTTATAACGCCCGGTAGTAAAATCGACGTCTACCTATCCGTTTATATGGTTTTAGATTTTTGACATAAAAGCCTTTGAATCTCGAACAAAACTGTTAAAGACTAACACCGCGCCGATTCTGATGATGATCTACCCAGTGAAATTACAATTTTTCCAACAGTTAAGCAAAATGCCCAAGTCACAGATACGGATTCCGGCGACGAAGTCCTTATATTATTACATAATTGTTCAGATTCCCACTCTAAGAGCACCAGCAGAGGTTATATATTATGTGGATACTTATTCAGAGATTCATTCAATCAACAGATTCTGAAGATAATTCGCCCTTGTCCGAATTAGTTAAAAGAAAGGGCACCTCTGACCAGCACCCGTTATCTTCTAACTTTACTTCAATTCCTATGGGGTGGATTTCACCACCCGTAACCACACCCTAAACGTAAGAAACACTCAACAGTATACTTAGCAAAATGGGCATAATCCTACCAACTTTCCATCGTCGCAAAATTATTAAGACCCGAAAAACACACAGTCATCAATGAGTTGATTGTGTGTTGAATGAGTGACTGATGAAGTGTTATTGGTGCACTACACTAATTTATATGCAAGACAGAAGAATAGCATGGGTAATGTGACAACAGCAGAAATGAAGTGTTTACTTTTATACAGCGGGTATGTTGTGGTACCACGCAGGTATTGGGAGAAGTCATCTAATACTAACTTCGTTGTTGTTTATACCATAGTCTATACCAGGGCTACTCCTCAAATATCTCAGCGTGCTACCAACAATTTGGATAAAGAGTCAGTATAGTTTTGAGGTTTGCTGATGCACTGCAATCATGTTACCCAAGTACTCATTTTCGTTTGTTACTCCTTTTCATGAATTATGTAACAAAACATTGAAAGTCACAGCGATCATTTGTGATAGTTGTACATCTAAATGTCCACTTCCGATTAACAAACCTTTCAAAAAAACCGGAAAGGGGCACATTCGTCTACAAGTCTAGCCGACCTGAGTTCATCTTAGTCTGCAAATGGAACGACAATAGTGTCGTAAGTCTTTTATACATACATCTGCATCCCAAATTATGTTTTATTAAATATCACAATAAGTCTGTTTTGATTATAAATATATTTTATTAACATTATTATTCTTATTATTTGTATTATATCATTGTTAAAATGTACTTTGATGTATTATTCGATACTAAAATGTCTGCAAGCAAACTTATGGTTTGGTAGCCTATCTTACTACCGGGCGTTATAACGCCACCCATTTTCCGGCTTTTCCGATAACCCAAAATTTTGTTCAATATTTTTCCTGGAATAAGGCACTATAATAGAGTATTATTTCAAAAAATCATCATAATCCGAGACAAAAAATAGTTTCAGTAACAAGTGGGTTAACACAGTGGCTCGCTCCTGGTATATAGATTAAATGATTCAGTAGTTTTCAATATTAACGGCTTCTGTAGGGCAGTGGGTTAGCGTCGAACCAATCTGTAATACGCAGGCCCATGGTTAAATAAATAATATAAAATATGAAATAAAATAGTTTGTAATATTTATTGTTTATTTATTTATGTTATAGATTATAAATGGTGATATTAAAAAATTCTTGCCTTGATATACAATGCTAGTTTGGAGTTCATGTACTTATTTAGTTATTTACTAGCGACGAAACCCGGCGTTGCTCGGGTTAAAATACATCGCATGTTTAATGGTATATATTTTTTATATTTAAGGATCCGTTTTTAACGTAGATATTGTAGATTTCTATTTTAGATATTGAGACCTATTTTTTTTACCCATTAAACATACGGTGTTTATAGAGTTAACTAGCTGTTGGGTAAAAGCCGCGGGCGCAAGCGGCCCGCGGAGGCCCTTTTTGTCGTAAAACGTATTAGATCGAATAGATTTTAGGGTAGTTTTGAAAAAAATTTTGCTCGCCATCTAAAAGCGTTTACGTTTCTGAACAAAATTGATCTTTACACGGTTACGCTAACGTATGTACTTTTTGAGATATAGCGATTTAAAAAAAATATATATATAATAATAGTGCTGGTCACACTGAACAATATTGGTCTTTACACGGTTACTCTAACGTATGTACTTTTTGAGTAATAGCGATTTTAGAAAATTAAAAAAAAAAACAAAATTTAAAAAAAAGTAGTGCTGGTCATACTGAACAAAATTGGTCTTTACACGGTGACGCTAACGTATCTACTTTTCGAGATATGGCGATTTTAAAAAATTTAAAAAAAAACAAAATTAAAAAAAAAATTAGTGCTGGTCATACTGAACAATATTGGTCTTTACACGGTGACGCTAACGTATGTACTTTTTGAGTAATAGCTATTTTAGAAAATTAAAAAAAAAAAAAAAGCAAATAGTGCTGGTCATACTGAACAATATTGATCTTTACACGGTGACGCTAACGTATCTACTTTTCGAGATATGAAGATTTTAAAAAATTAAAAAAAAAAACAAAAATTTAAAAAAAAAAGTGCTGGTCATACTGAACAAAATTGGTCTTTACACGGTGACGCTAACGTATCTACTTTTCGAGATACGGCGATTTTAAAAAATTAAAAAAAAAAAAATTAAAAAAAAGTAGTGCTGGTCATACTGAACAATATTGGTCTTTACACGGTGACGCTAACGTATGTACTTTTTGAGTAATAGCTATTTTAGAAAATTAAAAAAAAAAAGCAAATAGTGCTGGTCATACTGAACAATATTGATCTTTACACGGTGACGCTAACGTATCTACTTTTCGAGATATGAAGATTTTAAAAAATTTAAAAAAAAAAAAAAAAATTTAAAAAAAAAAGAGCTGGTCACACTGAACAAAATTGGTCTTTACACGGTGACGCTAACGTATCAACTTTTCGAGATATGGCGATTTTAAAAAATTAAAAAAAAAAACAAAAGTTTAAAAAAAAATTAGTGCTGGTCATACTGAACAATATTGGTCTTTACACGGTGACGCTAACGTATCTACTTTTCGAGATATGGCGATTTTAAAAAATTAAAAAAAAAAACAAAAATTAAAAAAAAAAATAGTGCTGGTCATACTGAACAATATTGGTCTTTACACGGTGACGCTAACGTATCTACTTTTCGAGATATGAAGATTTTAAAAAATTAAAAAAAAAACTAAAACAAAAATTTAAAAAAATAGTGCTGGTCACACTGAACAAAATTGTTCTTTACATGGTTACTCTGACGTATCTACTTCTTGAGATATTTAAAAGAAAGCCCGCCGCGCGGAGCAAATTCGATGTTCACGCGGCCGCGCTCACCGTCCGACTGACCGAGGTAAAGCCGTTTCGATCGTTCGTCCCGAAAATGCCTCGTCGCGGATGCTGTTAGGCCACGCCCAAGCGCCATGCTCCGTTTCATATTGGCGTACCGGCGGGAAAAGGATAAAAATACGATCGAGGAAAAATTTTTTTCGAGCAATTTTGAAAAAAAAAGTATCGTTTTCGAAATTATAGGGCATTCCCTACAACTTTCTCTTCGGGGTGACTGCCCCGACTCGCCCCGTTTCCGAGATATCGCTACCACTTCCGGTCCAGAATCGACTTCCGGTCAAAGTCGTATTTTTCTCGACAGTTTTGGGATGCCCTCTATACACCCCGAAAATTTCACCCCCGCACCCCCCCGGCAAGTACTAAATAATTGATGTCAGTCAGTGAGTGAGTGAGTGAGTGAGTCAGTCAGTGGTATTGCAGCTATATATTAGTACTAGCTGTTGGGTAAAAGCCGCGGGCGCAAGCGGCCCGCGGAGGCCCTTTTTGTCGTAAAACGTATTAGATCGAATAGATTTTAGGCAGTTTTGAAAATATTTAGCTCGCCATCTAAAAGCGTTTACGTTTCTGAACAAAATTGGTCTTTACACGGTGACGCTAACGTATCAACTTTTCGAGATATGGCGATTTTAAAAAATTAAAAAAAAAACAAAAGTTTAAAAAAAAATTAGTGCTGGTCATACTGAACAATATTGGTCTTTACACGGTGACGCTAACGTATCTACTTTTCGAGATATGGCGATTTTAAAAAATTAAAAAAAAAAATTAAAAAAAAGTAGTGCTGGTCATACTGAACAATATTGGTCTTTACACGGTGACGCTAACGTATGTACTTTTTGAGTAATAGCTATTTTAGAAAATTAAAAAAAAAAAAGCAAATAGTGCTGGTCATACTGAACAATATTGGTCTTTACACGGTGACGCTAACGTATGTACTTTTTGAGTAATAGCTATTTTAGAAAATTAAAAAAAAAAAAAAAGCAAATAGTGCTGGTCATACTGAACAATATTGATCTTTACACGGTGACGCTAACGTATCTACTTTTCGAGATATGAAGATTTTAAAAAATTAAAAAAAAAAAAAACAAAAATTTAAAAAAAAAAGTGCTGGTCATACTGAACAAAATTGGTCTTTACACGGTGACGCTAACGTATCAACTTTTCGAGATATGGCGATTTTAAAAAATTAAAAAAAAAAACAAAAATTTAAAAAAAAAATAGTGCTGGTCATACTGAACAATATTGGTCTTTACACGGTGACGCTAACGTATCTACTTTTCGAGATATGAAGATTTTAAAAAATTAAAAAAAAAACTAAAACAAAAATTTAAAAAAATAGTGCTGGTCACACTGAACAAAATTGTTCTTTACATGGTTACTCTGACGTATCTACTTCTTGAGATATTTAAAAGAAAGCCCGCCGCGCGGAGCAAATTCGATGTTCACGCGGCCGCGCTCACCGTCCGACTGACCGAGGTAAAGCCGTTTCGATCGTTCGTCCCGAAAATGCCTCGTCGCGGATGCTGTTAGGCCACGCCCACCGCCATGCTCCGTTTCATATTGGCGTACCGGCGGGAAAAGGATATAAATACGATCGAGGAAAATTTTTTTTTGCCCGATTTTGAAAATTTTTTTTTTGATTTCGGCATAAGACGACATTCTCTACAACTTTCTCTACGGGGTGACTGCCCCGACTCGCCCCGTTTCCGAGATATCGCTACCACTTCCGGTCCAGAATCGACTTCCGGTCAAAATCGTATTTTTCTCGACGGTTTTGGGACGCCCTCTATACGACCCAAAAAACCGCTACCCTCCACTATACCGGCAAGTACGAAATAATTGATGTCAGTCAGTGAGTGAGTCAGTGAGTGGTATTGCAGCTATATATTAGTACTAGCTGTTGGGTAAAGGCCGCGGGCGCAAGCGGCCCGCGGAGGCCCTTATTCTCATAAAACGTATTAGATCGAATAGATTTTAGTGTAGTTTTGAAAAAATTTTGCTCGCCATCTAAAAGCGTTTACGTTTCTGAACAAAATTGGTCTTTACACGGTTACGCTAACGTATCTACTTTTCGAGATATGGCGATTTTAAAAAATTAAAAAAAAACTAATAGTGCTGGTCACACTGAACAAAATTGGTCTTTACACGGTGACGCTAACGTATCTACTTTTCGAGATATGGCGATTTTAAAAATAAAAAAAAAAGAAAAATTAAAAAAAAAACAAATAGTGCTGGTCATACTGAACAATATTGGTCTTTACACGGTGACGCTAACGTATCTACTTTTCGAGATATGGCGATTTTAAAAAATTAAAAAAAAAAGAAAAATTAAAAAAAAAACAAATATTGCTGGTCATACTGAACAAAATTGGTCTTTACACGGTTACGCTAACATACGTACTTTTAGAGTAATAGCGATTTTAGAAAATTAAAAAAAAAAACAAAATTAAAAAAAAAAGTAGTGCTGGTCATACTGAACAATATTGTTCTTTACATGGTTACTCTGACGTATCTACTTCTTGAGATATTTTAAAAAAGCCCGCCGCGCGGAGCAAATTTGATGTTCACGCGGCCGCGCTCACCGTCCGACTGACCGAGGTAAAGCCGTTTCGATCGTTCGTTCCGAAAATGCGTCGTTATATTTTCATTGCGCGCTCTGAACGGGCGGAACATAGAGAGCGCGAGCCCCGACGAGCGATCGACGCGGATGCTGTTAGGCCACGCCCAAGCGCCATGCTCCGTTTCATATTGGCGTACCGGCGGGAAAAGGATATAAATACGATCGAGGAAAAATTTTTTTTGAGCAATTTTGAAAAGAAAAGTATCGTTTTCGAAATTAGAGGGCATTCCCTACAACGTTTGTTCCGGCACTTTTGCCCCATCTCTTTCCGTTTCCGAGATATCGCTACCACTTCCGGTCCAGAATCGACTTCCGGTCAAAGTCGTATTTTTCTCGACGGTTTTGGGACGCCCTCTATACGACTCAAAAAACCGCTACCCTCCACCATACCGGCAAGTGCTAAATAATTGATGTCAGTCAGTGAGTGGTATTGCAGCTATATATTAGTACTAGCTGTTGGGTAAAAGCCGCGGGCGCAAGCGGCCCGCGGAGGCCCTTTTTGTCGTAAAAAGTATTAGATCGAATAAATTTTAGGGTAGTTTTGAAAAAAAGTTTAGCTCGCCGTATAAAAGAGTTTACCTTTCTGAACAAAATTGGTCTTTACACGGTTACGCTAATGTATGTACTTTTTGAGATATGGCGATTTTAAAAAATTAAAAAACAAATAGTGCTGGTCATACTGAACAAAATTGGTCTTTACACGGTGACGCTAACGTATCTACTTTTTGAGATATGGCGATTTAAAAAAAAAAAAAAAACAAAAATTTTAAAAAAAAGTAGAGCTGGTAATATTGAACAATATTGGTCTTTACACGGTTACGTTAACGTGTGTACTTTTTGAGTAATAGAGATTTTCGAAAATTAAAAAAAATAATTTAAAAAAAATAAAAACAAATAATGCTGGTCATACTGAACAATATTGGTCTTTACACGGTTACTCTGACGTATCTACTTCTTGAGATATTTAAAATGAGGCCCGCCGCGCGGAGCAAATTCGATGTTCACGCGGCCGCGCTCATCGTCCGACTGACCGTAGTAAAGCCATTTCGATCGTTCGTCCCGCTCCCGCCTCATGCACTGACTGATGGAAAAGAGCGAGATAGAAGTATCATCGAGGGCCGATGGATTTGTATGGGAATTTTTTTAATTGCCCGATCTTGAAAATTTTTTTTTTGATTTCGCCATAAGACGACATTCTCTACAACTTTCTCTTCGGGGTGACTGCCCTGACTTGCCCCGTTTACGAGATATCGCTGTCACTTCCGGTCCAGAATCCACTTCCGGTCAAAGTCGTATTTTTTCTAAGGTCACATGGATCGCCCCTAAACACCCCGAAAATTGTATAGGTTTTTTTTTGCCCGATTTGAAATTTTTTTTATTTCCCGATTTTGAAATTTTTTTTTAATTTCGGCATAAAATGACATTCCCTACAACTTTCTCTTCGGGGTGACTGCCCCGATTCGTCCCGTTTCCGAGATATCGCTGTCACTTCCGGTCCAGAATCGACTTCCGGTCAAAGTCGTATTTTTCTCGAGGTTTTTTCGACACCCCCTATACACCCCGAAAATTTCATCCCCGCACCCCCCCGGCAAGTACTAAATAATTGATGTCAGTCAGTGAGTGAGTGAGTCAGTGAGTGGTATTGCAGCTATATATTAGTATAATAATAATTAATCAAATCAGTTAACTATATAATAAACTAATTAGTTAATTAATTTGAAGATAAGAAATACTCTAGTAAATGTGTAAACAGAAATTTGTAGAACTTTCTAGAACATTCCATATCGATTTTAGCAGTTGATAACGTTTTGGAATTTTCTAGATCATTCCAGAAATTTGTAGAACATTCTATATCGATTTTGGCAGCTATACACATTTTTAATGTTTGTAGATCATCCTAGAATTTTTTAGAACTTTCTAGAACATTCTATATCGATTTTAACGGTAGCGCTTATTTTGGAACTTTCTAGATCATTCCGGAAATTTGTAGAACTTTCTAGATCATTCTTGAAACTTTTAGAACCTTCTAGAATTTTGGATATTTCAAAAATTTTTAGAATTATACTTAGTACTCAACATGTCATAAGTTAGAAAGAGACAGATATACATTTTTTGAGATTTTCGCCTCCTACAACCACCCTCTTCCACCCACCGCGACCAAACTCCATTACTTTCACCAGGAGACCAAGGGGTATCTACCACCCCAACGGGAAGCAGATTGGAGTTGGTGGTCATGGAGAAAACCCTGTCCTTACGTACTAACATTAACATTTTATATAAGTATTTAGATTTAATAATGGATCCCGGGGCGCCTCCCTGATATATTTATTATAAGACATGCTCTTGTAAGAGTAAGTTACAAGAGATATTTAGTAAAAGGATCACTCATATTCGCATCATTCATAACTTAAATAATTTTCGTTCATCTTGCAGTGAAATGATTTATAAATATTAATTTGGTTACATGCCCACCCCTAAACATCGCATTGAAATAACAACCAGTTATGTTAAAAAGCAAACTAATAAGAATTCAATTGCTATTGGATGGTCTGAGGGCGCGAACTAAATCTGGTTTTCTCTAAGAGGAAATATCGATGCTGTCCTTTTCCTGCAGAATACAGTTTTCTATTTTTTCTTTAAAATTATCGCAAATTTCTTTCGCACTCGTGACACCTTTAACACACGAACATCTTTCTCTAGTTACATCATTTCACGATAACATTTCTTATTCACGCTAAAGTTGATATGTCAATAGTTTATCACAATTTGGATAGGAGTAGGTATTTCTGTAAAATAAATAAAAAAAAAACCGTCTACTTAATAGAAACTTGTGAAGTACGAAAAGTTAAGGGTTAAATCTTTGCTTAAAACAAATTCAACATTACAGAACATGGAATGTAAAAAAAGAACTGGGAGTCCCAAGGCCAACTAAGCAGGTAAGGCATCCCGTGAATACAAAAGCTCCAAAAACGCGCCACCCGACATTTTTGTTTTTCTTAAAACATTAATAACAGCATATTTTAGCATTGCTGGAGACTGGTATTTAAATTAAAAAATTAAAGTATGGAAAACACAATAAAACATATGTAATAATTTAACATTTATATAACGATTGATTTGGCGTTGCAAACCCGCCTAACGCCAGTCTAATGCAGGCTCGCAGCTGTTCCCCCTGTAATCGCTTTCTTCGGAGGACCCCTCTTAGCCAAATTTACCAGAACGTTCTATTGTGCGTTATGTATGCGTGTGTGTGCGTGTGTGTACACCAGCTGCCATGGGTTCCATCATAACGTCTTTCAAACAGAAATATGTATTAAGATTAGAAAATATTACAATGGACTTCTTAAGACGTCTCGTATAATACATTTAACGCATTAATTAGATAATTAAGTTTAGAATAAAAAACCAGTAATTTTATTGTCGCTTTTGATTGCGTACTTCCAATTTGTGACAGGAGCCATATGTCATACCCGTTCGTCAGTGGTAATAAGGTACAGTAAAACGTTAACTATTTAATAATAGATGTTAAAAGAAAAAAGAATTACTTCAATTATTTGAGTCCGTAATAATTTAAATAAAAACTTAATTAACTTATTGATGACCTAATTAATTAATATTCTTAACAATTTTTATTTAATAATATGAAATTTTGTTTGTTACGATACCGATTGAATGCGGAACTTTTAGCAAATATCAATCTGACCTTTGAAATTGCCAATGACCTGATTTATTAGTACTCAAGTGCAGCCTATTCATTACAGCTCAATAACCATGAAAACCCACCCTGTTAAATAATAAATAACGGAGAGAAGCCCTGATTTTTTCTTTTTGTTGAAAGAACTGGGTTTATCAAAACGGCTGAGAGGAATGTCAAAAAAGGGATGTGATTATAACTGACAGATTACAAACGTTGAATGAAATCCGATAGTTGACCCAGGCAACCCCTTGTTAATTTGAAGATCGGGTTTGTAAATTCCTTTCGTAACTCGTTAATAATTTCAAAGATAAAGAAATATTATATACCTACATGCGAGTGCCTAAATAAACAAGAGATAATTTCAACCAACATAAAAGAAGCTGAATGGTCAGTGAATATTTTATCACAACCAGATTTTTAAAATAAAATTAAAATCAAGAAAAAATAAGCCAATGGATATAATGACATGTAAATATTCGCACGCTGTTTTTGTTAAATATTTAATGTAAATTGAGCAAAAGAAATTGACTCGACTGTATGAAAGGGAGTAACAAAAATAGGGTCCACAAAATTTTACCACGAAACAAGTTTTAATATGCAGACCCCAATGTCAATTTCATACAACGTTGTCACGTTATATACCCCATAATTACAATCAGAAATAACTAAAATTGTCGTTCAAACAACATAGTTTTAAGTTCATTTATTGTGCGAATATACTCTTATGTAAATTAAGATTCCAATTTCACACCCTTAGAGCGGACATTAGTATTTTATGCTAATTTTTTTAACGTTTAGAATATTTATGAGAACGATTTCTAAAAAGGTGGCAGATGTTAGATTGTCAGGAAACAAAGTAGAGTTACTTTTAAATGCATTATGCGGTGCTCAAGGTTATAAATAAGTAGTTTTATTTCTTCTTTTTTTATAACAAAATAATAAATTCAACTATAACAAGATACAAAAATAATTTAATTCAGACTTTGTGTCAGTATAAATAATAATATAAATACCGGCGGCAACAAACTACTTAGAAAGGAGTTTTCGTAGAGTCGATCGAGTACATAAATACTTACGCGCCAAGCAAACAATGCTATCATTAGTTGTAATCTTTCACACAATGTTTCATTATAACGTTCGTAAATAGTGCTTACATGTGAACATAACGTGTCGATATTACTATTTAAGTTGGACTTCCGTGGGCCGCGATCGGAAAATCAACGACGCCGACCGCACACGACTGCCACTAAACTCGGAAGTAGGCGCCATACATTTATTTTCAGTTTTATTTAGTTTAGAGACTCACGAAAGTTAGTCTTTATAATTATTATTATTTAAAATCATTATCATATTACGACGATGCATTTATTTGCTATTAGTCTTATTGATACTGAGATTATAATGAGCAACGACATATTTCACAAAGGTGAAAATTTCAAAAACCCTAATCTATCATTTTGATATATAATTTGCAATAGTAGGCTGAACAATGATGACAATCTAGCATCGAGGGCTGCATTCATTGGTCAGCTGCCCATTTAAATAGTGAGCTTGATCCGTCACTATAACATGCCCAATGTGTTTTCATTGTGAGAGCACGAGGGAGATTGCGAGGTTACCGCGGGGCTACCAATAGGGAACTACTTTGGCCACACCCCCTGCATATTGCACCCTCCACCCCATCAAAGGTTACAAACTAACTTATAACTAATCTCGCTTGATTAGAAACATTTTGTCACGAAAGTATAATAAAACAGAAAATAAATTAATAAAATATATATTGAAAGGAGAATGCCCATTCGCCTAAGAGAAATGGGCCCACAATTTTTTTCTCTCGTTTCACGATCTTTTTTAGTTCATTTTGTAAGAAAATAAATCTACATTCCTTAACACTAAAACAGTTTTAATTTTTTCACCCAAATTATTGAGTAATTAGACTTTTTCTGATACAATATATAAGGTTTATTATTGTATTACCTTTTTTTTTTTTTTTTTTTTGTAGCTCGACATGTGACAACACTCCGCCTGATGTAAAGCTAGAGTGCGGTCCATGAATGGAAACAACTGCTACCACAGAGAAAACTCTAGGGGCTGCAGTCGCCTCCACTATGCCGGCTTGAGGAGACGAGCATGTACTATCTAGATTGACAGTGCACACTCCTCTCTTATACCTGGCTACTTTCAAACTATCCCCGAAACGCGACAAGGTCACTTCACGGGTGTTACATTCGAAAGTGGTGGTACTGCCCCAGGACGACAAACTGGACAAAAGGACAATCTTTAATAATTGGTAATATTTATTTTTTATACTATTAAACATTGTATATCGATTGGGAAACGATATTTTAACATAATTAAAATAAATTAATGAAGGAATAAAGTATTATTTTGAAATATTGTTTTGTTACCAAACTATTAGGTATCAAGTGGGCCCAAAAATGGGCATTCTCCTTTATGTAACCATCGTGTCATATTTGTTACCTACCAATTGTGATTGTCAATAGGATTCAAGTGAACGAACTTTAAAGGAAATTAATGTCTAGACAACGTTTGTTTCAATTAATCGAAAGTCCCTTCAAACAACCGCAATCGGTTACGTTGTATCTAAACAACAGCATATAGACTGCGTGGGGAATCCATTTAGAAAACCAGCCTAGAAGAATTAAACATACAATTTATAGTTAAAGAAGACTAAATTAACAGCTTCCAATGTAAAATAAAGGTATGAACAAGTAAAATTAATAAACGGGAAACAGATTTAATTAAAAAAAAAAAAAGATTATTTACAACAATTGTACGATCAATTATTTGTTGGTGCTTCAGATCAATTACAGTAATCAATTAACAATTGGGTTTTAACTACAGCACTATTTTTTTTCTCAGCAACGAGGAAGTTAAAAAAAAAAAAATTATATATGTATTTTTTTAAATCGCCACCCGTTACTGTAAAACATCTATATACACTAAATTAAATATTATTAAAGATTACGATAGTAATCACAATCGGGGGGACGTAACGAAAAACATTACCACCTGAATTTTAAAAAGTTTTAATTAACAAGAAATTGAACTGATTTGTGAAAAGATTAAAAAACAAAAACTGTTTCTATTGTCGATTTAGCATAGATAAACATTTGAACCCTATCCATTGGTATGTCATTTTAGCTATTTGCGCTTCAGAGATTCCATTACACTATCATTGCAAATTTTAAGCTCGTCACAAACTTAACTGATTTTTGTGGACCACACACACACACACACATATGAAGTCAAAATATTCAGTAGAAATATATAAAATCATATATTCATAACGAATATTTCCTTTCAGAAGGTCCATCAGCATTTAAAAAACAGTTACGTCTGTGACTGGTTTAAACGATTAATTTTAAATACTTATTCCAAAATAGAAAAACTTTTGGAAATCAACATTTTGCAGATTAACGAAACAAATTACATGATAATTAATATCTTCCCATGAATAAAGTGATCGCAAAGATGCGTAAATCTCGAAATTCTAAAGCGCAAAGCAAGTTTACATCTAAATTCGCCGAGGACGAATTAACTTAAAAAAAAGAAGGCAAGGAAAGAAAACACCTTTAGTATCAACGCCTGGATAAATCGTGTTAAAGTTTGCGTTCCTAATGTAAGACAACTAACAAAGCTCCCCTCCGCCCCCCCAATACGACGAAGACGGCAAAAAAGAAAAAAAAAATATCAAAAATCATTAGTCAATTGGCATCGTGTCTTTTCTTTTTAATCCTAGAAAGTTTAATATCATAGTTACCGGAATAAAATTAATTATCAGAATATGAAAAACCTCTCATGTATCATTATTATTAGCTACCAGCAATAAAACTAACTAACAAGAGGTTTTATAGTAATTTAGATAAACCTCATTAATACGCGTTAACACAACCCTCTTGTGAAAAAAATATGTCCCTAATACGTACGCGATGTCACACCTACTACTTGATGCCATTTGATGCGCATGATTTATGATAAATTCGGGACATCTTAAAATTGTAAAAAAGTATTAGTCAACAATTAAAAAATTAAGGCCACTGATCATATATATCCTATTTTCGGGGCGGTAATGGATGACCGCTTTACAATAATAAAATTTAATATGTAGCGGGTCAAAACTATCATGGATGTCGTTCACTCCAAAATACTTCTCAAGGTCGCGTCGGATAATTTTAGCTAACCGAGCCTTATTTATATTATTTTAAAATTAGGAATTTACAATTATAAACATTTTAAGATCTAATAAGGCAGGTACAGACAATTTTATTTAAAGATTATATTTTTTAAAATCACGTTTCGAGGTGTTTGACGTCAATCTCTACGCCGTTAATATTTAAAAGATCATGATTGTTAAAGCGTCGTTCGTCAACATATCAACAAATTGAGTTTACCAGTTACATTATAGTACATCTTTGTATGAATTCAACTCGTGCTCGCTTTGCGGGCTCATTGTGCACGTAGGGCAATAATTTATCTTTAAATAAAGAAGGGGTCGAGACGAGTTCGAGATGCATCAAGAAGAAAGTGCATACAGGAGTAGTAAAAGGGTGGAAGGGTGGCTCGTGCGGGCCGCGCGAGCTTATTTGTTTCCGTGCGGCACCTGCTTATGGGCAGTAAGTAATCTTCTCAAATAATACACACTTAGTTGAACAATATGCTCTCATTATGTCACAAATATGGCACAATTGGTCACAACTAAATGCAGACAATTATTAATTAATGTGCATCGACTTGGTATAGTGAAATAATGATAATGGGTTTCCGGTTATAATGTGCTCCAATTAGCTAATGCGATATACATTGATCTAGGTCGGAGGTATACCAAAACGGTAGCTTATTATTTAAAAATAAACATTTAAGTAAATTTTTAATAGAATAAATAATAGACTCAAACGACATTGTTTGAAAATATCGGTTTTGGGGTGGCTGCCGGTTATTAAATATTTAACTAACATGTTCGTTTTACAAAGGGAAATAAATTATGGTTCATGTCAAATACAAAATTATCAATGCTCAATATTTAGGGCAACCGTTTATCAGTAGAATTGAATCGTAGCTTGCTATTATAAAATTTTACCGTGTGCACCATTCTCAATGTTTGATTATAATCATGCGCCATCTACACACCATGCTTTAAAGAAATGTATACCGAGGGTCAAAATAGAAACTCTAGAAACGAGGTATCGTGGATAGACCGACAGATGGCGTCGCCCTAAATGCACTTTCATAAAATTGGATTCATTCGTGTCAGTGCTAAAATAGTACTACTGATACTCGTTAACATTTTGTTATAAAATGCTTGCCGAAACGAACACGTCATTCCATTGTATATAATTAATACTGTCTGCCACTTAAATTGGCGAAGTCTGAACTCGAGGATGCTTAGACAGTGGTACAGACTCGTTTATGCATTATATTAATTGTCTACATAATGTTTAATGAAGATAGGGTAAGCAGACGAATTGAACAGCAGTATTTTTAGTATATCGACATGTTTAGAATTCTTCTTGTAATAAATTTCCGCATAGCTAGTTAGCACTCTAGAATGTTCAATGGACGACTCCAAAACCTATTAAAACGGACTAATCTTGTATTTCTTTCAACAATAAAGCATACGATGCGCAAGTGACAGGATGTGTTATTATGAATAGCGTCGACACTACATAACGCTCGTGTATTATCTATCAGTTTAACGGACGACGACTAATAAACAGACACCGCTTGTTATGCGCTATCGTCGGTGCACAAACCAGGATGTTCAAGATAAACTCGCAGAAAAACTATTTATATAAAAATATAGTATTTAATTAGTACTGCTTAGAAATGTCAATCATACGTGGAAACATTCACCCATGGCAAGTTTAAATTATTAACGAGGCACCGATCCAACCCGCATGAACTCGTATGTTGGTTGAATTATTGATAGACCAGCCTGTCATGTTCCCTTCCAATAGTATTTTATTAAAGGTATTTAGAGAATTAAATTGATTTTGTCGTTTTGAGTATATTTTAAACAAGCCTAAAACGTGCCTTTATTCAAACAAAAACATGTATATATATATTCCTTGTTGTAATAGAGCTTACCCAGCTGGACGGCGGTCACGGACCGGAAGTGAGAGGAATTCTAGTAAAGAACAATATGGCTTCACAATCGTTCGTTGTTTTGTAAGCGAGGACTCTCGACGCCGATGTATATTATTTTAAGTTATTTCAGCCCCGGTTACAATAATAATAGCGTCATGTACAGGAATAGACAAAGGAAACTATATTTTGTTCTCGATGCGAAGTAACAAAAACAAAATGGCGACGCTGATCTAGGAAAAAAAAATTGGTCCTGGACCAATCACACCACACTCCGAAAACTATTCAATCTTAGACAGGGGACATGTAACATGGGGTGGCAAAAAGGGGTGCCGCCAAAAATAGAAATGGGGTGCGCATCTATTAAATAGAAAAACAGCTATTATAAAAACAAGACAGGATAGAGCATTACCAAAGCGCAAAAGTGATTAGACTTGCCGTAAGTGAAACATCTGAAGAGAATATAACGAAAATCTTTTTAAAAAAAGTGCGCACTCCAACAGGTAAGTAAAAAAAGAAAACTAACTGGTCAGTAGTCTCTATCATTTTAATTTTGATAACGGAAAGATTTATAAAGTGAAGTATAATTTGTTAACAATTTACGTGTATCATACAGAGTTCAAAAATTACGTGGATCTCAGCATATAAATATAAAAAATATAAACATCTTTCCAAGCGAACCTTAGGAGAAAACTTATGTCAAAACATCCAGACGTCAAATAAACTTTACATGAAATCTAATATTACCGTAAACACCGATAATGTTGAAAACAAAGTTTCCAGTCTCAAACATTGTCTGAAGGATGCATTTGAGAGTATCTATGTAACGAGTTTATTTGCCTTACACAGCATGCATGTTAACGTTATGAAGTTTGATCGTTTAAGATCTAGGCTCTAATGAATAAGGTTAATAAACTCTGATAAAAGGAGTCACGCATTATACGCGTACCTACATGTAAGTTTCAGGTCATTGTGCGTTGTTAGAGCTAAAATAATCCTACACTACAACGTATTACAATAATATGTATTCCAACTTTATTTATAGTAGTCCGTCATTTGACCACATATCGCTTTATGTTAAGCTAAAGCGCAGTTATAGCGGAAACAACTGCTACCACAGAGAAATTTCTGCAAGCGACGACAGACTGCTCGAGGAGACGAGCACAGAGCATGTAGACAAGGCACACTGCTCTCGTTATATCTACAGATCTCGAAACGCGATTAAGTCACTTCTAAATGTTGGTACTATCACTACTACTGTAAGACTGACTCAACGACTCTAAAACTCATCATCACACCGTCAAAAATAAACCCTAATTATATGAACATTGTACTAAATACTTGTACTGGTCCGATGCTCCATACCCGAGATGAAAAGCACCACGATGAGATTGCAAGCAATTCTCTGGGACAATGGCAGTTTACTTATAAAATTTAGTTAGGCTCCTAATACAACTGCATGTATCTATATGTCGAAGTTGAATTTTAAAGTCAGTTGCTTTGCAAAATCACCAGTAGGAACAGTTTAAAGACGTTCAGAAATCCGCAGAATTGTATATACACGTGATTCAATGCGACGAGTTAATGTTTAGAGGTTTTGTAAAACAGCGTGAAATGAAAAGTTGGATTGTAAATTTTAGAATGTAAATAGTTTTATAATCCAACAACTAATAAGAACGAAGAAGAAAATGTTAGTGCATGGTCGTGAGTCTGCTTTGGCAAAAGAAGAATGATAAATGCAGTCGTTGAGAAAATGTGTGGACTGTGGAGTGCCTTCGAGTGAAAATTGAGGAAACGCGACGATTTTAAGGACATGGTGACGAGTATGTCGAGGTGGTTTGGTCATTTCAAAAGGATAGTTGTTGAGTAGATTAACTAAACAGAATTAATAAGATCCGACCGAGATCTAGTTTTCGGTCAGAATATAGTATGAAGTAAACGTTTCAAAACTAATTTTAAAGGAGAATGCCCATTCGCCTAAGAAAAATGGGCCCACAGTTTTTTTCTCAAGTTTGTCGATGATTTTTAGTTAATTTTGTAGAAAAATAAATCTACTTTCTTATCACCCCAATCAGTTTTAATTTTTTCACCCGGGTTATTGAGTAATTAGATGTTTTCTGATGCATTATTTGAGGTTAAATTTATTTTAAATGCTTTATAATTGATGATTCTGTTTTTTTTTTATGTAATTAAATATCGGCTATTGATTGGTAAATGATGTCGATATAATTAAAATGTATTAATAAAAAATAAGATATTATTTTAGAATATTGTTTTGTTACCATACTATTAGGTATAAAGTGGGACCAAAAATGGGCATTCTAATTTGCCGCGCGCTCTTGTTTGAAATACCGATGAGCTCTGGTCATGTTGTAACGCCGGATAACAATCAGTATAATTTCAAGTAGCATTCTATTTCTATTGACAAAAGGGAAAACATCTTCGTTAATTTGATCCGTATCGAAAGCTTTGGTGCCAACGTGGTCACGGAGAGTTGTGCTTGGTAGTTTCGCGGTAGATTAACAGTAGAATTTAAAAGAGCATTTAACGGTTAGATAGTTCCTCGGAGCTACGGCTTGTGCATGATCCCAGGTGTTAGATAATCGCCAACTGTTTCACCGTTAGCTTTTATTGTCAAACTCCGACGCCCAAACAATCCACCCACGTCAAATCGAAAATAGTCAAGGGTGTTTTGTTTACTTTGAAAATAAAACATTGGGGACGAACGACACAACGGCTTCAACATTTTAATTTAAGACATCTATTTTATCATATCTATCGCCACTTTGGGATATAATATTCGTGAAGTGATATTGTCGCGTTTCGGGAGCAGTTTGAAAGCATCCGGTTATAGCGAGAGGAGTGTGCATTGTCAACCATACTAGTCTCCTCAGCCCGTACCGGCATAGCGGAGGCGAGAAACAAAAAAAAAACAAAAAAATAATAGAGCTTAGGAAAAAACGTATTTCACGATTGATGAGACCCGTGTTCAGACCTCGCAAAATTCTGACCGGTTCTTATCGTGTAAAAGTGTAATGTAGGAGGACATGGGAGTCGCCTACCTAACCCTACTAGATTTCTACTACTAGGCCACGTTTCTGCCTCGCGTAGATATCAGAGTATAATGTCTGAGACGACCGTGTCTCACGGTAATGTAATAGGTAGTTGGCGCTTATCTGCTAACCCAGGTCCTCAAATTTTATAGATTAGATAAGAAATGTGATTGTCAACCATATAGTATGGATAAATTAAATAATATTATTGAACGAAAATACGTAACCTAACTGAAAAAATATCTATTTTAAAAATGATATTCTATATTTACGCAATCTTAATACGTATGTAGGTACCAAAAATGTTGAAACTCATGCCCAACGTAGGCATCAATAACTACATATGTAAGTTACATTTTCATTTATTTAGAAATATGAAACAAGAGTAAGTAGATATCAAAAATAACTTCACCAACAGACCAAACACGTCAAACTGCAGCAATGTATCAACAGGCGATAAAATAATTTGAAGAGAAATCAACCTTATTATGAGTGAATTGTATTAGAATTTGGTTCAAATTTGCTCGCAACTAGGGGTATCAATGAGACGTTGGCGCCATAGCGCGCCGGTTGTAGTCGTTCCGTATTATTAATATAGGTTAGCCTTAAATGGACGGCTGAAGACTAATTATATAATCATTAATTAAAAATTTAGGAACATAATTGCTCCTTATGTAAAATAATTTTCGACGTTGTTTGAATGTGGAATTTGTCAAGGAACCTACTTCAACTAATACGAGCGCCCTCTTCCGGCTCGCCCATGCCCGATCCACGTTCCGAACATTTAATCTATCTTTTTCATATAACCAAACCACCTAAACGTGCATCGCACTGTTTATTACATGTCTTGATAGTTAAATAATAAAGCGCTTAGCTGTGGTTTATACGTTTTAATACGAATTACGGTCGGAAGTTTAAAACATAACTACATTATAACGACAACTTTTATTGCATCACTGTCTGGTGTACTTTCATTTAGAACTAAAATCAGGTTAATTTTTAATTTTATAGAGTTCTATATTGTTGCAAAAATCATAAAAATCAATAATAAAATGGGCGTGTATTTGTTTAATATAAATTTTAAATAATCGCAACAAGTTTTAAATTAATAATCACATACTAACCGATTTACTTGAATTACATTAGACATTTAAAATCATTAGGTGGCTTTGCCGATCATAAGGTTCAAGCGGCAAAGAATGAGTGAGTGACACACCCATGGACTTGTTCCTTTATCGAAGACATCTATGACTTTGCATGTTACAACTATTGTATAGTAAACGTAATAATGTATAATTATTTACGTAATAAAAGTAAATCAGTGGTATAAAGATGTTCCAAAATATTGTGTTAAATTCCGTATTCGCGAATATGCGTCTTTTGTTTGACCTTGACTTGTAATCACCGACCGGCGCCGCGCCGCAACGTTCGCACGTGCCTTCCCCCTCCGATTTTTAAGGTGCACAATTTTTCGCCATTTTGTACATACCAGAGACGTATCAAATGTTTAAACGTGTGATTTAACATTAGTGTTTTAGCAATATTTAGGTTATCAACCTAGATAGCGAGCTATTGTTAAATAACACATCACAAAGTTAGTTACGTTAATAGCCGAATTTGTTTGTAAAACAAATATTGGAACATCCTTGATTATGTACGATAAAAATATGTTAATAGTAGAAAAGTGGGGGAACTGACCTTTCATCGTATGTTGGTGAAGCGTCTCCAGAAGCGCCTTGAGATCCGTCAACGTCCATTTTTAATTAGCAAAGTGACACGACTATTTACTCACGTTAAATTTAAGGACTGGTTACTTAATAATAGTACAAACGTACTGCGAAAACGCGTGCTGCGAGGAAAGACTTGCGTGCGGGAATGAGCGGGCGGGCGAGCCGAGCCGGCCGGCGGAGTAGGTACTACAGGCGGGAGGGGGCGGCGGGGGAACGCGGGCTGGTGGCGACGACGCGGATCCTGCCTCGCACCAGACCCCTCCGCCCCCGCAAGACTTCCCCCCCTGAGAGTGTCGCTATGGTGACGCCGCCCGCGCACCACGTGGTTTTTATGATCAACTAACAAACAATAACTAAACTAACAAACCCCGTTTAATCAAAACACCTACAACTAATTAATATATTTAATATCCGTTGTAGAAGCCCTCTTAATTAAGCCTCACAAATATCAATAATATAACATGATGATGAATCTACGTTTGAGGTTATGTGTAAACGTACTACATACTTGGTTAGGGCTGTCATTAGCTAAATTACCGGCGCCCGCGCACCGCTCGCTAAATAAAAATTGAATCTAATAGAGAGCCGAGTACCTACGAGGTTACATCTACGCCGTGACGCGATATCTATCCGCCAATCAGACGATGTTATTTTGACCGCCGCATTTAAATAAAACGATCCTATTAGTGGAGAAGGCTCGTATTACGCTGTCAAGGCGTAAATGCAACCTCGTAGGTGCTTGGTGAGAAATTTGTCAGATTTGGGTAAGTCTGTGTAAGTTTTAGGAATAATTACAAATATATTTAATACAATTTTTGGACACCATTTTGAAGGTATTATTTTCACAGCATTTTTACAAAATATAGGTTAGCAACTTTAAAATGAGATCAATTTTAGAGCGATACTCATCAGCCTTTCAATACAATACAATTGTCCTCAGCCTTAAATGTGTAAATTAAGTTCGTGTCTAATTCCACGACCAGATCCACTAAGATCCATAGTAAGAATACAGTAGAATTCATATATAACGACTTCGCTTATGACGACTAACCGACGATTTTAACGACGATAATGTTTACTCAAGTTAGGTTTCATAGTTAGATACTGAGAAAAAATAACCGTTTAGTGCGACTCCGGATTAAGCGACCAACTGCTTATATCGACCATTATTTATTGTAATATGTCCGGTTGTAACGATGAAACCTACGTACCAATCCGGCGCGGGCGTCGCGTCCCATCTTCACCCCGCCTCGCGCGCCTCACATGTTATTGGCATGCGTAAATCACAATTAGTGTTTGTCACCTGTCAAAAGTGCAATATTACACCGATTAGAAGCCGATGAAGCAAATGCAAACCTCGCAAAGGAGTTTGGCGTGTCTCATTCTACAATATCCACAATAAAGAAGAATAAAGATAGATCGAGCCGCTTTTACGAAGTTCTTACTACCGAAAAAGAGTATGTCAAAAACAAACTCAAATAACAGACTTTGTACATTAGTAACGTAGAGTTTTTTCGTTGTATTGCGTGTGTATTTTATATATTTTTATTACAGTACTTACATTATGTACCTATGTTTTTAATAATGTTTAAGAACCGTTATAATATAGCATATGTGATTCCTATAAAATGTTTTATTTACCTAAATAGAAAAATAAAATTTTCGCATTTATAACATGTATTCGTAAGTTAAGTACATACATGTACATATGTACTAAATAAAATAATCCTGCCGTTTTGTGCGTCATCCGGTTAGTACGACATAGTATCGCCGGTCCCTTGGTGATCGTTATATCCGGATTCTACTGTAGAATAATAAATCTTTTTTTTCACTTTTATGTTGACTTTAATCCTTAATTTAAGAATTTACGCATAGTGAACTTTTAAGAACTTACGTGTAAGGTAAGACAAATTTTATTTTTAACATAAACATTCTCTTTGGTGTGTTGCCAGGTATAACGAGAGGAGCATGCACTGTCAATCTGGATGATGCAGATTTGTGCATAGTGGAGACGGTGTAGAAAATTTATCAGTAGTATAGTTGTTTTCGTTCATGAACCGCACTCTAGACTTATATCAGGCGGGAGTGTTGTCATATGTTGAGCTATTTAAAAAAAACTTAACAAAACAGTACAAGAGAACTACACTGTATAAATTATTGTCTATGCATGTTGATGTGTTGATAAATGAAGGTGTCACACACTTTATTTTCATAATGAATTTTTAGAGACAGGTTAGTTCTTAAAAATCCATTACGCGTAAACTCATGGATAAACATTAAAGTGTAAAAAGATCCATCAATATATTTAACCAATAGTGGATCTCGCGAATTCCACTGGCCTATCAATCGGGATTCCCCGTGACACCTAAAAATTCCTTCTGGACTGCTCCTGTATGGCTACTGATGGCAGCCTTATTTTTAGCAAAATAAAGAATGGGTTGAAGTCCGCGCGCGCGTCATCTGTAATGCCGGCGAATAAAGTTTACTTTATTAATTAGGTATTTTTATAAATGTTTAATCCATACCTTGTATTAAATTTACTAGTATTTTACGTACTTTTAGGACTTTACTAGACGAAATGGGAATGGCACTTACAAGCGTGTGCAAATATAGACAACAGCATTGTGTGAGCGAGACACAAATAGGTGCGCCCGCGCCGGTCGCGCGCGCCATGTACAATTCCATTCTTTATTTGGCCTACTTTATTTTCTTGGAGTCATTTATGGATAATGGTTTATTGACTTTTAAAACACTGGACTATAAAAAACGGACTTATCGTTTTTAATTTTTGATATTTTTAATGTTTGATTTGTTTCATTATTTAGATAATTATGATTAATTGTGAATAGAAAATAATCAATTTAACAATGTATGAGTAAAAAGATATTCAGAACGGCGCGCGCGCCGGATCTCTACCATCATTCACAACACGAGAATGACAAGATCGACAGGCGCATTCGTCTGTATACGTAGGATAAATGTGTTCTGTCGCAGGGTCCAAGATCCTGACTGACCTTGTTCATAATTCACATACAGCCAAAACTATGATACTGAAATTTTGAGTGTAGCTTCGTGCTCTATAGGCTGTAAAAATACCTATACCTATAGCAACTCCGTGAACCATAAGTTGTATAGATTATACTGATGCGGTACCAGTAACTGGAAAGAATTTTTCAAAATTTTGATCTGGAACGAGAGTGACCGCGGTATCTGTTAGCGATGTATTAGTGCATAGATTTGGATAAGTTTTTTCTTGGATATTAACGTAAATATATACTCGTAATTCATGTTGTACCAGTACTAATCTACATAAGTTTTACTTATTAAAATATGAGGATGTAAGCTATATGAATAAACAAAAAAATAAAAATTACTTCGCAAACTTTGTAGGTAATCTATGGTAGGTAAGATAATCTAATAAATCTAAAAAAAAATAGGTAAAAAAATCACCACATAATCTTTCTGGTTAGCTGGTAGAGAATGCCTTTAGGCATTAAGCTCGCCTTTGTACATTTATTTTTGTGCAATAAAGAATTTTATTATTATTATTATTATAATTTGATTAGTTTGAAATGAGTCTAAAAGCTTGGGGTTTAATTTAAGAGTGTTGAAACAAAGTTGCCCAAAGTATTAGTAGTTTAGTACAAGTTTACGATTGTCATCAACTTATCTAGTACGTAGTACACAAATATTTTTATCTTATTTACCCTTTTTAACCAGTCAGATTACGCCAGCCCTATCATACCTTAAACATTAATAAATAAGTCTACTTATTTTCAATAATTTTTACAATTTTATACAAACATTTAGGTAGCTGAGTCGGACAAAGGATCCACTAATGCTGTATTGATGAAACCAACATCCCATTTATTTTAATTCAGGCTATGCATTAATTTTTCCCTGTCAGCCTATCCCCCGACAAAACTAGTTAAAATGTGTTCAACGTCTTACGAATACAATAAAGACGCGAATATTATAATAACCACATAGGTAGGTACTCGTTGGTTTGATTTTATGGAAAGTAAGCAACAGTGTAGATAGTACCATCTCCTTCCGCGTATGTCGTAAAAATCGACTCCTGAATAACAATACCTCTTGGGTAATACATTTTCACACTATAAAAAGTAAATATAAATTTAAAATATAAAATACAGAGGCAGGTGATTGGTCTTTCGCTATGTTACATAGTAAATCTTTAGAAGATATTTCCTTTTGGAGTAGTGGTTGTAAATTGAGGGTGTTACGACGCGAGAGACATTTTCACGTTCTATACTTTCAACTTTGAAGGATGATGCAAATAGCATTTTTTTATATTGTAGCTCGGAATATGACAACACTCCGCCTGATTTAAAACTGAGTGAAAACAACTGCTACTATAGAGAAATCTCTACGGGCAGCAGCCGCCTCCGGTATGCCGGCTTGAGGAGACGAGTATACATCATCTAGAGTGACACTGAACACTCCTCTCGCTATATTAATGATGAACTTTTACGTTAGATTTATTAACAAACTGTCAGTTTAAAGTTTAGATACATGAAAGACTGTTGCCAATTCCTTAAATTTTAGGTAACTTTCAATGTTAGGAGTAGTAGGAGCAGTTTGGATGTAGCTAATGAAAGGAGAATGCCCATTCGCCTAAGAAAAATGGGCCCACAATTTGTTTTCTCGAGTTTGTCGATGATTTTTAGTTAATTTTGTAGTAAAATAAATCTACTTCCTTATTACCAATCAGATTTAATCTTTTCACCCGGGTTATTGAGTAATTAGATGTTTTCTGATGCATTATTTGAGGTTATTATTTTAAATGCTTTAATAATTGATGATATCTATTTTTTATGTAATTAAACATCGTCTATTGGTTGGTAAATGATGTGTTGATATATAAAATTAATTAATAAAAAAATCAGATATTATTTTAGAATATTGTTTTGTTACTATACTGTTGGGTATCAAGTGGGCCCAGAAATGGGTATTCTCCTTTAATTCCATATTGCTTATGATGTGTTTTGAGTTCGCTGGTTGCAATAATAAAATTAATCATATGTATAATTGTCTAGGTAAACATCCAATTTAGAAGTACAATTTTAAACTTTCTAATATAACTACCTAGTATTTTAATATTATTAGTATTTTATAATATTGTTTTATAAATTTCCTACGTATTGGCAATACCTAACGTGACCATCAATATTTTTCCTCAAAACGGGACATTAAGTTATTGAGACAATAATCCCCCCCCCCTCTCGCTCTCGCATCCCTCTCAATCCATAGATAAAAAACAACGTTATTGCGGTATTTTGGTACTACCTACATTTTGATACTAGGTTTTTATAATAATTAAAAATCAACAGAGAACGCCCGTTTCTCTGAAAATGAGACAATTTTGCGTCCCGAAGCTTGCTTTGGGGACAACGGGACGGAGTACCTAAAAACAGGACAGTCCCGTTCAGAATGGGCCTTATGGTCACGTTAGCAATACCATGATTATAAAAGATAACAAGTATTTCAAATACAGACACAAGAATAAATTGAAATTTTCTTTAAAGGTAAATATTATTCTTGCATCTAGAAATTAACTTGACTTTCAGAACTCGCGCGCCGTAGCCGTATACAAATCGTTAGTAAAAATAACCTTTTAGGTATAAAGATTTTAAAAGAATTCACGATACAATTATGTACCTATATTATTAACCTCTAATATTTTCCTTTGATACGTTTCATTTCAATTAAATATGTATTGTAAAGGTTTCATAAAGATTTTGATCGATAATAACAATAATAAAAATAATCGCTTTTGACATAATGTTATACGTATCTAATATAACATGACTAATGGTATAGGTCGCGTCAAACTTTATGGCTTCGCAGTAGATAGCTGCGGGCACAACTTCGAGCAGGTACAGTCAAATTCACAGTAATAAATATGAATAGAACTTATTATAAAAATAATCTGCGGGCGTGTAACGCGGGAGTGCCCTTCCCGCTCACCTTCGTCGTGCCCTTCTGATAACTCAATTTGTGTACTGCTCAGCGACTTGTGCCCAACTTCGGGGTCGCCATAAAGTTCGTTCTATACTTTTTAAACATTTTTTATTGATTTGTTTCAGGCACGTCTATCACCTGTCAACGCATAAGGTTTGATGTTAGTGGTGAATATAGGTGGTATTAGGGTCAAGAGTAACTGACCAACTTATTGCCTACGGTATGTTCGTTAGTCATAGTACAAAAATATTGATACTTGGTTAATTGTATCAACTACTAATCAATAGACAATATTTAATTACATTAAAAAAAAGCAGATATTATAAATTACCTAGAAAGTAAGAAAGGTAAGAAAATTAAAACTGATTTGTGATAAAGAATATAGATTTATTTTTATACAAAATGAATTAAAAATCATCGTCAAACTCGAGGAAAAAAATTGTGGGCCCATTTCTTTTAAGCGAATGGGCATTCTCCTTTGTAAATTCTAAAATTTAATAAAAAAAAAATCTGTGCTAGATTAGGTATGTGGTGGGTAATATGCTCGGGGGATGATCTTGAATACGGGTCATTAGGAATCTAACCTTGTCCGACGAGGGCACCATAGCCAACATGCGTGATCTAGTCCTACTTTTAGCCCTTCGTTACAGATTCACTGAATTAATAAAATTATTAACGCATCACATACTAAAAGGTTGCTTATAAAGGATGATGCCAATTTTTGGGCCCACTTGTCTAATAGTTGGCTAACAAAACAATAATCTTATTTTTCATTAATTTCTTTCAAATACATCAACACATTTTTTACCAAGGTTTACCAAGCAATAGACAATGTTTAATTACATAATAAACAGGTATCATCAATTATTAAAGCGTTAAATATAAAAATAACCGTCAGAAAAAATCTAATTACTCAATACCACGGGTAAGAAAATTAAATTAGATTGGCCATTAAGGAAAGTAAATTTATTTTCCTACAAAATAAACTAAAAATCATCGCCAAACTCGAGAAAAAAGTGGGCCCCCATTTCTCTTAGGCGAATGACCATTCTCCTTTTTATAGTAGCTTGGTATATTGTACAGCAAGCCTCGCTTCGTCTTCGTCTAAACATGTCAGATGTCAGTACATGACAAATATCTGCAGGTAGCAGTGGTCTCTGTTATGCCGACTAGAGAAGACAAATATGCACCATGCAGGTTGACAGGGCACGTTGCTACCGCTTCGGTAAGCCCAGCCACGAGGCGAAGACGTGCTCCGCTGAGCCGAATTGCCCTCTTTGTCAAGAGAGAGGCAAGCCGGCGGTGCATGTTGTAGGGGGAGACTGCGTGTCTCTCGCCCGTCACGAGATCGCCGTGGTCGCAACCTCGGCACGAGCTCCGGAGGCGGGGGCAGCCTTTAGTCCTAATGGTTTGGTGACTGTTCTTTCCTGTCTAGCGACGGCAGATATGGGGATTTGTCCGTCGTCATATAGACTGAGGCGTATGGCGAGTTAAGGGGTTCAGCTCGCCTTTCCCGGGGCTCGGTCCGCCACTTTGGACTTTCGCAGGAGTTTGGATGAATGCCAACGCGTGCCCAGACTCCGTCCACTATGCGTCGAGTGAAATACCGTGGGGTTTTAGTCGGTATGCCAGCGCTAAGCTGGAGAGTCCGCTATAACCCTGACAACCTTCCACAAGGACAGGGCATCCGTAACTGAGATTTCCCCACGTTAAAAAAAATAATGACAGGGCACACTCCCCTCGTTATACAGTTACTTCCAAATTGAAACGAGATTAGCTCACGGGTTAGCAAATGTTAGCAAACAAAGCTACGAGTAATAACCATCGTCAGGGTTTTTTGACGGCCATCTTGAGACATTAGGTTATCTGTCTTGAATTATTTTCCTAAACTTGTGTTCCTTCGAGTGTTCATGTGTAATAATGGTGGATTATTAACCATCAAGTGATTATTATTAAGTATTTTTTGAACGTGCGTGAGTGTGGGCAAACAATTCAAAAGAAGAGAATCAGTGTTTCTATTATCCCTCCCAAAACTCCGTAGGAAGTTTCAGTAAAGATTCTACCACTTTACTGGAACAATTTTTGACCTGACTGAGACTTGACCTGACTGTTTAATGTGATGAATAAAAGACTCGAGAGACAATATTATTAAATTGATGCAAAAATATTTATTTTGACACTGGCGAATTGTTATAACGCCATTTAAAACATTAGTTAATCTACCACTCTTACAATAATGCCTATATTAAACCATATACTGAACGTCCAAAATACGTGTCACGATATTGGTATCGGTCAGAATTATTGCAAGATTTGAACCCAGGTCTCTCTATTGTGAATCCATCGGCTGAAATCTAAACATGTCGGTACCTATTTGTGTGTAAAATACTTGTCTAGACTAAAGTTCTAATACGTCTACTATTACTACGGTCGAGCACACAACGGCGGTGCAAGTAACCTCTTAGATAATTGGTTCAGAAGATTATGTTCAAAATAGCGTATTTTAATTAAAATATATAATTTGTAGCTGATGATATGATAATAAAATTATCAAAACGATTATTGATGAAATTGTCTAGTACCACGGCTTCTATCTCACTCTAGCACATAAGGTGGAGTATGCAGAATGAGCAGATCGGATATATAACCACATACTGACACTCACACTACGCCCAACATCGAGCCTTCAGACAACTTCGATGAATTTGAATTTCAAAGGACAATGCCCAATTATGAGCCTTCTTGATATCCAATAGTTTGTTAACAATACAATATTTTAATTACAGCAACACATCGTTTACAAAACAATAGACAATGTTTAATTACGTATAAACAGATATCTAATTACTCAATAACCCAGGTGAAAAAATTAAAACTGATCGGTGATAATGGGCATTCTCCTTTAATGTATTATACTTAATGCAAAAAAAGAAAGAAATATTTTATGCAAAGAAAGTTCACAATTTCTGAAAATGTACTTTACAGTTCTAATAAATTCTATACATCATATTGAAAATTCTCAGTGAAACTTTCAGAAGAACTATTTCTTCAAATTGGCAGTTAAAAGTTTACAATGGATTCTGTTTGAATATGACAGAAACTTTACCCCTTTTCATTTCAGATCTCAATAGAAGCAGGGGATTTTTACCAAAATCTAATTATTCAAATACATTGAATGAAATAAATCAAATAGAAAGGAAATTTGAAATTAAATCATGACACCTATCCGCGGACGGAATGTATCCACTTCGACTCTAAAAGCACCGAGCGCGCCCGTGTATTACAAAACCGCTATTTCGATAAGAAATCAAGAGCAAAGCAACTAGTAAAGCAAAACCACGTGGCAGGGGGCTTTAAGGGGTTAGCTTAGAATAATCATCGCGCTTGCGCTACCCCAAATCCAGTATATGTATCGATTCGTTGAAGTCACACAAACACGTGTTCAGTAACCTCAGAAATGCCCGAGATAAGTATTAAAGGTCATAGGCACTCATAGGTACGAAAACGGCGGGAGGCGCGCTCAATTTACCGCGTGGTGCCGCAGTTTTCAATTTTGATATTGTGTCAAACTGAAACGAGCTAATGAGGGCGATCACTCGTGAAATATCTAGTTAATAAAATGTATGATTGAAATATTGTGATTCATAAAGGGAGCCCCCATCTCACCCGTAATGAAAATTATTACGTTTTGGTCGATTGCAATCGGAGCGGGTGGATTTTATTACCCCACAGCCGTGCCGTCCAGTATTTATAGGACCTAACGACTGCCGGCGCGTCGCGCGACGTGATTTTAACAATAACTTTTTGCACCTCCTTAATAATAATAATTACATCTGATTTTACACCACGTTAGATTATTCTGTTTTCTCTCGTACTCATATTTATTAGTTACCTCCAGTTCAGTCAGATTCTGACCATTTTAGTTAATTGAAGTTAACCGCTACATTATTTAGAACAACAGTTAGTAGGTACCTATATGCCTGAGCAACTAATGAACTTTTGTTTTTAGTTAACCATCGGTATTATTAGGTGTGAACAATATTTAGTAAACATTGAGTAGGCAACTATTTGTGAAGTCAGATACGATATTTAATTATTATATTTTTGGTAATCTCTCAAAGGACTTTTGGAGCGAGTAAAATTTTCGTAAACAATGGATGCAATTCAGAGGGTAACAACTTGATAATATTGTTAAAGATTTAATCATATTATTTAGTTTCATGGTAGCGTGAGTTCGCAAAGCACAGCTTTGGTGCCAAGTATTATAGAATTCAAAAACTTTTTTAAAATAAACTTTACTGTATAGTAGTAGGTACCTCACATTCGGCATGAGCGACCGGGGTGCGGCGCAGGCTATGAACAATTCTAAAGCAGGTGTTATTAAAATTACTAAGTGGCAAAGTTTCAAGTTCATATTATCATACATGAGTTCACGATTTCAATATACATAAATTGAATGGTTCGAAGTTTGAAGAAACATGTAAAACTAGTTTGTAAATTCCTATAATAATAGAGAAAGTTTTAAGTCTGCCAAATTATGGAGACATTTTGAAAATTAATGATAAACGCATGACAGGACAAACAATGTGAGGTGCACAAACCGCAGAGCGCTGGAAGGGGAACGACCAACAGATGTTAGTAGCGAAGAAAACAATTTTGTATTTACTCAATTTCACTTTGTTAGGGTTCCGAAGGATTAGAAAAAGCGGCTAGACAATATTTCTGTGAATAAATTGAACGTTATTTTACTAAAAAATCTCATATATTTAAGTATTTGTTTGCTTTAAATAAAAGGCGTGTATGACGTCTGTAATCCGATACCAAATTCAGGAAGTAAAAAATAATGATAAAATGAATAATGATACGTTAAATCGCCCATTGAAGTCTAAACATTGGTGTTAACCTCGATGAACTAGTGTAGTGTAGATAAGCATAAACATAATTATTGAAACATATGCCAAACTTTAAAGTATTATAAAATGCTAAATAATAACTATGACAAGCTAAGAGAGAAAAAAACTTTAGCAGTATTAGCGCAATAGAAACAACCAAATAAAAGATAATATGAGTCAGAAATTAATTCAATCAGGATCAACGGAGGGTATTCAATGTTGGATTTATTTTTCATTAAGAGGAAAGCTTAAGGGAGACCCTACCGAAACACCTCCCAGGCAAAATACAAAACAACTCAAAATTGTGTTTATTCTGGACTCGGAATTCGCTCGCTCAAATCCATTTTGACATTCCCAAATTGTTTGCGTATATTTTTGATCAATAGACATTCCAGAATATTATGTACACGGATATTATGTATTCCCGGCCGGCCTAATCAAGTTTTCTATTGTTTACCCTCGATACTGCTTTTGAAATATTCGGCGTTGAGACTTTGAGAGTGATTTTAAGAGACCCGATAACAAACAACCGTCTACCTAACTTTGTATAATTATTCTAAGAAAGTGAATCGTGCAGGTAGAGAAATGGATCAATATCTTAACACAAGTTTTGGTGACTTCTATTACAGACACATTTCAAACGTCTTTAAAAATACACAGGCAAGGCAGTGTAAACACAAAGGCCATGCCATTTTTTTTCAGGTTGGATTGTATTGACTTAAAATAAAGACATGGTTTAAAAGAAATTGGCAGCGTGGTAATTAGCAGCTTATATAATGTTAAAATTACTAGAATAATACACAAACTTCAATATACAATTGCAATTTTGTTACACTCGGGTCTTTATATTAGTGAGTAGTGATATTAGTGCTTGTTAGGTGATTAAAAGTAACGTTAAAACCGAAAACCCATCAACCACGCCATATGGGACCACAGAAGCCTCACAATTTCAATTGTTTTTAGTGCAACTTCGGTTAACATTTATCGACATTTTAAAGAGAAACTTCTATTAGGCTACTTCGTGATTTCTTTGTTTCAGTTTCTTTGAAGCCGATGACTACGTGACTACTATATAACGATGGATTATTTCACCCATTCGTCTAAGAGAAATGGGCGCACAATTTTTTTTCTCGAGTTCGCCGATGATTTTTAGTTCATTATGTTGGAAAATAGATAAGTATAAATACTCATCGTTAGTTTAATAAAATTACCAATCAAAGTAATTGTATATAAGTAATCAATAATTGTATAATTCTTTAGTGGATTTGAAACAGCAAACTTAGACCACAAGAAACGTGTTTTCGTAACCTTGTAAGTAGGTACTTAGGGAGTAGTAACTACTGCTTTGAATATCTAATTAAAGTTTTCAAAATTAATTAAATAAGTATTAAGTACGAAATTAATTTTTCTCCTTACTCTTTGGCTAAGCATTAATATTATAATAACTAGCTGACCCGGCGAACTTCGTACCGCCTAACAGTCGATTCTGTAATTTTTTAATTTTTTTTTAAATACTTATTCTGCTTTTCGGGACACTAATAAGTCAACAATTACATTATGTCAAAAAATAAAAATTATAAAACACTTAAATTAAACTTTATGCTATGGTATTAAAGTTGAAATTTACTTTTAAGTATTATTACGAATCTTTTGTATGGGAGTATAGAAAAGTGTTCTTTTTAGACTTTTTTAGGCAATTTTTTAAATATTTCTCATCGTAAGAACCACCCTCGTACTTCAAGGAATATTCTAAAAAAAGAATTAGCGAAATCGGTTCAGCTGCTCTCGAGATTTGCGCTTAGTAACACATTTAGCGATTCATTTTTACATTATAGAATAATCTATATTGCAGAAGCGCGAGATGTATGATTGCTTCAAAATCTATATCAGTTTTTCGTATGGTACCTACGTGGGTATTTCAAAAATATTTGTAAACTAATCTCTCTGCAATCACCATGGCTGTAAAACTTTCGCAACTTCGAACGAAATCAACTAGAATAAACACGATTCAGTAAACAGTACTTTTGAAATTCTACCTGTGTTTGAAAGTCAAAAACAACCAATACACAATGACATGCATTTGATTTTAATCAATTGGCAATGCAATTGGGTCCGTCTACCGTCCATATTACACAAAAAGATTGTAAACCATAGACTGACAGGTTCGTTAAAATCTCATATCCCCAAACAGAAACAAAAATATTTAGACGTTGAAACTGAAACGAATCAAAATGATAAATTCGAAAATTTGTAAGAGCTTCAAAATAGAATTGGGAAATTGCTTTTACCTATTTTCATTTGATCTTTTTACTAATATTGTTTGTGAAGTTAAAAAATCAGTTACGAGCGAAGAAAAATTTGCAAATAAATCAAGAAAAACAAATGCGAGCGAGTCTTTTTGCTTTGCTTTTCTCGTCTTTGGTCGTCCGATACATATTTTATGCGAAGTTTTAATTGAATTCTTTTAACTAAAAAGTAGACGTTGTTGTTCCATTGTTAACGGCGCATTCGTTTCGTGTTCAACTTCTTGTATAATTCGACATTATAGCTGAGTGTACAGATGTTTTTTTTTCTATTAAGCATGGATATTATTAAACAGGTTGGAACGTTAGAGACGTAGGTACCCTAAATATTAAAGATAAACTTTACTCAAAGAAAATAATCCTTTATTTTTAAAAATAAATAAAACTTCACGAGGGACAGACTGTGTGACAGGGATATAGAAAGACGAGTGGAGAGTGGAAGTAGAATGAATGGGGCTCTACGCTCTGTTATGAGCAGTCAGATTGTGTCAAGAAAGGCACGTTTGACGATTCACAATGGGGTGTTAGTGCCCACTTTGACGTATGGTAGTGAGAGCTGGGTGTGGCAGAGAAAGAATGAAAGTCGAATATACGCGGTAGAAATGCGATCGCTAAGAAGTATGTGTGGAATAGCCTTGAGCGAGCGCATCCCAAACGATATGATAAGAAATCGCTGCGAGCTCAAAGACAGTATTGTGACCAGAGTGGAAAGGGGGTATGCTAAGGTGGTTCGGTCATTTGGAAAGGATGGATGAAAGGAGATTAACAAAAAAGATCTATTGTGCGAAAGTGGATGGCAGTGTCGGAAGGGGGCGCTCTAGGAAGATCTTTCTCAGTCAGATCGGTCAATTGCTGAGAAAGGGTGCAAGGGAGGAGCACCCTCAACCGACGTGCATGCATGAGGGGAGTAATGGATGTGGTCGAAAGCGAAAGTGGTATGTAAAGAGAGGAGTCGCCGGCGCTCCATAGTTTCTGCTTACCCCAGTGGGAACAAGGCGTGAACTAAGTAAAACTTTATTTTATGCGCCCATCCCCAACAATTTGAAAATTAAGTAATAACTATTGCGAATTAGAATCACCCCGAAGGGTTATACAGTATAACATGTGGTATTTCCGTTAGGTAGTAATAATGTTCCACCAGTTAGCTAATTATTGGTTTTCATTATTTTACACAACTTAATTAGTACGTCTCGATGATACCGCCTCGCCCGTGACCTCATTACAATAATTGTCTTCTTACAAATTGCACAAGGAACAAATATATTTGTGTTTTCATGAATAAAATTAAATTAAAAGTTTGGTATAAAATAAACGTTAAAACGAGTCACGAATTGAGAACGTAATTTTAAATTTTTAGATTACATACTTCGACGATGAGCTCCTGGAGGTTTAACAAGTTTTTTATGTTTGCTTCTACAAAATGTCAGGAGTTACTATACTGTCGAGTGCAAAGTTTTATTTTTATATTCTGCTCGTATCTTTTCCAAGACCGTGTCAAATATACGTAAAGGGATCAAGAAGCAGAGGCGAGTTGGAAAATACTAACCTACGTGGGAGTCTAGCCGACATTTTTATGAACGAGTGAGATATAATACAAAGTATTCACCAATAAACATGTGTTCGTTTCTAGCTTAAAAACAATAAGCGGTAAGATGAAAGCTCCAATCCCACAGTTAAATACTTGAACCCCGAACCTTGTTGTATACACACGACGTTGCTTCAAGTGAAGATTGTTAGAAAACAAAAGAAAAACTTACCCATAATAAGCCGTACGACTGAAATGAATGATAATTTGCTATGCTACAATGAAAAGCATTTAATTACGATTACTTACATCGCTTTTAATATTGTTACAGTACAATGTAACGTACGTAACACATATCATACATATTATTATAAGCCAGATGTTGAACACAAAAATGGTACGCGGCATTGTTAGTAGCCACAAAATGCTTAATTCATTAACGGTTTCAATGTTACAATTTTTGTTTGTTTAATGCTTATACTAAGCTAGTGTTTGTATTATAGGAACTAAGCGACTAAAGTAAAGAAGATGATACCGGCCGGCGAGATTTGAACACGGGTCCCACAGATCACGAGTTCACGCCTTCGACCTTTAAACCACGATCGCTCCCAATATATAAACTAATGTATAACTAACAATATTTAAACATTTATGTGTTCTTTAAACAAACAGTTATCTTATTGTTTTAGTCAATAATATTAGAAGCATCAACGTCTGCCTTCGAAGAGGCTTTCAAAGCCCTCTTATCTGAAGATATTATATTAAAGTACTCATGATTTTATGAATATGCTTACAATGAACTATAATAATATAACTGACTGAATTATTTAAAATAAATTGAATAATTTTTTCATTTGAAGGAAGGGCAAATCTCGCATTTAAATCACAAATTTAAAGAAAAAAGATCAAGGTTTGAAGTGAGGTACTTACCTTCGCGTACTGGGTGGCGAGTCGGGAATAGCTTCGTTCAATTGAATGGCACTTGAACGATGAAGATTTGGGACGTTGGCGTTCGGTCTGAAAATAAAAAACCTATTATGAAAATACTACAGCTTCATAGCCTAATAATATACAAATACATAATTTATAAGAATTTCGATAAATATTTTGACATTAAAGACAAATAAAACGAGATGACTAGAATAGATATAGAATTGACTGTTCTAACAAAGCTTTTGCACTACTCAAGAGGAAAACCTTTTGTTATCGTTCTCTCGCGGTCATTATACTCTTTGGCGACTGGATTTTTAATAAGTTTTCTTAGAAAACTAGAAATAAAATTAAAAAATTAATCCCTTTTTAATAAAAACCTTAACGATAAATATTATAAAGCGCAAACAATAAATTTCATAGCTCCTTTTAAAATGAAATACAAGAATTATTAAGGCCTACAGGCTTCGCACAGAATTAATACGCCACAACCAGACTACAAAAAGTCAGCGAATCTCGAGTACCTACATATAGGGGGAGATACAATTCATCCCGTGTTTGGCGACTGGCGGCGACTCAGTTAATGTAAACATTTACATTTTCACGCTGAGCAAAATCCTCGTTTGTTGAATCAGTATTAGTAGTAAATTAAATAAATAAATTATTTTCTTACAAGAAATTGCACAGGGATATGAGGTGCTTGAGAGATTCTATTTACTTTTTCAATACACCTTTCTCACATGTGAGAGTAATATCGGTAGTGCATCGGTTACATGACAACACGAAGCTTTTAATCAAGTAAATTGACAGAGACCATTACTGGGAGTACTGGAACGTAGTAAGTTGTAAGAGGATTGAGCATTCAGATACGTCTAAGTGCATCTTTTATATTCGTTTTCAATCCTAAATACATTTTATTTAATGTCATTTTATGTTAAGTGTAAAGGAGTATATTGTAAAAAAACTTACGTTTTCTTATTAGCGACCGATGGCTCGACGACGAGCTGTACTCCGCAATAAGTATACCCTGAAAGATTTTTGCACATTTAATTTTACTATCAAGATTTAACGAGAGTGCACTGTCAAGCAAGATGGTGCATATTCGGCCCCTGAAGCCGGCATAGCGGAGGTGACCGCTGCCTGTAGCAGTTGTTTCCGTTCATGGATCACACTCTAGCTTTACATCAGGCGGAGTGTTGTCACATGCCGAACTACAATAAAAAAAAGTTTATCAAAGTTATAGTATCGACACTCAATTTGTGTGTACGTCACTACTAATGGATCCAATAAACAATAGAATTTTCCAGACGAAGGACTTTCATCGACAACTAAATTTCTTGTTTTGAAAAAGGTAACACACGCGGGACGTTTCCAAGTAGGCTGGTCGTGTGAAACCCCTCGTTTTAAATTAAACGCGTTTGAAAGGAGCGACATCAAGAGCTTTTAAATTGCAGTCCCATATGGTATGTATTTCAGTAATAACATGTTTATATGTACTTGTAGCAGCTGTTTCTAACCACTACAAAGTGTTTTACATTAAATTGAAGTACGTTCTCTTACAAACGATACGAGAATTTTCATTCCCGCCATTTTGCCAAAACGCGGTTTTGTCTCGTCAGCCAATTATCATGCGCTCAAAAATTTTCAGGACTAAATCAGGAAGTTCAACGTATAACACATGAGAAGTGCATGATTTAATTATAAAATGTACTTACCGTGCAGTTTATCAATCGCACGATCAGCTGCCGACTGGTCCGGAAAGTCAACAAAAGCGTATCCACCTCTTTTCACAGAGATTTCAGAAACAGATAAATTGTGTTCCGAGAACAATTGTTTAACAGTCAGCTCATCGGCCTCCATAGGTAAGTTGCCGATATAAAGTTTGTTCATAGCACACACAGTTTTCAATTGCTCACTCATTTTTGGGGCAAAAAGAAATTAATTGGAAGAAAATCTAATTTTCTTGCACTTCGAAGAAAACAAATTACGTGTGAAAACAGTCATTTATTTTATCGTATGACGTTTTAATAATTTGTCAATTTAAAAAAATATATTTTTTAAATCTATATGGTCATGCTATTAAAAAGAGGTTGTATGCTTAAAATAATTTAAAGATTTTGTTTTGTAATTAAAATAATAATTCCACAATAAATGTGCCGTGGTCTAGCGGTAAGACGCGTGAACAAACGATCGATGATACCCGTGTTCGAACCTCGCTAATTTTGACCGGTACCAATGTAACTTTGTTATATGTACTTTGGTCGCTCAGTGCCTATAGGCACTATTAAAGAGTGGTAGGCAGACTGATGATGGTTATTTGTCCAGTCTGCCGTCCTGGGGTACTACCACCACTTTCGAATGCAACACCCGTGAAATGACCTTGTCGCGTTTCGGGAATAGTTTGATAGTAGCCAGGTATAACGAGAGGAGTGTGCACTGTCAATCTAAGATGGTACATGCATCGTCTCCTCGAGCCGGCATAGTGGAGGCGACTGCTGCCCGCACAGGTTGCCGTATAGCAATTTTGGGACCAGCTTGGAAGTAGCCACATAACAAGAAGAGTACTTACTGTCAACCTGGATGGCGCACATTAGTCTTTCCAAGCGGAGCATAGAGGAGGTGACTTTTGCATGCAGAAATTTCTGTATTAGCGGTAGTATCTGCTCATGGATCGCATTCTAGCTTAACATTAGGCGAATGATAATAGATTTATAAATAAATAATTATATTTATAATGAATTAAAAGTTTTGCTCGAATTAGCGTTTGACGTGTAATGCCGATAGTATTGACGTTAAAATAATGATGTGATAAAGTCTTGTCTACATTAACAGAATGCATTATTTATTGCAAGTGGAGCCGTAGCATTAGAAGAACTTTTCACGAAAGAACGCAGAGTGGAGAAACGAATTTTCTTTGCTCGAATATTATTACTAATCAAAGTCAAAGTTTTTGAAGGGCTCTAAAGATAAATGTAGATAAAAGTTTTCATAGATTATCTACCTTATACAATAATATTCTAATCATAATACATACTCGTATGTATTTCCGGCTAATCTGGATTTTTAGTGACATGCAAACTGAAATACTACGTTACACCTCACATTTTTTGTGACCTGCAGCAAAGTTTCTTGACTATTAATAAAATATCAAAATCTATGAAAATGCATCGTTTTCTATCTCGTAATTCGAAACACTTTTGTCTTTTGCAAAGTATTGTTGAATATGGCAGTCCAGTGTGGAATCCTGTATATGTGACACTTTCTTGTTCTTGTATCATCTTAGCTATTCGGTCAATAAAGCTACACTACAACAAACATTATAAAGATCGTCCGGAATATTTCGGTATTGTTGACAGCTTGACTACCCTGGCATATTAAGTAAAATACATTTTAAGATCCCACGATTGAACAGCAGGCCATCTACCTATGACCTATTTTACACAAAATTCTCTCGTATTAATGTAGGAAGCCATTCTCCTATGTGTCGCTTAATAAAAAATCGATATTGACATATTTAATAGTTTTCTTGCCTCCATTCATCAATCTAAGATGGTACATGCTCCTTTCTTCAAGCCGGCATAGTGGTGGCGACTGCTACCCGCACAGGTTTCTCTGTAGTAGCAGTTGTTTTCATTCATGGACCGCACTCTAGCTTTACATCAGGCGGAGTGTTGTCACATGCCGAGCTACAATAAAAAAAAAATTAACAAACAAAATAATTTACTCACTCCGCTGCAGCATTGATTTGAACAATAATTTTATATTTTTTTAATTTGACATTTTATGGATACCATTGACATTAGATCATTGTTATTACCATTATTATCATTATTTATAATTTTAAATCATTACCTAATTGTAATTGTTAGTAAACATTGATTTTCTATTGATTGGGGCATACCGTGTTCACTGTTCACTGTTCATAGGTCCTACATATTATAAATGCATTGTAGTTGTGTTTTAATTTTTAAGTTGTTGAATTGTATGGGCCTGTTTGTGAACCTAATAAATAAATAAATATGTTATATTTTTGAGATTTTGTTTTTCGAAAATATCGACGCTTGCATTTCAATGCGGCATATATTGACTGACAATTGCGGGACATGTTGTCAAACCCTTATCTTTACAAAATGTAACTTTCATCTTGATCAATTTGGAAGTCAATTTTCAAGAGCGAAAACTTAGAAACAACATTACAATTTTAGATTTGTATTTAGTTGTATCGCGTTCAATCAACGTTGCTCACTTCCCAAGCTTTGTTGCAGGAATTTATTTTTTATACAAAAATAGTAGAACAACAGAAACTTTTGCATCCGCTGAAACATTGACATTATTCGGTAAAGGTTAACTTGACCTAACATCATTGATTGAAAAACTTTGAGTTATCGATAAGCGATTACATACAAATTTATGCCCATATAATTTACTGATGTCCGTTCGGCTCGAACGTTTAACTGAAAGTTCATACAGTCTCGAGGGTAATGTACTAGACATATTTGAGAAGAAATATAAAACTATTATATTTTAAAAATTTTAAATACCTAATAATTATTTATATTAGTGCCATTCCTTTGTGTTCCCTAAAATATTCAAAAATAAGTGTTTAGAAACAATTTTTCTGAAATGAAATCTGAAGCGCCTAATTTAAATTGCTTCAATTAATGCCGGGCCTAATTTTTACGGATAATAATTAATATTTTTAAAAAGAGACATTATAAGAAATTGCACATGTGCATATTTTGAAAAGTTTTTACTTATAACATGCAGTTCTCGATCCATTTCATTTGAACTTTCAGTCTTGAAACAGTCGAGTCCGGTGCACTACTTCTGTAAACTGAGACCGTATAAAGTGTAAGTTATTTTTATTTTATAAAATTTTCTTGTAATGTTATGAAATACGTATACGTATGTTACATTTAAAATTTTTAAATATTTATTATTATTTTTGAAAGTTCTCGCAAAATATTTGGTCTCGTGCCTAATAATTTATTTAATTTTAAAAATGCTATTTAATATAATTTCTGAGCTTTCATCTTCTATTTTGCATTTGCGTATTTGTGTTCTTTAATTATAAATACTATTATAATTTTTTTTGCACATGCGAAATTTTATACTATAATTGTATTATTTGCATATATGTATAGAGACGTAAGAGGCTGAATAATATTAGATTTATTTAAAAAGAAAACTTCAAAAAGATTTTCATGTATTACGTTTCTTTTAACAAAGAAAGTTTTAAGTCTATAAACTTTTAAATCGTTCTGCACACACAAGAAGATTAGACTTATCCCTTTTAAATCAGATTTCCTTTGGTTGCTTTGTGGCAAGGATCTAGGGAACGTGAGCAACTGTTTGTTGAATGAAAGTAACCGTGCAAATCCCGTTTAGTAAAATACTTTTGTCGTAGCAAAATACTTTGATGTATTATACACTTTTCTATTAAACAAACTATCGATTCAAACATATTATATTATTCACCTCGTTTACTCAACAATATTAAAGTTGAAAATAATATAGATAAATAAATAACATTCAATCTCAGACGTCAATCGATGTCTCGGAACTTGCGTTAAAGTTTTTATTTTCAAACTAATAACTTAATAAATAGGTGCAATGAATAAAACTGTGAAAGAAGTATATTTCAAATACGCGATGCCTGTAGGCATAAAATAAAGAAGAAACTTGAAGGAAACTTTTGTTAAACATTCGGGAACGACCAGCAGTTATTTACAGTGAAATTCAAATATTGGCATCTACATATTATATATTCTCTACGCCTTACTTTTCTACAGAACTACATTACATGGAGGAATGCATTTTTAATCCCTTACAATCCAACCAAAGTGGAAAAATAACCTAAACTAATTTTAAAATTTGTTAATATAAGATATATTAAAATGAAATAAACGTTAAATAACGCTCATGTGCATATTAAATTTTGTTTTTATAATCTTGCAATTATAATTAAGCAACGGTGAGAATAAACAGGTTTGACCAAAATAATAGTAAGCAACTTTGGTAAAAGGTTTTCTAAAAAAGTTTATTTAGCTAATTTAATACACAGCTTAGATAAATTTATCACAATGATCAGCTTCATGCTTCATTAAGATAATTTGAGGGTACCGCGCTAATAACTAATTATTCATTATTGTAAGTAATCTTATTTAAGTTTATTTCAGTTTTACCAATTTTTTATTACTATAGCAACGTGGTGAAATATTATGAAATCTTTCAAGAAGAGTTTTCATTGGAATTGCTTAAGGAAACGTGATGAAGACCGTGAGGAAATTCCAGGTACTAGTACTTTTTTTATATTATATGAAAAATCATTTAAGACTCTTTTGTTATGGTAATTTAAGGTATAAAAAAACCAAAACATTCGAGTATCAATAGTTTGTAAATATATTTTTAAATTATTGTGTGTAAATACGGGGGTAGACAGATTGAGCAAATGATATCAATGTTTTCAGGGCGGTATTTATACAGTGTGAAACAGCAGACCATTAATAAAGGACAAACATCGACTGATGAGAATACTTCACACACAACACGAAGTAAAAGCGTTATTGAACCTCGGGTTAGTTTCTCATTTTATTTTATGTACATATCAGCGCTTCACGCTTGATCCTCCATTTGAGTTTCGCTGAAACAGCCTTGACCGGCTACTAGCAGTATCCACAAACAAAAAAAGACAGTATTCAGTCCTTTCAGTCACGCATCGAGTTAGCAGCGATTCTCATTTAGATAAAAAATGACTGCATTCAGTGTGATAGCGGTTAATATGGTACTATAATAATTTGCAAAAATAAATATTTGCATCAGTCAAATCCCAGTGAAGTAGTAGAATCTTCACTGAAACTTTCAACGTAGTTTTGGAAGTAAAAGGAAAATAGACGTTGCTTCTGTTTGCCCACACTCACGCACGTAAACGAACACTTCTGAATTAATGGTTAATTAATAGATTATTATAAACGTATTCTTATTTTATTTTAGTCAAAAGTAAGTATAATATTTTTGTCGGCTTAATTTTTGGTTTATATTTATTTCAGACATCCTCAACCATTCCCAGAAGAATGGCGACAGTCCAACCAAACACCCCCAGCTGCAGATCTCTACAACGGCCATTAAAGTCAAAGGAATATGAACAGTACATCGATAGGAAACTGAGAGCTATTATGTCGGAACATCTCGGTAAAAAATATGTTGAAGTCAACCAGGTTTTGGAATCGGGTAACAATTAAATAGTTTTTATATTACTTGAAGTTTAAATCTTTTTCAAAGTAAGACGCAGAATTGAATTTGTCTTTTCATTAACCATTGATTTTTTAATATGTAACATAATGGTACAATTATTTCTTAAATAAGCACAAAATATCATTGAAAGATTTGATTTGATAGTCGATCAAACGCGCTTGCGTTACCGATGTTATTATGACGTTGCGGCTTGATTTTAACCTTTAAAGTTCTTATAAAAAATACTCAGGAATAATTTAATTAAAGAGAATGCCTACGGTCCTTTTTCCAGCCTGAATAGATACATGATCTTCATTAGTATGTATTGTAACTAGTAATTTAGAACTAAGCCTTTACGCAATGGATATTATAAATATCAAATCAAAAAACAAAGCAAACAAACTACACTCTAATACTTTTTTTTTTGTAATAATATTTGTAAACATATTTGTTTCGATCGGGAATCATACCCCATAGGTCTTAAACAGGGCGCCCTAATCACTGCTCCACAAAGGTCGACAATCAAATAAATTATAATCAATGTGTTTCTTGTCGAATCTAATTTGTTTATTACTAGTTAATATAGTATGATCGATACAAGTACCGTTTTCAGAGATATATAACGAAAGGAAACGAAACCATCGTTGTTTATATACACGTATTACCTACATGTTTAAATGTACTTTGTTTTGTATTTTAGGGCCCCCAGTTGCTCGTCGCCCAAAGCATACATTAACACAGAAGATAAAAGAGCATAGGTATATTTAAATGGTTTATTAAAATTGTAACTCGGCATATGACAACACTCCGATGTAAAGCTAGAGTGCGGTCCGTGAATGAATACAACTGCTACTACAGAGAAATCCTAGAGATGAAAGGGATAGCAGTTTAGCCGGATACCGGATACCGGATATTGTCGGCACATGGTAGGGCTTTTCACGCAGCTGATCGCGTGTTGGTAGGCCTGATGTAATATAGAAATATTTGTATAATCTACCTAAAGACGCCTGATTTTTTTTCAGGCCATCACAAAACCCAAAATATTCTAAATACCAGATTCAGAAACATAGTTATGTAAGTTTGTTGTTAATATTTTTTTAATAAAAAATCTTAATGTAGAAAATAATTAGGTATATTTCATATAAATTTTAATAGATGCTCATTTGCTTGAGTAAGGAATATATGTGCTGCCATCTAGTAGCCAATAATGTAGTTATACGTGTAAAACAAAATATTATAAATATATAATATAGCTTGTAACATCGAATATTATGTTGTATAATGTTAAATTTGTATTATATTAATTGGTTTAAAATCCAAATATTATCATTAAATAGTATCGTTTAATTTTAAGGATGCACCGTCCACATCAGTACGTTTCGCTCCTGAACCGACGAGGAGTTATCCAGTATTCACGAAACCACGAGAAGTAAGTAAATAACCTGCACAGGCTACATATTCCCGTTTGTTTTGTGAAAGAGCGCCATCTATCAATTACTAGATGTTACTTATCTTACATACAGTGGCATAGCTGAAACTTCGGAGGCCCCCCCGCCAAAATCTCAATAAGGCCCTCTACAACCCAGCGTCGCTGGGTCAGAACGTTTTCAAAGCAATATTTCAACTTAAATAAATTTTTATGTATAAAAATAAAATTATTTTTATTTATGTCCATAAAATCAGCGTATTCTTTTTTAAATCTTTAAAGTTTTACCTTATCATCATAATTATTATATGTTTAATTATTTATATGTCATAACGTTTATATTTATTGGTACGAGGGAAACGAAAAATTACTTTTATTTAAAACTCTCTTTAAATTTATTTATTTAAAACTTCCTGTGTTAGGTAGGTTCCGATTCCTTCGGATTCACGAAGTTCTGGGTTACATGGGGTTGGCTCGCTTGGGGTTTAAAATGTATACACGTAGATTGGAAAAAAAAATTTTAAACACCGAGGCCCCCTAAAGCTGGAGGCCCCCCCGTGCCGCGGGGTTTTGGACCTTCAGCTACGCCACTGCTTACATAGGGGTCTAGTCAAGAGCATTTCGCATACGAGAACCGCTGAAGTAAAAAGTATGGGATTTGACGTTTCAAATTACTAATGTCACTGTTTGAAATGTCAAATCCTATATAATTGTTAGTCGGCGCTTCTCACATGCGCCTTTCGAAAATGCTTTAGACTAGACCCCATAGTTATTATTGGTGATTACAATTTCAGAGGGCCAGCTCACATGCGTAACGCGTGACCTCTCCACCTTTTAGGCTATGTTATTTTGACCGTCGAATTATTAAAAAAAATAAAATTAAGCGATCCTATTGGTGGAGAGGGATCGCGTTACGCTTTCACGGCGTACGTGTAAATGTAAACTCGTACTTGTCTCTCTGTATAACACATGCTTTTATTTCCAGCCGATATATGTAAATTCGTTAAATTTACCACCGCATGTTGATAGAACTTGCAAGCCTCGTCATTTGCTCAACCAAGTGAGTATTAAAAAATATATTATCCCAGAAAAAAAAAGCCATATATTGTTCAGAGAAGAACCTTACAAAGTCTACCCATATTGGAAACCTACCTGGGTTTTAATATATATTTTTTTAATCAAATATTTATTTTAATTTATAATATACTCGTATGAATTATAAACAATATATTTTACAGGATATGCCTATACCTATTTCATGTAAAAAAATGGATTTGGTGAAAATTGAAGAATTTGATCTTAATAAATCGACTGTTATGAATTGTGAGAAAAGATTATAAAGCTAAATCTACCTATTTAGTTAATATTATGTTAGTTAAGATAAATGTATATATTCTCATATCAGATATTTTTAGGTTTTGACATATTAAAAATAAACAATTTCTCCATAATTAAACAAAATTAAATTAAAAATTGTATTTTAATTTAAAAATGACCTAACAAGGGCCAAGTACGAGGTTACATTTACGCCGTGACAGCATTAATGCGAGATTTCTCCACCAATAAGATCGATTCATTTGATTTTTTATTACCTCGGTGGTCAAAATAACATCGTCTTATTGGTGGGGACCCATCGCGTTACGGTCCGAGAATTACGAATCGAGCCATCGTGAGTCACGGTGAGTAGCTGACTTCCTCCGAGCTTGCTTTGTAATGTTATTGGACGAGCCATGGTCAACAGGAAACGAAAGGGAACGCCCGCATTATTAATATTATATTATTTTTTCTTTTGTGATATTATTTGTTGTGTGGTTTATAGAAAAGTTAAGTAAGTAAACCCATCAATCGCAAAGCTGCTTGGGCTAGGAACCCTTTGCTTTGAATTTGCATTTGCCTTTGCCTTGAAGTTGAACAACAAAAATACGTGAAAAAATACAAAAAAATTGTATATCGGTTTCAACTCGTTCTCCTTTTTCAAATTTTCTATAATATATATCAAAAGCAATGTACAATTTGTGAAAATATATGTGTAATAAAGTCTAGCTTAAACGTTTTTTGAAAAACAATTGTTTATAAAAGTGATTTTTTTTATGGGAGACGGTATTACCACCACTAAATTTTGGGGTTAGTTCTCAATTCTATATAAATAATAAAGGAGATTACGAAAGAGATTTGCGTTATAGTGTGGTGGTACAAATAGCGTAGCGTTTTGCAGACGTTATGTCATAAAAATTAAATAAACAACAAACAGAGGTCTATTCTAAATATATCACATAATTTTAATGCCGTTGAGGGTGAGCCACAATCTATATGAACGTTTAATCGCTTAATTGGGAATAAAGCAATTACATAACATGCTGGAATAGCATTTTATACAATGACTTGTGTATCACAACAAAGCTACCATATTTTCAAAAATATACCGAAATATTACTTTTTTTCGAGAGATAATGGATTATCTCGATATACTGCCACAAACATCTTGCAGTTTAGAGAATATGCAGGTCAATCATTTAGTACATCACAAAAATATAATGCAGCCCTGCCTTCTCCACAAGAAGTAAGTCATCATTATGTAAAATTACAATGTAACCATAGTTTAGTTTATTTATTTAGCTATTCCTCGACATGGCAAGGACACTCTCGGAGGTGTCTAGGAACATGAATAGTCCCAACTGCGAGGAAAATTCCAAACTAAAACGTCTAGTAGACCTTCACGGGCAAATTTTTTTATAGAAATCTCACCGTCTCGGCGAAGACGATGAGGTGATGTTGGACGCCCTGGTACTCTCCAATACCAGGAATACACAACTAAAACCCCCACGGTGTTCACGCTTTCGCTTTCATCTGCGACCCCACCGACGTTTGGCCGTTAGGCCCCACCTCATCGGGAAGAAATACCACTCCAGCCAAGTAACTGAGCAGCAGTCCAACCCCGGGACTACCGCTCTAGGCTCGGGGCGAAGGAGATAGCGCTTGATACCCCGCTACAGCCTCCGCCCACGCGATGAAGGGTGGTCTCTCACTCGGGTCTTCTCTGAAAGCAGAGTGTGACTCGAGGAGAGACCCCACCTTGCTGGTTTTGGTTCGCGCCGGGGTACCTCAGGGAGGTATCCCGGGACCCTCCACCACCTGAGGACGCGCCCGATGGGAGACCAGCAACTCCAACAATGCCTCTCATACGACTCTGTCACTCACGGTCAAAGGACCGCGAGCCACGGGAAACATATATTAGACCTAGGAGATCTATTAACTCTAATAGAGTATGTTGATACAGTCAGTGTTACAATTTCTTATAATATAGTATAGAAAAATACTATTTGCTTTTAGGGCACACCCTAAAAGCTTTTGATCAAAACCCATATTAAAGGTGTGTTATAACATTAAAACATATGTTTCTTAGGTTACAACAATATTGAGAACAAACGAATTTAATAAGGAATTTTCATCTGGTTCGGTGAAGTCATATGACTCTAACCAGTTGGCATCAAATAACCCTATAGAAGACACCAGATCTGAAGCACTATGCAATTTGTCACCAGGTAAATTGACTTAACTAGGTTTTAAAGTTTTAGTCAAGTAACTGTTACTTTATACTACTATTCAAGAAATCAGAAAAAATGTCAGAAGAAGAAAAAAATAAAATCAAAAAATAAATGTTGTTCTCTTTCAAGAGTGCTTGACAACTACAAAACTACAATGTTTCAACTTAATCAGATCAGCATTCAACATAATATAAAATACGAACATGCAAAAATTTACTTTTTTAATTATACATTATTCTTTATTTAGTAATAATTCAATAGTATTTAATTATAATTAACGTTTTGTATTCATCTAATTTTCAGGCTTGTTAATGGGGATTTTTGATGGGCATGGAGGTGCCGCTTGTGCTAATGTTTTATCTAAGCGGATGCTGAATTACATTGCTGCAAGTTTACTGCCAAAGGATATATTAAAACAATTATTAGAAACAGAAGCCCATGATAAATTACTCGAAACTATAAATGATAGGGTATGATTTATATTTGTATTTTAAAAATATTTCTTGCAATAAACTTATATGAAGAAAAAGCATCCGTGGTCTAGCGATAAGACGCGTGAACTCACGATCGATGAGACCTGTGTTCGAACTTCGAACCTCGCTTAATTCTGACCGGTACCAATTTTACTTTGTTATATGTACTTTGGTCGCTCAGTGCCTATAGGCACTATTAAAGAGTGGTAGGCAGACTGATAATGATTATTAAGTCCAGTCTACCATCCTGGGGTAGTACCACCACTTTTGAATATAACACCCGTGAAGTGACCTTGTCGCGTTTCGGGAATAATTTGAAAGTAGCCAGGTATAACAAGAGGAGTGTGTCAATCTGGACGGTATATGCTCGTCTCTTCAAGCCGGCATAGTGGAAGTAGAAATTTCTCTGTAGTAGCAGTTGTATCCATTCATGGACCGCACTCTAGCTTTACATTTGGCGTGGTGTTGTCACATGCCGAGCTACAATAAAAAATATATATATATCCTGAAGCGCAACTACGCTATTTCACAGACCATGGCTGTTATTATATTATTATTTTCTGTTTCCAGGTGGACATAGTACAAGAGTTAAAGGCAATTTACAATAGTAGTTTTAAATCCTATTTGAAATCGTTACTGAAGACTGATGACCATTATGACATAAGGATTGCGTTAGAAAATGCTTTTCTTACTCTGGATTCTGATTTGTCAAAGGAAGTTGTAAACCAATATGAAAAAACTAAAGTAATCAATCCAAAAACTCTGTCTGTCGCTATGTCTGGTGCTGTCGCCTGTGTTGCTCATATTGAAGGTCCAAACTTGCATGTTGCGAATGTGGGAGACTGCAACGCCGTATTGGGTGTTATGACAGAAGATAATGAATGGGTAGCTAAGAAAGTAAACAGAGAACATAATTCTGATAATTTTGATGAGTTGAAAAGAATCTGGGGTGAGCATCCTGAAACTGAAAGAATAACAATTATAAGAAGGGGTAGGTTGCTCGGAGAACTGGCCCCGTTGAGGAGCTTAGGCGACTATAGATACAAATGGCCCATAAAAACTTTAAAGGAAGTTGCAGTACCTATACTCGGTGAGAGGGCTATCCCAATGAATTACCTAACACCTCCTTATTTATCTGCAAAACCTGATATATTCTATCACCGCTTGACACCTCGAGACAAATTTTTAATTATAGCGTCAGATGGCTTGTGGGATATGATGACACCATTGCAAGCGGTCAAACTCGTCGGAGAACATATGAAGGGCAAAGTATTCTTTTACCCTTTAAAGTTACCAAAAAATAATGTTCAGTTGGGAGACATCAATGAATTATTATCGCATAGAAAAGAAAGCTTAAAAAGCAAGCCTAAGGATCGCAATGCTGCCACACATTTGATTAGGCACGCCATCGGTGGCACTGAATATGGCATAGATCACTCGAGGCTAGCTCATTTATTAAGTCTGTCGTCTGATGTTAGTAGAATATTCCGTGATGATATCACTGTGACTGTAGTGTTCTTTGACTCTGATTTTCTTACGCAGTGTCCAGCTTGAGTCAAAATCTCTTCTTTTGACATGTAGTTGCTTCACTAACTGCACCTCTCAATCCTTAATGTTTTATTTTTAGAGAATTATTTAGAGATTAAATTATATAATGTACTTTAAAACAAATTTAAATGTACTATATATAATACAGTAACAAATAATATACTTTTATACAAAAGATCCTTTAACTTTTAATACGTTTTAAGGTCTTTAATTGTTCAGAACACGCGACTTTATGCATTTTCGCCATTTGAAAGTACTTTCACTTTGAATAAAAATAGATTTTTTGTTATCTGTATTGTCTTTAAAATAAACGTATAAACTTTATAAAATAAATTTGGAAAACAATAATATTAAATAAGAGTTTTTAAAATGTTGAATTGGCGCTTGTTTTTTAATCCCACCATCTGTGTGTTTACAACTATATGGATCAATTAATATAGAATGCTCTTTATTTTTAGTTTTATATTGCATTGTAACAATTTGCCAGTATCGAAGTAAATATTTGTACAAAGTTAATATAATTATGCATCTCAGATCATTATTCATATAGCCATTGGCGTAGTGTGGACTAATCAATGCGTGGGCGAAGGTGCACCAGCAAGGCCTTTTTAGGCTTTGATTTTTTATATTGTTGAAATTTACTTGAAATTTAGCATACATACTTTACAACATAAATAATGATGTATCAGCATTTCTTAAAATTGAATTCCTAAGGGGGTGAAACGGGGCAAAATGAGTTGAATTTGTTTTTGACAGAATCACTTGAAACACCAGAAGTTAGACGAAGGCGCATAGAAGTGCCACTGCATATAGAGTTTTGGATAGAAAATTAAAACAACCGTTTTTTTTAAATTGTTTGCCCACACTCACGCACCATCACGAACATTTAATGGGTAATAATCCACCTTACACATTAACACTTAAAGAAACACAAGTTTAGGAAAATAATTCAAGACAGATAACCTCCAGATGGCCGCTAAAACTCATATATAACATATAATAATGACATTATACTTTTATTGTTACATTATATGCTTCATGTATACAATTATACACACATAGAGGTTAGTCTGTTATTCTAGTTTTGTTATTATTAATTTTAAAAATTACTGTATTATAATATTATAAATTATTATTGTTGAATATGTATTTCGAGTTTTATTCATTATTGCCATTGTTTTAGTTAGCTACCAATTTTATTTTCATTTATTTAGATATTGCATCTGCCCCCGTCACAAACTTAGAGGGTATTATGTTCCAATAGCTCACATTGTTAGAAATTTATTTTATTTATAAAAAAGGAGTTAGGGTGTAGGGAAAAGAAGTGAGTGAACAAAACACGAATAATAGTTTATTTATTTATTCAATCAGTTATATTAAAAGTGAAGAAGATATTACAATAGCATACGAAGGCGAACAGATTATACAGTGAAAATAGTAAAAGTCTAGCATAATATTAAATCTTGAAACATTACTATTAAAGTACCAGTTTACATATAAATATATCAGCAGTTGAAGACAGACAGACTGATGTATAAAGTCTGCATTGATGCAAAATTTCGTCTAGCGAACATGTCATCTGTATGGTGGTAACTGGTAATTTTCAACACACTACTTGGAATAGAGAAGTTAAGAAGATATTATTATTGACTAAGACTATAGGTTCTACGTTAACGTCAAATTCTAAATAATATGATGGTATAATTAAAATATGATTGTAAAGTGAAGAGCATTAACGACTAACTACTTAATAAATTTTTAAAATACATCAATTACATAAAGGCTCATAGCCAATTACAATTTTAATTAATTCTGTCGCCTTTCAAATGGAATAAGGAAGAATGTATCGGAGGTTAGCGCTGCAAAATAAAATGTCAAATAGGTATTACAAAATTTGAGTAAACTTCTCTGTCACAATACCTACTAGAATTCCTTTTAAAGCGTAACTGCTTCTTAAGACTAGACAAATGCACAGCCAGCAACATTATCCACTAACAGATTCGCAAAACAGTTTTGCTCTTAACGCCTACTTTATGTCAAATTTTCAATTGACTTCTAAGACGGTAGATGCTCCGTTAATTCTTATAAACGCGTTTTGCGATTCTTGTCATATGTTCAAAATAAATATGCGATCGCTGCGGGTTGCAATCTTTATAGAGAAAAATACTAGATGAAAGACGCTCGTACTTCAAAGTTGTATGCTCGTTTTTCACATCAACTGTTTAGTGATTAACCATGCGAAATACCATGAATGCAATATAGAGCCCGTTAGTAGAAATACTTATTCAAAATTTGTCCAAAACAGCTTTTATCCAGTTTTATGAACATATCATTGGTTTGAGAAATTTAGTAGTAATTTTTTCAGCATTAATATTATTTAAAGTACGGTAATACGGTCGTGGCCTCCGCAGTTTTTTTACAATGAAACAGTGGAAATGTTCAGTTCTGTTGTGATTTCACTACAAGTACACAGAAGTTATTAAACATTCTTTACTCTCAAACTCTGCTAGCCATGCCAACCACCTACTTTTATCACTAAAGAATTAACAACAATTCAGCGACTCGTTATTCTATCCAGGTTTAACTCACAAAGATAAAGAATTGCAATAAACTTAAAATACGTGGTATATTTTTACCTTGTTAAAAAGCAAAAAAAGATCGTTCAATTGTTTTCTTCAGTTATTTTATTGAGAGTTACGATAGTTTATATTAATAAGTTAATAATATTAATAGAAATAGTTATTCGGAAAAGAGGAAGTAAAAAATTTTATTACAATATTAAAGTTTTGTTAAAGTGTTTAAGTTTATAGATGAGATTTAAATGACTACATGAGAAATTTTCATAAAAAGTTTAATGCGAAAAATTTTGAAGAACTAGTTTTAAAGTATGCAACTCTTAAGAATATAAAAACATCCCTCGCGCGGATAAAAAATCTCTGTCGTATCGCCAATATATCCTGAGTCCATACATGATTTTTCCTTGGCGGTGGTCACAAGCCGCTTTGCAGTAAAGCTAAATGTATGCTGCCAACACGAATCATGATGGTGAGGATATTTCAAGTAACAGAATGTAAGCGATGTACTTAGTAATAACCAATAAACAGATCTGTATCAACCTGACCTTTGCATATCTGCTTAGAGAATCGGAGTTCATCGGACATAACAAAACAAATGTAAGATGGGCACTTTGCCAAATGTAGTGGGAGTTCTGATTTTTGTTTGTACGACATTTATACTCTTGGTTTTTTATTTATTATAGAAGCCTTTTCCGGCAAATAGATCGATAAAAATACACTAAATTTTGTTTGGAATTAACGATATTCTGTAGGCCCAAGGTACCACGATAATATATTTGTCATCAAAAGTTGTTTTTTTTTTTTAATTTTCATTCGATAAAAATTACTTTAGCCCGCGTATTATGCAATGTTGGCTGTTCATTTATTCAATACATTGATGTAAAAAGCATACGAATACAGTAGTGTTATCAGGGAAGTGGAACAGTCGGCTGACAGAATAAGATATCCGTTACATATTAAGAAAGCCTAGTTTTGCAGATAAGCACATATGTTTTATAAGCTAGTAATTATTTTTCATTTTAATATGAATTATAATTTCAAGGATAAGTTAAAAAAAACCCGCATTTGCCGATGTTCATATTGGCAAATATTACTTAAATGGTATCACTTTTTCCTGTTTTAACTTATAATATGATATTTGTATTGTTTAAATGTATAATATAGAATATATAATATATTAAAAATTTTAAGTGTAACAACTGTAATATTGAAGATTTACGATACCGCATAAAAGTAATATCTCGCCTAAAAACGTATTGACAAGTGTGAGCGTTTAAATTAACACAAAAACAGGGAAAAGTGATCGCTCTTTAAGCAAATGAAAAATCCGGCGAGAGGATGACCGTCGATTAATCGCCCCCAAGTGACAACGCTTGAACAATACGCGGATCGGCTTTGCTGCCCTCACGAAACTCCTCAAGCGTTAACCTGTCATCGTGGTTCTTGTCCATCTGATCGAAGATCTTGTCGACACGCTTCTGCGGAGTATTCTCGTCTTCCGGCTGTGGAGTTTGACCCTGTAAAAATCAATTTCAATATTTGAATGCGTGCTTAAATTTCTATACTTGATGACAATGCAATTAGTTAATGTATTGGTTTCAACACAGACAAATTAACCTAATATTAGGTTGTATTATCTGTGGGTTTCAAGTACCTACTTATGGAAATAATTTTTTTACATACATATAATGCCAAAAATATAATATAGATATCTACTTACCACCATTTGATAAATGGCGTCCACTATGTTATACATCTCATCTCTAGTGATGTACCCATCGTTGTCCACGTCATAAAGACGGAATGCCCCTGAAAAATAGTTAAAATATATTTTAGGGATATAATTTTGTCATTTTACTCGATATATATTAAACGTGAATTTATTTTGAAGGTTGGTAGGCATATTGATAATGGTTATTAGCCCAACCTGTTGTTTTAGGTTAGTACCACCACTTACGAGCTACTATGCGTGAAGTGACCTAGTTGCGTTTAGGGAACAACTTAAAAGTAATCAGGTATACCGAGAGGTGAATGACTATTAAAAATTTCGCTCACAATGCAACTTTTCATCTAGATTCCCACGCGAAGTGACTGAGAGCGCCTTTATAAACTCCTCGAATTCGATGGACCCATCCTTAAAAAAATATAACAAACAATAAAGTAAGTAGCTAATTACGCTTGCATACGGTTTGGTAATAGCCAAAGTATTCTAATAGTGTGTTTGAGCTGTATTGTAACAACTATGAGGAACGAAAACTTATTCTCGGCACTTTTTTAGACTGTTTTCTTTCGTACAAATTTTTTTTTCAATATATTTTTAACTAATTTCTAAAAGTTTTTTTCTTAATTACTGCTTTTACTTGAGATTTTGTACACTTTCCTCCATCATGTCTGGACATTATTAATCTGGAAATTATTAAATGAATTCATCGTTCAACTGAAAGAAAAAGTATTAGTATAATATTTAGTGTACCAGTACAAGAATGTAGGTACTATGCGAGTCAACAAAGAATAAGTCTGTCAAGACGTCATTTTAATCCGTAATTCGCACGTATTCATTAGTAATATGTAATGCTCCATCCAGATTCTCCACGAGGCTACACGAGGGAACGCGAGTGCGAGAATGAGACTTATTCTTAGTTGACTCGCATAGTATGTATTGCTTATTTCCAAATAAATATCTACTAATAACATAACGTCTTTATTGCTACAAATGTATATTAACTGTCTCAAATTTGCATAAAATACAAATCCGATTTTATTAAGTTGAATATAACCGATGCCACATTAAGAATCGTTCTAGAAATTGATTATTACGTCACTACATTTCATTTTAAAACAGATCAGTATTGCTACACTTATATCTTTCTTATGATCTTATTTTAGGTGTAAATAAATATAGTTTTTAACGATAGTAGGCACGGTATATTAGCGGAGACAAGAAATGCCTGTACCCTGCAGGCAGTAGTCGCCTCCGCTATGTCTTTTTCAGAAGGATTGACAGTATGAACTGCGACTTACGTTGTTTTCGTCAAACACTCGAAATACGAGGGAGGCAAACTTGCTCGGATCACCCTGCGGGAAGAACTGCTTGTAGATCTTGATGAAGCCCTGAAAATTGTTTATTGATTATTAGTAAATAAATTAACTTGTAATTGCTCAACAAAAAAAATTTATAAATAATTTCAATACCTGCTCAGTAAGAAGGCCATTGGGGCAATCCTTCAGAAAGCCTTTGTGCCTGAAATTACGAGTTTTATATAAGATTTTAAGTCATAAACATTTTATAATTATAATATAATGAAAATTGAATAGAAAAAAATCAATACGCGCATCCGAAGCCAAGGTGAGATTCGACCCTGGCGCTTTCAAAGCGCGCGAACTATTTGACCAGCAAACTAACGTTGTAATTTATCACTATAATTAAATAATTAAAAAAGCATTTAAAATTAATAAAAAATAATATATAATTCATATATTTGTTTAGTAGTATTCTACAGGATTTATTTAAAGAGTGATAGGAAGACTGATGATGTTTATTAGCCCAGTCTACCGTACCACAGCTTTCAAATGACCTTGTCGCTTTTCGGGAATAGTTTGAAAGTAGGCAGGTATAACGAGAAGAGTGTGTACCGTCAATCTAGATGGTACATGCTCGTCTCCTCAAGCCGGCATAGTGGAGGCGACTGCTGCCCGCACAGGTTTCTCTGTAGTAGCAGTTGTTTCCATTCATGGACCGCACTTTAGCTTTGCAGCGCGGCCGTGGTCTAGCGGTAAGACGCGTGAACTCACGATCGATGAGACCCGAGTTCGAACCTCGCTAAATCGGACCGGTACCAATATAACTTTGTTATATGTACTTTGGTCGCTCAGTGCCTATAGGCACTATTAAAGAGTGGTAGGCAGACTGATGATGGTTATTAATTGTCCAGTCTGCCGTCCTGGGGTAGTACCACCACTTTCGAATGTAACACCCGTTAAGTGACCTTGTCGCGTTTCAGCTTGAAAGTAGCCGGGTATAACGAAAGCACTGTCAACTTAGATGAGGCACATTCACCTCCTCAGGCCGGCATAGCGAAGGTGATTGTTGTCTGAAGATATATTATCTTATATATAAAATATAGTTGCTGGCAGTTGTTTCTGTTCCGAGTGTTGTCTTAATGCCGAGCTTGTAACAAAAAATGCTTACCACAGCCGAATCTCCTTCTCCGTAACTGTAACAACAAAACAAAACTTGTATTGAGCTGTCTGGATCATTCCCGCGGGTGTCGTAAGAGACAATTTAGGCTTAATAAAATAACTAAGTCATTACCAACTGCTATAAATTAAATTAAATGTGTATTTTAAAATTTATGTCACTATTAAATATTTGATCGCGTCAAGGTATTTATATTATTAGGTAGTGATTCCGTTACCAGCGATTTTTTGAGATCAAAGGAGAATGCCCATTTTCGGGCATTCTTTGGTTCTAAAATAATTTTTTATTTTTTTATTAATTCACTTTAATTATATCAACACATCGTTCACCAATCAATAGACAATGTTTAATTATATTTAAAAAAATTCAATTATTAAAGCATTTAATATAATAATAACCTCAAATATACTCAAAGAAGAAGAAAACATCTAATTTCTCAATAACTTGGGTGAAAAAATTAAAAGGAATGTAGATTTATTTTTGTACAAAATTAACTAAAAATCATCGACAAACTCGAGAAAAAAATTGTGGGCCCAATTCTCTTAGGCGAATGGGCATTCTCACGATATTTTTCTTTTCAAATTTATATACTCTCAGTTATTTCTAAAAGTAAAAGCGTTTTATAAAACGGTATCCGCTAGATGTTTATCAATGTATCCAGTCATAGCGAATTATCACATACTGCATCTGATTAGTAACGGTTAGTTTATGTAAAATCAACGACTTTTGGACAGCTGCTGATGACTCGTGGCGAAAGTGTTTATAAAGTAAAATTATATAGAAGAATCTTTTAGTTTGTCACTAACTAAGTAACAATGTGGACGATTGGACAGTGCGCTTTTCTGGTAGGTTTTATTTATACTTTAAATAAGTATCTGTTTGAGTTAGGTGCTTGGTGGGCTACTGTTACGCGACAGGCCTCGGGTTTGCTTCCCACTCGGAACAAATATGTATTATAAAAAGTAAAATTTCTTTGTTTTTTAAATTTTGCGTATATTAAACTGTTTGATTATTTGTTTTATTGCAGTATGTTCTATTGGCAAGATATGTAAATGCAGAATACGATTACCAGCCTCCAAATTACCAGTACAGTAATCAAGCAACATTACAACGTGGAAATTACGCTCAACATGTCTCTTATACTTCCGAAGATTACTATAACAATTACGACGAAAATTCACAAGCAGTTAACAATCTACAATATAACGATCCTCTTTACAATCAACATTTGAATTCTCAAGAGTACTCATTATTAAATCATAAAGTAACAAATTACAACAACAATTATCAACAAGTGTCAACGTATTATAATCCTGAAATCACAAATTCGGGACTCGAAATACAAAACGTTGAGCCTGTTGTCAAGAAACATATCTACTTCCACGTTCCTCCTCCAGATTTAGAAACACAGACTAATCGGGTTACAGTAACACCGCAGAAGAAATCATATAAAATTATATTTATAAAACTTCCATCGCAAGAATCGAGGAACAGCGTCTATCTTCAAAATCAATTGAATAATTTACAGTCGAAAATAGAAGAGAAGACCCTTATTTATGTGTTGGTGAAGAAGCCAGAAGTATACACGTCTCATTTGGTGCAACCTAAAACTGTTCATTCCAGTCCTGAGGTGTTTTATGTTAAGTACAAACACGCTGGAAACGATCTGGATGATATAGCACAACAAATTAATTATGAATTAGCTGGTCCCTCTGAGGTAGAGGAAGAGATTCTGCAGCCAGGTTCGTTGGTTAACGACCAAACGTACGTTTAGTAATGCGGATTTTTACGCTGAAATAAATGATATAGATAAGGTACCTCCTTGTTATTTTTTATAGCTGAGCGATGTCTATTGTCAATTCTATATTATGTAATTTATTAAACCGGTAGAATTAACTTTATATTTATTGTTTTAAATACTAGTCTTTCCCATTATATACCTAAACAAGTTTAATGTAGAAAGTGACATCGAATTGACCTATAATATGTAAATTAACTATAAATTATGCCTTTATTGATTTTAAGTATATTATGGCCATGTCTGTTGACCCAAGATTTTGATATAAAATATATTATTATTACGTAGCTTTAAAAAATGAAGCAATTGTTTGATTTTTTCATTTCAGAACGCCCACGCACATACAATACATACATACATAACACAACAATTAAATAGGAGTCGTAATCAAAGCAATAAATAAAAGTTCAAATTTGGAATAGGTACTAGACAAACGTCAATAATAGTCATTTATATTTGCAGCTTGCTCTGTCTATTGCAGTTGTCTTTGTTTAATTAAAAGCAAGTGTTTAGGGCCGGTTACTCAATTGTGGTTTAAACCAAGTGGTAAATTAAGGCCGTCTTAGTAAAAGTTCTTGGGGTGGTCCTGTGTGACTGTGAGTGCTTAAGTAGGTATTTAAGACAATCAGCACTTAGGTAAGTTCATATACAGCTATACTTCTTAGGTCGCCATTAGGGAAGGATTGAATTGGCGTCGCTAAATTTGTGTTTTGGGTCTGGTATTTCAGTTCTAAGTCAGGTAGTAAACTATTGTGTGAAATAAAGTAGGTATCGTGAGTGCCTTTTTAGTACAGGTTAAAATCGTCTTAATATAATTAATTAAAGAATTTAAATAAAGCCCTTAATGTATTTTTACGACGCCAATGTCGTCAGCGCCATCTATTTATTGCACAATAAACTATTTAAAGGTTACCCAGCTGAGAGTACACAAATAACTTTCGTGCTCCGTGTGTAGATGGCGCTATTACACGCTTACGAGTATTAACGTAATTGCGATTTAAATAAATAAAGGAGAATGTCCATTCGCCTAAGAAAAATGGGCCCACAATTTTTTCTCGAGTTTTCCGATGATTTTTAGTTAATTTTGTAGAAAAATAAATCTACTTCCTTATTATCAATCAGTTTTAAATTTTTCACCTGGGTTTTTGAGTAATTAGATGTTTTCTGAAGGAATATTTAAGGTTATTATTATTATTATTACTATAATAAATGCTTTAATAATTGATGATATCTGTTTTTTATATAATTAAACATTGTCTGTTGATTGGTAAATGATGTGTTGATATAATTAAAATGAATTAATAAAAAATTAATATATTATTTTAGATTATTGTTTCGTTACCAAAATATTAGGTATCAAGTGGGCCCAAAAATGGGCATTATCCTTTTAAGCCAGCACCCCTATTATCGGATTTTTTTTTCAAAAACACTGAATTTATTTCATCATTTTATTTTATGTTTTCTATACCTATTATTATATTTATTACTTCTAGTTTAGGTTACAGTTTAAATGAATAATAGAAAAACGAACATCGTCCAAAATCACTCAAGTTTTACAAATTGCCTGAGACAATATTGGTTTCGTGAAAAAGTGTTTATTATAAAATATTGTTATGCAAATTTGAACCTTTTTTTAACATGCAAAAGCTTCATGCTCTATTGACAAATTCGAATGTTTTCTTATAGAACAAATCCATTTTTCTTTGTGCGTCAATTCAAAAGGGTAAGCTATGTGGAGAATAAATCTAGCTGTATGATTGCCTAAGTAATAGTTATACGTTTGACAACCTCGCAATAAATTGGTTATCTTTACTAAATTATTCGGATAAAATACTTTATTTACTTTACTTTTATTTGGAGAGGGATAAGTATTAATTAAAAGAATGATAGGGAGGCTGATGATGGAATAAGCAGTCTGTATGTTGTCGATGTTGATCATTTATATTTAAGTACGTAAAATGACTTAGTCGGGATCAGCTATAAGACTTATTTAACTTACTGTAATAATCTTTATTTATTTAAGTTTTATTATTATTAGACACAGGTTTGTACAAAAGAACTTATATGAATGTTAGTAATAATGGATATTCAGATACTCTGACTCCAGAATTAGATAGACGCTTTCAGGAGTCAGATTTATCTAATAGGGAATTACGTTATTTTTTTATTGTAGCACGGCATATGACAACACTCCGCCTGATGTAAAGCTAGAGTGTGGTTCATGTGGTCCACGAAAACAATTGGTACTACAGAGAAATCTCAACAGGCAACAGTCGCCTCCGTCATGCCGGCTTGATTATACTTCCAAACTGTTTCCGATACACTACCAAGGTTTTTAGAATAAAAAAGCTATTAACTCAATAAATTCCCTAATAAACGATAATCAAAAGGAATACATACGGCATAGAGAAATATTAATCTTATATATATATTTTTTTTTTATTTTTTTTTTTTTTTTTATTGTAGCTCGACATGTGACAACACTCCATATTAGATTGTGGCTTAAAGTAACTTACTAATGAACTCTTCATTCTATAACAAAGGCTTGAGGATTCAAAAGAAAATACCTTGACTCCATTGACTTTTGCCCTTTGTTTTGTTTTTATGCCTCAAATTAATTGCATAATAAAATGCAATAGTCCTTCACGAGTGCATATAGATTTTGAAAATATACTCTAAAACTGTGTACTTTAAAAAACTGCCGCATTTTTATCATTCTCGAAAACTACCCCTCTGGTCACTAACAACTTTAATTCCATTACTATATTTTTATCACTTATAAAGTGTCCATTAACATTAAACAACATGTATGTATTAATATTCAAAAATAAATAATTTATTTATTTGTAATTAAAATAAAGAGTGGTAGGCAGACTGATGATGGTTATTTGTCCAGTCTGCCGTCCTGGGGTAGTACCACAACTTTCGAATGTAACACCCGTGAAGTGACCTTGTCGCGTTTGGGGAATAGTTTGAAAGTAGCCAGGTATAACGAGAGGAGTGTGCACTGTCAATCTAAGATGGTACATGCTCGTCTCCTCAAGCCGGCATAGTGGAGGCGACCGCTGCCCGCACAGGTTTCTCCGTAGTAGCAGTTGTTTCCATTCATGGACCGCACTCTAGCTTTACATCAGGCGGAGTGTTGTCACATGCCGAGCTACAATAAGAAAAAAAATGAACTGTTTTATTTTGATGAACTACTCGTAATTAATTTTACTATGAAATTGAAATATGACGTGCGACGTGCTAAAAAAAAAAAAAAGAAACAAGTTTGACATTTGTCAGTGATTACATTGTTGATAGGACTGAATTACAGAACTTAATCAAAAACTGTGTCGTAATATGGACCGTTTAGAAGTTCTAGAACTCTACTTTAGGACTCTAGTCAACTTACTTTTTTTATAGTAGCCCGACATGTGATTACACATGATGTTAAGGTAGAACATGGTAAAGTTTGGAAGCAGTCCACTGCTGCAATACTGGCTTGAGAAGATGAATGCTCCATCCATTGACAGGGCACACTCCTCTCTTTATTGGTACATACAAATAACTATGATATGCTTACTCCTAAGTATAGTTGAATAACAAACCACTTTTATTAGAATTTAAATAAAGCGACCTTTTTTATTTGAAACTTGATCAAAAAGGTACGGAAATAAGAACATCCCTTCCCCAAATATTGTACCAAAATGAACATAGCGTTGTTTACATTTCTCGTCTACGTAGGAAATTTCATTATTACAAGTCAGAAATGGGAACATCTCAAAGAAAATATACAATTATTAATTCTGATAAAAATAGCTATCATACGACAAGTTATTGGATATTGGATGTTAAAAAAAAAACATATTTTTTGTAGGTTTAAATTATTGTTACATTAATAATTGATTATGACGTAATTAAGATAATACTTATTACATAATCATATATTTTGGTTGATATATTTCAGAATAAATGATATAAAATTTCACTAAAATTCCTGTGATTCTAAAACGAAGATGTACTATCTTAAAATGATTTCCAACTAGTTTTTTAAAAACTGCGGTGTCGTATCTAAACATCAAAACGTTAAGAGAAGCTCGTATAAAAGCTTGACTCGAACGGCCGCCGCGACACATTATATCTTTGTGCTCTGAACGAACCTCCAATAATGAAGGCACTGACCGTAAGTATTTTGTTTTATCTGTTTTAAATTATTCGTATCGTGTTTTTGTGAGAGTCAAAGGTGTGTTAATTAAAAATACAACGTGAAAAGCTTTTGTTCTCTGTGTTCAGAAATTCTGGCTCGTTTATTAATTTAATTTGAAACGTGAAGCTTTTATTAACACTACGAGTGTGGAATAGCTTTTAGTGTCAAAATGAACAATTTATAAAAATGTAGATTTGAACAGAAATATTTTGTTTTGGATTGTGAATATGTATTAGGTACTTTATAATTTCTCTGAATGCGACTTGTATACAGCTGTGCGTATATCTATTTATTTATTTATTTGAGAAAAGACAGCGACAGGCAGAAGTAGAAACAAACAGAACATAACATATAAAAAATTATACCCGGCACCAAATAAATTTCCCACTATGTAAAATGAATTTATATTTTAAAAGAAATATTATAGAAACATTGTGTAAAAATGTATCTCAAAGGATTAATATTTACGCCGACGTGGTCACATCTCTTAAAAATAATAACCTGTAGGGATGATGAGCTAGGAGGGGCTGGATGAGTTTTTAGGTCGGTGTTCTATAAAGAACGTTGGCAAGAGGCAATCTTGTGCAGCTCTTTGAGATGAGCTATCTATCTACCTGGACTTATAGTATAAGGATACAATGTATATGTATAATGAAATACAGGAACGAAAAACTACTTCTATTAAAATGCCTTGTATTTAAATCTTTTTAGACTCAATAACATGCCATGTTACGGGACATTTAATGGGAATTCATAGTATAAAATAAAAAAATATGGCAATAATACCCGTTGGATCTATTCACTGAGGTATTGGAATCGATTACAAACAGATATTAACGCTGACATTTACAAATACTCGGAAACTATTTATAGAAAAACATAAAAAAATAATACTAGCATTGTTTTCCATATTTCGAAAAAAGATTAATCTTTAAAAGATTGCTGTTTAAGTCATTTGATACTTAATAAATTATATAAATTTATCTTATGATGTAATAAATAAAGATTGACAGCTATATTTTCAAAAATAATTTCCAAACATCACGAATACTATTCTTAATATTTAATTAATATAAAAAACTTAATAAGCAACAGATATTTATAATCAGGAAATAAACTTTGAATATATAATAAAAGTTCATATGATGCGCTCGAAGTCAAGGTTCCACAGCTGCAGGTTGAAGCTGTTATTTTTATATTAAGATTCTAATTATAATACAATTCCGGGTGTTTTATTTAAAGTATTTCATTCCGGGATTTGGTTATTCTGCTTAAACTAGCTGGTTTGGATCCAGATTCAGCTGGAATTAGGATATCGCTATAAACCTTATGTATATGTACAATACGATCTAACGGTGCCCGGCGCTGCCCTGCTTTAGTTAACAGCTCTCAATGTCTGAAAACTTTTCTCCCCATACCTCCCGCTCTTGCCTCATTCAATAAGCCGTGAAAAAGAGCAAGGCGAAAGTATGATCGAAATCAAACGGTTTGTACGGGGATTTTGTTTTTCATATTTCATTTTTTTTTTCGATTTCGCTATAAGATGACAATCTTTACAACTTTATTCCGGAAAAATCTCCCAGGTTCGATCCGTTTCCGAGATATCGCGATCACTTCTGGTCCAGATTAAAATTAAATAAAAGGAACGAATTTTAGATCGCAATCAGATGGGCAAAATCACTTTCGTATTTTATTTATACTTTTACAAACATTTCAGCCATCCCTTTCTATAATAAAGAATAATAGGAGATATCTGCTGTCTAAATAACCCATTTCCATGAACTGCCTAGCATCTTAACGGCCTTTGAAACCTTTATTTGTGCTTTATTTATGTAAAAACACATGTTCTAAATGTCATATTGCACGCAACATCCATTTCAGTTTATGTGAATGGTTTCATAATTTCATACATAACAACGCGCACGTACGCTGTACGCTGTATTGTGCGCGTTGTTATGCGTCCGTTAATGTTGACACCAAATCATCCGAATAAAAACAATGTCACTCACACAGTAGTTCTTATTATCTGAGCAGAAAGAGTCAATTTTAAATAAAAAAATAAAGTTTGAACAAAAAGAACTTCACACAGCAATAGATTCACATTCAGTGATCTCGTTTCTGAGTTAGGCAAATGTTTGAACATTATATGGGCTCCAAATAGTGTCGTAAGTGTCGAAATGTGATCTCGACTCGTCCGATCGCATATGGACAATCGAACGTGTGAACATGGAATCACTTTTCGAACTTACATAAAACTCGAAGTTTATCGTATTTTTCTTTATACAAAATCTGTTTACAAATAGCGATCGGTCCACATATAGATTACCTATTTGTTAGAGACAAGATAAAGGTCATTATGTTTTATAAATAAATAAAAAAGTAAGCGATGGCTTAAACAATGTTATATTTTGATTTTACGAATAGTTAATGATACTCAGGTGTAAGGCTTGAGCGGCCGTGGTCTAGCGGTAAGACGCGTGAACTCACGATCGATGAGTCCCGTGTTCGAACCTCGCTAAATTCTGACCGGTACCAATGTAACTTTGTTATATGTACTTTGGTCGCTCAGTGCCTATAGGCACTATTAAAGAGTTGTAGGCAGACTGATGATGGTTATTTGTCCAGTCTGCCGTCCTGGGGCAGTACCACGACTTTCGAATGTAACACCCGTGAAGTGACCTTGTCATGTTTCGGGAATAGTTTGAAAGTAGCCAGATAGAACGAGAGGAGTGTGCACTGTCAATCTGGATGGTGCATGCTCTTCAAGCCGGCATAGTGGAGGTGACTGCTGCATGTAGAGATTTCTCTGTAGTAGCAGTTGTTTCCATTCATGGACCACACTCTAGCGTTACATCAGGCGGAGTGTTGTCACATGCCGAGCTACAATAAAAAGAAAGGTGAAAAGTTATCAAATATAAAAGCTCTTATACTTATAATTTGAAAACAAACTATGTATGTATTTTGATAATATCTAAGTGCATCAAGTTCATCGCTCTTAGAGTGACCTATAGCTGCATATTGCGTAACATAACGCCTCCGTCTTTGAATACCGGTGCGGACAAATGGCGACCTTGCCTATACACTTTCTACCATTTCTTAGGCATGTTAAGTTTAAGGTGATACATCTATTATTGAGCGGAAGTAATGTATTGTTATTTTTTGCGGTCATTAAACCGTGAATTGAGATGGTTGGTTAATTCCATTTGAAACTGGCTCGTTAAGATTTTAGTTAATTGAATGTGAAGTGTGTTTTGTGTATATTGAATTTTAATTAATTATTGCATTTTTATATATTGCATTAGAGCGGCCGTGGTCTAGCGGTAAGACGCGTGAACTCACGATCGATGAGACCCGTGTTCGAACCGCGCTAATTCGGACCGGTACCAATGTAACTTTGTCGCTCAGTGCCTATAGGCACTATTAAAGAGTGGTAGGCAGACTGTTGATGGTTATTTGTCCAGTCTGCCGTCCTGGGGTAGTACCACCATTTTCGAATGTAACACCCGTGAAGTGCTTTTGTCGCGTTTCGGGAATAGTTTGAAAGTAGCCAGGTATAACGAGAGGAGTGTGCACTGTCAATCTAAGATAGTACATGCTCGTCTCCTTAAGGCGGCATAGCGGAGGCGACTGCTACTCGTACAGTTTTCTCTGTAGTAGCAGTTGTTTAATAAAAAAAAATAGTAATTTGGTGTCAGTTTGATGCAGACTATAATTTTAAATCCTTTTACATTGGATAGAGGGACTTTGAAAGACGCTTCACAATTTATATTCAGCTCTTGTACAGTAAACGAACTTTATTTTCAGAGAGTTGAATCTTATTGCAAGGGAGCGATGCGGCATAAATTTCCAAATGCGCTATTCTCAAAATTTATTTTTGTATTACCAAAAGCAAATCATAATAACAAAAAAGTTGAATTTTTAAAGGAGATCCTCGTTTGTGGGCCCCTAACGACTATTCATCATATTACACATAAAAATAACAACCAATTTGTTATAGTAAATGAGCGATAGATTATATAAAACTCTAACCTTTCATTCATTATGTACCTATTGAATTCATTAATTTAGGCCAATTTGAATATTGATCTATTTCTCATTATTTCCGTTAAATATGATAAGATATGTCAATCTAGATGGTATATGCTCGTCTCCTCAAGCCAGCATAGTAGAGGCGACAGCTGCCCGCACAGGTTTCTCTGTAGTAGCTTTACATCAGGCGGAGTGTTGTCACATGCCGAGCTACAATAAAAAAAACTAATATAACCATTATAATGTAGAGATTTTGAGGAACACAACGTCAATTGTCACACCTGAGGAACAAATCTATGTGTATTTCATTAATATGTAGATGTTATAATTTAGGTATGATGGGCCTGTTTCACATACAAAGAAAGCGACTGCTGTCTGCGGATTCTCTTCTCTGATAGCAGTCATTGCACTTTAGTTTAACATCAGGCGGAGTGCGGTCATATGACTAGCTAAAATATTTATACAAAAGTTCCCTTTTAGTTACAACAGTGACCAAGAAAAACTGATATATAGTAGTTGTATGAATACAATTTAATAAAGTCATCATATTTTAACATAAATTAACTTTATTTACTTGTAAAAGACAATATTCTATTTCGGCAACTCATTCTCAATAAATTAAGTCTAGATGACACTTGAGAACGCATAAATTACCTCTATTGCTTCCGTTTTCAGAGGGGATTCATACATTTGGTCATAAACAATTCCATATCTAAGTCTTAACTTTTATTTCTTTTATATTACAATTCAGCGATTACATTTTTTTCTATAATAGTAATGGATTAACGAATAAACATACATACATAAAATATACAATGAACCAGACGTTTACTTAGAATATAATATACACATATTATATAATTTTATTCATACTAAGTATTTATAATAAAAACCAAAATGTAGGTATCCAATTTCGTCCCGGTTGTTCCTCTTACGCGACCCCTTTACGCACGACTACCCACTTGGGGTAACGCCTACATTTATTATCTAGTATAAATATAATATTTAAAAAAATACTATAACAAAAAAGTTTATTCATAGTTCATCATTCAATAAAATTAATTATAATTATTAAATTGACTCATAATAGAAATTTAATCCATTTTTTTTTATAATATTATATACAATAAAAAAAAATTCGCACCGATATGTAGAAAGTAATAACCATATGTAAGTTAAAAACAAAAACTTAATAATAATATTTTTTGTAACAAGTACTAAATGGAACGTTTACTAGCATGAAAAGGTCATTGAAGTATGGGTTAATTAAGGGACACTTTAAATTTATATCACGCCAATAGTTTTCCTTTGAATGTACTTGAAATTCAGCGGACAAACACCTTATATATATACGTGTATAAGAATATAAATACAATAGAAATATAACCCTCTTCTTTGTGGATAAATTGCGCCGTAACATTGACAAATTTATGGAACTAATTTCGAGGTAAACGTCTCCCAAAAACACCACAAACTGATCGAGGCAATTAATAATAATGCAAGCAAATTAAACAATTCTCAGATCAAGGAAGGGTTATTCAGTCCTTCCTGAAATAATAAAGCACCTAAGTCTTTAAAAGTCTATTTTAAGGGACATACGGGTAAATGAGCTTCCTTACTATATTTCACACAGCAGTAATTACTCCGTGTTATTAGTAAGTCGACCTTAGTTTATAACTTAAGTTACGGGCTTAGGGCTGCTTAATATACTACATTTTTGTTAGTTACAATGCCTATATAAGATTATATATACAGGGTGTCCCGTAAGTAGTGGTGTCAACGATATTTTACAGATAGAGGGGTTCAATATCTAGAATATAATTTGGTGATTTTTTCTTATACCTCCTGGTTTAAAAGTTATGACATTTTTAAAGAATTATCATTTTTTCCCCCGTTTTATCATAAATTAATGTTATAAAAATTTGTTTACAATTATTTTCACTGATATTTTTATTTAAATGGGTTGAGAAAACACAGGGCTTTCTAATTTAAATGTTATTTGTAACCAATGAATTACCATGATTAAATAAAAAATTAAAATCTAAACAAGATTTAATTTATCAAATTTTAAGCAAAATATTTAAACGAAGCTGGTGTAAAAAAATTGTATGTAAGGTTACGGGACCATTATTTTAAAAATATCTACAATTCACGCGGATTCTAAAAATGTATAATAATGTACATTATCATTTTAATTATAATGTTTTTTCGACATAAATACAACAAATGGGCGTCGATTTTTAATAATGCATTCCGATAATAGGACGGATTTTAAGAATTCTTACAGTCGGAAATTTGCACTTTTTCACGTCTTAACCTACTGTAAGATACTAACTGCTTGTAGTTCCAATCTTATTTTCATTTCGGTTCCTTAATTTGACTTTAGGGATGTTCAAAGAGGGGTAGGCAGACTGACGCCTGTTTTCACTGATACTTCATTCAGAGATTACGTACCTTAAGTACATTAGGCAGAGTGTAATCACATTCCGGACTACTATTAAAATAAAGATTATTAAGTAAATTATGGTGTTATTTTTTTATTATTGTAGCTCGGCATGTGACAACACTCCGCCTGATGTAAAGCTAGAGTGCGGTCCATGAATGGAAACAACTGCTACTACAGAGAAACCTGTGCGAGTACAGTCACCTCCACTATGCCGGCTTGAGGAGACGAGCATGTACCATCTTAGATTGACAGCGCACACTCCTCTCGTTATACCTGGCTGACTTTTAAACTATTCCCGAAACGCGACAAAGTCACTTCACGGGTGTTACATTCGAAAGTTGTGGTACTATCCCAGGACGGCAGACTGGACAAATAACCATCATCAGTCTGCTGTTGTTAACTTTAAAGAAGCTGTTTATGAGACATGTAATAATAATGAATATGAACTACGCAAAAAACTGAATACCGTGTCCGAAAGAATTAAAAATAATCAAAGAGCCCTAGGAAATATCAGGAGAAACTTTATTAGAAGATGTCGGTTATGCATTAGAGTTAGAGGGAGACATTTTGAGCATTTACTTTAATAAATTATTTTCTTATCCGTATCTATTTACATTGGTTTTATTGGAATTCGCATAAGGTAATAATGAAATTTCTTCGACAAATAGTACTTAGTTACTTTTTAAAAAATCAAAGTGAACATTATTATACGTTTTTAGAGTCCGTGTGAATTGTAGATATTTTTAAAATAATGGTCCCGTAACCTTACATACAATTTTTTTACACCAGCTTCGTTTAAATATTTTGCTTAAAATTTGATAAATTAAATCTTGTTTAGATTTTAATTTTTTATTTAATCATGGTAATTCATTGGTTACAAATAACATTTAAATTAGAAAGCCCTGTGTTTTCTGAACCCACTTAAATAAAAATATCAGTTAAAATAATTGTAAACAAATTTTTATAACATTAATTTATGATAAAACGGGGGGAAAAATGATAATTCTTAAAAAATGTCATAACTTTTAAACCAGGAGGTATAAGAAAAAATCACCAAATTATATTCTAGATATTGAACCCCTCTATCTGTAAAATACCGTTGACACCACTACTTACGGGACACTCTGTATATATATATATATATATATATATATATATATTTTTTTTTTCTAATTTCTTTACTATTTCAATTGTAACAATTAAACCCGTACTAAGATATGCCGTCATAAATGCACTATTTTCAATATAACTAAATATATACCATAACTCTTATGACTAACGTTGTGATTACGACTTTTACTTGCCATAACAGATCAAATCAAATTCCATGGAAACTAGAAAACAAGTTCCTATTACGACATCACATTTTGACGGTCAATGTTCTCCTTGTGCCGCCAGTCCTCAGTGCATCTTATGGAACGGCATTATTGCATCATACTTGCCTACTCAAAAAATTAAACCAAACCTATTATTAAGTTATTCAATATAATTTTCTTGGAATTTTCTCTGACAACGTATCATTATAACACGGCTAATAAAATAATTTTAATTTTCCTTATCTGTATAATTCGTGTCTTTAATTCTTTTAAGTCATGCTACATTTTAAATGTAAAATAGGATCTAAGTAAATAGAGGTACTTGCTTATAAAAGAATGAGGATTTAATTTGACCTTTACATTTTCGGTTTTTTATAATCTTACTAAGTAACCACAACCTTGCCGAGTGTGAAGTGACTAAATAACTACATGTATTTGTTTTGTAATACTTGAACAACGCCCCCAGTTTTTAGGCATTAGTTTAATTAAACTTATGTATAATATTCCACTATTTTATAAATAGAAGACTAAATTGTTTTCTAATTTTGTTTCAGGTCATAACAGCCCTAGTCGGGGTAGTGGTCGCTGATGTTGGTATCGGTTACGAGTACAAAGTACCTCACACTTCATATGGCGTGCCTTTCAATCAATATACGAGCGGCAGTTCTTTATACAATACAGGAGGTTCAGGAGCCCTAGGTCAAAACTCACATACAACCTACAAAGGACAAGCGAATAATAATTTAGGAGGATTTCAATCAAGCAACGCATATCAAATGTCCGGCATAGGTCAAAGTTCCGGTTATCAAAATAGTAATTATCAATCTGCGTTACCTCTTCAATCAGTAGCTGGCTCTAATAGCGCTTATTATCAGCAACAACAAAAACAACAGCAACCGTTTAACTATCAATATCAGCAACAACATAATTATCAAACAGCAAGTCGTTACCAACAACAATATCAACAATATCAAGCACAACAACAACCTGCACAGGTATTTAAACATTTCTACGTTCATGCTGCACCACCAGAACCTGAAGTGCCGCAGTTCCGCCAACCTCCTGTACTGCCACCACCGCAAAAACATTATAAAATTATTTTCATTAAAACCCCGTCAGTGGCTGCACCTGCACCTCAATACATCCCAGTTCAACAACAGAATGAAGAGAAGACTATTGTGTACGTGCTTGTTAAGAAGCCAGAAGAGGCCGGAGAAATAGTCTTGCCAAAAATTGAGCAAAAGAAACCATCAAAGCCCGAAGTATACTTTATTAAATATAACAGTAAAGAAGATTCTCAAGGAGTTATCAATAACATTGTTGCTGATTATAATAATGGACAAGGTGGCGCCGTATTCGATGGGAATAGTGCAAGTTCAGTAGATTATGCTGGACAACAAGAAACAGGAACTTTAGATGGAATTTCAGAAATTTTTGGAGAAAATGCTGCACAAGGTGCTCAGGCTTTCTCAAGTGGCAATCAAGCTCTGAATTCAGTAACTTCTTCGACTAGTACGTTCGGTGTTGAACAAAGCGCAGGTGGGACGAACCAAGCCCAATCACTCGGAACCTCATCTGCACAATCAGCAGCTTTTAATACACAAGCAGGTTCAGCGTCTTCTAGCAATTCTTTAGTTTCAAGTGGTTTTACTGGAGGTGACGTAGATTCATTCAGCGGTATCAACACTAGTCAAGGATTACCTCATGAAACTTATGGTCCCCCGAAATTCAGTTTACAATAAATAAGTAATATACAAAATCGCCATCGCGGTAATGTGAAGGTATTAGAGTTGTGACTTTTGCACTACTTTTGTTCTTAATTGTGACATTTAAAATATTTTACGACTATGGAATAATTAATTGACTCTAAATATTTATGTGAATTAGTTTAATTTACATAATTTGCCATATTCGTGATAATTCTGATGAACAGATCCTAATACTAAGTAATACAGGGAAAACCAATTCTATTTTGAACATCTTTAACGAATTATGTTAATTTATATAATATTCAATAAATGACCTGTCTTTTAAAATATATGCTAGTTTTATTTCAATAACAGGATCATGGCTATGTTTGTTACATAATACTTCTTACATTATAATAATGTTAGATAAATATAAAGAATTGTATTTGCGAAATATAGTTTTTAAATAAACGATATTTGAAGTTAACAAATTATTAGCTAGATTATTATTCGTTATCCTAAACATATTATATATCAAGGTTTCTCAAAGTGGAATGCGCCCGCTGATCGTAGAGGTACGCGACAAGATTCACGTTATGTCGCTGACTTACTGAAAATATAGAAATCGAATCGATGCCAAGTCTGAATTTCTACAAGCTTTCTATCAAATTAATAAAAATACATTTCTACAGTAATTTCAAATGGGTGCATGGGCTTAAAATTGTATACCGTAACGAATTTAAACAAAAGCAAACAATGCAATTGGTGTCAATTACAAATATTTAAACACACAAAAATGTAAACATCCTGATTGAAATACCAAACCATAAAGCAAACAGTCTGAATCAGTTTACACTTTCGGTTTGAAAACTATGTCGTGTGTGAAGTATTAAAATGTATTATAAAATTAGAGTAAGTATAGTTAATTTCAAAGCCTAATTGAAAGCGAATTTCTTCAGTGTTTTCTTTTTTGTAGGTTTTACATATTTTGTTACTCTGCTTACCTCTTACCAATCCATACAAGGTTAGAAACAAAAATAAAATAGAAGAGAGCGTGGAGAAACTATTTAAAAATTTAGTTGAAAAAACTGATTATGATTCCATAAAGTATTACAATAAGGACATTATAACGAAGGCATTCTTTCCACGACGCGAACCATTTTGTAAAGGATGCACTAATGAAGTGGCAAAAGTGCTTTATCCGACAATAACGAGTGCCGATAATGGAGTTTGGAATACGGGAAAATATATTTATATACCAGTTTGGAAAGAACCAAAATCAAAATATAAGATCCTTGTGGTAACTACACCTGACCGATTCGAAATGGACGAACGCACTGTGATCTACATTTTACTCCCAGATAAAACAGACGATGTTAAAATTATACCAAACGTTTACTTCGTTAAATCAGATTTTAAAAATAGAAATATACGTAAAACTGATCCTGTAATCGTTATGAATAATAATAGAACTATAACTAGTATTAAAAGTAAAGAGATATCAAAATTAATCAAATTAAGAAACAAGTCCTATTAAATAATTTTATAAAATATTATTTTACTTAAACGAATGTTTTAAATTAATAAATGTTATAAGTTAAATGTCTAGTTTTGAATCTAATGTTTATATGACGTTGATGTGTTGTTACCTTCCTTTATCTCTAGGTCAAGGTCATTAACATTAGCTACACAAATATTGTACCAGCAAGCATTTGTCAATATACTTAGGTAAACGAGATTGACAGAAGGGACATTAATATTGTCACTACAATTTCACCTGTTTCCTAAAACATTGTAAACTTTTTTTTATTGTAGCTCAGCATATGACAACATTCCGCCTGGTGTAAAGCTTGAGTGCGGTCCATGAACGGAAACAACTATTACAGGGTAATTTTTACGGGCAGCAGTCGCCTCGACTACATTCAAACTGTTCCCGAAACGCGACAAGGTCGCTTCACGAGTGTTACACTGGGCTAATAACCATCATCAGTCTGACTACCAACCACTCTTTAATAAACGACCAAAGTACATATAACAAAGTTACATTGGTACCGGTCAGAATTTAGCGAGGTTCAAACACGGGCCTCGTCAATCGCGAGTTCACGCGTCTTATCGCTAGACGGCCGTTCTTTAATACAATTTATTTACAAAATGCTACTATAGCGAAGCATTTTAAACTGTGTATGGCCCTTCATTCAGTAAATGAATTTTCTAAATTGCGAAATTATTAGCGGTCGGCATGCCATCCAGTTTGTTAAGCGCTTCAATTCCGGCAAGAAACAAATGTCCACTTGTTTGTCCAATTATTTATATAATATAAAAAGTAAGTACTTCTTTCGGGTCTGGGCATGCCACCCATGTTTGTGTTTGTCTGATACCCATAACAGTTTATTTCGGAATCAAGGTATAGACGGATAAATTATCCTTAAAACGTGCTCCTGAATTTGATTTTTCATAAAATATTATATATTGAATAAATTATACAATCTATTAAATATATATATTATAAATAAATTAATATTTGAAATAAAGACCTGAAACCAAACAAAACATGATATGTCTAGACAAAATATGTCTAAAATACTGTATTTTTCTCCGAGAATATGAATAGATAGGTATGAAAGAGGGATTTACTGATTAAAATAGTACGCGCCTGCAAATGAATGTATTCACCGTATTTCCAGGCAGCCAGCAGCTCAATGCACCCAAGAACACAAAAGAAGCTATCTTTTTATCAGCGTGCATTGGATCCCTACTACAAAAGATACTAAACATGTGTATTTGACAAAAGAGTAAATAAAAGTTACTGTTATTAAAGTAATGGAACTGAATATTACATTTTTAGAACAAACTCCGCTCCTGTTTTTAGTTGCAATGTAAATTTTAAATAAAAGATTACAGGCCTGATCGGACGGATCGTATGTGACGAATTTTGGAATTATTTGTGTAAATATTGGGACAGAGCGCAATATAGCTGTGAGCGTATAGCTCGTCGTACTTTCTAGGTGAGATGACGTCATAATTTGGATTGACGAATGCTTTCCTAAAATTGTAATTGTAATGCTAAAGAATTCTATTATCAATGGTTGTCGTCTCTCGACAATTCTGCGGTATGCAGTCGACGTACTACCACACAATAACGCCTACTTAATCCGTTACATGAGATCCGAAATAAAAAAATACCCACCAGTATCTAACACAAAAACTATGTTTTAAAATCGGATTAGGATTTCCTGAGCTTAGCACGTTTAAATATAGAAACACTGTCCTCAGATTTACCATAGTATATAAACTAATATTGGTGCACCCGACCTGCCTAGCGGATGAGTAGCTTAATACGTATAAATTCAAAACTACTCGAATCGAACAGTGTTGGTTTATTCTTATAAAAACTGAGGAAAAATATATCTGTAAAAGTCTGTCGAGTCATCAGTAGTTTCGTAGTTCCAACTTAATCTAGTTGGCTAGTAGCCAATATTCAACCTGTTCGGTAACGCTTCACCGTATTTGGAATTACGAGTACATACACATAATTCAGTTATACCAAAATGTTTAGATTTAGCGTGTAGCTACTGAAAGTAGCCAACTGAATAAAACTGAATAAACCAAATCTTATATCATATATCACTTCGAGTTGCTTCCACTATTACAGCATGTTAATGATGTTATATTTCATAACGTAGGCTCCGGCAGCAATTGAGGCAAACAGTATTTAATATACCATGTTCTATGAGACTGCGAAACGCTAACACGCAGTTTTGACGCACCATATCTTGCATCAGGTCTCTTCCATTTTCCAATCAATTAAATGAGTTTTTTTTAAATTCAATTATTTATTTAACATTTTAACTTGTTAAACTCTTATGCAAGGAACGCGTTGACGCCTAGCGTTATAAGTGGTTTCCTCGGAATGGAACGGGAACAGGTTCACTAAATACATAATACTAACACACACATATTATATACGGAGAAGAAATATAAAACACATTTTTTCTTTGGTAAAATTGATTGAAACGTACCGGAAATTTAATCTTCTTTACTAATTTCCGCTGGTTGTAGGGTCCGTTTCAAATGCTTTTGTAGTTAATCATATTCGCGCGCCACCCGGTAAGGTAAGGGTGATCCTTCACTTTCTGACGTCACACATTAAACAAGTGAGTAACTCGCCTAATCTCATAATCAGCATTAGAAGATGACTCGAAAACCGGGGCCAGTCGGGTTTGATTATGTTAATATCGTATTATATCCAACTGCCATTTAAATCTATTAATATTGACGTCATCTGATATAACCTATACTTAAGTTATTTAGGATTAATTTATGTAAATAAATTATGGACATCTCCTTCGAGAATTGATGTGTCGCTTTAAATGAATCTCAATTTATTATTTTAAGGTAATATTGTATAGAATATAATATAAACTAAATATTGTTGTGCCTAGAAAAGGTAACAAGTTTTTAAGAAACGATGGAAATTGCATCCACTCACATACTGTTTCGTTCATATTATATTTCCGTATATACAGTACGGTAAGGTTCTAAAAAAGTGTTTCATAGTCTTCTTTGCTGACCGTACTACAAGTACCAAGCCGCTATTTATAAATCGTTTCTTTATTGTTGCGGGTTATACCTATTCTAAGACCATTTTGTACACTTGGGTCAATAAATAAAGGACATTGCCCACTTTTGGGCCCACTTGATATCTAATAGTTTATATTCTGTTAACTATAATATTATAAAATAATATCCTATTTTTTCATTTATTTGGCTACAAAATTAACTAAGAATCAACGACATAATCGAAAAATTGTGGGCCCATTTCTCTTAGGCAAATAGGCATTCTCCTTTAGATTTGAATTTGAAATATTCTAATATTATGTATGATATAATGTTGTAAAACTAGCTTCCATATCGATTTATGTCGATTTATAGTGATATATGTCGAGTTTCTTGTGGCTTCTTTCCTCGATCGAACCACGTGAATATGTAAATTTTATAGTGACCATTCATGAGTGCTCTTTTTGTGCCCTATGTGAAATAAAGATTTTGAATTTAAGCCACGAAGATTTTTTTTTTTGGCAACAAAATTTGTTAGAGGCGTAAACCTGATAGTAAACTGACTTATGTTGGTCGTAGTCCAAGCGGTCAAGAATGAGCTTGTTGTACAGAACAAGCATAAGATGATGTAGCTGCTTTATTGTAGATGTTACCCTGTTGGACATTAAATTATGTTTATGAATAAATTGTTTAAAAGTAAATCGTAATGTTTTAAAAAACGTTTAATGACATTTATTATGGCATCTAATAAAAGAAATATATATAAAGGATACTACAACAAACCAATTATGATCAACGGAAAGCATACAAAGAACGTAAAAACCCTCCTTAAGCCATTTGCACAAGTAGGTACATACAAAGCAAATCATTCTAATGACCATGTAGGTAGTAATTATTTCCCGGCTAGAAAATGAAATAGACCATTAAACACTTGCTACTAAGGTACGGCTTTGTAAGTTTTAGAAGTGGCTATTAGATTTTCAAAGAAGATTAGAATTACAGCAAGTATAAAAAAATTGCTTCAGAAGTTGTAAAATAAAGGAAGTTAGTCCAGCTTTTATTCTTATTAAAGATATTATGCAATGTATTGCAAGCTTATCTAGTCAGGCCTCGCTTTACGCCGAGAGTCGAGCCTTCAAACTTTGGAAACTGGAAAAGTTCGAAGCTATTTTGCTAATATCAGATAACGTTAACTATTTACAAATAAATGTTATATGCTAAGCTAGGAAGAATCAAACGTTCTATCGACTACAAAGCGATTGCAATTTCCGTACTCCGAATGAAACTATTGAAGCAAATATATTCAATTTAATTCTCCACTGTTAATATTAAAACTATCCGATTATAGTAGTTTCAATAAATTTTATTCAACAAACCAAACTTCAAAGAAACCCAATTGCCTTTTTCGCCCTTTCAGACTGTTTGCAGGAACTACAAAGCGAGTATTGTTTGACTAAGTTTTGTGTCCATAATTTTTCATATGCAATTAATGTTTATTAATTTTATGTTTATGTTTTATGTTAATTATAATTAAACACTACCTTAGTGATGCATACAACTATAGTTTTATACTAATATCTACTATACTAGTACTTGAACCAAAAAATAGAGTATTTAATCTTTTATATGAAAAGTTAGATAAGTTATAGCTGTTAGGCATTACTGGAACAATTATTAAACTTTTAAGCGTCTAATAAGTAAAATAAAACCCATAAAAGTGTAGGAAGAATATAAAGTTAATATTTTAATTTATGGATTCGTGTAAGAAGGTTATTTTAGCAGGTACAAAGATGAATAATAATTAATTGACTCAGGTTAACGTCGAGCTATTAAATTGCAGACTAACTACTAAATTGTGAAAGGACAGTAATTGGTATGTCACTATGGGAATTGTTAGTTACGGAGAAACTTAAATTGTCTTGACAATTCTGTAGTACTAGTGCACAAAGTCGAAATTTGGCATTAAATAACAGGGGCTGCAAAAAAAAAAATGGACAATCGAATTTGCAATAATTTTAATTTTATTTATTATTGTAGCTCGGTATATGACAACACTCCGCCTGATGTAAAACTAGAGTGCTACGGGCTGCAGTCGCAGGTGTCGGAGGTGACCATCTAGATTGACACACACCACTGCACACTCCACTCGCTATACCTGGCTACTTTCAAACTGCTCCAGAAACGCGATAAAGTCACATTACAAATGTTACATTCGAAAGTGGTACTACCCCAGGACGGCAGACTAGGCTAATAACCATCTGCAACCGTCTGCACTCTTTAAATTCTATTCTTCTTTCATATTTATCTTTTTACATCTTCATACTTATTATACTTTATATTTGTATGCATTTTAATAAATCTGAGGATATTCTACTGTCAACGAAATAATGATAACCACATTATGCTTTCCTAATTAGTCGGCTTTAGACTTCAGTTCGTTAGTTTAATATGGTTTATTTCATATAAAGATATTTATAGTATAGCGAGGTCGTTATAGTTGAATTTTTTAATGTTTATTTAATAATTCAACCAATTTAAAATATTTTCTGCGGCTGTTTATTACTGATTAATTTAATCTGATGTTTCGAAATCTTTGCTGCTATCGTGGTCTTTATATTATTATTATAATCAATCACTTAGCGTTAAAAGATTAATTTTGATGTAATTTGAATGCTTCTAAAAATAATTGTTAAATTATTTTGATTACTCTTTGGTTCGTTAATCCGCTTCATATTTAATCTACTGAGGGTTCAGTTAAAATTAACGGCCAGAGCAAATATTGATTTACTCATTTACGGAACTTGGTGTTTGTTATATATAGTCCGTAGCATAGGGTAATCAAGTTTTCATTCGGAGCATTGTATTTGCACGTTCATCCATAGATATATTATATTCGAGTATGTACTCGTATGTAATAGGGTGTAAAACGACTAATACTAAAACGTCACTACAAATTTTTTATAAAGATTAGCCTTTTATATAATATTTATTTTTATCAAGGCGCAACAACGCCGTCTACTCCAGACGTACATCTTTCTACATTGCTTGTTTTTGATATTTCAAAGACAATATTTTGGTAATGTATAATGTTATGTAATTGAGTATTATTAAACTAACTCCGCCTGATGGCTACCATGAACGGAAACAACTGAAGAACTACTATAGAGAATTTTTTACAGGCAGCAGTCGCCTCCGCTATACCGGCTTGTGGAGATGAATGTGCACTATCTACTCATCCACTCTCAACAGTGCACACTCCTCTCGTTATACGTGACTACTTCCAAACTGATCCCGAAACGCCACCGTGGTGGTACTACCCCAGGTCGGCAGACTGGGCTAATAACCATTTACCATATTTGAAAGTAATAATAAAAACCAATCGTATATTTTGTACGAGTAATTGTTGAATAAATGCAGAATTCGCTAACGTCTGCAGTGCTAAAATTATGTTAATTATTCTGTATATTGAATAAATTAACACGATTTCAGTGAAAATAATCCTATAGTAGACCGATTTATGAATGCAAATAACTTATACTGTAACGAAAATGTAAAGAGCATTTGTAATGGTGAATATGATAACGTTTCAAACGCCTACAAAAAACTAAAAACTAACAAATAAATTAAAACTTGTAGTTTTGGCTTTTGGTATATCAGAAGACGGTTTTTCATTATTTTCTTCAAGTGTTTAATGAAGGTTTTATTCCAAAAAACGTGTGTTTTAAAAAAAACACTAGTAAAAAAACAAATGCCATAAAAAAGAAAAGTTAATAATCAGGCGTTATGAGTAACGTTAGGTGACTTGTATACGAGTGGCTTAAATATTATTTTAATGAATTTGCTAAGAAACTCAAGCACCGAATTGCATGTTAGAAATTGTTACTCTAACAATGTCGAACTTCCGACCCTACCAACAGTTAACAATGCAAAACTTTTTTTTTAAATTCTTCAATTTACATCATTTTAATTAAAATTATACTAATTAAAGTAAAGAATGATAGGCAGACTAATGATGGTGGTTAGCCCTTTCGAATGTAACACCCGTGAAATAAACTTTTGGAATCAGTTTGGAAGTAGGCAGGTATAGCCAGAGGAGTGTGCCAATCTGAATAGTGCACATTCGTCTCATAAGATCAGCATGGCGGAGGCGACTGCTGCCTGTAGAAATTTATCAGCATAGCAGCTGTGGCAGTTCATGGGCCGCACTCTAGCTTAACATCTTGCGGAGGGTGGTCACATATTTATGTATTTTCAATTAGATTCAATCGGAAACAACTTCTACTGAAACTGTTACATTCGAAAGTGGTGGTACGATCTCAGGATGGCAGACTGGGCTAATAACCATCATCAGTCTGCCTACTACTCTTTAACAGTACATAATATAACATAGTTACATTGGTACCGATCAGAATTTAAACACGTGTTTAAACATCGTGAGTTCACGCGTTCTATCGCTAGTCCACGGCCGCTCTAAAAAGTTTACCACGAGTTAATAAATCGGGCCTTAGTGCCTTAATTTCATTTATAAGATGGAGCCTATCGTTGCATTCCCAAGCTGCATTACGGTTAAGAAAACTTTTCTGAGACGCCTTCAAACATTTGGCTATCCGTTAAGGATTAATTTAGTATTCAGCGATCGAGTATTAAAACTTCTTTAAAACGTGATCTAAACTGATTCTAGGAGACTAGAGATAAGTGCTTTTTATTATATAAACCACTATGGAGAACTAACGTCTTCAACTATCACGTAGAGAAAACAACCGATTTGCCGCAGGTCTATTTAACTGTTACAAAACTTTGTAGGTGGAACCGAAATATAAATTTTATTGAAGCATTACGATCTAATGTCTCGTACAATTGCGTTGAATGAAACATTGACTTTTTATAATAAAAAATTAAATAAAACGTAGACATCTGGTGCACGAATATTGAAGTTATAATTAGTTTCTAGTGTCGCCTGGTGTAGCACATGGTATGCGAGGAATTAAAAAGAAAACCCCATTTATAATGAAATGGTTTTTTTATACTTCTCTCACAGATTTTATTAAGCAATTTTTTTTACGAAATTTTTTATGTGGTAAAATGTACTTATATGTTTTTCATGTGTTATATTTATTTTAAAAGAAGAGAATAGTGAATGCAATAGTTACCTACATTCAATATGATAACACAATTTGAAACCGAGTAAAAGGGAAATAGACAGTCTTCTGAATAAAATCTTGACAAGGTAAAAGTATTTTATGGTGAATTCAGTCTCGCTATAGAATAAATTGCATTACGGTTAGTTCTATAAAATTACCTTTAGAAGGATGTTTGAGAATAAATTTTGACTTTTACGTATATCTATCCTTATTACGTATCCTTTAAACTTGATTGCATTTTTGTAATAGTGTGGCATGTGATCACACTGATGCTAAGCTGAAGTGCGGCATTATTATTAACTATTAATACAGAGAAATGCCGGTAGAATTCGCCTCAACTTCCTCTTCTAGTTATACTCGGTTATTAACCATCTTTGGTCATAGTCAACATCAGTCTGTCTAATAGTACCAGGCGAAATCAATGTTTGAGTGGTTTAATACTATATACACTAACTTATAAAAGACCTCGGTGATACCAAAAACAGTGAAAGTGGTATATCTACATGTTACCTCGGTTTAAAGTGAACGTATCGATTGATCTTAAGTTAATGTAGCGGGTCACTGGCAGCAGCCGGATTATAGATTATCACGAAGATAATTTTAAACTGTTCTTCACAGTACTAAAAATAGATTAGAAATTGTGTTTATTAATTATGTCATTGTGTTTAATGCAATTTTGGATGACAAATTACTCATGAATATAAAAAGTGTTACGTCCCAAATGTAACCAAACTAGTTAAAACTGAATATATTATGTAAGATTCAAAATTAATTGCGTCGACGATAGGAGAAATTTCAACTATACAAAATATTTAAGCACTTGAACATAAAAGGCGCAATTCGCTTGAAATGACGTTTGTTCAGTGCTGTTCCTTTTTAAGAAACGTAGTACTTGTTGATGTTACTGAATATAAATGTATGTTTTAAGTAAAAGTTAAAATATTTCGAAATATATACCAAAATATAATGTCGGATTTTTGCAACAATAGTGATAAGTAAAGTTGCCTTTCGCCACGCGCGGTTTTAAAAGCATGACAAGAAAGTATTTGTGGCCGAGGGGTTAGTAACCTGTCCTCACAAAATCAATACCAATCCATTATCTCCGAACACCCACGTATTACGAATTGTTAACCGTAAGCAGATCACGTACTAGAGTTCTGCTTATCCCAAAATGGAAATTAGAATCTGTCAATTTTTTTTTTACAAATATTTACCATTCGCTAAATATTACAAGTTGTGTAATTTACTTGTAATTATTTATAATAAAATTGTTACAGTTGTGAATGATGATAAGATCAGATACGAGATTGTTTCTCGAGGTTCTACTAATTATGTCTTCATAAAACGTCATATATATCGATTTACAACATACTGTATTTTGTGTATAATCGAATATCAGTTTTTCTTGGTAGAGGGAAAAGGTATCCCGTGGCTCGCGATCCTTTGACCGTGAGTGACAGTGTCGTATGGGAGTTACTGTTGGAGTTGCTGATCTCCCATCGGGCGCGTCCTCAGGTGGTGGATAGAGGGTCCCGGGATACCTCCCTGAGGTACCCCGGCGCGAACCAAAACCAGCTAGGTGGGGTCTCTCCTCGGGTCACACTCTGCTTTCAGAGTAGACCTGAGTGAGAGACCACCCTTTATTGCGTGAGCGGAGGAGGTAGCAGGGTACCAAGCGTTATCTCCTTCATCGCGAGCCAAGAGCGGTAGTCCCGGGGTTGGACTGCCGCTCATTTACTTGGCTGGAATGGTGTTTCTTCCCGATGAGGTGGGGCCTAACGGCCAAGCGTCGGTGGCGTCGTGGATGAATGACAAAGCGTACCCGTAACCTCACCATATGACGTAGAGAGGGACACCGTGGGGTTTTTAGTCGTGTATACCCGGTATTGGGGAGTACCGGGGAGTCCGACACACCCTCCTCGTCTTCTCGACGGCGAGGCATCTATAAAAGAGTTCCCCCACGTAAAAAAAACAGTTTTTAATTAGGGATGCGACATATTCTTCACAATGTTATACGATTTTTATTGATTTACGAATTATAGTTATTAAATAGTTTTTAAACTGTAAAACCGCTGCGTCAGCATACGTTATTTATATTAGGACTGGTTAAACAAAATGTTATATGAATAATTACGAGTGATGTTATATGAATTAAATTACATGTTTGTTTGAATTAACGAGAAACGTATTAAAACTTATCTCTAAGTTGAAGGTAAATTCTGGAAATAATTCGTATTTTAATTTTTTTAATTACATATGTTTTCGTTTTAAATTGAGATTGAAATGTACGTTAAGAGATTACTTTAATAATACTAATTTTAAGTAATGTTGCGACATCCCGAGGTCGAGGATTACCAATAGGATATTTTGAGCAATCTCATTTACTTTATAAAGTTTTCAACTTCATTCACTATTAGAATAGGTATTTTTTTAAAAATAATTTACATATTTAATGAGGATTTCTATTTGTAATATTTTTAACACCAAGGTGAATTAGAGCTATCTTTGAAGTATTGGAGGTCGATTACCCAATTGCATACAGGCGGTAATACTTTTATGATAATACTCGTACTTCCCCTCAAAGTTTGCCTTGACCTGACCTTTCATAAACGTTCTCCCATCAACGGAAAACAGATTTGCTGTATCTGATAATAATGTTGTACTTACAAAGTTCTACGAAATTATAATTCGCTAATGATTACACCGTCTAAAATATTGATGAAGAAATTACTTATGTTTTAAACATTAATGAACGTATTATCCTTATATTATACATGGATAACATAAGCCAAACTTCTGGAAACAAATAATTAGAAAGCTGTTTATATAACTTTTATTAAGAAGAGCACAATGTAAAATAAACATTTCAATTGCTTTTGTTTGCGAAATCCAAAAAGGCCAGCAAGTACAAAAGACAGTAAGTATAAAATAGCTTCCAGGCATGTCCTAGATAGTAAAAAGAGACGTATACAAACGCTAGATGCTAAATCAAGACGACTTCAAGCGAGTCTCCAAAATACTGGTTGAAAATAGTGCTCGAGGGTGTGCTCCACTAAACACTGTTTTTGTCCATTATGCATGTCAATCTTCCGCTTGAATCAAGTAGCTATTAACAAATCACATGAAAATGCCTGGAGGTAAAATAATAGTTGCCGCTATATTTAGTTTCAATTTGTCTTCGGGTTTTATTAAGCTGTTAATTTAAAAATACATTTTTATTAAGTGCGGCTGTGTAATATAATATAATAAACAAGTGTAACAGCCGTAAAGTGACCTAGTCACGTAGCCACAATCAGGCTTAACAAGATTACTGTGCCATGTCAACCTGGTGTACGTCCGTCTTTTCAGGCTGAAGCGAACGAAGGTGACTGCTGCCTGTAATAATTTATCTTTAGTGACAATTGTCTTTTCTTATGGACCGCACTCTAGCTTAACTGTAAAACTGTGTAACTGCAAATAGAGTACTTGGTAGGCAAAACGCTTTATGACGTCACATTATATATCCAAGTGCAGATACGATCTATGCATACTTATGCAAGCTTCCATAGTAATATCCTTATCAGTATCTCGTAAAAAGAAATGGTTTTTATAGGATGCATGCTTAGATGCAGTTTCGTAGTTAGTTAATGTTGTTCATGGGAAATGTTTAAATAAACCAATAGATATATTATATATAACGTCAACAAGATTAGAAGTGATTTTATTAGTGTTATAAAATATTAACATGGTCATTACGAACATCGGTTTTTATTATAGGAATTGGCCTGGCTACTTATTAAAACATATACTATTACTTAATATGGCGGTGACATCTATAAAAGTAGGTGGGTTTAATTATAATATATTTTATGTTAATAAGTTTTGTAATGTTGCATAAGATATCTTGTAAACGTTTCTTGTAATGTTTATTTTGATAATAGTATCAAAGGGCATAAGAGGTTTTAGGCAATGAATTTTAATATTTTAAAACTCTTCAATGAAATGAGTCATCATTTGAATCTTCGTCACACAGAAATGTAGTTGCTGCTGTTTTTTTTATGACGCAAAGCTAAAGTGCAAACAACTGCTACTAAAAAGAACTAGCGGACAGTAGTAGTTTCCGCTATACCGGCTTTAGGAGACGAATGTGCACTCGCATTATACTCGGCTACTTCTAAACTGATGCCGAATTGCAACTAGATTATTTTACGGATTTTTTATTGTAGCTCGGCCTGATGTAAAGCTAGAGTGCGGTCCATGAGTGGAAACAACTGCTACTACAGAGAAACCTGTGCGGGCAGCAGTCGCCTCCACTATGCCAGCTTGAGGAGACGAGCATGCACCATCTAGACTGACAGTGCACACTCCTCTCGTTGCACCTGGTTACTTTCAAACTATTCCCGAAACGCGACAAGGTCACTTCATGGGTGTTACATTCGAAAGTTGTGGTACTACCACAGGACGGCAAACTGGGCTAATCCATCATCAGTCTGCCTACCACTCTTTAAACACACTTAAGTTACACTTAAAAGTGTTGGTACTACCATAGGACGGTAGAGTGGGCTAATAACAATCATCAGTCTGCCTAATTTAATATTGGTTATTGGTTTAAATTTAAAATAAGTTAAATTGGTTAAAAATATTTTTTTTCAGGTTACATAATAGTATCGATTCTTGTAACCTTCAAAATTATTTTGTGTTGTAATTACTCTTTCTCCGTTCATTTATGTTTCCAAATAAGCATCGTACAAGTTTACAATCAGGGCAGTTATAATTATGAATGTCAGGGTAAATATGACAGACATTTGCATCAATGCACAATAAATCGGATAATCGAAGTGAAAACGCCCGCCCACGCGTGTCAAGAAGATACACCACATCATAGGGTATGAAATAATTTTTACATTTAATATGACCTTCATATACTATACAGTATATAAAAAGAAAGGGGCACCCCCGCGTGTCAGACGTTGTATACATCTTTTTTTGCATCATCTTTTGACATTTATTGGTCTAATATTAACTAGATAATAATATGGTACCATTATTCGTTAAAAAAAAACAAAACATCATCGAAAAAAAAAAAAAGAGTGGTAGGCAGACTGATGATGGTTATTTGTCCAGTCTGTTGTCCTGGGGCAGTACCACCACTTTCGAATGTAACACCCGTGAAGTGACCTTGTCGCGTTTCGGGGATAGTTTGAAAGTAGCCAGGTATAAGAGAGGAGTGTGCACTGTCAATCTAGATGGTACATGCTCGTCTCCTCAAGCCGGCATAGTGGAGGCGACTGCAGCCCGTAGAGATTTCTCTGTGGTAGCAGTTGTTTCCATTCATGGACCACACTCTAGCTTTACATCAGGCGGAGTATTGTCACATGTCGAGCTACAATAAAAAAAAAAAAAAAAGAAATACAAAAACAATGGTGATTGATGGTTATTTCTCCAGTCTGCAGTCCTGGGGTAGTACCACCACTTTCGAATGTAACACCCGTGAAGTGACCTTGTCGCGTTTCGGGAATAGTTTGCAAAGTAGCCAGGTATAACGAGAGGAGTATGCACTGTCAATCTAGGTGGTACATGCTAGCTTTACATCAGGCGGAGTATTGTCACATGCCGAGCTATAATAAAAAAAAGGAATGTGAATGTAATAATAGATATACGGTTGGTGTCGCGACAGCCTCATCAATTCACAACTGATAGGCGGCCGAGCGCGCTTGTCTTAACGATGTCATCGCGGTTTGATTTATTTGAAAATCTTTAAAAAGGTAATAATAACAAAAATACCTAGCATTTGTTATAGGATTGATATTGTAACAAGTGGCCTGCAGTCCTTTTGTAGCCTGTTTAAGTATATTGTACTCGTATATATAATGAGGCCAATAGTGCCAACTCCTAAAGTATAGTCTCATTAGATCCGTTACTTAAAAATGTCATACACATATATTGTATGTATTAGAAAGTGTATAATACAAAAATTGGTATATTTATAGTCTATAGAATTTAGAGATAATATCATTGTTATGTCATTATTGAATGCAAATTTCCGCGAAAACAACAGATGTTCTGTCTGTCACTGTCTGAACTTCGCGTTTCGCAAACGTGTACCTCCAACGTTACGCAGCATAACTGACATCTTTGATCGAATAAATAAAATAGACATTTATATTAAACAATTAGTTATAGTAGCTCGGCATATGACAACCGCCTGAAGTTAATTAAGAGTGCGGTCGATGAACGGAAACAACTGCCACGGAAATTTGGCAGTAGTCGCCTCCGCTATCCCGACTTCAGGTTAACAGTGCACATTCCTCTCGCTATATCTTTGTACTTGAACGTGGTCGTACTAACCCAGGACGGTAGACTGGGGTAATAACTGTTTCCCTACCTAGTCTATTGTTGTTTATTTATTATGTTTTAGGAATTATGAGTAAAAATAAATGTAAGGAGTTAGTATCAACTTTTCAGCATCCAACATTGACTATGTTGTATTACCTTGCAATATTGTTATTTGTCAATATGGAGTAGTAATACTCACTAACATGAGTTATAATACTAAAAATGAAATAATTATTATAAATGTTCATATGTATAGTTAATACGTACAGATAGAAAGGAAATGCAATATCTTACACAATGGCTATACACAATCGGCGAATGTATGCTTTCAAAATTCATAGTTGCATCCAATAATTATTATGTAATGCCTTTTAAAAATAATAAATTAAATTACTATCTTAATTATTATTGTATACTTATAAATAAATTTTACATTAACTTTTTTTTTGTGACACACATTCTAAACTTATCAAATATGGTAACGAAATTATGTCAACGTTAACAATGTTGTAACAAAGTATTATATTCAATTTAACACACTAATTGTACGAGAATTTCACGGCATATATTCTAAACGAAGGTTCTAAAGAAGAGTTAGACATACACACAAAGGCGGTACTAAAATAAATCATAGTTTTTCTATTTAAGCAAATGCAACACTAATCAGTTAATCTATCTATATTTATACTTATATATAAATGTGAAAGGAACTGTGTCTGTTTGTTACCTTATCACACCTAAACCGCTGAAGGTATTCGATAAAATTTGGCAACTATTGCATCCCAAAGAACTGAAGGGATTAAAAAAGAGTTTGTATGGAAAACTTATGATCAAGATATAGAAAATCATATTTAGGATTTAGAGTGCTGGTAAGAAATAAAGAACTACGTGTTTCAGCGATTTTGTAAATCCATCCCTCGGGGGAGTAAAGTAGGGGATGAAAATTTGTATAGGGAATTTGTATTTTCTCAATTATTACGAAGTCGGGGCAACGTCTTATTGCTGAATTATATTACACCATAAAATAATTAGTACAAGGTGTTAGACGTTATCTACGCAGAAGCATCTCATCCGAATCTTTGTAATTTAATACAATAATAACATATAATGTGGTAACATAGAATGTGGTATATTCTATATATGTTAAAAAGTGGTAGGGTAACTGATGATGCGAGATCTGAGGAGAGACTGAGGTGGAAACGGTGGTGGTGATGGAGTTCCATTGTCGCCTCCACCCGCGGTAGCCCCGGGGTTCGGCTGCTGCTCTTTTACTTGGCTGGAACCATGACCTCACTATATGACGTAGAGAGGAACGTGGGAGTATTAGTCGTGTGTATATAAGGGGAGTCCGACTTCCCCGAAATGCGAGGTATCTATGAAAGATTTCCTCTACGTAAAAAGGGCTGTAGGCGGTAACTGATTTTGGTTATTAGCTATCCTTGGGATGAAGTAGTGTGAAATGACATAGTTGCATTAAAAGTCAGCTTAAAACTAGCCATATATGCGAGAGGAGTGCCTGCACTACCTGCACTGTATACATTCGTTTTCTCAAGCCGCCATAGAGATTGCGCCTGTAGACATTTTGCTCTAGTAACAGTACTTGTCTATCCGTTCATGAACCGCACTCTTGCTTAACATCAAGCGGTGTGTGGTCACATGCCGGTCTACCATAAAAAAAATATATAAGTGAATGTTTGTTTGTCTCGCATGCGTTCCGCAACAACCAGACCGATTTGTTTTTTTTTTTTGCATCGGGCAACTCGTTTCTTGAAAGTTTTTGGATTTTATTTGGATTAACGCGAGGCGCAGCTATATTATCCCAACAAAAGGTTCCGCGTACGAAGTTGTTGGTATAAATTGGTAACAGCTTGTCTACAATATACTACTAATGATATTATATTTGAAAATGTAGGGCGAAGGTTTGGTTCCCAATTAAACCTAAGCAGCTGAACACGTTCGGAAGTCCTGGGTCTGGGGTACCTGATGATAAATAATGCTTGAACTAGGTTAGCGACCAGGGATAGTTTCTGAAATAGCTATTTTCATAAAGGTAATTGTTGAAATCATGAATTTTACGAACGACGTTGCAAGCTGACTGCTTGTATTTTATATTTAATAAGATGTTCAAATTTGATTAGTAAATTGGTGTTGTAGTTATCCGAGTAAACACAATGCATATTGACATTCAAATCTAGGTAACACGCTTTTTGGATTTCTGCCAACGCGCTGAACGGGGTGGCGAAATCCCGATCGTTTTACCAGCACCAAGAGGTCATACTACTCGTATAAAATAAATAAATATACACTTTATCGCCCTACGAGTAGGTATAATAGCAACAAGTTGTTACCAGTATAATATATAAACTAATTTATTAATAAAAACTATTAAATATTCCGTGGTTATTTTACAACAATAAATGGCGTATAGTCTTTCAACTACTGAGAATTAATATAAATTTCTTTCTCTAGATTCCTAGAAATTCTAGAAAACTAAAGAAGTTTTTCTTTTATAATGCTTGAGTGCAGGAGAGTTAAACGAGCGGCAAGCGTAGAAGTCAGCAGTCAAACGCTTTGGAGTTTTCACTGTAAAATGACGTTAGAATTTCTACAAAGGAGGAATTTATTATTATAATATACTATTATTACTGATTGACTAACATATATTAAAGATCATGGAAACTTTCGGGGGTTGTAAAGGAGGCCCATGCGACCTCAGAAAACCTCGACATGTTCAGAAAGTCCGTTCCGTACGCTTTCGGAACGCGATATCTCCGGAACGAAACGAGGTGGGGCCGAAGTTCCGAAACAAAAGTTGTAGCAAATATCCTCTAATTTCGAAATCGACACATTTTTTTTTCAAAACTATCCCAGCGTTCGCTAAGCCCACCACAAAAAACTAGTTTAGTTTATATAATCGTTAGTAGTAAGTAGTTTAAAACGAATTATTTACATACTTCCATTATTTTTTACTTATTTAATTTAATTTAATCGAATCATTGAGAAAACAAAGTACATAAGTATAATTTAGTTTCAATTATACCGGTCAGAATTTAGTGAGATTTGAATGCGGGGTCTCATCGATCGTGTGTTCATGCGTCGTATCGCTAGACCACGGACGCTCTTTTTAAGATGAAATTGAGCGTCCCAGCTGTGTTGGCCGGAGTAGCCTGCATAAATCAAAAACGTAATATCAACAAGCATATACTCGTATGTACGTACGGGCATAATGTGCCCGTTAGAGAATATTATTTTTTAAAAGCTTACGGATGTAGAAGTCCCTTTATAATATTAAAATTACTGTAATTGCTTAAAGTACTTTTTCATGTTAACATTTGTTTATTATTTCATAAAATATATGTAATGAAGTGTGTATGAATTCTTTTATTCTTAATTCTACTTCTTTTAATATATTATATAAAAATGAATGTTTCTTGGTTTGTTCCGTGTTTGAAAGATTATTTTTGTGTTAGATTCCCTTTTGGGAGATTTGCGATTTTTTTGGGAAAGGTTTAAATTTTAAAGCTTTTTATTTTTCTAGATTAACGAGGGCTTAAATGTGTGTAATGTTTTTAACTCTCTTTAAAAGGTTCCCCAGGGAATTATTCATTTCACATCAATTTAATATTATATAAATAAATATTTGAACTATACGAAGTTTTACATAATCGTTTCACGAAAAAAGCTTATAAAAACGTTTTGACCACAATTTCGTGCAATTCAAGAGACAGTAAGGGAAAAAAAAGGTTCCTCTCCTTTTTTTTGGTGTTCGTACTATTACTATAAAGTGTATATGTTACATTTGTAATTTATTAAACGTACATACGTTCGAGTTACATGTGACCCTACCAATAGACTGTATGTAACAGCCCTAAAATAATGGAATTTAATTAATATGATACAAAATTCGTAGTTATCACTACAAACAATTTGTACTATGAAACTAATTTAAGTGGATTTATTGTACTTAAATTATAATTAACTCTGAAACATCTTGGTAATAAGTTAGTTGACGTTACGTGAGAAAGTTCCAGTCTTGAAGCTTAACCAACTTAAAACTTATAATGAAAAGTCACTCAATATAAACAATAGCGAATTGTATTTAATTTAATAGTATTTTGTTGTTTTTCTGTTTGTAGATTATAGATTTAGGTTGAATTATTGAATAAAGCAAAGACTGATGTTGGGATTGCAAATAGATGTTTACTGCGGTTGATTATACAATGAAGTTTTGGATGAATGTTAATGTTAGATAATATATAAACATAAATAAATATAAAACAATACCCTGAGTGGCCGTGGTTTAGCGGTAAGACGCGTGAACTCACGATCAATCAGACCCGTATTCGAACCTCGCTAATTCTGACCGGTACCAATGTGACTACTTTCGAATGTAACACTCGTGAAGTGACCATGTCGCGTTTCGGGAATAGTGTGAAATTAGGTATAACGAGAGGAGTGTGCACTGTTAATCTAGATGGTACATGCTCGTCTTCTTGTGCGGCATAGTGGAGGCGTCTGCTGCCCGTAGAGATTTCTCTGTAGTAGCAGTTGTTTCCATTCATGGACCGCACTCTAGCTTTACATCAGATGTAGTGTTGTCACATGCCGAGCTACAATAAAAAAATATTTATAACACGAATATATTAACGGGCAATAGAATCCTGTAATGCGTATGTATGTACGTTTCTTCTTGAATAAATAATGTAGGAAGATTTTGTTAGATTATTACAGAAAATAATAATCTATGATATACTTTATTCTGAAAGCGTGTGATGATGTTGATGAGTGCCCCGATACTTACCCTCTGTAATTGAATTTCGACGGTGTACTGATACTTGGAACTGGCATCAGAATGCCAAAGTAAAAGTTGTTTTTATAGTTCGCCTTTTTATTTTGTATTACGTTATACGTACATATTGTTACACACTCATTTTAAGGGCAATTTATAAGTATTTTGTTACAATGTTAACAACTCTTACTTCAAATCAACTCAAAATATATATATTTTTAAGTGAATATAATAACGATTATTAATATTATTTATCCTAATCCTCTCGTAGCTTATCAGTTGCGCGAATCCCATATTGTATTTTTAAATTAGTTACAAGATGTTGCATATTATTAACGATCGCTATTCAAATTAAATATCATTAAGTGTTTTGTTTTTAAAATAAAATGACTCACGTGTGTTTAGATAGCAGAAGCCGTTCTCTCAAACCAGCTTAGCGTCGCAACTGGTGAATGCTAACACATATTAAATTGCTTTATTAATGTGTTATTCGTAAATAAGTTTTATAATAACCTTAATTTTGATACTGATTTGTGTAATCACCGCATTAGTTTATTTCCAAAGAAGGAACTAAAATATCCTCTTATAGTGATGTGGTAAATTTCCCATTTCACTTAGAGCCGTACCACGTAATTCTATCAGGACAAGCCACAGTATAAATTATATTAGTGTCTAAATGCATTGGCGTCCTTGTGGAGAAATGCATTTTCATTTACTGTGCGGTTGGTTACGTTCATTAGATAGAGCTTCTAGACTTTAAAGGTCAAGATACATAATATATGTGTTTGCCGCGTGACTTACGCGTACAATTACATTTGTAATACATGAAGCTGACAAGAGCACGTAAAGGTACGCGTCTCTAAAGCGTGTCAGATAGTTTCACGCATCTGTGCCTTACTTAACCAGTGTGGCAAGCACGCAAAATAGGTATTTTAAAAAGTACGTGTTTCCTTCTGGGTCTCTAAAAAGGATCTTAACTCCTTCAGCTGAAATACTATTATATATAATGGCTTTTATAACCGTACGAATGTCCGCCTTAAACACATATACAGGCGGAATTTTCATGGTCGATTCCGAAACTATAAGAGATATCTAAAAATACTGAAATGAGTCTCCAGGCTGCTTATGATGAATACTAAAACTGCATCATTAGATTTCTGAAAAATCCCTTTTCCCAGCCAGGATTCGAACCCATTGACTTTGTAAAATAAAACACACAATGTATCACCATCCGGTAATGTGTAATAGTGTCGCTAATAGGGATCAAATTCTGGGAAGTGACAATATATGACAAACCAAAGGAAAGTGTCGATTTTTTAAATGTCTACAAACTGTTGCATCCGCTATTCCAGTTTGTGGAGACGAATTTCTTTATTGTATGCACCGTCTAGGTTGACATCCGTTATGCCTGGCTACTTCTAAAATGATCTTGAAACACGACTAGGTCGCTTCACGGGTGTTACACTTAAAAGTGGTGGAACGGCAAATTAGGTTAATAACCATCATCAGACCTTTTATCACTGTTTTAATGAAAGAAAATTAATTTCGTTAAAAAAGATGGTTAAAATATTGCAGTTCACATCCGCCTCTTCAAGCCGGCATAGCGGGGGCGACTGCTGCTTGTATAAATTTATCCTTAGTAGCAGTTATTTCTTTCGCAATTTTTTATAACTTTTGTATGCTTTCAGGGACTTTAATGTAAATTATACATATTATTTATTGTAGGTTATATATGTATATTGTTTATTGAATATCGTAACTCTATGAACCCTTTTTTTACGTGGGGGAACTCTTTTATAGATGCCTCACTGTCTCGGGGAAGACGACGAGGTGATGTCGGACTCCCCGGTACTCCCCAATACCGGGTATTACACGACTAAAACACCCTCATATACGTAATATGGTGAGGTCATGGGCACGCTTTTGCAATCATCCGTAACTCCACCGACGCTTGGCCGTTAGGCCCCACCTCATCAGGAAGAAACACTATTCCAGCCAAGTAAATGAGCGGCAGTCCAACCCCGGGACTACCGCTCTTGGCTCGCGATGAAGGAGATAACGCTTGGTACTCCGCTACCGCCTCCGCCCACGCGATGAAGGGTGGTCTCCCACTTAGGTCTTCTCTGAAAGCAGAGTGTGTCCCGCGGCGAGAACCCACCTTGCTGGTTTTGATTCGCGCCACGAATTCTATCCACGACCTAAGGACGCGCCCGATGGGAAACCAGCAACTCTAACAGTGCCCCCCATATGACACTGTCACTCACGGTCAAAGGACCGCGAGCCACTGGAACTCTGTGAACTCTAGACTTCTTTAAACATATTATTTCCTATTCAGATTTGAAATTAATAAATGTTGTTTTATTAATTAAGAAAAATGTAATCCGCGATGAACGTACGCCTCATAATTCTTAGAAATGGCATCCTTCACCTTCAATAAATACTTATGATTACTTACAACATTAGTTCGAGCACTATGCCTTTATCTCTTATGGCTCATTGACCGGGAAGTATAATCAGGTACTCCAATTCCAGTACCCTTATATTACGTATCTCTTCCACATGTATATACAGATAGTATGCCAAATTGGTTAGGTTAAGTGTGATTAAATAACAAGCATATAACTGCGATATACGTAATTTATTTTCTCAATTTTTTTTCAGGTAAAATTGTCGTAATTCGGCTGTTTGTTTGTTATGTTTTCACGCCTAAACCGCTGTATAGATTTCGATAACAAAAAAAGTTTAAGGTTGATAAGTTGTATTAGGAACTCTTCGTCAAGTTAGAGATGTGAAAACTTCATATTAAGGTATTTGCTACGAAATTAAATAGGGGATGAAAGTTTATATGGGATTCTTATCGCTTTTCAAGAAAAATGCATAATATTAATAATACAGACACTAAGCGGCGAGTAACTGCATGTAAGTTAGAACTATAGATAAAATAAAATCGATCAAGAAAAAAAAAACTATCGAGTTACTAGTGTTGAAACAATTCCTAATAAAAGGCACTTAATGTTTAGAAAATTTTTTTTTTAGAACGGCTGTGGTCTAGCGGTAAGATGCGTGAACTCACAATCAATGAGACCCATGTTCGAACCTCTCTAATTCTGACCGGTACTAATGTAACTTTGCTATATGTACTATTAAAGAGTGGTAGGCAGACTGATGATGGTTATTAGCCCAGTCTGCCGTCCTGGGGTAATACTACCACTTTCGAATGTAACACGCGTTCCGGGAGCAATTAAAAATGGTAAACACTTTAAATGGTCGTCTCCTTAAGCCAGCATAGTGGACATGACTACTGCCCGTAGAGATTTCTCTGTAGTAGCAGTTATTTCCGTTCATGGACCGAGCGCTAGCTTTACATCAGGTGGAGTGTTGTCATATGTCGAGCTACAATAAAAAATAATAATTTAAACACCTCTTTGAATGTGTACGTGTATATACCTAAGGTATTATGTAAACCTTTTATGCCCGTTTTGTATTGTTATTTATTATTTAAAATATTACCTTCAGAATTCTCCCAGACCCTTGTCATTTTTTGGTCGGTGTTTTATTAAAATGATTCATACGATTAGAAGAAAAGGATTTCGCTATTTTTTTAAAGTAATTTTACGTAATATCTATTAAAAACAAAATTTGTCATTTTATTTCTATAAATTGATGACACAAGTTTAATTAAATATTATATCATAATTATAACATTAATTACATCTTTTATTGGTACTTTAATTTTTCTTTATGTTTGTCTCAACTTTTTCTTTCATCTAATATAAATATCTAATATTTTTTTATTAATTTCTGGCACATTAATTAATAGGGATATTACATTTTCAGTTTGATGTCCAAATTAAATTTTATTATTAAAAATACGACCTAAAAGTTTTGTCGACCTTATCAGTCGTTATTCTATCTACGATAATAATAATTCATATTCTATTAAAGTTTACGTTAACAAAAATGTACCATTTGACCTTTTATTAGAGTGCCATTTTGTTATTGTGCTTTGAGAATTAATATTTCAGTGGAACAAATGTGATAATTAAGTTATGACGGATGATTTTTACGTTTAATTTTAAACTTTATATCATTTACCTAAGGTTCAAAATGACTATGCATATTAATATTATAAAGGAGTTTGCACGTTCGTAATTAAGAACGTCAAGCACAGTAGGTAACAATGAAAGCATGTATCATTATAAGTGTAGTCACTGTCGAGGCTTGAGAGGCGCATTAGTTAGCTTAAAACAAAAAAAAAAGGGGAAAGAAAATGAAACATAAATTAAGTGTGGTGTAGATACAATGTGTATACTTAAGGTTTCATATGGTACAATTAATAGATAGCATTTTATAGAGCGGCCGTGGTCTAGCGGCGAGACGCGTGAACTCACGATTGACACGGGTCTGTGTTCAAACTTCGTTAATACTGCCCGGTACTAATGTAACTTTGTTATATGTAATTTGGTCGCTGAGTGCCTATAAAGTGCCAATTAAAGAGTGGAGGCAGACTGATGATAGTTATTAGTCAAGTCTGCCGTCCTGGGGTAGTACCATCACTTTCGAATGTAATTAATACCCGTAAAGTGACCTTGTCGCGTTTCGGGAATAGTTGGAAAGTAGCTAGGTATAACGAGAGGAGTGTGCACTGTCAATCAAGATGGTGCATACTCGTATCCTCGGGCCGGTATAATGAAGGTGACTGCTGCCCGTAGAGATTTCTTGTTGCCTGTGGACATTTCTCTGTGGTGGCAGTTGCCTTCGCTCATGGATAGCTTGATCGTCGGAGTATAAACAATTTAAATTTGATTGCAAATTAAAAATTGCTTATTGTAAGTATCCAGTTACGCGTTTCGGTTTAGATGATTGATGATAAAAACAAAAAGTCATCAAATAATATGAATATGTAGTGATTTTTATGTAATTTTTATATCACACATCTTCTTCTTTTATCACTCTTCTTCATTAACAATAACTCTGGAAAATAGATCCTTAGCTATTTTACTTTTTAGTAGAAATTTGTCTTTAGGACGCCGTAAACCGCAACTCGGAAAGCTGTCGGTCTAAAGATTTTACGGACACCTCTAAGATTCGAGTTACCTCGTTATGCTCTAATACAAACAATATCTATTTAATTTTGTCACAATGAAATTAGTAGACTGTAAAAGATAACTATGTTGAAACACGTGTATGAAATTAATATTAAACATAGTTACTAGATATAACATAAAATAAAAAATCTAAAACAAATATAAAATATGCTGTCAGATTTAAAAAAAAATGCTTGTCGATCAAATAATTTTAGTAACAAGAAGGAGATCTCAATATGCATTTTTATAATAAGTGAGTGAGACAGGGCGTATTACCAAAAATATAAGAACTCAATTACACATAGTAACAAATTACATAAAGCCAACAAGGCAAAATGTACCTTAATTATTTTACGTTTTTATATGAATGTGTATAAGCGAAATGTGGTGAACAAGGCCGCGTATCGAATGTCTGGTAACGAGACAGTGAACCTCTTGTTCAATGATAGGACGGTGTTGTTGAATAACGTCGAGCACATGCCGAGTGAAATGTACGGAGGGATGGAATGCTCAGTTGAGATGAGCTCTTTGGTATTTAAGAGCGGGTAACACGACCACTAACATCAGTCAACACGACTTCGTAGAACTAGGATCATCTCCAACCATAGGAGCTGATCTTTCTCTCAAAGTTTAGGGTCTCATATATAGTGCGACCGTTGCATTTAAATACAAAATGCGTGCGTACATGGTAAGTTTCAGTGATATCTACAAATTTATAATTAATTTGTAAAAAAATAATTAATTACTCTTCTTAATCAATTTATTATAACCATAACGATATAATTTGATCAGTGATTTAAGTGATTAAAGAAAGTGTTAACTAGTGTTCTAGTATTGGGATTAGTGTACGGTTCTATAAATTAGCATTTGCCAAAAAGTGTATAAGTGTAACAAATCCAGTGGGTCACGATTTGTTCTACTCGTAAAGGATTCTACCTCATTGTAATTCTTATTGATTGTGATCTCTTTTCCACGCGCTCAATTCGCACGCACACCCGTAAGGACTTGTCAAACATAAAAGTGTTTATAATAATATGTATTCTTCGTAACTGCCTCAATTTGACCGACATTCAAAAATATGTGGGTATGATCCTATTGCATAAGGCGGATTTACACCACAATTACTCATTCCAATTGGACTCTGTTTAACATTTTCAGTTTTATAAGATAGTGTTATAGATTGCTATGCGAATTCTATAATTAATATTTTGTAGCTGCGCGATAATATTAAAATTATTATTTGTCAATTGTAAAAATATATAATACAAAATGTAGTCACAAGTGTATTCCTTTAATGAGAACCAATATTAATTTATTCTGGCAATTATCGTAATTCATATAATTGTAAGGAGGATCAGTTTACTGTCTCTAGGTAATATTGTCGTCTTAAGAGCCATTCAGTTTAGATCCGTCACCTGGTGTCTACAATTTAAGTGAAATTAATCATTTATTTAAATAGAGATAGTTAAAAAAATAAATACATCGCATGTTATGACAATAAGAATGTAAATTAACGAAATTTATTGTTTTTTACAGGTACTCGCCTGTGTGGCGGTAGTTTATGCCCGCCCAGAACCTCCAGTAGGCTACAGCTATTCTGCACCGAGTCCAAAATACTCCGCACCTTCTGGAAGTTATGGTGCTCCATCTCTCGGCGGACATTCAGGTGGTATTTCCATCGGTCACTCCGGCTCTTCATCGTTCGGCTCTAGCGGCGGAATCTCACTTGGAGGACATTCCTTCGGCGGACACTCCGGCGGCATCTCTCTCGGTGGCGGTGGACACTCCGGCGGCTTGTCCCTAGGTGGTGGTCACTCAGGCGGGTTGAGTTTCGGCGGTTCAGACTCTGGCTTCAGTGGAGGTTATGCAGGCGGTTATTCAGGAGCTCCTTTAGTCCAGAAACATATCTACGTTCATGTTCCACCACCAGAACCCGCTGAACATAAAGCTCCCCGCGTTCATGCTGTGTCTGCTCCTCAGAAACACTACAAGATCATCTTTATTAAGGCACCTACTCCACCGACCCCTGTGGCACCCATCATTCCACTTCAACCACAAAACGAAGAAAAGACCCTTGTCTACGTTTTGGTCAAGAAACCAGAAGATCAACCAGACATCGTTATTCCAAGTCCCGCTCCAACTCAGCCTTCCAAACCCGAGGTTTACTTCATCAAATATCAGACTCAGAGAGAGGGCGGCGGTGCTATCGGCGGCGGTGGTATCGGCGGCGGAGCTATTGGTGGTATTGGCGGTGGTGATCTGGGTGGCTCCATCGGTGGTGGCATCGGCGGTGCCGGCCACTCGGGAGCAGAGATCTCAACAGACTTCGGCACTAGCGGTGGTGATGACAGCGGTTCCGATGGTGGACACGGCGGCGCGGGCGGTACCAGCTCTCAATATGGTCCCCCTGGACACGTCGCCGGTCCTCTTCATTAAAAAGTCTCTTCAGTCAACGAGGTACAGCGAGTGTCGTATGATATTATTTATTTTTCATTACGCCTAAGGGAAATCATTGAAGTTTCTAATTCAAGATTACATGTCGTGTTGTCCGCGCTTGTACATAGTCGTCCCGCGCGCGGAAGGTTATCCTCATCATCATCATCATCACCCCTTATCATTACTTGTTATTAGTGCACACTGTTATCGTTTGCGAATGAAGTTTATTGCGACTGTTATGTTTTATGTATTGTAATTATTATAATTATAGCTTTTTATTTTTTATAATAAAAAATGTGATGCAAATTTTTAGTGTGTTATTTGGCTAGCCCGGTTTATCGATATGAACAGAAATTATTATGTAATTACGTCACTTAGCCGAAAGTGGTCGTGAAAGGTGGTCGTGACTGAGGGCGTCGAAACATTGGAAAGGCTCCATTTTAGGTGGATTGGTTGCTGATCATCGGCAATAAAACAAAATTTATTTCGTTTCAATTAATTGCGTAATTATTTTTATGAGCGTAAAATATGGTTATTTGTCAGTAAACGAACGAAGAGTTAAAATCTTGATCATTTTTGTTATCTAATTAAAATTGACACGTATATCAATTAATTAATTAGTTTTTTCCATGGCATGGCCAAGGTCGTTTATAATATGCGAAACGACACAATAATTACAAAATACCTTTTAGTAGTTTCGTTAATACCGGACGTAGTATTACATCATAGGTGCTCTTACCATCGCCGTCCGTCTTGCTCCCGTTAACAGCCAGTTTAATGGATCATATATGTAATTATACTTTCTTATAATTCGGCCGAAGTTACATAACTTGACCAGTGTCTACGCTCATTAGTAATCTTACGAAATAAAGTGTATTTTATTTTGCTCTAGTGTAATGGTAACTTGATACGATCACAGCAATTCCATTTAACTTATTAAACTTTAAATATAGGGTTTTATGGATACTGGAAGTAACATAAACTTTAGTGCAACGGCTTGTTTATTACGGTTAGTATGGTAGATTAAGGTGAGAAACACGTTTAACCCCTTTCGATACGACAATAGATGTTTTAATATAAAAGATTTACAGCACGTTAGCTTTTAATAGTCCATTAATGACTTAATGTATGAAATTATATGAAAGCAGACAGGCTATGTGCCTACGCGTACATGTGTTTCTGCCCTTATTTTTTAAACGTGTATTTAATTTTTATTTAACATAGACCTTTTTTTACCTCCACCTGTTGTTAAGCGAGTGTGCGGTTAATGTCTGGATGATGTTACTACAGAGAAAAGTTAGCTGCAGTCGCCTCCTCTATACCGGCTCGTGCAGCCGAATGTGCATCGTCCATTGACTTCCATTGTCATCCATTGACATAAAGTTTTAACGATGACACCATGTGAGTGAAAGTAGTAATTTGAAGGTCAATCCGGTATCGTTTCGTTTTATAAAAGTTGTATGTAAATTAATATCTATTTGATAATAAACATAAGGCAATTTGTTATGTTGAACTGTACAACTAGTTTTATGCTGGTCAACTTTTTGTAAGGAAATATGTTTCATGTAATATAATATATTGTTGACATATTGTGACTTATACAATTTTCTATGCATTCATAATTTATGATACCAATTTGTTTAGAAATAAATTGTTTTGTTATTTAGTTATTTATTGCTTTAATAACACAAATAAAAATGTGAAATCGTTTTGTCAGCATAAATAATTATTAGTAGTAGGATTTAAATTAATTATATAAATTATGTTAATTATTAAAATTACGTAAACAAACATATTATATACAAAGAATTTTGGCATAAGGTCGTAGTTAGTGTGCCAAAGAGAGATTTTTTTGGCAAATTGCCAAAATGAAACTGCATTCCTTAAAGAGCATTGGTGGCTACAATTTTGGCATAATTTCGTAAGTCATACACATATGTACGTGTTAAAGATGTTCATGTTATAGTTACGACACGAAACAGATTATTCTGAATATTAAGTAACTGTGGTCACATTTTGGATGCGTTATCGTACCATATCATTAGCTGTTTGTTCCTTAAAGTTACTATATTATAGTTTTTAAGTAATTATAGTTATCATTGCAAGTCGTAACATACGTACATAGGTTTCTGAGAATTGAATTGATTTTTTGTTTTCAAAATAAACGCAGGTGGAGTCATAGTATAGAGGGACATAGTTCTCTGCAACGTCGCCGTCGTTAAATAGGTGTATTTTTTTAACAATTTTTCATAAACTCTATTTTTTTTTCGGTATGTGGTCCACGTGCGGAGGCAATTTCGATTTAATCATTTGTAACATGCCGCTCAACAATGTAATTAATTTGGAGTTCACAAATGAGAGATAATGTAAGATTATGCTATCCCACAGAAGTATAAACTATTTAAATAAATTCAATGATCAATATCAATCAATAAATCTACAATTATTTATAAAAATAAAAATAAAAATGGTCAATATTAAGAGTTTGATGATAAAATCTTATTACCTACTCGTCGTAGAGTAAGAAGATTAAATGACAAGACAAAGTTTAATTTGTTGGCAAGAGTGTATTTAAACTTTTTAATTCTATTTTTATAAACGAAATTTATTGTTCGAAATTCAATAAATAGTGTTCAATTGGGAAAGGTATATTTCGCCTGCCTGTATGGTAGAGTGGTTAAAATAGCAGACTGTAAATCGACACATCTCGGGATGAGATTTACGGTTGGAAGTTATATTTATTTATAATATTTGTTTAGAGTCTGGGTGTATTTTGTTGTCCTTTTTTTGCAATTAGTTCTACTTTAGTATTGTGTCTCGTGTATCGTCGTGAATCGCGGTCCTTTGACCATGAGTGACAGTCTCTTATGGGGTGGCACCGTTGGAGTTGCTGGACTCTTATCGAACGCGTCCTTACGCGGTAGACAGAGGGTATCTCTCTGAGATATACTACAGATACGAGTATATTCATACGTCGCGTATAAATCTGAGTTTAGTATACAAGATAATAACTAATAAGTAACAATAAGATAAGACAACACAAACACAATGTTCTATGAATTTTGAAATAGTAATAAAACATTAAAAATAACATTTTCAGCAAATGCACGATGTCACCACTCTGTGTTAGTGGGCTCAGCTGCAAGAAGCAGTCCAATGCTCATGTAATATTCACCAATCGTGCCGCGATATTCCTCGAAATAAACTTGAAACATACGCAGCGGATGATATCAAATATTTAGATATAACTCCCCGAAGTATATTTACAGGCTCCCGATAAACGTTCATTACGTTTATGACCGACAACTTTTTACGTAATAAAATATAAATAAAAAATAAATTTATAGGAGTTGGTTAAAACTATGAATTACTATTAAAGGTACTATTTAAAACACTAATGTTAAGCAGAACTTTGCTAAGCTTTATAAATATATAAATAAATAAATTGTTTTAAAAACGTTTATTGATATAAGTAATGAATATTTATTTACATGGACAAAATTATGAGATAAAATTTAATAAACACATTAAATCGGATTCGGAGAGACTTAAGAGAGAGACTAAAGAGATTAAATCCTAATTATCCATATGGCGTTTATTTATTTATTTTAGCAACGATCATCAGAAAAATCAGAAAAATACACCATATGTACAACACGATTTATTTTACAATACAATTACATAAAACACTACGATTTTATAAAATATACATTGATTTCTGTGCATTACGCTTGAGTTGAAATTTCAGAGTAAAATAATAAAAACAACTTTTTAATTCCTTTTCACATTTTATTTGTATACTTTAGGTAGAAGGGTTACAAAATAATATTAATAAAAGTGTCGTTGGAAATGTTCCTTAAATATTAAAGACAGATGAAATAACTTTAAAACGTAATACTAGACCGGAGTAGACCGGAACTGGATTCAAGATCATAAAAAAGTTACGATGCTCTTAATGCGGTTTTACCGACAAGTGCTATCTTTTTTCTTTTAATTATTGTTATTAATGATTCAAATGTGATTGTATAAGAGCTTTAAGGCTGACGTCCACTAGAGACGAATCGAATCTCATAATTTCGGAGTGATGCCGGATTCGGCTCAGCTTCTTCCTTATGGGCGCAGTTTTTTAATAATTATAGGTAAGCGAACTTTCGCTTCTATTCGATTCCATTCGGCGAGTCTGGACGACATAAGTGTGTGAGACGTAATATTTTTCTCAAGCCGGCATAGCGGCGGCGACTGATGTCTCGTTCATGGATCACACTAAGCTTAGCCGAGTGTTCAACTAAACAAAAACTGCGAAACATACAATGTCGCGGTTTCATACGTTAATACATGTTGTGTGTGGCCTGACCAATATGTATAGTATAATATAACGTTGATAATAATGAGTACGAGCATATTTTAAGAGTTTCAAATTCCCATACAGAAGGCCATAAAAAATTTTCAACTCTTAAACCTTGATAAAGAAGATCATTCAAAATGGGTTTTTTAAAAGTAGCGGCCAACAAAAATAATTGCTATATAGCGTCTAAAAGTCGCGCGTCAAAGAGTCGCGCCAATACTGTCGCGCGGTATCTAGTGGCGCGTCTAAAATCGCGCGTTTTACAAACCAGCGTTATTATCGCGTTTATTGTCGCGCCGTATAGAATCGCGCGTCTAAGAGACGCGCATCTAAGAGTCGCGCGTTATACAAATGCGCGTTATGTAGTCGCTCGTTATTTAAACGCGCGTTTTACAAACCAGCGTTATCATCGCGTTTATTGTCGCGCATCTGAAAGACGCGTATCTAAGAGTCGCGCGTTATACAAACGCGCGTTATGCAGTCGCTCGTTATTCAAACGCGCATTTATAGTCGCGCGTTATGCAAACGCACGTTATAGTTGCGTGTCAATCAGTCGCGCGGTATCTAGTCCGTGTCTGACAGACTTTGCAAGTGTTAGACGCCGCCACCAAGCATTCAGACACGGATCGACAACGCCGCGGCCAGTTGTGATCTCCTTTTGATGATATTTGATGTGGTTAAACATATCATCGATATCTAGGATTGTACTATTGATTTTAATTGTATAGTAAACAAAATATTACTAGAGACCTAAAGCTCACAAAGTTTCATTAATAACTTGTTCTGTCTTTAAATAATTCCCAATAAATATCTAGACATCAACTTAAAAAAGGGCTTCAGTCGGGCATAGACTATTCTCTCCTTAATTAAATTTGGAGCCAGTCATTAAAAGTGATTAAAGTTTAAGGGTTAAAAACATAATTCATTGAAAGTCGATGTGGATAAATAATTATCGGTATAAAGTAATTTTGCCCACACCATTCTCTTTCGCTCAACCTTCCTCTTATAATATTAATAAAATATCTAACTATATATATATATATCGCTCGACAGTTAAGTCTGTAAGTAAGTAAGTAAGGCTGTAAGGTCCATTTTTGGGCCCACTTGAAACCTAATAGTTTGTTAACAAAACATTATTCTAAAATAATACCCTATTTCTCCATTAATTTATTTTAATTATATCAAAATATCGATTTCCAATCAATATACAATGTTTAATAACATAAAAAAATAAATATTGCCAGTTATTAAAGCTTTTAATACAATGATAACCCCAAATATTGTACCAGTAAAAGTCTAATTACTCAATAATTCGGGTGAAAAAATTAAAACTGATTGGTGATAAGGATGTAGATTTATTTTCCTACAAAATAAACTAAAAATAATTTTGAAAGCCGAGAAAAAAATTATGGGACCTCAACACTGTCATACAAATATAGTCTAATTAAGCAGTTTTACCAACATTGTTATACATTTAACAAACTATGTGTTACTACAACACTACACACACCAACACTACTATATATTGAGATACCTGAATACTGAGAGCCTATTATTGAAAATGTCAATGTCATGGTCATGGGATTAGGTCATTATAAGAGCGGCACATGCGGACAAGAGGGTTGAAATAATAGATATTGTTTCTATAAACGTTAAATACAAAAGCGAAACGCTTGCGCACCAATTATACGCAACTAAACTGTAACAAGTAGCTCAACTATTATTTCTAGGACAGTTTATGTTTTTCTATGAAACGTTTGTAGCAAAACAAATTCCACGGATAAAACTGGAAACTTTTACAGAACTCATAGAATTATAAACAATAGTTGGACTTTTTAATGTCTTTCAACAAATGTTGAATTAATTCATTTTAAAAGCTTTAAAACATTTCCGACTTGTAAACAATTTTAGACTAAATAACAGATCAAAAATATACTTTTGGGAAAATCCCTTTTTAAATTGGGTCTTTAAAATTTTATTGTAAGAGAAATAAAAATGGTACTTTAATGGAAGCTTATTTATGTGTACACAATAAAAATTAAAAACGGTATAATTATATCTGATTGACTGATTTATTATTAATAATCATAAAATAATCAATTAATGAAATAGATTGTGATTATATGAATATAAATTATTCTACATATAATATGTATAAGATCAATAGAGATTGATAGTTTTAAATATTGTTGTTTTGTTGCCATTACGTCAATGTTATGAAATCGCTCTATATTAAAAGAATGCAATCGCATTTTTATTGATAAACAACTTGCACCATCACTGTTTGTGTAGAATATATTATAATCAAGTTATTAATACCAATAAAACAAATATATATACCGAAACAACCGCTCCCACAGTTTCTACAGGCAGCAGTCGCCACCGCTATGCCGGCCTTAGGAGATGAATGTTGACTATTTAGATTGACAGTGTAAACTCCTCTCGCTTTACTTCCAAACTGATCCCGAAAAGCGACAGTGTCACTTCACGGGTGTTATATTCGAAAGTAGTAGTATTACTCCAGGACGGCAAACTGCGCTAACAACCACCATCAGTCTGCGCCCACTTTTTTATAGTGCCAATAGGCACTGAGCGACCTAAGTAAATATATCATAGTCAGGTATTGACAGTATCGGTCAGAATTTAGCGAGGTTCGAACATAGGTCTCATCGATCGTAAGTTAACGCGTTCTCCCGCTAGACAACGGCCGCTTAAATTAATTATTTCTTCAAACTTTGTGTGAACTCCAAAATTTACGCAATGCGTGAAATTTTATGACAGACATGGAATACAAAAACAAATTTAACACCGGCAAATCTGTGCAAAAAAGAAAAAACTTTTTGTAAACTTATAAACCGACTTATTGAATAATATTTGTTCGTAACATTTTGTTGTTTTATTATTTTACAAATGTTATTTATTAGCAACTCTTACTGAAAGAATAATTTATCTAATACTTTTTGCTTTTTTAGCATGCGTAATATGTCTACTGTGTATAAAGCTGGGGGGTATTGCGTATAAACTATAAACGCACCCTACATGCGCAGAAGTTGGTTCATATCGAACTATAATAAGCCGGGTTGCGTTTATACGCGTCAAGGAACCTCTACCTTTATTTCAGAACTGATGGTTTCCTCATACAAACTTTCAACCCCTATTTTACCCTTTAAAGAATGATTTTACACTAGGGCGTAATTCCATATTTATGACAAAAAGTCTAAATATTATTTTTTACATAACGTCCCCGGTTTCATCTGCTTAGTTTTTTTTTGAGATTAAAGTTAGCCTATTTTCTACCCTAAGATATAATGTATCTACTTTACAAATATCGAAAACCGTTCAGCGGACAAAAGTAACAACTGACAGAATTAATTTCACATTTATAATATTCGTAGATTATAATGAAAATATTTATTGAGTCGTTTTGGGCCCAAGTCTATTGCCTAACAACTTTTACTGCGGAAGCGGTGGTGAGTGATGGCAGATTAAAACAATTTCATAATCGAATAAATTTAACAAAAAACTACATTTAGGGTTATACAAGTTACCTATCTATACTATAAAATGGTGATAAAATAAATTCTCGAACAAAGAACTTAAATAAAACGCAAAACGTTAAATTGCCAGCTGTTTAGTAATAGTTAAGTCTGAGAAAAGCAGAAGCCGAACTTTGTATAAATATTTTCACAGAAGATTTGTTATTACTAAAGACATTGAATTATATAAAATTTAAACTTGCGAAAATTTATAGCAGTCGAAGAAAACATAATTCAACAAATATCGGAAATAGGAAAAGTGTCGAATACAAATTACTTGAAACGTGACTTGAGAATGTAGAAGACATCTGATCAATAAAATAAATCTTGAAGAACTGCTGTAAATTTGATCTCATTATTTCAAAATAGTTTTAAAGGTAGGATATCCAGACATTTAACAATTATGGATTTAACGTTTTCATAATTGAAATTCCAAAGGTTTATTATACAGGCACAGAAAAGACTTATATTTTTTATTTATTTTATTTTTATAGTAGCCCGTAACACTTCGCCTGGTATTAAGATAAAGTGCGGCCAATGAGATGAAGACAAATGTGCATGATTCACGTTGTCAGGGCACACGCCTCTAGTTATACCCAAGATAATCCTATAGCTGAACAGTGCTTTAAAACGATGATACATCAAACACGCACACTCGGCCTCTGATTTATATTGGTCATTTTGGGCCCAAAAACCCTAGAGTGTTCCTGTCTAAGTTAAATATACGCGACTTGCTTGGTCCTCATCGGGAAGAAACATCATTCCAGCAAGGTAAATGAGCTGCAGTTCTACTCCGGGACTACCACCCTTGGCCCTTGGTACGATGTAAAGATTTTTATTTATATTAGTTGGTGTATAATAATAAAAACATATACTATGGCAAAACCATAGTCATATTGTTCCCTAAGTATTCTATTTAGGAAACGTAATTTCTAACGTAACAATGCTAACACTTAATTATAAGTAAATAAGATAATTTATGAGCATAAAATCAGTGCCTGAATATTATAAGATGCTTTAATTATAATAGAAAGTGTCCCTCACAATACAATAAGCTCTGATGGTTATAACATTTATAAGGCGCCTGTCTTCTTAGAGTAAATATTATAGTCTTTACTACAATGAAGTTAGGGTTGCTTTTTACTTGTACATTAACGCAGAGGAACCTTTTAAAGCGCAAATAAACGTTTAGTACTATGCAGCTAAACTAAAGACGCAAAAGAATAAATAAAAGTAGGTATTTCCTTTTTAATTAAAGGGGACTGAATATACTGGGCGGTGTCCGTTTCCTTAAATGTATATTGTTAAATGTTTTCAGGTACTGAGTAGATAGGATGTTACTTATAGTACATATAATGTAATAGTCGATAACTAAAAAGTCAAAGGAATTTTCGGTCCGATACGTTGAGTTCGGAAAGAATGTGTAAATGTATTCAGTAGATAGTATTCTGTAATGAAGTTTTTAAATATTAGGGCGCTTGAAAATATATTAATTTATCAAGAATGTTCTCGCTTCAGAACATTTGCATAACTTTTATATATTACTATTATTACCCAGTATGAGTTTATACAATACCTTTTTCGTTATAGACAATGTAAAGTTTAATTTGGTTTGTTCATTACTTTTAAAAATGGTTGGGTGGCTTAATCATTTTTATGGTAAATTTAATTAAACCATATACCTACGTTGAAACTGGGATAGGCAGAATATATTTTTGCTGACTTGTTTACCTAGTGGCTATGTACCTAAGGGGATAAGCAAGACTATGGAGCGCCAGCGACTCCTCTTTCTCTTCATACGACTTTTTCCTTCACATTCCTTTCCTTAAGCATCTCACATACTTCATCAATTTTGTTTTTCATTCTTCCAACATTCAAAGTCGAAATGCTACTCTTCACAGCTTCCTTTCTGTGGAACCAAACATGATGAGTGACGAGCTACGTTGCCACCGTTAGGTTTAGTGTTTGTTTCCGCAAATAGTAAGGAAAAAAGGTTGCCCAATCTGACGCGTATAAGGTCGCTCCATATACGCATTCCTTAGAACTTGGTTTGGTATAGTGTGAGTATAAGAAATTAGAGCAGACGGGGAAGGATAAGGAAGCATTTTAGTTATCATTGCTACATGGAAGTAGGGGTGTAGTTTCTAGTCATCAGAAGGGGTAAAGTCGGAGCTCTCTGAACAATATTTGTATTATTATTACTTGTTATAATAATATGTATATGACAGAACGGTCCACGGCTTCTATCCTCCATTTGTGGGAGCAAATATGCTGAAACACAACAGTTCCTCTGCACAAACAAGTCACAACGTGTCCGCCGCGTCGTGTGTTTTCAGAGACTCTGTCAAAGCGTAACCACGCTTTTGTTTCATATCCAGTTAGTGCTTGTACCTACTCATGACCGCGTATTCATTATGTTCCAATTTAGTTTCTGTAATCGGTCAAATTAGAGTCCGTATTCATGACCGTTCAGACCGACACGACATAAGTGGATCGTATTAACAAAGCTCATTTTACAAGGAAATACGTACCTACGACACGCAAATAAAATGCATCAACAAAATGAACCCATTTCAGGTGGCTCGGGACTACACCAGAAACTTTTATTTTAAGTTAAAATATACAATTTATAATTAAAAATTATTTAAATTTTAATAAAAGTATTGGTGGTAGTTATTTTGGTAGCTTAACTTTTGGCCTAACTGGAACTTTAGTATTAATTTATAGTAAACAATATTTTTTTATTGTAGCTCTACCTATGACATCATTTCGCCTGATGTGAAGCTAAAATGCGGCTCTTGAACGGAAACGACCGATACTACAGATAAATCTCTACAGGCAGCAGTCGTCTCCACTATGCCACCATCTAGATTTAGACAGTGCACACTCTTTTCGTTATACTTGGCAAAAGTAGCCAAACTGTTCCCGAAACGCGGCCAGGTCACGGGTGTTACATTCGAAAGTGGTGGTACTACCTCAGGAAGGCAGACTGGGCTAATAACTATCATCAGTCTGCCTACTTCTCTTTAAAAGTTACATTGGTGAGAATGTCATATTATGGCGAAATAAAATAAAATTGAGATCGGATTTTAAAAAAGACCCCATAGAAACCGGTCGTTCCCGGTCATGAATTCGTCTCGCTCACAGATTATTGCATATGAGTGAGAAAGTGGAAGTGAGAAGAGAGAGTGGAAGAAATGCTTTCATACTTAAGGAGCTGTTAATTTGATAAACCCGGTCAGGGCCGGGTACCGTTAGCTAGTATTAAATATTTATAGAGGCACGGCCTAGGCACAAACAATGTTCAAAATCGAGCGATCGAAATGGAATTCAACAAATATGTGGTTGACAGTAGTCTACATTTTGTGGTTGCAAACAGCAGTAACGGTCACATGAGAGCAAATATTTTGCGTGTTTGTTTATGTCACGGTAAATTTATATTTCTCATTAAATTACGACCCGTAAAATATGTGGTGTAGCAATCGAGCCTCACCATGTTTTAATCTCTGAAATTTCGGTGTATGTACAATAATGTCTCTGATGTGCTGAAGAACTAGGTACGTATTAGAAGAAAATAAATAAACGTCAAATGTACAAATAAATAATAAATTCTCAAATTAATTCCGAAAGTAAACATCTTAATAATATATCATAGGAAACGTGCTATGGGGCACGTAATTAGATTTATATAAGTTATTGGAAACTAGTTTTATTATTCCAAAATTATGTAGTCAGTTTTACAGCGAAACTGCTTTAGGTTTATGAAATTTTATTCAAAAGAATGCCTCGATGTAGGGCGTAACATGTGTCGTCAAAAGAACAGAAATTGCATAGTCAAAAACAGGATTTAATATCAATATTAAAGAGAACATGGATGAATTATACTATATAATAAATAAATCTATACTATAATAAACGGCTTTATCTTAAAAAGTAGATGAGTTAGCGCGATCGTGTAAAATGCGATTTTATTCAGAGAGACGAACGATTTTCGATGGCCACACTTTTTCCAAAACTTCCCACAAAACTATCCCAGCGCTCGCGAACCGCGCCCAAAAAACTAGTAAAATACATAAAAATATTTCGACAAGGTCATTATATTCTACATAAATATTACGTATTATGAAAATCACAAAATTGGGATGTTAAATGCGTCGAATGGTGTTGATAACATATTATAATAAAATATGCCTACACCCTACAACATGACTAGAGGAAACTACGGGTATTATACTCGTCAGAACCATTTCCTTTATTGTATAATAAATAGGTGTAGTAAATTAGAATCTACTATTCCTAGGAGAGATATTAACATTTTTGCTAATAATGTATTGAAATACATTAATAAAATCTATGTATTAATTTCAGGAGTGTATTTTCTATTTTTATAAAATGTAATTCCAATCAATTTATCTAACCGGGGCGGGGGGTTAATCGGTAGTAGGTAACTTTTTTTTTACTGTAGCTCGGCATTTGACAACAATCCGCCTGATGCAAGTTGTAAACTACAGATAGTTGAGGCCTTTTCTTCACTTTACTCGTATTAAACCTAATCTGAGCGGAGTTGTCTCCGCTACCATAAAAAAAGTCAACAGGCAACGGTCGCTTCCGCTATGCCGGTTCCTCCTGTTGAACCCGGTTACTTCACGGGTAACATGAACAGGAACACACATAACACATGACAGTAGTGGTAACACCCAGGGTCGGTAGACTGGGCTAATTACCTTTATCAGTTGGCTCATCGCATCACCCAAAATGGTAGTATCATTTTACCCTGAGTTTATATTAGATCGCAATAAGCGATGCGACTAGTAGAGTGAAATCAGATAAACGTGGTGTGATTACATTAAAAGCAAAATTCAGAAGTGACGCGAATATACTCGTACTTCATAATACTTCACAAGGATTTGAATTTCAACAGTGAAGGTAGACCCTATGACTGGAGTTCTAGGATATTATCACCACTTTCAAGTGTAAGATACCTAGTCCCGTTTCGGGATTAGCATGAAAGTGGCTGGGTATTACGAGAGGAGTATGCCCAGTCAATGGATAGTGCACGATCGTCTCCTCAAGTCGGGCCTAACTAACGGAGACGACTGCCTGTGGTAGCAGTTGTTTTTGCTCTAGATTTCTCTCTAGCTTAATCAGGCGGAGTGATTAAAAAATAATATCAATAAAACTTAAAAAATTACTGAACTTAAAACAGCTTACTGCCGTCGTGTCTAGTTTTCAGACACATAAAATCAATTTGCAAAGAGTAGTAAACTAACACGGCGAGCGAACTGTCGCCAGGAAATCTTAGGTAAGAGTATTAAATTTAAATTGAATGTGCATTACGTGCTGTGAAATACTGCCAGTGATGCCGGCATTTTCATCTGCGAGATTGCGACGGGTATTTTATTATCAATATGTGTTATATTTTTAAATTATGGTTGTAGTTTTGATATATCTAACGATATCTATACTATTTTTATAAGCATATATAACTAACTAAAACTAATTGCCTGCTACAAACATAGCGTTTTAACGTTAAAAGAAACTTGCTGAAAGCCGTTGAATGAGGAGCACTGAACTGTTAACATCGCCAAAGTTTTGGTGGGCTTTTAGGAATACTCAAATATCATTTCATCGTGAAACGATAGTGAAAGAAAAGATTTGAGTTGAATAATTTAATAATAATAATAATATCTTATTAAACGTATAAAATAATGAGGTGAGGGATGAAGTGTAGTTAAAGATGTAAAGTGAAGGCTTATGAGTAGACTTATAGGTTTATAGAGACAACAATGAGGTAGGTTGAGGTGCGGGGACTGCACTTTTCCTCGGAGAAACTCCTTACAACTCGTGGATCTAGGATTTGGAGTGTAGAGATGGAGCCACGTTGGTTTTCGAAGAACTTGATGATGTAGAGCGTTGGAGATATAGATCTTAGATCAGTTCGTTTGCATCGAACTCAGCACACGCGAACAAGTCCTTAGAGTATAACGTACCCCACGGAACTATTAGCACTTTTACTGTATTCGCGAACAATCTCTTAATATATAACGAGTTCCATCCGACTAGATTTGTAGACTTGTTCAGGTTTGCAGGTTAGAGGTCCTTTCTTGAGTTCCCGGGTCAGAGGGGTCCCGGGAATAGACTTAAGGCCTTGAGCTTCTTAGCTGGCTATCTTAGCCGTAGAACTGATCCCCGATGAGGGAATGATTCGTTTTTAATAGCAATTTTAATGGTTTGAAAATGGATTTTGAATGAATGTGACATAAAGTTGAATAATTTTACAATGAGAACAGAATATTAGTAAATTATGTGAATCAAAAAAGAAATTTGGACTAAAATCACTGATATATACAACTAGATGTGCAATAATGTTCCCAATGTGACGCGAGAGAAAAGATGACCACAGCCACGTTGATATATGTGTTTATTTTTTCCCGGTTTTTAGATATCATATCATCTGCTACGTATCACCAGTTTGTGGATGATTATTTTACTACACTTTATTAATTTTAATACAATAGAGATATATACTATACATATATCGTCATACATCTGACATGTAAAACACGTTTTGACAATGTTGCCGTTAAGTCAAATACTAACTGACAGAGAACCTAAAAGTGACTGCGGTCATCTTTTCTGTCGCGTCACAATGTCAGCGTTATTGCATATCTAGTTGTATATATCAACGGTAAAGATACATCTAAAATGTACTATTAAATTTTATAGTAAATTAATTTTTGAGCAAAATATGCAAGTGAGTAAATATATACACACTAATGGTGTAAATAGGAATGCTACCCGAGACCGCGTCTTCAGTGAGGGTGTCACAATGAACTCCCAACTCATATAAACCGCTCTCGGAATTTGTTCTATTTAGTTGAAATAACAACATTTACATAATTATGTAATTGCAAATTGCAAGAATGGGTTATTATTTGGTATTATTTTTAGAAACAACCAAAACAAAAAAAAATACAATATAAAATAATAAAAAACATTCTATTTCGATTTACGACTCTATTTTAATCAAGAAATTTTACAAAAGCAAACAAAATTATATTTCGCTTATTATGAAAAAAAAAGAAGTCGTTCCGAGCATGTGCGGAAACAAAAGCTACCACTGAGAAATGTTTATAGACAGTAGTCGCATCCGCAAAGTCAGCTTCAGGCGATTCGTCGCTGTATATGTAGCTGTAGTATTTGGTAGAAGAAAAAGATATTGGATTTTTCTTTAAATTGTTTTTTCTCTAGCTGTAGAAATCTATATGTAAATTAATGACAATTTACTTTTCGCGTTGCATCGCCAACAGTCCCTATCATCCAGTTTACAGGCACACTCCTCTCGTTATACCCGGAATTTATCCCGAATTGTGACTGGGTGACTTCCCCGTGTTACACTTGAAAGTGGTCGTACCTACATTTCTTTACATATTACTCTTCGCCTATTGCGTAAAGACATGTATTATTATGTTAATAGAATAAAATAAAAAACAAATACACATTTCTTGTGAAAAATGGTCAGGTAGGCACAAAATCGAAAACAATATCGTATTTTTAATAAATAAACACGGGTGAAGTTATTCTGTCTATTATTTGTCATGTTATATAACGCCTCAGTTCCCAATTTCACGCTAGTTAGAGGAAAAACGTTGGGATAAATCCTCAATAAAAATGGTTATTGCATGGTGATTTGAGCCGGTTACATTTTTTGTATTCCAAATAAACTCGTTACAATTTCATATCTGCATTTTAAAATATTTTAACTATAGTTTAATTTATAGAGTATATACTATATATATAATAAATCTAAAGAGTGGTATGCAGACTGATGATGGTTATTTGTCCAGTCTGCTGTCCTGGGGCAGTACCACCACGTTCGAATGTAACACCCGTGAAGTAACCTTGTCGCGTTTCGGGAATAGTTTGAAAGTAGCCAGGTATATCGAGAGGAGTTTAGATGGTAGTAGGTAAGTCTAGATGGTACATGCTCGTCTTCTCAAGACTGGCGGAGACGACTGCTGCCCGCACAGGTTTCTCTGTAGTAGCAGTTGTTTCCATTCATGGACCGCACTCTAGCTTTACATCAAGTGGAGTGTTGTCACATGCCGAGCTACAATAATAATAAAAAACTACAGAGAGATGTCTGCGTGTTGCAGTAGTCTTCGCTATGACGTGATGAATGTGCCTCAATTAAGAGTCTTTCATGTTGGCACCGGAACTATTTGATATGTATTCGCTCGTCATTATATTTATCGTACAATTAAATTCAAATTCAACTCCGTATATTGTTAATTATTGATGTTTCAATTCAATTATTGGACGATAAAGCTAACCCACTTGTTAGAGTTATTGAATCGCACCAGTGCACCTAGACACTTGTTAGTAAAGGGGTCACAGCCTACCATTAGAAATATAGCAAATACTATAGAGAATCTATGTCATCGACCCTAAAGACCGCTGCCCACAAAATGTTTTCAGATTTATTTTAAAATGACAATATTTTTTTTTATAAAGTCTCGCGCTACGTGGATATAATGCATAGTATGAAAACACGTCTGGATAGAAATCATATGCGGGTAAACACTGAGAGGCATAATTCAGGGTCACTTATAAAAACCGCGATTCATCAAAAGTCGTTTTTAGGAAAAAAATTACGAGTAAATTAGAATGGAGTATAATTAATCTGTATGCATTATTAATTAATTTACATCATAGTAGTATTTCATAGATCAATTTCAAATGTTTATAGATTGATCCGAAATTTTTGCCTCTCACTGTTTTAGAACCCTAAATATTACTTATAGATAATTTTATTGGATCTCTAGTTAAGAAGATTGTTTCTAAAAGTGCTAAGACGTGCCTAGCGGTGGATTGAGTTGACTCACAATCGAAGTGACCCGTGTTTAAATCTCGTAAAATTCCGATAATTTCTAACTAATATACACAGGGCCAATGGTATTCATTAAAAAAAAGTGGTAAGCAGACTGATGATAGTTATTAGACTAGTCTGCCGGCTTCGCATAGTACCCATTGCTTGTATGTGTAGATGAAGTAACCTCGTAGCGTTACGCGGCCGCCGAGTATAAAGAGAGAAACTCTTGTTGTCAATGGATGGTGCATATTTGTTTCCTCAAGCTGGCATACCGGAGACGAATGTTGCCTGCAGTTTATCCGCCTTTTAGCTTAATATCAGGTAGAGTGTGTAGTCACACGCCAAGCAATCATAAAAATAAGTCGTCGTGGTTATGCAACGAAAGTTAAATGTCTACTTCCCCTTATAAAAATGGCGTGATGCAATATATTAACCTTCAAATATAAAAGATAACATTTTGTAAAACGTTTTCATCGTAAAAGGGTGTACTTAAAATATGTAAATAAAACTTTATAGCAATTTTCATAACTTACTAAAATTTGGTTGAAAGGCGAAGGTTAACTATGTATAGTGAATGGAAGCTTTCAATGAAAGCTGGCCACAAGGTCATTACTGACACATTTCTAAGCCGAATGCACTTTGCTCTTTACAAGAAAATGAACTTTTGAAGTAAATAAATACTTAAAAAGTGTTCGAAAATATACTTAAGGGAAATGTAGTTTTGACGCTAAGTATACAAAAATATAAAGTCACTAAGTACCCTTATTTTTCTCTTAGAGCTTTTCTTTTAATACCACCGGAACAACAACAATAATAACCCTGAAAGTGACTTTTAAATTTGATAGCATTTTATGTTATGCTCTATCTATTAAATAGTAGACCTATTATGTCAGATGTCTAATATACATTGAATCCTCAAAACTTTTCTTTATGCATTGTAATTAAATTCTAACAACATTATATCTAATTCCGAATGTTTGGACATATGTTACTATATTTGAATGTATAGTACCTTATACGACACACTGAATGACGAGTAGGAGCATAATATTTTAGTCTGGATGAATTCTGATGTGTGCCTAGACTCCGTCCAAATGGGTCGAGTGAAATATCGTGGAGGTTTAGTTGGTATGCCAGCGCTAGGCTGGAGAGTACAGACATAACCCTGGTAGTTTCTCCACGTAAAAAAAAGAAGAAAAATTTGCATATTATTTTAGAATTTTAAATAACGCGTGTGACTCCTACTAAAAATAAACTGCATTTCATTATTATATACTCGTACATTTCGCTTTAAACTAGCCTCGAAATGTAAAAGGCTCTCCTACTGTTAATGAACGAATTAAGTGGTAAACCATTCTATTCGGTTCGTGACATGTACAGTGGGACTAAATGGATTGCAAAGGTTGACTGCACTTGCTATCCTGACCTACCACAAATTTCCTATTCGAGTATAAAATTAACGAACCCTGTCATTAATTTACCGTTTTCGTTAATTGCTTTCTAAACCTTATTACTGGTGATGCTAAATACAACACTATATAATATATAACATTATTGAAGAAGATAAAAGCATAATATCTTGTGACATGATCATTAGGAATATCACCCAATCGATTTATATTAATCGATACTTTATTATTTACTTAATCTAAAGAGTGGTAGGCAGATTTATGATGATTATTAGTCCAGTTTGCCGTCCTGGGGCAGTATCACCACTTTTAAGTGTAACACGCGTCGGATTGAGAAGACGAATGTGCACCATCTAGGTTGATCCTGACTAGGTTACTTTATTTATTTATTTTTTATTTATTTTTACTTTTTTGGATTACTTTATGGGTGTTATACTTGAAAGTAATGGTACTATCCCAGGACGGCAGACTGGGGTTATAAACACCGTTTAAACATTCCGCGATTAGTTTGATCAAATATTTTATTGTAAATGTTATTTGTTGTAGTTGTACGTTACAACAACAACAAACTTAATATAATTATGTATAAAGTTTTTTTATAGCTAACAATTTTAGGTTTTTTTTCATAATAAAAAGTTATGTGTAAGTAGAAGCTTGATGAAATATTCGCGGGGACACTTTTTTCGATGAATCACATTTCCTAAATGATAATTTATGAGTAAAGCGTGAGTAGCGTTGTAAGTAATGGATAAAAAAATCTGAAAAAGAAATTTAAATAATTTTATTTGATTTGAAAAGTTTATTTACATTCATTGAAAAGTGGTAGGCATAATGATGATGGTTTTTAGTCCAATTTGCTTTCGCGCTTTCGAGTGTTTGTGGATCATATTTGAAGTAGCCGGGTATAACGAGAGGAGTGTTGACATACTGTCTGTCGAAGGCATCTCCGCTCATAGATCGCACTCTAGATCAGGATCTAACGTCAGGTGGAGCGATGGCGAGCAACTATAACAACACCTACGTTTCAGCATTATTTTCTCTCTAGACTCTTGAAATGTAATATGATTTTATCGTGATTGCATTTTATATAACTTTCTCTTAAGATCTTTTTTAAGATTGGAGCAGGATTTGTGACCTTAAATTTAAGGTGGCTATTCATAAAAATAAAGGTCGACCTAGAAGTGTCCCGATTCAGAGTCAGATCGCGTGACAATGAACCGTATGTCACGGGAATACATCATTCATGTTGATTAATAGTTAGGACAACAACCCAATTATTTCATAAATTTCAACCTTTAGTGCACAGTAATAAAGATAATAATTGAAAAAAATAAAAGATAAAGCTCTTCTAAGATAAATTATTTTGAACTCACTTTTCATTGTTGGAAAAATATTGACGTACAATGTGATGTTTATTTTTATATTAAAGATAAAAAAGAACCATCGCGTTAGTTAGATAGAGCATTTAGAACTACCCGCTAATGGAGCTGCGGCACATTTGAATGAATTATTCACACAGCGTAAGCATTTGAGTAAAGGAACGGGAATTGGTCGAATATTTCGTACCTACTGTGCGGAATCTGGTCGACTAAATACTTCTTACTTAATTTTATATAAGTATAGTAAATTTGAAACAATGTGGAAAGAATTTTATTATTTCCTTTATGAAATACGTAAGGCTATATTTTACAAAGAAGTGAAGAATGTTATACTTTTCGTAAGACCCGGGTTTGATTCTAGTCAGTTTCTATGCCTATTTCTTGCTCCAGAAATCACATACAAAAGCTCATTCCAATTGTGACAATATCTAAATGAAATCTTATAGATAAACTAAGTTGGAAAGTTTCAAAACTCAATTCCAAAGCATTAGTTGTTACTAATGCCTCTTCATTACCTTGTCTTCTTCGGCTTAAAGTACTTTAGTGAAAATAGGAAATAGATAGAAGGGAACCCGGTTTTAGTGCAATATACTAGACAAGGGTCAAGTGTGGTTGACGTAGTTAGCACTAAGTATAATTTGAATTGTAAATATTCTATTGTAATATAAAACAGATCTAATATAAAGGGATCGGCACATATAATGCAAAAAAGTGTTTTTATAATAAAACTAACAGCTCCTGTAGTATGAAAACTTTTCTCCCCATTCCTCTCGCTCTCGCGTTATGCAATAATCAGTGAAAAAGAGCGAGATGGAAGATGATCGAGAAACGATCGGTTTTTATGGGAAATTTTTTAAAGTCCGATTTTATTTTTTTAATTCGCCATTATTGTGGCTTATTTCTAAATGTCCTAAATGGGGTCAATATTAGTCAACCGCAACTGTATAAACCAAATCATGTTAAAACTTGTCCGTAATTATGTCGACGTATTTTCTAATTCTCCTGGCCCTTTAATGAAACTACACAAAAGCCCAGATTTGAAACAAATTCTTACTTGTTTCTCTCATTTAAAAAAACAATATATATACTTTATTTCTATAACTTAAAGTAACGTAACAAAGTTAATTAAAATATTTAAATAAAAATCACTGTAAAAATCATGTAGAACTACGCGGCCGATATTCTCAATAACAGCAATTGTCCCAGAACAATCAACCCGACTCGTTCTGCTTCCGAGATATCGCGGCCACTTCCGGTCCAGATTAAGATTTTATAAAATCCTTTCTTAATGCACGTCTACACTATAATACGAAGCTACCCTTACAATTTCAGGTCGCTAGCTACCATAGTTTTAGCTGTAGGTCGATTATGAAGCCTTGTGGCCCATTGTGGCCGAAGTACTTCAGGATGCGGCACAGGCAAAGCGATGATAGACGATTTTCTCTGTCTGCGTACCACTCTTTAATTAATGTCTGTATTATACATATAACATAGTTACATTGGTACCGGTCAGAATTTAGCGAGGTTCGAACTCATCGCTCACGGCTTCACACGTCCAACTGCCAGACCATGGCCGCTCTAATTAAATGTCTTGTTTGTTAATATGTATCTACTCGTATATAGCTCTATTATATATAAATCGACAACTATTATGTTATGCAGAGAACACTAACAAAATGATAGTAAAACCTAACATTGTTGGGAACGCCTGAAGCGGTAATTTCTCGGCAGGTCATTGTTAGTCGTAAAAGAAGAGAATAAAAAAACAAACTCATGAAATCTATGACTCGAAGGAAGATCGTGACTTTCATGAAGTTCGAAAAATCTGAAATAACCCGATAAAAAGCGTTATGAGTACAATTACACTGCATAACTTTTTTTATTGTAGCTATAGAACACTTCTTTTTTATTGTACCATACCGTAGATTGACAGTGCACACTGCTATCGCTATATTTGGCTACTTTCAAACTGCTCCCGAAACGCGACAAGGTCACTTCACGGGTGCTACATTCGAAAGTGGTTGTACTAACCCAGGACGACAGACTCGGCTAATAACCATCATCAGTCTGCCTACCACTCTTTAATAGTGGCTATAGGCACTGAGCGACCAAAGTACATATAACAAAGTCACATTGGTACCGATCAGAATTAGCGAGGTTTGAACGCGGGTCTCATCGATCGTGAGTTCGCGCGTCTTACCGCTCACAAACACTTCGCCTAATGTAAAGCTAGAGTGCGGTCCGTGACAAACAACTGATACTACAGACAAATTTCTACAGGCATCAGTCGCCCCGCTATGCCGGCCTAAGAAGACGTATGTGCACCATCCAGATTGACACTACACACTCCTCGCGTTATACCTGACTATTTCAGACAAACTAATTTCACGGGTACTATCTCAGGACGGCAGACTGGTCTAATAACCATCATCAGTCTATGGTACTCTTTAATGTATTATTTTTGATTGTATAAAAGAAATTTGTAATATAATATTCAATATAAGTAAATATAATACTTATAGGAATATTCAAATTTAATATATAAGTTTACGTAATTAGTTATAAAAATTGTTTCATTCCCCAACAAAATTCCCTTCTATCAAGTAATTTCTATTCTTATCCCCTATAAGCATGGAACTTGGTTTTATGGCAAAGTTAAGTGACGAAGTTTCCCCGTATGGCGCCGGTTTGGCTGGCAAATTATTACGGTTCTCTCAAAAAACTCCCTTAGGCAAAATGTACATTTTTTAACGCATTGATTTTATTATATTAAATGTCTATACTAAGCTATTGTATATATCATATAGGTATAGCATATTGGTTGCCTTGATAGTGGTGGGCAATTGTTCCAAAATATGACAATCGGAAAATCAAATGATTCCAATGGGAAATTATACCCGCATCGCCTACATTATGATAATGCAAAAATTTACTTTAACATTTATATTTGATTATGTTACTGTTATCCTTTGTGTGTTACTGTTAAAATAATTTTTTAATTATAATACATATTTTATATTCGCAATCTTAAGTTCATTATATAAATTACTATAAATTACAGTCGTATAATATATAATAACTTATAATATAATATTATTTACAATGGACAAACTCAAACGTTCGTATTACCAAAATGTTAATGGAATATTTTCATTATTACCCAGTCCGAATAATCATTTGTATTTTTTGATCGTGTTTTCACGCCTTCTACTTCGACGATGCTTTTGATTGATTATTAGATTATGTTTACAAGTTTACCTATAAAAGTAGTTTACATTCAATATGTTTCTAGTACATATTGATTATTGACCCGCTCAAAATTACATGTTGCTGAAAGAATAAGCACACTTGAAAACGTCAATCAATTTCATATAAAAAAAACCAATACTTTAGAGAAGATAAATGAAATCGACAAAGTAAATTTGAGAAGTGATCTTTTTCAAGTACCGGCAAGAAACGAACCCTTGTGTACATAACAGGCCGATTCAAGTTGAAAAAAAAACATATGCGAATAAATTTGATTTTTATATACCCTCGATAAAATTGAAACTCGAACGTACTAATAGGTTACTAGCTCTTGAATAAACGAGTTTTCGGAAGAGCATTTAATGAATGACATCCGTCCAATTTGTTATTCGCTTTGTATGGGTGGCGATTTAGGTCCGACGGAATTGGATTGGATTTTGTGATTGGAAGGGATTTTTAAGTGACGAGATATAATCTACACTAATTAATTATTAAAATATAATGATAATTGTATTTACATATATTCATTTTTATTTTATATAGTAGACATTTTATAGACCACACTCTGCTTGATGTTAAGCTAGCCATGGAAATAACTGGCACTCTGTTTGCAGACATTAGTCTCCTCTGCTACGACATGTACTAGGTCCCACGTGTTACACTTGACAGTGGTGCTACCACCCTAGGATTGCCGACTACGCTAATAGACAAAAACCATATTAAATTTATCCAAGTAGAAGGACAGTGAAGGTTGGAAGTTATCTGTATAGAAAACTTGTTTGTAAAGGAACTAACTTTTGGGTAATAATTTAACGTAACTTTTTCACCAAAAGGGTAAATACTTATACAAACTTCTAGATTATCACGATACATGTCAACATGTCAAGTATTTATTTATATTATGTAATTATATATAGGTATCTAGTTATTTAATAAAAAATGAGTTGTATAATTTGTAATGTTACTCACAGTAAGTGGCACTTGTAAGCCGGTCAATGGTGTCTTGCTTCAATTTTGAGTTCTTCTTGCCCATCTTCCTTGCTAGTTTGTCTTCTTGACACTAAACACTTACGAGTCGATGTCACTTAAAGTGACCACTTTACATATTATTACAATCGTCAATCACCAATAACCTGAAAAGAAGATAATTTAAATTAGACACATAAACAAAAGTATAAAATATTAGCTTTAAAAATCGAGCAAATAAGCATTTGATCCAGAAACAACGGAACCTTATCTAATTTTATTCTCATCAGAACGTTGAGTAAAATTAAGTATATTCCATGATATTTCATAATTTATTTATTTATTTTATATTATAATATATGTATTTTATTTATGTATTTATATTTATATGTATACATATTTTTTATTTTATTTATATATATATTTATGTATATGTATGTATATTTATCCTATATTTCATGTTAGATTATTAAATTCTTATGTTTTGCCTTTATTCAATAATTTTAGATTTATTTCTTTTTCATTTATTTATTCTTATATTTTTGTTTCTGCACCGAAAACACTTTTCCACCACACCAAAGGTTAACTGGTAGAAAATGCCTCAAGGCATTAAGTTCGCCTTTTGCAGATTTTACACTGTGCAATAAAGTATTTTTATTATTATTATTATAATAAATTTTAAAAATCATTTTGAAATGTTGTATACTAAAAATTTAATTCAGGATTTAGTTCAAAGGAAAGAGGGCGAAGTTTACGATTAAGCTGAAATCACAGGATCGAGTCAGAGTGCCAAGTACGAGGTTACATTTATGCCGTAATAGCGTAACGCGCGATCTATCTACCAATCAGACGATGTTATTTTGACCGCCGAGATAATAAAAAATCAAATGAAGCGATTCTATTGGTGGATAGCTGGCGTAAATGTAAACTTGTACTCAGGCCTCTGGTCGAAAGAAATTGGTCAATTAATCCAACATCTGACCTCTCTGCGCCTAATAAGGTAAAGTGCGGACATGAGCAAAAACAATTGCATTCGTTATGCTGGCTTAAGGAGGCAAATGTGCACGGTCCAGGTTGACAGTGCACACGACTGATAACCATTATCACTCTACTACTCTTAATTTACATTAAAAGCGGGGATCTGACTTCATAATAAACGTACAGCCAAAATTATAGCTAGCGAGTTGAAACTTTAAGTCTAGTTTCGTATTATACTGTAGGCGTGCACTAAGAAATGATTTTGCAAAAGATTTGGACTGGGAGTGAATACGATATCCCGGAAATGAAACGTGTCGAGGCAATTGTCCCGGAACAAAAGTTAAAGAGAATAAATATTATGGTTAAATAAAAAAAGAAATCGAAAAAAGGCCGTCAGTTTCTCGATCATACATCTATCTAGCTCTTTCTCACTGGTATTGCATAAGGCGAGAGCAAGAGGTAAGGAGAGAAAAGTTTTCATACTTTGGGAGCTGTTAACTCAAAATGCCCGAGGAGCGTTAAGCAGCGCCTAGCACCGTTCGCGTCAGCTATGTAGTTAGAATATAATGAAAATAATAATAATTCTTTAATGCACAATGTTGTACAATGGCGAGCTTAATGCCATTAGGCATTTTCTCCTAGCTAACCATTGGGAGATGGAAGCGGAGACAGGGGCAATTAAATATAAGTAATATAAATACTATGGGGATGTGAATACTTAATAAGAAATAAACAAACTTATTAATCGATTTAAATTGTGAAGTTTTGGGGTTCGAGTGTAGGGCATTTCGCTGCCTTCAGAAGCAGTCAACCGCATTCATAGATAGGCTACGTGGACAGCTGAGCACTACATCATCTGGATATGATTTTAACTCTCCATGATTTATAATAGAGGACACTAAATTTCAGTTTATTATATTAAGACAGTTTATATTTCATCCAATCATTCATACAAGTTACTAATTAAGAGTCTATTGATTATGCTACCTTTGTACTAGCTATGCTACAGCCCTTTAATAAATCAGTGGGCAAATTAGACTTTCAAAAATATATGTTTTTATTAAACAAGCGAATATAAATATATAAATACTTAAAGGTGAAAATCTTATTTTTTTTGGAGCTATGTGCTCCTACTTGACAAAATTAGACTGTTTTAAGTTTCTATTTTAAAATGTATAATATAAAAGTGCAACTTTCAGTTTTAAATACTATTTTAATACTATTTTTATATATTATAATTATAAATACTATTTATATATTATAATTTGTTATTGGTGCAGAGGACAAAGTACAAATGTTTGCTTATTCGTAATCACAATTACAAATAATTTCGCAGATGATATTACACATTAATTTTGCTGATTAACGATTTTATCTGACACAATTTACTATTAAATTTCTTTATAGTAGCCCGACCACTCCATATTAAAGTACAAATATTTGAGCGGAGACAACGAAATGCCAGACAGCAGTCACCTCCACTATGCCGTCTTAAGGAAATGAACGGAAGGAATTCAATCGGCAATGCAAACTCTTGACCTAGTACAACAGACTGGGCCAGTAATGTTTATAGACATTATAGATTTAAAGTATAAATATTTTGTGGTAGGCAGACTGATGATGGTTATTAGCCCTATCTGCCATCCTGGAGTAGTACCACCACTTTCGAATGTAACACCCCTGAAGTGACCTGGATGCGTTTCGGGAACAGTTTGAAAGTAGCCAGGTATAAGAAAAGGAGTGTGCATTTTCATTCTAGATGGTGCATACAATGCGTCTTCTTAAGCCGGCATAGTGGAGGCGACTGCTGCCTGTAGAAGTTTATCTCTAGTAGCAGTAACTTCCGTTCATGAACCGCACTGTAGCTTTACATCAGGCGGGGTGTTATCATATACTGAGCCACAATATAAAAAAAAAATATAAATATATTAAACAGAATTGTCATACCAAGAAATGTAACACCCCAATTTGTTTGTCGCCTAATTTATCTTAAGACAGTAATTTATATCTAGGTTTTAATTTACGCCTCTCAATATTTAGAACAAAGAGGGTCTCGGGTGAAAAATAACCTTCTGTCCCCTTTCAACACTTTCTTTAATATAAAATAATGTTATTTGTTCTGGAAAAATATGTTCGTTTCCGATAATAATTTGTGTAATTTTGTAAAGTGCACAATAAACTGTAACCTGTTTATGTTATTTAAGTGGCCATTAAGTAGCGCGCGACAATCTCATTCTCGTCTCATAAAACATAATGTCCAAGGGTTGTTTGCACCAAGGCCATGTGATGAAACTTTATTTGCCCCTCCCATATAAATCAAACAACTGATATTGTTACACAAAACAAATTACAAGCAATTTTCTTATCTAAAATTTGTATTCAATCTAAAAGTTATTTTTATTATATATTTTTTATTATACCTATCACATATGTGTATGACCCCTATAGCATATTCAATTGGACAAAAGGTTTTTTTTTATTGTAGCTCGGCATGAGACAACACTCTGCCTGATGTAAAGCTAGAGTGCGGTCCATGAATGGAAACAATTGCTACTACAGAGAAACCTGTGCGGGTAGCAGTCGCTTCCACTATGCCGGCTCGAGGAGACGAGCATGTACCATCTTAGATTGACAGTGTACACTCCTCTCGTTATACCTGGCTACTTTCAAACTATTCCCGAAACGCGACAAAGTCACTTCACGGGTGTTACATTCGAAAGTGGTGGTACTACCCCAGGACGGCAGACTGGACAAATAACCATCATCAGTCTACCTACCACTCTTTAATAGTACCTGCATTGAGCAACCAAAGTACATATAACAAAGTTACATTGGTACCGGTCAGAATTAGCGAGGTTCGAACACGGGTCTCATCGATCGTGAGTTCACGCGTCTTACCGCTAGACCACGGCCGGGAAACAAATAAAAAGCACTGATCGCATTGGATTTCTAAATTAAACAGTTTGAAAATAATGTAAAAATAAAGATTCTTTATTATTCATACTATAGTAGGAAGAGATTTAAATGTTCAGTTACAGCATAATTCCATCTCAGTTCGACTCTTTTTGTAAATGCGTCGTCTTCTCACCCTACATAAATTACGCTTGTTTTTCCTTCTGTGAAATTTACTAAAGGCTCGCCTACATTGGTTTACAAAATTTTATAATTCAACATTCTATTTTATATAAAATTAGTATCGTTGAAAAGATCTTTATATACCTACATAATTCTTCTTTCAGTAACTATTGTGTAAGTGTAAGTATTTCTTTTACGATATTATTATTTGAAATTTCTCGCATATCAGAATATATTTTCCCATTTCAACCCACCCTTATAGTTTTTACAATGTAAAAAAAATAAGTTAATTATTCACATATTTGACCGTTAAAACCCTCAATGTCAATTGTCACATGGTATCATAATTTTATCGAAAATTCTTTTATAATATCGAAAAAACGTTAGTTGAACCCGGTGGCTAATGGCAGGCAATGTTCGGGCAGGGCAACATCGGTCGTGTCGCTAATAATAAAATAAAATATGTTAGTTTTGTATTTGTAAAAATCACAGTGTGATCTCTGCCGAAGGGTTCAACTAGGCGACGTATTCTACTTATTCTGAACTATTTTTCGGCGTAAACAAGTCATTTATAAGATGCCAATAAATCAGTAGCTTTCTTCTCTACGTTCTCAGTATTAAACTAAATTAATGGCGACAATTAAGAGATGCTATGTCGTCATAACTTAATCATCGTTTTATTAGTTTCTAAACCTTATTAATTTGTTTACTTAGAAGGTCCTCAATTCCTTTAAACTAAAGTGCAAACTTCATATGCAATCTGAATGTTAACGTAGTCATTTTAGAATCTGGTTAAACTATGTAAATATCTAACTTATAACGAAGTTAAACCGAAGCGAAATGTGCGGAGTTGGTGAGTTAGACTATTTTTATTTTCGCGTATATCTTGAAAGTTAGACGGAACAGGAGCATTCTGTGGACCGGAGTGTAAAGTAACTAAAAATGTTTGGGAAGAAAAAGAAATTGAGAGTAACGATAACAAATATGACGAAAATATATATTTTTTGAGTTTCGTAAATTAGTAATGAACTTGACTGCAAAGTAGAGCGTGCTAACATTATTTCCCAGAGAATTAGACACTGAGCGGCCGTGGTCTAGCGGTAAGACGCGTGAACCCGTGTTCGAACCTCGCTAAATTCTGACCGGTACCAATGTAACTTTGTTATATGTACTTCAGTCGCTCAGTGCCTATAGGCACTATTAAAGAGTGGTAGGCAGACTGATGATGGTTATTTGTCCAGTCTGCCGTCCTGGGGTAGTACCACCACTTACGAATGTAACACCCGTGAAGCGACCTTGTCGCGTTTCGAGAATAGTTTGAAAGTAGCCAGGTACAAGAGAGGAGTCTTCTCAAGCCGACATAGTAGAGGCGACTGCTGCCTGTAGATTTCTCTGTAGTAACAGTTGTTTCCGTTCATGGACCGCACTCTAGCTTTACATCAGGCGGAGTCTTGTCACATGCCGAGCTACAATATAAAAAAAAACACGACTCTGTATGTCTATGCAGTAATGGTATCTAATATGCAGACTTCCTTATACCGTCTCCAAGTTAATCCAAGATCTGCCGTAACTGGGGGCGAGCCTAGTCAGTCCTAAACTGATGTTGATTGCAACTTTACTTAGACATGCGATGCTCTGTGTCTTTTCGCAGTTTACACCTAATTTAAAACGTGTAATGGGCACTTATTCAACTGGATAATTATTTCAGCACTAGTTTACTCGACCGGATTTGTTTCTTTTTGTTTTCTTATTTTTAACACGACCATTGCTATCAGTATATATTGTAACAAAAAAAAATTATAAAAGCATAAAGAAAAATAAACCATAATAAAGTTAGCGACATTTGTGAGTGGCGCAGTGGTTGTGGGCACCAGTCTGTCAGGTGACAGTTCCGGTTTCGATTCTTCAAAGACCTCGGAAGATCTTTCTTCTTCAGATTGGTCAATCGCTTATAAAAGGTCAGATGAGACGTACCCTCAACCGATGTGCATGCATGAGGTGCGTGATAGATGTGGTCAAGGTCAAAATGGCACGTAAAGAGAAAGAGAGAAGTCGCTGGCGCTGCCTAGTTTTAGTTTTCTGCCTTCTTCGGAGGGACATGGGCGTGATCCAAGAAAGTAGGTAAGACGTGACATACTTTTTCTATTTTCTCTTTATTTAAAAAAAAGTAAGTACTCATTTGTTTCGGGCCTGGATGTTATATATTTCTGTAGTCCTGTCTTAATACCTAATTCTAGGTAATTGTAGGTAAGAAATAGTACGGGGTATTCTAGATTACGGTCAGAGCATTATATGTGTATGTCTTTACACATGTAGGTAAGTTTTATTCATAAATAATTGGTTGTATAAGTACAGTTTTACTCATTTACTTAATATTTACCTTTTTATAAAGTTAACGGGTAAAATTTTGTAAAGGTAGCGTTTTGCTTAATATTTACCTTTTTAATTTTTTACTCTAACACGTGAATTTAGATGAATTGGAGACACCATGGCATTGAATGTTTAAATTTTAATAACACCTAATGATTTCCCGATTCTGCAAATCTGAAATAATGATGAATTTTCTTTTTAATAGTCGAACGTCGCCATGCCTCAAGTAACTAAAAGTTCGCAATTGCTTACTCAGCAGAATTTAAACTGCTCGTAACTTAAAGTTTATTTATTTACTTTGAAACGTTTAATTAAAATAGTGCAAATACAGTTTTTTTTTTGTAATTAGGGCAGGATGTTTTATCTAGAAATTGTTATTTAAGCATAGCTTATACTTACCTATTACTTAAAGTCAAAATTAAATATATTTAAATTAGAGATTAAAAAGTTATATATGTTAAGAAATCGCTATTATAGAGTTGAACTATGAACTTAAAAACTGTAAAGTAGATAACTAGTTATGTAATAGAAGGAATTATTAGGTGATCTACATTTTAGATCCTTTGTTCTATTTTAAAAAGAAGATTTTATCTATTAATTACTTCGGTTTGAAGAACTAAATGAGCTTAAACATTTTCCTTTACTCGCCTTCCTTTAAAGTTAGTTAATGTAGCAATCAACTTTTTAATTTATTTTAAATGCAATGGGAGGTATACTCTAGCTATTTACTTCCTACAGGCGGAATAAGAACCATTTTTTTTTACGTGGGGGAAATCTTTTATCGATGCTTCACCGTCTCGGGGAAGACGACGAGGTTATGTCGGACTCCCCTGTACTCCCCAATACCGGGTATACACGACTAAAACCCCCACGGTGTCCGTCACTACGTCATATGGTGAGGTCACGGGCACGCTTTCGCATTATTCCACGACTCCACCGACGCTTGACCGTTAGGCCCCACCTCATCGGGAAGAAACACCATTCCAGCCAAGTAAATGAGCAGCAGTCGCGGTAGCAGGGACTACCGCTCTTGGCTCGGGGCTGAGGAGATAACGCTTGCTAGTCCGCTACCGCCTCCGCCCACGCGATGAAGGGTGGTCTCTCACTCAGGTCTTCTCTGAAAGCAGAGTGTGACCCGAGGAGAGACCCCACCTTGCTGGTTTTGGTTCGCGCCGGGGTACATCAGGGAGGTATCCCGGGACCCTCTATCCACCACCTGAGGACACACCCGATGGGAGACCAGCAACTCCAACAGTGCCTCCCATACGACACTGTCACTCACAGTCAAAGGACCGCGAGCCACGGGGCGGGATAAGACCCACTATCAACTTTGTCTAGCAGTCTTTTATGCATTTCTATATTGTTTATTTATGTACGTCTATTATATTATAAAATATTTAAGCGGTTTTTTTTTTGCTTTGTGTTTATTCCTATTATTATTACTTTTATTCAGCAGAAAAGGTCTAACTTTGACTTCTACAATGTTATATTTTGTGCATTTTATTATTATAATAATTTATTTACATTAAAAATTATCAATAAAATAAGACAAGAAACTTGATAAATCCCTAATTCGCAGCTTTGGTTATAGTGTTTGAAACTTAAGTAAACTAATTGTTCAAAAACTTGTTTGATATTAATTACATTTACCCTTTCACAGCATGTGTGACTGACATAAGTCAATTCGGATTTAACCTTATAAGTTATTAAGTAGCTCTGTTATATTCATGAGTAGCAGAAACTTTTACAGTAGCCTGACATGTGATTCAACGGGTACCACTGATGCGAGCCGCCTTCAGAAGACAAATGTGCAGCGACTGACAGGGCACACGCCTCTAGTTAGTCCCGGCTAATTATTCCAAGCTGATCCCGAAACGCCGTACTACCCCAGGATGGTAGACTGGACGTAAACCGTGAGCTCAATAGCAAATAAACTCTTATTCCGCGAAGCATAAGGTTCGATTTTGGAACTAAGCGATTTCTGTTGATGACAATTATTTTTTTCTATTCAATTTTTATTGCAAGTATATCATTTATATAATATAGATAATTTTATATAATAAGCAACACCTCATTTTAATTGTATAATCGCAAATTGTTTAAAAAATAATGTATAAATATTTTTAAATTTAATGTTGTATACGATTGCAACATTTATTTTACTAATTAAATTTGTTTTAAAATTCAAACGCTGCTAAAATTTGTAACACGTACCTAATAAAAATTATTTAGAAGTAGAATATGCAGAATATTTATTAAACTTATCGAATGTGTGAAAAATCATTCAACGCCATGTTCCCGGGTTAAATTACCGATTCGAACAATTGTAATAGATATACATGTAGAGTATTATTTTATGATTATATATCATATTGTAGAACAAAAAAAAAGTATTTCTTCGGGGACCCAATATAACATAGCGGCCGTGGTTTAGCGGTAAGGCGCGTGAACTCACGATCGATGCGACCCGTGTTCGAACCTCGCTAATTCTGACCGGTACTAATGTAACTTTGTTATATGTACTTTGGTCGCTCAGTGCCTATAGGCACTATTAAAGAGTGGTAGGCAGACTGATGATGGTTACTTGTCTAGTCTGCCGTCCTGGGGTAGTACCACCACTTTCGAATGTAACACCCGTGATCACTTTGTCGCGTTTCTGGAATAGTTTGAAAGTAGCCAGGTATAACGAGAGGAGTGTGCACTGTCAATCTAAGATGGTACATGCTTGTCTCCAAGCCGGCATAGTGGAGGCGACTGCTACCCGCACATTTCTCTGTAGTAGCAGTTGTTTCCATTCATGGACCGCACTCTAGCTTTACATCAGGCGGAGTGTTGTCACATGCCGAGAAACAATAAAAAAAATCCATACATCGCACCCCTGGAGTGTGAGGGGCCAATGAGTCTCGGTGGTATATGGTTGAGTTTTCCTGATACCCACAGCACAGGCGATTTGGACATTGCATACTGTATGTTTTCCTTTTTAAATGCGTCACGGCCATTGCATCTATTTTTTTGTGTTATCATTGATTAGTACATTTATTTGATTTGCTAAATTATTAGTTAGTAGATAGAAGTAAAACAACGATATATATAACAATGTACCTAAATATACTCGTATTAGTGGTGTTGTGATCGTAGGAATAAACAGGCGATTCAGATTGGCAGCGGTTGTTAATTCAGTCCAATCCCAAAATTACCAATCTGCAAATGCAAACTATTATTCTCTGATTCTGTTTAATCAATCAGATACTCGGATTATCACGAGTATTATTGTATACATACCACAAATGTAAGCACAATTTCGATTATTATTTGCTTATAGATAAAATAAAAGAATTCTTTATTTCACAATATACAAAGAATAGATCAATAAAGAAAGAGTAGTACGCAAACTGATAATGGTTATTAACCCAGTAATACCACCACTTTCGAATGTAACACCCGTGTCGTGTTTCAGGATCAATTTGGTAGTAGCCAGGTATAACGAGAGGAGTGTGCACTGTTGAGAGTGGATGAGTGAATAGTGCACATTAGTCTAGTCAAGCAGGCGGAGGTGACTGTTCAACCGCAGTTGCTTTTTAATATACTCGTATATACAATACATACATTGATATACCTAATTTACTAAAATAAAATTGGGCTCTAACTGAAATTAGATTGAATAGATACTGTATATTGGGTGAAGTTTGTTCAAATTACTTTACTTATGTTACAAACATATTCCAGTCGAATTGTTATTATGTAGGAATGCCATTAACACAGGGCCGATAACCACAAGATTACTCGAGTACTCACTTATTCCTAATCAGATTTGGCCAAAATTGCCTTAGAAGATTACAACGGGACGACCTTACTTTGCTTGCGTCAATTACAATGTTTTAAATATACGACAGGCCGTTACAACGTTTCAGGTTAATTTTAAAAATCCTTATTTATAATTTATATTCATTATATTTTATTTGAAAAGGTATAAAAGTTCTGTGAAAATGCATAGAATAAAATTATATAATTTACATGAATTTCGTTTGACTTCAATTGAAACGTACAACTTTTTAAGGTAAATACACATAGTTTCAACTGTACCAGTTGGTTCAGATTTATGCTATGGACGTGGAAACAAAATGAAAATATTACAGAACGTTCATCATGGCTTCGGAAAAGCGTATGAACAAAAGACTGCCACAAGAAACTTCTCAATTATGCATATAATATTTAACAAAAAAAAAATCGTAACTAATCTTGTGTGGGAATAGATGATCTAAAAAAAGCACTAGTGTGATGTGATGATCAAGAAAGAACCAATTCAAATCTCACTAAGAACAAACCGTAAAAGTAACTAACTATGCACCCCTGAGAAAACCTTCTGTCCGTTCTCCCTCAGTTTTACATAAATACATTTCTAATACTCAACTGAAACTCGCCTTTAAATACATCACCTTAAGTGTTATAATTCAAGGAGCGACCACGAAATCAAATAACAGTTTTGATGAATCTTTTAGTATAACGTCGTATTTAAATTCAAATGTTAAACAATTTTCTTTTTTCTGCTATTACAAATAAATTAAAGTTATCTAATATGTTAATTTGAAATGGAGTAATTACTTATGATCAGCTTAAGTAACCGGGGAAAACAGGCGGGGCGCGCACTCAATTCTTCATAACGTAGTGAATTCGGATTATACTATGTATATTCATATCTTCAATTAATATTCGGAGTAGAGGTTTGTGAGATTATGATAAACCTAAATAACCCTGGTGTTGATTTTACTTAAGGCACTCACCATCTATATTTTGCAATATTTAATATTCTATTGTGTTTTTTCAGAATGCTCGTGTTTATGATATGATAATGTTATTTGACTCCGTGTTTGTTTTTTTGAGGCACTCTCAAAGCATTTTAACAAAGTCCCACATCCCTATTACATAATGAAAAGACAGACATACTCATAAGCTAGAAAAATAAAATGTAAGACGTGATAATACTTCCTATTTAAAAACGTTTCTTTTACTAAACCCGTAAAAGAGTGTGAATAGAAACAACTGCTACCTTCTTCATGGTAGCAGTGGCGGCAGTCTCCTTTACTATACAGGTTTGAGTATCCAGGTTGATAATGCACACGCATCAAACTGATCGCGAAACGCGATTAGTTCACTTGAAAGTAGTGAAACAACCATAGGACGACAGATTAGACAAATAATCCTCATCAGTCTGCCTAACACTGGTTTATTGAGCACGTATTTGACATATTGTAGGAACATACGAGTTCAAATAATATCGACCGTATTCTAATAAAAAAGTAATCCTAAGCAAATATGAAGAAGTACAATGAATATTTAAGTTGAGCTTTATAGCATGCAAATCCTAAGAGCTTAGCGTAGAGTCGGTGGCGTAGCTAGAATGGGTGGATAGGTTCAACTTGCGGCGGTAACATCAACGAATAAAAAAGCTGCTTGAGCCTAAGCGATTGAGCTTTCTCCGCCCCCGTCGCATTTCCTAGCTACGCCACTGTGGAGAGTATTTATTATCCGTTATTATTTATTAATTTTCAGCATTTTAATGCTAGATTATTCTTTTTATTCTTTTATTATGTCTTCTATTAAATTTTTATTACCATTTAATAGAATTAGATAAATTAAAGAGTAGTAAGTAGGTAGTGATAATACTTATTAGAGTAGAAAACGTAGAAATAAACCAGTAAAATTATTTATATGTTTATATTCATTAGACAACTCATCAAATATTATCCGAGTATCCCGTCCTGGGTAAGCTAGTCGCGTTTCAGTCGTGTAACAATGAGAGTAGGTGCAGAGCATTTCAAGCTAGCATAACGGAGTCGATTGCTGTCGGCCGACATTTCTTTTTAGCTACACTTTGTGATCACATGCCTAGCCCATTTCTGAAACTATATTCGTAATATCAATAAAGTAATAAAACAAGATAACATATAGTATACATTCTACATAGAATATATAGATATCTAAATAAAATCTAAGCTCATATGGACTCGTCTGTAAATACAAGAAGCAAGGTTGCGAGAAGTCGGTATTGCTACTGGTTGGCAAACAAAACAGTAGGCTATGTAACCTACGCTATACTAACAACAGATCCCAAGGTCTACAACGATTTGCACCAACTAGAATTAATTTCCTAGATAAGCCGTTCTGTTGGGGATGATCTAATGACCTTTTCTCAACGTCTATTTTAATTGTAACTATATTAATTAAATACAATAATAACTCGACTTATAAATAGTTCTATAAATTTCCAAAGTCAAATAACAATCATGTTATATTTAGGTACGGCAAATCATTTGGCACCTTTATTGTCAAAACCCTCCATACTCGTACACGTATAACACCGTGTACACATTGTAATATATGAAAATGATTACATATACAAAATATTAGTACACGAGAACGTCACGTAGCTGACCTTTATTGTAATTTCAAACATAGAGAATAAAATAAAAGGAGATAAATCTTATAAAGTAGACGTAATATAAAAAAAGTAAAAAAAACAACAAATTGATAGCGACATGTAATCTGCTTTTAGCTCTCGGCTACAGGCCACAGTGATGAGACAATCTATGAATCGACTAAGCTGTAGGCAATTACTGTTACAAAAATATCTTAAAGAAGGAAATTCTATTGAGATAGACTTGACTGAAGTTAGGTAAACCCAGTATCGGTAAATTTTGGGGATTTTTCTCGCTATTATCTTAAGGTTGTTATTGTTGTCAGCATACTATTTCGAAGCAGTTTTACTCAGTAATTATAACACTTAGGGTGGTTTGCACCAGAAAGCCGTTTAAAGTACCTTAAACTGGGGTAGTACCACCACTTTCGAATGTAACACCCGTGAAGTGACCTTGTCGCGTTTCGGGAATAGTTTGAAAGTAGCCAGATATAGCGAGAGGAGTGTGCACTGTCAATCTAAGATGGTACATGCTCGTCTCCTCAAGCCGGCATAGTGGAGGCGACTGCTGCTTGGACAGGTTTCTCTGTAGTAGCAGTTGTTTCCATTCATGGACCGCACTCTAGATTTACATCAGGCGGAGTGTTGTCACATGCCGAGCTACAATAAAAAAAAAAGTAACTTTAACTATTACTTTTACGGCGACGACGACCGTTAAACACTTACATTTACTCCACGCGCGTTGCAATATCGTGTAAATTGTTGCCGAAAAATCTGTTCAATAAAACTTCAAAATTCATCATATTTTTTAGTTAACTCAAGTTATTCTGTAAAATAGGAAGGTACCAAATCTGGGCTTAACCGGGTTGCCTTAGCTGTTATCAGAAACGCTGCAGAAACAAAGCTATGATTGCACCAGGAATTTTGTATTGGAGTTTTGTTCATAACATTTCAAAACTATATTGGTATTGGAAAATAGTTATTGATTTGTTATAAAATTTTATGTTACTTCTATTTCGATTCTATGCGATTTCGAGAGGAAATCTTTGGCTTGTGATTTTGAAAATTATTTCAGGTATTATATGTATATGATATATACACGTTTTTAAAACTGTTTTCATATTTACAACAGTGATTAAATATTACTTATGGGCATATTATAAAACCTGCACACAAAATCTCCCTCAACTCCACAAGGCGTCAGTTGGCGCAAATGCTTATCTGGTGGAGCGCCATATTGATGGACGCCTGATCGATCCTGCGATCTTCTAATCCAACCAACCCACTTTCCCGGCACCACAATCTCCTCGATGCTGTTATCTACCATCCTTGCGAGTTATGGGCCGAGATACTTTAAGACGCGGCGCAGATAAAGTGGCGCGGTTAGTTTTCAATGCCCAGTTGAAATGATTTGTCAGGTGAGAGGGCCAGCCTCCAATCCCAAATTGGAGCCACCGTCCAAATCCTGCCAATATATATATACTTTGAATATATTCACGTACTCATGGTTTTGAAGTCAGCATAAATGGTCAAATGAGGACAGAGAGCGAAGCCTCGGGCGAATCGTAGTATTTGTAGTACGGGGGCAGGGATAATATTATAAGCCATAAGTAAGCGAGTAATTAATTTTTACAGTCAGTGTCATCAGTGAAATCAAACGGAGAGGACGAATAAGCGAATAATTGTCGCTTGCGCGCTTGTTTCATGAGTTTGCATTTCTGTGTGACTAAAGACTTTTTATAATAAAATCAAGCAGTGCATACAAATTAAACTAGTTTAAAGTATTCGGTTAATATGCCTTTAAAAAAGTGGTTCGGTAAGAAGAAGGTTGTAAAAGACGCAGATGAAGAACCATTATTGGAAAATTCTTCGGAAAGCGATGCTCCTGAAGACTATGTCTATTTCGCCGAAAAGCCGAAGCGTAAGCGTTTCCGCGGTCTGAGGAAGTTTATGAGCCGACTTCTGGGCTTGAATGCCAGGCCTTTTATATCAGCGAATGTCCCCGTGGTGCCATAGTTGCAGCTTACTTAATATTACATGCATATATTAAATAATTATACAGGATATTTTTGTTAAAATTAACGACGAACCTTCTACGTGTTAATTACATATATTTTATACAATTATACATTTTTATTATAATATAAGTCAAAAGAATAGGTGCTTCGAAGACAATAATAACTCTTTATATTTAAATTTGTACTAGAAACATAATAAGATATGCTTATATGCACAAATAAATTATTTACTAATTTTCCATGAAATGTATTTTTTATAGAAATGTATTGTTTAAATAAGCGTATTTCTCACTTGTCCAATTAATTAACATAGTTTATTATAATAATTGTTTATTAATCAGTTTGATCAGGTATTTGAACTTGCAAATAAATATTGTTCTCAAATTTTAATAAATGTATCCTAAAACATATTTCTATTTGTTTTATTTATTTCCTTTGGTTACTCAGTTCCTTTTTTTATGCGGGGAAGACGACGAGGTGATGGTGGACTCCCCGATAGTCCCCAATACCGGGTATACACGACAAAACCCCCACGATGTTCCTTTCTACATGATTATGATGAGGCCGTTAGAATCTCATCGGAGAGAAACGCCATTCCAGCAAAGTAAACGAGCAGCAGTCTAACCCGGAGACTACCACTATTGGCTCGGGGCGAAGGAGATAGCGGAACACTCCGCTACCGCCTCTGTCCACGCGCTGAAGAGTGATCTCTCACTCAAGTTTTCTCTGAAAGCAGAGTGTGATATCAAACAATTACTTTATGCATTGAAAGTAGAGATACTAACCCCCGGAAGGCAAGCTATATTAATAGTCATCACCAGTCTGCCGACCACTCTTTGATTTTTTATTGTAGCTAGGTGCGGTCCATAAATGGAAACAATTGCTACTAAAGGGAACCCTGTACGGGTAAAATAAGTGTTACAGACAGCCCTCTGTGCAGAAGATGTCTGAAACCGGAGGAAACGGTGCAACACGTCCTCCTGGAGTGCAGTAGCGTTGAAGCACCGAGAAGGAAGAAATTCCTGAGGACAGCATCAGCACTCCGGAACGTCGACGGCGTACTGGCCCTCATGCAGAAGATAGGATGACTTGTATAAGTACGGCAGGACGCACCAGGGACCCCCATGCAGGGTCTGCGTGCGGAAACCAGCCCGGAAGAACCCTGTGCGGTAGCAGTCGCCTTCACTATGCCGGCCTGAGGAGACGAGCATGTATCATCTTGATTGACAGTGCACAATTCTTTCGTTATATGTTGTTTAAGCCTACTACTATTACATTTTATTACTATATAATAAATATTAGTTACATTCGGTAACGCGGAGGTGGTCTCGGGCTGCGTGTGGCAAAATGCCCTAGTACTATATAAAAAAAAAATCATAATACTGTATTAGTCATTCATACATTGTACGAGATAGCTTACACTATAAATTACCATGAATATTATAATAAACAACATTCTGAAGAACATTTCTAGGAATGCTAATCATATTCGTTCAATAACGTATTACAATATAAAAAACATGTAACAGAAAAGCAGTCGTGCCCACTATGCCGGCTGTACACCATTCATTGACAACCATACTCCTCAACTTATATTCAACTACTGACGAATTAATCTCGAGACGTGACCAGCAGATAGACCTAATAATATACAGGATATTTAATAATTCCACAATCAAGTCTGGAGTTGCGGATAACCCTGGATCCTGGATATGGATCCCTGATCATGATGGGAAACCATAAGTTCGTACTAACAAAGAGTACTTTTTAGGATAAAATGTCGAGCCGGGAAGATACTAAGGTCATTAAGTTTTCATTTTTATCATTGTAACTTTAATCTATAGTTAAAATAATTTAAGTAACGATATAAAAGTGGTAGGCAGACTGATGATGGTTATTAGCCCAGTCTGCCATCCTGGGGTAGTACCACCACTTTTCAATGTAACACCCATAAAGGGATTTTGGAAGTATCCTGGCATTATAACTATTTTGATGGTACACATTAGTTTCCTCAAAGCCGGCGTAGCGAAAGTGACTGCTGCTTTTTTTATTATTGTAGCTCGGCAACACTCCGCCTGATGTAAAGCTAGAGTGTGGTCCATAAATGGAAACAACTGCTACTACAGAGAAACCTGTGCGGGCAGCAGTCGCCTCCACTATGCCGGCTTGAGGAGACGAGCATAGACCATCTAGACAGTGCACACTCTTCTCGTTGTACCTAACTACATTCCAACTATTCCCGAAACGCGACAAGGTCACTTCACGGGGTTACATTCGAAAGTGATGGTACTACGCTAGGACGGCAGACTAGACAAATAATCATCATCAGTCTGCCTACCACTCTTTAATAGTGATCGTAGGCACTGAGCGACCGAAGTACATATAACGAAGTTACATTGGTACCGGTCAGAATTAGCGAGGTTCGAACACGGATCTCATCGATCGTGAGTTCACGCGTCTTGCCGCTAGACCACGGCCGCTCTTATGCTTTCGCTCTTACTTTATAGACCGCACTCTAGCAGGTCGAGCTACAATAATAAAAAAGCTTTGTATAGAACTCATAAGTCTGGTTAAAATACTGTGGTTATTACAATGCGGTGAAGGCGTTCCTTTATAATGCCCCCTCAACTCCACCCTTACGATCGATGCCAGAATCTACCCTGTAGCCGATTATCTAAAGACGTGGATACACAATCTGTTGTTAATTTTCACCAAAAATTAGATAACTTATTAGTTATCAGACGTGGATCATCGGTCACTAGCGTTGGTGGTTAAAATCTGGTTTTCGACAAAAAGCGCCTATGGTAAGGCATTATGAGAAAAATTATGTAAATGTAAAAATGTTTGAAATTTTAAAGAGTCGTAGGCGACTGATGTTGGTTGGACAGTCTGCCGTCCTGGGGTAGTACCACCACTTTCGAATGTAACACCCGTAAAGTGACCTTGTCGCGTTTCGGGAGCAGTTTGATAGTAGCCAGGTATAACGAGAGGAGTGTGCACTGTCAATTTAGATGGTGCATACTCGTCCCCTCAAGCCGGCATAGCGGAGGCGACTGCTGCCTGTAGAGATTTTCTGTAGTAGCAGTTGTTTCCGTTCATGGACCGTACGGTAGCTTTTCATCAGGCGGAGTGTTGTCATATGGCATGCTACAATAAAAAAATGTAAAAAAAGGAATTTTAGCAAAATAAATGTGCGTAACTGAACTGTTCTAATTTATGTGCCATATTCTTTGCGCGAATTTAACTCGGGATTTTATTCTGCAGTTACATAATAATTAGTACTAACATAAGCACTAGAATTGTTATAAAAATTTTGCAGTAGGTACTTCTGTCTTGATTCTACTCACTATGTGATTTTGGTAATCATTAGAATTGAAAAAAAAAACAAGGTTTTTACACAAAAATATTATGCGGATAGAAAACAAAACTCATAAGCATTATCGCGCGCCCGGGCCGCACAATTTCACGCCGGGTCGCATGTTTGCCAGGCCTGTTTTAATAGCTATGCGATTTTTAAATGTTATTAATTTTAACTGTAATAAAATAATTCAACATACATTTTATAATTTTAACTATTACATTTCATACATAGTATTGCGTTATTTTTATTTTTTTTTATTTTTTTATTTTAGCACGTCATATGACCGCCCTCCGCCTGATGTTAAGCTAGAGTGCGATCCATGAACGGAGGTGACTGCTGTCAGAGAAGGGGATCTGCAGACAGCAGTCGCGTCCGCTATGCCGGCTTAATGAGATGCCTCTTCACACTGCGCTTGAAGGATCCCATGTTATAGGAAGGGGGAAAGACGTGGCTGGGAAGGTCGTTCCATAATTTGATGGAACGACAGAAGAAGGATTGCCCGAACCTTTTAGTCCGCGAGGGGATTGTTTCGACGGTGAGAGAGTTATAATCGTTTAGATAAAAATGTCAAGAGGCGACATTGTTACTGAAACTTAAGACCCTGGTAGGTAATTAAAAGAGTATAACAATAATATTATAGTTATACTTTTGCTTGAGTGTGTGTAATATGACGTAATATGACGTTTCCGCTCAAGATCGTGTTCTAGAACTAAAAAGCTAATCTAGCTTTTTTGCTCAACCATATTTATCTATATCTATACTAATATTATAAAGCTGAAGAGTTTGTTTGTTTGTACGCGCTAATCTCAGGAACTACTGGTTCGAATTGAAAAATTCTTTTTGTGTTGGATAGATCATTTATCGAGGAAGGCTTTAGGCTATATAACATCACGTTGCGACTAATAGGAGCGAAGAAACAGTCGAAAATGTGAAAAAAAAACGGGGAATATTGTTCATCTTTGAGCGCTTTCGTTGCGTGCGCTGCGAAAACAGTTCGAGATACCCAAAAAATATGTATGAAAGAATTATTCCTCTTTAAATTATCTAAAAAAATGTCCACGACGGTATATGTCTATCTTTTAAGATTAACTCATAATAACTGTTTTTATGATAATCAAATTTGGTCGAAATTATTTATTTATTGTTACTATGGAAACGAAGTTAAACATGAGGTATTCTTTTCTTACTTTTCATACTTCGAGAGCTGTTAAATTGGTAAGCCCGGGTAGCACCGGGGACCAACAGCTAGTATTGTTATAAAACTAAAACTAAATAGTTTACATGCAGAAAACTTCGATTCCTTTGAGAATTGCCTTTGTATTGCGGATCTCTGATAAAATATCCAGATCTGTGGGTAAATTAGACCGCATGTACGAGTAACAGCATCTATTTGCAAGTATAGGGTGATTCTGAGGGAGTTCGCTCGTTCGTTTATTTGGCGACAATTTTTAGTAAAATTCCTGTTTTAAACAAATAATTACTAAAGATATCTAATGTTTATGATAGATAGATATTCAGGCTGGTTATAGTACGGGTAGCTTTATTAGATATTTTTGTTCAGTCTTACGCTTGTTCGTCAGAGTTGTCAAGTGTTGTATTGACTAGTCTTTGATGGCACTTTTTTCGTAATAAAATAAAATGTAGTTAAAAAATGGTCTTTTAGTGGCACCCATATCCCAATAATAATGATCAAACAAAATAAATTTTTGAAAATATTTAACCATATAATATTTTAGAAATATAGTTGAATATTTTTTCTTAGATCCATAGTATTCTTTATGAAGCTTAAATTGTATTATAAGTATAAATTAATTCTTTGTATGTGTCACAGCTTACACCGTCAGTGAAATCAAACACTTCGCACTGTATGGTTGTCGCGAGCTTATTTGTTAAAAAGGTTGCAAACGAGTACCTGTGTTATTTAAAGCATTTTAGACTTTTTGTAATAATCAAACAATACTTTTGTGCATTGAACAATGTCTTTTAAAAAGTGGTTCAGTAAAAAGAAGGCAGTGGAAGAGACAAAAGAACAACGTTCATTGGAAACTTCTCCGGAAAGTGAGGTTCCAGAACCGGTATGGGAATTTCCTCCGCCTCTTCCCGTAAAGTCGTTTCGTTTCGCCGATGAAGAGATTGGTAGCCGAAAACATAAACGTTTTCGCCGTGCAAGGAAGATGATAAGCCGACTTTTCGGACGGGAGCCAAAGCCGTCGATACCAGCGGAGCTCAGACACGAACTTAAGACCATTTATGTGTATTAATTTCAAGAATGTATGTTTTTGCATGTAGTAAATACTATCTATAAGTGTCCTTTATATATGTATGTATATATATATTTTTTCATTGTAATTAAGCAAAACCATGGGTGCTTCAAATACTATTATATTCTAAAACATTATATTTTTGTATGGATTATCTAGTCTTGTATATTTCAAAATTTTCGTAAAAATAATTTAAAATCTTGCATGTTTGTTTTATTTTAAATATTTACTTATTTCCAAATAACTCCATGAGCGGCCATGGTCTAGCGGTAAGCCATGTGAACTTACGATCGGTGAGACCCTTATTCGAACCTCGCTAAATTCTGACCGGTATCATTGTAACTATGTACTTTGGTCGCTCAGTGCCTGCAGGGACTATTAAAGAGTGGTAGGCAGACTGATGATGGTTATTAGCCCAGTCTGCCGTCCTGGGTGGACGATAGATTGAGCTAATAATCATCATCTGTCTACTTACAATTCTTTAATAAACACGGGTCTCATAGATCGTGAGGACATCAGCCTCTAGAATATGGCTGATCTCAAAATCGGGAATTTATCATAGTAATTTACTTTTTCCAAAATACCTTTTGGTATTTCCGATCAATCAATTTACTTCGTCGCAACTTTATAACAACTACTCGTAGATAGAAAGAACAACGTCGAATCTTAAGGGAATTGGAGTCTGAACAATAGTGAACAGTTATATTTACTTTTCCTTTGTTAAAACTTAGAATTCAAATACTTCTTGCATAATAAATGTAAAGCAACTGAAATTGACATTTAAAATATAACGATAAAGAAAACGAAGCCGAATTAATTAAAGAAATAAATCTCTAATACATCTCTACATTGTCACCATTAATAGTACCACTATTATTTAGAGCGGCCGTGGCCTAGCGGTAAGATGCGTGAACTCACGATCGGTGAGTCCTGTGTTTGAACCTCGCTAAATTTTAACCGGTACCAATGTAACCTATAGGCACTGTTAAAGAGTGGTAGCAGACTAATGATGATTATTTGCCCAGTCTGCCGTCCTGGGGCAGTACCACCACTTTAGAATGTAACACCCGTGAAGTGACCTTGTCGCGTTTCGGGAGCACCTTGAAATTAGCCAGATATAGCGAGATGAGTGTGCACTGTCACTCTAGATCACATATGGGCAACAACCGGCCCGCGGGCCGGATCCGGCCCGCGAGACATTTTGAAAAACCCAATTAAAAAAATATTACATTAGGTACTTATACTTACGGGAGTGACAGTGAGGCGGCAAAAAAAAATATTATCACTACTTTAAAATGCACTAAGTACTTTTAAACGCGGCCCGCGAACGTATTTGCACGCTAAAGTTTGGCCCTCAACATGTCAAAGGTTGCCCATAGCGGCTCTAGATGGTGCATACTCATCTCCTCAGGTCGGCTTAGCGGAAGCGACCGCTGCCCGTATAGATTTATCTATAGTAGCAGTAGTTTCCACTCATGGACCGCACTCTAGCTTTACACCAGACAGAGTGTTGTCATATGCCGAGCTACAATAAAAAAAAAGTAGAGAGAACAGTTGAGGTTAAACTAGATTGCGGCACACGAACAGAATCTACTGCTACATAGAAAAATGGCCGCAAGCAAACGTAGTGGATATCCTAGGTGCGGTTAATTTCGGCGTAAAGAGTTTATAAAGAAAGCAGTCAATAAGACGTCTCAAGTAAAATAACATACTCGTATCAGAAAGGAAATTGTTAAGAATTCTCACTTTACACCGTGGGAGCGTAAATCTAAACTCATACTCAAATCTCTGAGTCGACATTATAAGAGATCGCTTCTGTAATGAAACATCATTAATATAAACAATTATAAACAACTATATTCGAGCATTCAAATGTATAACTGCTTAGGTTTATTAGATTGGCAAAACTCGCTTACCTATACTATAATATGAAGCCAAGTTAAAGTGAATCGGGAATCGCTCGATATGCGAATTTATGACTTTCGATGTCGCAGTACGAGACGATGCATTTATGAGAGTTTATTAAGAGTGGTAGGCAGATTGATGATGGTTATTCACGGTACCGCCAGGCCCCCCCCCCCCTCCCCCTCACGGCCCAGTCTGCCGTTTTGTGGTAGTTCGAATGGAATACCCGTAAAGTGACCTTGTCGCGTTTTGGGAGCGGTATGAAAGTAGCCAGGTATAGCAAGATGCATTGTCAATCTGGATGGTGCATACTCGTCTCCTCAGGTCGGCATAGCGGAGGCGACTGCTGCCCGTAGAGATTTATCTGTAGTAGCAGTTCTTGTTGTAAAACGTATGTACGTATAAATGTTTTTAAGAGCGTTTTATAAGATTATGAATGATTCATGAAGATTATGTTTTAAATAAGAGTGAAAATTACCTAAAATTATTATACTTTAATAAAAAAAAAGCAATAGAATACTTTCTATTAAAATATTGATCACCACACAAAGCCATATGAAAAGATATTTATTTTTACACACTTCTAAATGTATAGGTATAAAATATACATACCATTGTATTGTCTCGCTTCTGAAATGCTTATTGTTATATTTTAATGGGTTTTTTTATTCATAGTTCACGTTCAATATTTTTTCGTAAATAAATTAGTTTAGGGCATGGAATTTGCGACAATTTGAACTACTACTAGTTTATTTCACAGTCACGGACTTCGACAACTCCGATTGGCGTGAGAGATTTAGCGATTTATTTCCAGGGAACAATTCGATATTTCAAGTGGTAGGAAGACTGATAATGGTTATTATTGAGCGGCCGTGGTCTAGCGATAAGACGCGTGAACTCACGATCGATGAGACCCGTGTTCGAATCTCGCTAATTCTGACCGGCACCAATGTAACTTTGTTATATGTACTTTGGTCGCTCAGTGCCTATAGGCACTATTAAAGAGTGGTAGGCAGACTGATGATGGTTACTTGTCCAGTTTGCCGTCCTGGGGTAGTACCACCACTTTCGAATGTAACACCCGTGAAGTGACTTTGTCGCGTTTCGGGAATAGTTTGAAAGTAGCCAGGTATAACGAGAGGAGTGTGGAATGTCAATTTAGACGGTGCTTGCTCGTCTCCTCAAGCCGGCGATAGTGGAGGCGATTGCTGCCCGCACAGGTTTCTCTGTAGTAGCAGTTGTTTCCATGGAGCGTACTCTAGCTTTACATTAGGCAGAGTGTTGTCACATGCCTAGCTACAATAAATAAATAAATAAAAAATGTCGTAAACCGACTGACATGTAAAATTAACAAAGACAAAAAAGTGTAGTGAATTCATCCCAAATAAATAAAAATTCAGCGGGATTACGTTTCACTGATAAATAAATACCAATACGAGTACATTGTTACTGTCATATCGTTTCTTATGCGCGATAATAGGGGTTTGTTTGTCTCTATGATAAACCTAGTTTATATTTACTACAATTCATCAGTTTAATTATTATAGAAGATAGCAGTATTTTTATTGTTATTGACGTCCCTGCAACGTTATCTTGAGTGCTGAAAGTTTAAAAGACGTTAAAACAGTTTGTAACGTACTATTAGCTGTTCCCGGTTTACGTCACTTGTTTCCGAGTAATATCCTTTTGACCGACAACAAACCCTGACAGTGTTCATCACGATAAGGCTATAATAAAACTTTGTAACATTAAAGTAAGTTAGAAAAATATGTTATTGGAAAAAAAACGACCGTGGTCAAACGGAGAAAACGTACACTCATGATTGAAAATTCATCTACTCCGGTCCGGTCTGGTATCATTGTTTTACTTTTTTTATTGTCAACACACCGCCTGATGTAAAGCTAGAGTGCGGCCATGAACGAAAACAACTGCTACTATAGAGAAATCGCTACGGGTTCCACTAAGCCGGTGAATGTAAATAAGTATGCACAATCTAGATTGACATTGCACACTCCTCTCGCTATACCTGGCTACTTTCATACTGCTTCCGAAACGCGAAAGGTCACTTCACGGGTGTTACCTTCGAAAGTGGTGGTACTACCCCAAGACGTCAGACTGGGCTAATAACCATCATCAGTCTGCCTACCACTCTTTAATAATGTCTATGGGCACTGAGCGACCAAACTACATATAAAAAAGTTAGTACCGGTCAAAATTAGCGAGGTTCGAACACGGGTCTCATCGATCGCTAGACCACGGCCGCTTTTATTTAGTATAGTATAGATTTTGACCGAAGAGTGGTAGGTTGACTTCTGACTGTTATGAGTTCAGTTTATTGTCTCATGGTTTTACCACAGACCACTTCCTAGGTTACGTTTCAGGGCGATCGTCGCTGCTTAGAAGTTGCCTGGTATAACGAGAGTAGTTTACTTTGACAACCTGAACAGTGCATAGCCGGCATAGCTGTATGCTGCGACTGTATCAACTGTTGTACAATTATATTTTTTACATAAATAATAGAATAATAAATCTATACTGAATTCGTCAGTAATAATATTGATTCTACTTAACATTGTTTAACGCTAAAGCTAAACATTTGGATTGTCAACCGGACTTATTAGATACTAACATAGAAGGGGGACAAAAGAGATGGTTTTAATCTTGTAATCCCACAGTAATCTGGATCAAAGAGGTCGAGAGGACAACAATGAAGTATTTTTGATACAATTATTGTTTGCCTTTTGAACCATATTTTATTTTTATGAGCGAACAGGAAGTAAATTTTATAGGTTCATCATTATCATGATTAAAGAAGGCACTAGAATTATGCTAATTAAGAAATTACGTCTTTGGAAACCTTTAATATATTATGTACCAAATTCGTTTCTCTTTAATTACGCATCTAATGAAAAGTGTGCAAAATATATATCCTCCGTAATTAAACCTAATAATTTAAACTTCTACTCGTGTAATAAATAGCTACAAAATTTGATTATATTTATTTCAATCAAAACTATGAGTAGCCCTTTTACTATAACGCCATAAAATCAATCTTTTTGGATCTGCGTTTGATGGATTATTTTTTTGCGGTGAGAGATGGTTTCTGAATTACAATCACAAACGGATGAATAAGTGAATCCAATGGAAACGTCAAAACAATACCCGAAACAATGTACGCACCAGTTAAAGCTAATGATGACGATTTCCGCAGACGATTTGTGCCTATTCTATATTTACAATACGAAGAGATATAATTTAATTTTCTTTATTTAATTTAACACTTAATGATTACTAGTACAATTTTGATTACTACGATGTAGATTTACTTTAAGCTTATATAGGTTTTTGATATTTTAAAAGGACCTAATGGTGAAAGGGATCAATCACCAAACTCACTGTGGCCTCGGTCAGAATTTCAACAATAGAAGTTTTCCTGCTTCGTCATCGTCGCGACCAGTCTCTCCTTTACAAAGAGAAATAAATTGCGGATACAATATCGAGCTTAGTGAGAGCGAGCGGTGTTGTATCTTCAAAATAAACGATCCTATATCCTACAAGTGGATAAAAAATATAATATTTTAAGATATTATCAAAACGTAAGATAAGAAATAAAACGATCTGTTTTTTCTAAACGTAAGAAGGTTAAATGTCGTTGTTTACCATGCCGGTCTTAATAAAACTGAAAAAACATTATCCCTTTTCGGAGGAGGCTGGTGAAGATATATGCGGTAAAATAACGGGCATATAAAAATCCTTCAAGGGTAGAGCTGTCTCGTGCATTCTTTCTTTCAATTCGGAGTTCGGTTATACGATATATTTACATATATTTTTTATTTCACTATAACCATTTGAAAGTTATTTCGAAATGTAATAAAAAAACATATATACTTATAACTTATTTTAACTTTGAAAAGAAAACTTTTGTAAATTGATTGAATAAATAATGACGAGAACGTTTACAAAATTAGAAACATTGCTAAAACAAAAGGGATACAAAAGAAGTGAGAAAGTATAAATTCTGTAACAGCGAAAACCTTTTTTTCTTAGCTTAGTCACAGCGACTCTTTTTTACTTATTCATCCATGCAGTATAGATTTAATATTCATAAGCTACACTCCTTTATCGGATAATACAACCGATTCTGAATATACCTATACGATAAAACACACACTATAACAATTAATCATAAATCTATCAGAAACCAATTGGAAGCTCGACATTGTTCTATTGTCAGGGGATGTCTTTGAAGGCTAAGTCGATGCAACTTAGAGTTAGTTGTTGAAGTTAAGAATTTACTATGTACTGATAACGTTTGAAGGTTTTAAACAATGGTACAATATAACTATTAAAATGAATATATTATACATACATACGAGTACTTTATTATTTATCAGAATAAAAACATCCAGAATGCGGTCCGTGAGCGGAGACAAATGCTATGCTACAGAGGCAAATGCTACAGAGGCAAATGCTACAGAGGAATGTATGCAGCTAGTAGTCACTTTCACTATGCTACCTCGAATTTCCATAAGTCGAATGTGCACCATTAAAGTTGAGAGGGTAAACACCTCTCGTTAGTGCCGGCAACTTTTAAGCTTATTCCGAAACTCGATTTGAAAGTCACTTCGCAGGTGTTACACTTTAAAGTGGTATCTATTATCTTGGAAGACAGGCTGAGTTAATAACGACCATTATTTTGCCCACCGCTCTTTAGTTACATCAAAAAGAAGTATTGAACATTCTAATTAAATTATGAAAAAAAAAGAAGATAAATCGAACTGATGTATAAAAAACCTTTTCTACCCGGTGAGTTTTGTTTCAATATTTACCCTGTAGAAAGCTGTAGAGTTGCCTATATCTCAGTTTCAATCTAACGGGCATGTGGTGAAAGATACGAGAGGGCGGCTGTTATTTCTCCTGTTTACCGATAACAAATGAACCAATCTTCTACACGAGTGCAGTACTTTTTATTAATTTTTATAATGTATAATATAAAATGAGTGTTTATATTTTTCTTGATTTTAATACATAAAATATTATTTTCATTTTAAACTAAGATAGAATATTATCATATATAAATGTTAAAATGAATTATTTGGAAAAAATATATGTATAAAACATTGTTACCTAAATAAATGTTTTGTTAAAATATTTACTCTTTCGAATTCAATGGTAGGTATTCAGATTGTAAGCAATAAAATGTATGAAAAATATTTAATTTTCTAAGTATAAATAAACATTTTGCGTTGTATTGAAATTTTTGTGTATGTAGAGGTGGCATTAATGAAAGTAATTTTATTGTTCGAAATAATACCTGTGTCCTACTTATATCACAATACAAAACTTTGTTAAACAAACAATATAAACTTTTCCATAGACCCTTTCCCCAGCTATATTTGTATAAATAATAATCGAAAATATTTCATATAAAATATTTTCTCCTAAGTATGCTTTGTTTCGAAGGTTTTGTCTAAAAACAATATTGTATTACCCAAACCACATATTGTGCGCGTGTCGTACGCGTAAATATGGGCTGATAACTTTTTTCTATTTAAATTCCACATTAGTTCACATTAAATGTTATTACCTACTGTTAATTGTGATTTGGTTGTAAGATAGAAATTAAGGAATAAATAGATACCTAAGTCATAAGCGAGCCTGGTTTGTCGGTCCATATATAACGATGAAATGATACTTATAATGTTATCTAAAGAAATATGTAAAATATGTATACAAACTACATTTAGATTTATGTTTTTACGGAATTCCGTTGTCAGACAAAGAAAAAATATCCACGACGAAATCTTTTCTTCTGCTCCATATGCGTACCTTTCAAGACATTTAACAAAAATGTTCGTCGTTTGCGTTGTCTCATTCTTAATTCAAAGTTATCGTACATGAAATTTTAATATATCGTCTCCACACGGATTCGTCCATTTGAAACTCCAAAAACACAAACAAAGTAACTGTGGCTTATAAAGTGATTTCTTGTATTTTTACACAAGATATAATTTTTAAAGTCCTAAACGAAGAAGACAGCCTCGTAAATGGACAGATGACATCCAGTAGTAGGCAGGAATGGCACCAATCCCGTGGCTCAAGGTCCTTTGAACGGTCGCTCACGGGAGCGACAGCGTCATATGGGGGGCAACTCACTGGTCTCCCATGTCCTCAGATGGTGGGTGCATAGAGGGTCCCGGGATACTTGCCTAAGGTACCCCGGCGCGAACCAAAACCAGCAAGGTGGGGTCGCTCCTCGGTTCACACTCTGCTTTCAGAGAAGACCTGAGTGAGAGACCACCCTTCATCGCGTGGGCGGAGGCGGTAGCGGAGTACCAAGCGTTATATCCTTCGCCCTAAGCCAAGAGCGGTAATCCCGAGGTTGGACTGTTTATATACTTGGCTGGAATAGTGTCTCTTCCCGATGAGGAGGAGCCTAATGGCCAAGTGTCGCGACGCGTCGGTGGGGTCGCGGATGAATGCGAAAGCGTGTCCGTGACCTCACCATATGACGTAGTGAGGGACACCGTGGGGGTTTTAATCGTGTATACCCTGTATTGGGGAGTACCGAGGAGTCCGACATCACCTCGCCGTCTTCTCCCAGAAGGCGAGGCATCTATAAAACATTTCCCCCGCGTAAAAAAAGGAATAGTACCAATGAACAGACACAAGTGGAAGAATGGAGAGAAAACCTACGTACAAAGATCTACGCATTAAACCAAGTTTTTTTACTTAATTAAATAATAATAATAAAAAATCTTTATTTTTCAAAATTTAATTATTAATGTTCATAAAAAAATGTGTAAAAGTATAAAAGTTTTAAAAAACCACAAAACTGCTACGGGTTCGCTTAAACAGCTACGAACTTAAAAAAAGATAAAGTTATTTAAAAAGGAAGCTTTTAAGGGATCCGAGCCTTTTACTAATGAAATAAGTGAGATTGCGGCAACACTGTGGCCTAACTCCTCAAGTGAGTTCAACAATTGTCTGAATAATTAAAGCAGTAGCAGAAAACTAGACTGAAAATGATTTTACCTTTTATAAGAAACTATTAGTATACTTTAATATAACAAATAAACCTCAAAACTGTTACAAAATTTCATATTCGTATAAATTAAAAATTAGACTTGAATGAAATTAAATATTATTAGTTTAATAAAAAAAAAAAAAAAAAATTGTATTGTTAATCACCAATCATATTAGATTAACAAAAAACTATTAAGTTGGGCATCATTTTCGATGGGGGAAAATGTGGGTAGACATCCGGGTTAAAGACTAACAACAGCTAACAACTAAATTTGTAGAATCCAGCAGTGGATAGTAATATTATAATGTAGAAGAAGAATTATATGAATTTATGTTTCAGGGTTGTTTGGATTTTCAGATAAAATATTTTATTAAATAGCCTGTAATTTGTTAACATACACATTATGTTGGGCTGAAAATTACATTTGTAATTGACGGACAGCTATATGAGTAAATATTTCCCTCATCTTTTAAAATAAAATATATCAATGATGGAAGAAGCGCTGTTTTCAAATGAACGGCGCGGCGTCAGCGTAGAAAATCCGCGTTATGTATATTTAGTAATCTTTATTTTATCGCTTTCACCATTTCGTCGGGTTAGGCACGTACCCATATATTGCGGAAGGGCGTAAATCGGCCTGTAAGGGTGGCACGAATAAAGGTTAAAGGCCTTGCCCCCCGTAAGTAAGCAATTGACCAAAAATTTCAATCCCTCACTGTATTGAAACGAGCCGATGACACCCACCTAAGGTCATCTATATAAAGTTTAAACAATGTCACTGATTTAAAAAAGAAAATTTTAATTATGCTAAAATGATGAAATTAAAAATGTATAAATGATCGCTTGTTCGAATAATAATAGAATATTGTTTTATCGGGTCAAATATTCTTAATATCTTATTCGATTTTCAGATTTATGATACATTGTCAACCCTATAAATAATATACTTAGTGCAATAAGTCTAAGCGCAAATTCATAAAGTAAAAATTGTGCGCAGAATTTTTGTCATAATCTTTGACTCATTTTCTTCTACGTTATACCTTTATACAGCATTCTGTTTCACCAGAACCAACCAAAAACCAATTTCTACTACAAATAAGATACACGTAATTTCCGAATGCTTGTTTAATAGTGGAAACATAAATTTTACTAACACCTCGAGATTGTGCTAATAATTGTCGGAGTTAAATTAAACGGTTTCATCTAATAATGCGTAATCTATAATGTTAATAGAACTTTGACGTTTGTAGTTATCGCTGACGAATCGAATCGTGCTAGGAGATTAATTACATCATATCAATCCGTGTCTATTTAAACTCAAGAATATGAATAAATTGAGTAATCAATTTAATTCGTTTCTACCATAGTTGTTCTTATACTCGTAATTTATATAGGTTATGCCCGCAACATCGTATATGTTTAGAGTTCCATTCCATTTTCAAATTCCCGTTTTCAAAAAACCTAATATCTTCTCTAACGCGAAATATATTTTTAATCTATAAGTACGAGTATATAAATGAAATATTAAATAAATATAGCACAAAACAAATTCAACCGCCAGACGGAGCCGTATATTTGTATGTAATTACGCGATGCGTCATGATTCGCTAAAACTAGTGTAGGGTTTTTCATTTGGTTCTGTATAAATTGACAGACTAGTGCTTGAAGTGTTGTTCGTAACAATGAATATTTTTCCAACGAGAGAAAGAAATAAGCCGAGATAGTGAGATCTACTTTGAAATTTGTATATACTTCGCGTACAATGTGCAATATTTAATCTCGCAATACGGGCTCGCCTTTAAGTAACTGGCATTTATTTTAGGAGAAGACAGGCTTCCATGAAGTTCAAATATTGCTACAATGAAACATAGTTTGAGACGTCTTCCAAGTTCTACTTCACAGTCCAGTGTTCAACAATAAGGAGACAATACTCACTGAAATGGAGCACTATTAATGTATAGACGCACAGAAATCCAAAGCAGAAGAGAAAACTTCGTCCTTCTATATCTATACCTATATATAAGTGTCTAACAAAAGTAGTACAAGTTTCTACTAAGATTTGCAACTATTATTTTGTACCCCTTCTAACTAACACTACAATGTAGAAGGAAATGAAGCAGTACAAGTTCTGAGTATATTGTGTTAGATAAATGAAGTATATGTAGGTTTCAACCACCATAAAAGATTTATTACATTCTTGCGTTTAACGTACGGCCACAAATGCGTAGTTTATATCTTCCGATACCTATTATTGATAAATATTTAAGATACATATATCAAACAGTGCCCTGACTGTAAACTACCCTGGAGTCAGGGCAAATATATTGAAAAAAAAAAGATATTAACTGTTTCAAAAATATATTCAGTAAAATAATATTATATCTAAGTTCAAACGAGTTTAGGTTGATTGCATTCAAATATTGTTCTTAGAAATTAGTTGTAAAGTTAAGAAGTTTTATTCTGAAAACACCGCATTGAAATTAATTCTTCAAATTTAAATTTAAACTGAGCGTTTTTATTACAATCGCCTTCCGGGATTAGCTTGGAAGTATTCGTTTATAATAAGAGAAGTGTACAAACCGATTAGAGCATATTCGTCTTATTAAGCCAGCATAGCGGGGCGACTACTGCCGGCGGACAGCGGTGGTTCACGACCGCATTCCGTTATTGATATCCACATTCCTATACCTATCTGCCTACCATTCTTTTAATTACTGTCTATACTATACCATAGAAAGTTAACAACCACGTATGTATAGTGAACAAGGGTGAGTTCACCCCTTTAACGGCAAGTTCACGCTCTTAAGAAAATAACAAAGATAAAACAATTGTTATACGATTTATTATAATTAACTATTAAATTATATAAATAAATACGAAGATCTGATACAATAATAAACTTGTACGAAAAATTACTGAGCAAGAAGATAATTTTATAAGAGTTTACTATGATATTATTAAAGCCAAGCTATTTGGCTTTGAAAGGGTAATATAATCACCGTAGCGACGACGCTACTTAATTTTACTTTAACGTGGTTTATAGTGGCAGTTTAGTGCGGTGACTGGTGTAAAACGTAACATCAAAGTTAGCACCTTTACTTTAAAGTTACTACAAAATCTTTTAACGTAAAATGTTTACCGGAAAATGTACTCGAGAATGGAGTATTTACTGCTAGTTTCTTTTCAATATATCCAAGAGTAAATAAAACTAAAAGGTAAATATTTTGATAACTTTATTCAGTTTCGCAAAGTTAAGCGAATAGAATAGCTACTTGGAATAGCTGACACATCAAGCAATAGAATTGAGTAGTTTCGCTTTGTCTTCGAGCGTAGTGAGGTGATCAGCGTATAACGAGTATCACATTTGTCAACCCTCTCACAACGCGTCACATCTGAGACAATATAATTTAAACTAGAGTAACTAATTTTCGCGTTCGACGTAAAATAGATACAACAGCGCGAATTTTAGCAATGCACAAATTATTCTCTGGATAAAAGATTTTAATTAATGTTATATTATTATAATTACTTATTTTTTTATTATATATATTACTATAATATATTGTTTGTCTCTGGCTAAGCCCTGTAACCGATTTAGATTAAAATTGGTATAAAGATAGCGGAAACCCTTAGTAATCTGGAGACCCTGGAGACTCTTAATGGCCCTTAATAATGTCATAGAGGAATAGTTGTAGTAAAAAATTTGAACCGATTTTGATTATTAGAAAAACCGCATGTTAATTTTTTTCTTATGTAAATAGTTAGTTTTTTATTAAATGTATACAGAAAGTGATTAACGGAAAATTTATAGTTTACACACGATGAGGAAGGTGGCGTCTCGCTCGCAATGTAGTCGTACTAAACAATGTGTATTTTTTGTGGTATCTCTCTGGTACCAACTGTAGCAACTAAGTTTATCTCTCAAAATTTAAAGTTCAACCGCAAATTTCAACTACAAATCTTCGGTAGTAACAAAATTATAAAGTTTGAAATGTAGCACAATTTTACTCTACATTTTCCTAATATTATTTCTTTATATTTGGTTTTGTTTATATTTGTTAACGTATGCAACGCCAGCGGTAATACGGCAGTGTCAGAAGCGGATCAAACATTTTGCCGCACCGTGTTATTGGAAATCATTGCCTTATTTTGTTTTAGCGAACGACTTAATTTTTTACACAACATTCACTCACACATCGAAAAGGATATTTGTAGTAGTATTTCTAATATAATTATAAAAGTGTTGACTTTTTTTTTATAACAAGCAAATATTTCACAAAAAACTGTTTATATCTTTCCCTTTCTCATGTCAAAGTTCATGAAAGATAATAATTTACTTTAAGATTAAAAGCCCTCACTTAATTTTATCCACACCATCACACAGGAATCTTGAACCTAATAAGAATTGGGATAAAAAAGGGAGCCGTTGGAATATAAAATGTCTTCGATTTATATACTTCTGCTTTAAATTATATCGTAAAAAAGTAGCACCTGTTTGATATTAATAGTATAATCGTTTTTGATATTTCTGATTCATTAACTCTACTATTGCTATGTATTCACATCGGTAATTTGTATAATTTAAATAAAATTGTGCATGTAAGATAATTTAGTAATGTAATAAAGAGTTTACACAGGAAACCTATCATCAAGTTAGGAATATAAAAAAATATATTTAGGCTTCTGGTAAGAAATAAAGAATTACGTAGCAACAAGGCGGTAAAAGGTTTGTATAGGGAACCCATTTGTCAAGTTAAACGCTTAATATTAATTATACACATACGAAGTTGCGAGCAGTAGTAATAAATAAGGGAGACATTATTTTATATACCATTAGAGGCAAATAAAGCAACGGCGACATAGACGGTAGGGGATGGGCTAATTGATCATAAATCATAGGGATTCTCGGGAGCTCTGTTACGTTGTTCATTTACTAAAATTTTACTGCAAGAAAATATTTTTTTCTAAATAAACGATTCTTACCATATTTTTAATAGAGAATTATTTTTTTTGTTAAATTCTCAGTCATCATTTTAATAAACAATTCGAATGTATTTTGTTATGAAATTAATTAAAAAAACGAGGTCAGATAAAATAAATTGCAATGGTAAGAGCGGTCTAGCGGTAAGACAGTAACTCACGATCGATGAGATCCGTGTTCGAACCTCGCTAATTCTGACCGGTACCAATGTATCTTTTGTCGCACATGCTCAGTGTCTATAAGGCACTATTAAAGAGTGGTGGACAGACTGATGATGGTTATTAGCCCAGTCTGCCGTCCTGGGGTATGATACTATCAGATCGAATGTAACACCCGTGAAGTGACCTTGTCGCGTTTCGCAATACCCGGCGTATTAGCCAGTTAACTAGTAGAGTGTGCACTGTCGGCCGGCATAGCGGAAGCAACTGCTGCCAGTAGAGATTTTCTCTGTAGTAACAGTTTTTTAAATGGACCGCACAAAAAAAAACCTTCAGAGTGACCCGTGAAGTAACCAAGTCGCATTTCGGTATCAGCCAGGTATTACAAGAGCAGTGTGCACTGTCAATCTGATTGGCGCACATTTGTCTCAAGTATGCTGCCTGTAGAAATTTATCTGCAGTAGCAGTCGTTTCTATTAATGGGCCGCACTCTAGCATCAGGCGGAGTGTTGTCATATGCCGAGCTACAAAGTAACATCTACACTTTCGTGAACAAAGCCTAAATGTATATTTCAGTATGTGTACTTAAAACTCGTTAATTAGTAAATTTATGATATTATTTTCTTGTATCATGTACATTAATAACAGATGCACCCATTAAAAAGTGTTTAATTTAACTTTCCGCGATGTTAATTGGCGACGCGAATATTTATAATATTATCAGCGCTTTATTAATTATTTATTTGGTAGAAAATTAACGCGGGAGCGGTTGAGGGCACGCTCACAATATCTGAAATTCCAGCGACGCCGGCCGGTACCAAATTAAAATGTAACTTTATTAAATATATTTTGCTAGCATAATGAGCGGCCGTGGTCTAGCGATAGACGACGGACCTCACTATCGACGAGACTCGTGTTAAAACCTTGCTAAATTCTGACTTGTACCAATGTACAGGCATTTGAAAATAAAATTAAAACAGTGGTAAGCAGACGGATTATAGTTATTATTCCAATATGCCGTCCCATCATTTTCAAGTGATGCGAACCAGTCTCGTTGCGAGATTAGTTTGGGACTAGCCACGTATTGTACACTCGTTTTATCAAGCCGGCGTAGTGGAGGTGATAACCTAACATGCGGTAAAGAGAAAAACGAGTTCTGTGAATCCTTCAATCCCATCATCACTCCATTATCGATCTACAGCTCTCATAAAGACTTAGATACATGTCAATAATCCCTTTGTAGAGTGTAGCATGCGAGCATTTACCTGCATTGTTCTCAATCTTTTGAGAATTCGTTGTAAATTGTCTGTCGGTCATGTTCCCCGTCACAACTTTGAATTATGAATGAAAGCTATTAAAGTCTTTTGGTAGTCATGAAATTATGTGTAAAGTAACCATAAGACAGTAATTATAAATGTACATTGTTGATTTGTTTGTGTCGTTAATGTTTCTTATTAAAGTTGTAAACTTTACGTGTTACCAAAGTTCAGTAATTTATACAAACATTAAATATGAAAGTTCGACCTGTGCCCACAATTCGCCTGGTCCATGACCGGAAACAACTGCTATTACATAGAAAATGCTGCAAGCAGGAGCTGCTTTCGCTATGTCAGCTGGAGAAAACGAATTTGCACCATCCATGTCAGTGCAGATTCTACTTGGATTTACTTCCGAATTGATCCCGAAAGCGAGAAGGTCACTTCAAGGGTGTTACATTCGAAAGTTGAGGTTCTATCTCAGGACGACAAACTGAGCTGATAACTATCTTTAGTCTACGTCGTCCTACAAGTACCACTCTTTAATGTCTATATTATTATTATAACTTAGTTACATTGTTAGCGAGGTTTAAACATGGGTCTCATCGATCGTGAGTACACGCGTCCTACAGCTAGACCACGGCCGCTTATAACCACGTTAGCTTTTGTTTACATAATAAAACTTTATAGTTTCTAATATAATAACAATATTATTTTAAATATAAATTATAAAATTTCAACAATCGGTTTATTGTATAGCATATGCAATAAAGCGAATGCCCTTGACCTCGGGAACATTTGTATTGTGTACTCGTGTATTAACTATCCGGGTGCATGTTCCATTAAATGGACTTTGTGAAACATTCATTGTTAGATATCTACGACTAGTATCTAATGTAGTGGATATATTTAATCTACTTTATTCCTTTCGATTTACTAAAATGTTTTCCTTCGATGTTGATTTATATAATACTATCTGTTTCGACTAACTTCGTATGGGTATAACTAATATGTGTTTAACTTGAAAAATGACGAGTTACCCATACTAACTTTCATCTCTTGATGGATGATTTTGCAAAAAACGCTGAAATACATAATTCTTTATTTTTTTACCAAAAGCCTATGATATGAATTTTCATATCCCTAACTTGAGAAATTATGAGTTTTCCATATAAGCTTTCATTCCTTATTTCACCCCCTTCAGATTTTTTTTCTAGACAATATATCGCATCGACTTAGTGACAGACAGAATTACGTTTTCATTTATACATTTAGTATAGAAGTATAAATTGAGAAATACTATTTCAATACAATCAATACAGTTAGTTACATGTATGTATTACGCTCTGGTATGTAACTCGTACAATGACGTATAGCGTGCGTGCCATTTCATACATTACAAATGTCACTGTACGCGTACGTCACGCAGTAACGCAGCATATACATGTTATATATATCTCGGGGTCTTCCACAATCTTTTACTAAATCGTTCTTTCTTCTTTCTTTTTGTTATGGTATTGACGCTCGACGAGAGGAGAGTGCTCTTTCATTGGATTCTTCTCCTCAAGTCGGCATAGCGGATGCTCCTGATACCTGGAATTATTTTTCTGTGGTAGCAGTTGTTTCCGCTCATCGATCGCATTCTAACTTCATATTGCTTCAGTAAAGTGATGGATAATATTGCTATCTACTTTCTATATCATAAATAACTTATATAATCCCTGAATGTCATCAGTTTCGATAAAAGATCCTACTAGAATATTGTCTACAGAAGCAAATACAAATCCGAATCGAAATCGGAAATATATGCCATTTGACCCTGAAAAGAGCTTCTAGGTATTAAAACCGATATCTAGACTCAAGTTCATTAATTAAGATTTCTTAATTAAAAAGTTTCATTTTCAACATAATCCAGGCTTAATTTCTGATGTATCCAATTAGATGTGACCTTGAAATTCTATAATAATATGAACAATTTCCGATTCTATTTAAAAGTTAATGTCATTTTCAGCTGCATTTGTTAATGTGCCTAGTAGTTGTATTGCGTTAGGAGCTTGGATAATTACGAAACGTACTCTCAAAAAAGACAGTTCTTAACATTGTTATCAGTTACTAAACTTATAATTGAATGAATGTTTTCAAATTAACTAGTAAAAGTAAAAATATTTATGAACAAAGCCTGTTTATCAGCATGAAAAAAGTTCGTAAACAGTGAATCGATACAGATTTCTTATTTATTTTATTAATTTAAACTTTACAGAAATATAAACTCAATTTTCTTAATAGTAAAGTTCTTATTCGCATATACGGAATTAGACAATAAAATGGGCTAATTTCAAACAGAATATCAGGGAAAGAGGTAACGCATGATAATGTGTAAAACTCGCTTTGTTCGCACGCGACGCGAAACCGAGCCCATTTCCTACCACACGCCTACTATATTAAGGCAACATTGCCAGATTAAGGGGAAAATGCCTGTAACAATATTTTCGCATTGAATTAGATAATATTTATTTAATTCATTTACTTACGGTTGATTTGATTTCTTTAATGCATTTAATTACTAATACTTAACGTATTTTGAGGTTATTATGATTAAATGTATTTTATTTTTATCTTAATTGAAAAAGTTTTTAAAGGTCTTGTAAAGTTTTATTGCGTAAATGCGATGACATTTTCAGGTTAATAATAATAAGAGAAATATTTGACCTACTTATGTTGTCAAAGGTGCTTGTAAAATGTAATATTTATTTTCTTATAAATAAGTGATTGAAATAAATTACATAATAATCCTTTTTGGCACGATACTGTCTTACTCGGCGCTGAGTTTTTTATTACATGATAATATTAGTTAAATTTAAAATGTACAGAAACTGGGTTTCGTAAATGAAGTCAACCCAAATTTATTACAAAAAAAAAAAAGAACTGGCAGCTGTATATAATATTATGATATGGACCTTCCTCCACATCCACAGATGTGAATAATCGAGACATTTTACTATATCTACAGGACCTAATAAGAACTCCTTGCTAAAATAAATTGTCATTAAGACCGTGAGCGTTGAATTTTAAGAGAATTATAATGTGCACATTTTAAATATTTTTTTTTTCATCAGTTCAGTGCTGTAATAAAAATTTTATCAATCCGTTGAGTTCACATTTGTACAAACAATTATTTATATTGGCATTTGGTCATTAGTTAGTGTTATCAGGGTTTAAAAATAGCTGTATGAAAAAAAAAAGTAATTAAACAAAGCTTAGATTATCAGTAATGGATGAGCGGCCTTGCCTTAAAGAGTATAATAGTGTAAATGAAGGTCGTGTATAATAAAATACTTAAGCATAAAGTCTAATGAGTTAACTAGTCGTTAATCTGGAACGAAAAATGTTTAAAAATATATGCGTTAGTAAGTATACTAATCTTTATTATATATAATAATTCATATATTGTACAGATACCAGAGTAAGACCCTTTTACATGGGGCAGACGATTAGGGGATGATGTATCATAAATCAGCAGTAAAACAAATGAAATTAGTCCATTAAATATATTATATTATCTTCACTGTGTTCTATAAAATATACAGCGTACTTGATCTATTTATTTGTGACATTGTATGGAACTGATTATGTGGGTAAAAGCAATCAACTAAAATTTTTTATTGTAGTTCGACATATAACAACACTCCGCCTGATGTAAAGCTAGAATGCGGTCCATGAACGGAAACGACTGCTACTACAGACAAATCTCTACGGGCAGCAGTCGCCTCCGCTGTGCCGGCCTAAGGAGACGAGTATGCACTATCTAGATTGACAGTGCACACTCGACACAAATAATCGACAAACTCGAGAAAAATAATTGTGGGCCCATTTCTCTTAGGCGAGTGGGCATTCTTCTTTGTTACAAAATATTTTTATACATAGTTTCAGTATTTTCTAAAGTTATTTCAAGCATCGATACGACATGTTTTTCTTATCCTAAATATTATATATTATTCCACAAATAACTCTAATAATATTAATGTTTTTGGATAAATAGAAAAGCTTTCATAACACAAACATTTGCTATTATTGTATTATTACACATTTAGGTCGGAAAATCTGAAAAAAAACCATTATAAATAAAACAAACAAAATAAACAAATATCATGGTCATAACAACTATTAACTGGGATCAGATTTAAATAATAACATTAATTTCCTTGCAATATCCTTCAGAAACTGCCTACACAAGGGTAGAGGTGAAAAATAAATATTTAATTTAAAACGTTGAGATGTATTTTTTAACGATATTAGGTGTAGCGATTATTATCTTCAGTTTAATATTAGAGCTCTTTGGGTATTCTGCACTCAGACACTTCTCAGGACTATGGTCAGCCAGTTCAAGTGATTTTTAATATATGCGTTGTAATGTTAAAGTTTCTGATTTTCCATAAGTTTTTAGGTAAGATGCGTATTGAGGTAGTCACTAACTTATCAGCTTGGTAGAGTCTCGTCTCCGTCTAGTCTCAACTGACTGAATTTCACTTGCTTGTCTCGAGTTGAGGCGTCTAAAGATTTCGGAAAGAAGAATCGAACTGAGAAAAAACGTCACCGTCACCATCACAGAGACTATTAGCTTTCTCCCTCCATTATTTGTCTCTCTCCTTTCACCGTTTGTTTCGTTCCGCTTCTGTCGGACGTACACAGATACCACAACTTTTTTATTTTGAAAAATAAAAGTGTATACTATTCTCCAATCGTTATTTCCCTTGGAATATTAGTAAGGTAAATCGTAGATGTTGGCCTGTAGTTTATGCAGTAACGTTTTAAACAATAGATTAGCAGTATCACCTTAAATCCTATTGTGCTTGGTTGTTCGCTTGGACATCATCGATCAATAGATATCTATTTCTTTACATAAACCAGTACAGATTGTCATAAGTAATTATACCAATTAAATGTATGCCAGAGTTGTGTAGGCGTCTACGGGTAAGCACACGTAATGGTCCACAAATCATTGGAAAGTTTGATAGTTTAAACTAGTTCATTTACTAACTATAATGGATTCCACACATCCATAAGTTGGAAAAGAAATATGACGAGCTTGATCTACCATCGAACACGCGATACGGCTCATCATGAAAAGCTTTCCAATACATATTACTCTTTAAATATTAAAATTATTCAACTACTTAGATGTTTCCAAGCTCATATGAGTACAAGCAAGGTTCATCCACTTAAATAGCGCAATAAACTTTGTACAAAAGTTATGTACATTTTATTCTGGTTAAAGAGTATTCTCAGGGGCAAAGTTAAGTCACGAAGGTCTCTGACTTCCTTTCGTCGCGTTCATGATACGACTCTAAACTTTAACGTAAACTGCGTCTCTTTCGGAAAAATTATCTCATCTTTATGAGAACGTTCATTGCGGTTATTATATTTTATTTAAAGTTTAATACGTCTTTAAAATTAGATTCACAGAAATACTAACTCACGCTTTTATTGCATTATGTGAATTGACGTAAAATGACAGCGAGATGCATCAGATTTCAGGAGGCCTACTTTAAGATGAAGAAAGAAATTTCGATAGATTTTAAAAAGTTTTCTTACTCAGAACTGTGTTTATCGAGTTTCGTTCTCGATCGACTCGCGTACATTACGATGCGATACATATTAATCAGCAATTTTTTGTTTGTTGTACTCGTAGCTCGGCATATGACAACACTCCGCCTGATGTAAAGCTAGAGCGCGGTCTATGAACGGAAGCAACTGCTACTACAGAGAAATCTGTAGAGATAGCAATCGCCTCTGCTATGCCGGCTTGAGGAGACGAGTATAGTCCCGAAACGCGACATTTCACTTCGAAAGTGGTGGTACTGCCCAGGACGGTAGGCTAAGCTAATATAATATCAGTCCGTCTAACACTCTTTTACATATTTCGCTCGATTAAAATTTACGAAACGAAAAACGAATTTTAGGTTCTTTAAAGTTGCCCACAAGTATCGCATGTCAAAGTCATGCCGATAATGTGGCTATTATATTGCATTAATTTTAAATGGAATCTTGAACATGACAGGTAGTTAACCTATATCGCAATGATATGAAATCGAAGAATAGAAATAAAGAAAGGCGCCTTTTAAATTATCTACGAGAATAATGAAATGCCATAGAACAAATGTAATTTCTATACACTGAATAGATATTTCATATTTGGGAAAACAAAGTTTTGTTTTAATGAATATATACTGTGAAATTCTCCCACAAGTTTCGTTCTAGGTTTTATCTACAAAATAATACTAGCAGCAAAATTTAGACTCTGCACGTGAGTCATAGGGTATCATTTAATGCTCAGAAGATATGAAAGCTCTTTGCAAACAAGATGATGACGCTTGATATTTCTCTAGTATCTACCTGAGGTGGCAAGAAAAAACACATTTTGGATGTCTTTTTGTTAAATAAAAAAGAAGAAAATCTACATTAAAATTTATAAAAGATACAATTTCTAAACAGAACGATCGCCTCCACTATGCCGCGTCACATAAGTCTACCTACCTCTCATTAAAATTAATGGATATGGGCAAATATTATATTTAGTTTGTTATAATAGTTAAAAGCAGAATATTCGTTGAATACTGTTGTTACCATTGTTTCTAAGCCCTTAGGTGACAGGCGGATTCTGACTGAGAAATAGACATAGAAATGTAGTTTATTGTATAAACAGATATTGTATTAGAATAATATTTACTCATACATTTTTGAGAGTTTATTTATTTATTTATTTATTTATTTATTTTAAAATTACGATAAGTTATGTATAATGGTCGGTCTCTAAGTAAATAGAAGATAGTGCGACCTGTAATTTGAATATGTTCTAAATTTCGTTTAAGTTTAGATTTTTTAATGTCAGGCGGAGTGTAGTCATATGCCGAGCTACAAATAAAAAAAAACTTGTCCGTAACTAAAAAAACAGACCTTGTATTATATATACCTCAATCATGGGCGCTCTTATACAAAATACAGCTTCATTTCTTTTTACCAGAATTCTCATCTAACGTAAATAATAGTAATAAAGTCCGTTAAATTAATATGAAATAAACCCAACATAATGTAGAAGCTAACTTTATTAAACAGACAAAACTTTTAATCCGCTGAATCCGTTGAAAGTTACAGATGTCAGTACAGTTGCGAGAGCAGTGTTGCAATAATGTTTAAACCCTCAAAACTTCCTTTGAAATATTTCATATATACCAAACAAGGTGTATGTGGTGACAGCTATGTTTTTTGGATAATATAGATAATTTTAGTTGACACGTGTTTTTGGAAAACTTTGATATGCTTCGTTGTTTTTTAATTAATTTTAAAAAATTACGATTCTAATGTAGTAATCGTTATGATCGGGACGGAGTTAAACCATCGTCAGACAACACAAAACTATATCCTTGTCAAATGAGAAACAATAAATACATCTAATTAAAGTGATATATCGAAATATCGATTTAACATACTTGTAATATATTTTTTTAGGACCTTCCCCATTATATTTCATATTTTACGCAATAAAGATGAATTTAAAAAAGCATCCGCTAAAATTATGTTAAAATTTAACGTTTAACACGTAAATCTAGTGTTCTAGCGTATGATAAATTTGCACAATACGTGTTTAAAGCTAGTTTCAAGTATTTGGCACACTAGATGCGGTCAATGAAACGCAGATTGCATTATGTATGAAAAACTGCCCAAGTAAAAGTAAAGCAGGATTGTTATTTAATGCTGTCATCAATTTTTTTAAATAAAATTCCTCACGTCTCATTCTATACGCATTTTAACCATTTTACCTTGATAAAACACTGTATACAAAGAAGTATAATAAAGCAATTTTTTGAAAATTGCAGAACTCCGGAATGTCGTCTATCACCAGAATAAAGCTCCCTAGCTTTATGAAAAGAAGCCTTTTCGAGACAATTTACGTACTATAAAATATAAAACCTACAAATATAAAATACAGTGATATTATACTCTTTATATTATACGTGTATGTACCAATATTTAAAAAAATATTACATGCTCTATGCCGATACTTTGTAAAATTCCAATACCGAAATGAAAGTACAATAAATCAAATATCGGAGACACTTTCAGAATTGAAAATTCATAGATACATTTCGGAAGCGAAATAACCAATCAAAGGAAAAAATCCTAAATGTCGTTGGTGTTATAAAGCTATAAAAATGTCAAACAATAACGACCTTTTAGAAAGGGGAAAGAATGACAAGAAAGTGAACGATAAATTTGTATAAAAATAGTGTTCTATTTTTAAAAGTTTGTATTTTGTTTTAATTAACCGATTGAAATTAACGCTTGAATCGCGCGATCGAGGGTGGACTTAGAATCTATATCTAGAAGCAGCGCCATTTTGTGACATTCATCTTAGTCCACATCCTTACACATCTTTTTAGATTCATTTAAATCCATAATTTTCTTCTAATCTTTAATTGAGCTTTCTTTTTCTTTACTTTTTATTAATATTAAGTAGGTGCTATTTCGAGTTTAATATTTAGGGACACTACAACCCTATCCTCTTAGGACATTAGGCTTTGTTTCTTAAATGAAAATGAAAGTTTCAGTTAGAGAGGGGGAATTGGGAGGGGTGCGCAAGGGAAAAGTCGGCCATCTAAAGGGTCTACACAAACAAACACACTTGCATACAAATGGCCTAATTATAGCTACGACAAAATCAGGTCCCCAATCACATTTTTGATATCGATTTCAACTTGTGAATAAACGGAAATGAACTTTAACATACTAATTTGATTTTAAGTATTACCCTTTAAGTATTTTTTAACTTAACACTAACATGGACATGGGGTCTCACAGACTCATTTTTCACTAATTATTAATCTAATGATTAAAATGTTGTTTGAGATGCATGTATCTTTAATAAAAAGATTACAAGTAGTCATAATCAACTTTTGTTGAAAGATTTTTTTTTTCAAACTATTTTAAAGCTACCCGTAGACGTTCGATTGCAAGGGAGCGCGGGAAGTGTATGATTCTCGTAATTGTAAAGTACGAAAGGTCTGTGAGACCCCATGTCCAGACTTAAAGGTTAATTATGTTGGCCACTGTGGCCTATCAGTTAAGCGGGCGCCCGTCGATCCCGGTCGAAACAAATATTTATAATATGAAATATGAAAGCTGGGCTGCCTCGTGTCTGAAGAGAATTGTGGATGTGAGGAAAGCGAGGGAGTTGTGTCAGGATCGTGGCAAGTGGCGTTCCGTTGTCTCTGCCTCTCCTTGTAGGAAAAAGGCGTGACAATTGATGAATATGATATTATAAAAATATTACTTCTTTCGGGTCTGGTTGTTATATCATGTTTATGTTGTCCTTGTCCTGATATTCATAGCACACGAAACAGTCAAAGGCAGGTGACGAATGAAATTTTCAAAGCATAAAATATTAAAGCTCTTATCTATTTTCTCGAGTCCTCGTAACATTACAATGAGAACTGTAGGTGGTTTTCCGGTTTTCATGCGGTTCCCATCTGTTTTAAAGTTTGAATAATAGAGAAGCGAGAGGCATGGTAGCACTAGTCATTATTTCATTTCACGGCCACACGTCTCAATGTACCTGTTGTACATACTTGGAATAGTATAGACCCACGGTTGTTTTTACAAAAGCTTAATAAGCAAAATTATACGTAATATTCCAGAGAATGAGGATCTCTGTGAAACGTGTGTAGGTATTGGAACGATGTTCCTTGTAGTATGTAACACACGATTTTGCTGATTTCATTTATTTGCTGAATAAGAGTTAGGCCGAAATGTATAAGATTTCAACCGTCACAAAGTATGTATCATATAAAATAAAGTATAAAACAAATATTTAATATAGCTACTTTTAATTAAATACTCTTAAACATTGTTAATTTATTTCTTTTGTGTTTGTTATTTAGTACATAATATATAGGTGTTCTTACCAGGTGTCCCACCACACCTCTCGTTCTTTTTGTTCATAAATATTTATTAATAAAATAGTTATACAGGGTGTAAAAAAGACATATAGCAATTCCCTTAACCCCGAGTTATTCAACCAATATTTTTAAGTTATAATTTTTGTTGGTGGCTTGTGAGCCGTCGTGGTCTAGCAGTAATGGATGAATTTGACAAGCGACGAGACGTGTTCAAACCTAGCTAAATCCTGACCGATATCAATGTAACTATTATGTGTTAGATGCACTCTGGTCGCTTAGTGCTTGTGATACGCTAACTTAGTTCAGGCATGAAAAAAAAAATGTAAAATCAGTTATGATTTATGTGACCACGACATCAGCCGTATATCAATCGTTGCATTCGCATGACTTGTTTTACACAAAAATAGATTAATATTCTCAACAAAAAGTAATACTGTATCAGTAAAACATCCTGTATATGCTACTTGGTAATATATTATATTATATTAATATATTCTATAATATGTACGTAATAGAAATTAATTTTGAGAAATATTTGTTCTAAACCTGGGTGTTATAATATGTTTGTGTTGTATTTATTCTGATACCCCTACGGGTACTGTACAGGGTATTCTATTGTGGGGTCAGGGCATTGTTTAGGCGTATAGTCTTCGAACAGTTGAATACGTTATTGTTATGTTTCTTCGTATTCCTCTTATATAATATGTTATGATAGAAAGGCTATTGGCTATTAATATCATCAAAATTTATTCAAACAATAAAAAAAAATTTGTTCTTATTAATCATGTAGAACCAGAGTAGTCCTTGAAACGGGTCAGGAAATTGCGTTGAATGAAGGGGTCATCATTTTTATGCTTCAACGCTACAGCTGAAACAGTTTAATTTCAGTGGAAACGTCTAAATATTCAGCTGCTGTATTTTATTTTTCTGAAATACCTACGAATATGTATTTCGTTTTTTTATTTTTCGTAAGAGAATCCCTAAATGGACGACAGACTAACCATCTTATTACTCTTTTATTAGGTTTTTTTTACTGTATTTCGGCATATGACAACATTCCGCCTGATGTAAAACTGCACCCTAGTTAATTAACGGAAACAGCTGCAACCATAAAAAAATTTGAAGAAGTCGCTATGCCGGCTTGAGGAGATGAATATGCACCATCCAGGTTGACAGTGCACACTCCTCTCTTTATACTTGGCTACTTTCAAAATGATGCCGAAACGCGAGAAAGGTCACTTCGCGGGTGTTACATTAGAAAGTGGTGGTACTACCCCAGGACGTCAGAATGGACTATTAACCATAATCAGTCTACTTACCACTCTCTTACGAGTACCACAAATTTTATATGCTTTGCACGAAAACATAATAATTTTTTAAAGCAAATTTATTTTGCGTAACATAAAATCACTCTCAAAGCATAAATTTGAACGATATCTTCAAATTAGGGGTCAAGCTTCTGAAAATTTATTACTAGGTAATCAAGATTATTCGCTTTGTAAATGGACGTAATTTTATTAGAAATTGTATTATTAATATTTGAATCAGATCTTATTATGATTAGAAAGCCGGTGCAATGAAATAAAAACTGGATAATTTATAATTGAACGCGGAACTGAAGAAAAATATATTATCCGAATTTACTCGTATAATGTACTATAAAACCTATTAGTATTCTACTACACACAACTTATCGCCAGTAGCCGAAACGACATCTTTCATATACATAAAGTAATGTGGAAGTAACTCTGTCTGTTTGTTAACTTTTAACGTTTAAACCGCTGAACAGATTTCGATAAAATTAGCTAAGGAATTGCATGCTGAGGAACGACATAGGCTACCATTAGCTTAAAAAACAGAACTGAAGAAAGTGAAATAGGGTGTAAAAGTATGTATGCAGAACCCATCATCTATCTATTTATTCTAATATCTAAAAATAACTGTTTCTTTGTTTGTCTGTTTACCCCATATGCGTTGGGGAACTACTAGTGCTACTTGAAAAAATATTTCTGCGTTAGATAGCGCGTTTATTGAGGAAGATTTTATGTTTTTTTTATTAACGTGGGTGAAACCGGCGGCACAGCTATTTTATCTCTATAAAAGGTTCCCTCGGGGTGGAAAGGGAATGTTAATCGCATAGTATTAATTATACCCATACGAAGTTGCAGGCAACCGATATCATTGTGTATAAAGGTCAGTCTATATAACGTTTCATTTGTAATATATGAAACTGACACAAGGAAGATAGTACTCTCTGGCGCAGGCCTGGCCAACCCAAATGGTCTCGCGGGCCACTTTGTATAGATATAATGTTACAGCGGAGCGCACTTTGAGTAAACTAGCTCTTAAAAAATGTAATACAAACACAGAATGAATAAAATTTTTATTTAATATAATGAGTTTTCGATATCAAAATATTTTTAATTCCGTTTGATCATAGCGCGGATATGTATAAAAATATCAAACGGAATAAGAACTGAACTCATAATGATAATGGAGCCGGGCCGCGTTTTTGTCAGGTCTGCTCTAACGATAGTGAACTGACACATGCACGAAAAGTCATATAAGTGAAGTGAAGATTTTCAACACGAATAGTTCTTTAGTACCTATGACCACATTTAAACCTAGATTGCGATCCATGAGCGGAAAAAACTGCTAGCGCAGAGAAATGTCTACAAATCACTCCTCCACTATGCCGGCTGGGAATTTTGTTTAGGTTGTAACATAGAGATATATACTAGAGGAGCAAACCTCATACATCGAACATGAAAAAAGCCGCTTCTAATGATTTGACAATGTTGCCGTCAAGTCAAATACTTACTGACAGAAAACCTAAAAGTGACTGCGGTCATCTTTTCTTGCAGTCACATTGGGAGTGTTATTGCTTATATAGTTGTATATATCAATAGTTTGTAAGAGTTCTACAAGTATTACCTGACTACTATAGAAAAAGTCGAATTGTTAAAAGTTATTTCTGGCGTGAAAGCATTTATTTCAGGTTATCTTATTTTAATTTTGTTTCTCGTTCGGTTCGTTTCTTTGTGTTTGCTTTACTTTTTGTTCAAGAAAATAAAGCGAGGGTGAATTTATTAGTTTTATCAGATAACACCTCCAGGGTTTCCTTTCATAAACTAGCATAATTAAATATTCGTAAGTGCACCTTGGGCTTATGTCGGAGTGGTAGGCAGACTGATGATGGTTATTAGCTTACTTTGCCGTCCTGGGGTAGTACCACCACTTTCGAATCCTCACACCCGTGAGGTGATATATAGACGCGTTTCAGGATCTGTTTAGAAGTACCCAGGCATAACGAGAGGATTGTGCACTGTCAATCTACTTACAGTGCATTACTTATTACACAGCCACTTTATGAAATGATATATAAAATAAATATTTTATTGAATATTCACACAGGACATGTTAAAACATTAAAATAAGTTGTAATTTATTGGAGCTCATTCCATTTCGATCTTGTTTACTTGTTTATCAAAGTGGTTTTCTTTCTGTTGAATATAAAAATGTCTCATATATTTTGCTTACAGAAATAATGTCGGAATTTTTTTTATTTTTTAACTAATAGTAGTCCGTAATAATATGGCAAATACTTTACTATTAATAATAATATATTTTCTATTAATTTATTTGTGGATTAAAAGTTTTTTTAGTTTGGCTTCACCTACTGCCAGTTGAATACGATAAAAATACACATCGCGTAAGCCTACACGACAACTTCTGCGCATATACTACGTTTATACGCGTCAAGGAATCCCCAGCATTACGATTACGAGTAAACCATTTATTATTTATTCAAGCAATTTGGTTTAAAATGATTAACATTCTTGCAAAATTTTGATAATAAAAATAAAATATGTGTCGCCATTGTTTAGGTAGTTCGCCTCCACGATCGCCCTAATTATACGGGTCGTCGCCCTCAAGAGGGACGCTCCGATTATTGTTTAGTTCAAACCACCGCGGTTAGCACTGTGGCGGACCGCCATCCAGACCACGAAAGGTAAAAAACTGGACCACCAAATTTTTTTTCAATATTATAATATTAAGACACAAGTAACCCTAAAGCTAATATTCAATAAAACAATAAAAAATGCTAAATTTTTCCTTCTGGTTTTCCGTTAATTTATTTGGTCTTTTTATATATTAGGACTTCACAAAAAATTTAACCGATCCCTGTTGACTCAAATATTTTACGTATTTTTAACGAAATTGAAACCAATATTCTATAATATATTTTGTTTGAATTGTACGTGTTTATCACGATGTGATGCAATATTAATTCAATTTTATTACCTAAGTTGCAAATACAGTCGGTAAATGCAATAAAATAAAATACCTGAGCGTTTGAGAAATGAAACTCTTATGCAGAGATAAGCGAAAATGGCTGACTCCCAACAGAAAACAAAATATCTATATGATACAATTAATCTATTTTTTTTTATTGTAGCTCGGCACGTGACAACATTCCGCCTGATGTAAAGCTAGAGTGCGGTACATGAATAGAAACAACTCCTACTACAGAGAAACCTGTGCGGGTAGCAGTCACCTCCACTATGCCGGCTTGAGGAGACGAGCATGTACCATCTTAGATTGACAGTGCACACTCCTCTCGTTATACCTGCCCACTTTCAAACTATTCCCGAAACGCGACAAAGTCACTTCACGGGTGTTACATTACCCCAGGACGGCAGACTGGACAAATAACCATCATCAGTCTGCCTACCACTCTTTTTTTAAAAATATTTATTTAAGAAAATAAACTGTATAAAACTGTATACTATTATATATGCTTGCAGATTATTACGATAGCGCTCACTGAAATTAGTTTTCCGTTTTGGGATTGACGACAAAAATTTTGATCTTTTTTTTCACATTTTTTAATTTTATACGTATTTAAAATATTAATTTAAAAAAAACGATAATTCATAAATATATTTATAAATAGATGGTTTTCATCATAATTGAATGAACCTAAATTGTAGGTAACTTGATCCTCGGACGTTAGATCCTGTAACTAAATTATACGGGATATTATTAGTACCTCTAATGACTACCTGTTAAACCGTTGCAAATGTATATAAATATATACAATTCGATGGCTTAGGTGACTCAGTGATTAGCGTTTAAAATAAAATACTAGGCACTAAAACGCCTTTGAGGTTTTAATTTCAAAAGTAAATAGAAAAAGGAAGGAAAAATAAATAAAATTTATATTTTCTTTATACATGGCCGTTGATCCCGTGATGTACTTGACATGCGAAATAAAAAAGGAATCGGTAATTTAATTTATACAGTTGAATACCCGTCCCTTTGGTTAAGGAATAAAACAAAGCAATAATAATATAATAGGTTTCTAATCGTACATCAACGATCGTAACCCACGCTATTAAGTAGACAATAAGTTACTAAATACTCAGCTTCTCCCTCGAGAATTGCTTCTATCGAAAGATTTCTCAGCAATTAAGCACAATCTGATCCGAATAGAGGGTTGTAAAAGGATTAACCCTACGACAAAGCATCGACCTATTCGTAGTCTGTATGGTTGTATGTGCTCTAGAGACTAGCTCTGACGTTGGGCGTGACGGATCACTACTACACTTTACGAGTTCATGAAAAGCGTGCTTTAAATATTTTAACCATGAAGCGATTTCGAACTTAAAACAGGTTAAGTGTCACTTTAAGACTTGAGGACACCGTAACCGTATCTTAGTGCAGGTGTATACTTTATTCCCCGGAGACGGGCGTTTTATGTTTTATTTATTACAGTCGAAAGGCAAGCCAACGTACCTATAATATTCGTCATGAATACCTCTCGATTAATAGCATTTTTATAGTAGATCAGCATATGACCACACTCCAACTAGAGCTAAAGTGCGAAAACAACCAAAGATTTCTCTCCGAGAAGATCCGCAGACATCGCTCGCCTCCACTATGGGTAGCTTGAAGAGATGTGTACGCGCCAAATGTGCACCGACCAGGTTGACAGTGCATACTCCTCTCGTTATAACCGATTAGACTAGGCTGATAACCATTAATGCGATTTATAGTGGGCCGTTCAGAATCACAAACATAGGTTATACTATTCCGTAAACTATTTTTGAAGATAATAAAAATCCGAGCACATTACCAATATTTTTTATAATATATTATAATATAGAATTTATATAATCATTGTCAATATCTGAAGTAAACATAGCACTGCTTTCATGAACGTATTCTGAAAAGCAATAATAATAAATTTTTTCATGATCAAAGCCCGGTCCAATTGCCAAATTGCACTGCTTATTGACTTTTAGGTCGCGTTATTTGACATTGACCTATACTTTATATTAAATTTATATGCGAATAAAAAATTATAGGTATCTTATAACTATAGCTATCTCTTAATGCGCTACTTTCGTTCGACATTACTAAAATGTTCACCGAAGAAACAAGTCTATAAAACAAAATGTCTCTATTTGCCTTTATTACTCTGAAATTCTTTTAGTTGCTCTATTATTTTTTATTTTATTACAACTTCAATGTTGTTTACAATTAACTTTAAACGTAATACTATAATAAAATATTTAATTTTGAAAATAATCTCTAACCACACTATGTCGGTGCGGTGCGGCGCGGCTTTAACCCTTCTAACCGCACGCCCGGAGTGCGACGCGCACCTATCAGCGACTTTGTGTTTTATCTGTTGTTCTGTGTCGTAACGCCATCGTATCACAAACTATAACCGTCCTTATCTTTTTTAGAAATCTTAAACCGCGCCGTGCCGCGCCGCATCGCATCTTTATAGTACAATTGCATGACGTACGACATCGAGACATACAGAGATAGACGTCTCTATAGGCGCATGCGTTGAATTACGCGTAACTGTCTTTTTCAAACATTGAAATATTAATGTACAACTACGTACCACAGTGTAGGGACATAGTGATAGTTTTATTTTTTACATAGAGAGTGCTTATATGTATAAAAAATATTATCAGCAAGACTTCTTCTTACATTATTGTTAGTTATAAGGTTACACGCGATATTGTTTACATACGTCAATCACAATACCATAATAGGTAATGTTTAGTTTAACTAAGTAAATAATAACATCAAAATCAAACAATTTAATAATTTCTTTGTGCGAACGTAATATTATAACTATTAACGACCCACAACTTTATTTAAAAATAGACGTTATATAAAATTGATCTGTAAGAAACGAGCAATAACTTATCTTAATTAATATAATCATATATAATCAAATTATATTCTTGAAGTAAACATAAATCCTTTTTACGACATGGAATTTTCCAAATTCTGATTATATTTTATCTTAGATAGAGTTTTTATTGGAAATTGAGAATGATTACCGTCTGCCCTGCGTAACCTTTAATACATATAAACCCTTTCATTGATTTTACATTTAAAATATATTAGATGTTTAATAATATGCAGGATATTAAAAAGACACCCACGCACTGCAATATGCAAACACTAACGAGATCTCATAATAATAGTGGGCGACCTTGAACAAAATACGAAAATCGATTTGCGGTTTCAAACAATGATATTGTAATAATGTGAATTCAGTTGTGGTTGCTCTCACTGAAATCCAATTTTGAATTAAAATATCAAATGTTTGTTATTTGCCTATAAAATGTATGTTATTTCAATTAAGAGATGGATTTTAGGAATCAGACTTTTTATTATGAATTAGAAATAATCGTTTCTACTTATGAAAGTTACACATTACAACAATTAGTGTTGCACTGATCTATGCAGAAACGTGTGACATCAATAATTATCTTACTCACGCTTTCTTAATTATAAAAATTCCTTAAGTCTGCTTTCTTGGCACTACTTACTATTAAGGGAAGTCTAGCTTCCCTAAGGTCGTCTTATAGCACCTCACATGCCTTAACAGTAAGACGACCTTAGTATATCATCAAAGTTAAATCAAGATTGAGTTACCGGTCCAAAATTATTTGGTATTATTATTTGATTTGGCGACTGATTCCAATACCTTTTAAACATATCAAGTATTATACATCGACAAAAAGCAAACATTTGCTTAGGGTCCTATGTTAGAAGTTTGTGTTGTCCTCGTCCTGATAGCTATAGTACAGGCCCTGGGTATCCTAGTTTGGGATCAAAGCATTGCATATACTCGTATATCTATTTTATTATAAACAATAAACCACAATCGTTAAAAGGAAATAGTTTATAATACGGAATAAACATAACATTATTTCCTTATATTATACAAAGATAAAGCAATACAGCATATTGACCTAAATGCTATTTTAAAATCCATGACTTTAAAATAGGTACTGAATGAATAATCAAACAACAACCGTGCATGCATCTACTATAAATGTCAAACATTAAATGAATAATGATTTTGCCTAGAGACCAGTCACTGAACGATTACATCTAATTTTCTTTGTATGGCGAACCTTGTAAATATTTGATTACGTTAAATGGGATACATTGTGGTATTCTTGTGTATATTCAATCAAAATTTCCAATATTGTGCGACTTTTGGATTTGTAAGACTCTTGAATAAATAGTGAACAATTTAAGCGGTTCAGAATAGAGTGGAACAAAAGCGGTCGGTGCGGAGAACAAACACACTCTAATCGCGTTGACAGAACGCCGCGCTTTTGCTAAAACACCAAATGCCAACGCGCATATTCATACATATATTTGTATGAATAAATGCAACTTTAGCAAATCCTATTTAAATCAAGATTTAATTAAGATAGTTAAATTTGCATGAAAGCTGGGGTGCATAGTGCCCATAACCGTCGGGCGTGCATGAAGAGAATTGTGGATGTGAATGAAGCGAAGGTGTTGTGTCAGGATCGTGGTAAGTGGCGTTCCGTAGTCTCTGCCTATCCCTGTTGGAAAAAGGCGTGACAATTGTATTGTATTGTAAGTTTAAAATATACCTAAAAGTTTTGTTTTATGTTATAATATATGTAATTTATATTATATTGAATTATGAATAATATTCTTTTATCAGCTACTAGCGTTTGATCCTTAAATTAAAATATTTGAAATATTTATAATCATTTGTTCAGATAATCTACAAAGGACGCCTCTCAACGCTCACATAGGATTATTTGAAAGGGCACCGTCAAACAACTTATACGATTACTTATTCATCCATTACTTTAATATTTATAATATAAGAAAAGAAAAAATCCAGATTTGCACACCTCCCACATCGCTTTAACTATATTATACACTACATCAAAAGATTTATTTTATATTTAAATTTTCTAAGGAAATATTTGCAAATATTTTCTCTTCAATTATATTAAGCAATTTTTTCTCCCATGGAAAAACAAATAGTGATATTGTTGCGTAAAAAAAAAGTTTACATACGAATCGCACATTCTAAATTGACAAGTTTCAATATTTGCTATCTATATTTTATCGGTATAACCGCCTAGTCGGCATAGCGGAGGGGACTTCTGTCTCTAGATATTTCTCTTCGATAGCAATTGTTTCTGTTCGTTTCCATTTTCATGGACCGCAATCTGGCTATACTATGGCGGAGAGGTACTATACGCTCGAGATACAAGAGCCTAGTTTTGCAAGGCCAGTAAGATAGTAAACTATTTCTGGCTACATTTGTACAGAGCTAACTTCATTCTGGGCTAGCTAGCTAGGAACCAACGTCTTAGACCAAAAAATTTTAATACGATGGTGTTCTGTTTTTATTTTTAACTATACTGGCTTGCAAAACTGCCCTCGTGTATTCCACGCATGAGGTATTTTCGATTAAATCGTATCAATTTAATAATTTAACCTCGTATCTTTGAACATAGAAATAAGAACTAATCATAGTTTGACTACGAATTTCGTAGCATAGTCGTAGCGAAATGCACACTCATCATTTATTAAAATCTCAAATTTTCATTCAAATTATTGTTGTATATATTTATTGTAATTTAATATGAAGATCTACGGTACGGAAGATGAAGAATATGAAGATATACGGTTACAATGTAGAAAAAATACTATAACTTATTATCATTTCATTTAATTACATTAATTATTTTAAATCCAAAAATCAGATCATTTTCATACGTATTGATATGAAAATGACGCACTAAAAGCATTTAACCTTCAATCAACAATGACATTATTTATAGTTCCATAACATCCAATTAATGCCCACTTGTATTGTGTACAATACACGATACAACATATTGTGTACAAAACACACTGTATCTGCAGCACTTACAAATTACAACTGCTACCGGCTATTGTATGTCTGCAGGCAGCAGTCACCACCGCTATGCTGGGTGGCCAGACGAATACGCACCACGTTACATCCAACAATTATCTGCCTGCCCCTTTTACAGATATTATTTTAAGGCGGCATAGTGGACACGACTGCTGATGCAGATCTCTTTCAGTGACAGCAGTCGTTTCCACTCATGAATCGCACTCTCACTAAACATCAATCAAGGTTCGTCATAAAATAAAAATAAAACAACAGAAACCGAATCATTTATAAAACAAGGAGTAAAGATTAGTTCGGTTCTTTAATGCTTAACGTTCAGCCAATGCTTTCACAAAATTAATTGACAAAATTGTGAAAGGTAAGCGAATATTATGCTTATCTGTTATCGTTATTCCAATGAAAATTTAAATTGAATTATGGTTTAATTAAATAAACATTTAGGAAATATTTTGTGTGGACTTTCAGGAAGCAAAATTCTTGAAGGTTTAAGACTACCAAAGAGTTGGTTAAGTGCTCGGTGACTACTACTTTAAATTAAAATGAATATTGAACGTAATCTTATGATTTATAGAGAACAATACAGATAATACGTGTAGATATATACTGAGAGCTTGGAGCGGAATCCAACTCCATATGTGTTATTATGAGATTAGCCTTCCCATTTCATACCTAGAAAACCTTTTATCTAGGAAACCAAAAATAAAAAGGCTCAAAAACGCCACTATCTACCACAAAAATATTTTTTCAAATTCGACTGGAAGATCCGAATCCATATAGGACAAACAAACATATATTTTTATAAAATATTCTATATAATTTAGATGACAAAAATGCTGAATTAAACCGACTGTGGCTGATTAACTTGTTACTAGGTAATTGAAAAAGAAACACGGATAATAATTTCTTTTAATTTTATCTAGTTAGTTTGTTGTAAATAAAGTTAATTGTTTTTAACGTTTTTTTTATATATTCAGATCGATTTCATTCTTTCACGGATTTTTAAGAAGAATGCAACTATAAACTTCGTTATTCCATTAAATGATAATCATTTATTATTATTGTGAGGGCAGACGTCATAAAATTATACCAAATAATTAAATTACATCTGTTTTATTTACCTTAATTAATAAAGGCGTGTAAATGACATAAAAAATAGCTACCACATTTAAGGAAACAACAGGCTGTTCTAATTTTGGATAACTGATGAATAACTGTCTAAAAAAGGCAAATTCTGTCGTGCCCCAGAGTTGCGTGTTTGGTAGCCGTGAACGCATTTTTTGGTGGCACCGTGATTCTTCGGCCGTCAATTTAGGTGCGACATTTGTGAAAATCACTAAATAATATAGTAAATATTCAATTATTTAATTAATTTGTTTATTATTTAAATAATCTGTCTTTAAGATACAATAACTTTAAAATATGATATGTCTATTACTGCACTAATTATTATTAAGTTAAAATGTTTAAATCAAACTATAATAATACATGAGTACCTGAAATAACATTACGATAAAATAGTTTAAAAGAAAAACGCGGGAAAACTTGAGAGAGAGTGCAGGAGTGTTGAATATTCCGTTAATGTTTATTCTGGATAATTATTGAAAATTTACATTTAAATAAAAGTTACAAAGCACAGCGTTTAATAAAAAAAAAGTTTAGTTTATTATTGTTATTTGTTAAATGAAATATAAAGTTTTCAGTAAGAAATAAAAGTTTTCGGTGACTTACCTTTGGTGAAAGAAGCTGCAATTCTTATGTAAAGTTTTAAAATAATAACGGGACTACTTCGGAAAAAAGGAAATTGTTACTAGAGTGGTAATATAACTCTGAAAAAGTACGCGAGGAAGCTACCGAAACTCGAGCAGCGCGCCAGCGTCCGGACGTCGACAGCGACTGAGAACGCTGCTACTCCAGAGAGTGGAAAAGCTATCCGCGTCGCACCCTCCAAGTTACGTAACCAGCGCAGCGCCCCGCTTGCCCCTGTACCCTCCGCCCAAGGAAAAGATGAATGAGTAAAGTTTGGTAGCGGACGTGGGATCGTGAATTCGTATCGGCTCGTTACATAAAGCTCCAATCAGAGACCCTAAGAACTTACAACACTGCAACAATTATGCCTTCCAAATAACTCGCTATACAATAATGGCTCTGGATACAACATTAGGGCCTGTAGCGGTGGTTCGTTGTTCTTAAGGGGTGCTATATTGACAGAGAAGTTCAACAACATTTACAGGCATTCAGGGGAGCCTACGCATTACGCACATGTTACTGTTTACGGGTCGGTTCGCTTCTATTAATGTTCGAAATATCAAAGTTAAATAGGGTTGAGTGTTTCAAATCGCGCGTTTAGTTTAGTTTCCTCTATCTCTATCCACTATGTGGAGTTTCGGTCGGAATGTCAGACTAGCGCTCGTCAGACCCGAGAGTGAGAAATACCTGCGGCACCTTCCCCAAGGGTCTTGGAATATTATTTTGCGAATAATCAATGAGTTTAATTTGCGAAATGTGGTCTTCATACAAACTTTCATCCCTTATTTTACCCACTTGGGGGATAATTTTGCAACAACGCAAAGCTGAAAGGCGTAATTATTTTTTACAAACAGCCTAAATATGAATTTTCGTATCCCTAAATTAATGATGTGTTCCCCACGCAAACTTTCACCCCCTTTTAATTCTTTAGACACAAGAAAGTCTGTCCTTCCTCATGACGAATTCTATCTCCTTGCTAAATTTTATCGAAATCTGTTCAGCAGTGTATGTGTGAAAAGAAATTAAACAAACAGCGTTACCTACATATTCGATATTATAAGTATAGATATAGATTTTAAATCAATCAACAAAAGTGACTTCTTTTAAATAAAATTATGTTTTATAATTAGGTGTATACAGGGCGGCCGTGGTCTAGCGGTAAGACGCGGGAACTCACGATCCCGTGTTCGAACCTCGCTAAATTCACTCCGGTACCAATGTAACTATGTTATATGTACCTTAGTCGCTCTAGGCACTATTAAAGAGTTATTCGATCAGTCTACCGTTCTGGGGTAGTACCACCACTTTCAAATGTAGCACCCGTGAGAGTGACTATGTCGCATTTCGAAAACAGTTTGAAACTAGCCAGGTATATCGAGAGAAGTGTGCACTGTCAATCTAGACGGTGCATACACGTCTTCACAAGCCAGCATAGCGAAGGCGACTGCGTCCTGTAGATATTTCTCTGTAGTAGCAGTTGCTTCCGTTTATGGACCGTACTTTAGTTTTACATCAGGCGAAATGTCGTCATATGTCAAGCTACAATAAACAACAAAAAAAAAACTGAAAACGCACAAAACAACAACATGATGTTTAAAAATACATATTAATGAATGAAAGAAAACAACTTAGAATATAACATGCAATGTGATCGTTAAAAACATCACAATAATTGAACTAGATATAGGTAAACATGATTGTAGGTTAATAATGAGTGAATTATAGAATTAAATATTTTGAGTTCAAGAAAATTCTGTGAGAAACGTATTAAGATTATGTATTTGTTCCTAAGCGGTATAGTGACGTAAAGCTAGAGCGCGGTCCATGAGTGGAAACAACTGTTACTACAGAAAAACCTGTGCGGGCAGCAGTCGCCAATGCCGGCTTGAGGAGACGAGCATGTACCATTTCGATTGACAATGCACTCTCCTCTCTTTATACCTGGCTACTTTCTAACTGTTCCCGAAACGTGACAAGGTCACTTTACGGGTGTTACATTCGAAAGTCGTGGTGCTACCCCAGGACGGCAGACGGATCATCAGTTTGCCTACCACTCTTTAATAGTGCCTATAGGCACTGAGCGACCAAAGTACATATAACAAAGTTACATTGGTACCGGTCAGAATTAGCGAGGTGCGAACACGGGACTCATCAATCGTGAGTTCACGCGTCTTAACGCTAGACCACGGCCGCTCTAGAATGACAGTGCCCACTCCTCTCGTTATACCTGGCTACTTTTAAACTGTTCCCGAAACGCGACAAGGTCACTTCACGGGTGTTACGTTCGAAAGTGGTGGTACTTGCCTACTGTAATTATTTTAAGAAAAACTTATTATATTGTATAATAGAATTTAATAGAAAATAGATGAGTTCTTTAGGTAATAGGAAATTATATGAGTACTGTGATGGTTTTAACCCAGCCCGTATTACAACTGATCTAGTCGTTTTCGTGATCAGCTTGGAAGTAGCCTTGTATAGAAAGATAATTATGCCCTGCGTGTGATGTAGAGGCGATTGTTGCATCATTGGATGTAGGCATTTCTTTGTGGCGCGTTCTCTTACTCTAGCTTACTACTACGCGAAGTTTATTCACATTTATTTATGTAGAATTGCTAGATATGAATATGAATAAATGATATGAATGATTAATATTTTATTACAGACCAATAGTGGAACAACTACTCCTTGCACTTTAAAATGTCATGTTAGGTCACGCCTCCGCGATGCCGCCTAGACGTGCACGTGCCTGACATTCAAATCGACTGAATAGAGTCCTCTCGTTAAAGTTAGCTACTTCCAAGCCTAAAACCTTCCAAGGTCTCTTCATTAGGATGAGACTAAAATCTCTCCACCATCCGACTACCTACCCCTCTTAAATTTTAGAAGTAATTAAAATTAAAGCTATTGTGAGTAAAGCTGATGTGAATAGAGCGGCCGTGATCTAGCGGTAAGACGCGTGAACTCACGATTGATGAGACCCGTGTTCGAACCTTACTAAATTCTGACCGGTACCGATGTAACTTTGTTATATGTACTTTGGTCGCTCAATGCCTATAGGCACTATTAAAGAGCGGTAAGCAGACTGATGATGGTTATTTGTCCAGTCTGCCGTCCTGGGGTAGACCACCACTTTCGAATGTAACACCCGTGAAGCGACCTTATTGTGTTTCGGGTATAGTTTGAAAGTAGCCAGGTATACCGAGAGGAGTGTGCGTGTGTCAATCTAGATGGTACATGCTCGTCTCCTCTAGCCGGCATAGTGGAGGCGACCGCTGCCCTCACAGGTTTATCTGTAGTAGCAGTTGTTTCCATTCATGGACCGCACTTTAGCTTTACATCAGGCGGAGTGTTGTCACATGCCGAGCTGCCATAAAAAATGTGAATATTTACTTGAAATTTTAAACTTGTAAAAAAAAATTGTGTATTATAACTTAATTATTTTTTTCGATGTTTTACATTATTTTAAATAAGTTTAAAAAATTATTATGGATTCTATATTCACAAATAACTGTCATTTTTAATTTCAAAAAGCCTTAAATACCTACCTATAATTCAATCAAAAATAAGAGAACAATAATACTATATTATATTGTTCTTGTATCGCTAATAAACGAAGGCTGCATTGTCCAACATAATACTCATTACGAGATGGGAAACAGTGATTATTATGATTGCAAACCCAGGCCTTTTGGGTTACGTTCGACATTCATTTCAGTACTTCCCCGTGATCCTGAATTCGACGCAATAATAATAATATTTCTCTGTAGTAGCAGTTGTTTCCATTCATGGGCCGCACTCTAGCTTTACATCAGGCAGAGTGTTGTCACATGCCGAGCTACAATAATAAAAAAAAAACACAATATTATTATTATCTGGGAAATCGACGGGCAACAGTCGTATGAAAAGTTGTCGCATGTAAAGGATTCAGCTATAAGACGTCCACTGTATCCACAGCTTTCAATCGAGTATTTAACTTCAGCATTGAACAATCCGCATGACGTCATAGGCACGAATTGTAATGGTCGCCCCTCCGAGAAATTGCGTCGCCATTAGACATGGGCCGATGCGCACGGTCCGTCCGATCCGGCCTGTGGATACTTACCTTCCTTTTAAACGTGTATAAAAATATAATAGCTGTTTACCTATATGTATATAATCACATTTTCAGTTCCAGTGTACGGTGGGTAATAGGTGGGACACAATGAGATGTTTTTCGTTCAAGAAGTCTATGAAACAAAGGGCCTGAATATTATTATACGCTGTAATTTAGGTGTATGAAAACTAAACACTACGTATCGTATTATTTATAAGTGAATGGTAAACTCTGTGTTGTTATTTCAGTAAATAAAGGAACTTCACATTTAATGATCATAAAATATTGTAACATTTTTTTTAATTTAACAAAAACGTAATAGTGAATTACACAATGGCCGGTGCAGGATTTGTGCCCACGACCTCTGTCTGCTCTTTACGCATCGTTCTTCCATAGCGTTAGCCACTGTGACCCTGATTGAGTATTATAATCCCAGCGCAAAAAGAGCCCGTAGTAAAATCTCTTAAAACTACTACTGCTTTTTTTGATTTTTATTAGAAGTCTTCCATACCGAGGTAGTATCACATTCAAAAGCATCACCCATGGTGTGAACTAGTCAATATCCATTGCTGTGTGAAATAGCTGACAATAATCATCCTTATATTATGTACGATTACACGGGCAACTACATAATTTGTATCTGCTTCCCGAAGGCCAGCTGGAAGAGAATGCCTTGCGGCATTAAGCTCGCCTTTTGTTGAATAACAATAAAGTTTTTAAATAAAAAAAAATAAAAATAATTTTGGGTTATATTGGTTTACTGTTATCCCAATGTAACAATTGTTGCTGGATATGCCGCCACTACGTATTGCGCAATTTAGAGCATTTTTAACAAACTAGGCATTATAATTAACAATTAAAAGCAACATTATCCCCATGTTCAATTGTTCGCGCGGAGACGTTGTACCAAACCCAGCGGCAGGTCCCCTTACGGGAAAAATTGGAAAATTTCTATCCCTGTATTCGCTAAATTGTTCGCCTAAAATCAGATAGATGGCGCACTGAAACACAAATCATATACTCCGGCGAATGTGTAATACGTTGAAATGTATAACCTGAAAGCAAGCTAGCTGTCTTTTCTCGATCATACTTCCATCTCGCTCTTCCTCACGGATTGTTACATAAGGCGAGAGCGTGAGCTATTAACTCGATAAGCACTGGGCACCGCCAGCTAGCAAGTAATACATAATAATCACGAGTTTAAATAAAACAAAGAAGTGCTTTAGTTTTTATTTATTGAATACCAAAACATAAAGACTAAATTACATTATAACATTTCATATTTATAATGATCAAAACACAATAAAAGCTCACCGCAGTGATATCAATAGCAGCTTAAATAGGCTGAATCCTATGTGAATGCATGTATTGCTGGCTACTTAATAGATAGTATGGAGATAACTAGAGAAACAAAGTACCCTAATGTTTATCGAAGACAATTAGGCATTCTCATAGTAATTACATTAACTGTTATTTATTTACTGGGAAGACTACCTTCAATTTACGGAAAATGAAGTTTTCACTGACAGAAGATTTGAAGTAGAAATCTTTGAATCCCTACTCCTACAATTGCATATTTAGATTTGACAGGAATTTCTTTCCTTTTTTCTAAGTAACCCAATGTTTCGTCTATCGTCATCGGAACTGATCAAACGTAAAACGACATTACGCAAGATCGTAGTAGGCCCCTAGCTCAGTATGATGAGAGGGCGACACAGTGATGCGATCAAAAAATAAATATTTAAATACAGAAAAAACAGTGGCGGACTAAGGCTAAAGCGAGCCCTAGGCAACATTGTAATTCCGGGCCTATTTTTCAGTCATACATTGTTGTACATTGCGTTTCGTAAAAACCTAATTTTCGGGCCCTAAAAATTACGGGCTCTAGGCACGTGCCTAGGTTGCCTAGGCCTTAGTCCGCCCTTGAGAAAGAATTAAATTTCATATCAAGAAACACATCAAGGTACGAAACATTTACTAAATTTTTCTCACTAATTTTAAGTACAATTTAATAATTTTTAAAATATATATTTTTATAAAATCTAACACTAAGTTTGGGATAAAATGAATTTTATATTAAGCTCAAAAGATTTACATGTCCATGTAATGCATTAATAATATGAGAAGAAAATCCTTTTTACGCATCTTATGTAAGTGTATAAGGTGTATTACACATTACACATATTGGCTGACTAGAAAGGATAGACTTACAACAAGAATTAAACGAGATAAAGTAGGGATATTACAAAGAAGCCATATTCACGCACATTTCACTAAATCTACTTTTTTTTAAGATAAAAGCCTACAGACAATACTAAATTAGGCCTGTTTAAAAGTTAAATTAAGAATTTAAGCCTTTCATAAGTTTTTAAACTTTCTCACTAATTTGTTGCCCCATTTGAGCACAATGTTACAATAGTAATTTATTAATAATATTAACACCAATTATTTTATAATAGAAATTCCTTTTTTTGTAACAGCAACAATATTATTCTTAAAATTTTATTCGTCCACACCAATATCAAATCACAATAATTCAATTCAACAATCTATTTGATTATATTTTTATGCAATTGATTTACTACTTACTCAGTCGAACTTTTCATTTCATGATATCAGTACGCAACAATAGATATATATTTAGTATTATCATTCTTTAAAAATATTTTATATTATTTTTTAAAAATAATTCTATTGATGGATTGTAGAAAATAATATAATTCGAACGCTACTTTTTTATAGCTTCTCAATTATTTTTTAATATATCACAAGATAAACCCGTTCTCAAAATGTAATTATAAAAATTATAGTATATTATTAATTTTTAATATATTAATTACACTACATATAAATCTAATAAAGCATAAAAATATGACTCTTACAAACTAAGCTTTCTAAATGCAAATTTCGTATAATGTCACTATGTAACTGCTATTTGTGATAATATATATTTGGTTCTTACGGTCGAAAACTTTAATTTAGGATTCACTTAAAATCAAATGTCCTATATATGTATAAGTTGCTAGTCAATGGAATTGGAATTTTCGACCTTATTGCAAATGAATGTCGTGGGGGAATTCTGGGAAATAGTCCAAAATTAAAATTTACGACTGTAGGTACAGCCAATTCTGAAACAAGACACGATTCGCAAAAGAAGATTAAGCACTTTTTTTAATTATAATTAATGCACCATTAAAAATTAAACGTTCTTTATATAATTAATATTTTAAATTATTAAACTAGCATTAATATTTGTGATAAAATGTATTCAGGAAGACAGTTTGATACCTGCTCGAAATACTTTATTTATTTTTTGAAATTTATTGAATATAAACCATTGTTATAAAATTGTGTTATCGTCCTTTTAAGAATCTGGCTGCGGGCAGCCAGTACGCATATTACAGTAAGGTGTAACCGCACTACAGAAGCGCGGCGTTTAGCGGCGCGACCGAGTTGAATACCGGAGTGTATATGGGTCCGCCGCGCCTCTCAAGTGCGGTTTCCACTTAATGATATTTTGAGTTCAACGAATAACAACTGTCTGTCAATACTGAGTACTAAATTACTGAGCACTATACCGGCGCGGGCGCGGCCATAACAAACATTGTTTCTATTGATTTATATGGCCGCAGATGTTAGTACGGTCACTGGAAATTCCGCGTGAGGTCGCTGAAGACCTCTTTGAGGCCGCGTGGTGCACTTTTCTCGTACGACATTTAATTGAAATTTAAATTGTGCGTTTACAATCTAATACATTAGGTAACGCTGGGGGGACATACATAAACGCATCGTACGTGCGCACGTTGATTCATACCGAAAAAAGCCGGGTTGTTAATTGTGCACAAGCATCGCCTATACGTGCATACGTACGTCGAGCACGTGCTGCGTTTATACGCGTCAAGGAGTCCTTTCCTTAATAGTGTAACACACAGCACTATTCATTACACTAAAATTGTGATGTAAATATGTTTAAAAGGTAACGTTATAGTTATAGTATAAGTGTTTTGCAGTATTTAAGCAAATACGTTGTGCGCGTATATCTTGAGCCAAATACTTATTATAAATTGGTACTACTACTATTAAACTAATTATGAACACAGATATATTGAAATCACCTACTTGATTTTAGCTAAGAAGTGTAATATTCATAATAATATGTATTTTCTCAATTACAGAGATTTGAAAACTTTGGTACCTAATCGCCTTACACTCACTTTGTAATATTTTATACAATTTGTCAAAATTGTAATAAGTACATTATAAAATAATATGTAATCTTATAAAATATTAATTGGTTAATTTTATATTAAAAGAAGATTCTTTATCTATACTTCCTAATAGCAATATATTATATTAGACTTAATTCAGATGAACCACTTTCCGCTCGCATTAGAACCACAAAAACTGGTCGTGTTAAGATCAGTAAATTAGTAAAGAATGTCGTGACATAGAACGTCAGACAGACGACAAACTGTGGTCGGTTTCAACAACTGTCGCAGATGCTAACCGCTGTTTTCTGATTGGAAAGTGGTACGCGTGAGTTAAGTTGCATAGTATACCTTAAATGTACACCGTTGTTTTAATTCGATATACAGACTGTCCCGTCTTGGTTAAAAACTTACATAGCATAAAATTTTAACAATCAAAGGGAAGACTAATAAGAGATGTAGATACATCGTTTTTGCTTTGGACCACACAAAGCGGGACATCTGTATAATTTAATAATAGAAAAAAAATTAAGTATGACACATCGAAAATATGATTAGAATAGTTTTTTTTCACTTTAGAATTTTTTTAAATAATATAATTCTCTTCAGCAATAAACTACATTGCATTTAGTATAACTCATGATCGTTCTCAATTATTAGATCCCTTTTGCCTATCAGAATGTAACGCACTTTCTAATCTATATATAGTTTGATATGTAAACGTCTTGATAGCGTGCAGTGGTCAATTTGTATATAGCAAAAGCTGATAAACATCATGATACTTAAAAATAATAAAATTTCGCGTTGAAATCTCCGATAGGTAAAAGGGATCAAGATTTAATATAATCTAGTTATATAATAACGAATCTTTTCACGTCACAATTTTTTAAAAATCACTCATAACTTTTTTTAAAGTTAAAACGTCACAATAAATAAAACGTACACAAACAACGATAGTCTCAATACTGTTTGTTACCAAACATGAGCGTAAACATATAATATTTCCGAACTTCTCCGCGTTTCACAAATTATTTCAAAGGTTGTCGAATGTAAGAAGTTCATCGCTGTCGTCTCAATCTGTTCTATCCTTGTAACGTTAACAAACACACTTTTTATCTTAAATTTGCGTCCATCGTAATCAAAATAGCAATTTTCAAAACTTATATTTCGAATGTAATATTTGCGCTTTTTTATAACACACACACTGTTAAGTTTATAGAACGTAATATATGGGTTTTAATCCATATTGCAACAGAATAGCCGCCCCACATTTCCTCAAATCAATTTACAACATGAAGTAGGTGGTGGGGTTGGCGCCTCATCCTAGATGGCCGTTTTCCGCAAAGCCGCTGCATCTTGTCTGGTAATGTGAAATGCTTCAGTTTTCAGAAAATCAACGGTTTTGTAAATCGTTTCGTGGTCGACTGATGACAATGATTTACCGTGAGCGACGTCGCGTCGCCTGTCATGGACCACTTCGTTGGGCTAAAATAATAATAAACAATTTATCTATTGCTACAAAAAACCAATCATAAAAGAAATATAATGGAGAATGTCAAACAGAAAAGCTAATAACTATAAATGAGTTAGTATAACGTTTTAATAATTATTATTCCAGTTGTTTTACATCTTTATAAAAATATGACGGCCATGATAGCGTACCAACCATTATTTATGTTTATTTACAAAATATCTGTAATCCCATTTCTGCTCCAATTACGATTTAGTATTAATAATTAATTTAGTTACCTTATCTGATGGCGGTTTATTTATATGTAGATCTAAATCCAAATATTGCAATGTATCAGGTCTTATTTCATTGACCCGAGACAAGGGAATGTGCTAAAAATATAATAACATTATTATAATAATTATTTATATGAAAATGTGTCACTGATGTAGATTTAAATTAAAGTTAAATATCTATACATGTAAAGAATATTATTTTAAGCTGATAATAGTTGAAATAAATACTTACACTCGATGGGCGAGGCTTCAGGGCTCTATCAACAGCAGGCGGATAAAACCACACGTTACAGTAAGCCGGCTGGATAAATTTACACTTATTTATTAAAATTATTATTATTAAATACATAATTATTATTACATACTAACATGGAACAAGCGAGACACGTAAATACTTTTTTTTATATTTGAGCCGACTGGATTTGAACCCGGCCCGGACTTGCCTCGATATGACAAATTTCATGCCAAAACCTATCATAATTTAATTATTTATAGATATAATACTGATTATTCTTCTTATTTATTACTCACGATCGATGAGAACCGTATTATGTGTACTTTGGTCGCACAGTGCATGTGCTACAAGCATTTTAAAAAAGTAATATAACGTCGATATAATTATATAAGTATCTACTTACATTATTAGGCTGAGCAATTTCCTCATCATCATCAGTATGTCTAATATTGAAATGCTGGTTCTTTGGTGGTGAATACATTTTGACTGGGTAACCAGTGTTGATAGTATGACTCCGTCGGCTCGGACGAGAAGCATGAACTTGGCTCAGCACAGTAGTCTAAAATATGACAAAATTTAGTGATGGAGACATCTGAGATAGTACACTGTCGTTCATTATTTATTTTAGTTTGGTTATTTGTAACAAATATCAATCAATAGCCATTAACTGCTTCTGAACGTGTATGTCGGGCAACAGATTCAAAAACATGAAAGTAAACCTAATATATAAAGCATTTCAATGTACATATGAGTGAATAAATTAGATACCGTTACAGTTAATGATATATGCTCGATACTCGATGCTCATGACCTTGTCGCGTTTCGGGGATAGTTCGAAAGTAGCCAGGTATAAGAGAGGAGTGTGCACTGTCAATCTAGATGGTACATGCTCGTCTCCTCGAGCCGGCATAGTGGAGGCGACTGCAGCCTGTAGAGATTTCTCTGTGGTAGCAGTTGTTTCCATTCATGGACCGCACTCTAGCTTTACATCAGGCGGAGTGTTGTCACATGTCGAGCTACATTTAAAAAAATAAGTATGGAAGTTGTGCCTTGTTGATTTTAGTTACATATCCGGTCAATGCCAACCCTATTTCCACATTAACATTGTGTTACTAAATAATGCCATTTTAGTAGATACTTACCAAATTCTGAGCATCTAATGGTTCTTGTAATTTTGGTCCATAAAATGGTTCTCTATAGAGAAAAAAATACATATTAAATTAGTATTGAAAATAAACAATTTGTGGGCATTCCCGATTAGGTAATTGATTTAAATGTTACAAATACTGACCTATGATAATCTCTGCCCATCGTAAATGTCTTTGGTGGTCGTGGTGGAACAGGTGGCCCTACTGGAAATAAAAATATATTGTGTTATATCCTATTTTTAACCGACTTCAAAAGGAGGAGGTTATCAATTCGTTGTGTATTTTTTTAATTCACAAAGTTTTATTTTTCACTGTTAATATTTGTAGTAATTAATAACTTTAAAGTGGACCCCTATATTGTTATTATTTAATATATTGTCTTGAACCTTGGACTAAACATTGACTTAATTAACATAGTCTTAACATTTCTTAACATAAAAATTGACATAGTCTTAATACTAAAGCAAGCCAGACACGCTACGATCTACCAGAGAGGTTACCTGTGTAGGTTTGCCTGCGCAGGTCAACGGAACGTCGCTCGGTAGCGTGTATGGGGACGTTCTGGTGTACCGATGCGGTCTTCAGTTCTTTTTGCAGTGTCACTCAAAAGAATTGATTTCTGATCTTTGCACAGGTTCAAAAAACTGCATGGGTCTATTCCCACACACGTTCCAGTTTAACTACACGGGCATACCTGCACAGGCAGACCTCTCCGGTGGACCATAACGTTTATGGCAGCCATAACTTGTACCACTAGATCGTACTAAGGTTTATAGTTTAAAAAATATTAGCAGTATAGAATTAATTACCTTCGGAGTCGTTTCTCCTATTTGGTTCAATAGTAAGTTTTGTAAATGTTTTTGCCACAGACCAGTCACCTGCAAATATTTCAATCATTGATGTATATATAACTAGATATGCAATAACGTCTCCAATGTGACGCGAGTGTCAGTTAAAGCAATTTTTCCGGGCTATTTTTAGGTATGGTCATGCATTTTAAATTGGAACCCATTCCCTCGACTGTTCCTTACAACATTTGCAATAAAGTTAAGTAGGCGTGACAATCGTTGTTGTTTTTGTTGGAAGTAGCGAAGGAATAACGAGAAGAGTGTGCAGTCAATCTAGATAGAGCATACTCGTCTTCACAAGCCGGCATAGTGGAGGCGACTGTTGCCTGTAGAGATTACTCTGTAGTAGTAGTTGTTTCCGTTCATGAACCGCAGTCTAGCTTAACATCAGACGGAGCGTTGTCATATGCCGAGCTACAATAAAAATGTCGAAATCTCCAAATTGCTCTTACAGTGTATGTTACCGTGTAGGTATTCAATCTTAAGCGATCCCATAATTTTTTTTTTTTTTATTTATATTCTTTATTGTAAGTTTACAAAAGGTGGACTTAAAGCCGTGATAATAACAAAGTATTGTAGCTTATATCAGTATAAATATCGAAACACACTTACCAATGTTATTTTGGCTATTATTAAGTGATTTACATTCATCATCACTTAAATTGGAGTCATTTTCGGAGAACTCAGCGTTGTTGACACGGATCTGCGGTTGACTCGTGTACAATTGAACGGGCTGTTTACCACTTATATCCCTTCTATCAAAACTAAAAGCCCGCTGGGGATCCTGTCAATTAAAAAATATATATATAAACAAATGAATACCTTCATCCTTGCATGTATAGTATAGTCAAATTCTGACCAGTACCAATGTACCAGTGTCTATGATATAATACAGGCACAATTTTTTTTTATTGTAGCTCGGCATGTGACAACATCAACGGCACGATTCAAAAATTGGTAGGCAGGTTAATAATGAATAACCATGCCATCCACAGCCATCACTACTTTCAAGTGACCTAGGCCAGGTTACGGAATCAGCTCGCAGTAGGAGGGTAGTCCGCCTGACTACTATAAAAAGTGCATATTTTAGTCAAAGTGATCTTAGGCAAACCACTCATTTCGCATTAATTTAGAACTAAGAGAGTGGGTGTAATCGAGGTCATGATGTTTGGATTGCTTTTTGAAATAAATTGTTCAATATTCTGGGATGAATAGCTAGTAATTAGTAATCCATACGTACCCTAGCGCCGGTAATGCACTCAGATATAGGAATGTATGGTCCAGCACTATCAGGGCTACGCTCTTCTTCGTTGGCAGACGCCGCATTTGGGTTGTACGTGACGCGTCCTGATGACAAACAATATATTGGTGAAACATACTATTATTAAATTTATTAAATAAATAAAACTGTCATTAGATTATTTGAGGGGATTTCAAAATTGAGACCTTTTTGGTTTTGGTACCAAACTCGACGACTGACGAAACTTGATATCTATACTTTGTAATGTATTTCATAAAAAGTTATCTATAAAAATTCCTTTGAATTTCATTTATATAACAATTGACCCTTGTACAATGTCCGGTATCTCAATAACACATTGTTTTATCAAGCACAACAAATCCTTTATTCTATAACATACCTACATTATATAAAGTAAAAACAAAACCATTTAAAAAAATAACTTTTTGTTTATTTTACAATAGGTCATAAATTATAAACAGTCTCAAGTGTTTCGATAATTTAAATAACGTTTCAAATTAAACAAAGGTTGTACAACAAGATTCGATGAAACAAAAGAACGACTGTATACTGAGGCTTCTGTTTCACAAACTCATAATTGTCATTAATTGATATCACAAAGTTTTTTCAAATTTCTCGTAAAACGTAAAAAACCTAAATTCTAATAGCGCATAGATAAGCTTCAAGTTTAATAATAACAAAACACAGCTTATTTTAAAACTCGACTATCGGTCTTAATTAATAAATGACAACCCTAACCAGTATCATGTTACACTAACATGACTTTATTTATTAATTTTATTTAATCTATTAATTAATTCATTTACCAAAGTTAAGATGTCACGTCACCTTTGTGATTATAATTGTTTTGTTTTGGAATTAAATATTTATTTTATTTTGGCAACAATTATTTGGCAAATTATTTTATGCATACCTACGCTGTAATTAATTAATAATGAACAAAATTTTTAGCCTAAATATTAGAGTTGACCTCATTTTACTTACGTTATTACACGCTCAAGTATTCGACAAAAAAACAGTAAAAGTTTGTTATAATTAGAGGTAATTTCGCACTATATTCTAATGAATGATAGTGTTGTATAAAAATTCAATACCACGCCCCAATACTACAAAACCGCTTAATAACACGCAAAAGAACGCAAAAGTTTATTAAAAATTATGCAAAATTTTGCAATTATCTTATCTTATCGGATGACATCCTTGTTACTGTGAACTAAAATTCGACCTCAAGATACTTTTATTTTTAAATAAAAATTAACAAACAACTCTACTGATAGTTTCTTCCATAATAATAATAATCAAAATAGCGAAAATTCTATTTTTTTTTTATAAAACTTAGGCAAACAAAATCGTCCTAAGCAATTAAATATATGCTTTACTGTCCAAGAAAAAAGGCCAAAATAAAAGAAAATATTCTATTACATAATACCTACAAAAATATAAATGTAAAAAAAGAATATTTCCAATTAATATGTTATAAAGTTACAACTTCGAAAAACGTTCAACGTCACAGTCCAATAAACTTATTCAATGCATCATTTAAATTCCAAGAGCATGTCAATATTATTTAAAGGTTTCAACTTTGTGTGACGAGAACATGTATTTAGATTAGGTCATTATAATAATTTAAATCCCAAAGTAGACTGGTCAACATAATGTCTGTCTGCAACAACCATTTTTGGCACAACGATGTCTCTCTATCATACATATTACTATTTAGCCTTAAGTTCACACTCTAAATTACAATTTTAAAAATAATATTTCAATAACGAATAATGCCTCGAAGATATGGCATGGTGAAAGAAAATAGCTAGGTCTAATTTACCATAACTCGCTACTTGCAATATATTGGGGATGATAAAATATAAATGTTTATTAAATCCGCAGAATATGCATGTAAAATCAAGCTCACCTATATCTTTATCGGCTTCATCCGTTGATCGTAGACCACAGACTCGGCAGATGGCATCTACCCACTTTTCCATGTCTGCCTCACAGTCTGCTTCAAGGTGATAAGTTCTTAATGAGGTTTGAACGGTGAAGACGGAACCCCTCAGTCGCGGAGAACAATTACCACTTTTGTTCATATGAAGACCAGCATCGACCTACCAAAAATGTTACAAGACTTAAACAATTAATTTTACTCGAGATGATTTCGAATGAGCTAGAGATCTGCAACTACTTTGTTAAAATTTTTGCACCTTTATTTATATTTACATGGAGACATTATATATACAGAGATTTTTTAAACTGTTCAATTGTACATAAATTTTCCAAGTTAAAAATAGCAATCGCATCTTAGAATCAATTCTGAATAGGTAATTATGGCATATATTTTAAACTAGGTCATAAGGTTTATCTGAATAGAAAACACATGTATGTTAATTAAGAATTGAGCTGTTTCGATGCAACAATTTCAACTTAAAAAACTGTTAATAGTGGAATAAGAATAATAATAATAAATTATTTATTTCAGATTGGATTCGAAGGACTTAGAATGTGAAGAAATCAATATACTTTGTTTAACATCGGAGAGATTAGAAGTGCTTTTTAAAATATGCTAAGGATATGAGACTAAATAACACTACAGAAAGGACGATGAATTTTAGTGAAGGCAATTTGGGAGCCAATTTAGAGGACTTCTATACTAAGAAATATTCATACCAAACTTTGAGAAATAGTTGAAATAAAAATCTAAAACATTGTTGAAAACCAAAGTAAAATGAACAAATTTGAATAATTAAATATGTGCATTTTTATAATGGTAACAAACAACCAGATACATAATCTAAGATCATTAATGCTTTTAAAATATTGTATGGCTGAAGATTGCAATCACAAAAATAACTATATGTATTTTCGCAATGGAATTAGAAACGTATTTAACATTTGAACTGAATATACCATCTTCTGAATGTTATCTATGTTTTACAAAAAACTAACATTTGACTTTTTTAAATGAATATGTAAGTGAAAAAATATTCAAGTTAAGAAAAATAAATCCGAAAAGATTCAATCACTAGAAAGAGAAAAAAGTTTATAAAATTTAAAATCATATTCAAATACATATAATATATAAATACATAACTGTGTGTAGAATAGGAAAATTACATGGTTATAGGTCTATATAAAAATATAAAAAATTATAAAAATAAATCGGTTCAGTGAAATATCAATATTTCGGAAGCATAAATAAGAATATTTATTAAAAAAGGCACACACCTGCTCACATAAATCCAGATTTATAGTGCCCTTGCGTCGTCTGCAATTTTTATCGGCGAAATAATCCAGAAAATATTGTCCAGGGAGCTCACCCGACTGCCTCAGTGCAAACCAACGTCTGCGCCATTTCTGTGGAACATGTGCGTCAATGGATAAATAAAATTTAAATGCACACACATCAAAACAAGGACCGCATTGAACTAATTTTATTCCCTATTTTTATATTCAAATTGATATGCAAAATGCACAATAGCTGTCAACAATCGATATAGACGTCATGAGACAAACTCACCGCTCTCCAGATTCTTTTAGTTGGAGGCGATTTGGTCAACCATCCCTCAAATACAATGTTTTTCGACATTATACAATATGAACTGGGAGTGTTTATTCTCCAAAAATATGAGTCACAATCACAAAACTTCTACCAACTGTAGACGCCATTAACACATTTATAACTCCTTGGTTTTTTTATTTTAAATGTTTATTTGAAACTTCTAATCTGAATTTCACAATAAATAAACTTTTAACGCAAATATATTATATATCGTATATTATCGTATATTTTATAATTGTGTTAGAACTACAAGAAGTTAATTCTCTGATAACAAAAGCGTCAAAAGCACAATAGGTCACAATAAGTTTTTTTTTTAAATCATAGACTCAGGTGAATCAAATGGTTGACCATAGTCGTAATTCTTCTTCTTCATAATCCGGCTCGTACATATATATTTTGTCTTTAGTACCTACGTAGTATCTCTACATAGTTTGTGGTATGTGTCGAATTTTATATTGTACATTGTACTTATTATTGATATATACATTTACAAAATAGGCAATTTAAGTCAGTCAAGTTAAAAATGGTTTTAGTAAAGAAACTTCTTAAAACTTTCAATACTTTTGGAAGGAAAATAAATACCATCTTCTACTCCTTTGATCAATTTTGCTATTTTGTCGTACAACCCACAAATTATTGCACATTAACGCTTGACAAAACAGTTTAGGGCAATTCAATTCGTCTTTAGTTACCCGCCAAAATTCAAAATCTTGGTGAATAAGTTTGTTTTTAAAACTTACGACCAAGTCAATAAGATATTCAATATTATAATTTATGCAAGATGCTATCTAATAAGTAAAGATTAAAAATAAATGCGTTGTTATAGCATTTCTCGACGGATCTTATACATTTTATGCATAATATTCAATATAGGAAATTAGTTTTTCGATTTATAACGTTACGGGGCAAAATTAGACGTTCTCCAGAGTTTTAAAAAATGAGATGTTTGTCAATGTAAAAAATTGTTTTCTGACAAGACTTTGTAAATTTTTATGTTGAAATTAACAATTATTTACTGTATTTACTGATTTAGGCGTAACATTACTTTTTGTACTGTTCAAATAAAACGGGTGGTAAGACTAATGTGGTAATTATCACCAGTACCTATAATTTAATTTATATTATTTATTTCAATTTGAGAAATGTAAATATTGCTCTGGAATGGAATATTGTCAAATTCGTAGGTTAGTTATTGTTATTCGAACTATTATTAAAATACCGTATTTTATTTGCTTATAATATATTTCAGGCGTTATTAACAATTTGTTACAATTTGCATTAATCCATTTTATATTTCAGCAATATCGTAATGGGAGACCAAATACATGAAATATCAATTAATAATACAAAAATAAATAGTATAGATGAAGAGTTTGTAAGTAATTAATTGAAACATTTGAATAATAACATTATTATTATATCCATATCTATTATTACGAGTGTATTATTGTTTATCTTTTATTGAAATATGACCGTTGCGGCTACTTTATTCTATTTAGCATCAATTCAAAATGTAATCAATTAATAAATAATAACAACAAATAGTACGAGTATGTGTTAATAATTGAAACAAGCATAATGTAAAAAATTTCGATAATTATTATAGTACGAGTAGGTATCTACTAGGCTCGCCGAACTGAATCGAAACTGCGTTAATTTCTCCTCAAGCAAATTTCTGACTTATTTCGTTGCAATACGGTGTACGATAGACCACTTAACATATTTTTATACAGGGAAATTTTTTTAACTGGGACAGTATGGGAAAAAAAAAATTACCCTGTATAATAGTCCGGAATATGATCGCACTACGCATATTGATAAGTTAATGCAATCCATCTTCCCTATGCCGGCTTGAGGAAACGAGTGTTGACGTAGATTTCTCTCGTTTACACCCGGTTACTTCGAAGCTGATCCAAACCGGAACTAGATTATTTCACGGGTGATTTCACATCATGGCCAGTTAAAATAACATAAAACTGAAAACTAGTCTGAAAAAGTCTGAAGTATAAACACAAATTAGAAAATTGATTCGTATAGTAAGTAATATGACCCTAATCCATCATCCAACCTAAATTAACGCCCACATACATCTAAGGCTAAGCTCATGTCATATAAAAACGGAACGTGAGCCGAACGAATTCGGCTAACTTCGTGTGTTATCGGCTACACCACCTAAACACTTCTATAATATATGTATGTATAATATTATATTCCATTTTTCTAGCTCGGCATGTGACCACACTTCACTTGATGTTAAACTAGAGTGCGGTCCATGAGTAGAAACAACTGCTAATATTGAGAAATATATCCAGGCAGCAGAGACGAATGTGCCCGTGAATGTGTTACTACTGGCTACTTCCAATCTGATCCGGAACAGCGGCTAGGCAAACTCAGGAGGAACTGGGCTTTAAACCAAGAAACCTCAACCATCATTGTATTTTTATGTTCGCAGGGATCCAGGAATTATGAAAATAATGATGACTTAGAAGATGAATTAGATAAATTAACTAATAAAACCAGGGTGAGTTTTTGAGTTTAAATTTCACTGAATACCAAGTTTCAGTGAATTAACATATGTTTTTTAATCAGATTGAAAAACTAACTCAGGAAGTGGACAGATTGGAGGAGCAGGCAAATAATGAACTGTATAAGCTTCAAGTTTCCGATGAAATTACAGGCAAAACAAATAATTACGATGAACTATGTTCTAAGTTGGTAATAACTACTAATATATTTAATAAAACTAAATTTGGCTAACTCTAAAGAACTACTACTAGTACTTAGCTCACATCCTGTTCCCACTGGGGTAGACAGAACCTATGGAACGCCAACGACTCCTTTCTCTACATACTACTTTCGCTTCGACCACATCCATTACTCCACTCATGCATGCTCGACGGTTGAGGGTGCTTCTCACCTAAAGAACTAAAATCCGTATTCGCACTTGTCCCGGTAATTCGCCCGTCCCGTTTTTCGAAGTTTTTTTTAGATCCCGATTGAGCATGGATAATAAATGGTCAAGACTTCTTAGTTATAATAATTATTACAAATGTTGTTTGCAATCAGGATACCAAAATACCAAGTACAACTGAAAATATAGTTTTAAAGAAACAAATTCAAGATCTCAGAGATGAGGTTGAGGAAATGAATATGAGTATAATTGAGAAAACTGAACAAATCCAAGAGTTCCGCACAAAGGTGATCACAATATTAATTCGTATTAGGAGCGTCAAGATAAGAGGCCCTAGGCCCAGAATAAGATAGGAGCTCTCTTGTATATTTTTTACTAATTTAAATATTAATAATACTATAAACAATTAGGGGTTGTTTGTTGTCTGTTTTTGTTGTAGGGATGTCTATTTTTATTTTAGGGATGTCTATTTTTATTTTTAATGATATAAAAATTTTATTGGAGCTCGGCATATCTCGGCACAACACTTCGCCTGATGCAAACCTGGACATCGCGTGCAGAACGGAAAGAACTGCTACTACAGAGAAATCTCTACAGGCAGCTGTCGCCTCCGCTATGTCGGCTTGAGGAGACGAATATGCACCATCCAGATTGACAGTGCACACTCCTCTGTTATACCCGGCTACTTTGAAACTGTTCCCACATAGTCACTTCACAAGTGTTACATTCGAAAATGGTGGTACTACCCCAGGACGTCAGACTAGGCTAAAAACCATCATCAGTCTGCCTACCACTCTTTAATGAAGCCTATAGGCACTGAGCGACCAAAGTACGTATATTAAAGTTACATTGGTACCGGTCGGAATTTAGCGAGGTTCGAACACGGGTCTCATCGATCGTGATTTCACGCGTTCTATTGCTAGATCGCGGCCGCTCTTAGAGATGAATGCTTATTTAATAAATAGCTAGCAGGTTGAATAGGATATAGGGTAGTGGTCTTTTATTGCTTGGGATTGAGGGGGGGGGGGGGGGGGGGGCTAAACTCCTTAGGAACCAAGGCCCGGGATTCTTGGGCTTGTTCAAGACATTCAATGACGAAATATTTAAATACATAAAAAAATTCTCGTATGACAGATATATGTCACCTGTAATTGTGGTAATAAAATACAATGTGTTTTAGTATCTCCAAGCAATGGAACAAGTGTCTGTTCTGAAAAGAAAGATAGAAGTGATGCTGTATGATAATGAACACGTGGATGAAGATATCGTTACTGAAATTAAAAACACTAAGGTACTAAGATCTAAAATTATTGCTTTACTTTTCGGTAGTTTAAGAATTATGACAAAATATAGAAGAACAAAAAAACTGTAGAGCCTCTGCATGCGGAGAAAACTACTACCATAAAATTATAAAAGTTTTCTTTAATAAAATATGATGAAAATTGAGCAGAAATTTTATTTTAGTCATTTTCAACTTTATTCCATTAAGTCCACGTGAAAATGTATTTATTAAGTAATAAATAAGGAAATTTTGAAAGAGTCAAGAAAAAGTAAAACTGGGCAGTGGACTGATATTGTGCGGAAATAATAAGAATATTAATAAATAATATAATTGTATCTTGTTTGATATTTGCTGTCATTAAATAATAGAATTAAACTATGACTTCTAATACATAAGCAGGAAATTGTATCTAAACTGAAGCAGGTTTACGCTTTTTTATCATTAGGTTTGAGTAGTGAGACAGGCATTTTTATTAAGTATTTTTATATTAGTTTAATGATTATTTAGTTTTATTAATCAAAAATACAATAGCCTTTTTGCATGGCTTTAACTTCCGCGTTTTAACTAACGAATAGTTAATTGCTTTTTATTACACTTATTATTATAATGACACGTAATATTTATTTTATAATAAAATACAATTAACAATCTTCGCTCAATTGTTTTATTACGCCTTTAATGTTTTTGCACTTAAGTCATTAATTCAATTATATTTGTTAATTTTATAGGAAAATATTGTAATTAGACCATTTTTTTTACGTGGGGGAAATCTTTTATAGATTCCTCGCTGTCTCGGGGAAGGCGACGAAGTTATGTCGGACTCCCCGGTACTCCCCAATACCGGGTATACACGACTAAAACCCCACGGTGTCCCTCTCTATGTCATATGGTGATGTTACGGGCACGCTTTCGCATTCTTCCGCGACCCCACCGACGCTTGGCCGTTAGGCCCCACCTCATCGGGAAGAAACACCATTCCAGCCAAGTAAATGAGCGGCAGTCCAACCCCGGAATTACCACTCTTGGCTCGGGGCGAAGGAAATAACGCTTGCTACTCCGCTACCGCCTCCGTTCACGCGATGGTCTCTCACTCAGGTCTTGTCTGAAAACAGAGTGTGACCCAAGGAGTGATCCCACCTTGCTGATTTTGTTTCGCGCCGGGGTACCTCAGGGAGGTATTCCGGGACCCTCTATCCACCACCTGAGGACGCGCCCGATGGGAGACCAGCAACTCCAACAGTGCCTTCCATACGACACTGTCACTCACGGTCAAAGGAGCCGCGGGAATTAATCATTAGACCTAGAAGAATGTTAAAAAAGGTTTGTTATTAAACATATAATTATTGTGTTATACTTTTGCAGAAATATTTTGAAAAGAAGATTCTGGAATTAGCCTCATTACCAGAATTGCTTAAAGGGGCACACATTGAGGTTGAAAAAGCTCAAAAATTACAAAAATTAGCTGAAGAATATGCCGATAAAATGTCACATGAAGTCTTAAATATCGGAGAACAGGTTTGGATATGTTATAATCTTTTATTATTTTATTATCAGGATATTTAGAGCGACTGGGTTCTTGTTGTTGTTGTTCTGACAGTCAACCTGCACTAGTATGATGCACTAGCTTAATAAAGCATAAAAAATACCTATACCAGTATATCTACATAAAAACATTTACTTTATATGCTTTTAGTATTACTTGTCTTGTAATTGACTTGTAATAAATAGGGTTCTATTGAATTACTAGTTCTCAAAATCAATTGAATTCATATTGAGTGATCCTCAGCGTTAGTTACTGATCTCGATGTCGACTTTGCAATACAATTATTATCAGTAGTGAATTGGCTTTGAAAGTTGTGTAAATTAATTCTCCGTTAGTGCATTCGTGTTGTAACTTTGTTACTGATGTAATTGAAGATTTCCTATGTTTTCAGTTGAGTGTGACCAATAAAAATTGGGAGTTAGAAAAGTTACAAAATGAAAAAATTGCTGAAGATAATAAAATGTTAAGGACACAGTTAATAGATAAAGAAGGTGAAATAGACAATCTTAAAAGTTGTATGGAATGTTTAAAGTAAGATATTTACTTATTTAGCTCATGCCCATGTACTTATCGGCGTCAACATGCCACCTTCGCTTTGACCATATCCATGCACGTCGGTTAAGGGTGCACCTCATCTCATCCTTCCTGAGTGGTGGGTCTGTTCTAGAAAGATCTTGATATGATCATTCCCAAATCTACGAAATGGGGCAAAAACATGAAATGAACGTATATATATTGGATAACCCAATATCTAAAGAACGATCAATAAATACTATGGGACGCTAAATATTAGTGAAACGAGTTTTTTTTTTTCAAACGTATTATTATGAATTTGGTGCCCCTGAAATTGTCGCCCGAGGTCTCGCTTTGTCCCTACCCCTAGATCCGGGGCTGTCTAGAGCATTCATTTCCGACACTGCCATAAATCTGTTTCGTTAATCTCATTTCAAAGCGTCTTTTCAAACCCCAACATTTCGTTCATGTATTTATTAACTTTGCAGATCAACTAATAGTAGTTTAGAAGAGAGACTGCAGCGATACGAAAAAAGTTATAAAGAAAAATTGGAGGAATATATCCAATTATGTCATACAGTTGAAGGATGGAAAGTAGAAAGAGATAAATCTATGATGAGAGACAAAGAAAGAAACGACGCTATGAAACGTAGCGTGAATGCGCACGTTACAGAACTCGAACGACAATTAATTCAGGCGCGTGAAAACTGCATTGAATTACAAAAGGATAGAAATGATGTAGGTTTACATAAAATAATATCTTGAATAATATATTTGTAAGTGTATATTCTATATTGACATATTAATAACAATGGGGAAAACGCCTGATTTTTTGGCACGTTTGGCTTGACGGTAAGCACAGTGGAGGTCCATGAGCGCCGACGAGTGGAGACCCGCAACACACGGATGCCGCACTCACCGTCACTATGCCGGGCCAATTATTTTTAAGAACAATTATTTTTTCTGTTTAGAGAATTTGAGATAAACATTTAAAGAAAAAAATATCTCAGCGCATACAGAACCTGAAGCTTTTAATATATATCTTTTCATCATTAGCTTTTAAGTAGTAAAAAAAAAAGATATACGTCACGTAGACGCGACGTCCGCAAAACAAATATTTGTTTATATTTGAAAAAGTAATATTTTCGGATCTGGAGTGTTAACTGTGTTTGTGTTGTCCTCGTCCTGATATCCAGAGTACATGTAAATTTGTCTTTTCAGCTACGACGCAACTTACAATTTCAAGTAACGGCTTTAAAAGAACAATTTACTTTAATGGAGAAAAGATTCCAAAATATTATAAGTCAAGTATACAAAATGAAGAATGCATATGACGTCCTTTATAATTCAAATAGCTTTTGACTAATTTTTTATTTAATTATTGTGATGTGAATCAAATCATTTATAAAACTTGCTGTTTTTTTTAACAATAATTAATGAGTTCAGACACTTATATACCTTTTTATTCATTTTTCAGTTTAGTTGTGAATTCCCATTTGATGTTAGACTGTAGAAGTTTGACGAGGCAAACACTTCTCGCTATGCTTCGGCTATTTCCCAGCTAATCCCAAACCACGACTACTCGACTACACGAGTATTAGGTACCTATGGAAGTTGTGGTAGTACCACCACCCAAACTGGGCTAATAATCATAATCATCAATCACAATAATGAGCGGCCGTGGTCTAGCGGTAAGACGCGTGAACTCACGATCAATGAGACCCGTGTTCGAAGCTCGCTAAAGACCGGTACCAATGTAACTTTGTTATATGTACTTTGGTCGCTCAGTGCCTATAGGCACTATTAAAGAGTGGTAGGCAGACTGATGATGGTTATTTGTCCAGTCTGTCGTCCTGGGGCAGTACCACCACTTTCGAATGTAACACCCGTGAAGTGACCTTGTCGCGTTTCGGGGATAGTTTGAAAGTAGCCAGGTATAAAAGAGGAGTGTGCACTGTCAATCTAGATGGTACATGCTCGTCTCCTCAAGCCGGCATAGCGGAGGCGACTGCAGCCCGTAGAGATTTCTCTGTGGTAGCAGTTGTTTCCATTCATGGACCGCACTCTAGCTTTACATCAGGCGGAGTGTTGTCACATGTCGAGCTACAATAACAAGTAGGTTTTAATTGTAATATTTCAAAGTGTATTAATGTATTTTTAATACACGAAACAAGATTTTTAACTTCTATAAAATATTACCTAGGGCAGGGGCGGCAATTGGCAAACCGGGGTCCGCCAATTTTCATTTGGAAGAATAAAATTCTGACACAGATAACTATAAAGAAATAATACTAAGTAACAATTTTGAAATTGAGACTTTTTGGACTCTGTATTTTTTTTTGTACTTATCCATACCCCACCTTAAATTACTAGCCTAGAGGTGAAACGGGTATGTTTAACGCATAGTGCTGATTATGTGCCAGCAATGTGAAAAATAAAATAGTGTCAAGTGTCAGTTTCATCACCCGAAGACTCAGATGACTATTCTTTTTTGTGTACATGGAAAGAATATGAGAGCGCAGTTAGTTTGCGTGTTACAAACCGTTTAAATTATTTTTGTAATGAGTTATAAGCAGTAATTACTTCGCTTTGTTTTGAAGCAACAGCGTTATATACTGTAGATCGTCCTAGCCTTCATAGAGGTCACTTAAACGCCAGTACAAATATTCAAGAATTTATTTGATTTATGATTGTTATATTCCGTCCTGGGATGATACCACCACGATTAACACCCGTGACCTAACGTTTCAGGATCAGCTGGAAATAGTGACGCTAACGGATGGTGCGCGTTCTACAGACCTTTCTCTGTGGTAGTAATTACTTAACATCAGGTAGACTATGGTCATATGAGGAGTTACCATGAAAAAATTTATACTTTCTAAATAAAATATTTTACCCTAGATTATATTCGCACTGTAGTGTTTCGATTAGATAACAATATAAAACAATCACAAATTATGACGTCAGGTTCTGTCTTAGCTCTCTTAAATTCGATATGATACTAATATAAAAATGTCTGCTATCTGTACCATAATGAATTTCAAGTATAAGTACTTAGGTATATCGATATTTTTATGAATCCGATTATATCGACAGAGTGCTTTGAATTTCCCATGCGACCTTTTAAATCTTATTACCTACAGGTAACAGGGGAGAGACGAATGATTCGATAGAGTCCAGTATAATATTTTACTCAAGAAAAGCAATATTGTCAATTCTTAAAGATTACAACAACTTCTTTTTCATTTTATTGTAGCAGCTTGATGAAACGAGTAGAGAAGCGTTGTAATTCTTTTATTGCTTGACATTAAAAAATGGTTTTGCTTTGTTTTTATAATTAAGGTCCAAGCGTGGACTTTGCTCCGGCCTTTTGTATCCTTCATAAATACCTAGTTTTATATTTATTTCCTACCTTTGCATTAACTAGGTTAACAGGAAATTATTAATTAAAACAATGATTATGCGATCAAACATATATATTTACTGTTTGACTTTTTGGGTGCTCCTTTTTACTTATTGTCATTTATTAAATTATAAATTAATACTAAATAATAGTTTAGGGCTCTTGAAACGAACACAGCCTCTATCTCTGGGCAATGTAGAGCTCTGTGTAGTTTCTGAGACCCGGGCAATGAGCTCGGCAAAATAAATAATATACGTAATGTACATATAAAAAGGAATTTTGACCCATTGGCCATCACACACACGTATCACACAGTATCTTACAACCTTAAATCTAAAATATCACTAGCTATACACAATACCAGATGCATTGTGACCATTAGCTGTTCCAGGGGGATTACTTTATTCAAATTTTCGGTCTTTGAGTTTCTTGACGGCGTTTGTGAGGTGAAGCATTTCGGTGTTTAGCTGTGAAATGAGGGATTCAAGCTGATCCACGGAGTCCAAAACTTCAACTCTCTCTGTATGCGGATTGAAATGAACCTCGAAGGGCCGCGACATGTTGGATACCCAACGTCTGAACTTTTCTTTGGCATCTTCGAAACTTTCAGCTACGTAGTAAATTGGTTGGTATTCTTGGTCTTGATAGGGTTGTACTGATGTCGATGCTGGTTCGAATGGTCTGAGTTCGGGCTTGTCGCTAAGAGCGTGTAATAATTCTCCGATAGAAGACAAAAGAGCAGCACCGTAAGCTTTTAGTTGTTGATTCTCTTTGCATAAACCGAATTCGACAGTAAACCAATATACCTGTAAAACGCATATCAATTACAGTACTTATAAAGCATCGAGTATTACGTACAGTTGTTAATAGTTCGCAAGAGCTGGGCCCAAAATAATGTAATTGTAGATTAAATTTTTATATTTACAGATCACTTACAGTAGATAGTTTTTCGATTTCGGAATCTGATGCTCCGAGTGATGCCAAGCCAATTTCTTGAGAGAATTGAGCGAAACTGGAGTCAGCGAGAAGTGGGATGTGTCCAAGAAGTTCGTGGATGCAGTCACTGTAACGAAGAGGCTAATTAAAACACACGGTATAATTACATGAAGCGTATTGCATAATGCGTTTTAGACCTTGGCCTTGTCAATTTCCTACGAACAAGGTTGAATGTTAAACTAATTTAAAGTACGTAATTTACTTATACAAGTTCGCGCTGTTGGAGAAAATTAAATGAAAGTTCCCTTTGACATTTTATACCGAGCGCGAGCTTTAGTCATTTAGAACGTCGCATCGGTGAAGTAATTTGATTGCTAACAGGAACGTAACGATGTCACAGTTTCATCAAGATTTCCCTGCACCTATAACTTTTGCATTAGAATTTTTATTATAACATCTATTTGGACACAAAAGATATTGACACTATGACATCCGTAAAACATATATAGAGTTCACACCTATAAACTTAAACTTAATTAGTTTAGTCTTCGTTTTATTATTGACTTGTGATTTTGCCCAATTTACATATACAAAACAAGGACACGTTGTATAACACTTCCGTATTCTTATCGAGGTAATTATCTTGTTATTATCAATTCATTTGCTTATGAATTAATTAACTTATTAATGTTAGCAGTTAGGATTTTAAAATACTTACGGTTCTGGTGTGTGGAATGGCGAGTTGTTGTGCCTGACGTATTGGGTAGACTGGAACACTCGGAAAGCAAGCGAAGCTAAAAAGTCACGTGCTGTCAGAAGACCAGCGGCAGGTCGAAGAGAGAATCCAGTATGTTTGCGGAGAAAGCCGCTAACTTCCTCCAATTGAGGTATGCGGTACGGTACGAAGATCTCAGCTGCTTGAAGCTTTCCAAAGGCAACCTTATATTCTTTGCAGGCGTGTTTTGGCATTAATTCCAAGACAGTGTCGAATACGCGTTGCCATGTTGAGTTCTCGATATCAGTGTAAGCAATAGAGGGAATTGGATCACCAAATTTGTAAGCGAAAGCGATTTCAGCAATATGCTTTCTACGTTCTCGGTATTCTTTATCAGCAAATCCAGGATGATTCATGTCGAGTTCCGGCTCATATTTGGTCATGAGATGATTACAATTGTCGAGATCAGAAGCGTGGCGTGGGAACCAAGGTGTCTTATCAGATAAATTGTTTTCGGAAATAAGATTAACACCAGCAAATGTCGATGATTGGCGAAGAGATCTGATGAGTTGCAAAAGGTTAACTCGCGACATGGTAACTTTGATAAGAGCGTCGAACTGAATACCGGCAACTTGAGAAGGACGAGTTTCAAGATGTTGGACGCAACCCTTATAATTGTCAATGGTCTTGAGGATACGCGCGAGAGATCCCATGCCATCGCGCATCCGTAAAAGAAGAGCAGCAAGTTGAACCTCCTGTTCAGCTTCTGGGGATTCACTAGCGGCGTTTTGAAGTATCACTTCTTCTTCGGTCAAGGTGTAATCTGTGTTCAAAGAAACGGAATAAATTAAAATAATAATATGTAATAATATATTAACGTTATTTTGTTTACTTATTGGTTTATTTATTGAAATAAAAAATTATTAAATTAGACAATATACCTTCTTTACAGTCCCAATCGTCACCTACATCAGCATCAGCTATAAATTGGAATAAAACAAAATAAAATCAAAACTAAACAAAATAATTTAAAAAAAAAGGAAAAAACTATTACCGAGTTGACCATTTTTTGTTTCGTCTTGGTGGTTGCTATCTTCGACTGTTGGTGACTTATCGTCACAGCCAAACTGTACGTCATCTTGGATAAGTTCAGGGTCCAAGCCAGAGTCTAATTAAATAATAAAAAAAATAATAACAAAAAATAATAATAATAAATGAAAAATGAAACAAAGTAATTAAAATAAAACAGGTGTTCAAAGTGTTACGTTCGTTATGCCTGTAAAATTATGTAAATTGTGCTAAACGAAATACAATACAAACCATTGGCACGGGCACGAGCCTCCTCTAGAACACTTTGCTTGGTTTGTTTTACAACCAAAGTTTCAAAGCGAGCGTCATCAACCAGTGAACGGCGGCGGGACGGATATCCGTTCTGAAAAGAAAATAAAGTCGACCTTAAATACTACCCAACTTAAATAAATAAATGATTGTTTATTGAAATTTTATAGTCAATTAAACTAGATCAATTAAGTAGATGCATAATTATACGTTACTTTGTTTGCATTATTATTACAATGAGAGGTAATATAATTACAATTGAATATTATAAAGTATAATATATAAATTCATTGTATATTTAATGAACCCATCTATTTATAAACTCATCTATGGCAATTAACCTAATTTCATTAAATGTGCAAAATCGAAATTATTGAGTATTTTTTCATACGTCTCTTTACCAAAATACGATCTGACCTTGTCACGTAAAAATATGTATCTTCTATTGTAATAAAATCTTTTATATGATTAAAGTGATCTCTGAAATCCTTATAAATATAGAACGTCGTTCGGTCACATAACATTATATTTCATACGCGACTCAGAATTGCTTTTACGAAGTTCACGGCTTATTTCCTGAGAATGGCGGAGCGTAAAGTGCTCCCATTATTCAGCCTTTATAACAGAGACTTCTTAGGGTGCGAAAAGCGAGAATTTCTGCTCTATTGAATTCAGGAAGTGACCAATTACACAGTACGGCCTTTGCAGTAGTAGTATGATGAACTACTATAACTTTTCAAAGGTCTAATTTAACATTTCCTATCCTACAACTTGTGCTGTAAAATTAGCATGCGAATTTAATGCATTTTTTTAAATCATACTAACACGTACTTTTTGGGTTTATGACATTGGCAAAGGTGGTCACGTGTGTCGTGTGACTTTGACAAAGAGCACCTTTAAGACTTAGTGCTTTCCAGTACAACGAGCAACGACTAACTAGACCTATGTGTGTCAAGGACTTAACGTAGTATAATAACTCCGCGTGTTTACGGAGCAATAGCGTCATGATGATGACTTTTACAAATAGTTCCTAAATTCCGAACTCATTTATTCATGAATTGTATAAAATTATATACACTTTGCACATTACATTTTTTTTTGATAATGGCATGTGATATTTCAGTTGGTATATACAACTTTTAATATTATTGTACATACCAATCTGTATTTTATCTGTCTGTTATTGTTATTTTCAGTTTAAACATAGATACTTGCTGCGTAAATTTTAAGGTTTAATGATGCATTTAATTATAGATGATAATTAAAAACAACCTCCACAAATTAACTCCGTGATATTAAAAATAAAAAAAAACTTTAATTATAAATTGAAAACATGTGTGTAGATTTTTCTTCCTCGTTATGTTATTACAATGAATCCTGTATATAACTCGAAAATATATATTTATATAGTTTGTAAGTATTTCAAATGTGATACATAGGTAATGTCTAATTGAGATGTTAATTAAACTTGCCATTGAATATTGCGGATTACTGAACAGTAACACTCAAGTCATTAAAGTGGTTATTGTAAAGTTAAAGGTCCGCCTAACTGGAGCGAGCAGGATTCGGAATCCAGTATAACCTTGACGCCAGAGTGGCCACTCTACCGTTCAAATCGAATGGGTGGAGGTTAATTAAAGCTGCGGCTTGAGAGACATCTATAGCGATTGTATATCTAGTCGATTCACCTGTGTGGGTCCCTAAAACTCGACATTTATTGTCGAGTTCGAACGCTGTCGGTACAAGTGTGTTGATGGGTTGTGAATTGCTTTCGTTTGTTAGCTGACGTATGAATTTTATTTAAAATTGTTGAGAAGTGACATTTTTTTAATGATTAGATGACCGCGGGTGAGCCTGTCGGCCAAGGGCGCAACGTGATAACCTCGGCTCGCTTTAAGCACTAATGCCGACAACCTTACTAGCTGGTGCATGATTAGAACAATTCATAAAAAAAATACTGCAAATGTTTTTATTCCGTCCCACCTGTAAATTTATGTAAATGAAAAAAAAAAATTAGAAAACAAACTGCACCTCGCTTGTCGAGATTGATCCGAAGTGATTATAATGTAGAGTGAACGCTGGACACCTGCGTGCTGACCTTCGACGGTCAAGGAAGTACATTCATAGAAGCCTTTACTGGACGGCTCGTGATAAAAAATAATAATACCATAAACGGCGAATATAATCGCAAAGCAAGATCGCAAAGCTCAAACAGTAGCACAGTTCTTCGCATCAGCAACGACTGAGGTGGCATCGATGTTCCATCATGATGTAACAATTACATTTGAATATTGACAATGGCTATATAATACAATGCCTGTAATTAGTCGCGGAATTTTTCCGAAGCTGGGAAAAAAAACTTGGACAAGACCGTCACGTAGGCCGCGGGTGTCTGGCCATCTTTTTCATATGATTTGTGCTACTTTGCTGTCAACAATGAGTCTTTTAATTGGAATAATTATGTATGCATTATGCAATGTGTCACACGAGGCCATCATGTGAATTTCCAGTGAAAGTGTCTCCGAAATTACGATGCGAGATATAATTGACTCTTAATTGTTTACTTCTGGTGTTACCTATTTTTTATTAAAACAAGATTTGTTCGTGTTTTTCTCGAGAGGATATTTAATTTTTTTATACGTAATTACGATACAATTTTAGTGAATTCTTTAAGCAGTCTATGTAATGAATAATTCTCCCTATATGTATATATTTTGCGATATTCAAGTTTTACAACAGTTGTGTCAATGAACTTTAATATTTAAAACTACAATTCTTTGCCAAAAGTGCCGTGGACTTAATTTCCTTTGGCATTGTAAAAAATGTAGTTGTTTACAAACAAAATCTCATGTCAGTCGAACATTTTTCTTTATAAAATGCAATATATAAAAGCATCCAACTTTTGATTTTGGTATGTAAATAAATAAATAATAATAATATTTATTGAGACAAAGTAAAACATTATTTAAAAATAAACTCTTTGGCATCCGTACTAGGTAGAGGAAACCTGTGTTACGGATCCCAATTGCAAAAAAATGCCAAATTAATTAATTAAAAAGTGCTAATCATTCATTTCTAAATTGTATATTGGTAATTTACTAGCGGCAAATATTCAAATATTAAGTTATTCTTACTTTGTTATGCTTTCTTTTACTTAAACATACATATTTTTATGTATTATGGGTATTTAATAAAATGATTACCAAGTAGTGATTACTAAGAGTTATTTTATTTACCCTCACTACATCATGTTTATGGTATAATTATGCATCATGTTACTTACTAATTTATTTGTATTATCTAATAATGTAAATGTAGTATGCAACTATTTTCGCAACTCCATTTAAAAATAGTTGCATTTTTAACAATGCGTTTGAAAGTGGTGGGCAGTTATCCATTTGAACTATTTTCAAATTTTAACGTATCGTAACAACTGCCGATCACTGTTGAAATGGTTGGAGCAGTTGCGCTCGCCATCAGAATGCTCGTGAGTGATGATGACTACTCACCTCAATGCTGTAAGATTTTTTGATGGCAAACATCTCTCGGTTTTTCTGAGCTGCAGCTACTGCCATGGTGCACGACACTCCACTGAGTTTTTCAAAGCCTGAACGAAGAGTCCACTGCTGTTTAGCGTGTCTGCGAGAGTCGAGTCTCGATCACTGGATAATCCTATGACTGACTCCCGGAATACTACCGCTAACAAACTTTGCGATTGCAAACACACCAATGCATGTTGACGGAACGCAAGAACACTTTAAATAGTGGTAGACGCTCGCCTCCCACCCCGCGGCACCTTTCGTCGCGCATGCGTCATATCTTGCTTCCCGCGATACCGGGTTTCCCAGCGCACTGGGTCTCCCTTGGTTGGTCGACAGAGACCGTAAGATATCCTGAAGAAAGCGATCACAGCGGTGGTTGGTGCCGCGACAATGGGCTGGGGTATCTCAATTAATTTATTCGCTTTCTGATTTTAGAATTTATCTTTACCTTTGAATTTTCTATTTTTTTTTATTGTTTTTCCTAACTTTTTTTTTTGTATATTTATATTATGAACTACTTACATATGTTCTCATTGTTATCTAATTACCTAATCTAATTACTTTTGTATTTCAATATTTAATGTAAACATTTTTACAATTATTAAAAAAAAGGTCGTTATATACATATATCTAATTAGGTGTAAACTAAGGAAAATACCTCTTTAAACTTTAATATACACGTGCAGTAGAAAAATAACTTATAATAAAATATTTAACCTAAAAATATTCTATCAATATTATTTTTACAAAACTGCTTATGTCTATCAATACAATACAAAGGAAAACAATAATTAAGCAAATAAGTAACAAGAAAAAGGAAGATTTAAAAAGTTATTGTGGGATACTAAAAACCTATAATTAAAAAAGTTCGTGCAACGTTTAACGGAAGGAAAATAGAAGATAAATCAAGAAAATTTCAATGGAAAATACTGAGGTTAGGCTACTTAGAATCAATTATCATAACAAAGTTTAAATGATAATAATACAAATAATAATAAATCACTTAGATGAGGTTGGATAAAAATTACATTGTTTGAAACGTTAAGAAGCTAACTGAAGTTTCTGAGATTTTCCATTACGACTTTATCACTTTACTTATTAGCTCATGCCGTTTCACGCCCATGTCACTACCAGGTTAGGCAGACGACTTCTTTCGATTCGACGACATATGAGAAGTTGCAGATAAATCTGATCGAAAAAGATATTTTGTACTTTAGGGATGTTTTAAATAATAGCTTTAATTGAGGATTCAATGGAAAGTAACTTAATACTTCGATAATTTACGATCTAATTTTGTGATTAGTTTTTTATTCAATAAAATATTATTCTCTAATCCACTAGCATAAGTATTAAATAAATAACTATAGGTATAAAATTGATGTTAATTAGATATCTTAGGATTTAGATTCTACAATAAGTCGTGAGAAAAGGCCCTTGTTTTTTTATAAGTGCACGACTTTATGCCTAGAACAATTGCGCACTACATTATTTAATTCGATGAGCTCTTTTTTATGCTGTTCTACAAAAATATTTTGTTTTAGTGTCCGGTATATCGCCTTGAATTTTTATCAATAATCTCACAAACTATTATTATCCGGATATCGAGGGTATGTCCAATCGAACTCGGAAGCGCTTGGTGTTTCCTTAAACTTTTATCTAACGTGTATCTTTTTGACACTTTATGGGATACAATAGAAATAAACTTATGAGGTTTCAGGCTAACTCTGGCTGTTGTCAAAGTAGAGCGCGGTCCATGAGCCATATCTGTAGGCAGAAGTCGCTTCCGCTATGCCGGTTTCAGGAGACGAATGTGCATTGCCCCGGGTCCCAATGAATGTACACTCCTCTCGTTATACCGACTACATCCAAACCGAAACTTTCGAGTGAGGGTACGTTCCTGGACGGCAGACTGGTTGAATAAACATTAGTCTGCCTACCATTATTTATAGATGGACACAAAGAGGAGCAGATCAGTAACGCGATAATATTTTTAATTATGCTTATTTTCACAATTATTTGTCTTTATTTTTGTATACTATTTAGGCTTGCTTCAGTAACAAACATCGAAACTTTCGTACATTAGAGTAAAGATATAAAAAAAGTTAATCAATATTTTCCACTTAGTAGTAATGAAATGCAGTTCCAGTAATAAGTTATTAGAGGCATTGACGCCAATAAATATAATTAATAAGAAAAAAAAAAATATAACAATTTATAATAACGTTTAAAGATGGGTTTTTACGTAAACATTCCAGAAGAGATTTCTATGAAATCTCGATACACATTTGTGTTTATGGAATCTTACTGGAGTTACTTTATATAATACACTGAGATGCAAGAAATACGGGTCACGTATAAAAACCGCGATTCTTTCAAAGTTATAGAGATAGCTTGTTTAAGAAATATATTATTACGAGTATAATTATCTCGTACGCCGAAGTCATTTACTAGTATTTCATAAATCTTTTTTTTTTTAATTATTAACAATTAAGACGAAACGAGATAAACTTATGCTTTAGAAACCTATGGTTTTCTGGGTAGGCAAACAAATATCTCCTTCAACAATAAGCTCCTGGTTTTAAAAACGTTTTAAAACTGTCGTTCATTAAGCTAGATACATCAAGCCCCTGCATCCAAACCCACTTTCCAAGCAGGTGACCACAATCAGATCAACTGAAAGACAGACGAGACCAAGTGCTTCCATTGAATAGAGGTCTAATGGTATTAGTAAACCCACTAACACTCGAATCGATGATTGTAAATAATAAGATAATAAGGTCTAGAGCGGCCGTGGTCCAGCTGTAAGACGCGTGAACTCACGATCGATCCGTGTTCGAACCTCGCTAAAGACCGGTGCCAGTGTAACTCTGTTATATGTACTTTAGTCGCTCAGTGCCTATTGGCACTATTGAAATGTGGTAGGCAGCCTAATGATGGTTATTAGCCAGGTCTGCCTTCCCTGGGGTAGTACCACAACTTTCGAATGTAACACCCGTGGACCGTGAAGGTATAGTGGGAGGAGTGTGTACTGTCAATCTAGATGGTGCATACTCAAATCCTCATAGCGGAGGTAACTGCTGCCTGTAGAGCTTTCTCTATGGTAGCAGTTGTTTCCGTTCATGGACCGCACTCGAGCTTTATATAAGACGGAGTTTTGTCATATGCTGAGCTAAAAAAACAGAAGATTTTTTAAGGACCCGGAATTCGTGCATCACATTGTATAAACCTTATTTCAGACTTCATCGAATGCTCTTAATTGTAATAGTGCATGAAAATCAATCAATTATTTATTTTTATAATTAACTAGTTGTTACCCACAACTTCGTTCGTATTCCTATATTATGTGGATTCAGCGAATCAGCTTTGAAGGGACCAAGTATACCGACTAGTGTGTACTGTATTAGATGATGCGCATTCGTCTCTTTAAGCCGTCAACAGCGGAGGCGACTGCTGTCTGTAGACATATTTCTCTGTGATAGTAGTTGTTCCCGTTCGTGGACCGCATCCTAGTTTAACATTTTCAGGCGGAGGCAGGAAAAATAGCTGCAATTCACGTAAGTACGTAAATAAAGAGCTCTTGGTGTTCCCTTTGTTCTTCTACGTTATTGTGTTCCGTACATTCCATATTAGTGAATAAGAAATCTTCTATTTCCTTAGATACACTATTATGGTAGGTTAGGTCTATCTTTGTCACAATGCAATAAATTTTATATTCTAATTATGTACTCTGGTATGATAACAAATAAAAACTTAATTCAAAATAGCTGATTGTACAGACTATAGATAGCATTGTTTTTAACACGCGTAAAGCCCAAATATAAATACCTTATATTCTTAGAAAATGAGATTTCTGGGTATCAAATTATTTATAATAATATAATGGTTAAATTAATCTTCCGCATACGTCAGTTATACCAAAACAGAAAGCGTTCAAAGAAGCCAAGGGATTTCCCGAAGCCTGCAATAAAGTTTGCGCAGTGTTTACAAGTGGCCGACATCGGGTACGTATGTAATTATTGTCATTGGAAGACCCCTGATTCATTCGGACAGGTAAAGCGCAAAACCGGTTACGAAACTGATAAACACAGAACGTTCACCTATAAACAAGATCGCCTAGCAACTCTACACATAAACAATAACAAAAACTTTTAGGATAAACATGGCTTGTCCTTGAAGTATGGTAGTAGTAATAAGGTTTAAAATAATACTGTTCTTCCTTAGTTTTTTTAGCATTCGAAGATTTTATCTTCTCCAATATCTATATCTGAAATATGCATGATGCACATTCGTCTTCTCAAGCCGGCATAGCGGAGGCAAATGCTGCCTGCAGAAATTTATCTGAGGTTCTGAAACTTAACATCAGGCGGGATTTTGTCATAATTATGTCGAGCTATAATTTAAAAAATATTTTTTTTTCAGGTTCTCAGCAGTTTTTTATATTTAGGAAAACGTAATTATGCAGTTATATGCATTCGATTTTCCTCAAAAAAGTGCAATGATAAAACGTTTGCTGCACGTTTGAAATTTTATAAGGAAAACTAGTCGAAAGTTAAGTACCTACTCGTATTAAATTGTCAGGACTTGTTAAGTGTATATTTTAGGGGGTTTCCATAATACTAATGGTAATAAAGTGTACATAGGGTAAATTGAACGAAGTGACATATTTTTATTTAAGGAAGATTCTTTTGGTTTAGTTTTCTGTAAATACCAACTGAATACGTCACTCATACATAATTAAAGTTTATAATCTTTTTTCCACAACGGTACAACGTTTCCAGGGGCAGAGGCCTTCGGCTTGTGGAGAGGAAATAATTCCAAACTGAATCGCGATTGCTATCCCGAAACGGACTAGGTCACTTCGCAGGTGTTACAATTGAAAGTTAAAATATACGTATTATACTTATTAGTTATTTATTTGGTTGTGAATTAACTATCATACTCATCAATAACCAGTTTTATGATGTAAGCATATTAGCTTAGTTTTGATTATATAATTAAATAGTGGTTTTTCAGCTGATTAGGGATTTTGAGCGTTGATTTATTACTTATATTTTTAAATCTAAATTCTTGTTTAATATCATTTTGATATTAAATATTAGAAAATAAAATATATAGAACCTACATATCGACATATATACTTTCACACCATGTGCATCAGTTTCACCTCTCACTCCTCGGCGGATGTTCTCTCTCATCCTATTTGTCACTTGAGCGGGGCCTTACCTCGTTTGAGCTTCAAATCTTCTCTTGTTTTTCTCTTTGGAGCAGACACTTCACGCCTGTTCCACCTCTAATTCATGCTGAAAAAACCCCCTTAGAGTGATCAGCGATTCTATTTCGGAAAAAAAAAACAGTTTCACACACGGAATGAAATAACGGCTAAAAATTGGTGTCGATATGTAGAAAATGACGTTACAAAAATATACCGGTAATGTAATTATATTAACTTTTATGATACTAATAACATTAATTATTGTCTCTCTCTTTCGTATGAGTATTGTATGTCGCTCCGATGACGAAGTAACGTTAAATAATATCAGTATTTTCGGTATCATCTATATATTTTTTTCAAATCTGAGTAATCATAAATCGCATCTAGCTTAACATCAGGCGCGTTGTAGTCGCTTGCCAAACAGTAAATATTAAAAAATAAATAAAATAAAACTACTTTTTACGGTACCTACATATGTATCCAATTTTCCTTTTCTTCACATTTTTTCAATTGCAAGTATTCACGAAGACTTTGTAAGCGTTGCGTAGTCTACCGAAGCGTATATGTCAATTGTTAAAGAAGTTGTCACTTTGATAAGTAATATAATATAATTAATATGAGGTAAATACGTTTGTTTGTTTTGAGGAATTTATATAGGAGTACGTCACACAAATTTAGACTGTTGTACTGTGACTAGGTAATTCACTCATTTAGTTGAAAAAGTCGCCTAATTGATTTATAATGTCCTTGACGTGACGTGTTTGTTTTGTTTTTACCTTTATTATTATCTAATTGTTTTGTTATAGATAAGTGGGTATAACCATTAAGATATATACCAGAGGTGCAAACCTCATACATCGGGCATGAAAAAAAGCGTATTCGGTTTCAAGCGATTTCACAATGTTGTTGTCAAGTCAAATATGAACTGACAGAGAAGCCAAAAGTACCTGCGGTCAACTTTTGTCTCTAGTCACATTGGGAGCGTTATTGCATATCCAGTTGTATTTATCAATGGATATAACGATTTCAAAATTGACTTCCGTGATTTTTAGTGTCTAAATCGAAACGAAAACAATGTAAATGCGACGGTTGATAAACAACTGGTGCGCAACAGCCTCGCGCGTCTATTACGGCTTAAAAATAAAAAATAAAAATGTTTAATTATTTACTATAATATTATAATTTGCTACTAACGTTTTGGTATTGGTAGTGTGGTTAAAGATCAGTTTCTGTACACCCTGTATACTTATATTTACTTCTAACCATGAAATTGTTTTTTAGTAACTTTAATTGTATTACTAAATGAAAAAATATGCATAGGTATAGAATGGTCATTAAAATTGTAAACACTTCCAGTGTACTTATCCACAATTATGTTATTTATTTAATCTTATGATAATCATTATTAAATATTATAGTAGGCATGTGATCTTAGTGGTATAAGTGAATTTTTAATAATTATTTTTCTACCTTATCGACCTTATAACTAACAGCCGAGAGTTCAAATTCCTTTGAAGTACGTACCGAGAATCTTTTCCTTTGTGCTCAAATATTGTTTATAATAATTATTGTATAAGATAAATAATATAATATATAATAATAACAATTTTAAATTTTGGAAATTGATACGTAACGAATCTATCAGTATGACGCGACGACTTAAGTTTTCCACCTGACATAAAATAAACTTGAATTACCGGCCCTTAATTAGCAAAACTTTTTATAAAGTTTTAACTAAAAACTAAATGACACGGTAAATCCAAAAATATTACGGATATCCGACTTGTGCAAAAACATTTTACAAAAACAGCTAATGTCTCCGAGACATGAGTTGCTGTAAAGGTGGTTGGCATATCTGCTAAGGTCAACAACACGGACCTTGTTGAGTTGCAATTTGGATTTTATTCTACTTCTACAATTATATGAGTTAATATAACTTGTCCACCTTATAATAGATAATGCATGATTACGTGTTATTCAGACCTATTACCTACCTCAATTTGACACTGAACTTGATAGCATATTTCTGGTTATATTCGCCAATATTCTACGTAACTTTAATACTTTTAATGGTATTATTGTTAAGCACAGTTCTGATACGCGGAGGTTTCAATTACCAATTGAAATTAATATTAATGTTAATAAAAAAATAAAATTAAGGTTTATTAATATGTTTAAAATATTATATTACCAACTATCGTTTTTTTTTAAATTTATATCTTAATGATTATGTTATTATTTAATTATGATTAAACCTGAACGACAAAAAATCAATATCGCGGAACCCACCTCAGATCAGTCTTGTCTGCATTGTTATTTTTTTCTGTAAAATTTAATATATTATCTAAAAAAATTAAGGTATAGGTTTAACTAAATATTTCGGGTCTGCATGTTTCTCTTATGTTTATGTTATTATTGTCCTGTTCAACCCATATTACAGGGTGTCTAGTTTGTAGTCGGGGCTTTATCTGTTTATATTAGAAAAAATAGAATTTCTTAATTATTTTTTGATATACTGTAAAGGACAGGCATATTGCGTACAATGTCATTAATAATGCATGAAGCAGATAAGTGCGCGCAATGATGCGCATCGAGCACGCAGGCTGTACGTTACCCACTGTACGCGTTATATGGGGCCTGACAATTAACCCTTAACTGTAATGGTAAAATGGAATAACACTTCTATAATTGTGGGTCCAGTGGACCTCGTGTTTTTTAAGTTAAAATATAAATGAAGAAACATATTTTTAATATTTATATGAGTATTTAGAGTTTATACAACATATACTCTAACTAAAACAAACATAGAAACATACATTTCTATTTCTACTTTGCACTTACCTTTATCTCTAAAAATAAAAACATGTCCTACTGACTACGCGTGCTTCGGTCGACTTTAGGAAGGTCCTTAGAAGCGGGAAGGACTAGGGCGCTCTCTGCGACTTTAACATGAGTTTGAAGATTGAAGGTGGGTCCATTGGAGCCACGACTACAGTTAAGGGTTAAACTGATAAATATTTTAGATTTTATATTATTTATAAATAAAAAAATATAAGTACTTTTAAATATAAATAATGATTAAGATTAGCTATTAAAATAATATTGGGTACTAATATTTGATTAGATTCAGGCATACGATAGACTCTAACAATTTTTATCTCTATATTAGTTGTTTTAAAGTTAGTGCGTATAAATTTTATTTTTTTCAAGTCAGACATATTAGGCATGTAAAATAATATCATGTCACGAATTTTTGCAATTATTTTTTTGCATAATAAAACTAATTAAATTTGAGCTAACACTTCCTAGTCGTAATATTTAAATTAAATTGTTTTAATTTTTGTTTAAAAAAAAAAAAGACGGAAGATGTAACTTTCATTAAATATTGCATCATTTTCGTCTAGTACGCATGAAGGCAATTTGTTAAAAGGTAAAAAAAAGTATTATTGAAAAGTTGCTTTATAAAAACAGAGAGATCTATATTAAATAACATGCCAAAGTAAATTAGGCGCAGTAAAGTAACATACTAGTACAATGTACAATTACATTAAAAATTAGGTACTATTTGTTTGTTTTTTTTTTTGTATCCAGTATGTGTTCTAGAACTATAAGTCGTATTTGGAAAAACAAAAGTATGTGAAACCCCCGAGAATTCGTAGTGATTTTACACATACAAAGTTCTGTACAACAACTATTTTTCGTATTAAATTTTGGAAAAAAGTGATAGAATAAGATCCGAAATTAGATTAAGTTCGCATACCGATATCCATAGAAACGTTTACTTTGATATTACAGCGTATTATAAATAATATCACTGATAATTTCTTTACTTAGCCAAGGTATGTAAAAAACAAACGACAAAATCAAGCATGACTTTTAGAATAAGCAAAAACGAAGTAAATAAACACAAAATTTTTCCATCAAAACATCACGGTTTGATGAGATTATCTCCATTGCAAAATACAAAATCGTCGTTTTCGATTTGTTAACTCAATCAATTTGTCATAAAGTGGTCCTGTTCTGGTCTTGTTTCGTTTGTGACATTGACCGACACCTATAATGAAGTGGTGAAACGGAAATTGGATTTGGTTAATTGGCAAGTTGCTATGTTCCGCTTTAAATTTTCAAGATCGCACAATATTACATCCAAAAATAAAATTGATAACTTTATTTTCACAATTGTAGGCGATTGAAGTTACATGCAAACAAAGTTTAAAAAAATTAAAATTTCATATGCACACTTGAAAAATTTATTTATCTACGGTATGATTCCATGCTGACTTTTGCTGCTTCAAATATAATTGTTACTTTAAAGTTGATGGCCTGCCATAGGTTGACACTAGGTCTGACTAGGTAATATCATATCAACAAGACATAATTTTTTTGTCATAATGCAGCATCCGTTCTGTGTCAAATTAGTTTCATTTGCGGACGTCGTTAATGATACTTTATAATCTATTGTGATTAGTCTCAGACAATAGAGTATTATTCTGTAATATATATAATATTATCTAAAATTTTAATACATAAAATTAATACCATGTAAAACTTAAAATATATAGGTATATAGCGAAGTAAACGTAAAAGACATTATTCATAAATCTTATCAAATAGTAATATCAGCCATCGGTTTACCGGCTGCAAATTGAAGTTAAGTTTTAGAGCAAAATTTATGTAAAAACGTTATGTTTTAGGGCTACGCATTCACTTACCTATTTAAATTAAATAAACCTTCATAATTTAATACAAGTAAGTATTACTCATATCCTCACAGTATATTTAGTAGGAGATTAGGAATTGCGTTCATAGATTCCACATAACGCAAAGCAAGTTGAAAGAGGAGTGTGCACTGTCAATCTAGATGGTACATGCTCGTCTCCTCAAGCCGGCATAGTGGAGGCGACTGCTGCCCGTAGAGATTTCTCTGTAGTAGCAGTTGTTTCCGTTCATGGACCGCACTCTAGCTTTACATCAGGCGGAGTGTTGTCACATGCCGAGCTACAATAAAAAAAAAACGAATTTTCCCTATCACGCTTAATACAGTGCTTAATAAAAAAAAAACAAATAAGACATTAGTAGACACTACTTATATGCATTATATACAAATAAAAAAAACATATCTAGAAAACAGAACCTAAAGAAGTAAATTAAACCCAGAATAAATTATAAAGCAAAGAAAATAATTAAGCGTACAAAAGCTGACGTGAGCATCTGTCGGTTTTATAGATTATAAGCGTGTGACATGATACGCGTACATCACATTTTTTTTAAAGCTAGTACTTGTATCACAGACACATCGTTACATCGGTACCGGCCAGCGAGATTTAAACATGGATCTCATCGATCACGAGTTCACGCCTTCTACCACTAGACTATTCAAATCCTAATCAAATAATCGACAATGTAACAATTCTATCATTATAAGATCATGGACACAAATAGCACTAATGAACTCATTAGCATCTGATTAGATATTTTCAGAGATTTTGAGCCAGTTGGTAATATTCCTCGACATAGGTTTTTTTTTTAAATATTATTATTAGCTGATATCAGTACGCTAATTTTTACAATTTGCCTATACATGAGCACTTATTGCCTAAAAAATGAAGCAAAAACAAATAAATAAAAAATATTGTCATCAGTTTTTGTAAGTTAGTGGACTTTTTGTCACACGGGCGGACGATAGAGCGGCAAGCAAAAAGCTCGTTTCAGTGATACTATCTCAGTCTAATTTCCATAATTAATTTAAAACAAAAACTTACATTCAAAAAATATACGATAAATAGGTGTGACTGACTAATTAAATAGTTTGTTTTCATACTTTGACATTTATATCATACTACCATTTATATTTAAAAACCTTGGGCGTACTACCCACGAAGACATTATTTTAATTACTGAAAATTTATCGTAGTATATAAGGTAATTTGTATGTAATCTCCGTAGACATTCAAAGTAATGCGAGCTATGGGTGCGACCTAAATAAAGACTAGTCATTCCGATTTTTTTTTCTATTCAATATCATAATTTAATAATAACAAATTCAGCAATTTAATATGCCAAAAATTAAAAACAAAAAGAAATACCGATGATTGATACACGAGTTGCATCAATTAGCAATGAAGGAAATTGCAAACAAAAGCTTGTTAGAATTAATTGTTGTGAAAAATAAACCATAATACGTGACGTCATTCCAGCAGTTTAAAGGGTTTCCGATAGAAAGATAATAAAGGATTATACCGGTTTGAGGAGACGAATGTGTCACACTCCTCTCGCTATACCTGGCTACATCCAAACTGATCCCTCTCATCCCTGTCACGGGCTGGGCTAATAAACATCATTAGTCTGCCTACCACTTTTTAAAAGAAAACAAAAATATTATAAATACTATGTCAGTAACCTACGATTATTAACAGAGACAGACAAACCTATTAATGACTAATGTGCGTTATGTTTAACGTTTTGGAGGTCAAATGGCAGACAATCATCATAAAAACTAGTTTACCTTATTAATATCATCGATAAACTCTTAATAATTAAATAAGGGCCTAAGATTTTACGTGTTATGCGTTTAATTATGTGTCTTTACCTCACTTAAGTACACTTAAGAATGTAGTGTGTTGCATTCATCATGTCGAAGACATTAATGTCAAATGATCGACCAGATAATAACATCTTAATGCGGTCAGGGAGATTCGTTAGTTCTTGCAGTCTGTACATTAACACTTTAAACATAAACAGCTATATTTATGTTGGTACAAAACCGACGATGTATGATTAATCGTGATAAACGCATATTTAAACCTTGGTTGAGCCTGCAGTATATGGACAATACTTGAAACTCAATTCTATTTCAATTATTTATTAATTTTTGTTTAAATTCATTAGAAATAACAATAACATTACTTACAAGATTAATTTGTTTTTATTTTAAAATAATTTATTAATGCAAGATTAGTCAATAAAGTTATTAAAATAAAAACATAAATAAAATATTGTTTAAAATATAAATGTACCATTTTTTTTTTGTTTCAGAGTCATCTAAATTATACACGAGAATGATAAATAAAATAAATGTACGAGTACATACGAATAAAATCCTTGTAGCCAGTGAGTGGTTATTTAACAATGTCACATGGCCCACCCTACTCTACTTATTGTATCTCTGAGTGTATTTCCTTGATATAACAAAAATAAATAAAAGAGTATTTTTTGTTCTTGCATTTTAGTTTGGCATAATTAATTAAATGACATCATTTTCATAATTAAAGGACTCCTGTTAACCTGGAAGTTGCTGCAGACAAGTCTCGGTGGTGGCACTAGTTTCTCCTAATGAGCGCACTACTTTAATATTATAAAAAAAGTAGAATACAAAACTTCTTCAACAACAATATAAAAATTATATGGAAACATCGAGTTAACAATGTTGAATGAGATTGAATATTGTCACTTAAGAATAATGTTTAATATTTCAAACAATTATCAACGATCGTTGTGACGGTCAACCAATGTTTGACCATCCATCAATTTGTGAACAAGATATTTCAAAGATTGAACATGTTGCATAACTAGACTTTATTAAACTAGTCCTGTTTAGATTAAGCCCACATTATGGTGCTATAAACGATGCTTTTAAATGCGGTTTTGTTGTTCATATCGCTAGACGCTATTGAAATGCTAGGCTCATAAATTATGTTAGGTGAGAAAAGAAATATTTCATTAATACCGGCCAGAATTTAATGTGGTATCAGCCTAATAGTGTTTTATTTTATTATTTTTATGTGACACCTTTTATACTTTCAATTGAATAGCGAAGTGAAAGCACTTTACTAGGAGTCGCTTTTGACAATTCAATAATAAAGTGCACTTATACAAGTTGGTATTGTGGTATATGACATATCGAAGTGTGAAATTGTTGAACTATTTTATGCGGTAATGGATTTTTACTGCTTACGCTTTACAGATTACGATGGTACTTGATGAGCTTGTTATAACAATCGACATTTCACTTGTTTTTATAGCTAACTATAACTCAAGATCTGAATGTATTATTTCTTTACATAAATATATTACACTTACTTAAGCCTATTTGTTGTGCAAATCTTTCCTTCACCCTTTCCACAACTTACGGCGCCTCACAAGTTCTCTCTTGTTACTATTATTATTTTCATTATAGGTATCGGAGCCGTATCTCAATCTCCTGGGACTACCTTTTGTAGTCTAGAATAAATTACTATTACTACTAAAAAATACTTCGGCATCATATTATATAAAGTTCGATTACCACTGACTCACTGACTGATCGACTGAATGACATCAATTATCGGGCATTTGCGGGGAGGTTGGAGGAGTGAAACTTTCGGGGTGTGTGAAGGAGCACCATGCGACCTCAAATAAAATATGACTTTGACCAAAAGTGGATTCTGAACTGGAAGTAATAGCGATATTTCGGAAACGGCGCGAGATAGGACCGAAGGCCCGGAACAAAGGTTGTAGGAAATGTCTTCTAATTTCGAAATCGATACTTTTTATTTTTAAATTGCTCAAAAAAACATTTTCCTCGATCGTATCGATGTCCTTTTCCCGCTCATACGCCAATCTGAAACGGAGCGTGGTCACCCGATTCTCTCATCGTCGCTCGTCGGTGCTCGCGCTGACTATATAAGACTCGTTCAGAACGCGCAATGAAAATAATACGATCGTACCATGGTAGGGGCCTCCGATGTTTGTATATATATTGTTTTATAGTTATGTATATTAGTGACGGCCGCCGCGTGACGTAACCGCCGCACGTGTCCTGAGTATTTATTTATATTTTAACAGCTGTATCTCGGAAAGCAGAAGAGCTAGCGCGTTCTGTAAAGGCGATTTTGTTCAGACAAACGCTTTTCGATGGCGAGCCACACTTTTTTTTAAAGCTACCCACAAAACTAATTAGGTACAATGGTGGTAGGTGAATTTACTAATTAGGTATATTGATTATGTCTAATAAAAATATCGCGACATCTCTCGAGATAGATTAAGTAATATCTTTTCAGGTGTAGAAAATTCAGCTTTTAAAATTAAGGTGCCTTTTCAGAACTCATAAAGTTTTGTTTCAATTCTAAATCATAATTTAATAAGATAAAATGTTTAAAATAATCTTTTACACTATTTTTTCTATATAGATACGTAATTCATATTATTATATTTATAGGCATAAAATGTATTTATTAGCATGTAATTTCATTAGATATTAATTGCATTAAATGATGTTATCATAATTACATAAATATGCATGACTATCGATATGAGGTATATAAATTATAAACCCAAAGTACTTCACCTATATAAAACGACATCGTGAGAAAAACTGCAGTTTATTGTAACCAAAAATTATTGTAACATAATATATGTGTAAAGTACATATAAGAAAGAATGATAAGGTTTTATTGTCAGTTTATCTTTCTTTGTTTAAAACTAACTGTTGCCCGCAACTTCGTAAGCGTATTTTGATTTCCACTTCCCGTTCCATGCCTGAAAACTTTTGTTATTTTTCATCGATGTTATTATAAAAATTAAACTTTTAACTTAAATAATAATTAATTAATAAATTAATTTTTGTCGACTTTAATCTGAAATTATTGATGCAAAAAATTACTTAAGTCACTTTCGTAAATGAAGAGGAGAGATGTTTGTGAATAAAGAGTGCCTAAGGTCTTCATTTCACAGAGAACCACTACGGGTACTATCATTAGACGAGTTTGGATTAAAAGTTACCGGAGTTACCTACCAGCCTTAAAACTTGAAAGTCTATCAAAGCTTGCATTAGAAATTTTGTTTTATATTTTTAACATTATACGTCTTATCAAAATTTGTACTCATAAATATAAATTAGGTGTGTACAATCACGTGTATAAAATTAAGTGTATAAAATCATGTGTAAAATAAGAGTCCTTATTAAATTACGATGAAATTTATAATAGCTACTTGTATATTGTTTTAGAGCAAGAAATAATAATTATGCATATTGGTATTAATCGTTATAACAACAAATGGATCGTTAAGTAGGAGTATATACATCTATTAAATGAATCTTTATTACATAAATATTATGTATAGTTCCAAGGTTAATCTTATTTACATAGTGATATAATCTTAAAAATAATAATTTGTATCTAATGTTACCTAGGAAACTGATTTGTTTATTTATTTTATAACAGATAATTCGGATCTATAGGAAACAAAGTTATTTTCGTCTCACTTTTTACCTATAGTTATTGTTGATAGAGTGTATAGTATGATACACTCGAAGTATTTTTTTTTTCAGATTGCTTAAAAACTTCTCCAGACAAAGTTGTGTCAGAAATTAAAAAAAAAAAAAATTTCTTAAAAACTTCATTCCATGTGTTATCTGTCAGAAAAGAAGAGTAATGACGTAGCAATATATGACGTAGCATTGATGGTAACAGGGTGTCAAAAGCGGTTTGATAGGCAATCATTTAGATAAGTACCCTACGCTTATTTTTTTATGTGTATTGTTTATTTTTAGCAACATTTTTAAATAATAATTGCACGACGAAGTTCTTAATTTAAACTTAATTTGTGCACGACCATAAAAATTGCTACGGTATTTTTTATTTATAAAAAAGAGGTCCGTGTTAAGTGAGCTTTAAAGTGTCTAATGACTAATCAAATTTATGGTAGGTATAATTTTACGAATCGCTGACGAAAACAATGTCCTCTATCCAGAAATAACTTGAACAAAAAATGTTTAATATCCGCTCCATTTAAGTTCCAATTATCTATGGAGTTAGAAGGTCGACAGGAAGTTTAAAAAAAATATTTCATGTTATAGTATAATGTACAATTGTAAGTATTTGATAGACATCTTAGCAGGTATGTGCAGGACTTCTTGTCAAACATTTAAAAAATTCGTTCAATATTGAAGAAATTATATTATATTTTACTTCGAACGTTCAGCGAGAACTTTTTGATGAAATATATTACCAAATATATCTATCTAATGTTTCGCTTGAAATTGCAGGATCATCTTTATTTATATTATGATTTTGTTGAATATCAATTTCATAAGTCTTCATAGTTTGATAATGAGATGCGAAAAAATACCGATACGTCAAAAATTGACCTAATCTTTAAACCAGACCGTTTTGTAAAATTAACTAATGATGTACTTGAAATATTTACTTATACTATTATTACATGAACGCTTTATTTAACCCAGATACAGACAACATACGCACAGAGTACGCATTGCGTGACGTGTGGCTCAAATGAATTTATAGACGAAATATAGACGCAATGACACATTAGAAACAGTAATTACATTATAACGTAGTTACACTGGTACCGGTCAGAATTTATCAAGGTTCGAACACGGGTCTCATCGATCGTGAGTTGACGCGTTCTGCCGCTAGACCACGGCCGATGTATGGGGATTGCCTCTAGAAGCCAGTAATATGACCCATAATTTATTTTGAGAACGTAAACTATTTTTTCGTGTTATTTTTATACTTTAATTTCCAGCCACTAATATTAAAATTGTAGTATAGTTAAATTAAATTATTGTTATTATTAAATATAATTGGTATACAATTAGATAATTGAGTCTATCGTTACGTGATCAGTAGCTTTGCAAAATCAATTGTACCTATTGTTAAAAAATATATATTTAATAGAGACAAACAATATATTTTATATGCAAATGTTTAATTATTCGTGGCCAATTTCGCGTTACCCTGACCTTAGTTTTATCTACACATAATCAATTTAACGGTAATTTTAACTAATGTAAGGTTATTACAGTAGATGTTATATAATACATACTACAACACTTCTAATGTTTTTTTTTTTTTAATATTTTATAGACTGAGTACGTACCATCCATGAACGGAGATGCCTGCAGACAACAGTCACCTCCGCTATACCGGCTTAAATAGGCTAGATTGACAAGTGCACACTCCTCTTATTCTACACCTTAGTAGGTCACTTCACATATTGTGTTCAACTTGAAAGTTATGAATTACTCTAGAATGGTGGAATTAAGTCAAATAAAGTAAATTCATTGTTATTAGTCGGAATTTTTCCGAGATTTGAACACGGATCTCTCTATTAAGGCTACGTATACAGCCGCTAGGTCACGGATGTGTTGCCTTCTGCCTAACACCACGGTCTATGTCAAACCAGTCAGAGTATGTTACTAATATGTTAATAACCTTAGTTATTATGTACAACCGGAGGAAGTATCTCATACAGATTTCAGAGCCCATAGACTCCGTTTGTGGAATAGTTTGAAAGTAGCCAGGTATAAGAGAGGAGTGTGCACTGTCAATCTAAGACGTAGTGGAGGCGACTGCAGCCCGTAGAGATTTCTCTTTGGTAGCAGTTGTTTCCATTTATGGACCGCATTCTAGCTTTACATCAGGCGGAGTGTTGTCACATGTCGAGCTATGATAAAAAAAAAAACTCCGGCTCATATGTATTTGTCGCTTGTGCTTGTATTCAGAAATTATTAAGTTGATATATAATAATAAATAGTAATTAACGGGTGGATTCTTTAATGAAATCATGAACATCGCCGCGCGCTTACCCTGCACTCCAAAATCTGTTTGATGTTATTTGTTTGAAATAGCGGCTCTATTAACACAATTCCCTAGAGTTTATTCCTATGGTAAGACCCCTTATCATTCTTCTAGACAGGATCTCTGTCCTTCTGTAAATAGTGTAGTGAAATCAATAGGGCGTATGTAGCGTTTTCCTTCAGGAAAAAGTCGCAACATTATAAGATTGATAAGTAGTAAACACACACGTTCTATACAGAGTGAAAGCAATAGAGCCAGTGAGATGTTAAATAAAGGATTTTTCAAAGAATTATAAGCTCTAACGCAATGATATTAAGAACTAGAATAGAGATAACTATTCTCAAATACACTACTACAGCAACCGGGTTTGGACCTCGGTGCCTGTAAGTGTCAATATTTTTTTTTTTATTTTTTTTATTGTAGCTCGGCATGTGACAACACTCCGCCTGATGTAAAGCTAGAGTGCGGTCCATGAATGGAAACAACTGCTACTACAGAGGAACCTGTGCGGGTAGCAGTCGCCTCCACTATGCCGGCTTGAGGAGACGAGCATGTACCATCTTAGATTGACAGTGCACACTCCTCTCGTTATACCCGGCTACTTTCAAACTATTCAATATATAATATTGCTATTTTTAAAACTAATTGTTTTGGCTTAATATTTTAATTTAAAACAACTAGCCTAGATCGGTGATTTATAAAGTATACAAAATAAGTTATTTTATTAATAATAATAATTTGTGCAAATTAATCATTTATTTTAAAATCTTTTTTCAGCAATAAACTGTTAACTTAGCTTAACTTAATAATTTAATAATTTTGAGTGGTCTAGCAGTAATACGCGCGAACCCACGATCGATGAGTAGCGTGCTCAAACCTCGCTAAATTCTGACCGATACCAATGTAACTATGTTATATGTACTTTGGTTGCCCACCGCCTATTGGCATCATCAATGGCTGACTGATGATAGTTATTAACCTGGTCTGCCGTCCTGGGGTAGTATCACATTTTCGAATGTAACAAACGTGACCTAGTCGCGATTCGGGATTACTTTGGATGTAGCCAGGTATAAGAGAGGAGTATGCACTGCCAAACTGGATGTAGCACATTCGTCTCCTCAAGCGGGCATAGTGGAGGCGAGTGGAGGTTTATCTGTTGTCATATGCCTAGCTACAATTAAAAAGAGGTTAAAAATGTGTATAACTCTAATGATCAAAATGCAATCGTATTGTAAATGAATTCGCAGTAATAGCGAAATTATTTACGGTGAAAATAACAAAGATTCTTTATCTTGATTAAGAGTGTAAGTGATGGCGAGGTTATCAAGGAATCGATAAGAAAACAATAGGAGTAGAGTCACGTGGATATCAGCCTTCAGAACGCGACGTCGCGTCTTTACACGCTACTACCATGGTCACCCATAAATATCTAGTCTAATTTACAAGTAAATCACATTCATTAACAACCCTTAATTACGTTGAAAAAACTTAACGGCTACAAATAAAAAAGTTATTGCTATTCACAACCGAGTGAGTTCGAACGAAGCCGATTTTTTGTTAAAATTAAATAAGTCAACTTTGTTAATTGCTATTAATAAAATACCAAGCCAAATCGGTACATTGCTAGAGTTTAGTTTTCTCAAGTGTGTTAATGAAATATTTATTAACGTCGTAATATAACGGAATAAAACGAGAACATTCGAAGTGATTATTAATTCGGTAACAGTTGTTGTTTCTTCTTGGCATGGGAAAGTCTGTTAAAATGTGCATATTGTTTTAAGTGCATATCAGAATGCATCTACTCACGCTTTCGTTTTATTGTTAAAAATTAACAGAATCTTACGAGAAAATTGGACACCTCCTCATTAGCAAATATTCAAGCATTTTATATTACAGTAACCCGACATGCAATATCGACGTCAAGTGTTTATTCGCACTATAAATACAAATTAGTTTTCAGAATTTAATTCTAGGAGTAACTCGATGATAATTGTAAATAACTAGTTTAAGTGATAAGAGGTTTTAATATTCATAATTTAGTCGCAGGCGACTATTGTAAAAATCTCAGTTATAGAAACAATGATAATCGTGTTCTATTGGATGTATAAGGATAATTAATTCAACCAATCATACACGCACGATAGGAAGCGATTTAAGATTTCCTTACTTTTAGTCACGTACGCCACAATAGCTAACAGAGTACCTACATAAAAAGTATTATTATTAATAAAAGTCCGCTGACCTCCTGAAGAATCTTTCTTATTTCTTATTTTTAATTTATTCAAGGCTACAGTTACCAGTGCACCAGTTCAACACAAAGTATGATTGTTATACTTAGTTATGTTGAGGTGTAAAGGTACACTTCGGTTGGTTGCGCTAGTTACAAAAGACGCACACGTTAGCTGTTATAAAATATGATTGTCTCTATATCACTTTATATGTAGCGTTTCTCCAACGCGTGCCTCCGAAGCCGGTCAGCAATATGTTTCAAAACTCAAAAGTAAATTCTTGGTAATAAAAAGCATTTATCAAAGTTATCTTGGTGTAATAAATTCGTTTTAAAAGTGCGAACTTATTTTGTTTGACCTTTAGGTATAGTTCGAAATTGCAATTGCTTTAGTACAAATACGGATGTATTTATCCCATAGTAAGAGAACTGGACCAGTCCTTAAGGCCTCTCGCTTTTCCGGTCACGACTTGTAGTTGACACTTTAGATAAAACATTTTGCAAATTTCTACTTTATAAACAGTAATTTACAATATATTTTGGATTGTTAGTGTATAACCAACTATGTTTTACATTTACAAACTTTATTTCCGGTTGTTGTCAAAGCCATAACAATTTATTGACTAAACGATTTATAGATTCGATTGAATGCTTATTATTATAGTTTGATAAAGATATTTTCATTTTACTTACTTTCTGAGCTAGTTTTAAATAAATCAATGTTTTGCCTATTAGTTTAAGCTCAAATCAAATTTCTTGCAAAATGAATAGGTATAGGTATAAAGACAGAACATGTGGCGCAGTGGTTAGACCGCCAGTTTGTTACGCGAAGGTCCCGGCCCGAGTTCGATCGCCAGACGAAGCAATTGTTTTTTTTTGTATTTTTGTTTTGGTATCTTAATATGTATTACTATCCTAGTTGGGATTAAGGTATTATAATACTATGTGTTGTTAATTATTATTATAGATCTACACATGCAGATTCATATGGAAGTATTAAACGATACCTCGCAACCTACGTGATTAATTTCTTATCTGTACTCGTACAATCGAAAACTAAAACCGGTATTAAGCTGGATCGAGTAACCACCGGTATCGGTCAAGGTTTAAACATAACTTTTATTGTTACTCTACCAATTTAACTGTTTTATGTAACATGCATGATTTCAGTAATATATTTTGTGTGTAGGCACTAAGCTACTTTTAAATACTACAAAAGTTAGCAACGTAATATGCTGAAAAAAAAATTACCTATGTATATATTAAAATATATTATTATAATATTTGATGAAACAATGTATTATAGATATGAAAAAATAAGTTTTTTTTTTTAAATTTTTTTTCGATGAAGAAGTAATTCAATGATTAAAAGGAAATCAGGGAGTCATTGGAATAAAAACAAAAACAGATATGATAATAAAAATATACAAATTATATGAGCTGGTAGTGAATGTAATAAGCATCGTCGAACTGACCGCAGTGTCCGTCGGCCGAGAAGGTGAAAGTCAAGGTCGTAAAACCACGATCACTAATGGATAACATTATGTAACTAGTGTCTACCGTAATCCAAAATATGTATCCGTAAATGTGCGGTATTGTATCAATCAAAAATTTGCACGTAAATTGCGGGCGTTCATATCATTTCACAGTATTTTTAATTGAAATAAGCATTACAAAGTCCGTGTGGTTATCGACGTTAGATTGGGAGTTGCAGAGGTGATCTTGACAAGTCTTTCAGGCCGCGCGAGATCTACCATTGAATCCAGCCACGATTTCCAGAATTGTGCATCTGTACACCTTTTGTATTTTTTCGTCTGTAATTTAATGATAATGATTGAGTTTTATTTAATCAAATATAATAATGGTATTAAATTTGCCGGTGCAGGGTTGTTTTGCGTGCGTGTGTGCTTGTGTTTGATTCTTCAAAACATCTTGCTGGTATTAACTTGTAATATCTGCTGGCAACTTTGATCGGTCTGTGTCGACATTGGCCAACAATTGCGAACCTCAACCCATGTAACTTGTAAAAAAAATTTTACAGACAAGAAAGATTTATTTTATTTATTTATTGCATTACAGAATTAACATGGCACGGTTGTACAAGAAACTATTGAGAATATCAACTAACACAATTGAAAAAGGATAATAACAAGCTGTAAAATGAGGAACCCTCGTTTTCGTTAGTAAATATAAGTCCAATAAATTGTCGCTTAATTTAAAAACGTCTTAACGCACTGTTTATTAAAAGTCAGTTCAAAGTCAAATCAGAGCTTCAATAAATAAAATTTTCAGGCGGTTAGAAATTGTTCTTCAAAGATTGAAGTTGAACTCAGCCTAATTTTTATTCATGAAATATAGAGGTGGTGCTGTCATTATTTTATATCCACGTCAAAATTATTTTAGAACGATAGAAGATAAGAACTCATCATCGATGAGACGATGCTCAAATCTCGCTAAATTTTTATCGGTACCAATGTAACTATGCTATATGTACTTTGGTACCGGTCAGTGCCTACGATACAAAGTGCTTGTATTGTCACTAAATAAGTACCTATATATAATATACGTAATATGAACTGTACCAATGTTAGATCCGGAAACTTTGTCACGGAACTGTAAGCAACACATATGTAATTCAAACCTTTGCTTAGTAAATTCTATCAGTAATTCCGGTGTACAACCTTGCTACAAAAGCCACTAGTTATGTGGGCTGGTTAATATATTAAAATAATGAATTTTGAATTAATTACACAATACATAAATTTGGGTCGTAATTGACAATTTAGCAAATTGACAAATTACATTTAATTAGTGCCATGAATTTGCTTGTCAAATATAAAGTGGAAGAATAATATGAACGAGTATGTAGGTATACAAATAAAAACCTACATTTTAATATTTTTCTTTAATTTTAAGATTACTTACATACTAAACTTGTAGGTTCTTATAAAATGGAATCAGATGCATTATAACAGGTTTCAAAAGATAATAAAGAGCATAAAACTATGACAGGATAGTAGGCCCGCAGGAAACTGATAAATTATTAAAGGTCATTGCACTTTATGAATGCTTTAATTATATATATAGATAGTGTGAGTTTTAATATTTATACGTGTTTAAATATTTAGTTATGTACTTGTCTAATAAACTTAGGAGGATGCGCCGTGCTTATTGGAGCGTGCTTATTTCTTTGTAAAGAAAAAAAACCAGTCATGCAAGTAGGTAAATATTCTGAATGCACATTTAGGCGAAGGTCTAGCCAGCTGTCATGACTCAAAGTTAACCCCAAGGTAAGGCATCTGTTAAGACAGGTAAAGAGGCCAATTACAATGAAGGAATAATAGGACCTGCTGATCTTAATGGGACAATTTACATTACGTTATCTTTTATAATCTTATAATCATCGAAGTAAATTAGTAATGGAGTTTAATAAGATTATTAGCTATATTTTCTTTAAACGATATTAATTGCGTACCTAATGTCACGTTGTTGTAACTGGGGTAGGCAGAAACTATGGCCCGTGGCCCTTTGACCTTGAGTAACAGTGACATATGGGGGGCGCTGTTAGAGATGCTGGTCGTGGATAGAGAGTCCCTTGATACCTCCCTGAGGTACCCCGGTGTGAACCAAAACCAGCAAGATTTTCTCTCCTCTGGTAACATTGCTTTTAGAAAAGAACAAACCAGTTTATTGCACAAATAAAAACAAAAAAGGGTGTTAATACCCATAGCGGAGGGTAGTTTGGACATTGTTTATTTATCTCTCCCCCACCAACTTGGAGGAGGCGCCTCGGACAGACTTGAATCCTAGGGACGTCACTTCGCTGCGACCTGAATCACAGGGATCACATCGAGCGAGCAATTACAACAACATCTCGTAAACAAGGTGCGTCAGTTTTTCGCGCCGGAGCACCGCCTACTATTGTATAAGGCGCAGATTCGCTCCTGCGGGGCATACTGTTCGCACCTCTGGGACGCCTTTGCCAAGTATCTCCCGATGCCCTGGATTCACTGCAGCGTCGAGCTGTCCGAGTAATAGGCGACTTTGAGGTCACAAGGAGCTTAGAGGCCCTGCAACGTCGCAGGGACATAGCCTCCTTGTGTATCCTCTATCGCCTATACTATGGTGAATGCTCCGAAAAGCTCTTTAACCTAATACCTGTCTTATCCTTCCACACCCGTAACACCCGCACTGGGAGGGGTAAGCATTCACATTATGTAGACCGAATTGGTCGCCGAACAAAACGGTACGACGCGTCCTTTTTGTATCGGACAATTGACAAGTGGAATGCTTTGCCCTCCCATGTGTTCTCCCAATCCTTTCACCTTGGATCCTTCAAGCGGAGCGTGAAAAAGCACTTTCTCAGGCCGGCATAGTAGTGGCGACCGGAGCCACTGTGCGAGCGGTTCTCTAGTCGTCAATGCTCATGGACCTCCACTGAGTTTACTATCAGATCAGTCGAGGTCACATGTCGAGCCAAAATAAAATAAAATAAAAATTATAAATGATCAGCGTCGATGTAGGATGATCCTCTCTTGAAGCTTTGCTAGTAGTTCACTAGTCGAGAAACACCTAAGACACCCCCTCCTGACATTGCTATACTATACAATAAGTTTAAACACGTATTACTTACGTATATCCAAAATGACACTGAATACAATGCCAAATTGTAGATTTAATTGTTATTAATTAGGTTTCACATTATTCGCAAACTACGGCTACGACCGTGGCAACTTAAGCTGTGACATTCACCCCTGTATTGACCACGCATGAAATTTAACATTGAATTTTTATTTAACTACGTAATTAGGTTATAGTTAAATCTTCATAGAATATTTTGTTTTTATTGTTGTTGACCAGATACAGACATTCTTTGAATAATGTTGCAACCTAAATCTAAACAGTAAACACTAATTTATGTATTGATTATATTACCAACTAGGATAAAAAATATTTAATAACTTTGTCGCGTTTCGGGAATAGTTTGAAAGTAGCCAGGTATAACGAGAGGAGTGTGCGCTGTCAATCTAAGATGGTACATGCTCGTCTGCTCAAGCCGGCATAGTGGAGGCGACTGCTACCCGCACAGGTTTCTCTGTAGGAGCAGTTGTTTCCATTCGTGGACCGCACTCTAGCTTTACATCAGGCGGAGTGTTGTCACATGCCGAGCTTCAATAAAAAAAAATTTGAAGAAATAAAAAGAAAAATATTTTTTTACGCATTTCAAGATTTTTTTATAGATCCATATTTAAGTACTTTTATTAATGTAAGTTAGTTGTAATATTTTAACTAGAGTCCACATATCTTGTAACATAATAAATAATATTTTATGTTATAGGAGTATAGTTCAGAGGTCGATGTCGAAGGTAAACATAGGATATATTCTCCGAATTCTCTCAGACGGCATCATTTTGTAAGGCGTTACAAATTACAATACAATACAATACTTTTTTTTACGTGGAAATCTTTTATAGTAGCCATGTGATGTCGGACTGCCTGGTACTTCCAATACCGGGTATACACCCCGCAGAGAGAAAGTAGAGTGTGACCCGAGGAGAGACTCCTTGCTGGTTTTGGTTCGCGCCACCTCAGGGTGGTATCCCGGGACCCTCTATCCACTACCTGAGGATGCACCCGATGGGAAACCAGCAACTCTAACAGGGAACCCATCTGACACTGTCACTCACAGTCAAAGGACCGCGATAAGCATGCATACCTATTTACTTGGAATATTTTTCTTTTTATAAACTAACCCAATGTGTCATTGATTGCCACGTCTTACGTTTAGGAGAAAAAAATGTAAAATAATTGATTTTATTATACTTGATTTGTTTCTGCGAAAGTAAATAGTCATACGTACATTTTATTAATACTTTTTTTTTACGTGGAGGAAATCTTTTATAGACGCCTCGCCGTCTCGGGGAAGCCGACGAGGTTATGTCGGGTTCCCGGTACTCCCCAATACCAGGTATACACGACTAAAACCCCCACGGTGTCCCTTTCTACGTCATATGGTGAGGTCACGGGCTCATCCGCGTCCTCACTGACGCTTAGCCGTTAGGCAGACAGTCCAACCCCGGGATTACCGCTCTTGGCTCGGGGCGAAAGTAATAACGCTTGGTGGTGTGTGGGTGGTCTCTCACTAAGGTCTTCTCTGAAAGCAGAGTGTGACCCGAGGAGAGAAACCACCTTGCTGGTTTTGTTTCGCGCCGGGGTACCTCAGGGAGGTATCCCGGAACCCTCTATTCACCACCTGAGGACGCGCCCGATGGGAGACCAGCAACTCCAACAGTTTTAATACCATACGACACTGTCAATTTTATTAATACCTACTACAAATATTTTATTAAAAATTAATTAATAAATTTAATGCTGTTTTCTTTGCATCACTTTGTTATTTATTTGCACAGAGATATATACTAGAGGAGCAAACCTCATACATCGGACATGGAAAAAGCGTAGTTGGCTTCACAATGTTGCCCTCAGTCAAATACTAACTGACAGAAAACCTAAAATGACTGCGGTTATCCTTTCACCTCCACATTGGGAGCGTTATTGCATATCTAGTTGTATATATCAATCAATGTTTATCCGCGTGACTTTTGTAATGTAGGAAACTGACAAAAGCACGCTTCTTAGGAATTTTAAGCGGGACTACTGCTGAGACATTGTCTGCAGGCAGCAGTCGCCTCTGCTATGCCGGTTTGAGGAGATGAAAGTACATCATTCTTTAACAGGCCGTGCTCTTCTCGTTATGCCTAAACACTACCTTAGTATAGACATGAAAAAAAATGTATGGAATTTTAGTTTGTAAGACTGTAAAGAGCTGCTAATTTTTTTTATATCTATAAGATTACCGAGTGACATCTAGTGCTTGTCTGTGGAACTATTATGAAACTTTGCATTAATAAGAATGATACACTGTTAAAACTAGATGGCAGTATGAGAATATTAATTTTAGGTGTGGGAGCTGTAATATAAACTATACTAATATTATAAAACTGAAGAGTTTGTTTGTTTGAACGCGCTAATCTCAGGAACTACTGGTTCGAATTGAAAAATTATTTTTGTGTTGGGTAGATCATTTATCGAGGAAGGCTTTAGGCTATATAACATCACGTTGCGACTAATAGGAACGAAGAAACAGTCGAAAATGTTAAATGTTAAATTATCTAAAAACATGTCCGCGACAGTATATGTCTTTTAAGATTAACTCACAATAACCATTTTTATGATAATTAAATTTGGTCGAAATTATTTATTGTTTATTGTTACTATGGAAACGAAGTTAAATATGAGGTATTCTTTTCTTACATTTTTACATACTTCGAGAGCTGTTAAATTGATAAGCCCGGGTAGCACCGGGGACCAACAGCTAGTATAATAATATAATTCTAACGACAATAATAAATTAATGCAAGTTCGTTGTAATTTGAAACCCGTGGAAAATGTTATATGGAGTTTTGTCTATGAGTGCCTATGTTGTAATGTAGACATCAATTAATAAAATTATCATTTGTTATAAGCAGATTATTAGCAACATTAAAGGGTGGTAGGCAGACTGATGATGATTATTAGCCTAGTCTGCCGTCGTGGGGAAGTATCACCCCATTCGAAAGTAACACTCGTGAAGTGACCTTGTCGCGTTTCAGGAGTGAAACTGTTCCTGTAGCCAAGTATAGCGAGAGGAGTGTGCATTGTCAATTTAGACGGTGAATAACCGTCTTCTCAGGTCAGAATAGCGGAGGCTACTGCTGCCCGTAGAGATTTCTCTGTAGTAGCAGTTGTTTCCGTTCATGCACCTCACTCTAGCTTTATCGGGCGGGCGTTACTAGCCCAGTTACCACTACTTTTAAGTGACTTAGTCACGGGATGGTATAAACTTGAACATAGGGGGATATAACGAAAGGAGAGTACCCTGTCGATGAATGATGTACTATCGTCTCCTCAAGCCGGCATTACGGAGGTGACTTCTGCCTACAGACAACTTCTCGGCAGTCGTTCCCGCTTAAATTATCATATGCTAAGAAGCGTGCTTTTGTCAGTTTCCTACATTACAAAAGTCACGCAGAAAATAACAAGGGTTAGAAAGAAAACAACAATATGTTAATTAATTAATTTTTATTATAATTAAATATTAATATCCTAAATAACATACAGTGGAAAGTTACAAACTATGTTGAAAAGTGAAAATATATGCCGGTGAAAATAATTAGTTAAACGGATCAGCTGAGTAATCAGATTACGAATGCTTAAAAACACTTTGTAATGTGAATGACTCAGTGATGCGTTACTAATGTTATGGTGACGACAACTGCATAGGCCGCTACTGCAACTCTTGTTTCTCTTCATTGTTGACAGCAGTTATAATGAATTTACTAGGTCATTATTCCACAGAGCTTTATGAACACATCTGTTCAAATAAAAACCCAGTTAAACACATTTAACTATTTGTTTTTTTTCGAAAATCTGTCCATAGCTGCCACTGCATCTTCGCGGAACTGTAAAACCAAAACGATTAATAGAACCGTCGCTTACTCTCGCTCCTGTGGGACCACTCATTGTCGAGGATCGTGACTCCAGGTGGCTCGTTCAACTAGATGTCTCCGTCGGCTGCGACTGCTGGCTGGTGGAGGGCACCTCTTTATCTTTCTGAACTGCTCACACTGAAAAAAGAAAGATTAGAACATGTTATAAAATATGTAAAAATAAACATACTCACGATACTTATTTGGTTGAAGACAGGAACGACAGTAAACGAGCAACAAAACTTAATACTATTATATATAATAAAAAAATGCTTAGTATGAAACTTATCAGGAAACACATAAAAACTAACCTTAACACTATGTACTTAAAGACCATAATGATATATTTATTAATTGTGTATAACGCTTCTACTTGTATTCTGATATTCGCTTTTTTAATTTTATTGTTAAATCATCAAATTGATATGCTAATATGGACAAGACATTTGAATTCTTTATTAAATATATGTTATTTATTTCTTTAAATAAAAAACTTCTTTAATTTTCCTACAATGCAATCAATATATGTGTGGGTCTAATCCAGTGCGGGAGGACCCACTTAATTATTAAATCAGAATAAAATAGTACTTTAGTAGTAACTTGAATTTTTTATCTTCTAAGTTTATCTTTTTTTCCTAATAAGTCTGTGAGAGGAAATCCTACAAGTATACTATAGTGAAATTCTCGCATGATCTTGAATATGAAGTTAGGAATAATTAATAGATTATTTGTCTTAAGAAACAGTGGCGACGCTAGTCCAAACCTAAACGCCGCCGGCGACTCAGCTTTGCGAGACCTCTTTCATTTTAAAGTCAATAAAATGGGTTTTTTTTAGCTCGGCATGGAGCTATTTATTCAGCTTATAAACTTGTCATTGACGCCTAGTGCCGCCACTGTTAACAATACTGCAATCTGAGTTTTTTTATATGATTATTATTTCAATAACGAATAGAACAAAGTAGTGCATCTCTCTATATTTAATTTGTAAAAAAAAAGTTTACGACATAAAAAAATGAATTAGCAAATAAGCTATAGGCACTGAGCGATATATAACAAAGTTACATTGGTACAATGTTCAGCAGAGTTCCCGCTGATGATTTAATTCCCTCTGCCCCACATCGCTTGAGGTAGATGCGTGCGGGCGATCGAACGCATCGCCTTATAGTCACCGAATTGTGGAACGACCTTCCCATCTACGTCTTTCCTCCTTCCTACAACCTGAGTTCCTTCAAGCACAGTGTAAAGAGGCATTTCACAAATTCGTAGATAGTATACGTGCATAGTAAACGTGACGACTACTGTGCGCGGATCCCCTTATCTGATAACTGTGGCCTGCATTCACGGACCGTACTCTTCCCTTAACATCAGGCGGAGTAAGATCATAATACAATACAATACAATTGTCACGCCTTTTTCCCACAGGGATAGGCAGAGACAAAGGAACGCCACTTACTACTATCCTGACACAACCCTCGCTTCCTTCACATCCACAATACTCTTCATGCACGCCCGACGGTTATGGGCACTAGGCACACCAGCTTTCATGAGGATGTCTCCTATTTCATCGGAAAACTTCTGGGTCTGCCTTGTTTAACGCATCCATTCACATCAGATTCGTATATTCCTTTCGTCAATCTCCTTTCATTCATCTATTCCATGTGCCCAAACCATCAAAACCGTAATTACTTTAATGAAAATATAAACTAGGTTTTATTTAAATTTACTGACTTAAAATGATTATCAATATTAAACTATCATTGCTTGCATAGTTTATAATCGTCTAATTAAAGTGTATCAACCTGCACCTACATCTTACAATGCAAAAATATGTGGTTACTCGAGGCGACACGAGTTATGAATATCAAAAGTTGTAAAAAATTGTCACCTATTATTATTTCATTCAAATTATGACGAAATATTATATTATATTAACAGTGGTCCATATTGGCAATGCCCACTAGTTTCCTTTCTGAAATAAGTTATAAAAAAGTATATAGAAAAATACAAATAAAAAATACAATAAAATTCAAATAAAACAGAATACATATCAAAAGTGGTATCAGTCTGCTTACCACTCTTTTAATCTACGAGTATATAAAAATCAATTGCTGTTCGTTAGTCTCGCTAAAACTTGAGAACGGCTGGACTGATTTGGCTAATTTTGGTTTTGAATTATTTGTGGAAGTCTAGGGAAGGTTTAAAAGGTGAGTAAATACGAAAATAATGCTTGGAAGATAGATACAACAATTTCGCTTCCCTCTAGAATCTAAGGAATTTGAATGTCAAACATTTGATGTTCGCCCCGTCGTTTAGAAATCAATTAAATTTAAAAGTCGTTCAGAAATGCTTTTTTATTTATTGATTCTGAGGTGGTACGAAGTTTTCCGGGTCAGCTAGTATAATATATATTTGTATATACTTTATTTTTGCTAATATTATCTTCGTATTTTGCTCTGAAAACATAAAGGAGAATGCCCATTCGCCTAAGAGAAATGGGCCCACAATTTTTTTCTCGAGTTTGTCGATGATTTTACATTTTGTAAAGGAATAAAGCCACATTCCTTCAGTCACCGATATTACACTACAGTGCGGTCTATTAACGGAAACAACTGCTGTCACAGATAAATATCTGCAGGCTGCAGTTGTATCCATTATACCGGCTTGAGGATACGAATGAGCACCATCCAGCTTTACTATGCCCACTCCTCTCCTGGCCAAGCTGATCCGGAAATGTTATTAGGTCATTCACGTTACATTGTTACATTTGAAATTGAGGTACTACTTCAGAATCACAGACTGGGCTAATAACTATTATAAGTTTGCCTACTACTCTTTAAAAAGTGTCAAGTGAGTGCCCTTCGGCAACATTACTCACGCTGAGCGATAGGTGGTAGCGCACTAGTACACTTAGCATGCTGTAACATAATTTATCATGACGTTTGCTTGAAAGTAAATTATTTGCGGATCTAGCAAGCACAAAAATGTGCTGGATCCAGCATTTGCAATCCCTAGCAAGGACAAAGTAGTTTTTTTTTTATTTTTTGCAATCGATGGTACAATATATGAGTTAGTGGTCATTTGGATCCATTAGTAACTGACCCCACTGGTTCATTAACCAATGTAATTTTGTAGTGATTCCATATGCCATTTTTTACATGGGGAAATTTTTTTATAGGAGGAAGACGACGAAGTGATGTCGGACTCCCCGGATTGGTACGTTTCGAATGAGGTGTTCTGCTCTGGTCATCGCCGGATAAGATTTAAGGTACAATTGGTTATTAACCCACCAGAAGCGAAACATAACCCACGCCGGACAGACCGAAGACGATACGTTGAATACATATTGCGGAACATTGAGGTCTTTCCTGCTTACGCACACAGGTTGGACGATAAAGTCCAAGAACTTACTAACATAATCACATAGTAAATCTCCTGGGAATGTTGCGGCAGACGGACTTACTCGGAGGGAAGGAGCTCCTGATGATGGATGACCACTATTGATCTGCACTCCACCGTCCCACTGTCATTCCAATTTGTATCCGTCATACAACGGACTACGGTCGACAGACGAGGGAGGCCGTGCCTATACCTGACAAGCGGCTTTACGAGAGACCTGCGGCCTACATCAAGCTCAGCTCCGCCTTGCCGTTAGCATTATAGTCGTTGTGGGCTCAACATGCACTTATTTATTGTTACAAGCGTGGACACACCACGACAAGGACGCTCCCGGAAGTGTGCAGAAACATGAAGAGTCTCTTGTCCTTCCTGGGAGACATCGAGTGGCCATACCTGCTCAATTGTGGATGAAGAGCCTCCTAGGAATCTACAATCTACAATTTAGGTAAGTAAATAAGCGGCTTAGGGATGATAATTATTTGCTTACCAGGCGCATAGTACAATACTACAATGACACGCATACAGACATGCGAACGCTTCCTTTTTTATAGTATATAGTATTCACTACTATAAAGTGCAGTATTCACTATAATTTAATAATAGCTCCGAGCAGTAGCAGTAACTCCAATGCTTAATGAAATAATCAGTATGATGCCGCAGTGGCGGTGTTCCGGGAACAACAATCCGAGAACACTCCACAAACGCTCCCAGTAATTTATTAACACTACTTATGCATTACATATTCTATGAACTTAACATCTAATAGTAACTTAACTATTCCTATATAATACCCATGTCGCCACCGGAGCAGCGCTCCGGGAGCCTACGGGATCGGTGCACACATATATACTTTTTTTCCCCCCTATAATTTACATTTGCTTATTTCTTCTAGATATATTTTTCCCTCCCTAACATTTGACATATTATGCTTGTGAACTTAGCTTATAGATAGATCGAATTATTCCTACATATACTTATGCCGTCGCCCTTATGTCCGCGACCCAGGGAGCACCACTCCGGGAACGTTACATTTATTTCCAAAAAGTCATCCCTCCGTGATTCAAAGACGGAGCAATGCCTCGGGAGCGCCACTATAGGAACGTTTCCACAAGAGTGCTCCCAGCCGTTGGTTGCGCTTACTTACATATGCTTATGAACTTAATATCTAGATATAACTATTCCTTAACTAATCTATTGCTAAACCACAAAAAGCCCTTTTTTCTGTAATTTACATTTGCTTATTTCTTCTAGAAATATAGAGCGGTGCTCCGGGAGCTTACAGGATTGGCGCTCTAAAAGCGACCCCCCAGCGACCCCCGGAACACCGCTCATTACAGTTGTTTCCATAAAAACATTCCGCCGCGATTCAAAGATGGAGCAATGCCTCGGGAGCGCCACTCCGGGGACAGCTCCGCAAGAGTGGCACTCCAGGAGCAACGCCCCTAACGACCCCCGGGAACACCGCTCCGGGAACGTTATAATTGTTTCCATAATAACATTCCGCCGTGATTCAAAGATGGAGCAATGCCTCAGGAGCGCCACTCCGGGGACAGCTCCGCAAGAGTGGCGCTCCAGGAGCGACGCCCCTAGCGACCCCCGGGAACACAGCTCCGAGAACGTTACAATTATTTCAATAAAGACACTTCGCCATGATTCAAAGATGGAGCAATGTCTCAGGAGCGCCACTCCGGGAACGATTCCCCAAGAGTGCTCCCAGCCGTTAGTTTGCACTTACTTACATATGCTTATGAACTTAACATCTAGATAGAACTATTCCTTAACAAATCTATTGCTTAACTAAACTATTACTTTACCAGAAAACCCTTTTTTTTTTCACTTTCCCTTATATATTACAATAGCCACTACTATTACAATAGCCTGCTTACCGGCTGCGGGGCGTGACATGTATCACCAATGCGTCGTGCTGTTGTTTGCTTAACAATGAATGCTAGACTTGGGTCAGAGTCAGCGATAGCTCAGAACCCTGGGGGACACCGGCATTTACAGAAATAAATTGCGATGCGCACACTAATATGCGGAAGCTAGTGATCCAGGTACACAGCTGGTCAGGTAAACCGTATGCCTCGAGCTTAGAAAGAAGGACACTGTGCTGTACCCTGTTAAATGCTTTGAAGATGTCCAGGCCAATAGCCAGACCCTCTTCATGACCGTCTATAGCCTCACCCCATACATGCGTAATATGCGCTAGAAGATCACCTGTTGATCGCTTAGACCTGAGTTCATATTGACGGTCGCTAATCAACTCGTAATTCTCTAGATAATCCATGAGCTGTACCTTAATTAAGGTCAATTAAGGTCATGGAGCACCTCGCAGAGGACTATGACAACAGAGGTTATGATTATTGGACGGTAATTTGCAGGATGTGATCGGTCTTTTTTGGGACCGGTTGCGCAGTGGCCCTCTTCCACACCCGAGGCACACAGCCCGAGTGCTGTTTTTGTTGATACTTTTTTTGTTGGATGGACTATATTTCGGGAGTCCTATTTCAAGAAAATATTTCATTATCGGGATTGGAAATTCGGGCATGAATTCAATGTTACATGCTCGCTGTTTCCGAACCAATTTTGATGATTCTTTTTTATTTAATGGGACATTTCCCGAGGGTGATCTAAATTTGAAGAAAATATTTCATCTGTAAGGGTAGAAAAATAGAGGAGCTATTCTATGTTACTCGACTTCTTTGCCAATTGTGAATAAATTTTAATGATTGCATTTTCTTCTTTCGACTCTGCATTGTTTGAATCAATGTATATTTACAACTATAAAAATGTTTTAAATATATGCAGCGCCTCTAAAAATGTGCTAAATAATAGGTAAATTATATAAGCATATATTTTTGTTTTCGCTTATTACATCGTTCTTAATTAAAATTATATTTCACTTTGTAGTGACTTTAGTGTCGTAGGCATTTGGAACTCGCGTCAGTTTTTATTTCATAAATATTTTTATATAATTATAAATTTATTTGCGATTTGTGCCGAGTCGAGAATATCGAGAAAGGTAAGTCGAGTAAATAATTTTCAATACTTGTAATTTTGAATGTAGGATTAGTTTTTCTGGATAAGTTGTGTTGCTGACGGTAAGCCATTTTACCATCCCATGACCATTCGACTTATACTAATATGACCAGGTGATGTCGGACACCCCGGTACGACCCAATATCGGATATATACGACTAAATCCCTCACGGTTTTCCTCTCTACGTTCTACGTGCACGTTTTCGCATTTATCCGCGAATCCACCGCAGGGGTCCAAGGGAGACTTGACAGGGGTCTACGTTGGTGTGATAAAAAGGGTTCACAATTCGTAAGCTCGAAGGGGTCCACGAAAATTTATCTGCTTGTAGTGAAGAAGTAAAATGTTGGCTTGACTTAACCTATCAATGTAGGCTATAAAGTAGGCATAAGGTCAGTGACTGCTACTTGAAAAAATTTGCTTATTCCATATTTAGTTTTTAGTCGAGTTTTGAGAGATATGGTAGATATGTAGCTGCGGGGGTTCCATCGGAACCAGCTAAATTTTGAAAGTGGTCTAGGAGAAAAAAAAAGTCTGGGAACCTCTGCTCTAGATTGACACTGCACACTCCTCTCGCTATATCTGGCTAAAAACGCGACATGGTCACTTCACGGGTATCACATTCGAAAGTGGTGGTAATGCCCAGGGCGGCAGACTGAGCATTTGTTATTTAACCATCATCAGCCTACCACTCTTTAAAATTGCCTATAGGCACTGAGTGACCACAGTACATATAACAAAGTTATATTGGTACCGATCAGAATAAAAAAAAATTAGCGAGGTTCGAACACAGGACGCATCGATCGTGAGTTCACGCGTCCGCTGGACCACGGCCGCTCTAATATAAAATATGCAAATCTATTTTTTTAAATGACTTGAACTGTGAATTACACTACTCCTGTCTCTGCTCCTGTACTGCAGTTTCCCAATAATGTGATCCTCGTGAATCAAATAGTATCAGAATTTACTTCAGTATTTGGTAACATTGAGAATAACTCCAAAATGGGCAGCAGCAAAAATTTTGCTGACTATGATGAATAGATTACTACACATTGTTACACACAAAGAAATCATTAATTTGGTGTCATCAAATGTGATTCAGTATCTAGGCTATTTTGATGTATTTTATATGTAAGCAAAATAATATGCATGAATTTTTTTAAAATTAATTTCAACTGCATGATCGTTATAATACCTATGGGTGTAATTATGTAATTAACATAATTTAAAACAATATAATAAAACTACCCAAATGTGACCGCACTTACAGACAGCAGACGCCTGTCTTGAGGGAGATTTTTAACAGTACACTCTCCTCCCGTTATATCCTGCTACTTCCAAGCTTGATCGCATGAATTGAGCACTTCACCGGTGTCAAACCTACCTACCCCGCGTAGGTCATAAAGACTACTAAGTAATAGATATATGTTATTCTAAAAATAATGTTATAACTCAAGTCAGGGAACCAATTCCCGAATGTAGTAGACTTTTAAAAAACGTATCGTTTGCGTTATGTTATTGTGTTATCGTAATTTTAAAATATTTTTTGAGTTTATATTTATATCCTGATTTTATAGTTTATGTTTATACAGTATATAATATACTGTATATAATATTTTAGTTTTTCTTGAAGATCAAATAACTTCTTAATCTGATTTAATTTTGAACAATATAGCAGTTTTATATATTAGTAACGATTATTTTAGAATGACGGAAACGTCATCAACGAACCAACAAAAACAATACATCAAGTCATACGTGAAAAAGCGTAAAACTGATCGTGCTAATAGCGTTTATATCAAGAAAAGGCGCAGTGCTCGGATAGCAGGCGCCACTATTAATGACAACGACAATGATTTCGTAAGTTTTCATAATATGCCTACGTGTTATGAAATGACAAGTAGATTTTTTAATGAATCGAAAAACAATTTTTTTAGGTATATATCGGAGTTTACAGCTCAAAATCAGACCCTTTGATTAAGGAAAAACAAAACGACGTCGACAAGCAGGACTTCGAAGGTATTTTCTTTTAACTTCAACGACACTACTGTCTTTACTATGTACAGTAGGGTGTCCGTTATTTCCCAAGTTAGTTTTTTTTTGCAGATGCCCCCCAAATTGTAAGATTATGACCTAAAAAAATATAATGTTAAATTAGTGTATATTAAGTGCATATATTAACACACTTTATCTATGAATAACTTTTAAAGGGTAAAATTTGTCAAAAAAAAGCATTCGGATCTTTTTTGTAGAGCGTTAAAATTCCTACAAGAATATGCTTTGATTGTTTTTTTAGTTGCATTTATTTCGTTGGAAAAAATAAAACGCAAAAAGTGCAAAATTCCCATACTAAATAGTATGGGAAATGTATTATGATTTAGGCATGGGTTAATGTGAATATTAAGGGTTATTTTGGTTTGATATATTTTTTTAGGTCATAATCTTACAATTTGGAGGGCGTCTGCAAAAAAAAAACCAACTTGGGAAATAACGGACACCCTAATGTACAGCCACCTACATATATTATACATAGTATCTTTATAGTAGCCTTCGCTTCGGTCTGCCGTACCACCACATTCAAGTTCAAGTTCCACAGGTGTAGGAAATGATTCAATTGCATTTTGGGATTTTGGAAATGCTCTAATATTTTTTTATGATGATTTGACATTGATTGAAGATCCAAGGTTAAAGATATAATGGTGCACATTCGTCTCCCTAAGCAGACTTAGTGGTGGCGATTCCTGTCTGCTGTTATTTCTCTACTAATGGCAGCAGTGCAGTCAGCACCTGAGGACCGCACCCTAATTTAAGATCAGGCAGAGTGTGATCACAGACTATTAAAAAATCAATATAATCATGCCTTCCTTAGTGAACGAAGATAGTGCCGTTGCTGATCGTCGCCTTTTTGTCAAAGAAGATAAACCTGTAACGACTGACGCTCAATTTGAAGCAGTCAATGATTCCGGATCAGTCACGTCATTGAATTGTAGCAAACCAGAAGAGCTACAAAAACAGGTAGAAGAAACAAAGCACAACATAAAAGTAATTTCATGTATATTTACTTGCATATTTTTTTATTAATATTATTACAGGCAATCAAGACTAAGGATGAATCGGCAAGTGATGAAACAGCTAAAGAAGCCATTGCTGAGTGTTACTCAACAGACTTATTTTTAGCTTCTGAACCCACGGAACCGATATCTCTTGATGAAATCTTTGAGATAGACGAATTACAGAATTGGGATTTTTTAACAGACCCTTTGATTAAGGAAAAACCAATCGACGTCGACAAGCAGGCCTTCAAAGGTATTTTCTTTTAACTTCAACCTAGAGCGTCGCCAGCAGGTGGCCTAGGGAAGGGGGGGGGGGGGGGGGGGGCAGGTTGATATGGAGGATGAGAAAAGTATGAATTGTAGGTAAAGTAAATGAAGCTTTTCACTTGTAGTACGAGCCTTACATCTACGGCGATTGAAATAACAACGGTACAGAGTCTAACGTGTAAAGCGACACGAGCTCTTGACTGTAAATAATAAATAAATTACATTTAACAACTTTTTTAGAATTTTTAGGGGGGCGGCAGCTGCTCCTCCCTGCCCCCCCTCCCCCCTTGGCGACGCCCTTGACTTCAACAACACTGTACTGTCTTTACTATGTACAGTCACTTACATATATTATACATAGTACCTTTATAGTAGCCTTTGCTTCGGTCTGCCGTACCATCACATTCAAGTTCAAGTTCCACAAGTGTAGGAAATGATTCAATTGCATTTTGGGATTTTGGAAATGCTCTAATATTTTTTTTATGATGACACGACATGTGACCTCGACAGGCCTGATGGTAGGCACAGTAGAGGTCCATGAGCACTGACGACTCGAGAACTGTTGACATGATGGCTCCAGTCCCCATTGCTATGTCGACCCAAGAAAGTGCTTTTTCACGCTTTGATTGATGGATCCAAGGTTAAAAATATAATGGTGCACATTCGTCTCCCTAAGCAGACTTAGTGGTGGCGATTGCTGCCTGCTGTTATTTCTCTACTAATGGCAGCAGCAGTCAGCACCTGAGGATTGCACCCTAATTTAAGATCAGGCAGAGTGTGATCACAGACTATTAAAAAATCAATATAATCATGTCTTCCTTGTTGAACGAAGATAGTGCCGTTGCTGACCATCGCCTTTTTGTCAAAGAGGATAAACCTGTAACGACTGACGCTCAATTTGAAGCAGTCAATGATTCCGGATCAGTCACGTCATTGAATTGTAGCAAACCAGAAGAGCCACAAAAACAGGTAGAAGAAACAAAGCACAACATAAAAGTAATTTCATTTATATTTACTTGCATATTTTTTATTAATATTATTACAGGCAATCATGACTAAGGATGAATCGGCAAGTGATGAAACAGCTAAAGAAGCCATTGTTGAGTGTTACTCAACAGACTTATTTTTAGCTTCTGAACCCACGGAAGCGATATCCCTTGATGAAATCTTTAAGATAGACGAATTACAGAATTGGGATTTTTTTACAGACCCTTTGATTAAGGAAAAAACAATCGACGTCGACAAGCAGGCCTTCGAAGGTATTTTCTTTTAACTTCAACAACACTGTACTGTCTTTACTATGTACAGTCACTTACATATATTATACATAGTACCTTTATAGTAGCCTTTGCTTCGGTCTGCCGTACCATCACATTCAAGTTCAAGTTCCACAGGTGTAGAAAATGATTCAATTGCATTTTGGGATTTTGGAAATGCTCTAATATTTTTTTTATGATGACACGACATGTGACCTCGGCTGGCCTGATGGTAGGCACAGTAGAGGTCCATGAGCACTGACGACTCGAGAACTGTTGACATGATGGCTCCAGTCCCCATTGCTATGCCGACCCAAGAAAGTGCTTTTACACGCTTTGACTGATGGATCCAAGGTTAAAAATATAATGGTGCACATTCGTCTCCCTAAGCAGACTTAGTGGTGGCGATTGCTGCCTGCTGTTATTTCTCTACTAATGGCAGCAGTGCAGTCAGCACCTGAGGATTGCACCCTTATTTAAGATCAGGCAGAGTGTGATCACAGACTATTAAAAAATCAATATAATCATGCCATCCTTAGTGAACGAAGATAGTGCCGTTGCTGATCGTCGCCTTTTTGTCAAAGAAGATAAACCTGTAACGACTGACGTTCAATTTGAAGCAGTCAATGATGCCGGATCAGTCACGTCATTGAATTGTAGCAAACCAGAAGAGCCACAAAAACAGGTAGAAGAAACAAAGCACAACATAAAAGTAATTTCATGTATATTTACTTGTATATATTTTTTTATTATTTACTTGGATAATTTTTTTATTAATATTATTACAGGCAATCATGACTAAGGATGAATCGGCAAGTGATGAAACAGCTGAAGAAGCCATTGTCGAGTGTCACTCAACAGACGTACTTTTAGCTTCTGAACTCACGGCACTGTTATCTATTGATGAAATCTCTGAGATAGACGAATTACAGAATTGGGATGATTTGCTTGATGAAAGTATTACGCAAATGGATGACGTTCTTGACATTGATGATCATAGTACAAATAGTGATGATACTATAAATGATGAAGCTGATCCAGCGTGTACTAAGCATGAAGATATAACTGGCTTCACTTCCGAACAATTAAACCTCGTTTATAATTGTTTGGACCAAAAATCTCCAATAAATTCAAGTAATGGTCAGATCGACGAAGCAGATAATTGTGCAGGCATTAGCCAAAACAAATCAGAAGTCAAAAAATGCGTTCTTGCTAATAACGTTAATGCAACTGACTTCAAAGAACAACCTTCTTTGTTCCCCCTGAATTTTGAAGAAGGACAAGATAAAATATGTCTTACACCTGAGTTTTTTGGTCTTCAAAATGAGTTTGAGGAGATGATGAAGAACACTAACTCGGCTGAATATGAAAAGCAGTTGAGTTGGAAAATAGCAGAAAAAATGGTCGCTTATAAATCTGCAGAAGATAAAAAAGAATTTAAAAAGTAAAAGAAAAATCATAATGCAAGATTTTTATTTCCTATTTAACTAACAAATTAATGTTTCAGGTGACTATGTCGTAATGTTCCTTTTTTATATTAAATATTCAAAGATATAAATTAAGAATACAATAAAAAAAAATCTAATTATACAGTAGTACAGCTTAAATAGGTACCTCCATTGAAATAAGCATTACTATTTTTTATTCAGAAAATTTATAAACATGCCTTAAGAATTTCCCAGTTTATTACAAATGTTATTTTGTAACCAATACCCATGTAACATTGTATTTTTCAGTTTTATAGCATGAGTTTATGTGATACTTAGTACCAATAAAAGAGAGAGATATAGACTGACAGCAATATAAATAGTCAGCTTAGAAGTTATTAAGATAGCGTAACTTTAAACTAGGTTTACATAACTAGTTTTTTTTTGTTAATTGTCAGGTTCCCTTTATAGTATGTATGTACCACGTGCTTGCAACTTGTAATACGTATGAAACTCTATAAACGACATAATACCTGTCCTGACCTTTAACAACGAAAGAAAACATAATATTAAAGTCCATGGTTTGAATTTAAAAAAAAAAGCAAAATGGCAGGCATATTTTAAGGCTCAATTGTTGATTTCTAATAAATGAGTGTTTACCACGAATAATTGTTAGTTAAGATACATTTATTTACGTATATTGCCTTAATGAAAATAAATGGAAAATTGATTATTGTGAGTTTTATTGTATCTCATTAATTAATATGTTTTGTTTTTCTAAAATAGAGTTTGAAATAAAATACTAATTCATTATTTTAATACTTTAGTAATAAGATAATCACAGTTTATTTGTAGAATACTAAATAGTTTAAAATCTTCGAAACTACGTTAATTTAAGAATTATAATTAACACACTATTTTAAGTTCAAATTATAATTAAAGCGAAAATAATTTGAAAATATGCAACTAACTAATATTAACAAATTTTAATACTATGACTGCAGATAATAAATAAATAGGAATGATATAATAAATCTAATAATATTCTTAACTTTATTACTTATTATGATTATAACATGTTCTAATGCAGTATTACAGTCTGCAGTCCAGGTATGGCCAATCCGAAAGATCTCGCGGGCCACTTTGCTGACGCGTAATGTTAATACAGCGAACCGCACTTTTGACAAACATGATCTTAAACAATGTAATATAAACATAAAATTAATAATATTTTATTATTATAATTTAATTAAATATAATGAGTTTCCTATTTCAAAATACACGTTTATTCCGTTTGATTATGGCACAAATATAGAAGCAAATAAGAACAAAACTCGTAATGATAATTCTCATATCACTAACAAATTGCAGAATTTCACGTGACGGGACGCCTGTTGGCCGGGCCTGATCTACACACTTCATACAGTAAAAAATGTACTTAAATAATTCTAAGATGCAATATACAGGCTGTAAAAGGCTATATTCCAAGGTGTGACAATTATTAGCTTTTTAAAGATTTTCAAATAAATCAAGCCGCAATGACATCGTTGAGGGAAGCGCGCTCGACCGTCTATCAGCTGTGAGTTGAATATCATCGCACGTGCTCGAGGCCGTCGTGACACCAGCTGTATCAATTCTTGTTATTGCTTGTTATATCAATGATATTTTTTGTTTTTTTTTCTAACAAATAATGGTGTTATGTAGTTGATATTAAACGAATAACTGTCAAAAAATGATGCAAAAATATATATTAAAAATTATGATGAATGAACTACTTGTACCTCATCAGAGTGATCTATACAACTTCTGATACGCGGGATAGCCTCCTTTCTGTTTCACACTTATTGTTTTTAATTTAATAAAAATATTATAAATATTAAGCTAGCTTATGTAATACTTACAAACTATATCAAAGAATTCTAAAAATCTACTAATATGATAGGTAATTAATAGTTAAAAACTTTCAACATTATTGCATGTTACGTTTTGGTCTTGTGAGATCATATTCTATTTCTCCAGCATGAGTAGTTAATGTTCTTATTTGAAAACCGCTGGCCAGTACTATAGGCAACACTTCATGCAGTTGGAGGTTAGTGTAGTTTTGCATATTAAGTTTGCAGAATGATTCTGGCAATGGCATTTCACCCTCCAAAGTCTGAAAAAAGAAATCACCTTTTAATAAAGATAATATTATTCATGACAGTTTACAATTTATTTCATACCATTGTTATTTCTGGAAACAATTCAACTAGAATTGGTGTCTCGCATGTCAGATGGTATTGTCTTTCGTTAATAGCATAGATGGTCACAATATCTGCAGGTTCGGGCTGAATATCTTCTACACCCAAAGCAAATCTGTTTGTCATCTTCCGGACACGAGTTTCTGCTTCATTTCGCTTCATCATGATTTCTTCGCGTAGTTTTTTGATTTCGATTACCATAGCTGCAATAAAGAATTGTGTTTAATGCGTAGTTTGGAAGTAGCCAGGTATAACGAGAGAAGTGTGCACTGTCAATTGGATGGTGCTCATTCGTCTCCTTAAGCCAGCATAGCGGATGCGATTTGCAGTTTTTCCTGTGATGGCTTCGTTTCCGTTCAGGGACGGCACTCTACTTCAACACCAGGTAGGTATGTCCAGTTAGAATTTAAAAAAGTAATAAGTACAATTATTAAAGTTAAACTAGATAGGATTATCAAAAGTTATATTCAAATTAGTTTAAACCCAGGGAAGTATGTTTTTCTGTAATGATTTAAGTAATTCTAAATATAAATCAGTTATTAATTTAACTGTAATCCAAATTAAATACTGACGGGTGATCTCGAAATAAATAGATTCTTCTAGAAGCAAATCCAAGCTGCAAAAGTTATTGGGCACCAAAAGCTTCGTGTTGCGAAGATAGTTTAAAATGTGTCGAAACATCTCCCCGTCTCTGTCTATGAAGTAATGCTGCTTCAAAGAATCCAAAACAATGGGAATACAGCCATTAAATAGCCGCGCGAGACGAGAATTGGGGTATCTGTAAATATAAAAATATACACTTTATAATGTCTAACTATATAGATTTTTTATTGTAGATCGGCATATGACAACAATCCGGCTGATGTTAGGCTAGAGTGCGGTCCACGAAACAGTACATACTCGCTATACCTAGCTACTTCCAAACTGATCTCGAATAGCGATAATGTTACACTTAAAAGTGACGCTAGTTTCCAGGTAGGCAGACATAAGGCAGAGCATAACCATCATCAGTCTGTTTATCACTCTTTGAAATAATGCCTATATTATACATAGGCACTGAGCATCTAAAGTAATTTAGCGAAGTTTGAACACGAGTCTCATCGATCGTAAATTCACGCGCCTTGCCGGTTAATAATATTTGTTTTACCTATTTCAAAAAATGCATCTATTAAAACCCTTTCAGGTTCATATGAGGATACGAAAGGGATTAAAATTTGATATTTTATCAAAAACTCGTATTAAGTTTTATTTAAATAGGAGATTAGAACTTCTTATTTCAATTTACATAGCCTATAATTTATCTCAAGTTTTATACGATTTTGTTTTATAAACGTACAAAAGTTTTTGTGAAAGAAGGGTACGAAGTGGAACGAGCTGGGCAATATAGGAATGCCTGCGGCGATGCTGAAGGCGTGATGGCGGCGTGGCGATCCCGTGTGGTGCTCGCACAATAACAGACTAGTTTCAAGATAAAATGATCCATGTGTGCCTTGCAGCATTAATATTCGCTTTGAACAACAATTTTAAATTGTCATTTTAAAAACATTTAAGAGCGGCCGTGGTCTACGTAGTTGGAGGCTTGGATACACGGTTCAAATCTTGCAAAATTCTAGTCAGTATCAATGTAACTTTGTTATATATTCTTTGGACGTGTATTTTTCGGGATCATCTTTGAATTAATCAGGTATAACGAGAAGACGGTAGGCGACTGCTGCATGCATACGTTTTCAGTTGCACCACTCATGTACTGAACTTTAATTAACATTACGGGAAGTGTAGTTATATACTGTGGGTATTATAAAAGTACTACCTTGTAAGAGTCTCCAATGATGAAGTGTAAATAGTACCGCCTACGTCGATGTGCACTGGAGCTGTTGTTTTATCGGCGTTAGCTACTAAAGGAATTCCCACATCAATTTTTGTTTGTACCATCATTTGTGGAGGCGGGGTAGCTTCAGGAAATGATGGAATAAAAAGTTTGGCATCAGGCGATAGAGTGGGCTGATTGTAAATACTCATTTGAGTTTCTCGCATTTGATCTGAAATAAAGTTTTGAAATATATTTAACTTATAATTTTAACACTTAATTGTCGTCAAAATTGTATGGTCGACAAAAAAAATCATATACATTTTACTTCGATGACACGCTTCGGTCAGTAGCGACTGCTGTCTGCGCATCCCCTTCTTTGACAGCAGTCGCCTCCGTTCGACCCTCCAGTAGCGAACAATTTAGAACTTTTGTTTTATTCAAAATTATTATGTTAACACCCTGTACACACACGCACACACACACACACACACAATCATTATACCTATATTTACCAACCAAAGTAAACTGAGAATATTCAATTAACAATAAAATATTTTTAAGAGTGAAGCAATGTTCATTTATCGATAAATATTATGGTCACCATATTCGTTGTCAAGCGAACATCAGATCGCTGCGCCTGCGGCGTTCTCGTGAATTTATAAATCCTTCGGCTAAAGTCTGACATCGCCTACGGTGTAAACGATGCTGGGAAATAATATTGTATTATTGTAAAATAAAATTAATAGAAATAAAGATAATATTTACAATAAAGATTAAATGTAAAACGTACGTTAAGTTTAAATTTCAGATCATGTATTTTTGTATTTATTTATGTTCATCCGCCGTTACATCTATAGTATTTAATATACATATTTATCAAAATATTGTTGTACTGAACACTGGTTAATGACCTGCATGATCATAAAGAGTATGTGAATGAAGTTTGAAGTGCGAAACCTACACTATGATACCGTAGAGTAGAGATGCATTCATAAGATAAAAATAATTCAAAGTACGACTGACGGACTACGTCCAGCGCATCACCCCCGAGCAATTCATGAAAACGATGTCGTCATACATCTACTTTGCGATTTTCATATTTACGTCAACCGTATTAAAGTTCACTTTTCTATAAAGTACTCAAATTAAATATGAATTTTCATACAATAGATCTGCTGATAATAGTACACTAAAATAAGGAAAATATTTAGTATTTTGTTTCAATAGAATTTATGAAGTATTGTATAAATATAATAGTAGCTAGCTCCGACTACAAAAGCGGTTGCGGTAGAATATGACATCCGGAGGGTTGCCTGTAGGCTATACCCTATTTAAAAGAAACCCTTGGTTTTTATGGTTGGAGGTTCGGAAAATTGAGATCCGATGATGCGAAAAAAATTTGTTGAAATACGTAAAGCAAGTTATACCTACTTTGAATGCAAATTTGATCGAATCGAATGCAATGAACAAAAACCAATTTTTAATTAAATGTAAGGCGTGGTGTGGTTAACGGTGCATATAAATAAACAATGTCTACATTAAGAGGACAAAGGGATGAATGTTTTGTGTAATTAAAACCTGCTACTGTGTAATGTAAATTGATTGAAAAAGAAAAAGTTGCCGTCAGTTTGATGTAATCAACAACTCTATATAGTGTAGAGATACGCATGATTTTTCACATAAATATAACATTTAGTATTTTGCAATATTGCCTCAAGTTATGCTTTAGGCCTTAATATGGCTCCTTTTGCCTTTATAATGGTTTATAATTGCCTGAAGTAAATTAAACTTACTTTGTTCAAGAGTGTAATGTTAACAAATATTTTGAAGATAATGTTCCAATGAGAAAGCATATATTATTTATCAATTATTGTTCTTTTTTTATTTGGTTTTTCATAATCTGAAATCTTACCTCGTCGTAATCGAGCATGATAAGCCGATGTAGATGGCTCCTGGCTGTCCTTTTGAGCACGATATTTTCTTTCGTTGTTGAAAGACATCCTTACTGTAATATGCAAATAGCAGATTTATAAAATTTTAAATGTAAAACTAGATAACTAGTCGTGTTTATTTAATAGGATATAGAAATGTTAATTTATGTATAATATAATAATAGAAAAAATTGAACATAGCGTTATAGTTAGGTTTTGTTTTCTGAAAGTTACAATAATGCTCAAGTAATCAAGTATAACGATGGATTTTTATATGAAAATATTACGAGAATATTAGTTGGATTTCCATTTTGGATACCATATCTATTTTCACACTATTACAAACTTGTTATTTCTAGTTAGTTAAAACATTTACAGATAACTTAATATTGACACAGCTAAAACTAAAGACTATTTCAAACTAGGAGTTTTAGCTTTGCTCTGTTTGCTTGCTCCAAATAGAACTGTACTTGATAACGTATTATTCAAAAAGCCACAAGATCCAGGATTAACAATTACCAAATACCAAAGTTTAATGCAACATATAATAATTTAGTTGGTTGACAATTTCAAATGTGCAACATAAACATTTATGTTTTAATTTATATTAAAGTGGAACGCAGCACAGGCAAACAATTTTTTTAAGCTGTATACACACTTTAATTAAATAAACGTAATACCTATATTTTGAATTTGTTTCATAAACTAAAGTAGATTACACGATACTAAATAATGTATAACAGTTAATTAATTTTATATATACCTAATTTAATAAAATATTATACTACAAGTTTTGATAAAGTTTTAATAAAGTATGAATTTGGTTCACGAGCCTTCCGCGCTGTCTTGCTCAGTGTGTACACACCATTAATGAAACGAGGATAGCCGTCAGGCCCGGAGAGAGCCCAAGGCGGTTGAAGCGAGTCGTGGCTGGCAGGGCGTGGATGGCCCGAGGCTTCAAACACCTCGGGGTTTTGTAGCGGAACGCAGACTCATGATATTTACGCTCCGATATTTTCACTAAAATAGTCCATGAGATCTTAGGTATACTTTAAAGAATTTAAAGAATAAGACTATAGCTAGTAGTTAGAAGTTTTATTGTCGAGAGAAAAAAAGAGAGAGAGAGAGAGGAAGAAATTAATTTATTTTACTCTCGCAAAGCGCAATTAGTTAAGAATTTCAAACCCTATGATATTATATTTCAAAATGTACAGATGTTTGTTTGTACGAGTATTATTCGATTTGAATACGGAATATCGTGTATGTCTCTGATAACCCTGGTTCCTGATGATGCACCCTCGTCTCTCATTGATGAAGTGGTATTTGAAATAAAGGTGTTGGTCGGAATTGAAGTAAGTAAAATAATCGGCCGTGTTACTGTTTTACGCGTACGACATCGCAAGACGACTTCTGGTAGTTTACATGAACTTCATAATAATACGAGTATACTAAGTATTGCCTTATAGACTAGTTAAAAATTATTATAAAATATTTCTTAGAAGCATAGTACATTATTTATAAACATACTATTAAGCCTCTAGTCATAAAGAACGGGCGATGCCGCGAGGTGTGCTCCGGGGTTATCAAATAATGACAAAAAAAATGAACTAAAATTTCCCCCGGGCATTCGTTATAATTTTTCTATTTTATATATAGGTACCTATATATTTTAAAATAATTCTTTATGGTATATCTCTTGGTACATTTGGTACATTGGTAGTACACATTTTCATAGTTTTTACGCTACAAATAAGATTCCGCATAACAAACACAGCTTGCATTAATTAATTAATTAATATAATTAAGTTTTAAATTATTACTTTTTCTATCTACTTATATTGTAACATTAGTTCCACATGGATAAGCGGAGTCAATCGCCAATTACCACGATACATATATAACACACTTATTTTCGCTTCTTTCAAAGCTATAATTTCTTTGCCCTGCTGCCCGATTAATAATTATAACAAATTAATACTTTTATTAATATAATTATTTAAAACATATTGAATAAAAAAAGTAAATATTTTAATCGCATACGAAAAAAGTTACACTTACCTAGTGGGGTCAAACCCGAACTCCTCCCTCAAAATAAACTTTTTAAACTTCTATATTAATATTACGACACATAAATTTTGAAAATATTTCTTTAAATCTTCAGCCGCTTTACCGGCTAACCGGTACAGAGCAAACGCCTCACTCGAAGTTCAGACACAGAATGATCAGGTTTACGTTACGATAGTAAGTGCTTACCCTGTGCGGAGGGGTTATAATCCCCCAAACCAGAGACTTGCGCTATGCATTCATATTATTATCAGATCTCAAAAAATATACATTGTAATATTTAAATGTAAACTTTTGCGATAGTTTCTCAGTACATTTTCCATAACATTGACTAATTTTTTTTGTATTTTTTTTTTATTGTACCTTAGCGTGAAGCTAGAGTGCCGTCCTTGAACGGAAACAACTGCTACTACAGAGAAATCTCTACGGACAGCAGTTGCCCCCGCTATGCCGGCTTCGGGAGACGAGTATGCACCATCCAGATGAACAGTGTACACTCCTCTCGTTATACCTGGCTACTTTCAAACTGCTCCCGAAACGCTTCGCCACTTTACGGGTGTTACATTCGGAAGTGGTGACCCCAGGACGACAGACTGGACAAATAACCATCATCAGTCTGCCTACCACTCTTTAACAGTGCCTATAGGCACTGAGCTACCAAAGCACATAATAACATAGTTACATTGGCACTGATCAGAATTTAGCGAGGTTGGAACACCGGTCTCATCGATCCTGAGTTCATGTGTTTTACCGCTAGACCACGGCCGCTCTATCATATTATATAAAGCTCGATTACCACTGACTCACTCACTGACTGACATATATTATGAAGCACTTGCCGGGGGGTTGGAGAGATGATTCTTTTTGGGTTGTATAGAGGAGGCCCATGCGACCCCCGGAAAACCTCGACTTTGACCGGAAGCGGACTCTGGACCGGAAGTGATGCCGATATCTCGGAAACGGAACGAGATAGGGCACAAGTGCCGGAACAAAAGTCGTAGGGAATGCCCTCTAATATCGAAATCCATAATTTGTTTTTTCAAAAAAATTTTTTTTTTCAAATTACCCGAAAAAAAACTTTTTCAGCGCCGCGAAGCGCGCCCAAAAAACTAGTTTACATATAAAATTAAAAATTACATAAAATACGCTAATAAAACATTAAAGATTTTAATGTAAACGTCTAACATAACACCATATTATGAAATCGTTAAATAGGCACACAAAATTATCAGGCGTTTAATAAATATCGTCAATAATAAAGCCACGTCTTTCCTCCTTCCTACAACATGGGGTCCTTCAAGTGCAGTGTGAAGAGGCATCTCATCAAGCCGGCATAGCGGACCCGTGTGCTGTCGCAGTTCATAGACCGCACTTTAGCTTAACATCAGGCGGATAAAATAAAATATAAAATAAAAACAAAATATTATAGAGATGGAATCAATCGTTAATTATAATTTATTGGTTCGTTAATTTTCATAGCTCTTCAACTGTTTCGAACAGTTTTAATTCAGTTCTTTGATTAATTCGCTTTATTTGAGCGGAATGAAACATATAAGGCGAATTAACTTTAATGTACGAGTATGTAGGTACCTTTTTTATGTCTCGGGGAAGACGACGAGGTGACGACTGGTATATATTTTCTAATACCGGGTATACACGACACGCTTTCGCATTCATCCCTGACCCCACCGATGCTTGGCCGTTAGGCCCTACCGCATCGAGAAGAAACACAATTCCAGTCAAGTAAATAAATGGCAGTCGAACACTCCGCCACCGCCTTCGCCCAGGCGATGTCGACCAGAGCAGAGTGTGACTAGAGGAGAGACCCCATCCCACTTTGCTGGTTTTGGTTCACTCCGAGGTATCCCAGGACCCTCTATCCACCTCTATCGAACGCGTCCGATGGGAGACCAGCAACTCCAACAGCGCCCCTCATACGACACTGTCTCTCACAGTTAAAGGACCGCGACCCAGGTTAAATATTGATATTCTTTTTTTTAAAATTTAAATTGTACTCGTATATTTCAAAAATCTAGAAAAATAACACTTTAAATTGTATTCAAACCCTTGTCGGAAACTTGTCTATAACAGACAAAGGCGTTAACTTATATGCAGTTCAGTAAAGTATCTAAAGAACACACAATTTTCTTATCAAATGCTTTGTGCATTTATAATGATCTAACTATAATTAACTTTATAGTTTCTGAAGCTACTATACATTCCTTTTTAGGAAATTTTAATTAATTTTAAAACTTTAATGATAACAAGAATTGTTTAAACGACGCACGTTGTCACACAATCGTGGCCTAAATGTTTTTAATTAGTCGACACGTTATTTGTGTTATTTGGAAATTTCATTGTGTTAATTCATTAAAATTTCACTATTTTATATTATATTGGGGCAAAGGACGGAGTAGGATACCCAAGAGTTTAATAATATAGAAGCTCTTAGGCACTCGATACTCTGACAGCGGGTTAGGCCGCGGGCTAATCCAAAACCAATTTAAATATGCCGCGGGGCTGTCCGCAGGCATGCGTGAGCGATCTGTTACCCGGCGGCTGTCTTCAACTAACAAATGTGCAAAGTCTTTATTTGCAATATAGAATAGGCGAATTCTTACAGTAATGTACGGTTCAAGAGAGCTATTCTAAATTCTGTTGATGAAATTGAACTTCAATAATTATTAGTGAATTATTGTTAGGAAATTATGTGAAGTGTCACAGAGCCTATTATGCAACTTTTAAAAATTATATCAATCCCAAAAATCTCGGCTTTATTTTTAATATTTAATTTCTGAAACTGTTTATAAGATTACTGAAATATGCCTGATGATAAACCTCCGCCTGATGATAAACTGCTGTCACTTTATGAGACGAGTGTGCACTGTCTAGTTGACAGGGTTTTCGAAACAGGCCAGCTAATCCTCAAACACTATTTGTCTTCTTAAATAACATCAAATACACTTTCACGTGCAAAAACAAGTTTTTATTCATTAAATCGGACAGTATAAACGTAGGCAGAAAATTGGAGCATTCTTGCGATAGCATAACATTGTGGTATCTATTAACAGATGTTAAAACAAACAGCTTGCGATGTGTTTACACGTGGAAATTACTAAATTAAGGAGCAAGGTCGGACTTTAACACATTCCCTGCTTGTAATTATATACAGTTAGCCATGATTGGAGTAACATATACTAATTGTTTGAATTGCACCAATTTTTATACCACAATTTTCTTTTAAACATTTGATCATATACTTAACTTATCTTAAACTAAAGTAAAATACATTGTAACGTGTAGCTTACAATGACCACAGTCATAGTCAGTTTCATATTATATTCCGTATTTTTGAAGATAGCTCATACCCTCTATAGGAGAAAGTGTGTGGGATTTTTTTTTAAAGATGTTGATTATGGTGTTCATCAGAGGACTATGAAACGAACGTAAAATATTAATACACCATTTTTTATTTAATAAAATAAATAAAATACAGTACATATTCTGGCCCATAATTTATCTCTATGCTAAAGGAGAATGCCCGTTCGCCTAAGAGAAATGGGCCCACAATTATGTTCACGAGTTTGTCGATGATTTTGAGTTCATTTTGTAGAAAAATAAGTCTATATTCATTATCACCAATTAATATATTTTTTTATCTAGGTTATTAATAATTTGAATTTTCTTGTACAACATTTGAGGTTAATAATTTTATTAAATGCTTTCATAATTGATGATTTCTGTTTTTTATGTAATTAAACATTGTATTGATTTGTAAACGATGTGTTAATATAAATAAAATAAATTAATGAATAATAATATATTATTTTAGAATATTGTTTTGTTAACTATCCGATATCAACTATCTGTTCAGCCGTTGAGCGTGATTCTCGGGCAAACATTTTCGTTTATATTAGATAGATTAGATATTAGATAGGTCACGATTTCTTATTACAATGATTGCTGATATAAGTGATGGAGCCCCCTGTGTCTCACTCACGTAATCCTCGCACATGTCTACAGGAGACAGTAAAAATATTTGACAATACTAATGTTAAATTAAATACTGCAATAATAAAATAAATTCACATAAAACAAAATAAAAATAACTAGTAAAAATAAAATGAGTTTATACGCTGACCCCATTCTTTATTTGACCCTGTAGTGAATATTATTTACTTCATATAATTATCAATATCTAATATGCATAACATTACTTAGTAAGTTATCTATTGGTTATCTTATTTATTTCGGAACTCAGCCTTACTAAGGTATATAGCGAATATTGTAACGATCGAAACATTTGAAATAGAATTATTTGCAATTTGTTTTCTATTTTAGCTATTTTTAAGGGTTTTAATTTAATACGAAAAGTTTAAATGTACGTTAGTGATATTTCAATGATTATAGAATTATTATAGATTATAGTACAGTTTCTTTGTAACTTTGTCTTTGAGGGTTTACAAAGGAAGAAAGAAACAGTAATTGAATTTTAACTAATGGATTAAACTGTATAGTTGCATATAATACGCGCTCTACACTCGCGCTGCGCACTGATACGAAAGCCGTGAAACCCGAGTGTGGTTGATATCGCGCACGCTCGGTCGCGCTTCAGGCCTTTTATTTCTCCGTTCGGTGTCGCTTTTTTGTCTCGTGTCAGAGTTCACGCTTGGTTCCTGTTCTTGGTTGCGAATCTTGGATACATTTTTCACGCAGACTTCACAGCGCGAACCGAAGCGAGAATACCGGCTTGGAGCCGGTGCTCAGAGACGAATATCTATTCACCTATTGACAGAGTACAGTCCTCTTGTTATACCTGGTTCCAAATATACCCTACTGTGTTGTACTACCGTAAGACGTCAGACTGGGCCGACGGCCCAAGTAAAGGAGAATGTCTATTTTTGGGCCCACTTGGTACCTAATAGTTTGGTAACAAAATAATATTCTAAAAAAATATCTTATTTTTTATTTATTAATTTTGATTATATCAACACATCATTTACCAATTAATAGACAATGTTTAATTGCATAAAAAATAAATATCGTCAATTATTAAAACATTTAAAAATCATCGACAAACTCAAAAAAAATAATATTGTGGGTCCATTTTTCTTAGGCGAATAGGCCTAAGTCCTTTGTTTAAAAAAAAAAAGTTGTACAAGTGATACCCATGCAAATACCGAATCCATGCTGGCATGGGCTGGCCCGGACATACTATTACACTAATGTGGAATAAGAACTATAATATGTGTATTGTGTATATGACGATTGACATGACACCTCGGCGGATAATTGAGTTGGAGGTAAAAAATTAAAAACGATGTAATAATGCAAAGTGAATTTATTCATAATACTCAAACAAGTAAGTACATTCACAAATGCTCACCTTAATTAACATTTTATATTAAAACATAATTATAAATATTGGTATTATTATGTTTTTTTGACAATACCTACAAATAACGTAACATAATTTGTGTTAATATAAAATAAGTAGGAGGAAACACAAAAATATGCCATATTTATGTATAAATTAACACTGGATAGTTATAGTAAAGTACTCGTATAATGTAATAAGGCGGTTAAAATTGTATAACTTCTTGATTCAGTGTTGTGTGACATGGTATAACTGGAACAAAATTTAACATTAGCAACGTTTATAACTCAATTAGTTACTTTGGACGAAGAAGTGAAATTTTTCTCGGTGGATAATCGGCTTAAGGAAAAGATAATATAGTAATATGACAACGGTATGTAACAATCTATATTCTCAACTCATTCACAACTGCTACTACAGTAAAGTACATATAAAATCTCTAGGGGCAACAGTCACCTCCGTTATGCCGGCTTGAGGAGACGAGTATGCACCATCTAGATTGACGTTCCACTCTCTTCTCGCTGTACCTGGCTTCTTTCAAATTACCCCCGAAACGCGACAAGGTCACTTCACATTCGAAAGAGGTCGTACTACCCCAGGACGGCAGACCGGGCTAATAACCATCATCAGTCTGCCTTACACTCTTTAATAGTGCGTTTAGGCACTGAGCCATCAAAGTACATATAACAGAGTTACGTTAGTAACGGTCAGAATTAGCGAGGTGCGAACACGGGTCTCATCGATCGTGAGTTCACGCGTCTTACCGCTAGACCACGGCCGCGTTAGTCGGTATATATATTTATATCCTGAATCCTGATTGATAATAATAGTGCCCGTTCTACAATATAGATGAGCTTAATAATAGTGTGGTATTATGTTTGTAATAATATATCAGAAGTCATACTAACATAATTGTGGTTATAAATAACAACATTCAACATTCAGGTGTCGCTGCTGAGGGCACAGAATCCCTCTAATCTGCACCAAGTTGTCTGGAGCACAGTCTTCGATCCTCATACATATACCTCCTTGTCGGACGCATGGCTCTTCTAGTTTGATGATACTGACTTCTGCATAGAAAATTATTCATATGAATAAACTTAACTTAGGGTTGATAATTCAATATAAGGCGACTGAAATTTTTGAATCGAAAAGTGTAAGTTTTCTCTTAGGATATTTAATTAATTTATGTGAGGTTTCATAAATACTTAAGAGTGACTCCATACTACATGGAGCTACAAGCAATGATCAAATTAGTAATTTATTGTATTGGAAAAATATGAAAAAAAAACTAATGACGAAAAATTTAACAATAATAAAGTATTTTTAGTTACGTCACAGGCTATTACATAAATAAAATACAATAATTGTTTTCGTATAAAACACTATCAGCTGGGCACGTGATTTGTGATACATACTATCGCTAGCAATTCATATTTTTTAAAAACGAATTATGTTATAAGATGACCAGATTTTTTTATATTCCAAGAAAATGTAAAAATATTGAAATATTAATATAATAAAAAATATATATTATTAGAATATTATTCGCTGTAGCCATGGCAGATAAATCATTGTTTATTAAGAAATAACAAATTAAATGATAAAACTTTTTTCTTCAATTTTTATTTACAAATTGTTTAATTATGCATAAAAAATAAACAATACATACCTTCAAGTTTAGCAGAAGATTGCATAGGAGAGCAGACTGCGACAGCGAAAAATAAAACAAAAAATGTACACAAAATTCTGAAATTCATCTTACGGCGAAGTTAGTTAACACACTTGTACACAGTTAACGAGAGTTCCCAAACGTTTGAAGAGATAATGGCGTTCGGCTAGTCTTTTATAGAGGCTAACTACGATTTTATTTGTGGAAAACGGCTTTATGTGTTAAACCTAGAAATGTAAATATTTACATTTAATTGAAATACGGTTATATTTTGCGATGTATTATTCTATATGATGTGGAATTGTAACTTGTATAATCTGTAGGTACATAATTTTCTCAGCAGTTTAAATAAAGTTCTTCTGATATTGACATACATTTATTTTTTAAAATATGTCAGAAACCTACCTAATTGATGTCTACGATATTTAATATAAAAAAATATATATTTTAATTTAATGCATATTTCGGATAATTTCTTAATTTATTTTTAAAAAAAGTAGGTATTATTTGTTTACTTTTTAATCAATACAATGTATTTACTCTTGTGTTAAATTATTAAACACGAAAGCTTTCCATATCTAGACGGATATTTTTGTTGTATTATCTTTTTGTTTATTGTTTTTATAAAGACCAAATATTTGCGCAGTCTTTCATTAAAATAATAATTACCATTATTAGGAATTCAACAATCATTATTTCGGGTCAGTAGGTGAAGATCGCAATATTTCATAATATTTTTTATCTCTTTGTATGAAATGAAAGTGCTTCTTTATTGTATCAAAATGAATATATCAAATCCTTTAAATAGATACATATACAATGCCCTGGCCCCAAATTAGGATACCATGTATGATGTACTATGGGTAACAGAACCAGTCATTATTTTCTCCAGTATATATTAAGCGTAATGTGAAGATAATAGATTTTTTGCGTACTTACGCGCTATCTCTATAGGCATCTCATTAAGCCGGCATAGCGGGCACGACTGCTGTTTGCAGATCCCCTTCTCTGACAGCAGTCGCCTCCGCTCATGGATCGCACTCTGGCTTAACACCAGGCGGAGTGCGGTCATATGACGTGCTAAAATAAAAAAAATATACTGAATTTTCGCGGCGTATTTTTATTTACACGCACAATTTTGAATGTTAAAGGAGAATGTCCATTTTTGGGCCCACTTGATACCTAATATTTTGGTAACAAAACAATATTTTAAAATAATATCTTATTTTTTTATTAATTCATTTTAATCAACACATCCTTTACCAATCAATAAACAATGTTTAAGTACATAAAAACATCTATCTTTAATTATAAATTATTAAAGCATTTAAAATAATAATAACCTCAAATATTGCAACAGAAAACATCTAATTACTTAATAACCCGGGTGAAAAAATTAAAACTGAGTGGTAATAAGGAAGTAGATTTATTTTCCTATAAAATTAACTAAAAATCATTGACAAACTCAATAAAAATATTGTGGGCCCATTTCTCTTAGGCGATTGGGCATTCTCCTTTAAAAACAGAATCATATACGACGCATAGGTTCATCAATAAATTTATTATCTATGACATTACGTTTAAAATGTTCGTGACCTTGAAAATTATCTCTAAGATTAATATGAACTTAGACCTCCTTAGAAATCCAATAATATACCTAGGACCACGAGGGAAATCTAGTTTTATTATCATGAACTAATGCATGATTTTATAAATCTTGGGGAAAGCCTTGGGGAAAACGTTCAGGTGATGTCGGACTCCCCGGCACAAGTCCCGAATACGGGGGGGAGGATACACAATTAAAAACCCCACTGTGTCCCTCTCTACGTCATATGGTAAGGTCACGGGCGCGCTTTCGCATTCATCAGGTCGTACCTCATCGAAACTAGTAAATGAGCAGCAGTCGAACCTCGGGACTATCGCTTTTGGCTCGGGGCGAAAGAGATAATGGAACACTCCGCCACAGCCTCCACAAACGCGATGAAGAATGGTCTCTCACTCAGTTCTTCAGGTGGTGAATAGAGGGTCCCGGGTTATGTTAGAGCGGCCGTGGTTTAGCTGTAAGACGCGTGAATTAAAGATCGATGATACCCGTGTTCGAACCTCGCTAAATTCTGACCGGTACCAATGTAACTTTTTTATATGTAATTTGGTCGCTCAGTGCCTAAAGGCACTATTAAAAAGTGGCTGATGATGATTATTTGCCCAGTCTGCTGTCCTAGGGTAGTACCATAACATTCGAATGTAAATCGTGAAATGGCCTTGTCACGTTTCGGGATCAGTTTGAAAGTAGCCAACCATAAACCTAGATGGCACACATCCGTCTCGTCAAGCCGGGATGGCGGAGGCGACTGCTGCTTGTAGAAATTTATCTGTAGTAGCAGTTGTTTCCGTTTATGGATGGCACTCTAGCTTTACGTTAGGCGGAGTGTTGTCATATGTCGAGCTACTATTAAAAAAACAATCAGTTTGCCTACCCACACACTATCACTCTTATTAAAATTATGTATCAATTATTATAAAACAAAATTTTAAATCGCCATCTATCGTTATTCATAACTACTATAATGCCAGAGCGTAGCATTACGTGACGAGTTGATAAATGTTTTAATTTACACATAGATGGCGCTGGTTAAAGTTAGAAGTCAATATAATATAAACTCAATTGTTTTCGGCATTAGCTGTTTATAATTGCTCATAGCTAAATTATAAGTGCTGATTAATTAGAATTTTAAGGTCCGATTGCACCAATGTATTTAACTAATTTACGTTAATGTATTGGTTCATATTAAAATTGGGTTGCTTCAAAAAAAACTTCCCTTTTGACGCTTACTTTAACGCTAATTGTAACCAGGGAATTTAGGCTGATCAAAATTAAAGTAATCGTTAAATTATGTCACTAACGTCAAATGTATGGAAAGAAGCCAAATATATTTACCTATTATTTTTTTCGCGAATGTACTTCTCATTACATCAGTCAACGATAACGTTATGAATTTATACAATACAGCAACGCGTCTGGTGTAACCGTTAAAGTCAGCGTAAAATGTAACTTTAACGGGCCTTTTGGTGCAACACGGCCTAAATCACTTGTTTGTTGTAAATTTGAAGAGTGATTGTAAACTTACAAAACAAATTTGAATTTACGTGCCACTTATAAACCTACATACTATTAAAAATATACTATGGAACGCGCCGGCAATCCTCTCCAGTATTCTCTTATTACAGGCCTGACCAACACGCGGCCCGCCACGTGAATTCGTGCTATGGAAGGCATCCTGTTAATACATATTAGCGCTATGATCAAACAGAGTCAATATGAATTTTTAAATAAAAAATTCATTACATTGAATCATACTAGCAAAGTTTTATTAATTTTGTTTGTATTGCATTTTTTAAAGAGCATGTTTACCTACGGTTGTCTGTAACGTAGCCCGCAAAATCATTTTGGTTGGCCAGGCCATGTATTAGGAAAAAAATATATGTATACATGTGTATTATAATTGTTTGAATAAAATTATGAAATCGATGAAATATTTTTTCATTCATCTACATTGTACATTGCTTTCGTTGTATCTAGCTACTTCTTAGAGCGGCCGTGGTCTAGCGGTAAGACGCGTGAACTCACGATCGATGAGACCCGTGTTCGAACCTCGCTAAATCTGACCGATACCAATGTAACTTTGTTATATGTACTTTGGTCGCTCAGTGCCTATAGGCAATATTAAAGAGTGGTAGGCAGACTGATGATGGTTATTTGTCCAGTCTGCCGTCCTGGGGTAGTACCACCACTTTCGAATGTAACACCAGTGAAGTGACTTTGTCGCGTTTCGGGAATAGTTTGAAAGTAGCCAGGTATAACGAGAGGAGTGTGCACTGTCAATCTAAGATGGTACATGCTCGTCTCCTCAAGCCGGCATAGTGGAGGCGACTGCTACCCGCACAGGTTTCTCTGTGTAGCAGTTGTTTCCATTCATGGACCGTACTAGAGCATTTACATCAGGCGGAGTGTTGTCACATTCCGAGCCACAATAAAAAAAAAGTAATAAAAAAAAAAGAAAGTAGTTACTACGCCTGGACGACAGACTGGGTAGTCTGTTTTAAAGGAGAAGGTCCATTTTTGGGCCCACTTGATACCTAAAAATTTGGTGACAAAACAATATTCTAAAATAATGACTTATTTCTTTTTTAATTCATTGTAATTATATCAACACATCATTTACCAATCAAAAGACAATGTTTATTACATAAAAAAACAGATGTCATCAATTATAAATCATTAAAGCATTTAATATAATAATAACCTTAAATATTGCATTAGAAAACATCTAATTACTCAATAATCCGGGTGAAAAAATTAAAATTGATTGGTAATAAGGAAGTAGATTTATTTTTCTACAAAAATTTGGTCCCATTTTTCTTAGGCGAATGGGCATTCTCCTTTCTTTAATTGATAAATATGTATGTTTACAATATACATACACTACAAAGTATACAGACCACAAAATAAAGATACTTTGTGCTTTGGATATCAGGACAAGGACAGCTGAAACTTATAATATCCAGACAAGAAAAAACTTTTTAAATAATATTTAGACCGGAAATAAAACTCACAATATAATATTAAAAGCTTTATTTATTTAAGCAAGATACAATTCATTAAAAGCAAGCAAAATTTTAAAAAGCGGTATCATTAATATATGCGATACAATTCTTAAACTTATCATCTAAATCTTAACATTATAATACAGTGTGGAATGGTTCATGAATGGCAGAGAGATTTGAGACCTCAATATCTATCGATTTAACCACCCGCCAAGTGTTTCAAACGTTAATATAGTTCTAGTGAAATATTAGTCGTAATCCGATTTTCGCCCGGAAAAACCAAGCGTTATTGTGTAAGAAATTAAGTTTAACACATTAGTTAGCTTACACTTGGTATTTCAGACGAAAATAGATTTTTTTACTAAAATTTCATTAAAACCCGAACAACTTTTGAAGCACTGAAAATCAATAGGTATTTAAGTCCACGGCTCTCGTGACACTCTGTATATTAAGGAAGTGAAGAATATATTTCACAGAATATAGTTGAAATGGAATTGTTACATAAATATATTTAATTATTTAAATTATATATAAAAAATACATTAATTAATCTGCATTATAGTGGTATAGGTATTTATATAAAAAAATAAATGAACAAAACTATAATAATATATGTAATATAGATAGATTTTCCTAATAAGTCAGCGAGGGAAAATATTAAACAATAGAAGTAAGCGAAATCCTTCAAAGGAACCGTAATCTTAATTATGAAGTTTATAAAACTTTGTCCACAGAGTTTGAAAAATTTCTCAGATAAACGACACTATATTATTATACTCGTCGGCAGGGTTTATTATTTATTAGAAGCAAATTACCATTAATATTAAATAAAAAAAGAGATGTTTCATTTGAGGTACTTTCGCTATTTCTTATGTATTAAGATTTCCTCCCACTCCCCATTAGAAAAATCTGCCTTTATATGATTTGTCTTCGTCCCTTTCGTAAACCTACATTAGTAAAATATGTTTATTTGGCACATATATTTGGTTAGGAAAATAATTTTAACTTCAGTAATAAATATATAAATACATTATATAGACAGATTATATTATAGAGATACGAATTTTGGAATGAAGTAAAAACATTAATATGAAAGCAGTCGCCTAACAAATCATCGTTAAACAGCCTCCAAATGACTGTAGGCAAATGGATATAATCTGTAGATTTCCTGAAAATAAAAATTATTAGAGGCGTTGATTTCAAGAGCTCTCTATATATATATATATTTTGTAGACATAATATTTAACTTATTAATATTAAATGTTTCCCTTTAAACTTTTAAAACATTAAAAAATTATTTTACCCTAAGAATTTCATTTTCAGTAGGAATGTGAGGCCGCAACAATTCCTGTGTAATGTAAGATTTTCCCTTGGCTTTCTTAAAAAAGGGGTGTTTTAGCAACTCCTTTGCTGTCGGACGAAGTTCAGGATCTTTTGTCAGGCATTTACCGATGAGGTCTTTGAATGCGTTCCCGTAATCATTCAAGTGATTGGCCGTGAATACTACAACAAATAATATATAATATAATCGAGCACCCGTGCTATATTGGTAGAAGGCGTGAACTCACGATCGATGAGACCCGTATTCAAATCTCGCTTACATGTAATTAGGTCTCACAGTGCCTATCCATTTAAAAAAATATTTACTTAAGCAAGGGATACTCGTAGGTCAAATTAAATTAATTATAGTACGTAATGAATGAAGATTTCATATTTAGACACACAAATTTAAATGAAAGCGAGTGCCGAAGTAAATTGGTCAAAGTTATATTCGAATCTTAACCGATTTCATGAGATCACTCGCCGTAAATAAACAAATATACAAAGTTTTCGTCTTTATACAATTAGTTAGAATTCTAAAACACGATATGCTAGTTTCAGGGATATCTTACTTCGTTAATTACTTACTGGAAAACTTTAATTTTTTAATTAGGTATTAAAATTAAATATATTTGTAAAAGATTTTTTTTCAAATCCTGATTATTTTACCTTCGCCGAATGTTGGTGTTTCGTCACTGATTATTTTCAGGAATGAGTTGTCTGGCATGCAAGCATGATGAGGCGGATGGCCTTTAGCCATTTCTATGGCTACTATTCCGAAGGCCCATATGTCGACCTTTACATCATAATTAATCTAAAAAAGTAAGATTATAATATATATACATACATATATACAAACTAACCTTAAAACAATTTAATAGTAATTTCAAGTTTCACAAACATTGTTTTACTTATGTCATCAAAATAGAGTAACTGTTTGGAAATGGCAACCCTGATGTGTCAGCTTTACTCATGTACACAAAAGACAAACTTGGAACATTTTGTACAACATTCATATGTGTAGGTATGAGATCGCAAGTTGTTGCACGATGCAAAACAGTTAGACAGTTACTGGGGACACTAACATTTGAAACTAACTTTCAAGGGCAATTTAAATGTTTATCGCTCTAGTAGATAAGTTGCACATTAGCATTTAAAAACTTACCATTTTAAATTCTATTGTAATTTCCATTTCCACTGTATTCCTATTTGGTATATTTTGTTATAAAAAACATTTATATTTTTTTGTAATTACCTAATATTACTTATAATTGCGAAAATAAAACGTATATATACACACACACACACACATATATATATATTAAAATTACATACCTTCATAAGTATTTCTGGCGCCATCCAGCAAGGAGTACCGACGACACTAGTACGATATTTTGCCCTGGTTCCGTCACCGTCAATATCGATATAAGCGGCATGACCAAAATCGCACAAGTTAACCGTACCGTCGAAATCAATCAAAATGTTACTGGACTTTACATCCCTAAAGAACGAAAGTAAACACTAGAATCAGGTCTCAGTACTTAAAATTGATAACAATAACCTTGATGATCTTGTTTTACCTATGTATCAGTCCCTTGCTATGGAAATATACTAGTCCCGACAGAACTTCCTTAAGAATTGTAGCCATCGCCGTTTCGGAAAACAGTTTGTCTTGCACCAAATTTGAAGGGCGATGATAAAGTATCAGGTCATACAAACTTCCCTCTGAAAATTCATATTCATGGACACCACAAGCTTCGAGGCGTATGTCGTGTTTACTTATAAAAATTATATAAATCGATTAAATAATAATAATAATAAAATACTCAAAAAATTATCAAATTAACCTAATATCGGTTACCTATTTTAATAATTGATAAATAAACGTTAAATTAAAATCGAATGTGATTTCAAATAAGTTTCACTAAAGTTTGAGAAAGTATTAAGTTTTATTTTTACAGTAAGTAGTTCGACATGTGCCCGGAGTGTTGTCATATGCCGAGCTACTATAAAAACATATTGTTCTATGGTTTGATATTGGTGAGTGTAAACCAGTATAAATATTATAATTAATCATAATACCTTTCATATATTTCATAATTATCCATAAAGTCGTATCGACCTCGAAACTTGTGTAGTATGGCACAATATTCTTATGTTTAGTATTAGTCATAAACTGAAAAACAAAGTAATATAAAGTAAATGTAATTTACTGAAATAGCTTAATTGAACACTAACTTTTGTAAAGTTAATACTAGCGTGCATGCAACTGCCAACAGTTTTGTACACACGAAGGTTTATTAGCACTAGTTTTCTAACCACACTAAAGAAGCAAATCCCATGTATTCCGGGATTTATATTAACTTTATATATACTTTGTACGAAACAGCTTTAACTGTTTCTGCGGATCGATCAGGACTAGAGGAATTCGCTTTTTTGATTCGTCTCAAACTACAAATCTGAAAAAATGCTGGTTGCGCCGTTTGTTATGTAAAACTTAAATCTATATGTCAAAATGACATACACACACATACACACTTACAACACTCACAAACTCACACGCACGCATAGAGACTACCGCCCTCTATCCCCCTTCCTGTCCTTGAGCCTTCCTGAAACCTGTCAGACAGCTGAGAGAGTAGTGACAAAACCGACACCGCGAAGCCACCCTCGAACTATCGAACCCTCGTAAACCGTCGCGTTGAAAATGATAATAGTAGTGTAAGAACCAGCTCCAATACAGTCCACTAAGAAACCAGGGATCATCAGCTCCCAAATCTAACAAAGGTTTGTCTGACGCTTCTTATAACTCCTCGACTCGAACCGCCGCAACAAATGCTTTTTCTATCCAAGCTATAAAGTTTAGGAAAAAGTTAGAGAGAGCAACTATTGTTAAGGTTAATTAGGTCTATCCGTTGGCATAAAGAAAAAAGAGGAACAAAACTCTGTTCCTAAGTCCTCAAATTGCAGTTTCAACTCACTGTGCGCGTCGGCTGTCATTCGATGATACGATAATAGCCACGCCTTTCAGCGGGCCAGATAAGTTTGTTACACTGTACGTTTGTAGCTGTCAAATTAGTCCATTTAATTAAAAATGTATTATACCTCCACTTCCTTTTTGGCGATACTCATAGGATAGTCAGGTGTCACGTATACAAGTTTAATAGCGCAATATTGTTTACGTGGTTTGCAATATCCATAATAGACAGATGCTGTTGCTCCTCTACCTAAAAAGTATGAGTTAGTTATTATTGTAAAGCTAGTTCTACACATGTCTCGTTATTGTTTTAGTTAACTACATTTACATACACATGACGTGTGCAGGTTTTAAGAAGGACTGAAATGCGTGCGGTTATAAATGAGTCAATTTCATACACCTATTCTAATAACTGTTGAAATTTAAAACGGCCGTAGCCTAACGGTTGAATAAGCCGCGCTTAATGAATAAGTGACCTAGTCGTGTTTCGGGATTTGCTCTGAAGTAGTAGAGTATAACGAAAGGAGTGTGCTCTGTCAACCTGAATGGTGTGCATTTATCTCCTTACGCCGGCATAGCGGAGGCAGCTACTGCTCGTGTAGTATTTGCTGCCTTCGCTCAACATCAGGCGGAATGCGGGCATATGCTGATCTAATATACCTGTATACGTCCGCACCTGGAGAATATTTGATAAAATGTCTTACCCATAATCCGACATATCATATAGTCTGTTGATACTACGGGCCATGGTTGCTCAGCGGCATTAGGTTCTCTTATAAAAAAAGATTTTAATGAAGTCCATACACTCGTTAGTAGTGATGTCATGCGAGGCAATAATGATTCGGGCGCTATCGCAGGCACTTCTTCCTCCTGCGGTAAATGCTTCGAAAAGAAATATGTGGCCATAATTACATGTATAATTTCAAAGTAAAAGTGTAATTAGCACTTACCAATATTTGCATTTCTACATTTTCATTCACCACGTCAGACATCTTGCAACAAATAAAAACCCTGTTAATAAAAATAGAAAAATAATAATAAAGCACGTAGGAACAATTGCATAATATGTAAACAATAATAAATAATGCACAAATTATTCTATTTCTGCCACATGACTAAGAAGGGGAGTTATTCGAGGTTTGTACAAGAACTAATATAGTCCGGGAGCAGACACCAAATAACTTGTCGCTGGCACTAAGAAACTTGAAGTAGTAAGTGAGTCAAAACGATACGAAATGCCAACCGTATGGATATAACAAGAGGACCTTTGCCGCCGAAATCGCCTTTCAACCTAATATTTCGTAAAATACACGTAACAAGCTATACTATGGCAGAAGTTTCATCCTACATGAAGTGTAGTAGGAGGTCCCGCTTCAATAACAACTGATGTTTAAAAAATAAAAAAATAAAAACTTAATCGAAATCGAAATTAATACAACGAAATCACGTGTTTTATTTGCAAAATTATTAAATAATTTCCTAAAAACATAGCTTGGTGAGCTAAAATATAACACGCGAACAATTAGGATATTAAATGAAGGTTTTTATGAAGACTTTTTTAAGATTTTTTCTTTCATAAAAAATTTAAATGTTATCCTGACTGAAATGAGATGACCCAGTGTCCCAAATTTGTATAGCAAAGTTTGACACTACCGTAGTTTATACAGCGGTTAATACGGTTTGTCGGTTTCATCGTGCTTGCGACGAGAGAAGATATTTTGAGGTCAGCTCCCGGACTATAATACATTGCTTCAAAACAAACTGTTGAACTCCATTAATAGGCACACTTTTTTGTGCAAACCTTCTTTTTTTTTGTTATGGGAGCTCGAGTGTGGTCTATCAGCGAAAACGATTAGCTACCACAGAGAAAAATCTACAAATCTCGCCCCCGACCTATAGGTTCAGTAGACAAATGTACACAGATCCTGTATTCTTCGCGGTCTCCTTTTCCGAAATTGGGTAACTAAAATCACTCGTTGTGTGTGAGGGAATGTACACAGTCCTGGTTGAGAGTGCATACTCCACATACCCGGCTCTTACTTCCTTAAACCTTAATTCAAATTCAATACACAAGAAAGGTACTGAATGTATAATTTAAGATCAAAAAATATAACAAACGACTTACCTTGTTGACGTTTCCTGAACAACTAATGGTTTTATTCCAGACTTATTTCGTCAGCAAAAGGATGACTGGTAGACATAACACGACTAACTTTATCCAACTGCAATTAAAATACGGCCGATAAAAGTTTCACGAAATCATTAATCTCATATTACAAATACACTATAATTTTTTTCAAGTAGCCTTTGTGTTGCTTTTTTCGTGGTAATTATTGATAATAATATAGTTCTTGTTTTGTTGGAGATTTTATTATTTAAAAGTATTTGTTTTATTTTTATTTTTTACTTTTTAACAATTTGGCAGTGACGAAGTAAACGTTTGTATTTTTCGGATAAAAGTTTACAAATATTTAACGGATAATAATTCACTATTAACACTCAAGTCCGATAACCTAACTATCTTCAGATACCCGCAAAAAGTAATGTTCTTCAAACGCTTTAATAACGCGTAGAGGTCATCTTAAAAAATTACATACTAAGACATTTCATTGCATTTTATAATATTGAAATATTTTTTTCGTTTAAGTATAGAACAAAATAAAACTTACTAAAAAACATATAAATACGCTTTCACTAGCACCACGTAATTAAATTGACACACGATGCACTCTAAAAAAATATTACGATAACAAAATATTCACAAAGTAAGTGAACGACGAATCAACAAAAACACAAATTTTGAACAAAAACATATTGCGCAATTTTTAATACACTATTAATAAAATTCAATGAAATGTGCTTACTAAGTGTAAGCACCACTTAGCCGTAATATACGAGTATATTACCTTAGTAATTTCTCTAAAATATTTTCACAAGTCAACACTTGGGCTGGAGTCTGTGCACATGCCTGAAGGCAACTGTTGTAATTTATTTGTGTAAAAGCCGGGCAACCCTATTCCTGACGCTCGAAGCCGATGCCTGTTGCTAGTTGCACTGTTTTATTAGGGGAATTTAGAACGCAAACTGTTCGGTTTATAATACCAAGAATGTACTGCTTGGAACGAGGTGCTGTAATCTTCCGAAGCTTTTATATTCAAAAATTCTACCTACAAATTCAAAGGAAGTTAACAGTCTACTGCGCACACTCTAGGTTAACCTCAAACAGAACTACTATAAAACAAAATCTCAGTTACATGTTTCTGTTTTTCGTTTCGTTTTGCAAAAAAATTTCGCTAACGATTTTTTTCCCGTCACTGTTTAATAAATTTAGTTTGTTTATTTAAAAATATATAATATTTTAAGAATGAAAACAAACTTTTTCAAACTTAAACATTACCATAAAATTATTTAAATTAATATAAACTTAACTAAATAACATTTGAATAAAACAAAATGGATTAAGTTAAGGAGGGTATTTAAAAAAATTACGGCTGACTATCCATCGATGCAAGATGATATGCCTCAGTGCATAAGTTAATAAATTTTAAAAATTCAAAATTGTCAATATAAGTCATATTTGTCATATGCAGTCCATAAAATAATACTATTGTTACCTTCCGGTCGTGGTCTGGCGGTAAGACGCGTGAACTCACGATCGATGAGACCCGTGTTCGAACCTCGCTAATTCTGACCGGTACCAATGTAACTTTGTTATATGTACTTTGGTTGCTCAGTGCCTATAGGCACTATTAAAGAGTGGGTAGCGGACTGATGATGGTTATTTGTCGAGTCCGCGTCCTGGGGTAATACCACCACGTTCAAATGTAACACCCGTGAAACGATCTTGTCGCGTTTCGGGAATGGTTTAAAGGTAGCCAGGTATAACGAGAGGAGTGAGCACTGTGAATCTAGATGGTACATGCTCGTCTCCTCAAGCCGGCATAGTGTAGGCGACATCCGCCCGCACAGGTTTCACTGTAGTAGCAGTTGTTCATTCATTGTTCATTCATGAACCGCACTCTAGCTTTACATGTGGGAGTGTTGTTACATGCCGAGCTACAATAAAAAAAACTTTTTGATCCGCGAATGATAAATCGTTGATTCATTTTCAATGATTCATTCATGTTTGAATGAAATACACCTACCGTCTGTTTTAATACACTGTACAAAATTCATAAATAAAATAAAAAACAAAAAAAAAAATGGAGCGAGAGGTATCGTGAAACTGGGGTGCAGTTTGGACGAAGTTCTTTTCGCTATTACCTATTAAATAACTGTACACTGATATAAATTTATAACGGCCTAGGGTATTGAATGAAAAATAGGAAAATTTATGTTATAAAATAAATACAAATACATACTTAGTATCGCCACTTTCAAACGGTGAAGTGACCTTGAAATGACCTCGTCGTTTTGAAAATATCGCGTTTGCACATTAACCTGAATTGTGAATATTCGTTCAAGCCAGCATAGTGGAGGTAACTGCTTCTTGCAGAAATTTCACTGTAGTAGCAGTTGTTTAAGTTCATAGACCACCGAGCACCCACTTGTTGCTATCGTCCTTTTAAAATGACACCGGAAAAATAAAATTGTTTATATTTTTTACACATGTTACAAGTCCACGGAAGAGATACGTAACTCATTATGCGTGATTTAAGTTGCATTATGTTTTATAATAATCTTTGGAAACACCTCTTTTTATTATGGAGAATATAAGGCATGTATTTAATAATTCGTCTATTATCAAGTACAAGTGATATCATTGTTTGAATGTCATTATTATATATAATTCACACAATTTTAATTGCCGCCCTTTAAACGACCAATAGTAAATAGTGCTACCATCATGTTGCACATTTTAGAATGCAGGAGAAGAATTGGTCTTAGCCTTTATCATTTAACCATTTAAGACTTAAAACTTTACGAGCCCTTTTAGAGGTAGTTTTCGGATCAAAAGATTGTTGTGATGAAGATGATGACCTTACATTGATATGATGATCAAAACGTGTCATTCGAGATATTGGATCACGCTTTAAGAACCTTATAGTATATATATATATATTGATATATCAATAGTTCCATACAGAGCTGATCAAAATATTGGTATGTACAGAACATCAATAAGGAGTACTTCTCTTTGATTTGTCACGGATAGGACATGGCTATACACAATGTTTGGCAAATACACAAGAATATTGGTGGTCAATATGATGCTATTTATTTCCGCAAAAGTGTGGCAATAACTCTTCTAGCAACATATAAGAACAACTTAGAGGATAAAGACCCCTGCCTTCCATAATTATTGCGATTATTCGCGTTTGCCGCATATGAAGCATACAGATGATCATCTTCAGTGATTTGAACGTCAAAAAAATCGAATTTTTTACTGCCTAAAATGAAAATGTTACTTTGCTTCAAAAAGTTTTACAATTCTAAATAAATTTTGTTAAATCTATAACCTAATTTATTTTATTTTATTACAAATCTAATTGTCGTAGTAGTACATAATACTAGTCTATTCTACGGCTACGTCCTTTTAAAAGGACGTCGGAGAATTTAATTTTTATTTTTCTCGTTAACTAGATTCATATATTATGACACCAATATCCGTCCAACAAACTCATTCATCGAGAAATAGAAATTAGTTTACAATCAAGTTTACATCCATAATAGGCCAAATAAAGGGGGACGTGTCTTAATCTCCTAAGAGTGTGTCCTTTTAAAAGGACGTCGGAGAATTTAATTTTTATTTTTCTCGTTAACTAGATTCATATATTATGACACCAATATCCGTCCAACAAACTCATTCATCGAGAAATAGAAATTAGTTTACAATCAAGTTTACATCCATAATAGGCCAAATAAAGGGGGACGTGTCTTAATCTCCTAAGATCTTAGACAATAATTAACTTCTAATTATTTTGTTGCATACACACATGTAAGATACTAAGATATTTTGCGTGCGAAACGTTACTCACATAATACCTAATTTGTTAAAATAATAATAATTAGGTTAACATTACATAGATACCAATCAGGACAACACAAACATACGCACACCCAAAACAAATGCCTACTTTTTTCAATATTATAATACACTTATTTTTACTAGGAATCGAGTCCAGACCCCACCTTTCAGATTCACAGAGGCCACAGTTTTTGTTAAATAAAAATATTTTCTAAACTAGCAGACACCCACAACTTCGTATACGTATAATTGGTATTATCACTACCAGGAAACACTATATCTAGGGAACCAAAAAGTCCCAAACGTTCCCTTATAAATACACATATAAACATTTCCCATGCAACGTATTTTATTCCCTTTTACTCGCTTACGGGTTGAATTTATAGAAATTCTGACACTTGTTTCATTATTTATGTTGTAGTTTATATTTCTAGTGAATCTGAATAAGAAATGTTTTTGCCATACAAAATTTTTACTTCGTTTCAATCCTTTAGGAGTTGAATCCTTTGCCTAGCGGTTGCCTATGAAGAAACATAGCTCACTAACTAGATTTCAAGGTTTATAGTACCGGAAAGTTGCGATTTGTTAATATAAGTGGGAAAGTATTTCTCGAATATATTTTATAGATAATACATAAAAGTTTCATGAAGGTCAGGACCGTCTAATGCTCTCACAGAAGCTTATTTCGCAGTTGCCGGCCTTCGATATTTAAATCCTTTATATTATTAATAGTGATTTTCAAAGTGGAAAGTTATAGATCTATTGTTTCTTTTATTTATTTTTATTAGGGGTGAATGTGTTAGTCTGACCCTCTATGTAAACTCCAAGTGTTTTAATTTTAATCTTCTTAATATAAATAATTCTTTTGTACGTGTCACTGAACGGCTGAATTGCTTTTGAGGAAATTTTGTTTGTGTATTTGAGTGGGTCCCTGGACGGTTTAGATTTACATATAACCTAGAAAAAAATAGCTGTACCTGCTAATAGCATTCGGGCTCCTCCCGTCCTCCTCCCATCGTCTGTACCGCTGTATACCTTATATAAATTATGAAATGTGTTTTTAGACAAAAAAAAACTACAGTACTATGCACTATGCAATAACAATATAGAAAAAATATTACGAATAAAGCATTTTGCGAAACTTATAATAAGTAGAGAAGTAAATATATTACAACCCATTAAAAATAAATATTTTATACCTATATTATTACATTGAGCACGTCATGAAGTTTTGCGCGACAGGCTTCCCCGTAATACCTACGCAATTCTGTTAATCAAATTCCTCGAAGACTCTCCTAACTTTGTATTCAAATTAAAATATTTATAAAGATTTCCTGATAAGATCGTGAGTATAATTCTTTCTTTAAATGTAATGTTAACATTGTTATCATTACATACTTAACTGCTGTTGCGATTATCCTTCTGTGACAGTAGTCGCACAGTGCGATCATATTATGACGTGTTAAATAAAATACATAATGTACTTAATATATTAAATAATAATTATAAAAGTTTAATTTCACTTTGTAAATAAAAGTAAAAAGTTACATTCTATATGAATTCAATTAACGTCACTTAAAAAGAAATAAATTCAAATACATGTATTTTTCAGAGCGCGTGGGTGTTGGGCTGCCAACCTTGAACTACGCCGCAGCTTCCAACAGATTGCATCGCACATAACTTGTAACTACGTTAAGTGATATATACTCATTATATATATGCATTATTTTACAGAAAGTATTACATCCTTTCTCATTTACCGGTAGATTTTTTAAAAATAGGTAGAGTTCAATTTATCTGAATAATATTCAAGTTCAGGGTTTTCCTAGAAATATCTTCAATATGCAAAATTAGAACTTAATATCGTATAATGTTAGAGATTACTTAATTAAGATAATGTTACCATAATTTCAATGTAAAATATGAAATACCGGCACAAATATATTTTTATATGCACATATTGGGTCCGTCAATCGTGTGTAGTTCAAAAGTTAAGCGCTTTAAACAGTTATAAGAATATAACTTATCAGCGCACCTATTAGTATGAGTCTGTGCCAAAAATTGCGACTTGAAAGTAAAAAATTAGTAAAATGTTTTGCATTTTCACAAATACCTATAACATTTTAGAATTAAATTACGTATTTATAATGTCGTGTTCTTTGTAGTTTTAATTACTAAGTAGTAGTAGGTACACAAACCTGGCGTTCCACTAAACACAAAACAGCTAGGATAAGAGAGAAAATGGTTGACCGTGAGTGACAGTGTCAAATGTATGGCACTGTTGGAGTTGCTGGTCTTCCATCGGGCGCGTCCTCAGGTGGTAGATCTGAGTGAGAGGCCACTCTTCATCGCGTGGGCGGAGGCGGTGGCGGAGTAGCGACCGTTATCTCCTTCGTCCCGAGCGGTCGTCCCGGCGTTGGACTACCGCTCATTTACTTGGCTGGTATGGTGTTTCTTACCGAAGAGGCGGGGCCTCACTGCCAAGCGTCGTCGGTGGGGTCGCGAATGAATGCGAAAGCCTGCCCGTGACCTCACCATATGACGTAGAGCGGGATACCGTGGGGGTTTTAGTCGTGTATACCCGGTGTTGGAGAGGACCGGGGAGTCCGATATCACGTCGCCGTCTTCCCCGAAACGGCGAGGCATCTATCAAAAATTTCCCCCACGTGAAAAAAAAAGGTTAAAGAGAGAATTAAAGTGGCTTTACTATAACCATCTTCACGTCAAAGTTTATTTAAAATGTTAAGTTCATTTTGTTGTAATAATTCTAAATAGTCCTTAAACATATGATTCCGTATTTTACAAAATAGCTTCGGAAATTCTTTGAACGGGTTCTTGCAATAAACTACTCGGAAAATCATTCAGATGGAAAGAACGGAGTTTCAAGGACAAGAATCTATAAGTGTACTTTTCCTTCATATAAAATGTAATAATCTATTCTATTATATTTTCTTATTTTACATAAAGATTTTTCCATGTAGTTCCAGTAACTTAACAAATAAATTAACTTAACAAGCTTAACAAACACCGTAAACATGGAAAGTCTAGGCGATACTTAATTAAGTCTACCTTGAAAATTCTCCTCGGCATTGCCCTTGAATTGCATTATTATGATAAAGTTGCGTTCATGTTACGCGAGAAAGAGCAAAGGTGAGAGCAACTTTATTCACACTTGAAGAATTCTATCTCATTATTAACCGGGAAATGTTCGATGCCACCTACATACTTCAAGACTACTGAGAAATTATATCTGACATTGAATTCACACTTGGAAAGATTGCTAGCTTCCTTCTACTTCAATAAAACTTTCAAAGCTTGAGTTTATTGCTATGATTTATTTTGATTAAACAACTTTATTTTGCTCTTTTTTTAACCAAACAAGAAACCAATTATGAATTATTTAATTAGATAGATTAATAATCCCTCAAAGAATATTTATTACTTAATCATTATTAATTGGTTACAAATAACATTTTAATTTAAAAAAAAGCTTTGTGTTTTCTCAACCCACTTAAATAAAAACACCAGTGAAAATAATTGTAAACACATTTTTAAAACATCGTTTTTGTGTAAAAACAGGAAAAATATGTTTTTTTTTTTAAATGTCATAACTTTTAAACTCGCAGGTATAAAAAAATAACATCAAATTATATTGTAGATATTGAACGCGTCTATCTGTAAAATACCGTTGATATCACTATTTATGGGAAACTCTATATAATGATATAGAAATAGTGGTAAATCCAGAATATTCCACTATTTTAGTTAGATAATTACTACTGTCCATCAAACCCTTTTCTACAAGAAGTAACCTTGGTTCAGGAGTCTCTTTCATATTATTTGAAAACGAAACCGCTTTAATTGTTTTGTTAATTATTAATCAAAATTTGTGTTTAAATTGAAAATGTTATTTTACTTTTCGATCATACTTCTGCGGTTCCCAGTAACTAAGGAATCCATCGCGCAATAACCTTGTTATACAGAATTTAAAAATACACGTAACAATGCCTAATTAAAACGCTTTTTTTATTGTAGTATAATATATAACAACACTTCGTAAAGAGTTCAGTCCATGAACGGAACATTCACCTCCCCTATACCGGCTTGAGGGGACGTATTTCCAAGGTATTTTTGTTATTATAATAGCTTTTTATTTTTATATTTTTGTAATATTTACGGGTATATCTAACAAGCCGCAACGGACGCGTGACATCGTGAACGAAAGCTATGAGAAGAATATTGAAAAACATACTGTTATAGGGGAGGCGACTGCTGTTATCACATGTCGTGTTTCTATCAGATATAATTTAATCTGAAATAAGTTAATGAGCTTCGGTTAATTAACAGCTAAATACGTAAAGGTGTGAACTGCTTCTTTAAAACATAACCATAATAAGTAATCTCGACTATTTTTCTTTTTAATTATTGAATAACATCTTAAAATTTTTATTTTACGTCTATATTTCTAATAAGAAAGCTTTTATACTTCAACCATTTACTCTTGAAAAATAACTACTTATTTCTATAAGATATTACTTAGTTAGATTTCAAAGAAATATTATAAACATTATCAAGAAACTCTTTCACTTCGTTTCATGTTGCAAGGTCTTAAAATATCTTCTTCACGTTATATTTTTCTAGGTATTCCTGTATTAAATATTTCATTATTATCTCAAAAAATAATAATAATCAAACCTAAATTTTCACAAAATATCAAATGAAAAATTAAGCACATTTTCATTTAAAAAAAAAGGTTTTTAAAAAATTTAACTGATTTTAGTATTGCTTCTATATAAAATTTCTCGGAAGATAACACACACCATTTTTGGAAAATTACAAATTCAAATGGTACTAACCTCAAGGTATAGTCTATCCAACAAAAAAAAAATCGGTTTACAAACGACAACGAAATCAAGTAACAACGCTACCAAAAAAATATTCAAAGACTGACTAAATTCAATAAATAAATAAAAAAAGCAGTGGAACTGAATTGAAATTTTATTTATTTATCTATATTTTATATTGCCTAATTCACGGCTTAATTCTACAAAAAAGTAGACAAAAACAAACCAAGAAGAAAGCCATACTTTTGATTTTGATTTTACATATTTTAATTTCTAAATGTGTGTTTTTTTTTAATTTTTTTCATACCTATTATTACGGTCAGAGTTACACATGCGCGAGTCGTGCGTGACGTCCGCATACACTTATTATTCCAATATAAAAATATTATTTTAATCAAACTTGTTACTTAGAAATAATAAATATTTGCATGTGTGTGGCACGAGTGATGTATGATGAGTTCAAGTTTATTGTTTACACAATCGGGCACGTTTTTCGTTTATAAATAACATTTAAGGCATATTCTGCAGGAAACACTACACATCATTTTAAACGTCCATTATTTTTAAACAAGCTATTGTAGCGGTCATTGTAGCGAGAATAAATATTCTTTACACTTTTAAACAGTGACTATTGAGACCCCTTCAATAGTTATTAATATACATATGAAACAGAACAATGTGGCACAATAAAAAATGTGAAATAAAGAAAAATGTAACTTATAGTATCCAGATTGTTTAATCTTGAGGGAAACATATCACACAGATATAGTCACTAAATGAAGGTCCTGATTCGATTCCTAGGCATTGGCACTGATGATGATTATTAACCTAGTCTGCCGTCCTGGGGTAGTACCGCCACTTTTAAATGTAACACCAGTAAAGTGATCTTGTTTGAAAGCCAGGTATAGCAAGAGGGGTGTGCACTTGCAATCCAGATAGTGCATACTCGTTTTCTGAGGCCGGCATAACGGGGGCGGCCGCTGCTCGTAGAAATTTCTCTGTGGTAGCTCGGCAGTTGTTTCCGTTCATGGATCGCTTTACATCAGGCGGAGTGTTGCCATATGCCGAGCTGTGATAAAAAAAAAGTCATATTGTTCCTCGTGATGGAGCGGAAACAGGAACGCTAAACCTCCGCTAAAATCCTAATAATACGCACTTATTAATAATACGAAGTACATCCTGTATACATACAATATACATAATATGTATTATGGCAACTATTATCCCGCGTTTACAAGAGGTTACCGACCGGTTTAATCGAATCGTTTCACTGAATTGGTCCGTATTCTATTGAACACTGAACCTATGTTTCGACAAATCACGGTACGTTAGGTCACCGAAGACCGAACACCTGCACCCGAATTAATCTAAACGACCTAATGTAAACGCGCCTTTATACTTATCACTAAAACATTATACAAATACAACTCTAGAACTCTCAAAGACTCCAACTTAATATGAATATTTTTATTACTTTTTTTTAGTGAAAGGTGTTAAAGGAAAATGCATTAGTGTAAAAACACACAAGAATAGCTTAACGAGGCGATGCAAAATTAACTTCATTTAACCATTAATTTACCCGCTAGTGCGAGACTGTAAAAGTCGTCTAACACCTCGAATGAATTTTCACCCTGACACGTATAACATAGAAAAAGGTAATAAAGCGCTTTAAATAGTCTTTTTAGTGCTCAACATGACTTAAATAGAGATATAAATCTAGATGACACAATATGACGTTTTAAAGAGAAAAGAAAAACAATTAATTAATTTTATAGTAGGTCATGTCGCCCTGGGGTAGTACCACAACTTTCGAATGTAACATCCGTGAAGCGACCTTGTCGTGTTTCGGAAGCAGTTTGAAAATAGTCAGGTATAACGATGGAAGTGGTACATACTCATCTCCTCAAGCCGGCATAGCGGAGGCGACTGTTGCCTCTAAAGCAGTTTATGGACTGTACTCTAGCTTTACATCAGACGGAGTGTTGTCATATGCCGAACTAAAATTTTAAAAAAATATACTAATGTCAGGATATTATCTATTAGCGGAAAAGATTTTTCTCAACCAGATTTGTCAACTGCTCAGAAAGGAAGTGAGAGGCATCTTGGATCGACGAGGAATCTTGGATTGAGGCGAAAGTGGTATGCAGACTTAGAAGTCGCTGGCACTACATCGTTTCTGCCAACCCCTGTAAATTCCTTCCTACAACCGTAGTGTGAAGAGACATATATTTCATTAAGCCGGTATAGCGGATGTGATCGCTGTCTGCAGATCCGCTTTGGTAACATAAGTCACCTTCGCTTATGGCACCCTATTTTGCTTAACATTGAGTGTGCAATGCGATCATATAACGCGCTAAAAGAAAAAAAAATTAGTTTAATTAACAAGAAATATTGTTGTATTAGAAATTCATCTTTATGTTAATAATAGATAGTTTATTTTTATCAATAGTATGTTGGCCTACTAAAGGCGATGTTGTCTCTTACATCAATGTACGGACACTGTGTGATGGATGTCGGACTCCTTCGCTGCGAAGAGAACACATTAGCAACTTTTACGACATGTCCGAAAAATTTTCCTAAGACCTGTATCAAAGTTACAATTTTATCTCATTAACACCAAACTTCTATCAAACACCAACACCAACATCAACACCAACACCAGATTGTTTATTACAATTTAATTACACTGATGAACAATGTTGATTAGTTTATTGTAAACATGAAAACTGATAAGTGATTCTATTAAAGGCAAAATTCCTAAATAAATCGAGTAAAATAATTTTAATATAATCCAATAAGTTGGTCCAGGAAAACACAATCTCATAACAAATTCTCAACAAATATTTACTTTATTGGTCTATAATAATTTTTTTTTTATTGTATCTCGACATGTGACAACACTCCGCCTCATGTAAAGCTAGAGTGCGGTCCATGAATGGAAACAACTGCTACCACAGAGAAATCTCTACGGGCTGCAGTCGCCTCCACTATGCCGGCTTGAGGAGACGAGCATGTACTATCTAGATTGACAGTGCACACTCCTCTCTTATACCTGGCTACTTTCAAACTATTCCCGAAACGCGACGAGGTCACTTCACGGGTGTTACATTCGAAAGTGGTGGTACTGCCCCAGGTCGACAGACCGGACAAATAACCATCATCAGTCTGCCTACCACTCTTTAATAGTGCCTATAGGCACTGAGCGACCAAAGTACATATAACAAAGTTACATTGGTACCGGTCTTTAGCGAGGTTCGAACACGGGTCTCATCGATCGTGAGTTCATGCGTCTTACCGCTAGACCACGGCCGCTCTTTTTAATTATCGCAAATAAACAATTGTTCCGACAAGGAACCAAACCTGCAACCTCCATCTTACAATTTGGTACCGCAACCACTCCTCAGGGATCCTCAAATAGAATCTAAAGACTTATGAATAATATATAAATTAATAGAGACTTACTCCACAGGTATCTAATATCCATAAATAATCTGGCGTTGTGATCTTTCATGCGAACGGAAGTAATCATGTGCTATGTCCATACTTATGTTACGTAGTTGAATTTGTACCACCTGTAAACTTATTAACCGAACATTACTTTTGTGTGAATACTAGTATTATATTCGGCATATTCATTTTAACAATCACATAAAAGCCTATTTATTACGTCATACAAATGAAAAGGTCCTTCAAACTTTAAAAGAACAAAAAATAAAATGTGCAGAATTTAAAATTATGTGCATAATATTTCATATATCTGCGAAAAAAACCGATCCGATTTCACTTCACAAAACACAATGGCAGTATTAGGGTAGTAATGTGTACGAGTGTACAGCAGTATAAGGCTACACCTCACCAATAAAATAAATTGTATCAATTAGTACTTAACATTCCAGCGTAAAATTATAATTGCATTGTTTTATTTTCAGATTTTTTAAACATAAATAATATGAAGACCTGAATGCCAAAATCCGGAGGTCACGCAAGGAGCTCTTGCGAGGGGTGCTAGCGCGGGGCAGGGTTGAAGTATAAAACGGCACAGTTCTACTGGCGAGCACCCTAGTCGCACGCCTTCACCTCGGCAGTCATAGCTACTGGGTGAGTTCGCTATGTAGTGTCGGTCTTGAGCAGTGTCAGTAATCGGTTCGAAGAAAAAGCTAATAGCAACTTTTTTGAACTTTTGGTGCACACTCAGCCGCAGCCATGGCGAATAAAGCGGGAGGAAGTACTGGTAAGTGCCGGTGTAAAAGTTTGGGTCCTCTGCTTGAGAGGCACAAGACGGGCGGGCCGCAACAGGTAGCATAATATCGAGCGACAATGGGCCCATATTTAATTTTTTGTAAGCAATTGTAATTCGAGGAACTTCTGCCACACGTTATTTTATCACCGCAGTACTCCTGAGTTGGACCGAGAAGTTTTGGTGACGTTAAAATCAAATTACAAGTACCTCAAAATAAATTTTGAGCTCGATTAAAAAAAGGCGTACTTCCCTACTTGTTGAATTTCCGAACACTTTTTTATTAATTAAATTATTTTCACTCCGTAATTGTATTTTATTTAAATGAGATGATTTATGTATATATTTTTTGTATGTATATGTATATATATAAAACATATCTGCAACGATTACGTACATTTAAGTTATGTATACTCAAAAGAATTAAAATAATTAGGCGCATTACGATAATACATATAAGTAATGAATTGTTTTATACTCGTATATTTTAAAACATCATATTGCGCAACAACGCAATTGCAGCTATTCAAAATCCACCCTGAAAGGTTAAAATATTAACATTACAATTTAATCGCACATGGAAACCTTTTTTAAACGAAACTTCTGGAACTTACTTCAACATCGGATATAAGAATAAAAGAATTCCTGATTATTGTCCGTGGCTCCCAGTTCAAGGAGTTAGATATACTTCAATATCTAAATCCTTGAAGTTTGGGATTCTAGTAATAAGCAAGAAATGCTTACTGAGTTTCAATATGCCAGTTTTTGGAACTTTAATTGCATGATCAAGGAGTTATACGAGTATATATGGACATCATTACAAACAAATTTGATGTCCTATGAGATATTACCACGTAGAATGCAAAGCAGTTTTTTTAGGGGGGAAGGGGCTGGGGGAGGAGAGGGGGGGGCGATATAAATCTTCGATCCAAGTACAATTTTTACATCCAAAAGAACCCAAGTCACTTCCCCTATTCTATCGATCACGGAATTGTTTTTAACCAGCCCCGCGTGACTGATTTTGGCTGTTTTGTTATTATGTCGTTTTGTCGCATATTGCCTTTCCCATTGATTTTATAGAATAAGTTCATTCATGACGTCACATTAATTAATACGGCTCTCGATCAAAGCATATAAGGAATTTTATGGATTTAGCGTAGCGTAGCGGTAGCGATTGTTACCTCTCTCTCTCTCTCTCTCTCCCACACACACGCACACACACACACACGCACACACACACACACACACACACACACACACACACACACACACACACACACGCACACACACACACACGCACGCACGCACACACAAACGCAACAACGCACGCACCCACACACACACACGCACGCACGCAAACAAACGCACACACGCACGCACCCACACGCACAAACACACGCACGCACGCACGCACGCACGCACGCACCCGCGCACACACACACACACACACACACGCACGCTCACACACGCACGCACGCACGCTAGCACGCACGCACTCATGCACCCGCACACACACACACACGCACATACACGAACGCACGCACGCACGCACGCACCCGCGCGCACACACACACGCACGCTCACACACGCACGCACGCTCGCACGCATGCACGCACCCGCGCACACACACACACACACGCACGCTCGCACGCACGCTCGCACGCACGCACGCACCCGCACACACACACACACGCGCACACGCATGCTCGCACGCACGCACGCAAGCGCGCACACACACACGCGCACACACGCACGCACGCACGCACGCACCCACACACACACACACACGCACGCACGCACATATACACGCACTGGAGAACCGCTTACACGGTGGCTCTAATCGCCGTCACTATACCGGCTTGAGGCGATATGTTTTAACGCTCCGCTTAAAGGATCCAAAGTAGAAACCGTAACATCGAACAGATACACTTTGAAACTGAAAAACTTTTATTTTTTTTAGGAAAGAAACTCATTATTTTCTAATTTTAATACATTTTAAGAAAAGACAACTTACATACATTAAATAAAGTTAATGCGACAAATCTTTATACTAACAAACTCTTGAAAATAAAATATTCATTTATTACCTTCTTATTTTTAAAGGCAGCGAAAGTAAATCCTCCAAGATAACAATTCGCCTTTTATTGCAATAAAAAATGTACACTTTGTTCAAAAGATTTTCATAAATTTAAAGCATTCCGTTTATTGATTAATATTTAAAAGGTATTTAAGCATTTTCAAAGCTCCTATGCAATTAATGTTTCATTAATTAAGATACCTTGTACTATGGATATTAGGACAAGAACGGTACAAGCATATAGCAAAGCATATTGTTGTATTAAGTTTTAGTTTAATTTGTTATTTTATTGGTGATGGTGAGCTTATAATAATAGTATTTTTCTGTATTTATAACACTGGAGGAAATCTGTATAACCATGGACCCACAGGACAGGCTTTGCTTAGTGTGGGTCCACTAAACTCCTTGTTTTTTGTAAACTAAAGATTATAAAATAAAATAAATAAAATAATAAACATTCGAAATCAAACACGAATCCGAACTATCATGAACTTGACATCGACTGACAACATCGCTCGAATTGAAATTCTACTACGAGTTCTATACAATGTGTACAAAAGTTATTGTCAGTCATACAAAATGTAACAATAACTAACTTTGAACGTTAAAACAATAATGTGGTGATATTATGATTAAGTTTTCACGGGAAATCTGCAAAACATTAAAATGAGCAACGAGACAAATCATATTTATCTTTAAAAATGTATATTATTGAAAGATAATAAAAAATACACAATTATCATAAAGTTATAAATGTAATATAATAGATGTTAAACTTACGTTTTTATAGTATTTATTTATTATAATCATTATTGATTTTTCACCTAAATCGATCTGAAAAAACGTACTGCAGTTATAGAGTACTTGATAGTTATTTTTGATATGAAATTGGCTTTAACACGTGTTCCTATCTACGTCATATGGTGAGGTCACGGGCACGCTTTCGCTTTCATCTGCGACCCCACCGATGCGACGCTTCCCTCCTCATAGGGAAGAAACGCCATTCCAGCCAATAAATGAGCGGGACTACCACTCTTGGCACGGGGCGAAGGAGATAACGGTCCGCTACTACCGCCACCGCCTCCGCCCACTCGATGAAGGACAGACTCAGGTCTTCTCTAAAGGCAGAGTGTTACCAGAGATGATACCCCACCACGCTGGTTTTGGTACCTCAGGGAGGTAACCCGGGACCCTCTTTCCACCACCTGAGGACGCGCTCGATGGGAGACCAGCAGCTCCAAAGGACCGCGAACCACCGGTCCTCTCGTTACACCTGGCTACATCCAAACTGATCCCGAAACGCGACTGAGTCACTTCTTGCATGCGAACGTGGTGGTACTACCTCAGGAAGGCAGACTGGGCTGATAACCATCATCAGTCTGTCTACCCCTCTTTCAAGACATAGTTAAAATGGCTCTGTGAATATGAACACGAGTCTCATCAATCGGGAGGTTACGTGTTCTACCGCTAGACCACGACCGCTCCTTTAAAGGTTTAAAGTATACTCGAGTAATACATAATTCATCGCATTGCTATACAAAAGTAAATACATTCAGAAAATATATTATAAAGACTAGAGATAAATTACTCCAATTTCACCCAGCAATTCCCACATGTAGCGTTATGAAGATGCATTCACATACGGCAATTAGCGAGTTGAAAGGGAAAAAGCATAAATAATTTTAAATAATGAAACACCAACTATATGTCAGGGTGTTTTCAGATGTTTTTGTACATTATATTTCATACTAATAATACAGTCAGGACACGTAATATCACACAGTGATATGTAATTTTATTGTTTTAAGCTGCAATATACAATTATATTAACTCTAATATAAAGTAAACTAACAAAACTTTATATTTTAATAGCACGCATGTCGCTATGCTGCATGTTATATTATGTTCATTAATAATGGTCATTATTGTGATTAATCTCTAACACAAATTTTAATGATAATAGAATTAAAGAATAATAATGACAAAGACATACAATAGGGCTTGTAAAGAATTCCGTAACACATGCGCAATTTAGTACGCTTTACTTACTTTTTTTGTATGAACAAATATGTAAAAAAAAATTAATAGATACTCCATTTTATCTGTTGCGGCTTTTCGATATGAAATATTTTCTCAAGGAACAAGATTTTCAAACTTTTCCCATCGTTCTCGCCAATAATGCGGCACATTCGATCAAGGTTCCTAAGAGATATTTATTCTTCTGTAAACTATTGAAAAGAAAATAAATTTAAAACACCTAATCGCTTTTCTTTTCTCCTCGGTTTAGATGTACGTTCCTTAAAATACCGGCGTAAATTGAAGCCAATTATAATGGATGTATGGAGTTAGGTTCCATCTCGCCGAAAAAATAGTAATTGTAAAAATAAAATAGGATTCTTATAACAAAAAAGAAACAAGATTTTATTTTTTCTTAAACAAACATGAATTAGATATTATTATTTCTGTGTTGAAGTTTCCAGTTTAGGACCTCTTATATCTTGAAAAAAAGAATCGGGTTCTTTCTTTAAGAAAAATATGATCTATTTAATGTGATAACTCTCCTTGTTAAAGTCATGGTCTACTTCACATAGTTCATTAGTATAGTTGTTTCAATACATGCCTAGTCCCGCACCCAGTTTAATCAGCGAATTTCAAGACGCAGCGTACGCGTCGTAAAGAAACTGTCGTAAACCCAGGGCTAGGGCAGGTATGAATAAATATTTATTTCGATCAGAAATCGAGACCGGGCCCTCACTCAACAGAATGATGCGCTAACCACTGCATTTACCGCTAACATACTTATAACAATGAACAGCTCTTTTTCTTTTTACCATATAATTTAAAAGAAATTTTCAAAATACATCTAAAATAATATGTGTAGGTAGGTTACGTGGCATTGAAGTTGTGACAACAAACGTTTACCGAAGGTCTTTCGTGTGTCTGGACGCATTTTCTCGTAGAAAGCTTATGTCGTGCAATATTATACAGGGTGAATTTTTCAAGTGAGCTTTATGGCTAAATCTGGAACTATAAAAGAAAATCAATTTGTTAAAAATCAACACTTTCCTTTACTTTGCCGTATGTCATTACTTCCTAGAATTTAATCCTTATTGGCAACAACAAATCAAAATTAATGGGTTCGATTCCCCAGCTTTTCTAAAATCTAATTCATTTTTTATTTCGGTTTTAGTTTTCATTGAAATAGGCCTAGAGACTCCTCGGAGCCATTTTCGTTACCTTATATAGTTACGGATTTAGCCATGAAACTTACTTGAAAAATTCAACCTGTATATGGTTATTGTATTTGTTGAAAGCATTATTACACAAGACATTGCTATTAAGAAAGCTTTCAAGTATCGACTTTGTTGAATAGAGCTCTTAAATAATTTTGTATTCAGTATTAAATTACATGTTAGATACTCTCATATTAAAATATGACATGCATTGTTATTTAGAACTAAATATATAAAATATTGTTATACTTTAAAATGTGACATTTAAGGCAGAACACCCATACTTTATGTACTCGTATCCTAAAGCGTTTGCCTAACCGAATGCGATCCAGTGCATATCATATTTTGCGTTATCTATACATTTCATGATGTCTTGGTATTACGCTATTCGTATAATTTACGAGCTGTCGCACCATCGTTTACGTGTAATATTATGCGTTTAAAGCAAATTCCAGATATAAAAAAAAGATTTTTTTAAATAATAATATGGGTTTATAATTTGAGATTATAGCGTTCAAACATGCAAACAATCTGTTGCTTTATTATAATAAGTATAGATATTCTATAACGCTTTGTTTTGACTTTGACTTCTGACAATGCGGGTCAGACTTCCGGTAACGTTGATCTGTGTCAGCTCGTGTCAGATATAATATAATAAATAAAATAATATGTAGATACCTCTTGTTTATAAATAAATAAAAAAATAGGTAATTATCAATTAGGAAGGACTAATAAATTTCAATTATTAATGTTGGTTACTAAATCGCTACGTACGAATACTACTTATTATTTTCATTAACAAGTAAATAGTATAACGTATCTATTATTAAGGGTCGAATCTGAGACACGTATATTTATTTGATCTATTAACTTAAGGTGCATGTATAAATAGATACACTCCGGCATTGTGATTTTTTTCATTAAGAAGTTAATATACGATCGCCAATGTGTATTTTTGTCTTTATACCCAAGCATATAATATGTATAACAAATTATTCAGTGGTTTTACTTATAGATTCCACGGAATACCTATCTACAAAAGCGAACTGGCAACTACATATTTATGTTTTTTTTCCGGGATAAATAAATATAACTTTTCCCATTAAAAATTTATGCGTGAATATTTCAATCGGTTATTCCATATTGGCGTAGGCAGATTAGATTAAAGTTCAATGTCAAATGCAATATTTTATTTAACACACTTTTTCACTTCATCCTACACATTTATTTTTATATTTATACAATTACCAGTGATACATATACTGAAACTTTCACATACTTAGATATTTATTTATTACTAGCTCTTGCTCGCAACATCCTATGCGTATAATTAGTTTTATGTGTTTAACATTCTCGTTCTATCCCTAGAGAATTTTTGGAGTGGGTATAAAATTAATGGGTCTGATTGGAACACACGCTAACAATCAAACACACATTCATTAATTTTTTTAATGCCTGTACTAAGCTAGTGTTTGTATCACAGCGACCAAAGTACATAGTTACATTGGTACCGGTCCGAATTTAGCGAGGTTTGAACACGGGTCCCATCGATCGTGGGGTCCCTTTCTTCTTGGACCCTTTTTTCTTTTTGCATATAAGGAACATCTAGAATAATTAAATGAAATTAATCGTAGTTGGAGATAAGTAAGAGCCACCCAGTACATCACACAGTGGCTCCGCAAACTAATTTTTTTACATGCCTACACTAAGCTAGCCTTTGTATCATAGATGTTGAGGTAGATACATTTACCTTTATTTTTGGGAGATTTGTCATTGTCTATTGGGTGCCCACTGCCCTTACCTGTACCAGCTCGGTCGCTGTGGTAAATAAATAGATGTATTTAATAGATTGCATTAATCATTATTAAGAAAATTACGTCGGGTCCAAATTGTGTGTATCCCATACCATCCAATTAACGTGGGGAAATCCTACACGAACTCCCTAGCGCCTCGGGGAAGATGCCAGTAGGCACGTGTATCCCATACCTATTATTATTTTCATATTATATTTAAAACGCTATTTTCGAGTCTATATATAAAAAATAGAAGCAAATAAGGAAATTACTTTTTATTACAGTTCGGTATATCCGCCTGATGTTACGCTAGAGTTAGCTCTAAATTAATGCGGCAGTTGTCGCCTCCACTATTCCAGCTTGAGGAGTGATATTGTACATTCCTCTCCTGGCTACTTCCAAACCGACCTGGGAAGCAACTAGGTCATTTTACGGGTGATCCATTAGAATGCATTTGGTGGTACTACTCTTTATTATGTCGGACACCCCGGCACTCCTCAATACCGGGTATACACGGCTAAAACCCCCACGGTGTCCTTCACTACTCATATGGTGAGGCCACGGGCACGCTTTCGCATTCTTCCGCGACCCCACCGACGCTTGGCCGTTAGGCCCCACCTCATCGGGAAGAAACACCATTCCAGCCAAGTAAATGAGCGGCAGTCCAACCCCGGGACTACCGCTTTTGGCTCCGCCCACGCGATGAAGGGTGGTCTCTCACTCAGGTCTTCTCTGAAAGCAGAGTGTGACCCGAGGAGAGACCCCACCTTGCTGGTTTTGGTTCGCGCCGGGGTACCTCAGGAAGGTATCCCGGGACCCTCTATCCACCACCTGAGTACGCGCCCGATGGGAGACCAGCAACTCCAACAGTGCCTCCCATACGACACTGTCACTCACGGTCAAAGGACCGCGAGCCACGGGTGGTGGTACTACCCTGGGATTGCAAACAGCTAATAACCAATCAGCAACCTGCCTACCAGTCTTTGAAGAACTCTTATGAAATAAACATATTAATATAAAAACATCCCTAACTCTAGCTTTACATCAGGCGGAGTGTTGTCACATGCCGAGCTACAATAATAAAAAAAATAGTATTAAATTCTTATAGATCAGTAATGTATTTGAACTGAGATTAATCTCGATAATGGATAGTACTTAGTGCTACCTATTCGATATATTTACAAAGTGCTCTTTGATACTGCACTTCAATCGGGATTAGAAACGTACCACCTGTGTAAACCTTTTACTAAAAATAAAGACTATTAAAATGTACTTTTAAAACATTTTCTATTTGTTTTCCATTAAATAAAAACTACTATCACGGCCCACACAAACATCATTTGCAATTCAAAGCCCTAAGTAATTCTAACTGCAAATTTTATTTTTATTGTAGCTCTGTTTGATGTCTGCCTGATGTAAAGCCGGAATGCGATCAACTGTCAGAAACAACTGCTACTACAGAGAAGTCTTTACGGGTAGAAGTTGCCTTCGCTATGCCGGCCTGATGAAACGAATGTACATCATCCAGATAGACAGTGCACGCTCCTCTCATATATCTGGTTACTTCCAAAAACAAGAGCGGCCGCGGTCTAGCGGTAAGACGCGTGAACTCACGATCGATGAGTCCCGTGTTCGAACCTCGTTAAATTCTGACCGGTACCAATGTAACTTTGTTATATGTACTTTGGTCGCTCAGTGCCTATAGGCGCTATTAAAGAGTGGTAGGCAAACTGATGATCTAGTCTGCCGTCCTGGGGCAGTACCACCACTTTCGAATGTAACACCCGTGAAGTGACCTTGTCGCGTTTCGGGAATAGTTTCAACGTAACCAGATATAACGAGAGGAGTGTGCACTGTCAATCTGGATGGTGCATGCTCGTCTCTTCAAGCCGGCATAGTGGAGGTGACTGCTTTTTTTTTCTCTGTACTAGCAGTTGTTTCCATTCATGGACCACACTCTAGCTTTACATCAGGCGGAGTGTTGTCACATGCCGAGCTAAAATAAAAAAAAAATGTTCCCGAAACGTGACAAGGTCACTTCACGAGTGTTACATTCAAAAGTGGTGATACTACCCCAGGATGGCAGACTGCGTTAATAACCATCATCAGTCTGCATAAAATCCAAAAATCCGTTCTTCATATAATATTACTTCACCCTTAGGCCGGGAGCTATATTAATAAACATGACGTCGTAAATAAACTTATTCTATCATATCAATAGGAAAGGCAAAATAAATTAAAACTCTGTATTAAATAACGAAGAATAGCAAATTTTTTTTGCCTAAGGCCATTGAAAATTAATTAAATAAATAATATGGCCGACAAATATCATATTCGCCTAAAACAATTTTCAATGTAATAATAGTCACTGTTGCTCGTAAAATAAAAGGTATAATGTCGCGTACTTTTTTTATATAACTTGATCATGAACATCAGATATTTTTTCAGACTTGACTTATTACTTATATTATCAATACTGAACAACCACGAGTATTTTGTCTATCGTAGCTCGGCATATGACAACACTCCACACGATCCAAAGCTAAAGTGCGGTTCATGAACGAACAGCTGCTACTACAGATAAATTTCTAGAGGCAGCAGTCCCCTCCGCTATGCCGGCCTGAGGAGACGAATGTTTATAATTAAATAATAATTAAGCCGTCATAGCGGGACTAAGCTATTTATTGATAAAGGTCTCATTAAAATCTGTTTAGTAGATTAGCTCAGCTGTAGATCGAATCAAACCAAACTAGCGGGGGTGGTCTAGCGGCAGGACGCGTGAACCCACGATCGATGAGACCCGTGTTCAAACCTTGCTAAATTCTGACTGGTACCAACTATGTAATATGTATAATACAGACATTAATTAAAGAGTGGTAGGCAGATGATGTTTATTAGCCCAGTCTGCCGTCCTGGGTTGCTAACCACCACTTTCGAATGTAACAGCCGTGAAGTGCCCTTTCGCGTTTCGGGTTCAGTTTGGAAGTACGAGTGGAGTGTGCAATGTCAATCTGTCATATTCGTCTCATCAAGCCGGCATAGCGGAGGCGACTACTGTCTGTAGAAATTTATCTGTAGTAGTAGTTGTTGTCGTTCATGGACATGCATCAGGCGGAGTGTTTTCATATTTCGAGATCCAATAATATTTTTTTATCTGGATAATATACTATCTGGATAAGTACTCGTATACTCGTAGACATGCAGATATACACAGTGCTTATTCAGTTTCATACTTTACAAGGCTGTACGTCACTCTTTGAATGCATTATATTATTATAACGTAATCATGAACTTATAAGTGGCACTTAAAAGATTAAGTGACGTAAAGTAATACAAAATTGAAATCTCTGTAGGCTTAATACAGGTGTATGAGTTTATCATACGACGCGCTACGCTGAACACGAGAGGCTTTGCTTATATACGAGTAGATTCATAATAATTCGGATTCGTCCGCGACCCATCAACGCTTGGCCCTTAACCTCATGAGGAAGAAACACCATTCCAGCCAAATAAATGAGCAGCAACTCCGGGGCGAAGGACATACTCCGCTACCGCCTCTGGCCACGTGATAGTGTCCCTAGAGGAAAGACGCCACCATGGTGGTTTGGGTTCATGCGGGGGTATCCTCCAACAGTGCTCCCCCATATGATACTGTCACTTACGGTCAAAAGACCGCGAGACACGAGAACCATTATCACCCTGCCTACTCCTAAAATAGAAATATTTTCTTAGCTTCTATAAATTATATAATTGCATTGCATTTGTATGTGGCATAAACCATATAAAGTTTTGACAGGCATACGAGTATGTTCCGGCGTTTGTGAACAAGGTAAACGTCGAGTCGTAGAGTCTCCGCAACTTGTTTGCTTTTGTGCTGAAAAGTTTAAAATTTATTTTGTAAAACCTTTCACGGTCACTATACTATGGACGTAACGTAAATAACTTTGCAAATAAGTTTTTCAAATGTAATCTATTTTGCAATTGTTTATTTGTTTTATAAATAAAATGTTTTAATTGTATTGTAAGTTGTTTTAACACGGCATTTCTTGTACTACACAACTAAGAGAACATCTTATTACAAGTTTTTCTTTGAATCGTGCGTCCTTGAAGTTTCTCCTCTCCGTAAATATCTAAAGGCTAACAATTACCCTTCATTTACGCTTCATTTCTTAGTTCGATTTCTTCTCATTAGAGGTTAATTTTAGATTCTGACGATACATGTACTTTAATAAATGCATACTTGCATATGCGATTTCATGCCCCCGCTCTCATTCTTTCATGCATTTTTGGTATTCCTTGAAACTTTATTATAAGAAGCGAAAACAATTTTTTTTATTTTTTTTTTATTTGTAGTAGTAGTGCGGATTCAGATCACACTGATATTGTAAAGAGCTAAGTGCGAGCCATGAGCGACCGCTCGCCTCCGCTATGCTTCAAATCCATTCAACAGGCCATACTCCTCTCGTTATAGCCGGTTACTGAAACGCGTAGTTCACGTACTCTCCCGGGACAACAAGACTAATATTAACAAAAAAGTATGTTTTATAACATTTTTATATGCAATTATTTCATTTATTTAATACACATTTATGTTGGTAATGAATTTGAGTACGTATAAAACGGCAGTTTCTGCTATGACAAATATAACATGTCAAAAACGTTGCGGTTAGTTTACAATTTCAATGCCACCTTTGTCTCTTCTAAATAATTGTGTTATCAGTTTCCTAGAAGCACGGTACAAATGCTTAAAATACGAACATATAGCAATTATAATAAATGAATATAAAATATAGTGATTTTGTATTTGGACTTTCTGAAATACGCCAAAGCGGATTTATATCTTGTGATGATGACAAGTGGGCAAAATATTACTTAACTAATCCGACATCCGATGCCGTATCTAATAAAACATAAGTGCCTAAATATAAAACTTGTTTTAGCTCATTTCTAAATACATATAATAGTATTTTTATTTATATAAATATTATTTATAGATTACAGATTTTATTTAAATAAAATAAATTAAAGTTTGAATTGAACTTAAAAATATTTTGAAAAGATTTATATCAGATTATAAAATTGACATGTTCGTTAACCAAATGTAATATTAAGTAAGATTTCATATTTTATGGATTACATCTCCCTTAAATTGGTGGTCCGTTTTCGACGGGATCATGGGAAGTAAGTAGGTCACAAGGAAATAATATACGGCCTTGACATAATTCTAAATACCATCCTTTATTCCGTTACCTGTTGGATTGTATCGTGATTGACAAAATCCTTTGATAAAATACTTTGTTAAAATTACAATTTGTTAACAATTTTATTTTAAAGTAAATAATGAACAGAATATATTATTATTAATGAATTAATATATTCTACAAACCTCGTTGTCGCCCGCCTTGTTCATAATTTTACTTTAATTTTAATTTTACTAACGGCCATTATCTCTGTTTTATCTTTATTATTTTATGCTTGCCAACTGCAAAGAAAACAATGGTAGTAATTGACGTTGTACGACTACTTTGAACATTCAAGGCGGACAAAAACTGTTCACTTTCACAAATAATGAAAATATTTCTAGCATTTATTTAGTGCAATAATTTATACAGGTTATGTTAATGACACGAAATTACCGAAGATGTACCAATCATTTTTTTGTAACATTAAACTGTAGAACGACCTTCCTGCTACATCAATTATAACTTAAAATCTTACAAACGTAGTGTGAAGAGGCATTTTGCGTCATCCGTCTCGATTCGAACTTGATCACTTTCCACTGATCTTTCACGATATATTTTTAAAAAAATGCTTAGGTCAAATTAGACAGAGAGTTAATAACATCCTGTAAATCATTCACATGAATTTTCGTAGACGTCTTAAAGGGCAAATAAGTATACTCTCAGATATCCTTCAGGAAAAAAAATCATTTAACAATACTCCTAAACTCAAATTCCGAGTCTAGTAATTGATGTAATGACCGGTATTTACTTTCTCGTATAACTAGATCTATTAAAACAATTGAGTTAAATAAAACAAAAAGGAACAAAAATAGCACAAAAGCGTGAATTTTCCATTCGTCGGGTAAATTTGGAACGCCAAATATTTCGGAGAATATATTTAAAGGAAAGAAAAGGTTAATTATTTTATGATAAAACAAAATGAACAATAATAATAATTGTGTGCGAAATTACTAAAGTTATCTTCACAGCAGAAAGTTCCGCTTAAAGATTCGCGTTTTGTTTATTTAAATTTTGAACTTTGCAATTGAGTTGGTGTATACTTTAGACAAAAGCTTTTCTGTAAAATTTTTATTTGTTTTTATTCTTGTAGTTGAACACTGTTTTAAAATTGTTGAGTTATTAAATACAAATACATCCAACTGGTGTGGGAGATCTATTTACTGTAAGTAAATAATTAATTCAAATATATATTTTGAATAAACATTGAAAATAAATAATAAAGTTGACTTTATATATTCTTAACGGCGCTATAACGCATACAATCAACCCAACGACGATGTACTCCCGCGGGTTAACTTAATAGATACTACTTCAGAGCGGAAAGGACTTTAGCTTTATGGACCACCGCAGCCACTTTTTAAGCATTATGTGCGATCGCGACGTTCTTAAGCCCCACAGTGGTCTTCTTACAGACACGCTTCACTACCGCGAACCATCCCTTGTTCATAGACGCAAGTGCCGGGCGGTAGAAAGTGCGGCCCTTTTGTGATAGCTGCTTTTCCTCTTTAAAACAGACTTCTTATTGCCCTGGAGGCTAGTCCAGAATTGTCCTTCCAATGCCTCGAACAGTTGTTTTTAATCCCCACCTGGAACATGATTGCCGCGCCAGCTCGTCAGAATCTACTTGATTTTTCAGGGTATCACGCCTCGTCCGTCGCTCCATCTCAGCAATATGTTTCTGGAGTTCCTGGTTCGCAATGAGAGAGTATAGGAAACCCAGTCCTTTTTCTAAAAAACATGATTATGCGCACGATTATATCTATCAGTTTCATATATACATTACCAATGCCATTGTGCGCGTACGTCACATATGACAAGATTTAACTTTAAGTTTTGACAGATATTACGATATCATTGTCAATTACCAATATATGAATAAAATGAGAAAGAATAAATATAAGTTTAAATCCCAATAAAATAATTGTTAATTTATTATATCCTTATCTAGTAATATCCCAAACGTCACAACAGCTGCGGTTTGTGAAACAACGTTACAAAGGACTTGATACTGACCGTTTTATTTGCAAACAATAACGTAGATTTAAGATTCATAAATTAAACCGCCTTGAATGGGAGATAATTCGAATATTTTTACAATAAATATAATTAAATTTTTCTACACAAATACTCACATGATACGAGTTCTATGTTATGGCACATCCACTTCCTTTTTTGTAAGGCCATCTTGAAAGAAAAAATTAAGTGAAGAATTCCTTCACTTAATTTCTACTTTTGTCTTCAAAAGTAGTGAAGTGTGTTGTCTTTTTCGTTTAATTCACTGTCAGTGCCAATTATAATTGCGCGCGTTGGCAATTTAATTCATGCACAATATTCACATTGCGCGCTATGCTGGCGTGTTTAATTGTAGCGTGATTGTATACGTACGTCACGAATTTGTCCTGCCTTTTAATAATAAATCTTTTGTTATATTTCTACTTCCTGAATCACACTATAGCTAAAATTGAAACCTTTTCTACTTGAAAGCATATACAATTCATTATTTATAATAACTAATTATAAATAAATATCTCTTAATTAAACTGATGTAGGAGCTAAAGTTGCCACTTGTATTTAGAAAGCGATCTCAAAATATGTGTCAACCTTTACTATAAAGGTCAGTTTCCTATAATATTCTATTTATATTAGACCAGAAGCTCATCATTACGTGGGCGGAGATCTGAAAGGCGTTGTTAAACTATACAGGAATAATCGAATTGACATATTGTTTTAGTAACAGGATCGTATTGCCAATATTAACTTATAACTATCTAATCTTGACTTCCTTGCTTTGTTTATTTAATCATCTTTATTTTGTCTAATTTGTAAATATGCCCCGTAAACCTACATAAAATATATAATCCTTGTAACACCCACAGACTCTTCACTTAATGAGAGAATATCAAATACGTAGATATAAAATTAACTTACACGTGTTAAATAGAAATATATACAAACTAACTGTGTACCCGGTATGGTACCCGGTGCTGCCCGGGCTTATCATATTAACAGCTCCCGAAGTACGTAAACCTTTCTCCCCATATCTCTCGCTCTCGCCTTATGCAAAAACAAGTGAGAAAGAGTGAGACGGAACTATGGTCGAGAAACGACCGATTCTTTTTTATTTTGCCATAAGATGACATTCTTTACAACTTTTGATCCAAAATCTCCAACTCTCGCGGTCACTTCCTGTCCATAATACGAAGCCACCCTTGTTTTAGAAGATAAATAGTCATACAGTCAGGATTTCTTCCTTTATATATACATATATATTATTCCCTCTATTCCGTGACGTGGCTCAGCGTGGACTCTTAATCCAGAGATCCGTGTTTAATTCACCAAAAAAATCTATGTTTTGATAAGTATGTAAGTGTCGCTAGCAATATGTCTATAGTGTAATATAGGCATTAATTAAATGAGTGGCAGCAGGAGCGCCGGCTTTTAGAAAACCTCATGGGTGCTCATGCTCTCGAAACTTGACTCGAAAAAGTGTGTGAAGAGAAACGCACACTGATCAACAAACATTTGTGTTGGTGCGGGAATCGAACCCGCAACTCGCTCTAAACCACTGTGCTGAACGGGTCGTCGGGTAATGAAAAAACGCCCATCCCTAAAAGGGGATTACTGATCTACTTCTTGATGTATATTCTCAGGGGTCCTCGGCACCCACTGTTTATTTCTCATGAGTGCTCGAGCCCCCGAGCACCCACGGAGTCGGCGCCCCTGAGTGGCAGGCTTTTACGTAGCCGGGTAACGAGAAAATGTGCCCTCCAATGCTCTCTCAACCCATGAAAAAAATCTTATGATCACATTTAACTTGTCATTACAAAACGACGCCGTAGAGTTCTATAATGCATATAATTGCATTAAAATTATTGTAAACATTAACAATAAAATATTACACAATATACGAGTATTACGAAAATAATGTTTTTAAATTTATGATAATATTTTATTAAGCACGCGAGGGAACTAAATGTGTTTATAATGTAATGTTCACTAAACGTTTTGTAAACATAAATTGGTTTAAAAACAAATTTAGTAACTAGATTGCACCTGAAACTGTTTACATTTTCTATTCAGTAAACACTAGTAGTAAAAGTTTGCTTTGTAAATAAGAAAGCGATATTGCAATGTGTCCTTCTGCTTATTTTGTGTGTATTTAAACACGTTTCTGAAAAGTAAAAGATATATTCTCTAAATTTACATGTATATTGCTTCGTTCTTTATAAAAACCGAATGAAAAGTATTATCATTGTTATAGATGGGGAAGGAGGAGAAGGAGGATCATCAGGAGGAGGCGGGGGGAAAAAACAGAAGATGAGCTTACTAACAAAGATTAAGGTGGCAACAGGACACGCGCCTCCACCGCCGACAACGGAGAAGAATCCAATCACTAAATTATTTATACTGGGAGATCAAGTTGGCAATGCCGGTCCAGACTACTCTTGGCGCATTTATAAAGCTATTCGCAAGTCCGATCAAGAGGTAAGTGGCAATATTCTTATACCATGTATTTGTACTATTTATGGCTAAGTTTATTTATTTAACATGTTTCTCAAAGGTTTTAACTTAACTTAAATGTATATCGAATATATGTAGATTTTCACACCACACAGGTAAGTCGGTAATGTCTCAGGAGATCTGTCTATAGGCCAGCCTGTAGAAGATAATGAACACTAGGATATGGGGCCAGCCGCTCTAGCGGCAGAATGGTGGGCTCACGGTCGAAGAGGCGCGTGTTCAAATCTAATATTTAGGTCGCTCAGTACCTGTAGTATAATATAGGCATTACTTTAAAAAGTGGTAAGCAGGTAATGGTTATTAGCTCAGTCTAACATCCTGGGATAGCACTACCACTTTCAACACCCGTGAAGTGGCCTCGTCGCGTTTCGAGATTAGCTTGATAGTAGCCAGGTATAGCGAGAGGAGTGTACAGTGTCAACATGGATGATGCATATTTGTCTCTTCAAGACTACATATCGGATGGCAAGGCTATTTCTCTGTGGTAGTGGTTGTTTCCGCTCATCAATTACACTCTAGGCTAGCATCAGATCACATATCGGATTACTATAAAGACAATAATTCAAAATATTACTCAGGTTAACCGAATATTATATATCATTGATATATACAACTAGATGTGCAATAACGCTTCCAATGAGACGCAAGAGAAAACATGGCCACAGCCACGTTTAGGTTCTCTGTCAGTTAGTAATCGTTTGAAGCGGCCAACGGTTTTTTTTTATATTGTAGCTAAGCATGTGACAACACTCCGCCTGATCTAAAGCTAGAGTGCGGTCAATGAATGGAAACATCTGCTACTACAGAGAAATCTCTACAGACAGCAGTCACCTCCACTATGCCGGCTTGAAGAGACGAGCATGCACCATCCAGATTGACAGTGCACACTCCTCTCGTTCTATCTGGCTACTTTCAAATTATTCCCGAAACGTCACTTCACGGGTGTTACATTCGAAAGTGGTGCTACTGCCCCAGGCCGGCAAACTGGATAAATAACCATCATCAGTCTGCCTACCACTCTTAAATTATGTCAGATGTATGAAGTTTGCACTTATATACACTTATATATCTCTATGTATTATATATACAAATTATATCTCGGCTTGTTAAGCGTCAGAACAAGTACGAGGATATCGACATACACGAACATAACATGTCATACACGGGGCGTACGCTTACAATGACATTTTATTTGTAATGTATGGAACATGACAGGCTTTGTAGTGTGTGTGATAAGTATATGTATTATATGACGGGACAACGTTGTTGTTTTTTTGTCATTACAGGCTGTACTGTAGTGCTTATACATAAAAAAAAAATGTCGATCAGAACTGCAAAGAGTATTCGTTCCCTCTTTACTCGAAACTACTCGAAAGAGCATTTTGTGAATAGAAAATACGCTTAACCGCAATGAATAGGAAATTGAAATCTACCCGCTTAATTAATTTAATCTCTGCTCTCCCTTTTCTTGATTCCTTTTTTGAAGCGAAACTTTATCTATATACACAGAAGGAGTAAAATTGAATGTGTGTTTGTATGTGAAAATTTTAATGGTAAAGCAAAATAGGACAAATATAACAATTTTCTACAAAATTTCATTTCTGTAGATCGTGCCGAAACCCTATTTCTTTCTTCATATAAACATCAAAAATATATATTTGATAACAGACCACGATGTTTACAGAAACCGATTTGAATCATTTTTCATTATACAAAAAAAATAAAAATATTTATTTATGCTATTGATACTGAGAAACTCAAATAAGCCAGTGAAGTGATTTCTATTTTCAACAAAATTTAGCAGCTTTTATAAATGGGTATTTATTTGTTTTGTTCTTTTTTATTTTTGGGTAAACCTCTTCTGACATTTTATATGTAGGTAGAAAAGATTTACTTCAGTTATATTTACTACAACCTTCAAAAAAGAGCAGCGATAAAATCAAACAAAATATTTACTATCTTCTTAGTCCACTATTAAATTAATTACCTCTTCGTTTATCAAACTCTCGAAGCTCGAGTGGGTTGCTTTAAGTACCTATTAATTTACAAGGACCCACTACCAGATAATTCTACAATATAATTTGCCGTCGAATGGGTTTTGGATAACTTAAAGATGGAATAGCGTTTACAGATGCTTTAATAATCCTTGACAGCTCTTTCCAGCTAACCTTCCTGGGGTAGTGCCACTAGTTTCAAGTTCTAGACGCATTATTGGATCAGCTTGGAAGAAACCAGGTGCAATGACAGGAGTGTGAAGTATGTGAGGAGTGGATGTGTGTGAATGAATGGTGCACCTTCGTTTCCTCAAGCCTGCACAGCGAGGGAGGCCACTGCTTATAGAAATCTCTTCGTAATTGTAATTCTTCCCACTCATGGATCGTATTTAACTTATTATATGAATTTTGGTTAAGCCACACCTACGCACATACGCTTGACGTACTAGTTGTAAATATATCAAACTCTATGAAATTGTTCACACCTACTGCTAGCTGCCTAATGCGTGCGTTTGTCAGTTTTATATACTACAAAGTGTATGTTGAGGATTAAGTTTTTAAAGTTAAGAAATAGATTTTTTTACGCCTATAACATACAACTATTTTCAACTTGTATATTAAAATGCCACCTTTTTTTTGTCTTGTTTCGGGAAAATCTTCGATAGATGTCTCGCCGCCTCGGGAAAGACCACGAAGTGATATCGGAATTCCCAGTACGGCTATGATTTCGGGTATACATGACTAAAACCCTCCCGATTTTTAATATAGTGAGGTCACGGATACGCTTCTACCTCAGGGAGGTACCCCGGGACCCGATGGGAGATCAGCAACTCCAACAGTGCCTTCCATATGACACTGTCATTCACGGTCAAAGCACCGCCAGCCACGGGATATTAAAATGTCACTCTGAATATGAATGAGTTTTTTAATCTAAAAATCGGAACTCAACAATGAAAACTAAAAGCAATTTTCAAATTGCAAACTGTGGTTCGGTTCAATAAAGCGAGATATTTCTCGTCTTTGTGATGTTATCCTTAGACGATGAATGACATAGAAATGATTGCATAATTAACTAAAATGGAAATTTGCTTTAGAATAACATGGCAGTAATAAATCGGGTCATCCAACAAACTGTGGTCTGGGTCTTTGCAGATCTACTAGGCTTATATTATTTAACATATTTATTTGTATTTTCTATAATGTCTGGTATATATATATATCTCTACTCTATATCTAAGTTGTAAAAAAAATATTATAGCAGATGTGAGAGGAGAATTAATTAATCTCTAATAGAAATGGATAGAAATGTTCATTTCGAACAGAGCATTTCAAATAACTTCAATATAATTGAATTCGAATTTCATTTTGACAGAACCTATCCATTCCGGTAAACGTTCCTGTCATTACCATGAGTAACATGCAGTTAGTATTCTGACCTTGATTTTAGTAAACACGTTAATTGAATTTTATTAAACACATGTTCAGTATTAAAAATTTACTAAATAAAAATCTATTATTTTTAAATACTACCTAAATTTTGACCGACTTTATAAGGAGGAGATTATCAATTCGTCGTGTATTTAGTTTTTGTGACGATGTTACTTCATATCTCCGCCGTTTGTGAACCGATTTTGATGATTCTTTTTTGTTGGATAAAGTATGTCCCATTTAAAGAAGAGAATATTCCATCTTTAAGGGTGAAATATTAGGGGATGTTTCGTCATTTGTGAACCGATTTTGATGATTCTTTTTTTGTTGGGTAAAGTATTTCTCGGGATTAGTTCCATTTAAAGAAAATATTCTAAGGGTGGAAAATTAGGGGATGTTTCTTGTGAACCGATTTTGATGATTCTTTTTTTGTTGGATAAAGTATGGCACGGGATTGGTCCCATGTAAAGACGAAAATATTCCATCTCTGAGGGTGGAAAATTAGGGATTGTGTCGATTTCTAAATAAAACACTAAAAAGTAAAAAAATAATTTTAACTGAGAGTACCTACACACAATTTAATAAGCATAAACAAGATGCTTATTATTTATTTACAAATTATTTTATCTACATATTTATTTGTTCATACATGTTTTATTTAGAAGTCAGTTTATTTTTCTTCAGAAATGTTTTTTTTAGAAATACTTATTGTTTTATTACTATATTTGAAGTTTGAACTGTTATAAACTTCAAAATAACTTAGTAACTCAAATTCAAAGTTCAGTGTTTAGATTGAGATAAGGATCTTAATTAGCTTTATCGTTCACTACTCATTTCATTATCTACTGAAATAGTTAAAGCGGAAAATTAATATTCGATACTATTCTTGAAGTGATAATATTATCTTAATATCTTAACAATATTTGGATGTTTGTAACAGATTTAGATTATACTAAGAAATACGAACTATATGATATGTGGTTCATAACTCGAAATATAAAATTCAGCCAGTATAGTGGAAACTACTTTTTTAATGTGTTTAGATGTTCCAATATTCACGTTTTTGCAACACAACTAATTACTCGTAGTTTAAATTCATATCTTAATATAAACTTTTTATATAAACGTCCTAACGAAAAATAGGATTTTTAGTACTCCTTAATGAAATTTCTAATTATATTAGTTTCTTGTATTTACGCTGTATCTGTAAAAAGTAGTGGTCAATAATATCAATCGAATTACACTCACTAAGGAAATGAAAGGAAATGACAAATTGGTATCATGCCTTTTTTTTTGTGATAAGGTTAATAAATAATACTCGATTGTGATATCTTAAATGAGATATCGATGCAGCACACGTTTTTCTTTTATCATTTGTATTTATTTATTTTTGTTCAATTAACACTAATGCTTAATTAACAATACATTAAGTAACATAAATATTTCATTAACATTAACTGAACTTTTTTATACTTAGTAGAATTGTGTTGCTTGGGGGAATTGTGATTATTTATTAGAAGAAAGGTAAAATATAAAAGTTATTTATTAATTCAGGTTTTTACAAAAGATAAAAGTTCAAAGAAAAACAAAGGTTTTAAGTAATGACAAGCTTCAGTAGAAGCTCTTAAGTTCGCGCGCCCCTGAAAGTAAAAGTTTCCAATCAGTTAGTTTAATGTTGATTAAAGATATATCTGGTAAAACTTTCAATTTCTTTCGAAGTTCTTCTGTTTATCAAAAGCATAGATAATTTATTTTATTAAAAACTCCTTTCGAACAATACACGATGGTTGTGAAACGCTTATTTCTGAATATTTTATATTACATAATCTATTAATATTTACTCTTTACGAAGAAAAAAGGATATTTATTTTTCTAACGACCGACGCGTAACTTCAAAAGTAGGCAATAAATATTTTATAAGGCTATATCCAATGTTTATTGAATGGCCAATTTATTTTCAATATAATTCAGATTATCAACAAGTTTCAAGTTGATTTCAAACTTTTCATTCAAAATCAATTTTATTAAGGTAAATGGTTTAACGTGATTAGTTTTTTCAGTAGCTTAGCATGTGACAACACTTCGCCTGACAAGTTAGAGTGCGATACTTGACGTAAACAACTGGTACCACAGAGCAATATCTGCAGGCAGCAGTCCTTTCCACTATTGAGGAGACGAATATGCAACATTTATTGACAAGGGCGCGCTCTTCCCGTTATACTCGGCTAATTACAAGCTTATCCTGTAACCGGACTGAGTCACTTCGCTGGTATCGTAAAGTGATATTACCCCAGGGCCGATCCACGTCTTTAACTGCTAGACCTCGACCGCTTAGTTATATGTTCCATTTCTAGGGACTTTTTTATAATAATAATAATCTTTATTGCACGAGTAACAACGGTAAAGTTACAGACACAGGTTAGCAAAACTTATATTTATGTTAGCAATAACAACAAGTTTCGGTTATTCGACTTCTTAATAAGTTTTGCCATTGTATTTCAGAAGTCTATATATAAAAAGACTATCTAATTTTAAAAAGCTGGCTGCAGAAATTTCTCTGTGGTAGCTGCTGTTTCCGTTCATGGAGCGCAGTCTAGCTTAACATCAAGCGGATGTTGTCAAATGCCGAGCTACAATGAAAAAAAAAACCGCCTGGTAATTACGTAAATGCGTTAATACCGGTATTTTCATAAGTACTTGTACGAGAATTAATTAATTTAAATTCTAAACCGGAAAGTTCTAATTAAGAAGTTTTCACAGATAACTAAAGTTTTATTTAAATTGAAGAATCTGGTGGTGCTCGACACGTATCGATATTTTTGTTTATCGATACAACACCATGCGAAATCTCGATATTTTGAAGCGATATACGACAACACGATATATATCAATATCATATCACTTACCGGGCCATTTCGCATCAATAATATCGTTCGAATTCGCATAATTTAAAAATGTAAAAACAAAGGAATTTATCACAGAAAGGCTTTTTTGGTTAGTGTTTTTAGTGTTTATGTTATTTTAATTATAATATTAAGTTTAAATGGTTTCATTTTATATACAGTACAAATATACATATATACAATGCCATGCGCCAATATGATATATTGTTACATTGAATAACGATACGTTGCAATACGATATATCGATACAAAGCAAAATATCGGGCAACGCGAGAGGAAACTATTTGACAAACGTCAGCGATATTGCTGTTCCTTTAATTAACAGAGTTTGAACAATACGAGTCATGTTCAAAGCATATCAGACTAACCTGTATCTAAGTTTTAATTAATTATTGGTACTATAGAGATTAACTATAAAAATACATATACAAAGCTAGTTAATTTATATAAAAAAGCATAGTAACAAACTATAACTTCAAAGAGAAAAAAATAAATTATAAATAATTTAACTGAAAAAGAAGCCTTAGGTAGGTCGGTTCGTAACATGCGACATAATAGCATTTAAAATATATCTATATTTAGATATAATATGGAAAGCTTATTAGGGAATTGTAATATCTACGTTCATTAAGGTATGGAATTCAACTTTATTGTCGTCATTCTAAATGTTTTATTGCTTCGTGGTACATAATATTATACCAATAATAATCTTAATAGAGATATAATTTTGCATGATATGATAGAATTTGTCAAGGTACATCTGCCTATGTACTAATCATTGCCATATTATAAAAATAAATGTCTGATGTAAACAGAACTAATTTAAAACCTCTATTAGAATTTGCAATTATTTTCTTTTTTTTTTACATAAAATATATTGTATTATGATTTGCGATTATGTTATAAAACATTAAATATCTTGTTACTGGAATTTTGTTATTATAGTAGGAAAAAAAAAACTGTATTAGGGATTATATTTACGACATTGAATAGAAGGCTATACTCGTAGCAGTTTCACGAGAAACGTTTTCTCATAAAATGGATATTACTCGTATAAGCTCGCAATCCAGAAGAGTTTCAACCAGGCACGCAAAACTGAGAGAAATAATTGAAAATTGACAATGGAATGTCTTAATTAAATTTACAATTTCAATTTAACTATAAATTATAAAATTTAATTACTCGACGCGATACTATGTAGTTCCACTCGACAATTATCTGCCAATGAAAGTAACGAAACCTTGTCAATGACAGTTGTGAGAGACCATTGCTACCAGAGAAATTTTCTGCTGGAAGCAGTCGCCTCCGCTATGTTGAGAAGATGAACTTGTACGATCCGGGTTGACAAAGCATACTTCTTTAGAGATAAATACATTTCCACAACATATTTACGAGAGGCGGAAATTTAACAAAATAAAAGGATAATCCATATGATCAGAATATATAATGTGGACTCAAGAGCCAAGCTAAGTTTGTGTGCCTCTCTTCAACAGCGCACACATTGTGTCTACGTCTAGAAAATATATTTCCTGTTTTATTTCCAATTATATTGCGGAACTGCAAAAGGAACTCAATATTAATGAAATTACGCTCACTCCACTTTACATACGAGGATTACTTAAACAATCACCCATTCCAGACCTATTTTTTAACGTGGCTGAGTCTTTATAGATTCCTCGTGACTCGAATACGATGTAGAATGCCGTAATCTCCGGTACTTGCACGACTGAAACCTCCACGGATCCTCTCTGCATCAAATGGTGAAGTCTTTTTCGCATACAATCGGCACCCCACCGACACTTAGGCATCCACGCGGACTGCTCTGGGACTATCGCTGTTGTAGGGGCTGAAGCTAAGGCTACACGATGAGAGGGTGTTCTCTCACTCCAGTCTCCTCTAAAATCAAAAAAAAAAAAGGGTATGATCAAAAAGAGACCCTACCTCGCTGGTATTGGTTGGCGCCAGGATTCCTCAGGTTGATACCCCAGGGCCCTCTATCCGCTGCGGGAGGACGCGTCCGATGTGAGACCAGCAACTACTACAGTGTCCGCATTTGACTGTAACACACGGTCAAAGGACCGATTTGTTTTGCTTATCTCAAATTATTATAATATTAATTGTTTTTTTATTTTATTGTTTTTATTCAGTTTTTTGGATGGATTATTTTTTAAGTAGATCTAATAAGAGTTTCATTATTATATAATATTATCATAAGCAGCTTATGTTTTTTATTTTATTTTCACGTTTATTGTTTTTTAGTTATTACTTTTATTTAGTTTATTTTTTGTTCTGCGAAAAGCTAAGCTTAGGATTAACGGAATAAATAAAAATAATATTTCTTACTATTTACCATAGGATCATAATAATAATAATATAGGCAGGTAATCCGATAAAATCTTTGAAGTGAAAAACAATAAGTTTTTTATTCAATTTCCATACTATTCAGAATTCTAATTTGTTTTTGATATTTAATATTCTCAGGTAATATCCGTTCGAGATAGAAATTGTGATTAAGAGATCTGTTTGTATTAGAACACATGACGTAGATTCAATATTGACTTTATTTCAGATCTTAAATACTAGGTAAGCACACGATATAATAATTCTAAAATGGCATTCGATTAATACGTATATTACCTTCAAATAATTTTACGAACTCATAACAAGTTCCTGATTAGTTATTCGAAATTGAATTTTCCAAATAATCTCGGATTGCAATTGTACCTACCTAATACTCGTACTCGTATAATTAATTTGATATAAAGTAAGAACCTGAAAGCATTTATTTGGTTTTAAGATCAAACAGAGTACACAAACAACTAAGACTTCGTCTAGACTCATAAAAAATATTATTCACAACGTCTCTGCCGTAAAATAAAAAGAAACAATTTTTCGACAATTTCACCTATATTAGTCAATATACCTTTCACAAACAGAAAATTTGAAACAAGGTTCACAAAATTATTAAAAGATTATATAGACAACTGCTAAAGGAGAATCTGCAAAAGAAAATATAAGTCAACAGGAGCGCTATATAATAATTTATTATAACATTTCTTGTTTAAACTTAACTTTAATAAAACTATCGTTAGAATAATATTAAACAAATATTGTTTATTGGGAAAACATGGGAAATAAACTTGTTGGTCTGCACCAAACTAGTAGTTAGACTATGTGCATTTATAAATATCGACAAAAAGCCCACTAGGTTTTACTTCTTAGGATCGGGGACAACTTTGTAGCAAGTCATAAAATAAAATAAAACAATTTTGACGTTATATATTTATTTGAGTGAATGTCAAATGTTATTAACAAAGGCGCTTATATTATGAGTTAAACCAACAACAATACCTTTGTGATAAGATTACAAAAAATAGTCTATATTTTATATTTCGCTATTGTATAGAGGCTGACCGTGAACTTGGTTTAAAAAACTAATGTTATTATACAGCTTCCCATTGTTATATTATAAAATAAAGTTCTTTTTTTATTTGTTAAATTCTTTTTAAAATCTTTTACAGATTGTGTGTTTAAGAAAATAATATTTTGTTCCCGGAAAAGATTAGTCGATAAAACTCCAACTAAATTCATTGTACATAAATAATAATAAACTTATACTTCAAAAAGATAAACAAGTTAGTGAATTTACTGAACTAATCAGTTATCGTCAGCCTCGGATTTAGTCGGAGGGTTGCAAACCGCTACATTTGCAATTTTAGGGGATGACTTTATAATAATAATAATAATAATAATAATAATAATAATTTATTTGTAGGATTTTGGTTTGCATAATTAAATATAGTAAATTTAAATAATATATCTGAAGAAAACTTCAATTCATTATAGAGACTAGTACCCTAGATGCCGAAAGCTAGCTCTTATTTCTCCAGATGATTGAAGCCTTCTTTTTTTGATGTTTGAATCAAAAAATAATTGAATAATTGATAGCGCTAATTAATTAAAAGAAACCCATTTTCTTATATAAGCTGTACTTATAAGTTTCTATTAAGATCAAAGACCGATCTACTTTTACGGCAGTTTTAAATAAACTGTTAGGAATCAAATAGTGATTTTTTAATTCAAGTTTTTATCGAGCTTCTCTAGTACTTTACAGAACGTAATTGTGTTTACATTTTAGTTTCGATTTAAACGTTGAAGGAAATTATCGTCGTGAGTTTGCACTATTTCGATGTGTACTTTATTAGATTGCATTTAATCCTTCTATATGCCAAAATTTAACCATAAGCTTATTAAACTAGCGACGTGTAGACGTAAGCTACTGAACTCGATATTATGCATAACGACAGGTGTGAGCACTATTAATCTAGATGGTGCATACTCGTCTCCCCAAGCGGAGGGGACTGCTGCATGTAGAGATTTCTCTGTCGTAGCAGTTGTTTCCGTTCATGGACCGCATGCTATCTTTACATGAGGTTGAGTGTTTTCATTATGCCGACCTGTAATAAAAAAAAAGTATTATTTCATCATAATTCTACTTGTGAAACCTTTTAATTGTAGCTTCATCACCTATTATATCGGTTAATGTAAATAAAATTGTTCGTTTTTGGTTTCTCAAAAATAAATAAATAATTGAATGGGGTAAAATATTCTACATTCGGTTCTGAAGAGGCATTGCAAAACATCTGAAACGTTAAAATAGAGTTTATTTGAAAAACATTGTGTTAGATAGCCCATCTCTTGGAATGGAAAATCCAAACGGATAATATATCTGCCATAACTGCTCCAAAACGGAATCTTTAAGTTTAACTTTTCTAATAATTATTTATTGAATAAGCAAGCGACGTCATGGCCATGAAATATCAAATTTATCGCTTGAGAGAAAGGCTAGATGTATCTAAAGCGTAGGCGCCCATAGTTCGAACATTGTTGTTGCACGAGTAGGCACTCATTCTACCGCATTATTGGAAATGCAAGGGCACTTTCAACTTGCACAATTCCTTCTTTTCATATCCATTTGTTGAATATTTATTTAAATTGAACTTCAATAAAAGACGTACACGAAGTATTAAAAAGAATTTGGTTAAATTCTTTCAAAAGTTTGTTGTTATAAGGCTTTTGTTTGTTTTATTCATTCTTACGCACATAGTAATTACCTATATTATTTAACAAATAAAGCGAACAAATGTTATTTTAGTTTTACCACAATTAAATATCAAATTCAAATTATTATACAATAACAATGCTAAAAGTTTATTTGTTTCCAAAACAATTAATTTCTGTCAATGCATTTTAATGAAAATATATATTAATTATTTATTGTATAAACGTTGTTTCTGTTACTTATTATATATATTATATGGTTATACTATATAATATTTAGTTTTTTTTATTGTAGCTCGGCATGTGACAACATTCCGCCTTATGTAAAGCTAGAGTGCACTGCATGAATGGAAAGCCTCCACTATGCCGGCTTGAAGTGACGAGTATGTACTATCTTGATTGACAGTGCATACTTCTCTCGTTATACCTAGGCACTTTCAAACTATTTCTGAAACGCGACAAGGTCACTTCACGGGTGTTACATTGGAACGTGGTGGTACTACCCAGGACGGCAGACTCGGCTAATAACCATCATCAGTCTGCCTACCACTCTTTGTATGTTCGCTATATACATATATTGTATATTCATTGGTACGCTTATATTTTATGCGTCACAACTGAATAGTACCATTCCAAAACTATCGCCTTCTTCAACTTTATTTTAGCATTAATTGTTTCTACATTGTTTAAAGTTTCAACATGTCAAAGCATCTTCAAAGCTTTGTGAAATTCCATAATATTAACTTTCCTGGAAGGTTTCTCTATCAATTAGGATTAAATTTGCATTTCGTATTTCGCTAAAATTAAAACATTCATTTATTTGTTATTATAATTAATTGGGATCAATTTGAGAACTAAAAGTTATATTTAACTTTAATCAATTTTAAGCTACATCCTAGTATGTAGTTTTTCGAGCGGCCGTGGTCTAGCGCTAAGACTCGTGAACTAACGATCGATGAGACCCGTGTTCGAATCTTGCTAAATTCTGACCGGTGTCAATGTAACTTTGTTATATGTACTTTGGTCGCTCAGTGCCCATAGGCACTATTAAAGTCTGATAATGGTTATTAGCCCAGAATTGATATAACTTACTTGTAACTCACTAATTGATACAATTTCCTTTCGGATCAAGCCCCAGGTGACTAAATTCAAAGTTACGTGGACGCTTGGACGCAGGTGAGCGTGGGAAGTATATGATTCCTGAAAATCGAAAAGTACGAAAGGTCTGTGAGACCCCAAGTCCATACTTAAAGGTTAATATCAGGCGGATTGTGATCATATGGCCATATTATGACTATGCGGGTATGAAAATCTTCAGAGTTTCAAAACTGAACAGAAGTTTATAATACGTAATACCACAGTAATAGCTCAAGCATTAACTAAGTTGGTACTTAATATTTGCCGGGCAATATTTAGTGCAAAGTTACATTATGGGCATTTGCTCCTCACAATAGTTGGCTGATCTTGCCAACATTATTGTAAGTAACTTGATAACGACTATAACTTTTTTCATTGTAACTCGTCATATGACAACACTCCGCCTGATGTAAAGCGGTCTATGAACGGAAACAACTGTTACTACAAAAAAATTTCTACAAGCAGCCGTCACCCCCGGTATGCCGGCTTGAGAAGACGAGTATGCACCATCTAGATTGACAGAGCACACTCTCGTTATACTTGGCTACTTTCAAACTGTTCCTGAAACGCGACAAGGTCATGTGTGCACTGTCAACCTGGATGGTGAACATTCGTATTTCTAAGCCGGCACAGCCGAGGTGACTGGTGCCTGCATATTTTTTCATGCGTCATATTATACCGAGCTACCCAAAAAAAGTCTTTATTAAATTCACTATTAATGTAATAATAAGCAAAAAAAAATAGTAAACGTGTTTTAGTCTAAAAAACACAAGATATTATAAATTCAGTATGAATAAAAGATATCTAGATAATTCTCTGAGGTCATTATGTTAGCATTTCATAGCTTATCTTTATTAGTATATTAATATACGATTTATTTCAATAAGTATTACAAGAATTGAACTACAATTTGTATGGTTCCAGTTACGTCGAAACTCAAGATTAAAATATTTATTATTCTTAAATTTGAATTTTGTATTTTGATTATAGCCCAGTGCCGGTTTTTTTTTCACAAATAACCGAGCAGCACATAATAGGCGGAAAATTTAGGATTAATGGTATATAATGGGAAAAAATTGATTAGAACCCAACAAATCAGGAGTAGGGGTAAAAAAATATGTGTTTTAAAGGTGAAGAAGAAGTAAAAACAACCATATGAGCGGCCGTGGTCTATCGGTAAGACGCGTGAACTCACGGACGATGAGACCCGTGTTCGAACCTCGCTAATTCTGACCGGTACCAATGTAACTTTGTTATATGTACTTTGGTCGCTCAGTGCCTTTAGGCACTATTAAAGAGTGGTAGGCAGACTGATGATGGTTATTTGTCCAGTCTGCCGTCCTGGGGTAGTACCACCACTTTCGAATGTAACACCCGTGAAGTGACCTTGTCGCGTGCACTGTCAATCTAAGATGGTACATACTCGTCTCCTCAAGCCGGCATAGTGGAGGCGACTGCTACCCGCACAGGTTTATCTGTAGTAACAGTTGTTTCCATTCATGGACTGCATTCTAGCTTTACATCAGGCGGAGTGTTGTCACATGCCGAGCTACAATAAAAAAAAAACTGCAAATAAATCTACCGAAAAATTACACAGTTTGTTGACATTATATTTTCAGCGTTACGACCATATCCCATCAAAAATAATATAATTTAGATTTCTATTGATTTAAATATTTAAATTCAGAAGGCAAAAAAAATCGTAACCAATCCATAAATCATGGAGCATCAGAATCATAGATCCATAAATAAATTACACATTCTGCATTAATTATAAAATAGATTAAGTAATTAATCTAAAATTAATTAAAGTAGATTTTATTTTTCCTATACCCTGAAAGTGAGACGATTACTTTGTATTTGAAATTCACAAATCGATCATTAAACTTCTAAAACGAGTTGTGAAAGAAATTTATTTGTTTAAATTATCGTCAATTTATGTACATTTAAAGAAATAAGGAAAAAAAAACAACAATAATAGTAGTCAAAACAAAATAAAACGACGCCCAAAAGATTTTTATTTTTGCCTTACGTTACAATTCTGAAATATTTTATGTTAAAAAGTTACGAGTTAATACATAAATAGTTTTGTTTCCTAATTCTATTTACGTAAGATTACGATATTGTTTATGAATATAAAACAATTGTAAATGTCGGGGTCATTAAACTCACAGCTGATCGACGGCCGAGCTCGCTTGCCTTATCGTTGTTATTATCGCATTGCAACTTGATTTATTTGAAAATCTTTAAAAACGTAAAATAAATAACCGAACAATAAAGTTTCAGAATTGGTAATGTTAAGGGTATTACCCGCGGTCCTTTTATAACTTTATATTGTAACGTGTTCACAAACTCCTTAATAGAAATCGCGTGTAGCACGCTTCGCTTCTCTCGGTTTATTTTGTTCGCACCTTTATGCGGTAAAGTTCGACATTTTCAGCCATTGTGCTTATTTATTTATTTAAGGTATAAAAACTGTGTCAGACTAAGAACTAATAGCGTGTGACAACACTCCGCCTGATGTAAAGGTAGAGTGCGGTCCATGAATGGATACAACTGCTATTACAGAGAAATCTCTACAGGCAGCAGTCGCCTCCACTATGCCGGCTTGAAGAGACGAGCATGTACCATCCAGATTGATAGTGCACACTCCTCTCGTTATACCTGACTACTTTCAAACTATTCTCGAAACGCGACAAGGTCACTTCACGGGTGTTACATTCGAAAGTACCCCAGGACGGCAAACTGGACTAATTCATCATCAGTCTGCCTGCCACTCTTTAATAGTGCCTATAGACACTGAGCAGCCAAAGTGCATATAACAAAGTTACATTGGTACCGGTCAGCATTTAGTGAGGTTCGAACAAGGATCTCATCGATCGTAAGTTCACGCGTCTTACCGCTACACCACGGCCGCTCTACAAGAAATGAAGAAATAGTAATTACAAAAATCCGAATACCATCTGCTTTGGTCAGCCGAAGCCGTAGACATGATTAAATAACAATACGTTTATAAAGGCCGGAATACAAGTACCCGATAGATTTCGACTGAGAATCAAACCAGAGACCTCTGCGCCATATAACATATATGTATTATAAAAAAAATAAGTACGATCACGACACTAATTTGCTTCATCACATAAAAGGGGTTTTAAAACTGACTTTATAAAATGTGAACACTAAAAAACCATTTGATAGAAAATAATTTCGTGCAAAAGTCAGGGACGTGGCACACAATAAAAGTGTGAAATGACAAAAGTCACAGTTATTGAATGTAAAATAACAGAATTGAATACGGTTATAAAGTGACGTATTGTGAGCCATATCAGTACCGAGCTAGGGATTATTCTGAAAACCACCAACTACGTATTTTAAAGGCGGTATTACACTACACCACACTCGCTAATTTGTTTTAGTATCTTTAGTGGTAGATTTTACTTACGCACTCAGGTAATTTGTAATTCTTTTTTAAATTCTATATGAACTCTTTAACTGAGTGTAAAAAAGGCATAGGCAATTCCGTGAACATTATTTATTTTTTATTTTTTTTCAATTTCAATTGACAAAATATTTTCTTTACAATTATCCCTTCCTAAACTCCCTTAAATCTACCACCCTTTAAAATAAAACCTGATGACATTAATTTATCTCACCGATCATGATGGTTACTTTTTTACTTGGTTACTTTTATTACTTTTAGAAATGATTAAACAAATAAAAAACGTGGATAAAAATTATCTAAATTATCTAAATAAAATATTTAAAAACTTTTGGGCATTTCCCCTTAAATTTCAAAGTAATACAGGCCTTAAATGAAAAGCTTATGAATACGTAAAGCCTGAAATAGCATGTTGCCTTTGAAAGCAATTCGGTCACGTAATTTCATTTTGTAATGCAATATTGAGAATTGAACTTTAGTTTTCATTTATTTTAGAAAAGAACTTGTACTAAAAGCACCGAAAAAAATTATGAAAAGAGAGGCAAAGAAGTGGTGGTGGGTGTCTGGGTGTTGCGCTGTCCTTGTCCTGTATATCCTAGTTTGGGTTCAGGGTAATTAAAATAACAAAATACTATTTGAGTATCTTGTCTAGCAAATCCTAGTGTAGTATCTACTCGTAAATAATGTTTTAGTTAGCTAACGATTTCTAAGGTTTTGAGTGAAGATTACCGTTTGAGATAAATAGAAGGTTCTCTATACTCTTGAGATTACTTTCTTAACATCACTTTGTTCGTAAATTTCATCTATTGAATTAGCAAACTATTCAAAGTATACAGAACATTTTACGGAGTATTTATTAAAGTGCCTTTTGTGATGTTTGTGTGTTGCTATAGTCAAGTTTTTTTTTAGATAACGTGGATGCTCTGTTTTCTAAACTTGTCAATAGTAGTAGTAGATCGGTCACAATGTTGATAACCAGCGTCCGAAGTTACATTTAATTAGTGTCATTGAAATTATCGTGTAGTAATCGAATAGTAATATCTGCATGCACCGTCATACTAATTTAAAGCATACGAAATTGCGGACAACAGCTAGTTAAAAAAAATAAACAAATATTTTAGACATTAGATATTTTAACACATTTTTTAATCATATTTATTACCAGAAAGAAACTTTATACCCTGATTTCTCAAATAGTAATAAAAAGAAGCCTATATTAATTATTTTTAAAAAACCTTTTTTTCCTTTTTTCGTCAGTCATACAATGAATTCTCAATAATTTTCCTTATATAAATTTAACCTGCTTATTATGGAACAATATTTCACCAACTTTTATTAATAAAAAAACGTTTGCTCGATAATAATATAAATAATAGTTAGCGCAAAATTGTTGTTTTTCTAAGTATTTTATATTGTATAAAAGTTTTAATATTATTCCGAAAGCTCTGTGAAGAAAACGCGTTAACCCCCCTGTAGCGACACATGGCTACTGGCTGAACGTTAGCTCTACTATCCGAGATGAGTGAGAGAGAGAGAGAGAGAGAGAGAGAGAGAGAGAAGCGAACCTTCTTTTACTATTTAATGAAAAAATGTGTATTAACGAAAATAATAATATAATTTCTTTTACTTTGGAAGTCGTGATGAATGTTTCAATATTTACTTAGGCTTTTCTAATTTTTATTTCATAATTTTTACTTAGATTATATTTTGTAAAGACATTTTTACAGATGAATATTCGCCCCATTAATAACGTACATATGAGAATAATAATGATAAACTTTGAAGAGAAATTTTGCCGGAAGGGTTCAGGGGTAATGACACGAGAAATAATTACCTTTCGATCTCTAAAATACCAACATACTCGTATTATCCTGTTCCTCAATAATCAGTGTTATATTAACATATAATTTCTCCCAAACAAAAAGATACCGGGGTTTATTAAATTTTTGCTAAGGAATTTAATAAGTCAACTATGTTTAAGAGGTTGGATCGCATTTTATGATATCATGTTTATTTTGAGGATAAAGACGAGTAACAAACAATGTAGGTACTTAACATATGTTGACATAAAGAATACTTTGACATATTAAATATGATTCCATTGTTTGTTTCATTGTATTATTTACGAGTATATCTACTAAATTAAAAGATTTGATGCGAAAGCTTTCAAAAGCTTAGCAACCATTCTCGCATAACGCTGACTTCAAAGTTCTTGAAACGTTTACCCGCATCGTCGGATTAAAATACTTTTAATTAAAATATACAATATAGTAAGTTGTATCAAAACTTAATGTTCTGCATTTTGCATATTTTAAACATGTTCGCGAATTAATTACACTGTTACAAATGTGATCCCATCCTTATGTACATTTATTTAATATTTATCTTTGCAATACCTAAAAGTATGTTTAGTATGTTTTATAGTAACTTGACATATGACCTAATCTGATACTGCTCGAGTGCGATACTTGATCAAAAACAACTGCTTCCACAGAGAAATGTCTGCAGGCAGCTTTCCCTCCGCTATTCGGGCTTCAGGAGACGAATGTGCATGTGACGTCTATCTCATTAAGTAAATCGTAAATGAAAAGGCGTAGTTTGAATCACATTTTCAAGATAAATTGTCATTAAATAAAAGCCCAATGAAATGAGTGCGTGCGTACAATAGAAAACATTGTTTATCGAAGTGATGTTTCTCTTGTTTATTGAATTGGAAATTCGTATTACATTGTAGCATTGTACTTGATTTAAGAACTGTTTTTGTTGCCCTATAAATGTACTAAAATGAGTTCATTTTACTAATTTAATGTAGACACTATAGAAGAGAACAAACAGCAAAATATGCTTTGATTAAAACCAAGTTTTAACAATTTTATCGCATCTTATCTAATTTTTTTTTTTTGTAAGCGACTCTAGGATTCAACGTGAGGTATTTTCCCGCCATACATTCATCTATTTTGTATGGTGACGTAGTAAATCCTTAGGTAATGAAAAAGAAGCCCGAATTAAAATCGTTTCAGATATTTTACATAATATTCCGGCTGCCGATTTATGATATACCATTTTGATCATAGCAATACAATATATTCCGTTTCATTTGATACTTGACAATATGATCAGTTATAAATAACTTTATTTACCCAAAAAATTGTCAAAACGGAGTTCCTTTCGTGTTATTTGTCATGAAACCCACTTTCTACATCCATAAAATCAACTCATGCGGCAAAATAATGTTAAATCCACCGAGAAAATTTGTGAAGAAAAAAACGAATCACTATTCGATTCAAGCAATCTTACCATTTGAGACACCATTTAAATTGTAATGAACGAGTTTTCGAGATATAGTTAAAAAATAATCATTCACTACATCCTTTTTTACCCGAAAATGGTTCAGAGAAATATACAAAATAAAATATATTGTTATAAGAAAATCCACCCAATATTAAAGGTACGAATGCCCTTCGTCAGTCTACCTTTGCTGTCATAGAGATGTTTTTTATTCTCCCTATTTCCCAACCTCATTTCTTAAGAGAATATTTAGTACAGAAACAAAAACTTGTGTTAGGCAAATTTTTAGGAGGATTATATTATAGTGACATTTAGATGTTTAGGTCAGATTAAACATCAGTACAGCTACGTGTTCACCTGAAAATCCAAAATTGATATATCATGCAACGTAGCTTTGACTGACGTCTTGTTTCACACGCGCATGTAATTATAACGAAGTCTACACAGAAAGGTCAAAATAAAGCCAATTAAATCCCTACTGCAAATATATTCAAATTGAGAAGGTTTTCCTTCCATACCGCTGCATTACCTTAAGAGGAAGACATTCAGCTAGGTCCGACAACTAGTTGTATCTACAGCTAGTTGATAGTATAAGTGCCTTAACAGTCGGAGAAAAATCCTGTACGGAAATAAAAGTAGTTCAAATGTTTAAGTTCTCAAAATTATATATATTATATATATAATATAAAACTTAAAACCTCAATACAATAAAGAGTACAGAGTTTGCTAAGCTTTATTTACTTATTTAACAAACATTTTTATTTTCGGTAACATTAAGTAGTGCTTTTACTAAAAGTTCCCAAAGAGAACTAGAAGAAAACAAAAAACAAATCTTACAAATGAGCAACGTAAAAGTCCCAAAAAGCCGAAAGTTTTTTTATAAAAGAAATAAAATACAATTTTAACATATTATTTAAAAGTAACTGAATATTATTTCTATGATTCTGTTGCGCAAATAGAAGCTATAAATAATATGATAATGGATGTTCAAGTTTTTGTATGTTTTGCTCTCGAACTACTCCCACTCGATTCCCTTAATAAAATGTCTTTTACGTAAACAATGGTGCATCATAATATACTCAAATCATTACTATAGAACTGTGAGGGAACGAATTGACGGTTTGCATATTTGTGTGGTTATCGAGGGGAATATTAGCTTGTTTTATATTATTTATACATAGATATATCGTTGCGTTTATACGGATGTTAGTTTATTATGATTTATTATATGTTTACTATAATATAAAGTTTATAGTTTGGACCATAGGACCTAGAGAATAGCTACGGGCGAAACTGATTCTCAATCCTCTTATAATATATTTCGTTCCATTTTACACGTCGATTAAATATTTACAATAGTTAACACATGCATACATCGTATGGCATTGTCAATTTAATAACCATTTATTGTTAATAAAAAAAGTCAAACTAGTGTCGGAACAGACAACTTCTATATGGAATACTTGTAATAATGTTTTCTTCAATAGGTAGGTCTATGTAATATTGAGTACGAGAGGCATTCATTACTCCTCAAGGCGTCTAAAAAGTTTTGAGAAGGATAAAACTTTTCACATGAGACCATCAAGAAAGTTTAAACTGTTCTCGAAAAAATGTTTTGCATGAAATTCTTATTTATTTATTTATACAACAGGCCACAGTCATTAACTAAGCAAGGGAGGGTTTGGTTCACTTGCTTTGACATCAACAAATATTTGTGATGTTTTTACTCCGTGATTTTATATTATACACTAGTTTTTTGGCGCCGCTTCGCGTGATCGACCAACTGACCATGGATTGCAAAAAAAACCGTACGGCCGAGTGCCGCTTGCATACTGGCCGGGCGCACACGGAACGTCTTTTTCCGTGGGAGACTTTTTTGACAGATTTCGTTTTTTTCTTTAGTTCGATATTAGATGACATTCTCTACAACTTTTCATGTCGCTAACCCTCCGGAAAATGCTCCAAGAATGATGTCAATGAATCAGTAGTGAGTGATAATCGAGCTTCATATAATATAACTCGTATAAAGCCTCGGTTTAATATAGATTTAACAAGTTAATGTTAAAAAAAAAGACCTTTTGAAATTAGATATAAATGAGTGCCCAATGTTGTGAGTTAGCTGGAACATAATAATATAAATAGAAATCTTTAAAAAATACAAAAAACATTTAGATTATCACATATTTATCTGAACTTAAAGTTAGTTGTGAAGGTTATAACGTAGAGGATGTGGAATCAGTAAAACTTTTGGGTCTAAATGTTGATAAAATTTAAATTGAAAACTTCGTGTTGATATTACTTGTCAAAGGCTTGATCGATTTGTTCATGAAGGTTTGTGCGCCATTTATAGAACATGGTATCAGAACAGTTTTAGGGTAGTTGTGGCGGTAAACGGGTAAATAAATAATATTATTAATTTGAATTGAATAACATTAACATAATTACAAAAACTAAAACATATTAGACATTTTTGAAATTAGTTCAGATTATTTGACGTAGCCTTAGCTTATTAATATTGTGTACAAAAATAATAACTGACACACACAATGGATTGTATTTCATAAAATTTCATATGTGTATATACGGCACACTACTATGCAAAATTTAATATTTCATAATTCTTAGCGTTTCGCTTTACCAAAGACTGTGGTGAAGTGAAGCTGCGGTTTTTGTTATAAGATATTAAATTTTTGAAGTGTTTTTACCATTACGCTCGTAGCTACAAGCCTTTACGTTCCTGCAAACCTTATTTGATTTAATTTGAAATTTATTATGTCTCTTTTTCTGTGAAGCATTGCAAACTCGTTGCGCTTTTCTGCTTTATTAATTCGTTAAAAATATATATATTCTTTTGTTTGTATATACTATAAACATTTGTCACCATAAACATTTCTCTGTTGTAGTAAATAGAATTACACGCTGAGCTAGTATAATTTGTGTGTATGACGATAATTGTTCTCAAGTCTTAATAGGAATTGAGAACGATTTAATTGCTTCAATTACATTAAAACCAGAACTATAGAGATCATAACACTATTCCATGTACAGGTGTTTAAATAATGAATAGTTCTGTTCACAATTAACAATAGTATAGAATGGGTATTATACACTGACAAGAGTAATATAATGTGTATTGTTTGAGTGGTTTATAACATATTATTAATAAATTGAAGCGCTTAAAACTATTAGACATGTTGTTTTTAGATTATGAAATGTATTTTTTGTTCTAGGAGTGTTCAGTCTTCATGTTCGACAAACGTCTCACGGAAAGGATCTTCAGATCTAAGAGATCCGAAGCAATGATTGCACGTGTCCGGCAGGCTATACTTAACTTGCAAAAATGGCGACACCCTCGGATACTTCAGGTCGTTCATACCATGGAGGAAGGACCGCACACTATTGCTTTTGCATCCGAGCCGGTCTTATCGAGTCTCTTCAACATACTAAACTGGCATGTGGGTATTTACTTATTCTTAATTAATTACCTTTAATTAAATTGAACGCCGCCGCCATTAAAACATGAAGAATAGAGAGAGAACTGTATTATTTTATATTATATCCAGCATTGTATTATTTTTATCAAATTTAGGTGGTATAATGTTGTTCACAAACACATAAAAATTGTATCTACCAACTGATCGGCTTCTTTCGATAATTTCGATTGTTAGGATTGATGACTTCTGATAGTAAATACTAAAGGTAAGTGCACCTAATATTAATGGTAAGTATTTCCTTTTAGGATTCACTTCCATTGGTGCCCGATTCCGGCCTGCCAATAATGCCAAATCCGATATCGTTGAACCCTCCGACAGGCCAGACTACACCACCTAGTACGCCTGGTCGGAGACTACCTTTCGCCAAAGAGTATACGTTCTCTGACATTGAAGTCAGATATGGATTTCAGCAGGTAACTAATTATAATTAACTAACTTTTTTATTGTAGCTCGGCATGTGACAACACTCCGCCTGACGTAAAGCTAGAGTGCGGTCCATGAATGGAAACAACTGCTACCACAGACTTGAGGCAGACAGGCTTGAGGAGATGAGCATGTACCATCTAGATTGACAGTGCACACTCCTCTCTTATACCTGGCTACTTTCAAACTATCCCCGAAACGCGACAAGGTCACTTCACGGGTGTTACATTCGAAAGTGGTGGTACTGCCCCAGGACGACAGACTGGACAAATAACCATCATCAGTCTGCCTACCACTCTTTAATAGTGCCTATAGGCACTGAGCGACCAAAGTACATATAACAAAGTTACATTGGTACCGGTCTTTAGCGAGGCTCGAGTTCACGCATCTTACCGCTAGACCACGGCCGCTCATAATAATAATAATTCCGGTATAGTTTTATTCTTTTATACAATTAAAATGATTAATTTATTAAGTAAATCTTAACATTCTAATTATATGTAAATTATACATAAAAGAGGCATAATTTAAATAACATTTAAGATCAAAATGACTTTTAAGGTTGTAGCTATATTGCGGTAAAAAGCAAAAATTAATGTTTAAAGTATTATTTCAACCTTAAAAAATCTATCTCGACCGTCAGCTTTTGTTTGTGGATTCTATAAATAAATTAATAAAAAAAAAACAAAATCAAATGATATTGTATTTTTAGCGCATACATTTTCAATTTACTAAAAGCACTCCTGACTATTTGTAGATAGTATCCCTGATCAGAAAGGCACTCATATTGTTCAATTCATTAACCATAGTAGATAAAGTACGTTCACAGAAGCAGATAATAGCGCTGCTCATAAAATTGTCCATTTAGGCCATTATAAAATTAATTGAAATATTTGTGAATAGGCTAAAATGGTTTGGTAAGAAGTTTTATTAATGTCCATTTCTTTTTTGTACCTGATTTTTCGATAGCTATTACTTAGATTAGGTGATGTAAGTTGTCTAATTGATGGACGTTTTTCTTATCTGCTCATGTTCATTGATTTTTCACAGATAAATGACAGTAATTTCCAACACAAATAATATTATTAGTTGTCAGTCGTGAGTTACACAGGTTGATTATCCTAATGGGTTAGTGAGGGGAAATTCTGAACTAAATGAGATAATACTTTCAAAAAAAAACTATGATCTCAAAAGTTCTTTGTTTGAACTGAGAAAAAAAATGAGCAGGAATTTAACTTCGGGCCTACCGCTCTTGGGTTGGGGCGAAAGGAGATAACGAATCACTCTGCCACCGCCTTGGTCTCTCACTCAGAGAAAATATTCCACCTCGCTGGTTTTGGTTTACGCCGGGGTGCCTAAAGGATATTACTAGTCTAGTCTGTCGTCCTGGGGTAGTACCACTACTTTCGAATGTAACACTCGTGCCGTGAAATAACCTTGTCGCGTTTCAGGAACAGCTTGAAAGTAGCCAGGTATAACAAGCGGAGTGTGCATATTTATATCCTCAGCGACTGCTGCCCGTAGAGATTACTCCATAGTGACAATTGTTTCCGTTCATGGGTCGCACTCTAACTTTACACCAGGCTGAGTGTTGTCATATGCCGAGCTACAATATAAAAAAAAACAGTTTCTGGTCGCTGGTTGCCAGATGAAATACACATATCCGCTCTTCTCAGATACTTGACGGACTGCATTTCATGCACGCCATATCGCGACGTGTGCACCGCAATGTCTGTCCAGAAAATATCATAGTCACCCAGAAAGCCACTTGGAAAATATTCGGCTTCGAATTTGTCGGTAAATATTTATACAATTATCAAATTTCACTACGTTTAATATATTTTCTATGTGACTCAATGTGCCTAAAATATAAATATAGCAAAATAATTTTGGTTTTTTTTTATCACAGAACATTTGATGCATGAGGATCCTGCAGAGACAATTCGTGTGCCTCCGTGGTCTGTTAAAACTCCAAAGATTTTTCAGCCAAATCTGGACTATTTGGGTAAGCAACTACTACTTTCAAATCACCATAACATATTTGGGTGTACTTTCTTCATTATAATTTCATTTTAGCACCTGAAGTCCAACTGACGGCCAAATGTGGTATACATTCTGATATGTACTCCTTGGGCTTGACGATGCTCACGGTCTACAACAGGGGAAAATCACTGATTCAGGCACAAGGAAACCCAATGCTCTATCTCAAGCAAATTAAACTCGTAAGTTATAATAAAGTATTTGGTCAAATCCACCCAATGCAAATAATTTACATACGTTCATTTTTCTTCAACAGCTGGATACACAAATTGCACTGGTTACAGCACGGCTTACAATACCTATGCAGGAGGCTTTGCAGGGCCTGACTAAACGAGATGGTCCCCTAAGACCTGTTTCGGGTTATATGGCCTTGGTCAGGTACTTAGCATTTAATAAAGCATTCACATTTATTTAAACATTGGATACAAATAAGCAGTTGAATTGGAAAGATTACTAATTATGTTTTTCTCTTTTTAAAAGTTCTGCAAATGACTCAATAGTTGAAGCTTTGCAGTATATGGACAGTACAATATACAAAGAACCAAATTTTAAAGCTACATTCTACGGACGCAGGCTAGTTGAATTATTGCCACACATACCTGTGGTATGTACGAGTATATTAATTTATATTATAGTAATTCTTAAATAATTTATTATATTATCAGAAGTATATCCACGATTTTTTTAGAAATTGAGATGGATGAACGTGTGGCCGGCACTTGCAGACGAATTGTTCTCTGGCGACTGCATACCAGCAGTGCTTTGCTCTGTAATGTGGGTAATAGAAGAAGCTACAACAGAGGAATTCGTTAATGAGATTATGGGCACAATAGTGTAAGTATCATCTAAAAACCAATTCAATAGGTACGTAATTTTTTTTTTCTCCCTATTATGGAGGTTGCAGTGAGGTTCTTTACGTCATGTTATAATAGTAATGGTAATACCATAGGTATAGATAATTTTTATTGTTATTTGAAGTTTCTTTGGTATGTCAAAGCGAAAATAATGTAGCCTATAAGGCGTTCAGGTAGCAATTCATGTAATATTTTATTTTATTTTATTGAGTTAATTCATGCTGGCGTGTTTAGCATATTAACAGTTAATATATAGAATAGAGTATTTGCGGAATTAATACAGTTGCATCAGATATCACTATTGTACCTTAAGATCAATATTAAATTTTAAAAGGTGCACCCAAATCTGAATACAATTGCGAAATTTATGCTTATGTAAATGTACACATTAACTTATATTTACTCGTATTTAACAGGACGTTTTTAGAGTTGCCGAAATCGGTTCAATCTTTAGGTGTACTCATGGATCACTTTGTTACTATTGTAAAGAAAAGCCCACCAGAAGTGAGAAGAGATCACCTGATTCCATTTTTGCTCCGTAATTTGGAAAGTTATAATGGCAATATTCAGGTTGATATTTTCTATTTTAAATAATATATTTTTTCATATTAATTGAGAAGAGAAGTACTTCATTAAATATAAATTTATAGGGATCGACCATATTGAGCATTTACGAGGTTCAAAATGATTTTGATGACACCCAGATGAAAACAACAATTTTGCCAAAGGTTAAAAGCATATTAGCAGGCAATCCGAATGACGGCAGAGCCATAAGCATGATCCTTGACTTTTATGAAAAAAGGATTGCGATTATGGATCGAGAACAGCTACTGGATCATATGATCCCTACAATTTTTTGCATGAGTTTGCAAAACCCGAAGATACTCCATCGGGTTGTCAGTAAGTTATGATAATTTAATTTACTACTCATTCAATTGGACATGGAATGTATATAACATTCAACTTCCCTGAACAGATTTGTTTAAAACCACATTGGAGATTCGAAAGGACGTTATAAATGTAAATCTGATGGCGACAAAAATGATTCCACCTCTCATTCAGCAAACAATCAATCCTGATCTAAATGTGAATCAATTCACTGGCCTAATTGAGGTGAGAAATATATGACGTTGCTCATTCAAATTTTGATATTTATTATTTCAAAGTTTTTTGTATGTTACTATAATTTATTTAACTTAACTAACTATTTTTAACTGAATTAAAAAATTAATTACTAATAACAAAAAATTAAATTATGATGCAAATCGAATCGAACTTTCAAAACTGATGATCTAAGACGAACAGCACCTGAGACTAAAACGTGTTCGCAAATAATCTTAGAAAATTTGTATTATTAATTACGCAGGTCATTGTCGAAATGTTGGATAACATAGATACGGAACAACGGAAACATTTGAAAGTTGAGAAGACCGTATCGGTCGCTGAACGTTACCGCATTCTGCGTAGAGCTAGCAATGACATTACTGATCCTCCGCCATTCAATATTCCTAATCTACGAGTGGATCGCCGTAAAACATCAAGCGCTGAAGATATGGGCCGTAGGCCTTCTCTTCGCCCAGGGCCTTCTACATCTTCTGCTAGTGCCGCTGGGGGATCCGGACAATACTTCGCAACAACAAGCGGAGCAGGAGCTGCGGGCGAGGTTGGTGCTGGTGGCGAAGATCCGTCTGGTACTGGAGGATTTAGAGGTAAGTTTGATGTGTATATACTTTATAAATATGGTTTGTATATGCTTCAAAAATATTTAAAGTATTTACAATAGCTGCTTCAGTTGAGTATTAAAACAAATACGCTTGAGTCCGAACAACTGCAGCAATCTAAGAAGCTAATTATGAAACTGGCATAAAAACATGTTTTATCGATATCATAGCTATGTTAAAGACATCCAGCTTAGCGACGTCTAATAAAGTATATTTTCATTATTTTAGTTACATGCTATAGCATCATAATGCGTACACACCGTTCTTTAGGTACAGGCATCGGTAAATGGTTCTTTGGCTCCAACAACTCATCCAACAATGACAACAATTTTCTGCGCGTTGGCAGTATTTTGCCTAACAGACGTCTCTCCGATAATGCTCTTTTGACTCCAAAAATTCGCATTGCGCCATCTTGCGCATCATCCCCTGGGGGAACACCGGGAGGCAGCAACTCCAATCTGCCGACACGACGGCATTCAAGCATTGGCCCACAGGAACGCCGTGGCTCCACCGTCAATCTTTCACCGCCTACTGTAAGTTTGTTGCACGGTATTGTACTCGTAGTTGATACCTATTTCTTATTATACACAAATTTCTAATAGAACTTGATATTTGTTGGCACACAAAATTCATTTGAATCTAATTCGGGAATGGTGACATGTTTTTATTATGAAAAACATAAGGAGTATGGATGATATGGTGGCTATCAGTGCAGTACGACTGTGACCACCGTTGTTTTGGATATCGCAGGGTCCCCAGTCTCGTGGCAAAGGCGGCTCTGGATCTAGCCTCTCGGTTCCAGCTACATCTCAATATGTTGTAAGTGACGTGCACGCCGAAACTGTTTGCCTTGAAATGCGTGCCCTTCCCAGAATATTTTCTTTATTTTACGTTACGAACGGCTTTTCTATCGATGTGGTTTCCTGTCCTACGGCCGTGTCTTCTTCACACACTGACTGACAATGATATTTCATACATAATCATCACTGCACGAAACTCCACGTCGGCAATAGCACGTAATCTTCTCCCACTCCTTTTACTGGTCATTTACATCATTATGAATGTTGTTTATTTTATATCACAGTTTTTCCATTCCGTCAGCTTTCAGGAATTCATCAGTTGCATGACGAGCAACATTCGAGAGATCTGTGTCGCGAATGTATTTCACGCACGACTTAATTTGTCTCCTTTACAGGTCATTCTGTGATGTCCAAATTTTTGTCATCCATATGTTAGTCTCTAATATCTCTTGTTTCCGAACACGAACTCAATAGTAGTTGTAACCATTTTTTACACAGTTTTCTTAGTAACCTGTCTAATCTAATACAACATAATAAAAAACCATTTATCGTAAGTATGTTAATATTATAATTTTATTTGCAATAATAATTAATATCTACTTATATAATTTCAGCGTTTTGTTATTTAATGTTTATCGTTAACTATAGTAATATAATATCGTAGACAATCATACTGTCAGCAACTGTTACCATGCTCACATTCACTCTTGCTATTCTGTTCTTCTGCGCAGCTTGCACGGAGCATGATCGTAAGTATTCCTCTATTACATGTTTCGCGCGAACCGTCGCGTCAGCGAGCGTCCTATCATCATTATGTTTGCAGTACATTACCTAGATGTTGCCGGTCTAAATTTATTAATACATTATAAAATAATAATTGGCTTCAGGTTTTTTTTTAATATGATATAAATGGCAACATCTCTGTGAGTGTCAGCCATGATAAACCTCATGTAGGTATCAGTGTTTACTCACTCTCGTAGCCTAACGCTTATTGTTTTAAAAACTGAAGCATGATGTAGATGTTGTTTTTATTATAAAACCAAATGTTATATTGATGTTGTAAAAATATAATACTAGAATACATTACATTTGTATTGTTTTATGCTAATTTCTATCATACATAAATAGCATCATATATACGACTCAACGTCCTCGGCAGCGGCTCGGGCTTCTTGCCGTCTCATTGTACTCCTCGTTGTACCTTAAAAATGTAAGATATACTTTTGACATAGAAAATAATTAGGAGTACAAATCGCTTCCGTGGACATGAGGCCTAATTTTATAAATTTATTTAGATTTGATGGGTAATGGACGGATGCAATTATACGTGTATATAAATGATATACAAATGTTTGAAATGTATAAAGTTGTAAAATCTGCAACCTAAAATCTAGAGCTTTCATCCATGACCCATCGAACTGAGACATCTTCAACCACAACTATTTATGCAAATACAGGGTGGCTCAATGCCAAACACTTCGTCAAGCGTCCCGTATTTGCTGACATCGTCCATGCAGTCCATCAGGTCCCGACGTCCTTCTACAGCAACGGGCGGTTCTCGCGGCTCTGGACTCCTACAGCAAATCAGCAGCGGAATGGTAAGACACCTGCCGGCAGGTTCTCAGGCATCCGTGAAAGTGACTCAGCCTCGACTTTCCAACTGGACCGCCGCGGGGTACAACGCAATTGCCCAGCACACGGCGATGGCCGTACGCAAATGCCCATCTTTGAACATCTCCATTACTAAGTAAATGCGGCAATGAAGTTTACCATGAAACTTTTAGTTTCATTCAATGGTCATTCAGTCAACAGGCTACACTCGTATATTGTTCATATTAGGCTCTCTGTTTGCGGCTTAGTGTAAGATAGCACACAATACAAATTAGACCATAGCCTTCATTTCACGCGTACAAAACGCACTTTGAGGCTAAGCGCACTGATTTGCAGTGAAATTGAAGTATAATACCCGTGGCGACTGCTGTCTGCAGAAATTTATCTGTGGTAGCAATTGTTGCCGTTTATAGACATCATTCTAGCTTGAAAACAAGCTGAGTGTCTTGCGCGCTATCTTATTCACTCAGCCCACGAACGACAAATAATCCAGTAGAGTAAGTAGGTCAGATTGTTGGTTTTAGTTTGTGCAGAGTGGGCCGGTAGTCAGTGAGCCGTTAACTGTGAGCCTAGTTTGAATATAGCCTAAACCTCGCCTAATTCAGATTATATTACTTAATCATTTTCTTTGTTATTGCTTATTTAGGTTTTAAGTCGTTCACCTAAATAAGTAATTGGACAGACATGTCTCTTTCATTTTATTAGCTTCAATTGTGTAGTGGTTATCTTTTCTCCTAAAGTTCCTCGTTAGATTTACGGGATTCATGTGCTCTGAACCACTGTGACATTGACTTTTTCAGCAAAGTTAGCTAAATGTTCTATCTAATACCTAATTTAGAGTACGCATTCTGCACTTTTAAACAGATAACTAGTTTTTAGAGGCGTGCTTCGCGAGCGCTGAAATAGTTTTGTGGGTAGTTTTGAAAAAAAAAAACGAATCGGTATTAGATAACATTTCCTAGAACTTTTGTTGGTCCTACCTCGTTGCGATTCGTAGGTAGTCAATGAGTGGTTATCGAGCTTTATATAATATGATAAACATAATCTGAATTAGGCTCTCTTCTTCCCTAATAAGTAGTTTGTAATGTCAGTGTTGATGTTGTGTGTAAAAATATTATTATGTAGTTTGATGTTTCTATTAGAAATCATTGTCTTATATTGTAAATGGTAATTAAATGTTAATTGAAATTGACAAGGGACGGGTATGGGTAAAAAGTGTAAGCTTTAATTGGTTTAAGATTGGCATATCATTCATTCGTCGATCTACAAAAATGTTAAAAACATTGTGAAAAGAAGAACTTCCTAAAACTCAAATTTTACAATATATTTTTAAAAAGTGATTTAAAAAGTAAATGGGATTACAAAGGGTAGGTATGACCGCGTTGAATTCAAACAACAAATGGTCAAGAAATGGTGCTGAATATATTTTTATTAGGAAAGGAATGAAATTAGATTAACTTTAATGGTTTTAAAATTTCCAACAATAATTGATAAAATTATATTGTTCTTGAATATAAATATTTTTGATAAAGAAAAGACCAAGTACTAGAGGGTAGATTATTACGAAATGAACTGTTTTGGGTATAGTAGAAATTTAAACGCCTACTCAATCTAAATACTAGCTGGTACTTTCAAACGATTGTACGAGTATCTACAATATTCTATGTATTATTTTAGTTATGTTTACACGGTACATTTACTTCACATACTCGTATTATAAATTTCTTTGGTGATAGAATTTGTTAAATTCAAATATATATTGTCATATTTTGATAACAACGCTTTCAGACTCTAGCATTGGGCACAACATATAATTCTGCATAGCACTTTCATTATATTAATAATTTGATCAGTAAACTTTTTCATTAACATTCCATTGTCACATAAACAAACTATAACTTTATTATTTGATACTCTCAAAAAACATGTCAATGACAAATAGAAATTCGACTTAGTGTAATTATTATTTAGCTTTAAATTGGATTTTGAGCTTGCGTCGGTGTGTAGTGTGTCATGTGATAACTAGTGGAAACTATAATCGTAAGTAGAAACCGTGGTTTAGTCTAGAAGAGGTAGCAATTACCTTTCCCATTTTCCGTACACCCCTCAAGTTTTAATCGCTCTTTCTGGTTAATTGCAGTATCAGCTGTTTTCGGAGGATAAAAGGGTTTGATTATCATTGTCGTATAACGTCGATTATCGTAAAAGGAGATCGAGAAGCATAGAAGATAATCGTGACATTCGACGAAGCAGCGCACTTCAATTCTCATATAATCACAACACTATCACTATGACGGTCATTTGACAAACAATCACACACCAAGCAAAGAATTATAACCTTTGTTGTTTTGCCACACATATGTTGCATGCAATGCAAGTCAATACACATTTCGATCACATTACCAAATTTTAACATGCTTATCATAATATTCGCCTCTTTATAGCTTGCAAACGCACACTTTTTGGCAAGTTTCTAACATAAATATTATATCTAGACAATATTCTATCACCAATCTAATAAACAAGTTATATCGGTCGGTGGGTGAGATGAGACTATTATTGCTCACTTTGGTGTTTTCGAGAAAGATATCAATCAGTTCTATGTAATATAAATTTATAACATTTTATTTTTTTTACAGAAATTTGATCAAAATTAGGATTATTTATTTATAATTATATAAATTGAAAAAGTTGTGATAACTGTTGATTGAACCTTCAGTAGTGAGATAAGTGCCAAGTTACTTAAATAGGCTTATAGGTACAAATGATAAGACATCTCAAATTTAGAGCGTAATGCTACTTGAACTTATAAAAGAAGTCGAAACATTGTACGAATATTTCGCCAGTATGAGTCGGTCTTATTGTTCATAGAACAGTTCGTGACAAGTGATATTATTATTTGTAATATCTAGTAAGAAATGTGATTGATAGAAATGTATATTATTGGAAATATATTAAATAACTGAGAACAAAGCAAAATATATCGACGATGAATGAAGATACGGCGTTGGTGAGAATGAAAGATTTTACCCAAAATTAAGATTGAAAAGTCATTTTCACACATTTACTAAATACATATTACCACAAAAAAAAATTCATTAAATGTATTCGTATTATTATTACTCTTTAACTCATGCTTAAGTGAGCTATAAATAACTTTATAATATTTAGTAAAGAGTAAAATGATGAATATTTTTGAGACATATTCTTGGTGTATATTAATGTCGTATTGTATAGAATTGTAACTGAAGCTGTTGAATTCTTTCACCTTTCATCCGTAATACGTAATGTATATAAATATTGACGTTCCTTGATGTGAAACTTTGTAACCAACGTCATACGTTAACTTTTTTAAGAACCTTGACTGCTTTTATAACTTTCGACAATACTTTACAAGTCCTTTTTCTTGAAGTTTTACTTCAAACTGTGGACTGAAATATTTGGACGGTATTTTTCTTGAGCTTATCTATATAATATGTATTTTATATACTTATGTGATTATTTTATCTTTATATATATATATTCTTATATATATTGTTAAGACTATACTAAGTTTTCAAGGACTGTTTATTTTTTAGCTAAACTTCTTTCAATATCATGCATCAACATACATATTTTACTAATGTTAAAAGTGTTGTTATTGGCTATATAGTTGCATTTTCCAAATGCATTATAGAAGCTTGTCGGTGTTTAAAATTAATAAGAATTAATAAAATAATCCATTATGTCCGAGTGTTTCTGATATTGATGTCGTGATGAAATTTTAATCAATTTAAATGTCAAAGATTTTAAAATTATATTAAATTAAATGTTATAGATTTTGCTTCTATTAAAATGTGTGTTGTAGATGACAAAATATTATATCTATTAAATTTTATTCTCGAAGAGATTATTATTATATTCAATGTTACTTCATAACTTTCCTATAAGGAAGTTGTTTAAATTTTATGAGGCGAAAATAGATTCTTAGTAATATTTTACTTACCTGAATGTATTTTTCTGATCGTATAATCATATTTATTAATTATCTAAATGTTTAAACTCTTTTATAGGAAGAAGTTTCTGATATATGTTTAGAGATTGTATTATTGATGTTATATTATTCTATATACTAAAAAAAAACTATAATAAAAAAAGTACAAAAAAAAGTTTAATCCATATTTAATTATTCAGAAATAATTATAATTAATGCTTCGTATATTGATGTTGCGTAAAAAGTTTTATTCAATTTTGATGTCTAAAATGTTATATTAAATGTTACATTAATGTTTTGATTCCATTGAGAGTTGGAATTATGTGTTGTAGATGAAAATATATATATGTATATACAATTATTTAGAAAGTTTATGATAATTTTAAAGATATTTAATGTGTTAAAAAGATCGCAAGACGCATCAACTATAAGCGACTATACCAGTAATTGATTGTTAGGTCCACTCTGCTGTCATTTGAATCGTATCGTAATGCATACGGTACGAATCACAAATTGATAGCGAATGCAGAAATTGTTTCAACGCAGAATATACTCTGTGAGGTATAATAGCTAACGCCATGAGTTAAGAGCGCTGAGGGACGTGGTTTCTGCACGTACAATCACGCACGGAATTCATAAAACATAAAATGGAGAGTATGTATAAAAATATAGATTTTATTATATTATATTTACTTATATGTATATATTTATTTAAAAGAGATATTCGCATTAATGCGCATTTTATTAAATATGTTTTTTAACTGATAATATATTTTATACTTTTGATCTTGACTACATTTAGTCGACGAAGAAAACAACACCACAACGGAGCTGACGAGCGACCAGTCCTACAAAACGTCTACTGCGCATGTCAAGGTCAGCGTTCTTAACTCGTGGTGCATACTATACTTATGTGATTTTTCAATCAAATTATATTCGTATATATTATATATGGTGATACACTCGTTTCTTTTAATTACTTGTATTTATTGAAGAAACTTATGCAGAAATAATGTTATTATTGATGTTTCTAGTCTTCGTATATATTATAAAAAGTTATATATTAAAACTTATAATATTCTTGAATATATTTATTATTAACTTGTGTGTTGTAGATGATATAATTTATATTACTATTTATCCATTTAAATAATATTAAGTTGTATGTACATGTAGCAGTATAGATTATTATTCTATTCTATTTTTCTGAATGTATTTTTCTGGCTGTACACATAAAACCAGTACAGCTGTAACGCCGCGGCGATATGACATCGGGGTTCGCCAAAGTTTTGCATTATTCTTGGGCTATCGAATACATCAAGTTAGACATAGTAAAAAGAACCCTTTAAATACCCGTGGAGATTTTTCTTGTGTCAACACGACGCGAAGCTTTGCGCACTATTATTCTGGATTAGAAGTTTAGAAGGTTAAACGTTACAGACAGGACGGCACGGAATTATTCAGTAAAGTTTTCATTAGCTTTGAACCTGAGACCAAGGTCAAGTTCAATTAGGCAAATCACACTAAGAAAACATAAAATGAAACTTTTTGAAGTAATAAAGTACTGCAGCTAAAGTTAATCATTTGCTGCACTATTCCCTTCCGTCCTGTCAGTGGACGTCTACCGTAATGTTTAAGATTTTGTATTTAGTCGTTTAGGGCCACTCGGGGTTTTAGGGTTCTATACTTGTGTTAAATTAGTAAAACCCGTGAAACCACAGAATAAGTATTCTTAGTGTAATAAAGTTCGTTTGTTTTATTTTATTAAGTTGCGACTGTTTATGATTTAGAAGTTTTTTTACATCTTTACTATCACAATAAATGTCATAGAAATCCTGATCGGGATTGATTGTGAGCCCACACATTGAACCGCTCAGCTACGGCCGCTCTAAGTCGAAGTTAAATAGTACCAGACTTGGCTGCCCAGCCTGTCGTCCAGAGGTAATATTACTCCCTATTTTCAAGTGTAACACCCGTGAAGGAACCTAGTCGAGTTTGGGAATCAGCTTGGAAGTATCCAGGTGAAACGAGAGAAGAATGTCTCGTCAATGGATGGCGAACATTCGCCCCCTCAAACCGGTATAGCGGAAGGAACTGTAGATTGCAGTCATTTTTCTGTAACAGCAGTTTTTCCGCTCATGACTCGCAGCTTAATATCAGGCGAGCGCATACCGGATACCGTTGTAACTAATGGTATCTATTCAATTTTAATACCTAGTCTATAATTACACAACAGCGTTTATTATTTGTATGTATTTAATTATTTAGTTCTAATATATATATAATATAGTACCGGTTAGAGTTTAGCGAGATTTAAACATGTGTCTCATCGATCACGCCTTCTCAGCTAGACCACGGTCATTCTAAATATATCGTAGATACCCTTCTATTTAGTATAATTTTATTACACTAATAATACTGCGCCCTGAACTAATTTAGTGAAAATGTTTTAAGTTAAGTATAGTGCCAGTAATTCAATCCTATCTTAAGTTGGCGTCTTATTCGTCTGTAATTCTTGACTTCTAAAACAAAATCTTATACCATTGTGTGTTTGTTTTTAAATTTAAGTTGTGCCAGTACAGTGCAGTGGGTCACGCGACAGTAGGCTATTATTGTTCCCCCGCCGTCAATATAATTAGAGATAATTACCTTACCCCATATACCAGTATATTTATGTATAATGTGGCATGAAATTGGTGGACGGCCTTTTATGTGACTTGGATTTTATTTCACTTATTTAATGATTGGTATTGTAAATATTTTCTTTTTCATTTCTATTTCCACGTCATACGTGTGACATGACCTTTCTTCACTTGTATTATATTAATTTTAATTTAGTGTGTGCCTGAAATAGCTTGCTTTATTTAACATAATTAGTGTCCAGGAAGACACTGATTATAATAAATTAAGACAAAATATTTCAAGCACACATTATATTACAATTAATAGAACACAAATAAAGAAGGTATATATAGAAAAATATTTATTATACAATTTTATATACTCTACATTCGCACGGGAATCTTGCCGTGAACTCCCCGTGTAAAAATGTGTCCCTCCATACTCTCAAAGCCACGAAGCACGAATCCTTTGACGCGAAAAACCGACACTGATCAGGAAACGGGCGCGGATATCTTCGCTCGTGTTTCATGGTTTTCGCGGTCGTTCGCGGTGCAAGTTTAGACCGCACTTTATAATGCAGTATTTATTGTTTTGTCTCGTAAACTAATACATTATTTATTATTATTAATGTCAACACAGTATTAAATAAAATTGGATAATATTATATAATATTATAACAAATTTTAAGATGTCCACGTGTAACGGCAATTTGATCTTTTTAAATGAATGAAATAAACGTTAAAGATAAGTAATTAAATATTACTTTGACTAAACTTTGAAGATAATGGTTCTGTATTTATTGTTCCATAATCCCCACTTTATTAAGAATGAAGAAAAGGAAGTTATTTTTAGTCCTTCAAGAAACAAAAGTCGTAATTCCTGTTCCCAACCCACTCATATCCTACTCGTATTGCAATCAATTCAAAGGAATGATTATATTTCATTAAAGATTTTAAAAATATATTTTAATTTAGTACCGCCTAGTTAAGTTGGAATTGAATTACCGGCCCAATTTAATTGATGTATCTCTTCATGAAAAAATAAATTTATGTATACGTTCTTTAGAGTAGATGTTTAAAATGCAAATAAATAAAAAAATACATATTATCGTTTTATTTGTATTAAAAAATATAGGTAGGTAATTCCCCAGTAATTAGAGTAGATATTTTAAGCTGTCTTTCCACGGTGCGTGATATTGGTATTGCGCAGGCAACGCCGAGTCGGGCCGCAGCGGATCCGATGTCGGTTCTTCTTTGCAAACTTCAGTATAAACTTTTCACTTTGAATGACAAAATAGACCCAGTCTCAAGAGCCACAGAGATTGAAATACACAGTTGGAGGGGTGTGTGGTGCAATAATCTGTAAAATTACGTTCTATGAGAAGTCAGCTTTTCAAAATTGTAATGTTATAAATTATATGTTATATTTGTACTCTGTCTCCATAAGCTGGCATAGCGAAGGCGACTGCTCTCTGCAGAAATATATTTATGGTACCAGTTGCTTTCGTTCATGGACCGCTCTCTAGCTTAATATTACGTGGAGTTTTGTGATATGTCGAGCTACAATAAAAATAAAACAAATTTCTAAAACATTCAGCTATTGCCACGTTGAATGTCCAGCAGAAATCTATGATCCCTCCTACCCCACATCGGTTGAGGTCGACGCATGCACAATCCCGTCGCGGACCATAAGGTTCGGGCGATCCCTCAAATTGTGGAACGACCTTCCCAGCCACATCTTTCCTCCTTCCTATAAACGCAGTGTGAAGAGGCATCTCATCAAGCCGGCATAGCAGACGCGACTGCTCTCAGCAGATCCCCTTTTCTGAAAGCAGTCGCCTCCGTTCATGGATCGCACTCTAGTTTAACATCAGGCGGAGTGCGGTCATATGACCGCATGTTAAAATAAATTGTATAAAATTTAATTTCTTTCATACTTACACTATACCAGTCACAAGGTATTCTATATAATACGGCAAGGTGTGAGATGGGGTACACTATGGCCTTACCTTGGGAAAGACTACAATTAGGCGACAGTGGGGTATTGGTAATGTTGATAGTGATCTGTCTGTTGTCTACGCCGCTACTCAGGCTAGGTATTAATAGTACAGAATAATTATAGTGTAGAGACAAATGCAGAAAGTTATTATTCAGAAAATATTTACCAACAAACTGGTCAGAATGGTCTAGCGGAGCACTTTGATGACGCGTAACGTTACAGTTACAGCTTTGAATAAATTTTATTGTTATTCTTTTATTTCGATTTCGATTACATGTCCATTCCGTTTTATCATGAATCAAATACTTATATGTATTATATTTATTATCAAACAGTATATAGAAACAAAATGTTGATTATTATTCGCAGATAGCACAATTTAAAAAACAATAATTTTAATATTTATTTAGTAGATAATACTCTTCATATCAGCGTCGCATGAATTTTTTACAGCGCTGTATTGTTCTATGATTGTAAGGCATAATTGCACATAACAGGGATAGGCAGCCTGTGAAAATATAAATAGATTTTTCCATGATGACGCTATCTAGTATTTGTGAATCTAACTACTAAGTACTGTAAGGATAAAGGTAACGCAGCACTCTTAGTTAACGACATTACCAACAGGTGTCGCTAGTAAACACTAAATGCTGTGTTTTGCACGAATTAAAAATTAATCAGGACAAAATTTTATATCTTTCCACCCAAATAGTACCTAAGGATAATTATATTTTAATAATAATTTATTTTCTTTATCAACTTACAAGGAGCAGGATAAAGAGTAGTGGGGAGACTGATGATGGTCGATGAGCCGAGTCTGTAGTACCACCACTTTCAAGTATAACACCCATAAAGTAACCTATATAGTCGAAAAGCGACAACACGTATTAGTTTGGAAGAATTCAGGTATGGTAGAGGAGTATGCACTCTCAACTACTCAACTACACGTTCTCCTCAATCCAGCATAGCGGAGGTGACTGGCTTATTTTAATTTATTCCTTTGCCAAATAATTGCTAAAAAATGTAATAGTCATGTATATCTAATATATACTTATTATACTTGTCTATACTCTGGTATAGATATTAGTATATACTACATTCACACTTTCGTACGCGACTGTACGCGTGCACTAATACCCCCACTACTTTCGCTCATGCTTCGAGAACGGTGGCAATAACTATACCGCTTATTTGCGAGTTGTATAGAGTTATAAATTTACGCTCTTTAGCTGCTTTCTCTTCATCTTATAACTGCTTCACGCGGAATTTAAATTAATATAATTTATAAAATTCAATTAATATATTCTCTATTTCTTATTGATACCAATAAGTTTATGTTATTATGCAATACTGTCAAAATTTTAAAAGCGGCCGTAGTCTAATGGCGAGACGCGTGAACTCACGACCGATGAGATCCGCGTTCGAACCTTGCTAAATTCTGACCGGTACCAGTACCAGTACCACTATTAAAAGAGATTAGACAGAATGATGATGGTTATTAGCCCAATCTGGGGTAGTACCACCAGTTACAAATGTAACACCCGTGACGTGACCTTGTCGCGTTTCAGGGTCAGTTTGGAAGTAGCCAGGTATAACGAGAAGAGTGTGCACGGTCAATCTGGATGGTGTACATTCGTCTCCACAAGCCGGTATAGCGGAGGCGACTGCTGCCTGTAGAAATTTATCTGTAGTAGCAGTTGTTTTAGTTCATGAACCGCACTCTAACTTTACGTCAGGCGGAGTGTTGTCAAAGGCATCTCGCTAGTTTGAAGGCGAAGTTCCAGTAATACTGATTCTATCATTGCACGAGACTGTTAGTGTAGTATTACAAATATCATACTAAGCGTACGTCACGGTTGATACGCGTCTATGTGGCCTATATATCTAAACATATGTTTTGATATATAACCCCTCATTAAGCAAACATTTAGAGCTTCCAAAGAATGCAATTATATAATAAGGTAACTTTAGCAGGTTCTCTTGAAGTTGATGAGCTACGCACTACTTTCCATGTTGCATAAAGTCACTTCGGGCATCGCAAGCAACGAAATTGAACACGTTTTTGAGTTCAAAAATTGATGTAACAGTGTGTATTATGTTTTCCAGGTCAGTCTGATAATAAAAATAACCTTTTTTATGTATGTAGGTCGGCATGTGACCACGATTCGCCGGATGCTTAAGAAATTATAAACGGAGACAGTTGCGGCACAGTGAAATGCCTGCAGTAACAGGCGCATCCGCTATGCCGGCATGAAGAGATGAACATGCACCATACAACTTAACTTAAGTGTACTACACATTAATCGATACATCGGACTATTTTCAAGTTGATCCCATAATTTTCTGCCCGTTCCGATACCATTTATTCGTCTACTTGGACGTTGTGGAACTACCTACTTGGTTACTGTTCATTTTGGATAAGTATCGACCTATATACATATATTATATTGATGAAACTAATATAACCTATATTGTTAGGTTCACTTCATAGCATCTATATAACATAACCCATAGTAATATATAAATATGAAAATAACCGTATGTTTGTTACTTTATCCAGCCTCAACTGCTGAACAGATTTCGATAAAAGTTAATAGATTGTATAGAGAAAGGACAGGTATTTTATCTTTAAAAAACTAAAGAGAATAAAGTAGGAGAAGCAGTTTTTATGGAGAACCCAACATTTCCCAAGTTGAACGGTACGTGTGCGTTGTGGGATACAGCTAGTAGGTAATATAATAAACAGCATAATAACCATAATTTCTGTTCTATGCATTGAACTCCAAAAAATCATGTAAACGATAAAAGTTACTTGACGCATACGTCACTCAAGCTTTACGAGATTACGAGTGATGTGAACTGATCATTGGGCGTCACAGTTGTACGCTTACGACCCGCAGCATACGTAGATACTCGTATCTATCCTAGGCATAACACGCTGTAAATTAGAATCATGTTTAGATATCCGGAACTTAGTTTGCAAATCTGAGAGCTGGTTTCAGAAAGCATGTTGAGCGTTTTATATTAATACAGGTTATAGGTAGGTAGTTATCTACGTCTAATAAAATTGAATATTGAAACAATTCTATAAATTATATAACTATGTTATAACGAAATAAAAAATTAATTGACATTTGTAATTATCCTCATTTTGCTTAATTGCGTGATCTTATATGGAAGTGAAATTGTTTTATATTAAAGGTTTTCCGTAAAACAAATCACATAGCTTTCTATACAAAATGAGGTTTTATTGCTTATCATTATGTTGACGAAGCGAGAATATATTGTTTTGCAATACTTAATCTCGATAACAGATTATGTCAGCCAATAAAAATTTGAATGAAGAAGATTCGTTCGAACATCTTAAATTGCAAATGTGAAACAAAAAAAAACTACTTTAATAATGATTTAATCTATTTTTAAATAAAAGTGTGTTAAAGTTGCCGATAAAGTCTAAAGGTTATGTACCGGTCACAGTGCATCAGCTAATATTATATAACAATCAACACTTGCCGGAAACTTCCGTTCAAAAAATAAAAGTGAATGTGCCTAGTAACGTAAGAATACTCATATAATTATTACAGTTATGAGCGCATTGAGTCTCTATAACGGATGTTAATCATTACTACAATACACTTTAAAGTGTTTTTCGCTTAAACACCAGGGAGCTTTTGCTTCATTTTGATTGGCGACACACAGTATGGTATCATACTTTACACAGACCAAGATCACCTATCACGTTATGCAATATTTGTTGTGGATATTTTACACAGGATCAGTTGACACACTTAATTGATTATTTTATATTTATACTTTTTTATAAAAAGCTTCCTATTAATCCTAATTTAGACATAAATATTTGACCTTCAGATCCTAATTATTATTTATTTATTTTATTTATTAGGGCATCGAACAGCTTTATATTAAACATAACTTTATATAAATATATACATCTAAGAGCCATTAATTGATACCACAAATATTAACGAATACTCTTATCTGTACTTAGAAAAATTAAAACTAAAGGAACTCAAACTAATAATATTAATTATTTATGTCTATTTATTTGCCCAAAATTTCCATTATTTATATAACATGTCCTTACAAACATGGCTCACTTACCAGTTAGATTGCATTAACAATTTCCATGTATAAGTAAAAACCTATTATAACTTCTAAAAACATTAGCAGCCGTTCTAGGAAATCATTCCAGTATCCAATACTAGTTAATTGACCGTCAATGATGTCGTCAGTCATGCGTGGGTAAACTCCGGTCTTTATAATATGTTCCTGTACACGCAACATCATATTCTCACCAATTTCTGGTCTAGTACTAGCTTTTACCACCAACTTCATATGTATGTTACGGGTTTAACGTTCCCGTTCATTCCTAAAGGAAGCTGTATCCCACTTTTTTTTTCAGGTTAATCCAAACTCGAAACATTTTTCAATAAAGAGACTTTATAACGCTAATATAATTGCAAATAAAATCCTTTACCTAATCTGTGTTTCCCTCATAATCTCTATAAGTCTATTTTTTATTCGTTCAAAACGACGATGTTAGCCGCAGAACGAAGAGAATCAAGACAACGACGGCTGCTCAGGAACGACTTCTAATTTTGTATCAAATGTTATATTTAAACACATTGAGAAGAATTAATTGTGTTTCATATTTTCATACCCCATTTGAGCGTGATAGGGAGACAAACAAATATACTTTCACATTTATAGTCTATATGAAAATTATATAATTTTATGTGATTGTTTGTTAAAAACGTAAACAGTTTAGGTTAGTGGGAAATGTTTGTTCTAATGTAACACAAATGAATAGTCCTATTGCTTAAATTTGACATAAACAACACAATAATATATCTATTAACTCCAAATACCTACATGGTACTTACATAATATCTACTATGTATTAACTATTATTTAGATATCTACATAACTTTTTTAAAATTCTGAAGAAAATAAACGAAAAAGATATTAATATATTGTTTCTGAAAGTTAATAGTTTAGTATGCGCCTTGCTTGCTTTGCTTTTCTTTTATTATATATAATAAGACTATTAACCGGTCCCACAGAATAGGCCTGAATTAATTTCAGTTATTTTAAAATAAATCTATTATTATTACTATTATTATTGTCAATATCTTCATTATTAAATTACACAATATAAGTGTTAAAAAGAAAAGTAATCTAAAAGACAAAAGTTGCAATATCGATTGGATATATGCAGACAGATATGTGATAATTAATGTTATGTACGACGTAGGAAGTGGAAAGAATGCATTAAATATCTTAAAACACACTCTTAATTACTCAAAAACTGTATTCTAACTGTAAAATGTTTTGTTTTGTTTTGAGGAGTAGGGGCTGTACGTTCACTGTAATATAAAAGCGGAATATGCCACCAAGCTCTGTCATTACAGATCTTGCTATCATTCGAGAGTTGTGCAGATTTATCCAAAGAGGGGGTAGCAAACAACGTGACGAGCATCCCCCCTTACACATCATGGCTTCCCGAATTGCCGTGAGTAGTTTACTTACTACTGTTTAGTTAAAGCGAGTGTTCCTTATAAAATGTGATAACTTTTTTTTTTATTAGTAAATAGTAACAATTAAAAGTGAATAGTGCATGTGTTGAGTACTCGTAGAAGGATGAAAGTGAAATACAGCGATCCTAGCGATCGTCTGGTTTCAATTTTATTTACTTAAGACCCACAGGATTTGGAAGACTGATAAGATTTAATGCATTAATCTAATTAACAACATTCTTATCTAGGGGCTACTTTACTTAAAATTCAGTACAATAAATTTTCATTGGCGAAGATCCTACTTAATATCCGGGTGTGCGACCAGACACCGCCTGATATTAAGCTTGTGTACGGTCCATGAAATGTCTGCAGACAGCAGTCATCACCGATATACCACCTTGAAGAGACGAATGTACACTGTCCAGATTGACAGTACATACTCTTCTCAATATATACGGCTACTTTAAACTGAACCTGAAACGTGTCCAGGTCACTTCACTGACGGTGAAAGTGGTGATGCTAATCCGGGACGGCACTGGACTAAGTGGGCAGACTCATGATGGTGAGTCTGCCCACCACTTTTTTAGTATACCGTCTAGAATTTTTGCGAGAATTAATAATAATAATGAATATTGTAAGAAAATATTATTATTATTAATTTTTGCGAGAATTGAACCCGGGTCTCCCGATCATGAATCCAGAGACCACGGGTGCTTCTAAACTTCAGAGTGAGCTTTGTTTATTATCGCTACATGATTTCTTCATAAAAATGACGTCTATAACTTCAATACAAAAACAAAAGTTACTAGAATAATATTTATTATCCTGTAAAGCCTGGCGTCTACATATAAATCACATTTCTGCCGCATACCCCCATTATAGGCAAATTGTTATGTATTGCCACGTAATAAGTTAGAAATTCGCTTGGGAGCAATTCCGATTCGGAGTTTTCCAAATGGATGCAGTTTCATATGTAAGCGAAAAACTTTTTTTAAATGTACATGAATTCTTATTAGATGCACCAATGTAATAATGTATATAGGTATACGGATTTAATATCGTCTTTATAATCTAAGCTATAATAGAGTATTACATAATAAATTCAATGGCCAGTGTCCGAATTCGTGATACAAAAACGTGTGAATAAGAACATACTAAGTATTGCATGGGTTGTTACATCAATTACCGGTAAAGCAACCGTTGTTTACGTTATCGTGATGTACACAATTACTTTTCATTTCCTTAAGTTTACCCTCCTGACCGCAGTTAAAATAAGCACATTGTCTTTATATCACAATGAAATAACATCTTCATAGCCACTAATTTTATGTTTGAATACAATTTTGTTTCTTTGATGATCATTATTAGCCCAGTCTGCCTGGGGTAGTAGCCGTTATCCGCGTTTCGGGATCAGCTTAGAAGTAACCGGGTTTAAAGAAGGGTGTGCCTGTCAATAAGTGGTACATATTCGTCTCTTCAAGTCGATATAGCAGAGGGGACAGCTGAATGCATTTATTAAACTTCGCTTGAATTTATTTAGCGAATAATGTGCTCTCTTTTTTATGTATGTAAAATCTTTTATAGAAAATACTACGAGAATTCCTAAGTAGTAGCTTTTTTTTTTTGTTTTTATCGTCATAAAGTTAGTATTGCTGACATTTATAAGGGTAAGTTGCTAGGGTAGACGTTATTTCAGAATTCTGATAACTTGTTATTTCTTAGAATATCCATATTAACTATAACCCCAAAACCAATTTTAAGCGATATTGGACGCCGAACAACTAAATTGCCCAACCTATGTTAATCCATTGATTTCTAAAATTCGAGTACCTATAAGTTAAATGATTATTATTATTATTTCAGCTGATCTTCCTGGCTAGCGTTGGTGTCTGCTTGGCGACTTTTGGCCATGAACAGTTAGTATTCTTTATGTTCCCAGACGCATCAAATTTCTCCATTACATTCATTCTCAATCTATTATTAACATCGTTGATAATAACACTTTTTATATGCATTAAAATGGGCTTAACTCTTGACAACATTGATGCCACAAAAACAACATTAGATAGAGCAATTTGGTTGCGATTTCTATTAAATGATTCTCACGCGGCAATTCTTTGTGGTAAAAGGTGAAAATCGACTTATTGTATGAATGTCATGGTATTTGAATGCATTGTTTTCCCTGACGTCACGTTTCTATTGCTTTGCGATTTTTTATTAAACGTTTTTCTATTCAATTACTTATCACATGTTTTTTGTTTCAGTGTTCATATTCGGGTCCATTTACCTGAAGAGCATCACGGCTCTCACCACACCAAAGAAGTCATAATTCATGATGATCATGGCCACGGCGGCGGTGGTGGCGGATATGGCGGAGGCGGACACGGCGGTGGACACGGAGGGGGCAGTTTTGCTGATCATTTGCATGGAGGATTTATAGATCATCTAAAAGGTCACGGTGGAGGCCATGGAGGGGGCCATGGTGGAGGATACGGGGGTGGTTTTGGAGGCGGCCACGGCGGTGGATTTGGAGGCGGCTTTGGCGGTGGACACGACGATCATGACGATCATGGACATGGAGACATAGGCGGCGGATTCGGCGGTGGTTTCGGAGGGGGTCACGATCACGATGACGGTGGACACGGAGGAGGCTTCGATTTAGGCGGTGGTTATGGAGGTGGTCATGACATTGGCGGCGGACACGATATTGGCGGTGGACACGAAGGTGGCGGTCATGATTTTGGCGGGGGACACGGAGGTGGCGGTCATGACTTCGGCGGTGGACACGGAGGTGGCGGTCATGACTTCGGCGGTGGGTTCGGAGGGGGTCATGGAGGCCACGATATCGGTGGAGGATATGGCGGAGGACATGGAAGCGGTGGTCATGATTTCGGTGGTGGTCACGGAGATAGTGGCCATGACTTCGGCGGTGGTCATGGAGGCGGTGGTCACGACGGTGGACATGGTGGACACGACATTGGTGGTGGATTCGGCGGAGGCCACGGCGGCGGATTTGGAGGAGGATTCGGAGGCGGCTTTGGAGGTGGACACGACGATCATCATAGTAGTGGTGGGCTATCTGGGGGCCATGACAGTTACAGTATAGGCGGAGGACATGACAGCCACAGTTCTGGAGGAGGATTGGGAAGTTTTGGTGGTCACGACAGCTACAGTGTGGGAGGTGGACACGGAGGCGGCGATTCGTTCAGCTCGGGTGGACATGGAGGTCACGATAGTTATTCAGGACTGAGCAGTTACGACACTAGTGGTCTTGGTAGCCACGGTCACGATGACGATGGCCATGGAGGTGGATTCGGAGGCGGCTTCGGTGGTGGCCATGGAGGTGGGTTCGGCGGTCACCACGGTGGAGACAGTTACAGTTCTGGAGGTGGCTTCGGAGGTGGACACGGTTCCAGTGGTCATGGAGGTGGTTTCGGTGGTGACAGCTATACAAGTGCTATTAGTGCTGGACACGGCGGTGGTCCATACCACAAAAGAAAGTGATTACTCGTTCTAAGTTAATTTATGGCATTGTAATAATTGTGATTATAATTTCAACTAAGTCATAGTCGTGGTGGCGTAGCTAGGCCCCCAGTGTTAAGAGTACAAATCGTGTACAAATGTTATTGTTGTGTATATAGTAGATTAAGTTATTGTTTTAATTTGTTATCCTAAATAAACATAATAAGATACTAAAATACTTTCTTATTTAACAATGCCAAATCAAGATTAGATTCATCTCGTTAATAATTACGACTTCCGCATCACATACTAATTCATACTATCACTTAAACATACTAAAATATTGCATAAGTGAATATACATAATGTCGTATACACGAGAGAATGTCATTAAAATCGGAGACGATTAAAAACTACATCAACATTAAACTCATTTTATACAAACACATGATTCCTTCACAACTTCGCATAAAATAATATAGCAAAATTATTTTCTCTTTTCATTATTTTTTAAACGTACAATTTTTTATTGAATAAATTGATTATAATAATAGTCGAATCAATTTGATACTTTATAATAATGTTCCTGCCACCCACCACGTGCGTCTGAACGCGGTCAACAATATTACGTAAAGAAGGAGTTTTCGCAGACGCCCTTCACTGCAAGTCTTCCGCTTGTGTAACCCTCTATATAACGACACACTGGAAAGTTCCTTGTACTAAATCATATAGATAGCACATCGATTGGTCAAAGATATACGTAGGTTACATAAAGCCTAGCCCTTCTAAAAGTATTAAATGGTTCAAAATATCCAATCTACTGATTTAGGGTCATACAGCACGCACACACACAATTCTATCTAGTGGAATTGTACGCATTATAACTAACCATTATATCAGTAATAATACAAATAATGCTCAAACAACGCCTACAATTTTTAAATAGCAACATTTTTTGCATTTTAATTAAATGTTATATAAATCAGGCGGTATATTATCTTTTACTAAATAAAATTGCCAAAGTGACGTTTTTATCTTTATTTGACTCCATCTATTTATCGCATAAAATGCATAACAAACAACACAGTTGCATTACTAAAGTAGCATAAGTTAAAATTTAGGGCTATTTACAACACATAAATAAACACTACCACATACTTACTGAATATTAAATTCATGAATGTTCAGGTAACCATAATTATAAAAACTAAGATCACGTGTGACACTTATACTAGTCAAGAGACATGACGGCCCCTACAGTTTATCACCATACTTGGACTGACTTGCGACTGTCGGATGGCCATCCAAACGATCATGTCCCTTAGCAACTTTCCGCCCAGCCCGACGAGCTTTTTGATATTCTTGTTCAAAACGATGCAAAGCGTCCCTTCTGTCCTGTTCAGTTGTTCTAGTATTACCACTAGTGTCATTTTCATCAAAATTTAAAATTGGCCTGGTTGGTCTTCTTCGTAACCTCTTTGATATCTTATTTCTTAATGAGTTTGTTTTACTTTCTACGGTAGTAGTAGTATCTGATGGTACATTGAAAAATGTTGGCGTAGGTCTTGGTGTTGTAGCCATTGGAGTAGGAGTGGGTGTCGTTCGATGTGGTGCCTCTACTATTTGGAAGTTAGTGTTCGAGGCTTCTGGCACTGACATTGGATCTTCATTAAAAGCTTTTAAAGCCATGGCCGTGTAATAATCATGAGCAGGAGAGTGCTCTGTGATGGTATATTCCATCGATGGCGTAGCACTTTCATCAGATTTATGATCGTTAAAATCTACGAAAGTTTGGGCTGATGAGGAAGGCCGCATTACTGTTTCTTTGGACGATTGCACATTTGATGAATCTGCTAAATGGTCTACGACTGTCTTATGATCCTGACCACCAAAACTGATATTTTGGGTAGAAATTGACTTTTTCTTATTTTTTCCCTGAAGTGGCCACGATGACTGACCGTTTGATTTGTTATCTTTGTTAAAAATATTGGATGAAGAAGCATAAGTATCGTATTCAAAATTATTTGTATAAACATCTTTGAATGTATTAAAGGGATCCTTGAAATTGGAGAATCCTAAAGGAGAGTTCTTAATGCCTGAAAATGCATTCTTATCAAATGATTCACCATGAATTATACTCGATGCTGTTGAGAACTGTACGGGGACGCTTTCTTGTCCAACGCGGAAAGCAGTTGGTTTACCATAACCGTGAAAACCATGATTTTTTATTTTTGGTTTGGAATCCTTGAAGTTAAAATTCGGAATTGGTCTAAATCCATCAAGATTAGAATCACTTAAAGTATCATCAAAATATTTGTGGGGATAACTTGGATGCCTTGGATGTTTTCTAGGCCGAGTTGGTGGCGAGTACATATTTTCATAATAAGAAAAATCTAATGAAGGCGTTGGTCTAGTGGGTTTAGGTTTCTTCCATTTATTTTTCGGTCTTGATTTAATACCAGCGCCGTTAATTTTTAGGCCATGACTATTATATGATACTTTTGGTGGATGTGCTAGATTTTCCTTCGTGATGTCTACATGTGATGGTAATTCCCCGTGATCATGAAATATATGATCATGTGTTACATCACGTGGGTTATAAGAAGCAAATTCAAACTGTGAAGGAGTGCCTAATGAACCACCAACGGGAGCAAGATCACCAAATGGAGTACCATATTCAGCTGCATCAAGTGCTAATAGTGATTGAGAATTCTTTATAGGAACTAATGGATGAGAAGCTGCTAGAGCAGACATGCTACTATCAGCATCTATACCAGCTACTCCAGTAATCTTTGGGCCATCGTCAAATACTAACTTATGTATATGTTCTTCACTATACGTATGAATGTGTTCGGTATCACCATCGATAATTTTTTCGACTCGTTTCGGCTTCTTAATCTTTCTAATTGTACCTGTTCCTTCGAGATCTGAATAAAAATGTTCATGGAAAGTCGACACTGGAGGATGCTCTTCCTCTCGATGTGGTTCTTGAATAATTATGCGTTTCGGTTTTCTCTTTCGTATGATCTTCTTTTTTCTGGGTGAGTCGCTTACTTTAACTACTTTAACACGCTTCGGTGGATAATTGGCTGAAGCTGCTGGTGCTGATGGTGCTGAAAACGCAGACGGAAGAACAGCAGCTGATGCGGTCGGGCCGAGCTGTTCCGGAGGTGGGACGAGGTCAAATTCTTGCTCTTCCCATTCAGGTGATGGGCCATAATAACCACGCGCATGGTATAAAGGTAAGATTTTTGAAGCTGCAGGTGAGACACCTTGGAGAGGAGGAGATTGTCGCTCCTCAAAGAACTGCATAGGTTTTAAGGGTACCAGACCAGCAACGGTCGGTAATGCGACGGTTGTCGGCACTGCGACCGCGCCCTCCGCCGTCGGCAGGTAAGCCGGTGCATACTGGGACGACGCCGGGTGATTAGTAATGTAAATCTTCTTGTGGTGATGGATGTGCTTCACTTTTTGCGGTAGATGAATGCGAATCTTTTTCCTGTAACAAAATAAAATTAAAGTGCCGACATTATATCGTGCGCAGGCGTCGCGTGTATACAATAGTCGAGTTTTTATGACGATATTGTTCCGTTAAGTGTCAATGTCTGAACGAGCGATGCGGCAGCAGCTTTCGCTATCATTGCCGCGACGTCGCCGACCTTCGCTGCCGCATGCGCATTCATTATTATCGTCGGATGTCGTTAACTGACATAAGTGTATATCATCGTATAATCAAGTGGAGCAAGTTTAACTTGCGCTTTCTAGCCTGGTGTGACCAATTACACGCTCTGTTGTACTTTTAAACCCTCGTTACATATAATTGTCGTGAAATAGTGAAACATAACATTTCAGTCGCAGTGACATAATGACATTGGCAACGAAAACATGCTACGCAATGGTATACTTTCGCCGAAGTAAAATTACATTGTTAATTAATTTGAATCAAATACAATCTCGAGCAAAGGTCTAAAATTACATTTTACACGAATTATAGTTTTCAATTGCAACAATACCACTTCAAAATATTTATACCAATTAAAATAAACCCTATTAAATAGAGCAACATATTTAGAATGTTTTAATTAATTGAAACATATTTTACTCGAACACTGTATTTGCATATTTGTACGCCAGCTACATTTCATAATCATACCTAATAATTATAGTTCAACAATAAATAATATTTACCTTGCGCCTTGAGCAACAACAGTTACTGAAGATACAGCTACCAAAAGTGCGAACTGTAACAATAGAAAACATAATTAGTATAAAAATGTTAGTGATCGATTTATTTTACATATCGTTTAATATGATACTGATGTTGAATAGACATACTAATGTTGGATAAATCTTGGCTGAAATGTTGGATAGACATACTAACAATGTTAATATTAGCCCAATTAACCCCGGGTGTAAATATAACATTGTTACCTATACTTATAGTCTAGTGTCCTAATCTTAGTCGTGTTTAGCTAGTGTAGCTTGGAAGATGCCGATTATAACGAGAAGAGACTGCCTTGTCAATTTTCCCAAACTGACATAGTGGATGCGATTACTGCCTAGAGATTTCTCCGTCTGTAATAGCAGTTGCTTCTGATCATGGATCGCACTCTAGCTTAACATCAAGCACAGTACAGTGTAGTCACATGTCGAGCTACTATAAAATATTTATTGTATTTCAGTTTATCTTTATTTAAAACACAATGATTCTTTACATCAATAAATCTACCACATAATTTATCTTAAATTATGTATTTAACTAGCGACGAAGCCCGGCGTTGCTCGGGTTTCTAGATCATTCTTGAAACTTTTAGAACCTTCTAGATCAATTGTAACAGTTGCACACATTTTTGAGTGTTCTAGATTATTTCAAAAATTTTAGAACTCTGTAAATACTCAACATGTCATAAGTTAGAAAAAGACAGACTTAGTAGTCAATATGTCATAAGTTAGAAAAGGACAGATATACATTTTTTGAGATTTTCGCCTCCCACAACCACCCTTTTCCACCCACCGCCACCAAACTCCCTTACTTTCACCAGGAGACCAAGGGGTATCTACCACCCCAACGGGAAGTAGATTGGAGTTGGTGGTCATAGAGAAAACCCTGTCTTTACGTACTAACATTAACATTTTATATAAGTATTTAGATTTAGATTATGAAGTAAGAAGAGATTAATCTGCGGCCGTGGTCTAGCGGCAAAAGGTATGAACACACGATCGATGAAACCCGTGTTCAACTTTTCTCTAAATTCCGACTGGTACTATTGTAACTATATGTAACTTTGGTCGCTGTGTGCCTATGATATAAGCACTAGGTTGTGACGTCAACCCAGTAATTGGATAAGATGAAAAGATAAAATAGATGAAGATTGTGATCACGTGAAGCTTAGTGGTCAAAGCGACCGCACACAAAGCGAACGGCGTTGATTCGAATCCTGCGTCATTTCGGGCTATTTTCTCTGTTAAATTTTCATATTAATTTAAAATATAAATATTATATAACAAAGCTGCTTAGTATAGTGGAAGATTTTTAGGAAATTTGAACACGAAGATATCGATTGCGTTTCATTAATATTATTAAATATCTATATTTAATATCTCATTGTAGACCCACGAATAATCATTACTTTTTATACGATAATCAACCTTAAAACAAGGATGTTAAGACCTATTATTGCATACTCGGCCATCTGGACTTTTATTCCTGGATGTTATTTATAAACAATTGTTCTTGTTATATTTTAAAATTTATAAGTAATTTTCTAGAATTTCTCGTTAATTAAGATCGCTTGTTATAACCGTTTCTTGATGTAGCCATTTTGATTTTTTAATTAATCGCAAAGTTTTTAAGTATTCGTTTATTAAATATGATTTAATAAAACTAAATTACAAAAGTATTGCGTTTTTATCGTTTTCTTATGATTTGGTGATTGCCTATAAGGTTTTCAGTCTGACGTAACCAATATACTCTGTCGGTAATATAATACTAAGATATCCCATGCTATAGGCATCAGGACAAGGACAATACAGACAGGCCCAGATCTGGGAGGTGCAAAGTGAAGTGCGTGCCCAATGCGCCAACTTAAGGGAGCGCCAAATTCATATGTTTTAACAAAAAAAAAAAACTTTTGTTGCGCTATTATAAAAGGTGTTCAGAAAAAGAGAGCAGCGAATAACTGAGTTATACATAAAATTTTTGGTTCTTAAAAAATCGTTGATTCGGGACTCATGTCAAAACCAAGGAAAGTGATAATCATCTCAATATAACAATGTAATTAAATAATAATTATTATTATTTTATTTAACTAGTTAGTTAATTGATGATAAAAGACTGAAATCTATCTAATTCGTCATTGACATTAAAAATATTTACCAATTTCTAAAATAACTTTATTTTGGTATATTTTTACTTGTATATTTATCCCAAATAACTACTAAATGTACCACATGATATGAAACAGTTATCTCTCGGTTTCTTTGCACGGAAGTGGTGCGAAATTTCCCGCAGTGGTAGGTAACTAAATGGCAACGAGTCACAAAATCACATTATTACTTATTTAGTTCTTAACATGAATATCACTTATCACATTTTCTTCCTACCACTACGAGATATTTCACACGTTTTTTTCTTATACAAAATCACTTGACGCACAATCACAAACACTGAATTAACACTTATTTTAATATAATAAACATCATCGAAATACCGACCAATTTCACCCAATCCATTGTCGCCTTTTCTAATTTTCAATCATGTAACAATGGGTTTCACTTTTTTTATAATATATTTTTTTTATAACAAAAGCACCGGTTGTTCTTCACCGGGCTACTGGCTAGTATGATAATTGGTTACATGGTTCTTGTTTATTTATAACATTCATTTTCACGCCTGAAAGATTTTCACTGCAGTTGCGAACTGCAATTGTGTGTATATGCACTCTTCGCTTTTCACACACACTTTTCAACTGTTATTACTGAAGCAATAAATAAAAATAGTATGTATTGTAATACATTATAGACTATTTTTGCATATCACAGTACCATCAGTCTGGAGGGGCTAACAGATACATCTAATAATATTTAATATTATATTAATATACCAACAAAATAAAAATAAAATTTATTTAATTATATTGTATAATACTTTGGAAGTTTTCTACTTGAAATTATAAAATAAGATTCATTTATTTATTTTAAACTTTAGAAAACAATGTAGTTTACACAATTTTTAATTCTACTGAAGGGCATGAAATATATTAACAGCTTACTTACTTAAAGCAAAAAAAAACCAATATACATATTTATTGTTTTTCATTTTACATACAATTCCAAGTATTGAGCTTTTTCCCATTGTTGCCACACATTAAGCCAGTTGTTGACTTACATTGCGATTTGTAACCTGAAACCTCACCATTGATAAATGTCTGAAGACATGAGTCACCTCCACTTTGTCGGAATCATGAGACGAGTCACACTAGTGTGTGCCGTTGGCTTTCATGTTATTAACAAGTTTTGAATATTCTAGTGATTCTATTTATTCCGAGGATAATAATAATATATACATAATTATATTGGCACCTAATAACAGGCTGACATTAGTTCCACTTTTCATCATCGAGCCAGATAAGTTTGTAATACTATATATAGAACACCCTGACCTCAAACTAGAATATATACAACATGGATATACATATATTATATGTAATATATATAAATCACAGAACCCAAATCAAAAACTTGCTATAATAAAATGTATTAATTTGTAAAATGTTGGATTCTAACGGGAATCGAACCAGGATCTCCGCGTAATAAATCAGCGATATTCCAACATGTTACAAATGAGTAGACGCAGAAAGATACCAGTCTTTTTTGAAAACAACGTAGTTATAGATAATAATTAGTCGAATGTAATACTTGTGAAGTGACCTTGTCGAGTTTCAGGAATAGTTTGAAAGTAGCCAGGTATACCGAGAGGATTGTGCACTGTCAATCTGGATGATGCATGCTCGTCTCCTCAACCCCGCACAGGTTTATCTGTAGTAGCAGTTGTTTCCATTTATGGACCGCACTCTAGCTTTACATCAGGCGGAGTGCTGTCACATGCCGAGCTACAAGAAGAAGAAAAAACCAATGATTATGTGTTTTACCTTCTCCATACTATTGGAGTATTTCCTATAAGCATAAAAGTGTATATTACTTAACAAATATATATTATTGTTGCTCGGTATGTGACAAAACCTGTGTGGGCAGCAGTCGCCTCCACTATGCCGGCTTGAGGAGACGAGCATGTACCATCTAGATTGTCAGTGCACACTCCTTTCGTTATACGTATTTGTATTTGTTGTAGTATTTGTATTTGAAATTATATAACATTTTCATATCGTGTTCGTTATATCGTGCGTGTGAAAATAATTTAACTCTTTTTGAGTAATTATTTATAATAAATGGTTAAGTACGTTCACTGTTGAATATTAACTATTATTAATAATTGTATTAAGTAATGAAGCCGTTGATATAGTGGGAGGTAAGAAAATATATTAATTGCTTCCTGCCTTTAAAGACGCGAGGCATATTGGTTAAGATATTAAAAGTTATATTTTAACCACTAATTAACTATTAGATGTAAGTATTGTATCCTTACTTCTTAAGAGGCGTACATCTCCCAAAGCCCTTGACCATGAGATTGCTTCGACCTTGACAATGCGTAAAGACGCAAATAAAAACCTATTACTTTCATATTACGCCTTATATTAATATACAGGATGTTCCGTAAGTAGTGATACAACGCTATTCTACAGATAGAGGAGTTCCATATCTTCAATATAATTTAGTGTTATTTTTTTATAGCCACTAGTTTAAAAGTTAAGACATTTAAAAAAAAAAAATCATATTTTTCCCGTTTTTACACGAAAATAATTTTGTATTTACAATTATTTTCACTGGTGTTTTTATTTAAGTGGGTTGAGAAAACACAGGGCTTTCTAAATAATATGTTATTTGCAACCTAATTTAGTTAACTAAAATAAAAAATTACGCTAAATTATATTTATATGGAAGAAATGTAATACTCGTATTACAAATAAATATTAGAATGGCTGGAATAAAACTTAGGCGCACTAACACATAGAGCTTTCGTGGGTAAAGTTCGTTAATAAAAATTATTTAAATCCTATATATCATGAATGGATATGAATTTGAAGTCGGTTATACCAATAATAGAATTAAAATGGTCTCTTGCTTTTTTTTCTTTTGTTTATTGTACTCGTAGCTTAGCATATGACAACACTCCGCCTGATGTAGAGTGCAGTCTATGAACAGAAACAATTGCTACTACAAAGGCTTGAGGTGACAAGTATCCACCATCTAAATTGACAATGCACACTCCCCTCGCTATACCTGGCTACTTCCAAACTTGTTATATTTGAAAGTGGCGGTCTGCCTACCTACCACACGTAACAGTAATAATCGATATTAATATAATTAAATAACGTATAGTATGTTAAATACATATTACTCAGCTTATTGGCATTTGGACATGCAAAATCTGTCATCCCCTATTCGTGTTAAGTACTCGTATTAACAATGTGAGAATGTTATATTAGGAAGTGACTATGATCAATATTTTAGATTTTTTACGCATATACGTGTACATTAACATTTACGAGTGTTAAGTATTTGCTAGACCAGATTAGGTGCCTTGACACCTTCACACATGATTAAGTTTGCAATCAGGTATCATGTAAAGTATCTACTAAAGGCGAAGCTAGCGCTGCAACGCTTTAGAAAATAATAGTCTCAGCTTAAACGATCTCGATTCAGCCCTCCTTTATTTATACCCTGGGTAAGAATTTGATTTTGAACCGATTTCTATTGGTCGATCTCCATGCAGCCGAAGATGACCATGTTGACAGCATAAGCACAAAAATTAAGACTAATTTTTTAAAATACTTTATAGTAAGTACTCTAGATTTAGGATCATTATAGTAAAGTCCTTAAAAAACATGGTTGAGTAACATCATTTTTTCCTCCTTTTTACTGTTTTTTTATTGTAGCTCGGCATATGACAACACTTCGTTGATGTAAAGCTAAAGTGCGGTCCATGACAACACCGATACGTCCAATCAACTGCTAATACAGAGAAATCTCTACAGACATCAGTCGCCTCCGTTTTGCCGGGATGAGGAGACGAGTATGCACCACCTAGATTGACAGTGCACTCTCCTCTCGCTATACCTGGCTACTTTCAGACTGCTCCCGAAACGCGACGAGGTCACTTCACGGGAGTGACATTCGAAAGTACCGGCCCAGGACGGCAGAGTGGGTAAATAACCATCATCAGCCTGCCTGCGACCAAAGTACATATAATATAGTTACATTGGTACCGGTACCAAATAATAAAGCATTTATAAACATAACACTTAGAAAAACACAATAAATGTCTAACTAAAAAATACTAAATAACTAAATTAAAAAGGCAACGGATTTAACAAATTCAGAGTTATTTGACATCAGGTTGTTTTTGGCTAAAAGTTTAATCCTATTAATTGCTTCGCATAGTATTACAAAACGGAAGCTTGCATTTTAACGCTCATTACAGTCATATCACCTTACATTATATTGATGCCCATATGTTTTAATAATAAGCATTGTAAACGGTATGTTATAGTCCTGTCTTTATTTCGCATGAAGGAACTGATAGAGAGAGAATATTCCTTATACAGTTATACTAATACTTTGTATTAATGAGCGAAGGTAATTAGACTAGGCACGCAATTTCAACTGTTCTATATTCTAGCTTCAATATCAGTATTATTGGCAGGGATATTGACATTGTATGATATACAAGAATATCGTATTTAAATAGTTTCTTTTCATATTACATTATTTATTTATAATAATAGATTAGTTTTATTTAATAACAGTTTCGTTTTTTATATTGTATAATATTACAAAATGATTAATTTATATATTACCTATGTATAATTATATTTATTTATTCATTAAGTATACTCGTAGTTTTAACTTGTAACGTTGTTGAATATTTTTATTTGATTTCATAGTTAATATAAAGGGTTCAAGTATGATGCATTTAAGAAATTATTCTGTTAAACCACCTATGACGAAATGAAATGCACGAGGAAGACGTTTCAAGTCCTGCTTGATCTCTGACACTTTTAAATGGAATGTTTAACTGAGTGAAGTGGGTACTTAAAGCTATTATATCCAAGGATTTATATTTTTATGGGACATTAATTATTATTAATTTATTTTTTATCAAGTCCTACATATGTACTAAGATGATCATTGATTTCATTAACCGCACATTTCTTTTAAATATTTGTGTACACAAATCTTTTTGTTTCATACTTATTTTACGCTTACAACTGTTAAATTTAAGAAAATTGGAGATGTGTTTATGACAATAAACACATCTTAAAATTGTCTGGAAAAAAAGGCGGTTTATTTTTATTGAATTTTTTGTTTAATATTTTTTATGAATAAAAAAATTATTTATGAATAAATAATTATACAATTAATGGCACAATTTTACTTCGGATTACACATCGAGACGCAAAATCCGATTCACTTAGGAGAAACCACCAGAGAAAGAGAGAGAAGAGAGAAGATCTCCCGAAATTATAGAGAAAGATTGCTTATTTAAGAAATATATGACGGATAAATTAGTATTGAGTATAATTAACCTGTATGCATTAATAATTCATTTACATCATACTAGTACTTCATAGATCAATTTCAGGTATTTATAAAACTTTCATACATCAAATATATCGTTTACTAAGTGACTAATTATTGCGTCTCACAATATTCACAGAAATTTAAAAGAAAATCTTGTGTAATTTTAATAACTAGGTACCTAATAATATGAATAAAAAAATTGTTTATTGCGCGAATGATTTAATCCATACAATTATTATATAAAATAATAATTAATTGATGTATTACCTAATAAATGCCTAACCATATTATATCCGGTGCTGTTTAAGTACTGCAAAAACTACTTCCCGCTTTCTATGGATCGACGCATCACCCATCATTTATACAGCTTACTTTTATTGCAACGATGATAATTTATTAAAACTTTAATCTTTATGTTTCGTAATTTTAATTTATTATGCAAAATTGCAGACTCTTTATAGTCTATCTATTTATATAGATTTTTTATTGTAACTCAGCATGTGACAACACTCCGCTGCACAACAATTGCTACTGCAGAGAAATCTCTACGGCCAGCAGTCGCCTCCACTATGCCGGCCTGAGGAGACGAGTATGCACCATCTAGATTGACAGTGCACACTCCATTCGCTAAACCTTTCGCTACTTTCAAACTGCTCCCGAAACGCGACAAGGTCACTTCGCGGGTGTTCCATTCGAAAGTGGTGTGGCACCCCAGGACGTCAGACCGTCAGGGCTAATAACCGAGCGACATTGGTACCGGTCAGATTTGGCGAGATTCGAACACGCGTTTCATCGATCGTGAGTTCACGCGTCTTACCGCTAGACCACGACCGCTCTAAAATATAATATTTTACACTAGATCGCCACTTTACATACCTCTTTCAAGTTCACGAGACTTGCCAAATGGAATCGAATTGAATCGCAAAAATTCGCTTACTTATATTTACATAACTAGTTTTCTGGGCGCGCTTCGCGGCGCGGAAAAAGTTTTTTTTCGGGTAGTTTTGAAAAAAAATTTTTTTTTAAAAAACAAATTATGGATTTCGATATTAGAGGGCATTCCCTACGACTTTTGTTCCGGCACATGTGCCCTATCTCGTTCCGTTTCCGAGATATCGGCATCGCTTCCGGTCCAAAGTCCATTTCCGGTCAAAGTCGAAGTTTTCCTGGGGTCGCGGGAACTACACGCCCCAAAAAGAATCACCCCTCTGACCCACCGGCAAGTGCTTCATAATATATGTCAGTCAGTCAGTCAGTGAGTCAGTGGTAATCGAGCTGTATATAATATAACTAGCTGTTGGGTAAAAGCCGCGGGCGCAAGCGGCCCGCGGAGGCCCTTTTTGTCGTAAAACGTATTAGATCGAATAGATTTTAGGCAGTTTTGAAAATATTTAGCTCGCCATCTAAAAGCGTTTACGTTTCTGAACAAAATTGGTCTTTACACGGTGACGCTAACGTATCTACTTTTCGAGATATGGCGATTTTAAAATATTTAAAAAAAAACAAAATTTAAAAAAAAATTAGTGCTGGTCATACTGAACAAAATTGGTCTTTACACGGTGACGCTAACGTATCTACTTTTCGAGATATGGCGATTTTAAAAAATTTAAAAAAAGTAGTGCTGGTCATACTGAACAATATTGGTCTTTACACGGTGACGCTAACGTATGTACTTTTTGAGTAATAGCTATTTTAGAAAATTAAAAAAAAAAAGCAAATAGTGCTGGTCATACTGAACAATATTGATCTTTACACGGTGACGCTAACGTATCTACTTTTCGAGATATGAAGATTTTAAAAAATAAAAAAAAAACAAAAATTAAAAAAAAAAGTGCTGGTCATACTGAACAAAATTGGTCTTTACACGGTGACGCTAACGTATCAACTTTTCGAGATATGGCGATTTTAAAAAATTAAAAAAAAAAACAAAAGTTTAAAAAAAAATTAGTGCTGGTCATACTGAACAAAATTGGTCTTTACACGGTGACGCTAACGTATCTACTTTTCGAGATATGAAGATTTTAAAAAATTAAAAAAAAAAACTAAAACAAAAATTTAAAAAAATAGTGCTGGTCACACTGAACAAAATTGTTCTTTACATGGTTACTCTGACGTATCTACTTCTTGAGATATTTAAAAGAAAGCCCGCCGCGCGGAGCAAATTCGATGTTCACGCGGCCGCGCTCACCGTCCGACTGACCGAGGTAAAGCCGTTTCGATCGTTCGTCCCGAAAATGCCTCGTCGCGGATGCTGTTAGGCCACGCCCAAGCGCCATGCTCCGTTTCATATTGGCGTACCGGCGGGAAAAGGATAAAAATACGATCGAGGAAAAATTTTTTTCGAGCAATTTTGAAAAAAAAAGTATCGTTTTCGAAATTATAGGGCATTCCCTACAACTTTCTCTACGGGGTGATTGCCCCGAGTCGCCCCGTTTCCGAGATATCGCTACCACTTCCGGTCCAGAATCGACTTCCGGTCAAAGTCGTATTTTTCTCGACGGTTTTGGAACGCCCTCTATACGACTCAAAAAACCGCTACCCTCCACCATACCGGCAAGTACGAAATAATTGATGTCAGTGAGTGAGTGAGTCAGTGGTATTGCAGCTATATATTAGTACTAGCTGTTGGGTAAAGGCCGCGGGCGCAAGCGGCCCGCGGAAGCCCTTTTTGTCGTAAAACGTATTAGATCGAATAGATTTTAGGCAGTTTTGAAAATATTTAGCTCGCCATCTAAAAGCGTTTACGTTTCTGAACAAAATTGGTCTTTACACGGTGACGCTAACGTATCTACTTTTCGAGATATGGCGATTTTAAAAAATTTAAAAAAAAACAAAATTTAAAAAAAAGTTAGTGCTGGTCATACTGAACAAAATTGGTCTTTACACGGTGACGCTAACGTATCTACTTTTCGAGATATGGCGATTTTAAAAAATTAAAAAAAAAAATTAAAAAAAGTAGTGCTGGTCATACTGAACAATATTGGTCTTTACACGGTGACGCTAACGTATGTACTTTTTGAGTAATAGCTATTTTAGAAAATTAAAAAAAAAAAAGCAAATAGTGCTGGTCATACTGAACAATATTGATCTTTACACGGTGACGCTAACGTATCTACTTTTCGAGATATGAAGATTTTAAAAAATTAAAAAAAAAAACAAAAATTTAAAAAAAAAGGTGCTGGTCACACTGAACAAAATTGGTCTTTACACGGTGACGCTAACGTATCAACTTTTCGAGATATGGCGATTTTAAAAAATTAAAAAAAAAACAAAAGTTTAAAAAAAAATTAGTGCTGGTCATACTGAACAATATTGGTCTTTACACGGTGACGCTAACGTATCTACTTTTCGAGATATGGCGATTTTAAAAAATTAAAAAAAAAAACAAAAGTTTAAAAAAAAATTAGTGCTGGTCATACTGAACAATATTGGTCTTTACACGGTGACGCTAACGTATCTACTTTTCGAGATATGGCGATTTTAAAAAATTAAAAAAAAAACAAAAATTTAAAAAAAAAATAGTGCTGGTCATACTGAACAATATTGTTCTTTACATGGTTACTCTGACGTATCTACTTCTTGAGATATTTTAAAAAAGCCCGCCGCGCGGAGCAAATTCGATGTTCACGCGGCCGCGCTCACCGTCCGACTGACCGAGGTAAAGCCGTTTCGATCGTTCGTCCCGAAAATGCCTCGTCGCGGATGCTGTTAGGCCACGCCCAAGCGCCATGCTCCGTTTCATATTGGCGTACCGGCGGGAAAAGGATAAAAATACGATCGAGGAAAAATTTTTTTCGAGCAATTTTGAAAAAAAAAGTATCGTTTTCGAAATTATAGGGCATTCCCTACAACTTTCTCTTCGGGGTGACTGCCCCGACTCGCCCCGTTTCCGAGATATCGCTACCACTTCCGGTCCAGAATCGACTTCCGGTCAAAGTCGTATTTTTCTCGACGGTTTTGGGGCACCCTCTATACGACCCAAAAAACCGCTACCCTCTACTATACCGGCAAGTACTAAATAATTGATGTCAATGAGTGAGTCAGTGAGTGGTATTGCAGCTATATATTAGTATAACTAGCTGTTGGGTAAAGGCCGCGGGCGCAAGCGGCCCGCGGAGGCCCTTTTTGTCGTAAAACGTATTAGATCGAATAGATTTTAGGCAGTTTTGAAAATATTTAGCTCGCCATCTAAAAGCGTTTACGTTTCTGAACAAAATTGGTCTTTACACGGTGACGCTAACGTATCTACTTTTCGAGATATGGCGATTTTAAAAAATTTAAAAAAAAAAATTAAAAAAAAGTAGTGCTGGTCATACTGAACAATATTGGTCTTTACACGGTGACGCTAACGTATGTACTTTTTGAGTAATAGCTATTTTAGAAAATTAAAAAAAAAAAAGCAAATTGTGCTGGTCATACTGAACAATATTGATCTTTACACGGTGACGCTAACGTATCTACTTTTCGAGATATGAAGATTTTAAAAAATTAAAAAAAAAACAAAAATTTAAAAAAAAAAGTGCTGGTCACACTGAACAAAATTGGTCTTTACACGGTGACGCTAACGTATCAACTTTTCGAGATATGGCGATTTTAAAAAATTAAAAAAAAAAACAAAAGTTTAAAAAAAAATTAGTGCTGGTCATACTGAATAATATTGGTCTTTACACGGTGACGCTAACGTATCTACTTTTCGAGATATGGCGATTTTAAAAAATTAAAAAAAAAACAAAAATTTAAAAAAAAAATAGTGCTGGTCATACTGAACAATATTGGTCTTTACACGGTGACGCTAACGTATCTACTTTTCGAGATATGAAGATTTTAAAAAATTAAAAAAAAAAACTAAAACAAAAATTTAAAAAAATAGTGCTGGTCACACTGAACAAAATTGTTCTTTACATGGTTACTCTGACGTATCTATTTCTTGAGATATTTAAAAGAAAGCCCGCCGCGCGGAGCAAATTCGATGTTCACGCGGCCGCGCTCACCGTCCGACTGACCGAGGTAAAGCCGTTTCGATCGTTCGTCCCGAAAATGCCTCGTCGCGGATGCTGTTAGGCCACGCCCACCGCCATGCTCCGTTTCATATTGGCGTACCGGCGGGAAAAGGATATAAATACGATCGAGGAAAATTTTTTTTTGCCCGATTTTGAAATTTTTTTTTTGATTTCGGCATAAGACGACATTCTCTACAACTTTCTCTACGGGGTGACTGCCCCGACTCGCCCCGTTTCCGAGATATCGCTACCACTTCCGGTCCAGAATCGACTTCCGGTCAAAGTCGTATTTTTCTCGACGGTTTTGGGACGTCCTCTATACGACTCAAAAACCGCTACCCTCCACTATACCGGCAAGTACGAAATAATTGATGTCAGTCAGTGAGTGAGTGAGTGAGTGAGTGAGTGAGTGGTATTGCAGCTATATATTAGTATAATAATGAAAAAACAAATTATGGATTTCTATATTAGATGGCATTCCCTACGACTTTTGTTTCGGCACTTGTGCCCTATCTCGTTCCGTTTCCGAGATATCGGCGTCGCTTCCGGTCCAGAGTCCACTTCCGGTCAAAGTCGAGGTTTTCCTGGGGTCGCGGGAACGCCCTCTACACGTCCCAAAAAGAATCATCTCTCTAACCCCCCGGCAAGTGCTTCATTATATATGTCAGTCAGTCAGTGAGTCAGTGGTAATCGAGCTGTATATAATATAAAACTGCGTATTTCAAGCTAAATTCAAACTTACTACATGGCAATAAGGTGCGATTTGTCTCTGATAGACGCACGCCCACGGAATTAGATTTCAAATCTCGAATAGATTCGATGTCAAAGTTTACCTTAGTTTTTATATACCCTATTTATTTCTTATTTGTGGCACAAAATAAATTTTTAATTTATTGAGATCTGTACTAAATCCATATTATTCCTTCAAAAGCATGGTCTATTTTAAAGTGAGACGCATAATACATATTTCACATACGGTCATTGACTGATAGACGTCGACGCATGAAGGCGTCACGAAAACAAGAAGTTAACAACTCTCCCACAGAAAAAAGGTTAGCATTAAAATGTTACGATACCATAAGCAGGGTAATTGTAACCAATTTTTGAACCATTTTATTACCTCGCAGCTATCGGGTTGTTTTTTCTTACAGTGACCACTAAATTGGGTGAAATAAATACCTTCGTGATTTAAGTAATTTTTTGATTTTTTTATAAATACAAGCTCGACAGTTAACATTTCAATTATTTATAATAATTCAATGATTACATAAAATATTTTCACTTGTTTTTAACTTATTGCCGAGCGGTTGAAGGTGTGGACTCCCAATAGAAAGGCAAGCGTACAAATCTCTCAAAATTTCAGCCTGTACCAATGTAACTTTATTATACGTATTATTCGTACTTCGCCCAATTCTCATTTAAAAGTATGGTTAGATAGTACTACTTTTCAATTAAATACGGGAGAAGAGGAGTGTACTTTGTCAACCTGCACTGCGAACATTCATATCTTAGCCTACAGACTTGTATCTCATCTTCTGCGCTTATGGACCGCATTTTAACATCGAGTGTGCATAAGGTGAACTATAAAAATGTAGATAACAAACAGACGCACTTCACCATCCGACCAATACTGTTCCCTTGGCCTAGGTCCGCGAACATGTTAGTAACCGGCTCCAGCCGAGAATATGTATAAAAAAAAACAATAATAATAATAATAACTTTATTTGCAAAAAATTTTTTACCTATGTACAATACTGCTCTGCCGATGGCAGATGGCAGAGGATAATAACACCACCCTATAAGGAGAAGAACTAATCATTTACTAAAATTTTATTTTAAACAATCTAATATTAGTATTTGTAGTAAACATTGTATTTATAATTATATTATAGTTGTATGTTCTATAACGAAAGAATGAATGCAATCTCATTGATTCGTCTTTATAAATCACTTTCATTTCCCCAACGCGCATTTTCATGAGTTTCACCCGCACAGCTGTGCAGTATGGACTCAGGAAGCGATACCCACACGCAAACCGCGTAATGTTATGCCAACTTTAAGTATCAACATTTTACTTTTTTCATATAAAAACGGAACGAATACGTGGTTAATTATTTATGACGCGCCATTACCACTAATTTGTTATCGTTAAATATATAACGAAAGAAAAAATAAATTATGTCGATTTTCTCTAGTCATTGGTGTTAAATTATTAGGTACCAATACTGAATTAGTTCGTTGATTTTTTTTAGAAAACATAGTAAATATGTATACCATCAAAGTACCTAATAAAAGTATGTCACATATTTGAATGAAATTGGGGAAAGTAGTCAATGATGCATTCCTATACATTTAACGGTCCGATACTCTTATTACGAAAGGCAATATTCAAAGTAAAGATAAAAGAACGTCGGAAATAAAAAAAAACACAAGCATCTCTAAGAGGGTGCATCAATCTGGCGTTAACATACGGAGCCATGCTAAAGCCCACCGGTCCCTCTCGATGTCTTTTTACTCGTTTTTTCGATTATTAGACCACATTAAAATGTCAACCAACGGTTCTCAAACTTATATTAATGGAGTGATTGGTTTACAAATTATTAATTATTTTTAGTAAACTTTTGTTTTCTATTTACACTAAACTAGACTAAAACATCTAAAAAAATTGCTGATGTTTAAAATACTTTAAAACACAATATTAGTAAAATTAATTATTTTATTAATGTTATAATATTATGCATAATATTAGTAAACAGTTGATATGTATATGAGTTTAATATATCAATAAAGTTTGGGAACGTGTGTGTACTAAGGAGATGAGTACTAAGATTTATTATGAACAAGGAAGAGGCTCGGACGTGTACAGGGTTTATTAGAGGGTCGGCTTATCTCGACTTTTTTTTTGTTACGGTAAAATCGGCCTATAACGCATTTGCCTCAGGCGAATCGAACTAAGTTCCCGCGCTCTTTGGTTTAGAGAGTGTGACCATAAATTTTAGTTACAGTTTTACTTGATTATTACTTATTAATAATAATATGTTTGAAGTCCTACTGCTGGTCAAACGCCTCCTTCACCTTATCTACGGTTCCTTGGAAGCTCTCTCCACTTACGAGTGCCGAGCACTTCTTCCGCCATCTCCATCTGGGTCTGCTACGATGCCTTTTGCAGTCTGGATTGTACTCTGTGGTGGACTTTGGACCAGCTCAGTCCCTCGTCTAAATAGTGTCTTTTTTCGCTACATCAGTAATTACTTAATTATTTATTATTTACTTGATTAAAATATTAATATGTTTTTTTTTATGAAATGGAATCGATTATTCATCCAGAAACTTTACGTAATTATTTATAAATTCACTCTACAGTTGACTGATGGGTAAAACCGCGTGACAAATCTTTCCGGTTCCTGTATAATATAAAACAATCTGTTCTCTGTGAAGTCACATAGCCTCATGGTTACCATCAATATACTACCAGCTATCCATATCAATTGAATAATTATTTATAAGGTTTACTTTTATCATAGCTTCTCATGCGTTCTAGAGATAATATAATATAATTTGTCATAGGATCCTACTGGCAACAAAAAATAATAGAGATAGCTTTGACATTAGTGTTGGTCAATGACCCACGTGACTTTATAACATTCAGTTTTAGTTGGAAAAATGTTATATCGACCCGTCTTATTATTCACGTTTATTTTTATTTACAAAACAATTGCAATTTTATTCATTTGATATAAAAATCTATAGTTGTTAAGACATAAGATAACGCAATACTGACTCAAGTCAATTTGCAAGGTCGTTTTATTCTTGGCACACCATAGTATTGGTGCTGTATATTATATTAGATGCCCGAGAAAGCTCACGTCCCTTAAAAAGTTCTTAGAAAATGACATTGTTGTGACAATTTTGCACACTATAACGTCGTCGCCTTATAATTTTGGAAGGATTCGATTACCGGCCCCTTATGCCTTAATGCTTCAGTAAGTTTACTAAAAACCCTTTCTCAAATAAATAAATAAATAAAAGAAGATAAAATAGATCACTACAGATGTAAAACTAAAGCTAGTTGTAAACCCGTGTTTTTAAACTATTTAAAAGTATGAAAGTTTTGCCATTAGCGCCATCTGTACAAATATTGTGAAAGCAAATCATCGCGGTGAAATGCAAGTGCTTGCAAATATTTCACCACAGTATTTGCCATATACTGCAAAAATATAAATAGAGGGCGCCACTTATAAAGAGTGGTAGGCAGACTGATGATGGTTATTAGCCCAGTCTGCCGTCCTGGGGAAGTACCACCACTTTCGAATGTAACACCCGTGAAGTGACTTTGTCGCGTTTCGGGAATAGTTTGAAAGTAGCCAGGTATAGCGAGAGGAGTGTGCACTGTCAATAGATGGTACATGCTCGTCTCCTCAAGCCGGCATAGTGGAGGCGACTGCTGCCCGCACAGGTTTCTCTGTAGTAGCAGTTGTTTCCATTCATGGATCGCACTCTAGCTTTACATCAGGCGGAGTGTTGTCATATGCCGAGCTACAATGAAAAAATAAAAAAAAAATCTGTCAATATCTTTAATAACATAGTGATAGGCAGGGTCAAATGGATTTCTAATTCCCACCTATTACACGATACTCTCGGATTTACAACTAATTTTAGGGTGACTATAACAGGTGTACGGATGCGTCAAGGACGCACTGGGCTGTAATTTCTGTTCGTCTTCGCTTCTTCCTTGGGCTACGGCGATATCCACCCCCTTCCCCGCTGTTTTCGCCTTATCACCTGTCCAAACCGATGCGTCAGACGTGTGCGTGCGACTTGTCATATGCGCAGCAAACTGATGTTGGTTACTACTATAAAAGGCTGTAATCCAACATACGGGACTCTATTTGCCTTGCTTTTTGTCGGAAAAGCTTTTTTTAAAGCCTTATGTTTGTTCCACGGAACAACAATAAAAATTTTGTGTTTATCTGCATACATTAATTTTAAAATATACGGATCTTGACAAATACAAAAATCAAAATGAGATTACACTATACAGCCTGCCACTTCTTCTAAGTTTTAGGTAATGCACACACTATATAACATTTAGTGTACCTATTTAGTTTTGTTTGAAATAAATATTGTGGTTAGAATACAAATCGCAATGTTTGGAAATACACAATATGCCTATTCGAAAACGCGTTCTGTGTCTAGTTTTTTGTATGTTTTTTTTATTGGATCACGGCATATAACGTGTAAAGATACAGTGCAGTCCATAAACGAAAACAACTGTTACAGAGAAATCTCTACAGGCAGCATTCGCCTCCGCTTGAGGTGACGAATGTACATAATCCAAATTGACAGCACACACTCCTCTCGTTATACCCCGTTACTACTACAACAACTACCCCAGGACGGCAGACTGGACTAATAACCATAATCAGTCTGGCTACCTCTTTTTCTCTCTCGAGAGAAAAAACTTATAAGAAAGTCACTCGAGTGTTTAATTTAGTATGTAACTAACGCAGACCGATAAGTGCAGTATATAATATCTACTCTTTAACCAGGCTGTAGAACGCACAACGCATACAGTGTGAAAAATTCATAAAATTTGCATTACAATTTCTTCGTTATCTGTTACCAAGTACGCCTGTACATAACCCATTTAAAAAATATTACAATACATAGTGAACCCAGTTCAAAAGGCAAAGGCATTTTTCAACTATATAACTTTTTATAGTCAGAGGATTTTTGCATCTATGTATGACACAAATAAAATCCACATATCAATAAGTAAAAGGGTTGAAATTAATCGATATCGATACAAGTGAACCGTTAATAAAACTAAATAAAAAAAAACAATTTGTAAGCAAACGGCGGCTTACCTGCTTAGATGTATTTAATTAATTGAAATAGTTGTATAGAGATAGAATGTCATAATTCTAAACAAACTACCGCTGTAAAGAGTCGCCGTGGGGGCTTTTGAGTGGACCTAATGGTCAATCATGCCACCCACAGAGAATCAAAATGCTTGGGAAAAAAGGAAGTTGTCTAAATACTGATTTTACATTTTCAAATTATTAAATACGCTTGTCTCTTGTATCTAGTATTAACTTAATTATATACATATGGCAATCAATTAAAAGCTTTTTGGATTAAAGTCAAGTCATATATCCATTAATTAAGATTATTGTACATATTAAGACAAAGGATCGAATGGGAGCAAACAAGAGATTAATTTGCCAATTAGACGATAGACTTGATTTTAGTATTGCTTCTTTATATTTCTTTTATTTTCTCGTAAATAACTAAGTAAACTTTTTTTATTTTATTTTCATAAGAGTAATCAAACACTTGATCAAATCTGATGTTAAGCTAGAATGCGCGTACCCATTAAATTTGTTGTAATAATATGAGCAGTTGCCTCGAATAGCCACGCAATTGCTTCCCGTTCTGGCAAGTTCTTTATTTTCTTTATATGTCATCATATTAATTATCTGTCTAGATGGGTTTCACTTAATCAAATATAAAGATTAAGCTACTATCTGTAATAATAATTATAGGGTTACATACTTTCTATATTAACTATGAAAACAATTATATTTATATGGGTTTCCGTAGTCATATATCATAATGGTCAATGCACTTGTAAGAAAGTGACGCGCTCGGTTAGTGATGTACTTGTATTGTATTTAATGTTTTTTTTTTTCGTTTGCATCGCGTACTCCGATTTTTAATTAATGCAAACTAAGGTTTTCTCTATGTTATCAAAAATAAATAATATTGTTCTAGAATTATTTTCGACGGAATAATAACTTGTTAATAAACATTTATTAATTCAGCGAATACCTATTTTTCCTGAAATAATACGAACTCACGATGTTAGCCTTTCTTTTCTTTTATTTACTCATATACGCATCGTGTTCTGGTACGAAAATTATTACATTTTCCAATTAGAATGAACTGAATGTATTCGTAAAAATAAATAGTAAAACAGTGTTATGCCGTCCCGTCCATGTTCAGGGAATAAAAAAATACAAAATACTTTTTATTCAACGAAGCTTTATGACAATGAACTAAGTATTTATCTAAGACGTAACTATAGTAAGTGAAGCATGCGAATAGGGTATACGCTCTAGTTATCGGTATAAGAATTATATTTTATGACTTTAAAAGTCTAAAATAACAAAAAATAATAATTTCACCTCGTCAACGGGATATAACGGATACACAAAGTTAAAGCACCGCATCATAAGTTCACTTTCCACCTAAAAATGTATTTTCTTTTCAACATAACGTCTATAATTTAAGTTAAAGTCTTCATTAGTCACCCATCATTACGTATAACCCTCACAACGGGTTATTTCTATATAGGTGGTCGTACACTACATTATTGTAACAAATATTCTTAAATCTGGTATTTGAGTCAATGCACGCCGTATTTTAAAATCGAATAAAACATCGACGCAATGTGTGGCTCTATTTTAAATCATCATTACCTCTAATGATAACATTTGACTAATAAATCTTTTGGGGGATGTCACTAGATTCATTTGATATTTTTTAATGCCGAGAAACTTTTATTTATGGTTTAACACTACATCATACTTATATTCTATTCTTTGGGATTTAAACGTACCTAACTAAATAAATAAATATTCATTATAAACACATATTGTTCATTGATTAAAACGATACTAGCAAAATTCGCAAAACCACTAAAAGTTTAAACATGAATGTTACTATTTTTTATAAATCTGTTCCCATTTCACCTTGTTATACGATCACAAAGCTACAACAACATTTCAAATTCAACAGATAATCAAATGACCTGTCCATTGAAACTTATTCCTCTACTATTCCAATTAGATACTAGTGGCAAAAGTAGCGCTGCAGCACTTTTATTGGTTTCTATTATGGTTTCTATTGGTTGATATTAGGCGACCAAGGATCATCTTGTCGAACAGCACAAGCTCTAATAGTTCTTAATTTGATGAAGTTAATATGTTATTGATTGTACATATTTCTAATACAAATGGTAGGTAACAAGTAATCCGTTACCTCACTTAAAACTGTCACTACCGTACATCAGATTATAACATAAGTAATATTGCGTGCATTACATTCAATTGTGCATCTATAATAATGGCTGGACGTTATTACACGTCGCCTGCAGTTGTGTAATAGTATCAGAAGTAACACCTCAACTTACTAACGTCTTATTAAGTGATTTAATTATACATAGAAACTAATAAGACATGAATTTTATACGTTCTCTCATTACTTATTTCGTAATTCAGGTAAATATTTTAATTTTTCTTATTTTTTTATAAGTATTTTAAAAGAAAATATAAAACGATGTTTTTTTATTTATCGTGTTTATTTTTCTAAATGAATCTTTTGGTTATAAAAAATTACCATAATTTGTTTTAATCTATTACATTAAAGAATTAATATATTATAAATAAAATATCGTAATCAAAAATTAATCCTGTGACGAAGTGTTTCCCGGTTGATTTATTTGTTATAAAATATAAGTGTATAATTAATTATATATGAATTATTCATTTGTTTATTTTCTTATAAATTAAATGTTTTATTTTTGCTTATATAGTAATTAGAATAACAGCTTTATATTGACTAGTGTACTATGTATGTGAAAGTATTTTTAGTTATATAAGTACGTTCTAGATCTTATTCAAAGACCTTTTTTTTATTCTTATGATCTACCAAAAATGCCGGAACCGCAGAATGTTATTGTATAGATGATAAATAGTTTCACATTTTTCCAATTTTACAATTTGAATGCATTTTTTTTTAATTTCTAACGTACAGTAAGTTCATGGGAAAGACGACTACATGGTCAAATAATGTAAAGAATGGGGAAAGGATTGAAGATGAAGGCAGCGCTTGCTGTATATTGCTGTACTGTCGCCATAGAAAATTAGATTTTTTAATACATTTTCTTTCAAAATATTTAGTGTTAGATTATTGCTTTTTTTCATACGTTGCTTCAAAGTGGGTAGAGACATCATATGATAGGTAATGAAAACATGATGATTTTATTTTTGCTATCCATACGGGACTGTGCGAATACACACAATAATATAACTTTTTTTATTTGACCAAGTAATATAACGCGCTCAATGCATCGTGCGTGCGCTTGTGAAGTTTGATAAATGCACGCGTACGCCACGCAGCTTAAGCATATGTATGTCTTTAAATAAAACTTGACGGTTCTTTAAACCATTATCCATTGAGGTCTCATCATTATTATTATGAATAAATATACCATATCCAAGCTCGGACATATTTATGGAGGCGTACGAAATAATTAGTAAGGGGTGGTTTGCTTTACAGGCTGCCCGCAGTGATGGCTAAATTAAATTGATTAAAATCGATAATCCTCTATAATATAATTTCTTGGAAAATTTATTATTTATTATTATTTCATTAATTAATTATAGAGAAATCATTATTTTCAAGAGTTTTTTAGTTATTTTATTCAGAATTACATTATATTTTATTCCCGTCATGTTGAATGAATTAACAACAAAGGTTTTCATCAAAAATAAAATTCTATATATTTTGTTGGAATTTGTGTTTCGCCTTAATAAATATTTCAGAAATTTAATATAATGCTATTAATATATTAATCCAAGAAATCTATACAAACTTAATGTTAAATTGCAAATATTTAATTTGTGCAAAAATTGTTAACCGATTAAAAAATATAGACCAAACTGTAGATAATAAATAAACTTAATGCTTTAAATTAAAAAATAATTGTTTTATGACTTGATTGTGATCTGAGAGATAAAGTGTGTGCTAAAAGTATGACCTAAATTGTATTTTATTTCAATGCTTTGATATAGGTAAAGGTACCACAAAGCATCGAGATTACGTGTATTCTACATCGTGTGATGAAAATGTGAACTAAAATACGATAGATTTAAAGGATATTGTAAACACCAGGTTGAAAGTAGTTTTTAACATACATAGATAATGACATTTTTACAAGCTTAAATGATTCCGAACGCGTGGCTTCAATTTCCGGAGCGCCTAAGCGAGGGGACGTCGCGCGCTTCCCCGCTTCAACTCCACAGACTAACTAGGACGCGCCGCATATGTATTTTGCGCTCATCTTCAAAGCTGTTATTTCACCAATCATATGATTAGTGTCAGATCCAAACATTTTTTAATGTAAACTAAGTATTGAACAACAAAATTAGATTAACTTTTTCTACGTGACTTTTTTTATCTTATTAACAATTTTTGCAAAGGCTTCTGTAGATTGATTAGACTAATATAACTTACATCAGGAAAAAATTAAATTGAACCATTTCCTATACTTGACATCTTATACATCTAGGGTTGCCAGGTCGCCAAACCTAATAGCCGGACAGACCAGCCAGTTTGGCCGGACATTTGGGTTATTTGGGTAGAAAGGCCGGACACCCTACATTATTGAGGATTTTGTCTCAGTATTAATAGGTACCGATAGAGCGCAGGGGGGGCGGGCGACGGGCGACACTTCGGCCTGCGTTAGCGAGCGACAGTCAACTCTCGTCGCCTGCGCTCGGCCACCCAAAATGTAAAAAAGCCTAACAAAAGCCGGACAAGCCGGACACCGTTTATTTTGGCCGGACACGCAGTCAAAAAGCCTACCTATGTCCGGCTTTATCCGGACGCCTGGCAACGCTATATACATCACACGTCGCACCATGACCACTTCTAAATAACTAAAATATCCAATTTTTCTTCGAGATTCATTGGTTGTTAAATTCTAGGAAGAATAGGGTTGACAGCTCGCACCTTCGTATATAATATAATTAGCATTATTTGTTTATATTGGCGTTTACGTTTCAGTATCATCTTTAGGGGAAAAATCCAAAACTTTTAAGTATTAAAAGGGCTATGTAACAATAAACTATTTTTTCAAACGCTTCCTGAACTTATACAGAACAATCAAAATATATTTTGTATGTTAACGATATTTTTTTTCTTTTTTTTTATTGTAGCTCGGCATGTGACAACACTCCGCCTGATGTACAGCTGGGGTAAAGTAGGGTGTGTAGTAAAGTGGGGTCCATGAATGGAAACAACTGCTACTACAGAAAAACCTGTGCGGGTAGCAGTCGCCTCTACTATGCCGGCTTAAGGAGACAAACATGTACCATCTTAGATTGACAGTGCACACTCCTCTCGTTATACCTGACTACTTTCAAACTATTCCCGAAACGCGACAAAGTCACTTCACGGGTGTTACATTCGAAATACATTCATATAGAGTGGTATCAACGTTTCAATACCTTTATTGATATTTCTAATACACCCTGCACAATATATCTAATATCTATCTACCTAACATAAAATGTGATTATCTCAAAATACTGTTATCTTATAATTTAGTTGTTATAATCTCATCAGCCATGTTCCCTTTCGACTGCAATAGTAAAAGTGAATGCGTCTTCCGTAGCGACTGGAATATGGTGCAAAATAAAAAAAAACACGTAATAAGTAACTAACATCAAATGCATTCTTCATGTACTGGAATTGACGGGAGCTTCTTCGATTTATTTATTAAGGTTACTCCTTTTTATTGAAGCTCAGTGCGCAACGCGCGTTATGTGTAAACACACCTTTAAAAAGTATGCCACCCGCTCATGTAATAAAGAAGAAAATTCTTTGAATGTTCTATCGATTGTACTCATGCCTTTATTAATTTATATTGGTAAAAAATAAAAGCATCGTATATCTAACGAAGTCACGCTTTTTATTATAATATAATTATGTACGAACCTCTATTAAATAATTTGTTAAAAAAATGTTGCATAGAAAATGAATATTAAAATATTAAAATTGTGCGCCTTTTAGATATTTGATAGATGGATAATAAAAACGTTAAAATAAAAAGGTTTTTAAAAAATCTTAGCGTAAAATCTTGTAGATTTATAAAAAAAAAATTATTTTATTTATATACTATATTGTAAATTTACAAAAGCGACCTTTGGGTAAGTGGGAAGGTAAGGGGGATAGAGTATATAATTATAGTAAATACATAAATAAAATATACAATATACGAGTATACATACACACAATAAAAGAAATACTACTATAAAATATAATAAATATACTACGCTATATATAATAAATACTGTGACGAGAAGTTTTCTGATAGGCAAGGAGACGACTTGTTGAGCGTCTAGGAGAATAGGGTGTTGCAACTTTATCCAGCAAGATGTTGTTGAAGCATAGCCTTAAAAGAAGCTCGGTTCGGATATAATATAATCACCGATAATTTTTTTTATCTTATTTCAAACAGACCATCCTATGTATTGTGTAGTTACAGAGAAGCCCTCGGATCCTCTTCTTTTACATTTTTCATTTAACTTTTAAAGAGTGGTAGACAGACTGATGATTGTAGATTTTCGAATGTAAAACCCATGAAGTGACCTTGTGGCGTTTCGGGACTAGTTTGAAAATAGCCAGGTATAACGAGAGGAGTGTGCACTGTCAATCTAGATGGTACATGCTCGTCTCCTCAAGTCGGCATAGTGGAGGCGACTGCTGCCAGTCGAGATTTCTCTGTAGTCTGTAGGCTACTACAGCAACTGCTAAGTTGTTTCCATTCATTGACCGCACTCTAGCTTTACATCAGGCGGAGTGTTGTCACACGCCGAGCTACAATAAAAAAAAAACTTACTCATAATTAACCATCCAATCATAGTTACGAGAATATTATAACTGAATTTATGATTTGTTTTTTTTACAAAATTTCCGCATAAAATAAGTCACAAAGGCATATCACAAACAAACAATATCTCTCAATCAATCATATTAGTATATCAGCTTTCGAATAGAATTTAAAAAACTGTACAATGCAAATATTTATTTCCGTTTGTATGCATACCCTGAACCAATTAAATGTGTACCGAAAAATTCCGAAGTTTAAAAAAATATTGTGCACTATTTTATTCCAATTTTTATTACATTAATATAGGCACTATTAAAGAGTGGTAGGCAGACTGATGATGGTTATTTGTCCAGTCTGCCGTCCATGTAACATCTGTGAAGTGACCTTGTCGTGATTCGAGAATAGTTTGAAAGTAGCCAGGTAAAACGAGAGGAGTGTGAACTGTCCATCTAAATGGTACATGCTCGTCTCCTCAAGCCGGCATAGTCGAGGCGACTGCTGCCTGTAGAGATTCATCTGTAGTAGCAGTTGTTTCCATTCATAGACCGCACTCTAGCTTTACATCAGGCGGAGTGTTATCACATACCGAGCAACATTAAAAAAATTATAAACGATTAATAACATGTGAAATATAAAGAGCATACTCACATAATTAAAGCACTTACGGAATTATAATAATAACAGACAGCAGTCGCCACCGCTATGCCGAAATGAGGATACGAATGTGCACCATCCAGATTGGCAGTCGCACACCTCTCGTTATATCTGGAGACTTCCAAAGTGTTCGAGAAACGCGCCAAGGTCACTTCACGGATGTAACATTCAAAAGTTATTATACTACCCCAAGATGGCAGACTAGCTATCTATCATCAGTCTGCCTTCCACTGTTTCATAGTGCCACTGAGCGACCAAAGTACTTATAACAAAGTTACATTGGTACCGGTCAGAATTTAGCGAGGTTTGAACACGGGTCTCATCGATCGTGAGTTCACGCGTCCTACCGCTAGACCACGACTGCTCTAAAAGTATGTAATTAATTTATGTAAATTTAGGCTTCTAGAAATTTTACGGTGTGTTGTTCCTACTATAGATTTTAGATAAAGCTTTTTCCGACAACACTCTATGTCGTAAACAATCCTACATTTTATACGGAAGCAATTCATACACCTAACGCAGTTTTCTAGTTATATTGACAAAAATAAGCGCTGCGTAGGTTAGTGGTTGGCTCATCCATGAAACGGTTAACTTGGGCTTTTAAAGAAAACACAAGCATTTGTTTGAATATTTCAAAAAAATACAATAAAAAAAAATTAGATCATATTTATGTATGAATAAATATTATACGATTAGAGGTCCCGTTCCATCCATAGTAAACCTTTTAAAACGTTAACATAGAGTAACATTTTGACTCACGTTATGTTAATAAAGAGTGTACCTTTCTCAATAAACGGTATATCTAACGCAAAAGAAAAAGTATTATGTTATCTATTTTATTTATTAACCCCTACGCTAAAATATTATCGAAATATGTTCGGCTGTTTGAGCATGATTTTCATATTTACATATATTGATATGTATTAAATAAATATTAAAATCATTTACGTACAGTGTTGTTGACGTGCTGATGCTAATTATACGAGTAGTTTTTGTAATATTTTTTATACTGTTATTTGTATAAACTTTAAACATTAATATGAATTCATCATCCCCAAACTTATTACAACCCCTCACACCCCCACACAAGTAATTCGAGGAAAAGTTATAGTACATTCGGCAACAATTTTTAATCAAATAATTTTCGTGATATTTACAGAACTTTTTAATAATTCTGTTTGATGTTTTTGCTGGTCTACTTATATTCTCTAGTACTTTGTGTTCGGGTCCCTTTCAAGCTTGTTGCCTAATTATTAATGAAAATCGAACGTGTCTACATAAAGGGAATAAGTATATTACTTAATGCTGAGCATTAGTAGCATCAATGTATTTTACAAATATCGATTATTTACGATAGTAGCTGGAAGACTTTTTTTTTTCAATTTTCAAATATTGTACACGTGCAACATTACGTTACGTGCAACTGTCAATTTCATACATTACAAACGTTATCGTGACCTTTATTGTTTCGAATGATGCACGCGAATCGCTTCACTCAACTGTCTGTATTTTTCGTTATTGAAATTATTCCAATTACTACATACACACTAAGCAAAATCGTGAAATATTCATTTTTAGCCTCCTCACATTGAATCCATCTCAACAAGCGATGTTATAATCACTGAAATCTAATCTCTTTTACAACGAATTAAGGCCGAAACTAGTTCAGATCGACATTTGCTCAGAATGAAGTTGATTCGCGAAATGCGACCACGTTGCGATATAAAAGGAGTTTTGTTTAAATTTCTTTATCAAATACCGTTAGATTGTCAACGCGTTCGGATCGCCCGCGTCCGCTACTTACAAGCAATGGCTGCACGATTTCTGGTAAGTCCACAAAATAATTAAATTGATTTCAATTTGCATTTAAAAAAAGTAAATATGAAAATACAAAATTGTCTTTGATAAATTTCTTTTTAATGTATCGTTATAGTATCTAAGGTAGTGCTCTCGCTTATTGCCACACCTATCTGACCACAATACTCTTGTTTTCACTGAAATGGCAATACACTCAAGGGCGAAGTCAATCAACTCTGTTACAAACGTCATCAATCAAAATGAAAACTTAATTCTGTAAACAGTTTTAAAAATAAAAACGAAGTAACGTACAAAAATATGTGAACTCACAAAAAAAGGAACCAAAACTAAGACATAATTCTGGTTTGAATGATAGCCCTTCTATCGTGTACTCAACGAAGAAGATTAATGTACATTTGGGTCAGCTTTCGACTTAAAAGTATTTTTATTGCCTTGTTAGGGACTTTATTACCGGGAATAAATGCTTTGTACAACATAAATATGCTGATAGTAACGTACGTAACCTATAAAGTTTTTTAGTTATTAAGGTATCTATCGTAAAATGTATGTTTAATTTACGCCTCAGAATATAAATTCTAAGTAGAAGTAAATAGGTCGCTATTGTGACTACAGACAATGTAGGAGCGACATGAAAGTGGCGTAATTATTACCTACCACAAAGATTTGTATAAAAAATGATGCTGCATTTAATACCAGTACAATGTAATAATAATATTAAAGCTTATTTATAATTGACAGGTCGAAATATTACAAAATTTGCGAACTCTTATGCTCTGCGAACACCATACTTAATTAAGGCCCGGTAACTCAATTTCAACTCAATTTAGGTGGTATATATACTAAGAACGTTTAACCAATCGCACCGTAGCGACGTTGTCTAAAATAAAATAATTTTAAACGACCTTAAAGAAGTCACTGGAAATATCAATCAAACCAACTTAAGACACTATTTGCAGCTACTACTAATCAAGAATTGCAGACTAAGATAGCCTTACAATTAAAGAAGGATTGAATTACTGGCCCTATAAAACATAAATTACTGTATACTGCTTAAGCGATTCTATATTATATTTAAGAAACTTTTAAGTCCTTAGTGTGCCTCGACCATTAATGTTTAAAAAGAAAAGTTTTCATCTAATTTTTGATTAGATGAGGTGCATTATTATTTATTTTATTCAACTGTAAATCAACTCTCTTACCTACACACGTATCATTGAAAAGTATCAGAGTAAGAGTTTTAATGGACGTAAAATAATATAATTATATTTTGTTTCAGTTAGCGCTAGTTTGTGTGGTAGAACTAGCTTCGATGATTGAGGCAGGAGGTCATGGCGGCGGACATAAGAAGGTGATAATTCATGTACCATACAAAGTGAAAAATCATCATCATACTCACACAATTGTCAAGCATATTCATCACAAAGATGGCGGTGGTGGCGGTGACGATCACTATGAAGTGCTTGGCTATACTTACGGAGAACCGAAGGCTGCACCACATTTTGGCGGTTAGTATTTTTTTTTTTTAATTTTAACTTTAGCAGTACGATAAAAAATGCATCTGCTGAACTCAAAATAATAACAGAATTATTTAAACGTGTTGTCACTTCTTTAGTCCCACAGAAATAGAGACAACAGAATCTTTACTCATCTCTTTTACCTCTTTCACATCAATCATTCGTTCCAAGAAGTACTTTTCATAACTAATTATCCTAATATTTTATTAAAGGCGGTCATGGCTGGGGTGCATCAGATGATGGAGCAGGTTACGGCGAAGGTAGTACGAGTTTTGAAGGTGGTGACCACAGCTTCGGGCTTTCTGGCGGAGATTCTGGTGCAGACATCGGGGGTAGTGATGAACACGGCGGCTGGAACTAACTTAGAACTGTTAAAGTTGAAAACTGTTACGTCATGGATTCATTCAATACAACGTTGACTGCAAAATTGATGAATCTTAGTTGCAAATACCAAGTACCTATTCTTGTAAATATAAAGTCAGTGTGGACAACTCTTTATAATTAAAAAATGCATTTTCATAATCGTTATTAAGTTATTAGGTATATTAAGTGTTGAGACTGTTTATGTTGTTTGTTATTTTATGTATTTTGACATAAAAATATTTTTTTTATTGTTTATTGTGTCTTTTATTTTTATCTTAATATTTCTACATAATAATTCCGAATCCTGATTTATTTATTTATTTTACTTTGATGAGAAATTTATTTATTTATTTAATTAGCTAAACTTAACAATGTTTTGCATTTAAATTTAAAATTTAATGTAACTATTTGCCAAGATCGGGGCCTTCACAAAAAAAAACTTAAAATTTACTTTCTAACAAATCTTCCTTTTCGTTTTTCTTGGTAACCGCAGATAGATGTTCCTAAACGTAATAGCTCCGTTGAAAGGCAATCCATTTTTTATAATCAAGGGAAGGTGAACGACATCTCGTACGAAACAATTTAGGCTATTGCATAATGTATTCAAAATATATAGAACAAATTAAAGTTTGTTATCATTCAATCAAAAAATCTAACAAGATCAAAAAAATGTTATGCAAGACATAATTTTATACTTTTTCGTAGGTGGGGAATGTTAGATAGATTTCTAATATAGTATCTATATAACTATTTAGGGACTTAAACAAAATACAAGTGTTTAAACTCTAAGGGTTGCATAATGATTGAATTTAACAAAGCGAAAACGAAGCATAAGCGCCTGAGATTTTAAGTATTTCTTCATATTACGTTATCAAAAATATCTTGACTCACGAATTAGCATAGAAATCCAAATTGTTTAAAGAGATTTATAGAGAATTTGTTGTTTAATATTTGTATCGATAGTCTACGCGGCTCGATAATTATGACGCCAGTCTACCCCGGATTCGATTCTTGGTTGAAATTTTGTTACGGGTCTGGGAGTTACGTGTCGTATTGTTTTTGTTCTGAAAATCATAGGACAAAGTATGCTAATTTGGGGTCCAATTGTATTTAACAGAATTGAGTATTTATATTGTAAATTTTTTTAATTATCATTCTATGAGGTATCTGACACACATGATAAGAAGCTTCACATGCAGATATGCCCGAGGGCGGAGATGTCGTCTCCTTGCCTTATTGTAGATATCATTTATTGTTCTGTTGTTATATACGATATCAGTTGAAAAGTTTCATACAAAATATTATTCTAATGTCAATCTAAGTAATGTAACTTTCACTGCTTACCAGAAGTGAAATATGAAATTGATTTAAAAGCTGTCAGTGGTGATAATAACATACTGTATTGTATAAAAATCCACTTAAATTTGTCATTTCAATCTAATTACATCACCATTAGTCACGGTTTATATCCTAGACTTTGCGTAATCGAGGAAGTGGGCCGTATCAAATTTCAACGGAACAATATATACATTTTTTCTATTGTGTACTATAATGGATATTTTATTGATTAAAAATCCATACTATACGTAACCAAATACAGAAGTATATCTAAACCTTTCAAGCATTTTACTTTTTTCTTAATCGATTTAAAATTTCAAAAATCTTGGTCTCAAAATTCTCTACCTGTTAAAAATATTTATTTTAATAAAGATATATATAATTCTTTTAGTATAATCTAAAGATTATCGAATTTTTTTTTTTTTCTGAAAGGTGTTCAGGAACAGATTACCTGGTGTAAATGCGTACGGCATTAAGCTCGCCAATACGCTATTTATTATAGAAAAATAGCAAAACTCCCATAAAGTAAAAGATAATTGTTATTTTATAATATTATAATAACAATAACGAATATAACAGGTAAAATTACTTAAAGTATTTTAAATTAAACAGTAGGTCTCTTAAATTTTAAAATATCTTATAGGCAGGTATTTTTAATACACAACAGTCTGTTGACTGCCAGTGTTTTCAGAACTTTGGACTCCTGCTTCTCGCAAAAACGATACAGGAGTGTCTTCAAATCCGAACTTTTCATTTCCAGATAAATACGTATCATGTCCTATTCCAGTGCCGGATGAAAAATAATTTTCTCCACCATCAAATGCCTCCTTCTCTCCGCCTCCAAAATTTACAGCAACCTCATGCGCAATCGGTTGGAAATCACCATTTTGACCGGATGAAGATGATAATTCTTGTCCACTGTCAAATGATTCAAGACCATCGTAATTTTGACCACCCCCGTGACCAATAAAAGAATTTGCTCCTACTACTGATTGCATACTTGACCCGAAAGGATCGTGAGATTGGCCATGACCAGCCAAGGATCCAAATGTATCGCTACCAGTACTTGCTGATGCAGCCTTTAAGAAATTAAATGTTGACGGATATATATTGTGTAAGTCTTTTACAGCAGTGAAACTATCATCTTCGCTATCGAAGTTTTCGTTAACTTCATAACCTTTGTCAGCATTACCACCAGGTATTGCCCCAGCTAATGAATCAAACACTTTGACTTGCTTAACAGAGTGACTGATACCACGAATTTTAGAGAGAGACGGTATCTTCGGTATTGAAGAAACCGACACCGCATGTGGTGCAGGCACAGAGGAGAAATGATCTTCATAGGCTGGAGTATCATAACTAGTGGATGGTTCATGATGATGATGATGATGACCATGATGGGGGTGTCCATGGTGACCGTGTCCTAAGCCATTTCCGACATGCGTTGTTGTAGTTTTGAGAGTTTTGTGACCTTTTTTTGTTCGGTGGTAATGTCCATAATGATGATGTGGATGTGATTTAGGAATATGAATATGATGATGATGATGTTCTTTCTTGGGTTTCTTGTGATGATGGTGAATCGTTACGTATTTCGTATGATGCTTGTGATGGTGAAATTCTGGGACATATAGCTTGATGTGATCACTGGAATTAAAGAAAAATTTATTGTAAAACTCAATATGCTAGTCGTCGAACCACTCGTATGAATAAATCATAGAATAATTAATATCGCAATTGCTACTAATGTTGATTAATTTAATTCCTATTCGCTATTTAAAACCGGGGATCGCACAGCATAAAAAATCAATAAAATTTATAAAATTATCGAAAATGTAATATTTAAATTTAAAAAATATACTTACTGTGAACCTCCATGTCCACCAGAATCAATAACATCACAGAAGAAGACCACCAACAAACTCAAATATTTTATAAAGTCCATTTCAACAATACAATTTAACACACTGCAAGGAGTAGATAGTCTCTGTTGATATGCCCGCGAACACTGATGCCTGCTCGTACTCCTGCTGTTAAAGCAAACGTTCACATTTTGTTTTACATCACCAAATTTACTTTCTTTATTGACAGTTTTTGATTTTATTGTAGATCGTGTTCAGATTGCAGAGTATGAAAATCAGACACCTGCTCCGTAACACAGTCTATTCAAGATTGAATTGTAAATTATACTGAGATGACCATTTATCTAAATTTCACTTAAATAAACCTGTAATGTCAACAAAAAGATAATCACTGCAATTGTTAGCGAACCATGGAATAAGCGTTCTACTAACTCCAATAAAGCATATTGAACTCTACTTATAAAGCAATAGGGTCTGTATTATTCATATTTTCAAAATTAACTTTGATTTATTTTTTTCTAATGTTGTATCATTTTAAGTATGAAATAACTATTTCATTATTATTATCAAAGTAACAATTGTGTGACATCACTTTTTTTTGTGTGAATGCTGTAATAATGTCAGAAACCAAATATTGTGGTTCGATGTTGTTGGTTTTAAAATTATTTACCTACGCACCAACAAACTGCAAAACTGTTGTGAACGGCTGGTAATTGGTGGTTGAAATATCGCAATTCTTCGCTTACTAAAATTATCTTAGTTACACGTACTTTGTGGTCTCTCAGTGCCTATGATACTATTTTTTTTTAACAGCTCGGCAGTTGACCAAATTGGGGCAGATGTTAGGCTAGAGTGCAGTCCGTGAGCAGAATCAACCGCTACCGGAGAGAAGTACATCCAGGGAGCAGTTACCTCCGCTATGCCGACTTAAGGCCCGAGACTAGGTCACTTCGCAGTAAGTGGTGGTACACACTCGGTACCCACGTGGTACACACCATCATCATCCATAACAACTATTCTTAAAACCTAGCGAATAAAAAAATATTTGTACTAATTTGAACTGAATCATTATTATTTTGAATTACATTTCATACAAGGTAGGTAGGCATTTTGTTTTATCTTTTTGTAAATTTAACGACGGCAATAAATAAGTAAGTGGGCGTTAGATTGTAGCTATAAATATTCTAAAGTGTAAACGATAGCTATCAAAATTAATTATTTGTTACACCTATCCCTATTTATTGATTTCCAAGAAGTTTCAACATTTTTTTGTTAGTAATTTGTTGAGAACATTACAATAAATGAAAAACACGACAGATGTTTAATATCTGTAATATTTTTTATTCCAATTTTTCTCACAACAAATTCGTTTACGGCGGAGTGGTTAATGGTATTCTACTAAGCGGGATGTTCCGAGGTGGATTCCCGGTCGGTCGACGCTTAAAGTGTTCTGGGTTCTAGCGTGGCTTGTTCGTGTCCTTGGCTTGATATCCATTGTCATCCTTTCTGGTATTGATATCCTAATTTGGGACATTGAGTCCGTAATAATACTAACGTAATACATTACAACTCAACGATTTTGGATCTGAGTATTGTACTAATATTTTATATGTACATTAATAACACTATAAAAGCCATAATAATATTTATTTCTTATAAGAGAGTGTTTGATTGTTTACTTATTCTAAAGGGATTTAGTACAATTGTCACCGGTCTGACAACGGGATTCGAACCCGTGATTCTTCGTGGCGCGAGATACGCATACCATCCTAATCGTATATCTAAACATTCTAACTAATTCGATACTGTAACTTTAAAGATTGTTAAAATTTATTACCTTTTATAAATGAGATAAGAATATAAACTTCCTCTGAGAATTGGAAAGTGGTGGTACCTATTATTTTTTCCTGGAATTTATAATTGGGGTAAATAAATAAGTTCCAATAAATAAGGTACGAGTTTCGCTTTTGTAAAATGTGACATATTGTGATAATAAAAGTATAGGTAGATGATACACATACAACTTTTACTACCAAACAATGACTGGGTACTAGGGTAGGTAGGTACTATACCATCTTGCGGCTCGCGGCCCTTTGACTGTGAGTGACAGTGTTGTATGAGAGTCACTGTTGGAATTGCTGGTCTCCCATCGGGTGCGTCCTCAGGTACCCCGGTGCGAACCAAAACCAGCAAGGTGGGATCTCTCCTCGGGTCACACTCTGCTTTCAGAGAAGACCTGAGTGAGAGACCACCCTTCATCGCTTGGGCAAAGGCGGTAGCGGAGTACCAAGCGTTATCTCCTTCGCCCCGAGTCAAGAGCGGTAGTCCCGGGGTTGGACTGTCGCTCATTTACTTGGCTGGAATGGTTTGTCAAGGATGAATGTATAAAAGATTTCCCATCTATAAAAAAAGGTACTATACCATATTTCGGAACAAATAGGGCAATAAAACCTTTATTTATTTTTCACAATAATGTTTATTCAATTTCTAATTACAATAATGTTAAAATACTTAAGTTGTCCATAAAAGTAAACTACATTGGACGAAGTTTAGAAGAACGAAACATTGCCTGTCATTATGTCGCTTTGCCAAACATTCGAATGGAAGAAATATCGCTATGCAATACTAACTTAACAATACTATTTAATTGTAGTATCTACAAAATAAAAAATATGTAACGCAATTGAAGTGACTGTCTAATTTTTTTTTATCTTTATGCGTTTTACAGATGACATAATACTAATACATTATGGAAAGTGAACTGCTTTTTACAATTGTCTTTTTTTTTCTTATTGACATACTTTCTGTTACGAACGCAAAAGTCTACAAACTAAATAACATGTAATTGTATATATAATTAACCCATAACTAATAGAATTTTGGCAAATGTCTTATAAATAATTTTAAATAGGTGGTTTTATATCTTTGGTGAAAATAGAAGGAAACAAACGTTTAACCAAAAAACTAAGTAATAAATTATTTTTAAGTTTAAATTTCAACAAAATTATAACTAAAGATAAATCATTAAAATAATAAACATAACTTTTAATGTAGTATCTATATCTATATAAAATTATAAAGCGTAGCACACCTTTATTATAACATAATATTTTATAAATATTCACTTAAGTTTTATATTTTGTACGATTGTTCACCATTAACATTGTCGCCCACCTGGTTTCAATTACAAAGAAGTCTACCGTATACTCGAAGATAGACACTTGATCGCTTATGGCATGCCAGCATATTTTGAACAGCTGTAACAAAAAGCATACAAAGACATAGAAATCCAATACGGAAGTGTTTTAATAGTGGCAACGCAGGGAAAGGAGTGGTAGGCAGACTGATGATGGTTATCATCGGCCGTCCTGGGGTAATAGCACTTTCGAATGTAACACCCGTGCAGTGACCTTGTCGCGTTTCGGGAACACTTTGAAAGTATACAGGTTTAACGAAAGGAGTGTGCATTTTCAATCTGAATGGCGCATATTCGTCTCCTTAAGCCGGCATAGCGGAGGCGACTGTTGCCTGTAAAGATTTCTCTGTAGTAACAGTTTTTAACATACCTATAAATATTATGGCTTTTAAATAAAATTTAAACTCTTCTGAACACTGGAATCGGGAAATGACGGCTGGGTACAACAGCGATGTCTCGAGGCACATCCGGTATATCGATGGGCATTTCCATAGGAACGTCTGGTAGAAACTCTGGGATACCGAGTCCAGGAACTGGTTGAGAATGTTGTCCAGACGGAGGTTCGTCATGTACGTGAAGGTGATGAAAGTGTTCGTGTTCTTCAGATGCAGCATTAACGTGAAGTGGGTCGTGATGATTGTGGTGGTGGTGTATCGTTTTGTATATAGTGTGAGTATGCTTTATCTTTTTCACTTTATATGGGACATGTATAACAACTTTCTTTTTTCGTCTGAAAATAAAAAATATATATTAGAATTGAATTAAACCACAATTTACCCGATAATTGTATTTGATCCATGCTTCGATTATAATTCAAGAAACAGAAATATTAAATGATATTAATATAAGTAAGAATCGAGAAGAATCACCGAATCGAATCTCATTATACAAATCACGCTGTATTGCTACGTATTAAAGCAGAAATTCGCTTGACGAGCAATTCCTAAATTCAGTCCTCTACTACTACTTTCAAACTGATCCCGAAACCCGACTAGGACCAGGACCGCAGACTAGGCTAATAACCATCATCAGTCTGCCTACCACTCTCTAATTAATACCTATATAACATAGTTACATCAATCGTAAGTTAGTTAGTAGTCCGCTAGACTACAGCGGCTATTAAGCCGTGCCCGCTCTAGTTTCGTATATATTATTCGGTAAGCGAATTTTTGCGATTTGATTCGGCGAGTCTAGTGGACATCAATACACATGACATTATATTTTAAATTACAGCTATAATTTTTGGTAATGCGTTTACAATTTTACATGCAGACAATGAAGAGGAAAAAGTTTGTTCACATAGGGTACATCACGACACAGCACAACATCATAAAATCAATAACACATAATAGTAAAGCTTTTTAGATGTTTGAATTTTTGTTCTAGTACTAAATAATTTATATAATTTACGCGATAAATAGTAATAAAGCGTAAGCAGTTACGAGTAAATACACAATTTAGTCATGCATTTCCGTCACCAAACGGTAATTTGGTGGTACAAGTGTTCCTCGTGCGGTCACGCGGAGCAAGACTTGTCTGTCCGCAGTTGCACTTTCAATGACTTCCTTTAAAGAATCGCGTGTTACATGGACTGTAAAAATAATTTGCACATCACTATCACCCAACTGGAACATTGCCGGGTTGTTTTAATCTTACAGTTCACATAGCGAATCATAATATTAATATTATGTTCATTTGAAGTAGAGATTTTCTAAAGAAACTATCTTGTTATTATTGAGAAATGATAATAAATAATTATTACCACAATGAGCGATGGAGAAACCTATTGAAACAGTTGAGCACTTCAACAATGCTCAATCAGGTTCTCATAAGACAGACTATAGAAATAGTGACTCGCGAGAAAATTATTATTTTTTAAAGATAATTTTCTCTTTTTCTATTCAAGATTTCTACGACAACAGGACATTCAATACAACATAAATAAATATAAAAGCAAATTATTATTAAATGTCTCACTGTTCAACAGTACGACACGCTGTTTCGGCGACTACATTTACAACTTCTACTCTTTACTTCTCCTTTGAAAATGGCACGTTCGTTCTTCTCGACATCATAGGGGAATTAGGGGACTTTATAATAATTTTATAAGTTAAATTTAATAAAGAGAAATATATTACATTAATGCAGCCAGAAAATAAGTAAAATAATAAGTATTAAATACATAAGGCGTTTATAGCGAAGAAAGTCGGCTCCAACTGTCATGTAGAGTGATGCAAAATGGGGACAGTCTAGTAAGAATGACAATAGGCATAAATATTTGATGTAGAGACATTTAATAGCATCCTGGATTTCACCTTCCTGAACAAACACCTTCAGCTAGGATGTTACTTAATTATATATTATTACTGGTGAATTGTATAGTATGTAAGTTGTTCTTTACGATTGAAATAAGTAGCACGAATGACTCCTCTCTCTCTCTCTCTCTTAGGGGCTAATAATTTCTATAAGTGATACTGGAAGAGTGTAGAACTCAACAAATTAAGGAAGTAAAAAAATGTTTTGAAAAGCATGCCATATATAAAAATTACTTAATATAGTATAATAATATAGTAAGTAATTGGTTCCTATGTATATATATATATAATAAGAAAAAATAAAATAAATAAAAGTATAATATTTAGAAAATGATTTTTCAGACTGCATTATTTATTGATTATTTTATTTGAATTGACACTTGCATTTGCTGCATTTCGCGCTTTTTAGCACGTATAACTGATAATACAATTTATCATCTACCTCGTCTTCATGAAGGTAAAAATCGTATTGTACTACAAATTGTTTTTTCGATTCGTACAAGTTATAAATAATGATGGCTAAGATAATTATGTTTGGTAAGAGACTGAAAAAGAAATCAAAAATTAATTAATTAATTTCAAAACATTTTAAAATTTTATATTATCTACGTAATGTGTTAAACTTAACATGATTCAATTCCGGAATCTACTGTGTACGGTGTAGGGAATGCAATCCCGACTCGAGATCGCAAGTTCGAGATCCCGCGGGATTAGAAATATCAATCCTGCGGGATCCCGGAATTTTCGGGATCTCGTCTAGTTTTAAAAAAATGTAAAGTTCGGATGACTGAAAACGATGAAAACTCAAACAAATAAACCAATAATTTTTTTTCTGCAATAAGCCTTATTAGACAATGCTTTTATCTCGTTCACGCTAAAACAACTTATACTGTTGGTATCTCTCTCACTCATTCGTAAGCGTTCATTGCATTATTTACATTTCCTTTCGGTTGATCAACGTCTTCGGTGCTCGGCATGTGACAACACTCCGCCTGATGTAAAGCTAGAGTGCGGTCCATGAATGAAAACAACTGCTACTACAGAGAAAGCGGGCAGCAGTCGCATCCACACACCGGCTTGAGAAGACGAGCATGTACCATCTAGATTGACAGTGCACACTCCTCTCGTTATACCTGCCTACTTTCAAACTATTCCCGAAACGCGACAAGGTCACTTCACGGGTGTTACATTTGAAAGTGGTGGTACCGTATCCCAGGACGGCAGACTGGGCTAATAACCATCATCAGTCTCCCTACCACTTTTTAATAGTGCCTATAGGCACTGAGCGACCAAAGTACACATAACTCCTTTAAAAACGGAACGTTTTTGTTTACAAACAGTTGATGGATTTAACTGGTTTCGCTCAAAACGAAAAACGGTTAACTCGTTGACAGTAGAAAACGGTTGATAAAAACAGTTCGTTGAATCAACGCCCATCCCTAGCGCACCGTTTGCGCCCCGAGTAGATGTGTGTAGCGTTGCTGACCACTGCAGCACTACCGCCCAATCCCGTCAATCTCGAACGGGATCTCGTCATATTATGCTTCGGGATTGATCCCGAAAAATTACACGAGATCTCGCGAGATCGGGATCCCGCGAGATCGGGATTGCATTCCCTAGTACGGTGTACTATACGATTGCTCCGAATTTGACAGCGCGTAAAAACGCAAAAAAACTTCTATTATTTTCAAATTACACTCACTATATATTGAATTTAAAAAAAGAATCAACCATACCCTAAATCATGATTTAAAAAAATATATTCGATGAGTTTTCACGGAGAAAACCTGCATCAAAATTTTATTCAGAACTCACTCCACGATATTTTTCTCGTATTTTTAAAACATATTAAAGAAAAAAGAAAAAAAAACAGGCAAAACTTTATATCCTATACTTTAATATATATTTTTTAGACTTCTAAGTGTTACAGTTACTGAATAAAATCGATTCAAAAAAGTACGATGGCAACAGTTACCGTCTTAATAGAGATTCACCTTTATTTATATTTGTTTAATGTATTGATATAGTTTGTTGTATATGTTAACAAATTGTACGCTTCTATGACGATACGGCTCAACGCTAATTGACTTTAAACCTTAAGAAATACAATAGTTTATTGTAATATAGAAGAATGTTAAAGCTGAAATATTTTAATCTGCTTACCTCTCGTATCGTCACGAGAACATAATCATTTGCGTCCCTTTAAACTGCTTTTAATCCTGTTCATGTGGTTTATCGTCTAATAGATTAACAAATAAAACCTAACAATGGCCATTGTCTATCAAATTAAAATTATAATTAACAAGCTATATTAGAGTATATTAGGAGCAATATCAATCGCAGTGAGTATGGTTGTTGGGCGATGGTCTCAGGTTCGAATCCCCCGAACAAATAATTAAAAAGTAAGTATGGAAAGTTAGAATAGAGGAATTTCGACACGGTCATGTAAAGCGCCAATAGCTGTGCAGTTTAGTGGGCAGAACATCCGGACGCATAGCTAAGAATGTAGGTTCGATCTCCACGTCAATCCAGACTGACAACATGATTTAATAAAGTATTTGTTTCGGATATAATTTATTTATCCTTGACCTGAATGATAGTCACAGTACAGGGTTATCTAATTTGGGGTCAGGGCAATAAAAATATTCAATATTGGTATGAATTAATGTTTATTTAATTGTAGCTCGACATAATTGACAGCACTCCACCAGTTGTAAAGCTAGAGTGCAGTCCATGAACGGAAACAACTGTTACTACAAATTAATATCTATAAGCCGCTATCGCCTCCATTATAGCTTCTTAAGGAGACAGAGCGACAGAGATATTGACTGCGCACTCGTTATTCCTGGACCCCAAAACGTGACCAGGACGCCGGAGTGGGTTAGCAACGATCATCAGTCTCCCTACCACTCTTAAATGGTATGGTAGCGATGTTTGTATAATTCTTAAATTATACAAACTGGGATTGCTACCTAAATACTAAAAATAAATATGAAAATATGTTCGTTTCCTATAAATAAAACAAATATTCGTACTATGTCAATTAAAAGTTGCGAGAATAATAAAACTAAATAAATACAAAGGTACGTATTTTATTTCGAAATAGTTTGACCCAACTGTCGCTCTAGTATGTAAAAGCCATTACACCTACTGTGTTACAAATACAATTAGTACGTTTGGACAGTTGATTTTTATTTATAACGACTACTAGCTAAAATTCTCTACTGGCTATGAACTTTTAAAAGTAAATTTCCAAATTATCTTACTATTTATATCGTACTTTCATGTTTATCTCGGCATACTTGACAACTCCAAGCTGATCCCAAAACGTGACTAGGTCTTGACCCCGATAGGACTGGACTAATAACCGTCATCAATGGTGCCTACCACTCTTGAAAACTTAAAATTAATTTGTTGTGTAATATTTATTTAAAATTTTCTGGTTAAAGCGGAAGATATGAAATGAATTAAAGTTCTTCGAGTATATATTATTTATACGCATGTGTGATGTACGTACTCGTATGTAAACGCTAGACAGACTTTTATGAGCTACATTACTTTATACGAATTAAAAGTGACTTGATCAATAAGTACACATCTTGAAATAATGAACTTACCCCTCCACGGTAGTTAGGTCTAAGAAGCATAGTGATATTATGCAATAATACACGAGCTGAAATAAAGAAAAATATTATATAATAATAAAAATATTTAGATAAATTTATTATAATGCCTCTTGAAGCTGAACTTAATAATGCCTCTTTGACGGGATTATGATAGCATATTGTAGTTCTTGAATTATTTATCTGAACTTGTGTTCTTTTGAGTATTAGAATGTTATTATTAACATATTAACACGTAATGATGGACTATTATCCATAACGGTCTCTAGCGCAGTGATAAGTTTACAAGTCTGTTACGCGGAGGTCCCGTTTTCGATTCCCCATTGAAACAAATATTTATTTATAACATTTAAAAAAACTGGGATTTATATTTTATTGAGTTTGGATGTTTATATACCTATAGTGTTAAAAAAAATGTCTATTATTATTAAGTGTCTCTGCCTATCCTTGTGGGAAGAAGGGCGTAACAATTGATGAATTAAGTGTTCGTATGACGGGCAAATAAGAAAAGGGAAAATGTAAATAATCCATCATTTTACTAAAAATAATCGTAGAAAAACCGAAAACTAGGCCTTTTGAAAAAAAAATACTGAAAAAAAAAGGTAAGAAATGTCGGCGGTTCGTATCAATTATTTAGAGTTTATTCATAGCATAACGTCAATAGATACTTTAATGTTTCTAGCATCCACTTAAGGTTATTAAATAAATATATAGTAGTACCTAAAACACCTAACCTAAATGAACTTATAAAAAATAATCCTAAGTAGCGTAATTATAGTAACAAATAATAACAAAGAGTTATAATAATATGGCATATTGCTACTGGTCTATTATTTGCATAATAATATTGGAAATAGACAAAACTGCGTGCTTGAGATTACCACGGAAATTAGCTTGAAAATTCAACGACTACGACCCTCCCTTAGGCAATAATAGCAAAAAAAATTGTTTGTTGACAATTAATTTTCCAGAAGTGTACAAATAGATTTAGGTATAATTTATGTTTGTTTCAATTTTTATATTTATCTTTTTTTTAGTATCTAATTTATGTAGGAAACTTCAGAGGAAAACAAATAATAGTGAAAATTATCAATATTCTTCATATTGTTTAATTATAAAAACAATACTATTGTTAATACCACAGCGAAATGAAACATTATAACATATTATTATTATTTATTCCCATTAAATGTAATTAAAACAAAAAATTGCGCGCGAAACGCCAATTGTTTAAAGTTTGCAAAAAGCATACTCACCAGTCGTCGCATATTCATTCTCAGAGAAATTATATCTACTTCTCGTACTGAAAAAACAACACCGCGTGAGAACTTATTTTTTTACGTGACCGGAAAATCTGAAACTGCGAGCGACGCAACAGTTGTTTGTTGCAATATGCAGCGAAACATGCAATAACTTATGTACGGCGGTGCGGGCCGCTTATATAGACTTCATCCCGCACTGACTTGGGTACACAGGCTATCTCACTTTAAAATTCAAAATCGCACTATTGCTATCTAGCTTTTACAGCGTGCGCAAAGGATTCTAGACAGGGAGCTAGTTACTCTAGAATGTCTAACAGATCAAAGTTAACGTTTTAATTTAAACAAATATTTAATAATAAAGCACTCTCATATTATTTACTTAGAAAATTAATGTATATTCTGAAACTGTACTCACCCCTTTAAAAAAATCCTGAAACTTTTTACAGAGTATATATTTATGAAATCAAAATGTAGGAGAAATATATTCGCGCATTTCGGCATTAATGTAAATTTTGTCCGTGACCATCATACATTGCTTATTGTTTGTGATTCCGGCTTTTTTCAGTATTTTCATACTGTATATAGAGTGGTAGGTAGGCAGAATAATAATGACTAATAACATCCCAGGGTGATACCATCACTATTCAAGTGTAGCATCCTGATTAAGTGAGAAGTGAAGTAACTGCAAGCCGACATAGCGGGGACGACTGTTGTCTGCGGATTTCCTTTTCTGATAGAAGTCGCCTTCGTTCACGAATCGCACTGTAGCCTCGCACTAGCTATCTTTTGGCTTGTCAGCCTGGGTAGCGAACATTCGTCTATACAAGCCAGCAACTGAACCGCTCAACTAGGTTAAAATCAGGCGGAGTGTGGTGACATACCTATAAAATATAAAAATAAATGTAATTTTATCATCGTCATTATAAATTAGCACCAAACATCAAACCTTATATCATGAAAAGACATTCTGTATTCATATTTCTTTAAAAGTATTTATCTAGGACAGAGATCCTCTTATAGTATATTGTTTAAATTTAAAATTGCAATTTTCTTTTTCTTTATAACGTAAACGTGTTCATGCATAGTTTCCATTTCCTAAATCAAGTTTAACGTTTAAACTTTCATATTTATTAAATGTAAAAACATACTTTATTTAAAATATTGTTTAACTAAATAAAAGCATAAATATCAGTTTCTATATATTTGCTTTATTATTAATTTAGATGAAAATTTTATGAAAAAGAAAAATTACATTACTTCGAGCGATTTGGCGTTTGTGATTGTACCGAAATTCCTTTATTCTTTCATCATCTTTCCATTTGCAGCCCTTCCGACTGCTAGGTTGACATCTATTACTGGGTCTTCTTTATCCCGGTGAGTACTTTCACACTCTATTGTATAAGATGCAGGCAATCCCTTTAACCACGTGTCACACTATAAATACTAAAATGCTATTGCTTGTTTTTTTTAATTATTATTAAATTTTTAAAGATTTTCATATAAATCAAGCCGCATTGTTATAATAACATTGTTAAGATAAGCGCGCTTGGCCGTCCACCAGCTGCGAGTCGAATGACCTTGCACGTGCTACGAACTCGTCGCGACACCAACATTATATTATACCTTGCGTTTACATTGCTTGTTTTTTTTAGATAGACCAATAATTAATGTAAAACAATATGCAAAAAAAAAATGCATCAAAATGATGTATACGACTCTCGGTGATGACGCCTTTCTTTGTACATTCTGTATATAGATAGAGGAAGGAATTAGGCTAATTTGTTGGGAGAAACTACGTAACGTTAAACGCATCATAAATACGCATACGAAGTTATGGCTTAGTTTCCTATAAACTATAGTCTCTGTATATATTTCCTATAGTCTCTGTCTATGACAAGATGTCCTGCGGGTGGCAAGATAGTTGCCTTAAGGTCACGGCTACAAAATAAGACAAACTTTCTTTACGAGCACTAAATTAAAAAAGCACAACATTGACTATAAAGTGAATAGGGTTGTCTCTTGAACATGATTTTAATATTCTCCTTTCAAGACGTCGTTTTCTTTTGAAGATACTTTGAACTTCGTTCCTCTGATTATTCATTAAAATAACTCAGAAATAGTTAAGTATATTAGTCGAGGGAAACCAGATTAATTTGTGGACCGAAGAAAAAAAAATGTAAAGCAAATATTGAAATAAAATAAAAAAATATGGCTTAGATGCTGGTTTTCCCGTGAACCTCAATAAAATGCCAAGTTTTACTGCCGTGAAATATTTTTCAGGTCTTTTCCCTTTTTTTACTTGGGGAAATTCTTTTATAGATGCCTCGCCGTCTCGGGGAAGTTATGTTGGACTCTTCGGTACTTCCCAATACCGGGTATACACGACTAAAACCCCCACGGTGTTCGTAGAGAGGAACTCTTTCGCATTCATCCGCAACCCCACCGACGCTTGACCATCAAGCCCCACCTCATCGGGAAGAAACACCATCCCAGCCAAGTAAATGAGCGGCAGTCAAACCTTAGAACTACCGCTCTTGGCTCGAGGTATCTCTGAAAGCTGAGTATGACCAGAGGAGAGACCCCACCTTGCTGGTTTTGGTTCGCGCCGGCGTACCTCAGGGAGGTATTCTGGGACCCTCTATCTACCACCTGAGGACGCGCCCGATGGATAACCAGCAACTCCCAACAATTCTCCATATGTCACTGTCACTCACGAGCATAAGACCGCGAGCCACGGATTCAGGTATTTTACCTATGATTTGGGTCCCCCACTTACCGCGCTTCTAGTCCGCTACGCCTTACTATTCCGTATACTGTATCTCATAAAATGATATTGCATGATAAAGTCGTGAACATTTTTGCCTATGTAATAAAATATATAATAACTTGATGCATAATTCGTGTATATTTCCTTTATTATTGTAAATAATTGATTTTAGTTGCATATACGAGTGTACACACGCTACTTTAAAATGTACTGAATTTTGTAACATTTCTTCATAAGTAAATAAGGAAAGTGAAATTAACTAAATTACGTTCCTTATTATAGAAAGCTGCGAGTATTATGCTTTGTTGGCATACGTCGACATTCCAGCATTATTTGACCAAAGGATCTATTAACTCTGATATTACTCTAGGACCTTCGCCGATTTATCAGCATCTCTAATACTAAATAGGCATTTGCCTGTGTTTATGTAATAATTTTATCTATACAATAATCCCCGATAATGATTTTTCGATCTATTTTATTTATTTATGTATATAACACTTAATAAATGAATTAGGATGAATTTAAGAGCGGCCGTGGCCTGGTGGTAGAGAAGGGACCTCACGATGAGACCTATGTTCAAACCTCTCTGAAGTCTGAGTGGTACCAATGTACGAGTGCGAGATATGTACTTTGGTCGCTCAGTGCACCAGCGACCAGCTCAGTACTAACAGCACCAGCTTAGTACAGACATTTTAACAATATATATATAATTTCACATAAAAAAAGGCGAAAATGTAGTAAAGACGCACTGACATCCTTTCCTCACACAGCTGCACAGGTAGGATTAAAATTACTACGTGCAAACATTTTATTACTCTGTTTTATTAAATTTACTATAAACCCGTGTTTCGTCCTTGAAATCAAATTAAATTGGACGTAGAGAGTGAATATTGTAATTAATTTTAACATTTATTTGTAACACTCTTACGGTAATGGATAGTAACAAATGGGACATGACGTGAACTCGTATCTACTTATTATAGTTTTTTTAATAAAAATTTACAATTATGGCATGTAAAAAAAAATATTTAGTTTTATTCCATTTTAAAATATAAATATATTTTACTTTAAATATGATGCAGGGTCTTGGGTTTGATTCCCACTGAAAACTGTTTTAATGAAATCGTTTTTATTTTTTATTTTTTTATCTAAAGATTTATCAGTGTCATATGGCTAGCACATGCTATCTCAGTTTGGGGTAATGGCATTGTATGTATATAATATATTTATTACTTATTTAACAATTAGATAAGTTAATAAACGTATATACAAAACTTGTAGCTATCTATTAAAAGTCAAACCACTTTCATTCAAAAAAAAATAAAGAACAAACTTAAACATGTAGTTCCCATTATTGTTCTCGTTAACTATCATCATTTTGTTACCTTCGTATCATTTGTTACTCCTATAATTAACTACGATATTATTTTTAAATATCTTGTCAATGGAAAGTACACTGTAATCTTTAACCCTAAAGTTGACTTTTAAATATAATAATATTTTGAAAGTTCACAATATACTGTCTAATGCAATCATAAAGCAATTTTTTACAAAATTTTGTACCAAAGAATATTCGTACGCGTTAAAATGTCGACAGGCAGCGGCGTCAAATATTTAATCTTGTGAATATCAAAGTGCTGAAAAGCACGCGGACCGCTCACAGACTAAAATGCTTACGTTATCGTCCTACCCCAAAAGCTTATTATATTACACCTACAACTATACATAGTGGGAATGCAGTACGATTTTAAAATGTATATTTTTATAGTAGCTCAGCATGTGACTACACTCTTGCGACTACGAATATGCACCGGTCTACTTTTAAGCCTACCACTGTTTTAGTTAAAGCCCATATTATATCACAGACACAAGGTAATATAACAAAGTGACATTGATAGCCCGTTACTGTGAGATTTGAACGCGAGTCTTTTGACAGTGAGTCTTTAACCCCTAGACCACGGCCGCTCTTTGATTCACTTATTCCAATTAAGAATTATTAGAAACAGTTGGTAAATTGTGTTGATAATAACAATAAAAAGCTATACGTATTTTATAAAAAATATTTTATTGAAATTATATATTAATATTTATTATTAAAGAACAGAGGTCCAAATTAAACTTAATGCTAAATCAGTCTTCGGAAATAAAATAATCATACTACACATAGAAGTTAACGATGCAAACCCAAGGTGCCGAATTAACTTCTGTGGGTTATAATACCTACGTAATAAATTAAATATAATGTTTTATTTATTTTAAAACACAGTTAAAAATTAAATTAATAAATAGACACCGCTTTCACGAATATTAATCGATTAATAAATAATACATTAAAATTAAAACATGTGTAAGCAGCATGTTTTAAACAATTAATCTATAATGACTGTCGCCCACCTGGCTCGTCATGCAGATTTTTTTACTTGCAACGTGCCTCTATGATGGATATACGCGGCAGAAATGAGATTCAATTCGACACACTTCGTTAATCTTTAGTGGACGCCAGTCTTTATACTTCATTGCCTTACAGAAGTTGCTCTTCTCAAAAAAATTACTGTTGCTTTGGAACACTTTTAGAGCCATCAGATGCAACAGCAATCTGTTGTGGTACAGAATAAGAAGACGATGTATAAGTTTGAGCTAAGTATGGCCCTGGTCCTACGGACTCCTGCAACTTATCGGCTTCCTCTGGCGCAACAGGACACATACATGGCACCAGCTGAACATGCTGTAAAGACACCGGAGTTAAAGCAGCACCCGCTGGGACGCTTATAGGTATCGGAGCCATGTTAGGCTGTATGAGTTCAGGCTGGGAGTACTGTTGTGGTTGTACTTGATATATTTTACGAGAGTCGTAAGGATTGTATGAGTATTGGTATCTGTACGCGGGTGACATGTTTGGCGGGTACGGTTGAACCCACGATTTCTGTTGTGCCGTTGACCTGAAAAACGAACAATGTTTTATATAACATTTCGGTATTTGACCACACTCCTAGTGTTAAGCTATGAATATTTGCAGGCAGCAGTCGTCTCCGCTATACCGGCCTGAACAAATGCCACTGCTTAAGCCGGCTCCTCTCGTTACATCCCGTTACTTCCAAGCTGATCACCATAAGTGTTACACTTAAAGACTGGACTACACTTTATTAAAAATTCAAGCTACATTATTAGTTACATTATACAGAAAAAGTATTAAAATTGTTGGCGCCAAACCGCAGTTGCTTAACTATTCGCATAGCACGTGTGGCACGCAACTACTGCCAAAATTACACGTTAATTACAAATAATAGCACTGCCGGTATGTTAATAACTTAATTCTTATAACTAATTAGAATCAAATTTACCTGGAATCTGATCCCCATTTTAGAAAGAAAGCTTGTGATGACGCAATTAATGTAATACAGACAGCGAACCGCATCTGTTGAGAAAAAAAGATTATTATTTCTCAACTATTTGCAAATCCTTACCTTTTGCAATGAACGGAATAATACACGTAATAATAGTAGTTTGATTTTAAATAAGCGTTTACTGGCAATAGGGCAATTGAATCGTTGTCGTAGTGACCGAATAAGAAGAATATTAGGAAACATAAAAAGCATTAGATGTAAAAAATAAAACAATAAAGTTATAATATTATAAAGGAGAGAGGTAAAATGAAAGTGGAATGGAGCAAAAAGTTTGCATAAGAGGAAAAGACAAAGCAATGGAATTAATCTAAAAGAAATAAAAACAAAAGCACCTAGGCTTATAAATAAATGAGTAGCTTACTTATTGTTGTCATAACATAGGATTAAGCATTTTTTTATGCAATTGTATCTAATGTCTTAACTAAAAAAATTTATATTAAATCTAATAATTTATTTTACATGTACCTCCTATATCTAATTTTAATATTTCACCTTTCATATGATTATAGTAATAATTTCTATAATATTATTCTCTGTTTCTACTATGTACTTCTGCTACGTGTAAGTAATTCTGATATTTTTACTTCCCCATAAAAAAAAAAATTTGTCAGATTTAATTTTATAGATATAAAATTTTATTTATTTATGTTAGTTATTATTTTATAAGTAGGAATAATAAATACAAATAAAACTTTCTACAAATGCCAGGTTTCAACGTTATAAAGCTATTTTGTTCAGCTGTAACTAATGATCAATTATTTTATAATATAATAAAGTAAATAAGCTTATTATATAAACTGTTATATTTTTAAATAAAAGGATTAAAAAAATATATTACATAATAAACATAATTTAAATTTAAGAAAGATTTTAATTTCTTACAAATATTAATTTAATTTTAAAAAGATAAATAAATAATATTAATTGTTTTGAAATAGGAATACCGCATATAAAATATAAATTCGCCGCGCCATTTATTGTAAAAAATTTAAAATACTCACCATATTAAATGTATCCGCAAACATGGCACTTTTTAAATGTAATATTATTGGAAGAAAGTAAACGTGCACCCTTCTACGCGCCCAAATCAAAACTATCGTCCCGAATAAAATCAATTAAAAATTTTGAACACACAAAAAAATGTTTCTTATAAGAAGAGCTTCCTCTCGTCCACTCCAACCACAGAATGACCGATCCCAAAGGAGGTACGGTTTTTTATAGACGAATTCTGAAATCTCGGTCCAAAAATCCGGTCCGGGACCCCTTACGTACCGATGTATAATAATAATCTTATTAACTTATCTACACTTCTATCTTTACTTAAAACGTACCGTTAGTTTGGCTTTATTTCTGAGGGTGTTTGATACACAGAGGCCACTTAAGTTAATTTCACACTTTTTTCGGACGGTCGCTTAAGTGTTTTGACATGGGGTCGTTTTTTATGGAGTGGACGGTTGACCGCGCTTGGTTGCTTCCATTATGGTAAAGAAAGGATGTAGCCGTGGCGCTCGTGTCGAACTGGGCTCTCTGCCGGGACGAGTCTATTACCACAACACCCAAATGCAAGTCACTTTGTTCCTCGAGGCGTGACACATTGGGTCAATAAATATATGTTTTTTAATTTAAATTTAAGATAATATTTTAAAAATTACGTTCTGAGAATACAGTTTGATTCAATATTAATTCATAATATTTATTATTACATAATGTGTACGTACTACATTATATTTTAAACACGAGATTTGAACATCCTGTAGTTCATTTTACTAATAGCTACAACATACATGTGTCGAAATTACTTACTCGATGTATCTAGAAAGTCGAACATAATGGGTGTATCAGGGAGGGCACTTTACTGAATATGGGAAAACTGTAAACTTTTACTGTGATAAGCATGTAGCTATAACCCATAGGAGATCCAATCCAGTCACCCACAAACGACAATAAAACAAAACAATCAACATGAATTACATGTCCTTAAAAAATACAAACTTTCAATGCCATTTATTTTAATAACAGTTTGGATTATTGAAGAAGCTCAACCGCCAATCATTCATCATTATTATTATGACAAATATAATAAAAACACCTATTATAAAACATGATTTTAAATCCTTAGTATTGTAAAGGTTATGACTACTCCTTGAACTATACTTACGATCAACTTGAACTTGATTTTACTTGATAATTCGTTTCACACTCATAAAGAACTTTTTCTCTTTTAATAACTATTGGGCTAGCTAGATTCTTATTGGGTATTTAATAATTAATTAATATCTCCTGCGTATGATAAATAAAACAACAAGTTTTAAAATATTTGTTCTATTAAAACAATTATTTGTCATCGAAATTGAACCTCCTCATGCCATCAAATCGGAAACCATAAGCGGCAGCATTTTTTACATCAACTAATGCCGGATTCCTATACTTGTAAAAACTACCGTGTCCATGAGCAGGTCTAGATGACCCATTTGGAACACCGTGGGCTTGTTTCGGATAAAATGCTTCGAAGACACCACTAGGTGGCAGCACAGTCTTTAGAGCGTCGTCTTCCGGATCGTACGGGCGGCAGGTAGACGGTGCTGCTATCACCAATACGCACACTAATAAACGCAGCATAAACATCTGTTAATAAAGCAATATTTAATTAAGGCAATAAATCGTTTCTTTTTTGTTTTAATATATATTACCGTACCTTTTAGTCACGTTGTACGTTCGTCTTTGATGGAAGATTGCGTAAAATAAGTGTGCTGTGTTGACGTTGCAGCGTAATGGGACCGGGTTTACCTTGAGAACGGCGCGGCGCAAGCACATGCTAAACCCCGGACAGAGTGACAGGCGAGTAGCCGAGTGGCCACATAACAATCAATAACAATACTTTCTCTTCGAGCATGCTTAGTTTACGTATTGTCTAAAAAATATTTGTATATTTGCAAATAGCGGTGTTACGACTATAGGATATTCGCATTAAAATGTAATTATTATCTGGCAGTTTTACAAATTGATTTTATTTTATTAAACAATACATTTATAATAAAATTATAGTGTTGTAGATTTGCTTATATTGTTTAATAAAACAGGAACCCGGCATTTTGATATCGATATTATAACGTTAACTTGGAATAATGTTACCGATACTAATAACATTAACGTTAACGATTAGGTATCTATTTCTGTCTTATGTTTGTCGCCTCGACGTCGGAGTAACGTTATCTAACATCGATACTTTTTCGTTACTCTCGGCAGCGATATAAGAATAACGGTATATTTTACTTTTTATGATATCGTAGGGCGTGCCTATAGTACTAGTATTTAATAATAAAACTGAAATGGAAGGCAGAGTTAGGGTTGCCATGTCTAAAATTTGGCAACCAGGACAAGATGCGGAAAAAACTCGATTTCAGAGCCCAGAACCGTCCGGGTCAACAGGTTTTTTTAAACATAGGGAGGCGGTGAATTTAGCGAGTCGGTTCGTCGGTTGATCGCGGCGTGCGGGCACAGTGCGTGTGTCGCTGGCGGCCCAAGACTTTAAATTTTTAAACCCAGACTACAAATGAAACCCCGCCCGGATGTCTTCTAAACTAGTCAAATCCGGGGAAACTCGGACTGATGGCAACCATAGGCAGAGATCATCAGTGAAGTTTTCAGGTACTATATTGGACGTCTTAAAATTTTTATGCTTATATTTCATTTATAAACTTTATTGTATTTTTTTACAAAAGGTGGACTTCCGTGTCGCCGTGAGGCTTTATCTACCAGTCGACCTTTGGGTAAGTGAGAATATTTTATACTTTGTGTCGTGGTAAGTGGCGTTCCGTTGTCTCTGCCTATCCCTGTGGGAAAAAGGCGTGACAATTGTATTGTATTGTGCATAACTCTTCCAAGGGGGAGGGGATCAACGTCCCTATCGACGTCTATAGCAGGAATATATATAAGGAAAAGGTGTCTGTGTTTCCCGACACGTACAACATAGGTCTCTTCAAATCGAAGGTGAACAGGTACCTCATAGGCAGGCGTGCTCCACCTTAGACCACATCACTGCTTAACACCAGGCAGGGTGTGGTCAAACGCTTGCCTATTAAGCATTAAAAAAAAAAGGTTTTGTTGAATAAAAAGCAAAATTTTCATTATAGTATATGTAATTATATTAATTTGTCAAACATCAATTAACATTAATTTTAAGTCTAACTATTATTTGTTCGATGCATAAAGTAATTAAATTTCTTTATTCGCAATGTTTTGTATTAACAAAAAAAATGTGGGTGTAAAAATACATAAAGCAATCAGAAATGTAGATCATAGAGAAGCGGTACAAGTATTTATTCTTTTTTGAATCATAACAAATTCTGGTCCAATATCAACTACATAACATTATGGTGTATACTTATTAAATCACTGAACTATCAAAACAAGCAATGTGAATGCGACGAATGATACGTGGCTGATGTCACGGCCTCGGTATCACTCACGCGGTCATTCAACTCACAGCTGATAGGCAGCCGAGTGCGGTTACCCTAGAAATTTTACGCGTCCCTTGCGGCCCGATATAAATATTAAAAACAAATAATAATAAAAACAAGGTAACACGAGATTAAAGGGATCGCTATGTCTTTTTACATCCCCTGTATATTAAAATGAAATATCAACTCAGAACTAATTTTATAGGTGGATATTAGAATTATAATAATAAGGTGCAATTTAAATCTATAACATATACGCGGTCCCTACATATATTGCTAAAAATTGAATACATATATTTAACCTCAATTACAATAATATACTCATTTTTATTCAAATTATTTAAATAAAACGAATAAACTATCACAATTAAATAAAAATATATATTAATAAATCCAAAATAAGTCAAGATTTATTGACAGCACCAAGTACTAAATATATCACAAACTGGCGACTGTCGACTTAAAAATAAAACTAACAACTAAAAGTAATGTACTGAATTATCAAAAAAACTGGACTACAATCAAAACTAAAGCCAAACGTTTGAAATACATAATTAAGTACACTGTGTTTTAATTAAAACAAGTCTACACGGTGGCTTTTAAAATCTTTGCAAAAACTAACTTTAAATTAATGCCATTAAAGTGAAATTTAAGTAGTTTAAAATTATTTTTAAAAAAAAGCATTACACTTAAAAACTAAGCAATTAGCATTCTAAAAAAAAATAAGAAAAAGACAACAATTATATATTAAACATCTACTCGTATTAAAATCAATGTATATATATTTGTATATATATATTTATAAAATATTTTAGCTTCGTGTATTATAAAAAAATAGTAACCAATATCACCCTTATAATTATAACTAAAACGAAACAATTGCTTATTTTCAGTACTTGCCCAAAGTCTCCCAGTCCGGTCCCCTGAAGATTATAATAAGTAGAGAATCCGCGTCAGATATTTTACCTTAAGGAACCCTCTTCCGTCAGAACCACGGGTAAGTACCATGTAGTTTTTGTGAACATCACTATTCCTTATCCTTACAAACATCTTACAAGAAAATTTTGTAATCCATAATATAGATAACCTTAAAACAAAATATCAGACATATATAATAGCATAAAGGTAATAAGTATATAATATAGTCAATAGTATAATTTTCTACATTTAATAGCCGTTTAAACAATCATTAAAATACTAATTGTATGAAGAATATCATTATAATTTTTGATATGAATTTGGTTGCTGTGATAAACATATAAAATAAGGTATAGTACGAATCAAACTTTATGGCGGCTCCGAAGTTAGGTACAAATCGCTGCGCAGTACACAAATTGAGCGGGGCGCGATGAAGGTGAGAGGGAAGGACGCACTCCCGCGCTTCCCGCACTCAGGTTATTTTTATACGTCCTATTAATTTTTTAAAATAAACCTTTATTGTATTACTGTACCAGTACCACTGACTGTACCAGCGCAAAGTAGCGCTCGCGGCTAACTTCCGAGACGCCATAAAGTTTGACGCGACCTATACAATATTAACATTCTTATAAAAGTAAAAAACAAAATATTCAATAGGTATCAAATTCCTACATTAAGGAGTCACAAAAATACGTTAACAATCATAAATATCAAAACTTGAAATGAAGTAAACCATTTATTTTAAAAAATAAAAGTACGTCAGTTTGTAAAACAAAACTATGAAATATTCTAATCTAAATAAAATATAAAAAAGTTTTGTATCATATTCTTGGTAACGATTTGTAAATATATGGCTCTCTTTTTAATTAAAAATGGACCCAATTACATAAACATTAGGAGCTAAAATACACACAGGGATACATTTTACAATAATATGATAGAATTAACCCTACAGATAGATATAAGACTAGATTCGCGTTTAGAAGAAACGCGATCAAATATTTTCTTTACATATAATTTTATTATACCAATATGTATTATAAATTGTTTCTAAGAAGGACATCACCAGAGACAAAGTTCTTGAGTTAGATTTTTATGAATTTAAGATACAAAGCCACAACACCTAACCGAAAGTCTATAGTCTATGTCTTGGTTCGTATCGCATCTCAATATGTCCTCGATTAGGAAACGAACCGCCTTACCACTTACATATTATTTATAAATGCATTTTAAAGATTTCACAGCTACAATGGATAGTATAGTACCATCTAACTGGAATCTACTGTTAATTAGGTACGCTTAATAATAATTCATATTTAACTTAGTTAAAATTTTACGTTAGTAAGTGCCAGGTGTATCATTAGCCTTACATCCGTTAATATTATATACTCGTAAAATGTTGAGATCACTTTATATTAAGCAACTACATTCAAACACATCATCTACAATTTATGTAAAGTCCATTCTCGTTAAGAAAATAGCCAGTTACCATCCTAAACCATCGACATACTATAAATTAAATTCTATTGAATTCTAATTCTCATATTCTAGAACTATTTTCTTAACGAAAATAAATAACTGTATTTAAGCTTAATATGCATATTAAAATGTATTTTTATTGAGTGTCAACTATCACTACTAGGTAGGCACCATCAAATATATATCAATATTCTAAATATAATATATAGATTGTATAAGGCATAAATAACTATGTCAGTAAGCTATAAACTAGCAACAAAAGCAGTGTATCACGTCGCTTTCATTTATTTTTCTTTTTTTATTTTAGCTCGTCATATGTCCACACTCCGCTTGATGTTAAGCTGGAGTGTGATCCATGAAAGGAGACGACTGCGTACAGAGACCGCTATTACATTTATGTTTAAGAACTCGTGCTACAACTGCCCAAGAAGCAGTCTTAAAATCTATAAATATTCAAATTCAATTGAATTGTTCATATTTTAAAATAAAAATTAATTTTAAACTTTATATAAAAGGACTAGGCTCATTTTGAGCTCACTCGGTATTTAATAGTTTGTGAACAAAATAATATTCTAAATAGAATATTTTTCATTAATTTTTTAAATTATATCAACACATCGTTTACCAATCAGTAAACAATGTTTAACAAAAAAAAAATATAGATATAATGAATTATTAAAGCATTTAGTATAATAAAAACTTCAAATATTTTATTAGAAAAAGTTGAATAACTCAAACACGGGTAAAAAAATTAAAACTGATTGGTGATAAGGATCATCGACGAACTCAAGAAAAAAAATGTGACCCATTTCTCTTTTCAACAAATAAATTTTAAGTAAAATAAAAATCAATAATATATTGATTTTTATACAAATAAAAATATCTTAAAACAATGTGTTTGATTGGCTTCCACGGACGGATGCACGGAACGAATATGGTCATTGGTCATTAAAAATAATTATTTTTTATGACAATTAAATAATATACAAAAATATATTGAATATAATAATTAACATATCCGATACACTGAGATTATTAATAATAACTAAGTCATTAGGCAAATGCGACGATATTAATGCTAATCAAGAAATGTTCTTACAAGCGTTTTAACTTGAAACAACATTAGTAATCGTCTTGTCTATTACATCTAATTAAGCAGTAAATATTGATTGAGTACTCATTTTATACTCGACGCATCTCTAATACAGTATCCGGCAATAAATATTACACAACGAGCTTCAGAAAGAGATAATTCCTTCGGTGACAGGTTCGGTGGTTCGGATGATGACAGCTTCGGTATTGCCTGTCGCACCAAGCATAAAGGCTTTTTTAAATCTCAATGTGTATTATTTACTTCTAGGTACTGTAAATAATTGCTACGGTTATTTCAGATGATGTGGTTGAAATCGTTCCGAGTTACTTATTTATACGAGGTACGGATCCAAAGTACCCCTCTTTGTAACTGGTCTGTTGAATGGAGACAACCACATAATGGAAACAGTACCAAATACGGCCTGAAGGCTTCGCAATTTTGACTTGCGTACCCAACGAGCCTGTTCTTTCTTCAATTGCTCAATACCCTATAAAAAATTATTACCATAATTACAAAATTAACAAAAACATGTTATGTCGATGTGAGGATACGAGTCTGTATCATTCAGCTTGACAGGGTACACTCCTCTCAGTGTATTCGGCTACTTTCTAGCTGATCCTGACACCCAACCAGGTCATGTCACAGACGTTAAACCTACCACTAGCATTGCAGACTGGGCTAATCAAAGTCATCAGTCTACTACACTTTAAATTATTTATATAGTCGTAACTAAGTTGCATTGGTACCAAATAAAATTTTAAGAACATGGAAAGGTGTTCTTTTTACGAACGGTTAATGACGATTTTACATGCAATTTTAATATGAAACCAGAAATTAATCCTGGTAGTATTAAGTTGTATTGAGAAAAGGTAGTACCCTGACTGTCATAAAAAGAAACTTATAGAATAAAAATATAAATATTAAACTTACAGTTTCGTCATTGCATATTGCGTGTATTTGAGTAGCAAACATTATCATGGTGAAGAATGCGAACAATAATCCTTCAGCAATAAGGAAGAGCAGCAAGACAACGGTTGCAGGCGGAGAATAAGTAGTGCATTTGTTCCATTCAGTTTTGATACAGTAGATAAATTGATACACACATAGAATTAATGCGTGGATAGAAACTGATGCAATGTAAAACTGTAATAAAAACAAAACAATTTAATTTTTAAAACGTATCGCTTATACCTAATGTGTTTTTATAGTAACTCTGCGTAGGACAACATTCAGTAGAGTGCGATTGATAAATCGAAACAACTAATACTACAGAGAAATGTCTGCAAGCCTTGCAAGATTGGGGAGACGACTATGCTCCTGGGTACCTCCAAACTGATCCCGAAGCGCGACTTCAAGCGTGTTTATTGCATATTAAATTGTACCGAAATCTTAAAACAATTAAGAGTGCATAATCTCCCCAATAACATATAATTTTTTAAATGTATGTGTTAATGTAAATGATATACTATTATACATAGTACGTATAATAGTATACGAGTAATTCGTGTAATTATTTAATTAATAAAAAGTATAATTAATTAAGATTTCGGTACAATTTATTATGTAACAAACACCCTTGAAGTGACGTAATAGCGTTTCGAGATCAATTTGGAAGTGGCCAGGTATAACAAAAGGAATGTGCAGTGTCAACCTGAATGGTGCACAGTCGTCTCCTCAATCTTGCATAGAGGAGGCGATTGGGCTTGCAGAAATTTCTCTATGTTATCAGTTGTTTTTGTTTATCAACCGCATTCTACTGAATATTATCATATTAATTGTCGCCCAGCGTGACAATAGTTGTTGTTGTCGCCCAAAAAAAAACTTATCAATAGTTATGATAATTATGAATATTACAATGTAAAACTGTCATTACAATGTCACGAGATTGTCATCCTAGATCTTTATTCTTTTATTGCAAATCGCTATATTTAGATTGTATTATTGATGTTACCAATTTTACATTTCAAAAGAAGTTCAAGATTACATATAATTATGCTAATCCGTAATCCGTATTGAAGGAGCTAGGCATGATTTTTATCTTACGCATTAAAGAAGTTTCCTTAACAAAGTCTAGCACTTTCAGGTTTTCTCTAAAATGCACTACTGAATCGTCTGCATACAAACTAATCCCGAATCACTACTAGATCTCAAACTGGATTAATATAATAACTATGATTAGTATGAATCTATTAATTTAAACAAATAATGTATAAAATCTGATAATTTAAAATTTTAATGCAGCCGTAGTAAGACACGTTAACCGTAGGACCCGTGTTCAAACCAAATTCTGACCGGTACAAATGTACCTATGTTATACGACGAAGACGAATGTGATCGCGCAGACTGATGATGGTTATTAACCCAGTCTGCCACCCTGGGGAAATATCATCACATTCAAATGTAACACCCGTAAAGTGACCTTGTCACGTTTCGGGTACAGTTCCGAAGTAACCAAATATAAGAGAAGGGGTGTACGCCGGCTATCTCGATGGTGCACATTCGTCTCCTCAAGCCAGCATAGCAGAGGCGACTGCTGCCTGTGGAAATTTCCCATGTAGTAGCAGTTGTTTCTGTTCATGGATCGCACTCCAGTTTTACATCAGGCGAAGCGGTGAAGTATATGAAGCTACAATATTTTAAAAAATTACTTACAGTGAACAAGACAAAGAATTTCTGATTATTTTCACCGACACAATTGTTAACCCAGGGGCAGTGGTGATCCATCTTTCTAATGCAGCGCTGACAAACCGAACAATGATGAGCTCTCTCAGGACGTAAGGACGCACACTTATTGCATTTATGGGTTATTTCACCTTCACGTGCTATCTTATTTCCTTTTGGTACAGCGCCCTGTAACAGAAAAATTCCTGTGTAAAGGTATTACACGATTATGACAGATGTATTGACAACAGTCGTGGTCTAGTAGAGACCAGAATAGACTTAGTGTAGGCATTAAAAAAATACAATATAACAAGACGAGTCTACCGATGAGCCTAGACCGTGCAAACACGTCGAATCAAACTTTTTAAAAAATTATACACTTACCGGATCAGTGAACATTGTCTTAACATGAGATGCTAATGCGAGAAAAGTCAAGACTTGAAAGAGTACGATGTTAGGATATGCAAAGAATGGATCCGCCTTAATACTAGGTACTAAGATCACACCCATTACAACCAACTCAGCATATGTTATCAGCATCCAGGTCATCAAAGCGCATATTATACCGCAGCCATCCTGAGAAAGTAATAAATAATATTATCGTATAATCAGTTTGATAATCAATAAATCATTCTTTTTTTTTTAAATATGACAACACTCTGCCTGATTTTGAATTAGAGTGTCGTCCATGTTTTGCAACAACATCCGCCTCCGCTATGCCAGCCTTAAAAACCAGCGAACGTGTACCATCTGTTGACAGATTCTTCTCGTTATACCGGGCTACTGCTTGGCTGATACTGAAACGCGACTACAGTACTATATGGATTGTAATGACATCAACGGTAATGATAGTATATTTAAAAACAATGTATAAGTTGGATGTCGACGAATTAGAATGTTTTCTTTCCGAAGCTATAGTAAAGTCTATGATAAGCAAGTGCATGCCAAACCCATGCACATGCTAATAAAAAAAGCTGTAGTAGATGTTATAGTTTTCCTGTAGATGATATAGTTTTGAAAAATAGACATATGCATTCCGATGGTGGGAGCTATGGTAATGTCTAATGATACCGCACAACGAGAGGAGTGTGTACTGTCAATCTGGATAGTGCACATGCGTCTCATCAAAGCTGGCATAGTGGATGTGGTTGCTGAATGTATATATGTTGGAGGTGGAGTGTCGTCAAACAGCCGAGTTACAATAAATTTTAAAAAAACACATTTCAACAACCTCAGAAACCTTGCAATTGTGTCTACTCCATTCATCATTAAAAGCGTGTATAGAAAGATATCAAGTTCTTATTGAAAGTAAGAAAGTTGACAACCTGTCAGTTAACTAAACAATGGCAAGTATAATAATACATGTTTTCATACATATGTATCAAGTTACAATTCAATTAATAAACAGTAGATAAAAAAGACCAAACAGAATTAAGCATGTTTCAAAGGTGAGAAATTTTATTCCAATAATAAATTCATTACAAAAATTAAATAATAAAAAAAATCATTCTAAATATAATCAATAAATGGCATAGGAGTAGTGTTAGCAATAAACTGAACTACAAAGTACAGCTTGGTGAAAAAAATATGCAACATCAACCCCGCAGTCGGATAGGCTGCCTATGGAAGAATAGAGCAGAGAAATTCAGACACAATCTTGTGAGGTTTTGTGTAATAGTCAGAGTATCCATGTACAACACATAGAATGTGGTTCCGGTCCTCACCTCAGCTCAGGACGTTGTTTATTTTAATTTTTTTAATATAACCTATCTTAACCTAACTCAATCATTTTGTTTTAGTTAATTGATATTCCTGGCAATCGCCAGCCACTGATTGGTTCACTATGATTCGTTTATTGAAAGAAATTGATAAGAAAATGTAAACATGACTGTTGGTATAGCAATTGTTTTTTTAAGAAGTGAAATATTATTTTGCAATCAAAAATTTTTAATAAAAACAAAATTGAACGAGCCAGACATTTCTTTATTCACTTTTTCAGATTAAGGAAACTTGATTCTAGATCACAACACAAATTATATGTGTACATGATTGAAAAATGAATATTGCTGACCTTATGTATTTATATGTCATGGCAGTATAGAAATGGTGAAATTCACTAACGATAAGTGTCTGAAGATAACCGTGTCATAGCAATAAGTAAAACCGAATAATATACTCAATTAATTACCTTAATACACCAAATTTTACAATAAGGCCCTTTAGAGGGCTTAATCTGCTTAAGTGGTAGTAACTCTTCCTCTTCAGAATATTCGTCAGAATAGTTGACATAGTGGCGATGCATTATGGTGTAGTCCTAAAAACCACCATACAAAACATAAGATATATTGACAAATAATACTTATTATACTTTGGAATTACTCATATATTTATCCACAAAGCATACTTGCCTGTAATTGAATATTGTTGTTAAGAGTAAATCGTCCATGAGAAAAAACAGATCTTGAAACTCTAATCATTTTAGCTTTTATATATTTTTTTTTTATTAAAAAAGTTAACAAGATATTACTATTAAATTACATAAAATAATGTAAAATATTTATAGGCGCATTGATGGATGGTCTTCAGAGTATAAGTCTCAATTTAAATTCACCAATTCATTTCACACATTACGTACATAGATTAAATGAAAATTATTTTAAAAATTTATATTGAAACTAATAATTACACTACCAACTTTTAATTTAACTTTTTAACAAACACTAAAACCCAAATATAAGCTCCTCCAACGATTAATAAATATGAATACTTACACCCGGACACTTACGAAGCAACAGCAAATGTAACGTAGTTGTTTCGTCTATAAATCAATAAATGCTCTAGAAAGCAGCACGATATTCCTCCTCATACTACCTTCTCCCTTTTTCTAAACAGATCTAGTCTATAACTTATACCTATATCCCTCACTTATTAGCTGTCTAGCCCAGCCAGGCGAACTGCAAGGAACATAATAACATAATCAAGGAACATAATACTCTTTTTTTAGTTTTATATGGCATTATAACAATTTGCTAGTGTCAAAGTAAACATTTTTTGCATCAAGCTAATAATACTGTGCATCACGAGCCATTTATTCATCACACTAAACAGTTAGGTCAGGTCTCAATCAAGTCAAAAATTGATTCAGCAAAGTGGTAGTTCCTACAGTGTTTTGAAGGGAAAGTGGATACATGTGTTCTCTTCTTTTGAATTGGGGAGGTGTCTCTGGTGACAGCTATCTTTTTTACATATTTTTTAGATAATATAGATTAATTTAGTCGACACGTGTTTCTGGAAAACTTTTGTAATTGCTTTGTTCTTTTTTTATTAATTTTTAAAAATTGCGATCGTAATATTGGCAAACCTGAGGATTCGTTCGGAACTAAACCATTGCCAATGAACAAAAAAAAAATCGTTTGTCAAAAGTTCAAACAAAACTTTTCATTTTTAAAAGTTCCTGTTAATTAAAACATCGTGTTTATAGTGTAGTTTTGTTTTAAAAATTACAATAGTTATTCGTATAAAACACTGTTATTGTTAGGAAACACAAACAAAAGATATTTGACAAACTTGTGAGGCGACAACCATAGACAACATAATAATCTACAAAACTGTTAGGTTGGTACTTTGTATTCTATCTTGTCAAACGGTACGAAAGTCGAAGTGAAAGGTCGAAGACGGTCATTACATTTTTTCAAATATCTCCTCGATTTTTAAGTATTTTCAGACGAGAATCAAAAAATTCTTCTAATTGAAGTGATATCTCGAAATGGTTTTCGATTCACCATGGGTTAGTTTTTTTGGACCTTGCCCATTGTTTGCCCACACTCACCCGCATTCACGAACACGTAATGATTATTAATCTACCATTATTATACATTAACACTTGAAGAAACACAAGTTTAGGAAAATAATTTAAGGCAGATAACCTAATGTCTCAAGATGGCCGCTAAAACTCCATAATACTCTTAAGGAGCTGTAATATGAATACAGACAAATTCCTTTTTTAAATAAAAAAGGCGAAAGATTTATACGTTTTAAAGGGAAACCTGAGTCCTTTTTTAAATAATGTTATTTAACGGTCTGGGCTTGCTTTCTTCAACCACATTCGATTGCAACCGAATTCATAAAAAATTCTCTATCATACCACAAAACAAAAAATCACTCGGCTGTATGGGTAATAAAATCTTTGCTTTTGATGAAAAACACAAATGGCAAGTGTCATTCAGAGGCGACTGTCAACAGTGTCAAAGCTGTCATCGATGACTTTTTGTGGCTGGCCGGGTAGAATTTACTAACTGATTTTACTAAACTAAAAGCTAAATACCTCCAAACACAATGCTAGACATAATCTATAAGTGTTGCGGCTTTGAGCCTATTTATACGCCAAACGAGTTCCTGACAAAGGACGTGGCTGTAATTATTATGGGTATGTTTCCTTCTATCACATTAAGAATAGTAATGCAGATAGTAAAGCTTGTAAACAGCATTTAAAATCTTTTTTGTGTATTTTAAAATAATATTAATGTAATTTTTCTTTGTTTCAGTGTCAATATGCGTTGTGGCCTGCCTGACTTGCATTGGCATAAATCATTCCCATTGAAGAGAACGAACTTGAATATAATGTTTCTGTTTTAACTGTTGAAAGTTATTAAGACGCTGGTAACGTGATTACTATGTTACTTTCCAGATCCGCTTCAGATGGAGAGAAGACTTCAATTTTACAATTAGGGAAACACGTCTTTTACATTGCATGTGTTATGTATTATTATGCAGAGAATAGATTTTTATACAATAAATATTTTTTAAATTACTTTTATTATGTTGTATCTCTAACAAAAATCTTACAAACTCCAGGGCAAGATGTAGAAACTTTTGATAGTTATTGTCCCAGTCAATCATCCCAGGGTCACCCAACTTTTAAATTTTACCAGCTTAACACTTAGTAATCTAATTTTGTTTGGATGCACAGTAATGGTAGATGAATGTGGATACATATTTCAAGCAGGCGACTGCGGCCTGCAGCTATTTTTCTTTGGTCACAGTTTCCCCTAATGGACTGCGCCCAAGCCGTATCTTTTTTTTTTAAATGCCGGTACTAAACTAGTGCTTGTATCACATGCACTGAGCCACCAAAGGACAAATAACATAGTTACATTGGTATCAGTCAGAATTTAATGAGGTTTGAGACCCGTGTCTCAAAGATTCTGCGATCCGTCCTCTACCACTCTAAGGCTATGCTCGGTCGCTATTCTCGTGATTTGTGGCCTTGGGAAATATCTAAGCTAGAAGAAAAAAAATTGTTTTGAATACCGTAGATATATGAATAGATACCGTACTACAGTACGTACTACTATAGGTACTGTGGTTGTGTCGCAAATAAATTAGGCCTTGATGCAGTGGCGGCACCAGTTTTGCGAAATCTCCTCAGGCATCAACCTGGATACAGCGACCACAGCTTAGTGAGACGTCTTCTGTTTTGGGCTTTTGTTTTGGACCGACGACAAGCGCCGCAAAACCTATAGCTTAAATCAAAATAACATTGTCAAAGCGACTTATACACTTAATTCTATATGCTTAATTCATGCTTAAATCTTTTATATTTTAAAGCGCCTTAAAATTTTAAATTGGATTCTGGATTCTAGATATTATTCTTCCATTCCACATGGTACAAGTTTTGTTTATAACGACCCTAACTTGCAACGAGCACTACTAAGTAACCGCTATAAAGAATTACCTGTTTTTTATAGTAGTCCAATATACGCCTAAATAATTATATGCTTGAGTGTGGTCCATGATCTCAGACACAGAGAATCGTCTTCAGGTATAATTGTGACACGTTACTTCACGTGAAAGTGGTGGTGCTACACCTGGACGGCAGACTGGATTAATATTAAAACCTAGCTTTAAATAATTTACAACCAAAATAAAATCTTGTATTATCATAATTATCTAGGCACTTATTACATGCTTTCTTCTCTTTATGCGCTTAAAATTGTCGCAGAAAAGAACTATCCATTTATTATTACAGAACTCGAGTAAAGCTGCACTAGAAAATGAATATATAGTTCCATCAGTCGTAGTGTGGCCATATTACCACGCACTAAAATAAAAATAATATATATTTAGCCCTCCATATTTTATTCTGAAAATACTATCTATAATTTAGAAAACCAACCCTTGGTTCGCCTTTGATAGCCATTATGTTGCTTAGAATTTTGTATGTTGTAAAAGTAGATTCACATAACGGAGCACAAATAAATGCTCACATTTAAGACACTTTTGTAAGTGATTTTCTTGCAAAGTTAGCTTTCTTAAACGTAGGAGGGATGTTCTCAGTCACAGCCAACCAATCCTGAGCGTAGGGGATTAAAACTCCCGCCTTTTGCGGTTTACCACCAACAGTATTGTGCCCACCCTATCAACTAAAAACGCCCCTAAAGTATGTCATTGAATTATAATGTTCATTTTTGTGATCGGTGTTGGTGGTTGAAGGACATGAGCGGAGCCTTGCGGGCTAGCGTAAGTGGTGAGTACAGCGCTACGTTATAATAAGTGAGCTGTGGCCGCTGAAAACATAATTATGTATTTATTTTATTAATTAGAAATAGTGTATAGTATTGTTTTAACTCAATTAATATTTGTTCAGCTTAACGGTTGACACTTTTAAAGCAAATGCGATTGTTAAGCCAAACTCATTTTCAGCTACCTCGAAAATTAAATAAAATCGAACTAGAAATATTTACATTTCCTACAGTTTAATCAAGCATTAACCTAATTATAATTTTATTACGAAAAACTAATTTAAGCGCTTTAAGCTCTTCAAAAAAAAAAAACTCATCTAGGTATCTTGTGTCCATAATTAAATTTATCCATTCTTTATTCCTTACATCATCTGTAAATTCGTGTTAAAATAAAACACTTGGACTTGTTCAAACACATTTATAAATAAAAGTATAATTAAATATAAATTAATAAAAAATAAATAACATGTATAAGCTGTGGATAATCACTAACGAATAGATCTCAATTATAATAGGTATTAGCATTTAAGAGTTTTTGACGCTCTACAAAATTAAATGTACTTAGGTACTTATGAATATACGAATAAGCCCGCATATTAATTTTTAATTGCCTATCAAAGGGGTTATGGTTACGATGCAAATTAAATTGAAAAAAAAGTTAACACGCACCCAACATCCTTAGTTTTTATCTTTTTATTCAATTTTCATCATTAATGTCGCTTTTCGGGAATAGTTTAAAAGTAGCCAGGTATAAAAGAGGAGTGTGCACTGTCAATCTAGATGATACATGCTCGTCTCCTCGAGCCGGCATAGTGGAGGCGATTGCTGCCTGTAGAGACTTCTCTGTAGTAGCAGTTGTTTCCATTCATGGACCGCACTCTAGCTTTACATCAGGCGGAGTGTTGTCACATGCCGAGCTACAATAAAAATATATTAAAAATATTACAGTCATGCTTACAGGCGATCTTGTTCTTACGTAAGTATAACTAAATAACGATTGTTTTTAACTGTAATGATACCTAGCCACAGTTTTTGTGGCATTATTCTTAGCAGCTTGGGACTACTTGGGACTTAACTTATCACATGTTTTGTTATCATTTTTTTTTTAATAAGAGATCACTCTCTTGTAAATGTCCACGTATTACTATAGAAATTGAGACAATTATCTAAAATCTATCAATCTTCTAATTAACTTTGTCCTAGTGAATCATAGTAAATTTAGTGATTTGCTAATTAATAAATTAGATTAGGTACTTTAAGACAAATAAATCGATCCAACCAAGAGCATTATATTGTTGGAAAGAAACATACAAGCTCTTATCTAAACCAGAGAAGGCGATAAAATATCATTATAAGATTTTTAATAAAATATTTGTTTTACGGTTTTAAACTCGGTCGTAATTAATTTTCCATAAATAAAATTATTTTGCCATACAATAATTCGTTCACATCTATATATTTAACTCATTTGTTGCGCCCCAGCTTCGCGAGCGCTGGGATAGTTTTGTTGTTATAGAAATTAGAAGACATTTCCTACAATTTGTTTCGGAATTTTGACCCTATCTCATTCCGTTCCGGAGATAATGCGTTCCGGAACCGAACAGAACGGACTTTCGGAACATGTCGTATTTTATCTGAGGTCTCATAGGCCTCCTTTATACCTACGTATCAGAAAAAAATTAAAAAAGTGCCCCATAATTGATGTCAGTCAGTCAGTCTGATTATGTCAGTCAATATAATATGATTTTCTTCATGTAAAGCTCTTCCAATGTAAGTTGGTAAGTATTTTTTATTTAGATAAACTTAGTCATTATTAAATTATGATGAGAATTAAATTTCAAAAAGAGCCAATGGGTGCAGTTTAATGGTCAGAACAATCGCGCGCATGGCGGAGTTTTTATTAAACAAATAATTTATTAAAAATAACCGATTATAGCTAAGATTATAAGAGTGGTAAGCAGTTTCATCGTAGCTGTTACATACCTACCGAGAAAAAAAAATTACGCCATTCAATATTTACCTAATGATTTGGTATTATCCATCTAGATTTCATCTTTAATGTAGGTATTATTATTTATCGTATGTCGTTTGTAAAGCGATTAATAAACTTACCTGAACAAAAGAATATTAAGTTTGAAGCAACTAAGCTATTTTTTGACATATTTTTCGATCTAACATACCTCTACCTATAATTATTTACATTAATTTTCTTCACGCAATCATTCTGTTGTACACAATCGTGGACATTATAACAAACATATTGTTGGAATTATTAATTGGGATATTACCGCTGGGGTTATAAGGCAAGACTGGATTGCGTGTTAGGGGTAAAGGGCAAAACAATATTGTTTAGGCACACGTCATGAAAAGAGAAGTGGGGTTGAGTTTATTTTACGTCAAACTATCATTACAACACGATGTATTGAATTATTAAGAACACATAAATATCTTAGTTTTATTGAATTAAGTCATAGAAAAGATTTACTGTTTTTTAACAATACGGTTTGTTACAACTTTCCTCACTGTTCATTATTTGCGCAATGAAAAACAGAGATCTACAACATATCCTTAATTTAATTGTAATAATTATACAATTGGCATTACAGTGAAAGGGTGACACCAATGTCAAAGGCTATACTGTGACCGTATGTTGAATATTATAACCTAGCTATTTGTCGCCATACGGTGTAATTATTCCTTGCACAGTCTCTGTTACCACTGTTATAAGTTACCAATTATTTATTGGTCATGCCAATGGATGTTTTGTTGTAATTATACGTCGGACAATAATATTTATAAACAAATGTTCGATTATTCTATTCTTTGCAGATAGGTGTTTGCTAGTTTAAAATCTTTTGTATTTTCAACCCTAATACTGTAAACCATCTGTAAACTGTAAAAAACCATCTATCTAATTAGCGAAGAGTACCCATATTGCTGGTATTAAATAATAAATAAATAAACACATATCATACAATGAACTGGCCCCAATCGAGAATATCCTCTACTATGTTCTTGGAGACAAGGACAACTCAAACACGATTATAACAAATAAAAATTTACTTTTTTTAAAAATAGCATATTATAAGAATAGCTATATATCGATCGGGAATCGAACTCGTGTCATTCGCCGACAGATGCTGACAAATATTACATTAAAAATAAATAAGATATCATTAAAATGTTCAATATAATAATTAATTGTCTCTACTTGACATGTCATGTCAGAATTCCACCATCTGAAGTCAGGCACGTGCCAAAGTTTGAACCTCCCCTAAATCTTACTGTGGGAATTTGAGCAGAAGGTGCTTGAGCCATTATGTTAAAGTACAGGCACGAATAGAAACTCGATATTATGATATGATAAAGTTAATGACCGGAAAAAATATTACATGTTGTGGCTATTTCACATGTTATTGACGATAATGACAAATAGACAATCAACTTTAAAAATATAAAATTACAAATATTTTAAAGAATATTCCCTCAGTAGTTTCATTTGGATTTGGGTACACTAAAATAATATATTCGAGGATTGTCCTTGATTGTTTTTGCGCACGTGTGCCATAGGGTTAGTCTCATTTACACTTTTTAACACACGAGATCCTCTGATTTGAATAATCTATCGATTTTTAATACGTATCGAAAGTGACGCGACAAATTCTTTTCAAATTTACTACATCAAAATTCAGAAAAGGGTCGGAATTTTAACAACGTTTGCTCAGTTTTTGATTAGCAATTGTATCTAGATGATTCTCTACTTTATCGTTTGTTATGTATTTCGTAACTCTATTAAAAGTATTAATAATTGTTGTCAATACCAGCTGTTATATATTAACATATTCTTTGAGTATTCACGTGTAACAATCTACAAATCTTTATACTTACATATAACAATTTATAATGACGAATAATGAGGCATGTAAAAATACAATTATAATAGTAAAGTATCAAATTACTTGTAAAATTATTACAGGTATAATGGATGTAAGCGGTAAACCTGAAACATTTTGTCGTGTGTGTGGTGATAAAGCTTCTGGTAAACATTATGGTGTGCCATCGTGCGATGGATGCAGAGGATTTTTTAAAAGAAGTATCAGAAGGTATCTAATATACTAAGTATACGGCATATAACAACACTCCACAACAATCCAGATTAACAGTGCACACTCCTCTCGTATCTGGTTCCCTCCAAACGGATCCCGAAACGCGCCACAGACTGGGCTAATCACCATCATCAAAATACTTACTACCCGGCGGCTATAGGCACTGAGTGACTAAAGTACATTGGTACCAGTCTGAATTTAGCGAGCTTTGAACACGGTTTTCATAGGTCGTGAATGGGCAAGGTCTTCAAAAACTAACCCATGTTAAATCGAAAACAATTTCGAGATATCACTTTAATTAGATGTATTTTTTGATTCCCATCTGAAAATACTTAAAAATCGCAGAAATATTTGAAAAACTGTAATAACCTTCTTCGATCTTCTTCGGAGAGTTTGACAAGATAGAATACAAAGTATCAACCTAACAGTTATACTAGTATAAACAGGAACTTTTCAAAATCAAAAATTTGTTTGAACATTTGACAAATGATTCTTTTTTCTTGTTCATTGGCAATGGTTTAGTTCCGGCGGAAACGTCACGATTACTATATTACAATCGCAATTTTTAAAATTAATAAAAAAGAACAAAGAAATTATCTGACACTAGATACACCTTCCCAATTCACGCATCTTACCACGGCCGCTCTATTTATTAATTTCGGAGTGCTCAGCTTTTCATAAAATAGCTTCAGCTTATGATAAAATAGATTTAAATATTTTTTTATTATTCTTCAACAGAAATTTAGATTATGTATGTAAAGAAAACAACCGTTGTATTGTTGATGTCACAAGAAGAAATCAGTGTCAGGCTTGTCGCTTCTCTAAATGCTTAAGAGTAAATATGAAGAAAGACGGTAAGTAGGTATACCGACGATATAGCTTAACATCTCACTACGAGATTTCTACATCCATATGTATAGTATAGTACCCAGGCATCGTTACAACATTGTTTTTAAGATTGAGGTTTTTTTTCATTATAAAATTACTTTAACGCAAAACAGTAGTACGTAAGGTAACAGGAGTAAGTAAGTCGGCACGTTTTTTTTCAACCTTGTACTAAAATTAATTAGGAGAATCATACGTACGAAGCACGTATTATTACTTATTATTTCAACGTTTAGTGGTTATCGATTTTCATTTTACTTGATAAAAAATAACAGCTACAAATGAGTATAGGTAAACGAAAATTAACGGTATTGTAAATTAAAAGGCGGCATCATATCACATACGCTGTTAAAAATAACAAACGTCCAATTTAATCGCGACGACGCGACCTATTTTATAACAACCAGCAGCTCTATTGGTCTAAAAGATTGAAACATTCTACCAGTGGCGGCGGCGCTAGACGTCAGCGACGTCGGCGAAACCTAACAGTCGGGCCACGCGCCTTGCTAAAGAGGTTAACAGTCAACAAGCTGAATGGCATGCTGAGCTAAAAAAGCTCATTTGATTGATTGGAAAATTAGAGATTTCTCATAGAACTGACATCCAAGTTTGGCTTAAGAGGGCCTCGCAAAACTGGTATCGCCAACGCGCGTCACCCAAGTTTAGTCTAGCGCCGCCACTGTATTCTAGTATCACAAAAATCTATATTACTACATATAATAAAGCTACAGAGTTTGTTTTTAGCGGCTGACTGATGTCTTACTGTACTGACTTAAACGCGCAAATCTCAGAAAACACCCTGATTTAACAAAATATTTTACACATTAAATAGCCCGTTTATAATGTAAGGGTTTTGGTTTTTTTTTTGCTATGCCTGGTTTACCTAAAAGATAATTCGCCATTCATAATATTGATTATATGATGCATACGACAATTGCTAGTACTAAAACTGTGTGAATGAAAATATGGAGAAAATTATTTATAATTACAGGTTGAAAACGTCTTTGATATGGTTTTTAATTTTTGTTTTTTAATTAACTTAGCTTAGCCATTTCATTTATAATTGGCACCGCGTAATTATACCGTATTTATGTTAATCGCCTGCAAAAATAGTCCTTTTGATGGTGACTATATAATTTTCCTATGTATACCATGAATTGATATAAATCAATAAAAGCCAGATTTACTGAGGGTTGTATCAATAAAGTATTTATCCGGTACGTCTTTTCCACGTAGCATGTCTTTTCCATTAGGAGACATCTCGAGTATTTGCAGAACAAGTGTGAAATAAATAGCGAGGAAGAAAAAAAATGTTGGGCACTCCCGCAAACAAGGTTCCATTTTCACTTAACAGATCTGAGAGGGTAGTATAGATATAGCATAGTATAGTTAATAGATCGACGAGTTACTTTTAAATTACGCAAAAATTCACCACCGCCTAATAGAAAACCATTTCGAGATATCTCTTGTAGTAAATGATTTTTTTAATTCTCGCCTGAAAAACTGTATGTTTTCAAATTCATACTACTTAGGCAAGCGTTTGATCACACCCTGCCTGATCTTATGCCACTGCGGTCTAGGGTGGAGCGCGTTTGCCTCTGAGGGAACCATTTATCCTTGATTTAAAGAGGCCCACATTGTGGAACAAAAAGTCTGTGGTCAATTTAGTTAATTCGCGAGTGTTATAAATATCCAATCACAGCTCATTGGAAGAGACGTTGTAATTTCATTGCATACTCAAGAATAATATGAACAGTATAATATGGGAAAATTAAAGCCTAATAAATTCATATTGCCTGGGGTCAAATTGTAGTTATTTTCCTTGACCAATTGAATTATTTTACAATTCATATTTTTTATTAGAATAACAGGGTTCCATTTTTAATATAACTGATAGACGAAAATAAACTCTTTCTCGCTTGTATTAAAGTTCAATTTCAATTGTATATTTATTTTCGAGATTTTTGTTTAACAATGTATTGAATAATCGTTAAATTATTAAACTACTATTATCTATAGACACTGATAACTACTATTATAAAGTATGATGCCTAAAGCGAAATTTGCAAATTATTTAACTTAATTTCCAAGTTCTATAATGACTAAGTGACTAAACTGCTTTAATATAAAATTGGTATTCATAATTCTTTATACTAAATCATAGAGCAGGATTTCGCCGCCAGTCTACCATTTGGTCATTTCCCACGACTTAGGAAGTTAAGGGTCTTTTGTCAATGAATTATGAACCGTATGTTTTTCGTGACATAGTCGGAATTTGTATAGATTAATACGAGGTATTGGGTTTTCCTCTTTATATTGTTCTCTTGCGAAAAAGGAAATTAAATTGAAATAAAAGGCAAAATATATCCAAAATAAATAAATCATGATATTACGTGATGTGCCATAGTTTTAAAATATAGCGTATTTCTTTCAGAGTAAATCTAAGTATTGCATTTGCTTGAGCATAAGTATATAGAGACTTGAGTATATTTTTCTTATAACTCGAGTAGTGAGAGCAACTGCGATTGACATCTGCACACCAGACGTAATTCACACAGATATTTATTTACATATTAAATTGATCGGCCGCCCTCAAACTCTATGGTTCCTCCCCTGTTTCTATGTTTAGTTAACACTTGGCGTGGTTTTCTTAGGGTACATTCATAAAAATAATATTGATCTACTCTTATTACAATCGAACGCTTATCTTAGATCTATAATTTATTACTTTGCTAAGTATTAAAATATGCGGAAATTATAATACTACGTCAAAATACCTTGAATTAAAAGGCAAAGTTGTTAGAAAACCTCATTTAGGTCCCTATTGAATTTCATTGTTAAAAATGTCAATTTTATTGTTATTTTAATATTTTCAGCTGTCCAACACGAACGAGCACCTCGACCAAACATGATGGCGCATCATCAAATAGCGCTACAAAAACTAGGCTATAGTTTTAGCAGACAAGCAAATTTATTCCCTTCGACACAACCGCATCTACCTCTTTCGTCGTTCTCCACGTTTCCTCCATACGGAACGATTACGACGTCGCCGACTGACTCTTTAACTTCCACTTCACATAACTTCCTTGAGAGTTCTTTTCAAAACTTTCCTAGACTTCCTGACTCTATTTCAGAGTTTTCGCAAATAAATCCATTTTTAAGTACACAAGTGGGATCGCTGAGTGGACTTTCTCCATTCAAAATACCATTTCTTCCAACGCCTTTACACTATTCTATTCCTTACACAGGATACTTCCCATCAAATATGTTTTATCCACAAATGGGACAACATGAAGCAGGGCCTTCGACAGAATTCTTAAAACGTAAATATTATTGTTAATTTTTAAAGCATTACTACTAAATATTTCATTTAATTTATAAATAATATTATTTTGTAATATAAAACAGAGGTTGTAGAACAATCCAGTTCACCAAGAACAGAAAGAAGACACGGCCAGAGCGCAGAAACTTCGGATATAGTGAAAGAAGATGAAGTCACTAGTTCTGAAGAGGCTTTGAAGAATGACGAACCTTTTGACAGAAAGCTTAAAGGTATTTTTAATTTAATATCTTAATGAATTTTTTGACCAAAGGAGAATACCCATTCGCCTAAGAAAAATGGGCCCATAAATTTTTTTCTCGAGTTTATCGATGATTTTTAGTTATTTTTGTAGAAAAATAAATCTCCTTCCTTATCAATCAGTTTTTATTTTTTCACCCGGGTTATTGAGTAATTGGGGAGGTGTATCTGGTGATAGCTATCTTTTTTACATATTTTTTAGATAATATAGATTAATTTAGTCGACAATTGTTTCTAGAAAACTTTTATAATTGCTTTATTCTTTTTGCTTTATTGCTATTGTAATATAGTAATCGTGACGTTTCGGCCGGAACTGAACCATGAACCAATGAACAAGAAAAAATAAACTTTGTCAAATGTTCAAACAAACTTTTGATTTTTAAAAGTTCCTGTTAATTAAAACATCGTGTTTATAGTCGCGTGTCATTACAGTTTTTCAAATATCTCCGCGATTTTTAAGTTTTTTTTAGACGGGAATCAAAAAATACATCTAATTGAAGTGATATCTCGAAATGGTTTTTGATTTAACAAGGGTTAGTTTTTGAGAACCTTGCCCATTAAATGTTTTCTGATGCAATATTTGAGGTTATTCTTATTTTAAATGCTTTTATAATTGAAGATATCGGTTTTTTATGTAATTAAACATTGTCCATTGATTGGTAAATGATGTGTTGATATAATTAAAATTAATTATTAAAAAATAAATTATTAGTTAAGAATATTGTTTTGTTATGAAAGTATTAGGTATCAAGTGGGTCCAAAAATGGGCATTTTCCTTTGTGCCATTAGGCTGAGGTCTAGTATGAGATATACCTAAAATTATTTTTTATGCAGATATCAGATCACAAGAGCACAACGCACAGTATAGTCCCAATGGTAATCCAGTATCTAAAATTCCTGAATATGACTTCAGACTAGATCCAATTAAAGTTAACAAGAGCGTATTTCAAGACTACTTGATGGAAAAGCAAAAAATGGCTGAAACCAAGAAGATTGTAAAACAGCCATTGAGTAATGAAATGCTCGACAGCTCAATAGGATTGTTTGTTGATGAAAAGAGTACATTACATACGCAAATATTGATAATGTCGATAAAATGGGCGCAATCGCTTCCATCGTTTTCGCAGATAAAACTACAAGAAAAGGAAATACTGATACGATGTAGCTGGAAAGAATTATTTATATTGACGGCAGCACAATGGGCTGATAATTCTGGTGAAGGTACATATTAAAAGTAGAAAATGATAAATAAAATGTCATTACTTAAAAACTTTGTTGCTAATTACAAAACAGGTACCTTGTAAGAGGTACCTGCTCTGAAATTCATTATTAAAAGCATTGGCAGCACTAGAAAAAAACTGACTTCGCTGAAACCAGGTTTCGGATGCCCCCTAAAGCGCAAGGTCTGTCGAACGGTCACTGACGCTGCCGCCTATTCAAATTCTCAGAATTTCGACTGGTAATTCTGTTATACTCGACTGCATTCTGGTATACAGACTGCACCCATGTCCTTATTTTCTTATCGCTTAAAATTTGAAAAGATAATTTCAATGTGTGAAAGTATATCTAATGAAATATAAGTATGCCTGGCTATAGATAGTTGAATGTGACATTAACAGACTGAAGTGTTTTCTTAGGTTTTACGCGAACACGTTTTAATAGATTTTATTTGGCTTGGGTACTATCGCATTTATTTTGATTATTTTAGTTCGCGACGGTGATAAGAATATACTTTTCTTTCAGGAACTGAATGTATCGAGAACACTGCCAAATTCGGGAGGGAAATACCTAAAAGACTCAATAATTTTATTAAAAGACTGAATTTACATAGAATTGACCAAACTGAATTCAATTGGTTGAAAGCTGCTTTATTATTTCGAACAGGTAATTAAAGCTTTAGAAAATAAGAAATATTAAGTATTTAACAATTTATGTTTTTATAACACACAGATATTAGATAAAGTTAAATATTAAATAACACGTTTTTCAGATGATTTTGAAGTTTCGTTCAATTTTGAAATCTACCAAGAGGAGACTCTGGTGCTGTTACAAGAACATTGTTCAAGAAAAAGTGCATCACGTTTTGGTCGCCTCATGCTCCTTTTACCCAGCATTTGTTCTTTTGCAAATCAGTATAATTTGGAAGCACTTGTAATATCGTCTATACCACGTGACCTTTCCATAAATGATCTCATTAGTAGAACTTTGAGTCTTTGAGTCTTAATGAATTAATATAGTTATAATACCTTATAGTACTTACATATACAGTGTAAACTCTTTATAACGAAACTCAAGGGACTGAGCATTTTTTGTCGTTATAGAGAGTTTTCGTTATATGGAGTGAACAAAAAAACAACCATATTAACAAGATTTTTTAATATGTATGTATTATAAATTATTGTTTATACATATAGTCTGATAACTTTGTTTGACGTTTTTTGCTATGCCAGTACTTGTTTTGTATTATTTTATGTATTCTATTCATATCTAGATGTGTGGTGGAATCGTCTTGATTAAACAGCAAAAATTTTTCTACCAACTTAGCGGCATCTAGGGCTTGTTGAATTGTTGGTGGTGATTCGGCTTTGTCCACTTGATCATCTTCTTCATCTTGATTATCGGGTGTTTCCTGACTTTTTGACACTAAATCAACAATTTGTTCATCTGTAAGTGTACCAGTTGTGGCTACATCCTCATCTATATTTTCGTACGATTGTAGATCTTCGTTGAAATTGTTTGGTATGTCGAACTGGCTTATCCATTCACTCAGTGGTAGATTGTCTTCACTGTCAAATTGGTTCGTTTCTTGGCTACTACATAATCCAGCATGTCGAAAAGAATGTTGGATAGTGGCTGCTGTTACCTCTTCCCAGGCTTTTGATAAGAAGTTCACTGCCTGTAGCATGTTGATCGAGACCTTGCCGTCAGTTTCGATCATATCCATCAACATTTTCCGTCTATAGTGGCCCTTTATGCTTTTAATGACACTCTGATCCATTGGTTGTAGAATACTGGTTGTATTAGCTGGGAAAAATGCTAACTCTATGTTTCGAAGATTAGATATGATTGGGTGAGCAGGACAATTGTCTACTAGAAGCAAGATTTTCCGTGATTTTAATTCAGCATCCCATTTTCTCACTTCCTCTTCAAAAATCTGCGATGTCATCCAAGCTGACTTGTTTGCTTTGTACGTAACTGGCAACTGTTTTATGTTCTTGAAACACCGAGGGTTTTTCGATTTGCCTATAACTAAGAGCTTTCTTTTTTCTGTGCCACTCATATTGGCAGCCACTAGAACTGTAATACGCTCTTTAGACAGTTTTCCTCCAACACATTTTTCCCCTCTGAATTTTAAAGTTTTGTCGGGAGTCAACTTGAAAAAAAGGCCAGTTTCATCTGCATTAAAAATGTCTTCTGGTGAGTACTTCATCTTTAATTTAGGCCATACTGTACTAATCCAATTGTTAGTCACATTAATATCGACATCCCGCGCCTCTCCGTTCATTTTACCGTACGTAATTTGGTGACGGTGCTTAAATTTTCCGAGCCAACCTTCAGATGCTTTAAAGTCAATTATGCCAAGTTGGTTGGCAAACTTTTCAGCCTTAGCTTTTACAATTGGCCCCGAGATGGGTACATTATTCTGGCGCTGATTGTTAAACCACGACAACATTGCCTGATCTAAGTCTTCGAATTTTGGCTTTCTTAATTTTTTAGAAGAGTTTCCTTCCAGCGCCGCCTGTAGAATTGTTTTTTGGTTTTTCCAAATGGTAGCAACAGTGGATTGACTTAGTTCAAAACGCCTTCCAACGTCACTTTTCTTTTCACCCTTTTCAATCGCACGTATCACACAAACTTTTTCGTCAACACTAATCGCTTTCCGTTTACTGGCCATGTTAACAGTTTCAAAGTAGGTTTACGACTGATAATACGATAGGTACCCAGTATGCTTGGTCGAAGACCATCACTTCCGAGAAAACAATGCGTCTTACTGCACGTGTTCAAGGCAATTAAGGATAACAAAAGCTAGACCGACATCGGATGTTTCGGAGCTTCAAAGTTTTTTGTTACCTGATAACATAACATAAACAATAATACCGATAATAAATATTTACTGCCTAAAAATATGAACACATTTCTTCGTAATAGAGAATGGCGTATCGCTATAAAGAGTGTTTCAATATATGGGTTTTAACGCAAACCAACCAAGTTGGGCTCACTTCAACGTTATAGGGAGTTTATCGTTATAAAGGATAACGTTATAAAGAGTTTACACTGTACTTTGTATTAATCCTAGTCATTTTTTGAACATTTTTAGTAATTAATATAATATTTAAAAACAAAAATAAGCAATAATACTCGTGAGTGCAATTTTTAATGTTGTAGATATAATTTATTAATAGTGTTTATTAATAATAGTGCCCGACCAAAACAAGACTTCTTTTGTTATTGCCATACAATAAAATCTGCCTGTGTCAAATTAAATACATATTCGCATCAAGTTAATAGTATTGTTGATCATTCATTCATCACACTTAACAATCGATTTCTAGTCAAGTTAAAAATTGCTACAGTAAAGTGGTAGAATGAGTGATGAAAAAGTGCAAATTGCCTTCTGAAAGAATTCTTAAAATCCGGCCTATTATCGGAATGCATTATTAAAAATCAACGCCCATTTTTATGTCGCAAAAACATTGTAATTAAAACGATAGTGAACACTGTTACCTTGTTAGAATCTGTGTGAATTATAGATATTTTTAAAACAATGGTCGACCAATCTGTCATACAATTTTTTTACACCTATAAAGGAGAATGCCCATTCGCCTAAGAGAAATGGGCCAACAATTTTTTCTCGAAGTTTCTCGATGATTTTTAGTTAATTTTGTAGAAAAACTAAATCTAAATTCCTTATTACCAATCGGTTTTAATGTTTTCACCCGGATTATTGTGTAATTAGACTTATTTTGATGCAATATTTGAGGTTATTAGTATATTAAATGCTTTAATAATAATTGATGATATCTGTTTATATGTAAAATATACAATGTATTGATTGGTGATATAATTGAAATAAATTAATGGAAAAATAGGATATTATTTGAGAATATTGTTTTGTTAACAACCTTTTAGATGCCAAATGGGCCTAATAATGGGCATTGTCCTTTCATAAATTAAAACTTGTTTAGATTTTATTTTTATTATTTAATCATGGTCATTAATTGGTTAATTAATTACATTTTAATTAGAAATCCGTGTTTTCTCAACCCACTTAAATAAAAATACCAGTCAAAATAATTGGGAAGGTGTATCTCGTGACATCTATCTTTTTTACATATTTTTTAGATAATATAGATTTATTTAGTCGACACGTGTTTCTGGAAAACTTTTATAATTGCTTCGTTCTTTTTTATTAATTTTTAAAAATTGCGATCGTAATATAGTAACCGTGACGTTTCGGCTGGAACTAAACCATTGCCAATGAACAAGAAAAAATAATCATTTGGCAAAATCAAACAAACTTTTGATTTGTAAAAGTTCCTGTTAATTAATACATCGTATTTATAGTGTAGTTTTGTTTTACAAATTACAATAGTTATTCGTATAAAATACTGTTATTGTTAGGAAACACAAACAAAATATATTTGACAAACTTGTGAGGAGACAAAAAATAATCTACAAAACTGTTAGGTTGGTACTTTGTATTCTACTTGTCAAATTGTCCGAAGAAGGTCGATCGCGTGTCATTACTGTTTTTCAAATATCTCCGCAATTTTAAAGTTTTTTCAGACGGCAATCAAAAAATACATCTAATTGATGTGATATCTCGAAATGGTTTTCGATTTAACATGGGTTAGTTTTTGCGGACCTTGCCCATTGTAAACACATTTTTACAACATTGTTTTTTTATAAAACAAAGAGAAAATATGATATTTATTATAAAATGTCATAATTTTTAAACTAGCAGGTATCAAAAAATAATACCAAATTATATTGTAGATATTGAACCTCTCGATCTGTATAATACCGTTGATACCACTACTTATGGGACATCCTGTATTGTGAAAATAAATAAACCATTTAAAAATGTATTTTAACAATCTATCGCGTCCGTTATGCTGGCCTGAAGAGAGGAGTATATCAGGTATATACTCTACTTTTAAACTGACCCCATAATTCGAATAGTTTAGAATAGTTGGACAAGTGTTCCCCCCACAACAAAAACTTTTTGCTTTTTTACAACATCATCAATTTGTTTATTTATGATATTCTTTTATTTACTTTTAGTAGCACCTCATTATATAAATTAATAACAGTTTTATACAATAACAACCACTGCAAACCAATTTTTTAAAAAGTTGAAACTTCCATTCGATCTTCCTGGGTAAAGAGCTGTCAATCGTTTATCTATTTTAGTTCCAGTGTAATTACGTTTCAGTCAAATAGCAAACTTTATGTGTCATTTTTTATTGAAAAGTGATATTGTTATTAATTTGTTTTTTATGCTATATTATATTAGTTTTTATTTAATAAATTATATCGAAGAAGTGTTTTATTATTTCATAGATAAAACAAAAATACAGTAGATTCATATTTACTGGGTACATTATTATTATACTCTTTGCCTTGTTGTTGAGGCCTAGTAAAATAAAAAAAAACTGGTTGGTGAAAATAGCGTGCCTGTCTGTCAAATCGATTTTTTGTCAGTGCGGTGAAGCGGCGTGTGGTAGTTGGTTGGCGTGCGGTGAATATAAAAAAATGGCTCTATTCCGGATCACCTCAACAAGACTGATAGAAGTGCAGGTATTTATGCCATTAATAATTATAATATATACAGCGTGCACTGAATGATGGAAAATTTATAACCCTTTTAAGTCTTGGCCATCTAAAATAGGCCAAAGATTCTCACGTTATGTAACATATTTTCATAAATCCTTAATCAAGTGCTTAGCATTAATAATCCCTTCAAGAACGTTGTCTTAGAAAGAATAATTATTCAATAAATATAGCATTAAAAATAGTACAATACTAAAATTAAGCGCGGCGCGTGGTAACATTTTACACTGTCACATACATATCGTAAATACAAATAGTACGATCATTCGCGTTAAATTAACCGAATTTTTAAACAATACTCTTTATATAATGACGATTTGTTTGGACTAGAGATAATATTTAACAATATGCATTAGTGATCATTTGAAACTTGTAAAACAAAATAAAAATATTGGTGTTAGTATTTCAATCATTGTCTTTGTATGAATCATGTGTTAAAATTAAAGATTCAGTTTTAGGTTAATAAATTTGTTACTAATGACGATAATGTTAATTACCTCTATACCCTTGACTATGTACTTACTATGTACCTACTATAAGTTTTTAAAACATTAACTTAATAGTAATAAATTAAAAGTTGGAAAATAAAAATAAATAATTTAAGTACAAACATGAAACTTCTGTTCGGAAAAAGTTTGTTTGCAGTTTTACTAATTCCGGATTGAGAGAAACGTTAAAATATTAACAATGTATGTTGATGTATAAACATAACTGAGAATCATCTAGAAATAACAAAGCATAACAATAGATAATAAAAATGTATTGTTATGAAATTTACTAACAAAAATATAACTATAAATCTAAAAATCATTGTCGGTTTTAAAAGTATAGTATCGCTGAATTTCTCATTATTACATTATAATAAAAATTTAATAGAAAAACATTAAAACACCCAACAGCCCAGCTGATAGGAGATGGTATTTATTATTTTTAATTTCAAAATATAAATTTAAAAAAATAAAATATAAATTTGGATGATTTTTAGATTTATGATTTCAAACAATACATTTTTATTAGCCCTTATTATTTGTTGTTATCTATTCTAGACGTTTCTTGACCAATAACAGGTCTGGTGTTCATATTCCTGTTAATCCGGAATTTGTAAAACTAGACAAACTTCATCCGAACAATTGTGTACGCTACGCTAATCTATTCTATTATTAATATTATTTACTTTATTTTGAACTTTCAGTTTATTTTGTTTTGAAAACTAAAGAAACTACATCCGAACAGACGGCTCAATTGTACTTAAATACACTAAGCTTACACTAACCTATTATATTATTTTTTAAATATTATTTTGATAGTTTGATTCTGTTCATACATTGATCCTAATCTATACCTATATCAACATCATATTCGAAGGTTGTATGTTATCACACAATCTACTTTATCTATTTTTATAAGAATTGTAATTTTTTAAATGTCATTATTAGGATTACTGAAAAAAAAATTGCCTAGTCTAGTACCCTTTTTTTTTACGTGGGAGAAATCTTTTATAGATGCCTCGCCGTCTCGGGGAAGACGACGAGGTTATGTCGGACTCCCCGGTACTCTCCCAATACCGGGTATATGCGACTAAAAACACTACGGTGTCCCTCTCTACGTCATATGGTGAGGTCACGGGCACGCTTTCGCATTCATCCGCGACCTCACCGACGCTTGGCCGTTAGGCCCCACCTCATCGGGAAGAAACACCATTCCAGCCAAGTAAATGAGCGGCAGTCCAACCCCGGGACTACCGCTCTTGGCTCGGGGCGAAGGAGATAACGCTTGGTTAGTCTAGTACCCTAGCGCTTTGGTATTGATATAACTAGAAGCGTGCACTGTCAACTCTAGCTTAACATCTTTATGATATTGTCAAATTCATTAATTATGGAGTAATATATTTTAAAATATATTATATAATGTTAATATCTACACTTTTGTGTTTGTTCTTTTCCTAGTTAGCATAATGTCTTCAGATACTCTCATTATTTTCCCGTTAGCTAGTTAGCAATTTGTTTCGAGGACATAATTGTAGGAAAAACCTTCTTTAAAAGCGGAAATACTGTTTAACAGTATTAAATGGTCAAGAATATTGGCCTTGCGTTGTCAATCCGGGCCATTGTCACGCATGGTGAATAGTTACCAGGTTGGTGAGAATATGTGCGAGTATCTCGTTTGTCGTTAACGCAGCTTAATGTCTTTATTATTGATAGCTTCCATGACTATTCAGTTTTATTAACTAGGATGCAAGCTACGACTATTATATCTACAGATATATCAACAAATGTTTGTAATTAATTGTTATATTGGTGTGAAAGTGTTTTGGGTCCTTTGTATAATTGTGTTGCATATGTAAAATTAATTTTTAGTTTGGTGCTGAAATTATTTAAACTGTTCTCATACTTCAATTAATCTAGAAATTGTGTTATTTACGCGATATCAATAAAATTCGTGATAATAAATCTTTGCAAGATACATATGGATAACAAAAACATTTTATATCCAGTTCAATTTCAGCGATGTTATATGAATCACCATAAATTTAAGTCATACTATTATACATTGAATTGTATAACTGATCCAAAGTCTAATTTGGCGACATCAAATTATATTCGTAGCGTGTAGTAATTGATTTCATGAAAGGCTTCACGAGACTACGCTTGTTAATTATATATTGGAACAGATTCACATTCGAAGCGGCGCTCTAACATGAGATATTTCTATATGCCCTCTCTTTTGACCGATGTCTAAAGATAACCGCATAGATCGAGCCGGCACACGCCAAATATCTACTCTCAATTTCACTGCAACGCATTTGATCACGACTTCAATTTCAACGTCCTATTATTAATAAGATGTAGAAGAACAATTATATCTAGTAACTAATATTAAATGTATAGTAAAAATGCTAAACAGTCTTAACGATTAGAGTTTGATTCAATGGACACAAGACTATTATAAAAATATCTCATAATCAAAAACAGTTGGTAACGTAACGTGGTTCAAGGCTGCTATAACGCCACGTCTTCTACGTGTACATTAATCTATCTAGAAGGTTTAAATATTCCTAAAGACATTGTCGTAGGCAAAGGTTTAGTAAGTTTTATTAATCGTCTACAACTGATTGATTATAATGTTTGTTTTCACTCTCTATTATAGATAAATTGAAGGTTATTTATTTTTAAAATTTCAACTAAATCGATCGCTCTTACTTATTAAGTTGTCTTTTCTTATCATTTAAGATTTATATAACTGGATTCGTAAACGCTATCGATTTAACAAGCCTGCTATAGATAACACAAGGTGATTTCAATGTCATGTGATGATCATCTGTCAATTTGATCAACTGCTGCAGTGCACGCATGCACGTGACTTTCCATCCCGGCTCACTTGCATATTTGATCACTCACGAGTCCGCTTTACACCATTAATTTTATCATTCGGGGCCATACATTTAAACACATATTATTTAACTTGCTTATCATATGAATTTAAAAATATATTTTACAGCGTAAACCTACTTGTGGAGGCCGTATAGTTATTTCATTATACCTGTTTGTATCATCTAAATTCATTACGTAAGTCTGATGAAGGTTATCGTTATTTCTATCTGGTTGGCGCCGAGATCGTCTCTCTATGCGTCGGTGTCGGTAGCAACAGAGATGGCTCACATACATTTTACGAAGCAAACTTTTCAATAGCCATTCATTAAACTCAAATTGCCACTTCCTTCAGATATAAAAGGCTGCTCTTATTTATATAAAAGAATTGTATTTTTCCTGTCATACGATGACATTCGTGTTCTTTCGAGTTTAACGTCCTTTATTTCGTTAATCCCTAACTGTCTTTTTCGATTCTGTTATATCTTTTCCGATAAGTTTATTAATAGTTTTTCTTATATTATTTTTAGAGAGATCTGAAGGGACTCAAAAGATTTTAACTCGTAACAATATCGGTAACCCAATAGTCACATGATAATCTTGTTAACGTCTTATTATTTAGAGTAGATGATTGATACAAGTCAATTGAACTCTCGATTTGCCCCGCGCCCTCGTTGACGGTTAATTGAATTGAACTGAACACAGAGTTGTAACTCAATTGATCAATATATTATGCGGTCTTCCAGACAAGGTCGTTAACTCATGCGGTCGAAGTTCGAACGAATTAATTTAAAAAAATTATCAAACATTCACATGCATTGTGTTCCTTATATCCTCTAAAAATAAGGGTGAAGTGATATACGTTATTTAATTTTTACTTTATTATATTGCAGAAAGTATGTCCATCTGCATCTATTTTGCTCCGTGGATTGAGCGCCGAGTCCACCAACCTCAAGAGCATCTTACAAGAGAAGATACCTAAGGAACAGGAGAAAATCCGAGAATTCCGCAAGAAGCATGGTAACACCAAAGTCGGCGAAGTAACAGTTGACATGGTAAATAAAAATAAAATACTAATAATTTCAAGAATTCATAATTTCTTTTTCATTGGAATGTTTTCTTATTCAAATAAGTACTTGTTTCATTTGTCGAAGAACGTCGTATTCAAGTAAACTTCCTTAGTTTTCCATATTTACACATACTATGATGTCATATTTTTTAGCGTATTCTTAACTGGTGACTGTTGACTTTCATGTAATCTAATTGTATTTACTAAACATGTTTTTATCTCCAAATAAATACAACAGGTTTAAGAACGATAAAATTTAAATAAAAATACACCTTGCATGCATAACTGTTTTTTGTTATTGCATCAATTGAATTTTAAAATTTTCACTTAATACTATATCTTTTTTTGTCATGCTATCATATGTTGATGATGGCCTCACCACACAAACTTTCATCCTCTATTTAATTTTGACGCCCTTCAAATTTTTTTTTACACAAATGGTAGTCTAAATCCCATTCACATGAAACGGTCGCAGAGTTTATATTAGTAGAGATTATATATTTTGCATTGAACTAGATATATTATTATATCTCTCCTGTGAATGTCTTAACAAGTAGAATTATCATTAAGAGCTTGCAAAATTCTGCATACAAAGTCCACGCGTTGATCTGAGGTATGCGAAAAGGTCAATAAATTTTATGTAGACTTTACTGTGTTGCACATGCTGAATATTCGCACTTTTTTAATAATTGATTATAGAACGGAAAAATTGGTGTCACCATTGACGACATGTGTTTTATATCATCGACTTCTAATTGTTATTAATTAGCACAGTATCACGATGTGGTATTATAATGTTACTTTGTGTACCTTTGTTGACAATAATGTTGTTTACTCGTATGATACGATTTCAAATCAATCAAATTATTATAATCACATGAGGGCTTTGCTCTTATTTTGATAAACACATTTTTTATCATTGCAATTGATTTAAAAAAAATTATCTTAAGCACTAAATGTTTTTAAATAACAAAAATCACTAATTTTATTTTATCTTTTGTTATCTTTAGATGTATGGTGGTATGCGTGGCATCAAAGGCCTCGTATGGGAGACTTCCGTCCTCGATCCTGAGGAGGGTATTAGATTCCGTGGCCTTTCCATTCCCGAATGCCAACAGCAACTGCCCAAAGCTAAAGGCGGTGAAGAGCCATTGCCTGAGGGTCTCTTCTGGTTACTGGTCACCGGAGATATCCCTACCGAATCACAGGCTAAGGCTTTATCGAAGGAATGGGCGCAAAGGTTTGTAATACTATATATATACATATTTCAAAGCAAATTTAAATAGTTTGTTAAAGCAATATTAATAATCATGATTTTTTTATTCCAGAGCCGAATTACCAGCACACGTTGTGACAATGTTGAACAACATGCCCAACAAGTTACATCCCATGACACAATTCTCTGCTGCGGTGACTGCCCTTAACTCTGAGAGCACATTCGCAAAAGCCTACTCCGAAGGTGTTCACAAGTCAAAATATTGGGAGGTTAATATATTTATATTATATTTATGGTTACAGAAAACATTTGAGTTTTGAAATCTTTGTATTGTTTAAACCATTTAATTATTAATTTTTATAAAGGAGTATACAACCTTTTGCAGTCAAAAGGCGTCTATCGTCTATGCAGCACTTGCACGTACAGGTTGTTTTAAAAATAATTATACAACTTCATTAAAAATCACTTAATATTCCCAATTATGTGGTAGGATACAAGTTATAGAATTTGAACTTCTATATCTATCTATTTTCCTGAAGCCTTTTATCTTATCCACAGTACGTGTACGAAGATTCAATGAACCTTATCGCCAAGTTGCCTGTTATCGCCGCAACAATCTACAGGAACACTTACAGGGATGGAAAGGGTATAGGTGCCATCGATGACAATAAGGATTGGTCTGCTAATTACTGTACAATGCTCGGGTTTGATGACCCAGCATTTGTAGAACTTATGCGTCTTTACCTCACTATTCACAGGTATGATAAATCTCCTAACTTAAAGTTATAATTCATTTACATTAAGTTTTAAGCGACAGTATCGGTTATTTTATTAATTTTCGGCATGTTGATATTCTGAATTATTCAATTATGATCTATATTGAATATACAATTAATGCTTCCATATAGATTAACCAATTTTTTATTGTTAATCGAAGTCGCTTTCTTGATGTAATTTGAACCTTAAAACTAGGTGAAAAAGGCCTAATATTACATAATCACAATCAAAATGTTAGTCTCATTCACACTCTTGCACAACCATACATCGTGCGATCCTACATCTCCATGTAATATTTATTTTGTTCGGTTAACAATATTAATTAATCATATTTAATTTTTATTTTCACCTTTGTAAAGTATTGCCGCAGTATTGTATTATAAGGACTTTTTATCATAGTTTTATGGTTGTCGAGAAATTATTTTATTATAGCTATTAGTTATATAACAGCTAAGCTAATAACATTCGCGTGCAGTCATGTCATATCATATCTTTCAAACATTATATTAGTCGTTTATGGCAAGGTCGTTGTTGTACTTGTTGAAAAATTATATGTCGAGTTTTATTTCAATGAAAAAATTGAACCTTTCCGAAATATAAATTAATAAAAAAAATTTGTTTCAAATTTTTTTTTATTGTAGCTCAACATGTGACAACACTCCGCCTGATATAAAGCTAGAGTGCGGTCCATGAATTGCGTGTTTTCCAAGTTTAAAATTGTTATCAAATTAGGATTAATTAAAAAAAAAAACTAAATATTTGCAGGTTTTTACTTTCAAACTCATTAAAACAATATTAGTTACATATTATGATAACTAGCTATCATCTTTTATTAAAATCACATTGTTATTAGTTATGCGACGTTTAATTGCGGATTAAATTAATGTTTGCGAATTAGAATTTTCACACATTTTTTAAATACTAACACACTTCACACGGGAATGGGAAACGTCCAAATAAATGAGTCATTGCCAGCGAATGTTAAAAAAAATTATGGAACAACAATTACAGCATCTAAACAGTAGCGTTTAGATTTTATTACTGGTATTTATGCGTGAACCACTATTTATTAGAGGAAACACAAAAAAAAAATTAAAAGAGCGTGAGGTGTTAATTCAATTTCACATCTCAATCTTTTCGGACTTTCCTCATTCCATGACACTAATGCGAGATTCATAAATGCTACTTGGCATAATAACTATAATTTTTACAGTTCAAAGTAATACTTGAACTAGATTAGTTAGTACCCAGTTTAGTGTAGCATAGTGGCTAAGTAGCGGTTATGAATTTTGACATGAACATTGAACGCTTTGCCAATGCGTTATAGGTGTTCATGTAAAGTAAATAACGTTTTTGATTTATTTGTCAACAGTGACCACGAGGGCGGCAATGTATCCGCACACACAACTCACCTTGTTGGATCTGCGCTGAGCGATCCGTACTTGTCGTTCGCTGCTGGTCTCAACGGTCTCGCTGGTCCATTGCATGGACTTGCCAACCAAGAGGTAAAGGAAACGACCTAGTTTGCAACTATTCCTAAACTTTTGTTTTATACTATTAACATTATGTCCACATCGACATTTGTCGGATGAAATCGATAAAATACACTAATATTTTAAGGTCGATTATTTTTCACTGATGGATCAACTTTTTATGAACTGTTTACTTTTAAATAGGTGTTGGTCTGGTTGGAAAAACTTCGCAAACAAGTTGGTGATAACTTCACTGAGGATGGCCTTAAGGAATTCATTTGGAAGACGCTCAAGTCTGGTCAAGTCGTCCCCGGTTATGGACACGCTGTACTTAGGAAGACCGATCCTAGGTATGAGAAAATATACTAGTATTCATCCGATTCGAATATCATTCATTCAGCATCCTGTCTCATACAATTTGTATTCTATATCTACCACTGATAAATATTATCCATCTAAGTTGTCATATCCAAACTTTAGTACCATAAATACTATAGAATATTACATTCAGTGTATGGTATAAGATTTCTACCAAGAAACTTAAACATTTTTTTTTTTTCAGATACACATGCCAACGTGAATTCGCCTTGAAACATTTGCCAAACGATCCTTTATTCAAGTTGGTGGCCGCCATTTACAAAGTTGTGCCACCAATCTTAACAGAGCTCGGCAAAGTCAAGAACCCCTGGCCGAATGTAGATTCACACTCCGGTGTCCTCTTGCAGGTAAATTTCAACTAACCAACATTTTATGTCAAGTTACAATCTACGTTAATGTGCATGTACCATAGGCCATTTGCACTTTACGCACGGAACTTTTTTTTTATTACGAGTTAAAATTATAAAATTTATTTTTCAGTATTATGGATTGAAGGAGATGAACTATTACACCGTTATGTTCGGAGTGTCTCGTGCACTTGGTGTGTTAGCTCAGTTGATCTGGTCTCGTGCCCTCGGACTTCCAATTGAACGACCAAAATCCCTTAGCTCCGATCTCCTCATGAAGCAATTAAACAAGTAAATAGTATAACTCAATTAGCAATTTAGGGCTGTTAATTTAGTTCTTCCTTAATTTTAAGGCTCTTTCATCGTTTTAGGAAGATTATGAAATTGCTAATTAATAATTTTCGCAAAGCGGTCTATTTTGAAATTAAGGAAGAAACCTAATTATCGACCCCTGCAGTAGCCGTTTGAACATGCCATCTATTCTTACAAGTTATCAAACACAGTTTAAGAATAGATTGCATAAATAGTATTGTTTTACATAAACACTACCAGTCAATTGAAGTGAAATTAAGTATTGTAGGACTTGCTTTATCACATGTAGGAATTGTATTATCACATGTAGGAATGACGGTGTATTAACGGTATATTTTTTGTAAAATTACTTCCGGAGTTTTGGTGGCTATCTGGAGATACTAGGTTATATGTCTGAATAACGAGAGGAGTATGCACTGTCAATCTAGATAGTGAATGCTCGTCTCCTCAAGCCGGCATAGTGGAGGTGACTGCTGCCCGCACAGGTTCTCTGTGGTAGCAGTTGTTTCCATTCATGGACTGCTCTCTAGCTTTACATCAGGCGGAGTGTTGTCACATGCCGAGCTACAATAAAAAAAATATTAATCATTAAATGTTCGTGAACAGCGCAGGTGTGTGCAAATAATTCAAAAGAACAGAACATGTGTTTTCTTTTTCTGCCAAAACTCCGTAGGACGTTTTAGTAAAGGTTGTACCGCTTTACTAAAGCTATTTTTGACTTGACTTGGACTCGACATGACTGCTTGACTGTTCAGTGTGATGAATGAATGATCCCGTGATACACAATAATATTTACTTGATGCAAATATTTACTTTAACACTGGCAAATTGTTATAATGCCATGAACGAAACTTTGTAGTATTAAGATTAACATAATGTAAAGACTAGATTATTATAAATGCTTTTTTATTCATTTTTTTTTTGTAATTATTATTTATTAAGAATAAATCAATTTTTATTGTACTTATTTATTTCTGTGATCATAGCTTTTGTTTTTATTTGTATCGATTGGTTTTAACGTGTTGTAAGTATTTTATTCTTGTTGATAGTCTATATTATTAATTTTTATTTATTTATTTTCAAATTATTTACAAAAATCACAAATTGACTAGGTGGTGTAAATCAAATCTGTAGTAAATCAGTTGTAAGTTGTAATTTAGTAACCATTTTATTAATTTTTTACTAGAAGTTAATGACAAAATGAATGTTTCTGCGGGAAAAAGGCGTGACAACTATTGTATTGTATTTTTTCTAGTAGGAAAAAACAGTATTTATAATGTCCCATGCTTTACTTATTCATCACAAATGGACATATTTATTCAGCAGTTCATTTTAAAACAGCAATAATATGGAGTGGTGTAAAATATATGTCTTTTATTTAAATTACCTATCATTATCCCAGCCTATCAGCTGTATCCCAAAATTCCAGAACACAGACACTAGTAAACAGAAAAAAAATAATCTAACTATAACCTCAATCAACCTAGTATTGAAAATGTATCTATATAAAATTGAAATCAACCTTATGTTCAGCAAAATAGATATGATATTGTATTGACGATATTTTATTTAAAGTTCTCTCTCTCTCTACTTCTCTCTCCCTCTCAGCGTCCTACCGTTATTGTCACGGTGAATGTTCAGCAGAGAGACAATACAACCTAAAAGACCACGCATAAACGAACTTTAGTACCAAAACAAAATCGCCAAAAGGTTGAGGGAGAGGTCGTCTAGTTGGCTCGTTCAAGGTTATGTCAAAATTGACAATATTAGTGACAGCTCACTAGTGATGGCTGCTTTTAATATCGATAACTGAGTTTATGGTGTTACGGAAAAATAAAAAACATTAATTTCTATTCATACCTATTTATTGTAGTTAGAACAATCAACTTGTTACTAACTAAAACATAGAAAAAACAAAAAAAAACTTATATTTACGCTTATAGGGCGGAAACAATACTCAGCGAAATGACGAGAAAACTTTTATATAAATTTTGTTCTGACAATAACAAATCATACAAAAAAGGAATTGGTCAAATCGGTCAAACAAATCGGTTGGTTTTTATTTACATAGATAAGATTCAAAATGTACTTTAATACAAAAATAAAAGACGCTCAAGCACAGTTTTTTTAAAATCAGGGGACTATTGCGGACTCGCCACTGTCGACAGGGAACTCCCATCGTGGCTCGTCCAATTACATTACAAATAGTGCTGGAAGGAAACCAGATAGTCACTGTGACTCACGGTGAGCTCGCGTCCGCAATAGCCCCCCTGTTTATTAAATATGAAATGAAATTTATTTACGGGAACACTATTTAGTATCTAGTAACTCTCGAAATGGAAAATTATCCTTAAATTATAGAAATAAAATCAAATTATTAAAAATTCTTTAGCAAAAATTAGTAAAATTACAATTGTCATAAAAATAAAATAAGAAGTTGTTGAGATAAGAAGTAATTAATAATAGTAAGAGGTTCAGATTTCAGATATCTAATTATCACCTTGCAATTCAATTTTTATCGATATACCTGCATTGTGTCCCTCACTAGTCACATCTGCCAATGTCAGAGCGAGGTGGATGTCAGTTATATGAATTTAACTATGAAAGAAAAGGATGTCAATAAACATTAACCCGAGATATTCTATGTGACTTCCTTTAAATTAATTTTATTATTCAATGATTATCAAGGGAGTAATAGTTTACCGGTGAAATGTAATTCCATATTTCGTGACTAGACGTGACATTGTCCTACACTTTCCGCAGCATTTCACCAAACAATACGGCATTATTACCTCTTAATTGTATTTTTTCATGGGAGTATGGCAGTAGCCTTCACCTTGGCTTTTGGCGGCGGAATGAGGAACAAAATAGGACGGGACCAGCTCTTATGTAGTGTCACTGCATAATCGCGGTGAAGGCATACCCCTGGCAAAGCGTGGTCTATTACGTTAATTTGTCTGTGAATCCCCCTACTCCACATCGCTTGAGGTCGACCGTATGCATCGCCTCACTGTCGAAACAATCCCCTCGCGAACTAAAAGGTCCGGGCAGTCCGTTTTCTGTCGTTCCACTAAATTGTGGAACGATCCCATCCACGTCTTTCCTCCTTCCTACAACCTGGGATCCTTCAAGCATAGTGTGAAGAGACATCTCACAAAGCCCACAGTCATCTCCGTTCATGGTTCGCACTCTAGCTTAACATCGGGTGGCATGTGGTCATATGACGTGCTAAATAAAAATAAATATAATAAAAAAAAGTCAAACCGGTCGCCACCGGGTACCCCTACTCGCCACTAGATAGCTGTAGAAAATGTTGAATTCAAATCTTTATTTCACAAGATGCAAGTGTATCATATGATGACTAATATTTTCTATATTCAATAAACTTTGTACACGTTAATAATAAATAAGTTATCGTATGATGTCGCCCAAGCATCTTTTCGCTGACAACGGTAACATTGGTACAGTCCAAAATTTATAAAGATTTGAACACAACTCAAGAGTACTATTTAGTTTAATTTATTTTATTTGTTAATTTGGAAACAATTTTTTTTCAATTTATTTTTTCTTTCGCAGGCACGATATTGAAGTTCGCCAAGTGTAATCGACAAATCAATTTGTTATCCAATCATTGTTATTAATAACAAGCCATATCTTTAACTCCTACGTAGGCACTTATCTTGCTAAGGAAATGAAAATAAAACGATTTAAAATATTGAAGGTGCATTTATTATTTTTAATTCATTTTAATAAAAACAAACTAAATAACATAGTAAAATTTTAATATTAATAAGGTATATATCACACTTCAAAATCAAACCAAAAATCGCGTTAATCGATATCGTCAAACTTATTTGAGAATCCGTGATTCGAATCTATACATACATATCACAATATTAATAATCGGCCTACACTGAATAACATGCAGAGCCTCTGTGATGTGATTTGCCGCTGTTTCTGCGCCGTGCTAAGACGCTGACTGACAGTGGAAACGTACGTGGGGCCTCACTTAGAGCTGCTCCCACAGCGGCAGTGAATAAATACGTCTTGCCTAGGTAACGCAAGTCCAATTTAGAAGTTTAACTCCATTATGCATTAGTGTTTTAAAAATATATTATAAAACGTTATTTCATAGCATTTTATGCAATAAAATTAATAATTTATACCAAATAAACGTGATAATAAACTATATATAAAAATAAACTACGTGAAGAGGAATTATGCTATATAAATTATATTATATTTTATTTTTCAAATCATATCAAAATGGGCCCGAGATTGACAGCCAGTTGTAAAACTAGGCCATCCATAATATATTAACGCGCGCTTTCAGCTATACTAAATGCCGTTTTTCTGTCTATGTCAATGTTTCGGCGTTGAATTGGCGTCGTTCGGTTGTATGTTGACCATTACCATTGAATATTATCATACTATTTCCCATCATCTCACATGTATAATTTTTCCGAATTCAGGACTTGTCTTTCATACAATACCGTAATTTAACCCTTTTCAAATAGTAAATCTTAAACTATACATTTACCTATCTAATTTTTTAACTCTTTATTCCTATTAATTTCGGTAGAAAAGTATTTGCTATAATATCTAAATATACGAGTTAGCATTCGAGAAATTGGAAGGTTTTTATTATAAATGCTGGTGGCGCTAAATAAACTATAAAAATAAAAAAAAGGTTATGGAGAACACTTCTCACGTTCCTCTTCTTGCTCAACGTAAGGTTCAAGTTCCTGTCGTTTGTATAGGAACAAATCAGTTAATCTGTAAAGAAAACAAATTATTTTCATCTCTTTTTATTACAGTATAGTATTTAAATATTAATCAATAGTAAGCCTACAAGAATTTGTTTGAACACTAAAGGAAGGCGTAGGCAGAATTGAGATTGCACTAGGCAAGGATCTTAAAATGCGGAGATCACAGGAAAACTTTAAAAAACAGAATAAAACCAAGTATATGTTATACTTACAGAGCTAATAAGAAAACAACCATCTGCGTTCCCATTGTAAGATAAAATATTGCATTTAAATGATCCGTTTCCAAAGTTGCTTTATACAATTGAGAATATATAATTGAGGCAAACAAACCCACTAGGTTTTCCATCACAGATAAAAACGCGTAAGCTACTCCTGAAAATTTTAGTCGTATTATTTTTTTATCAATATATAATATTAGAATCCGTTTATTATGACTCCGTCTAGTTTGACCAAACGTTTATTATGAAGTAATTACACGGCGAAGTTTGGTTTTCATATAAAATCCTTTATAACTAAGTCGGTTATAATGACTTCGCTTATAGTGACATGTAGCTTTTTTAATAAATTGCCTCCAGTTATAGTGACCGACATGATTCATAACACCTTCGGCAGTGTTCGGGAGAGTCACGTGATACTCGACGACGTTCGGCGCGTGTATGGCTTTTTTATTTTGAGTCTCAGTGTTATTACAGAGACTGTTATTACAATATAAGGAAAAATAAAAGCAAACGAGCATTAAAGCTTTCTTATGTAAATAATGAAAAAATATACATACATATGTACTTATTACGTATAATTAAAATAAATACATACTAACAAAAACAGGAGGTTGTTTATTTTCTACAAAATGCTTTGTATGACGTCCTCTTAGTATGACGTGTTTGTTATTTTCTTTCGACGTCATTATAAACGGATTCCACTGTATATACAAACTAGGTATGATTACGAATAACAAGATAAAGTCAATATAAATAATATAATATGTTTTTTGTGTACACAATTTTTTATTTTCTACCAGTGGAAACTGTTAATTGACTAATTGCTATATATTACAATGTCTATATGAACTTTCTGTTGTATGCTTCCCAAATAAATAAATCAAATTGTTTATTTTTATTTGTTCAACCCTACGCATTAGTTACCTCTTTCAGCTGATCCTACAACTTTGGAAGTAATAGAGCGTAGTAAAGGTGCCACACAAGGTCCCAATGCAGCTGCGGTCGCTCCTATAAACATATGGCGAGTGGACGTCGCTTGGGCGTATATCAAATGTCCACATATATGAGCCGTAGCGCCTAACATAACAATTATCTGAAATTATTTAAAATAATATAGACGTGTTAAAGTAAGACAAAGCAACGCCCTCTGTAGTGTAAAATACTCACGGTGTCTCTCCATTTTAAAAACTTAGTCATCAATGGTATACCAATTAACATAGCCAAAACATATGCTGCACTAGAATAAGTTCTGAAATGTGAGAATTGAGTCGCATCCCATTTGAATACAAGTGTTGTGTATAAATACATTACTGGTCGCTCATCTGTGAATGATAATGAAAATGTTCATAAAATGAATATTTATAGTGTGACGGCAAGTACCGTGTGCGATAATCTATTTGAATACACATAACAGCACAAACTACATTCCATACATACGAACTAAAAGGTTCGGGCAGACCTTGTCGTTCCAGCAAATTGTAGATCTCACAAAGCCGGCATAGCGGACGCGACTGCTGTTTGCAGATCCCCTTGTCTGACAGAAGTCGCCTCCGTCCATGGATTGCACTCTAGCTTAACACCAGGCGGTGTGCGGTTTATATGAAGTGCTAAAATAAAAAATGCATGTTCAATCAGCAATATGGCAGCTGCATCACCTTTTTTTTAATATTGTGGCTCAGCATATGACCACACTTCGCCTGATGTTAAGCTCGAGTGCGGTCCATAAACAGGCAGCATCGCCTCTGCTATGCCGGCTTCTATAATAACGCGACATCTATATTAAGCTAAAAATAAATGAGAGTATGTCTCATTTCCTGTAAGCTTAGAGGATTATTTTCTATAGTGATGCAGCACCAGATGTTGTTAATCATTGATGAGATAAGATGTGAGATACTTAATTAATTAGCGCCATCTACCTGTCACAACCGGAGTTAGTAAGTATAATTTACTTTTGTGTATTATTTTCTTACCTCGCTGAAATGTATAGAGCGCCATAGATATAAGCAAGAACCAAAGGAACATTCTTCTATTTCCTGGTCGTTTTTTAAATAGAGTAATGACCGTCCTCTTAATGTTACTCAGATCAAAGAAATCTGTAATTGGATTTTTTACTCCGTCTTCCCTTAGAGATTTTTGTCCAAGTCGAGTTTGCCATTTGAGGAAAAACAAACAGTATAATGTTGCCAATATCATGAATGTCGTGTTTATAGCAAACATCACGGTGAATGACTTGTTTACTACTTTGTTAAATAAAAAATTTCCTGCAAAAGACATTGATTTCCTCATTGTCATTGTAAATTATCTTAGTGTTATTTGAATACTACTTAGATTAAAATAAATTTACCTAAAGCAATTCCAATAGGCATAGTGCTCAGATAAACAGTGTCCAAGATTCCAATTCTCAACGTTCTATTTTCTGGGGTAGTGACATCAGCTAAATAAGCAAAACACCCGGCAAAGATAGCTAAATCAGCACCGCTTAAAGCGCTGGGAAGTGTCGCTAGATATATAACGTATTCTACTGGCCAATCTGTAACAGACATTCTTTTAAACAATCACAATGATGAATTTTGATAAATATATGGTTGGTTTTGATACATATATATTATTGTAGCTCGGCATGTGACAACACTCCGCCTGATGTAAAGCTAGAGTGCGGTCCATGAATGGAAACAACTGCTACTACAGAGAAACCTGTGCGGGCAGCAGTCGCCTCCACTATGCCGGCTTGAGAAGACGAGCATGTACCATCTTAGATTGACAGTGCACACTCCTCTCGTTATATATCTCTCTGTATATATCTCTACCTCTCTCTGTATCTCTTTCAGAGTCTGTCTCTTTCTCTCTGCGGCTCAATGGTTTTCAAAGCATGGGTGCTGGGGTTGAATTCTGGATGTTTTAACTATCCTAGTTTTGGGATCAGGGTACATATATTTATTATTCCTATTCTCTAAATATAATAACTATACATGTTTATTTACCTGTAACAGTGATAATTGTAACCATCATTGAAAAAAACAACTTTCCAATCAGTCCAGCAAGTAGTATAGACTTTCTTCCTCTCTTATCACTCCAAGAACCCAAGAAAAAAGCCAAAAATAAAGGGACAATATGTCCTGCTATCCCATTCCATTGATGAAATACTGCCATAGTGACCTACAGTGCAAAATGATACAAACTAGTAAACAATAAAACGTTGTTAGCCCGGGTTTGTTATCTTAATGTATTTATTGTAGGATGGTAGTAGTAGATGTAGATTCCTCGCAGGCGCCGTTTTCCGCAATTGAATAGCTCTGGCCGCTCGTTATGTGTGAGATGGTCTGCATCACCGCAGCCACCCGATGTCTCCCAGGAAGGCCAAGTGACTTCTCACGTTCTTGCACACTTCCGGGAGAGTCCTCGCCGTGCCGAGGAACCTTTGACGTGACTCGTCCACGCTACTGCACTCCAAGAGCACATGCGTGACTGTCTCTTCAGCCCTCATGCAACCTCTGCACAGAGGGCTGTCTGTAATATTCATCGTGAATAAGTGTTTGTTGAGCCAGCAATGCCCCGTTACAATACCTATCGCTAGGCGGAGCTGGGCTCGGTGAAGATTCAGCAGGTCTCTTGTGAGCCGCTTGTCGGGTGCCGGGACTGACTCCCTTGTTTGTCGACAATCCGTTGTGTGATAAGTCCCTATAAATTAATGTAACTCACCTTTTTTTTGACGCACCCAACCTCTCACGAATTGGAATGGCAGTGGGACGACTGGGTATGGCCCAACTGTAGTCATCGAGGAGCCCTTTCGAGCAAGCTCGTCTGCCGCGTCGTTCCCCAGAGATTCGCTGTGTCCCTTAATCCTACAATAACTGCAGCACTACATAATTAGTGCTACAAACCCGCTCCAGGGCCAGGTGGCAATCGTAAAACTCTGTCCATGATTGGGGCAATAAGCGGTGTGTGTCGCTCTGGTAAAGTCCGAGTGTCCTCAATCTCGCTGCCGTTACCGCCGCTTCCTGCTTGATGTAGAGGTGTAGCGGTGGCAATCTCAGCAATACCTCCAGTGCCTTCGTGGGCGTGGTGGACATGTGATGCTGGTGATGCTTAGGCAAGCGCCTCGTTGGCGTTTCTGTAGTCTGTCCTGGGCTGTCTTCAATGTGGTGCGGGGCCACCACACCAGAGAGCCATGTAAGGTCTGACCACAGATGTGTAAAGCCATTGCATCCCCCATCTCTTCCCCAGGAGTTTTCGGCATTGCCATAAGATCACGCTCGTTTTGTGCAGCTTTGCAGCCTGGTGACTACTCCAGTTCAGCTTGGAGTCCGGAATCATTCCCAAGTACTTAACTTCTTTGGAGAGTTTTAATTCAGTGTTGTACATAGCTGTGTCCTAGGCATGCTCGAAAAATTGTCGTCAGTGGGGGGTTATCTGCATCAATCCGACATAATGAGTTCTTGTTTGGTGGTTTCACAGTGACGGACTAGGCACTGTCTTCTGCTGACATATAAATTGAGGCTAGGATGGTCCCGTCCAGTCCCGAGATGTTATTCGGGTGCACCCTGACCACTGTGTTCCCTAGAACAAAACTCAGTTAGCATGGTTGCTGACAGGCTCCTTGGGATGTGTATGCACGTACGTGGTGGTTAAGACAGTCTTATAGTAGACCTTATTACCTCCAGTGTTGTTGCTTTGCCACCTCTGACCCAGGGCTCCTGGAATAGGGCCACTGTTGCGGGGTTCTTCTCCAGCACTCTGCGTAGTGTGGCCGTTGCGGTGAGACTGTGCTGGAGGTTGCACTGCACGACGTCAAGGCCCGCAGTGCGTCCCCTCCTCCTCGCCCAGGTGCAGCATCTCCTCGGCTGCGGTGAATAAGTGTTCACTGCCAACCGGGGACGGCACCTCCGCAGCGGCCCCTGCCTGTCCCCCTACAGGGACGACGGATTTAATTTTCTTTGTGCCTGTATGATCTGAGGGATGAGGTCCTCCAGTACTCCAACCGTGATGAACTGCTGGTCTACCCCGCGTGACTCGCAGGTGCGCAGACACCACCTCTGGATTCCTAGCGCTTTGTCGTCCAGAATGCACTGCCCTGTGATCTGGCCTGGGCCATGGGGGATAACCAAGCCACACCTAACTTTCTTTTGTAGCTCGTCCTCCCGAATGGCAACCATGGTAGTGTCCGGTAGTGGTGATGTTACTTTGTGTATGACACCCTGAAGCCACTCCAGCATCCGCTCGTCAAGGACTCTCGTCTTTAGGACGCAGTTGGCATACCGAGGCTTTCCTTCGAACTTGGGGACGAACGTAGAGCCGGTGAGCATCAATGTGTTGATCTCGGCCACCACCGAGATCTCTAGTTGTTTTTTCACAGACATCGCCTGTTTTTCAGTTAAGTCCTAATGTGGTGTGGTGGTGAGGGCGATACTGACGCCTTCCCATTTGGCGGCATCAGCTTTCGATATGGTGGTGAGCGTCTTGGCAACTCGCTTGGCTGCGACTCGTGGAGATGAGGAGTCATTCAGCCGGGGCCTCTTGGTTGGTCCTTTGACTATAGAGGTTGCCGGATCATCCTGGGCCGGAGCTCGTCGCCTTTCACGCTGGTGTTTGTTTCACCTTTTCTTCTTCTCCAACCCTTTGCTACTACCCAAGCCTGGCGAGCCGGGCTTGCCAGGAGCCGTAGCCGACCGCGTTTCCTTGGAAGGAACAGTCCCTGGTTGCCAGTCTCTGAAGGTGTGGACCCGGTGTTGTGTGTGCCGGGTCTTGGTTTCTCTGAGGTAGACGAAGAAGTAGTGGGTGTGGACATCTTCTGTTTACTTTTTCGATCTCCTGTAACAGAAGCTTGCGAGTCAAGGGTTTAGGCTTACCATCCGCGGCATCCAGTGTCCTTGTTGTAGAAGCCATTGTGCCTTTGGCAGGTTTGGTGGTTTTAGTGGTTTCTGCAGTACCTTGCGGTCCGGCATTGTGGTGAGGTTTGGCAGTACCCGAAGGTCCGGCCAAAGAGTTTTTGCTCATAGTTAGTATTTTATTCTGCATGGTATGGTTAGAATGTATTCGTCCTTTGCGCTCTCCACCCTCCGTGGTGCCCGCATCAGGTGATGCCATTATAGCACCAGGGATACATACAGGGGTACGACGCATCCTCGGTGTCCGTGGGGACGTGGGGAGGGGAACACCTCCAGGTCTTTCTTTCAGAGCTTTTACCCTCGCCAAATCCCCCTTGTAGGTTGGTATATGACAACACTCCATCTGTTGCTAGAGTGCGGTCCATGAACGGAAACAACTGCTACCACAAAGAATTCTCTGCGAGAAACAGTCGCCACCGAGAAATTCTAGTTATATGGGTACAATTTCAAGTGTACTTGAAAGTAGCATAGACAGTATCCTCAAGCCGCCATAGCAAAGAGCTAATGAATACAAACATACATAAATATTTACCTGAACCTCATGATTATGGTTTTGATATTCTGACAAATTATTACAGATTTCTTCGCTTAACCCATGATTAATGTTGCAGGCCCGAAAAACGTAGAATGTTTGCTCAATTACATTTGTAATCATAAACGCCATCATGTATAGAAATAATGGCGGTTCTACTGTTATTAATTTATACCATGGTGTTCGTGTAACCTGAAATTATAAAAATAAATAATAAATTTAAAAAAAAAGTTTTACTCAAGTATCTAAGAATAAGTTTTTATAGTAATCCAAGAAGTAACCACACTCCGCCAGACGTAAAACTAGAGTGGGGTCCATGAGCGGAGGCAACTGCTACCACATAGAACAATTGCAGTCAGAAGTCGCCTCCACTATGCTGTCTTGGGCAGACAACTGTGCACTGTCGAAGTTGACAGGGTTTCACTGTTACCTTTGAGTGTTAGTGCAACCTCAAGATGGCAGAGTAGGCTGAAAACCATTTAAAATTAGCGAAGGAAGCATTGTTAAAAGGGTTGCTTGAAAAATCTTGTGGTTGTATTTTATTTAAACATACGAAGATTGTAGATAAGTATAAGACGTTGTCAATGAACTTTAAACTGTTAGTGTGAAGCATAGATAAGACTGATTGTAATTTTTACGAACAAATGAATGTGATTCATTACAGCGTTACTGATTGACTTACATCATACTATACAAATAATTATAAGATTTTTCAATTAGTTTTCTATAAGTTCATAATTAAATTAATTTCTAGTACCGATAACAAATGAATAAATAATTAGAAATCGTTCTGACTTTTAATAAAAACAAAAAATAAAATTAAAGTACAACATAAACAGCTGATTATTTGTTTAGAAGTATAATGCGAACATTGTCTAAGTCTAGAGAAAAGATAACATTTTTATAAGGCCCGGCCCGGAGAAAATGTGAGCTATCAATATGGAGACAACTATACATAATGCTACATAATCATTCCAAAATACTGATACAAAATCTTGGTAGACAACAAATTATTTTCTCGTAACTTGCTCATAATAAAGAGATAATTTTAATATGTCATTGACAAAAGATTACTTAGATAAACATTTTAACAATTGTAGACACTTCAAATATAAAAATGATTGACATATTACATAGTCGATGATTGATAACAAATTCGTAATAAATAATAATCTATAGCCGCCAATTCAATTGTATTAATATAAAAACATTTAAGATAACTATCAATTTCTTATATTGAGCTTTGCACGCACCATCAGACTATACATGGTTTCAAAAGGGCAGAACGGAAAGAAGTAGACCACAAGAAACCCGTTGTTACTATATAAATGTTAACATGCCTATTTACGATGACTTTATTTTCCTTCCATATCTAATTGTTTTATAGTTCAACAGGCTTTGATAATAAAGTATTATTTATTCAACATGATATATTTAGATAGCTTATTAGGAACAGAATGTAAATATTCCGTCTTTATAGCACACTTTCGACTGAGATTGCTTATTTTTTAATAATTTTATGCATCTACCAACGGTGAAGTTGATATTATTGTGATGAAAATTTGTTTAAAAAACTTGTTAATTTTCATCAGAAAAATATGCTAAATATTAATGGAAAGTAACTGATTATTTTCAAGATAAATTTCAATCGATGATCAAATTTACTCAAATATAGAGCTGGCTGGTATTATTTATGGTGATAAAAAAAAGTAATATGTGACATAGTTGAAAGGGACATAGGTAGATAGAAAGATTTAATAGAGAAATTTCAACTCGGTTATGTGACCTCCAACGTCTCTGTTGCTTATTTAGCATCTAATCTAATTATTATTATTAAGCAGAAAATGGTACTATAATTTTATTGTTTTGTGTTATAAATAAATGGATAATTAGTTACGTTAATTAGGTATATATTTTCAAAACAATTTTATTGTTCTATATTTATTAACTAAGCTACGCAATTGTTACATAAGTATAAAAGAAATACAAATAATTTTTTAACATAATCTTATTAATTCTATTCATAAAATAGGTTATAGGATGCTTGCGGACTCATTTACCGCAATACAGCTGTTATGACCACTCATGCATGACATGGGTCCACATCACTGGACCCATCACCAGGAAGGCCAGGAAACCATTCACGTTCCTGCACACCTCCGGGAGTGTCCTTTTTGATCGCCGGTTACCACACTCTCCCTGCCGTTGAGCTAGTGCAATGGTATATCGGAACTGCAGGAACTAGTTTTGTCACAACCATCATTTCATCGTCCAATGATCAACGGTCACGTCAATGATCCTTCCTAAAACCTGGGCAACCTCAAGCGCAATGTGAATAGTGTGTGTATATCCTATACACATTTACAGACGGAAACTTACCAGTACATTGTGTTAAAGTTATAGAATAGAGATAAACGTGTCAGTAATTTTCGTATTGAGAATGGCATGCATAACGTGACCATTTATTTATTTCCCTCAAAACGGAGCATTACGTTATTTAAGACGATAATAATACGAGTGGTATCATCCTTCGATCCATAAATAAAAATCAAAAACAACGTGTTTTTAACCTATACTTTGCTACTAAGTTTTTTTATATTGAAAAAATCTCGAAATACAATTCGCATTTATATCTAAACGCCCGTTTTTCTGGATACGGGACATATCTGCGTCGTGAAGCTTTCTTCCGGGACAACTGGACGAAGTATACAAAAACGGGACCTACCTAATTACACGCCTATTAAAATATTTAAATATAAACATACCATTCTTAATTCACCGTCGTTATTCTCCATTTTTTATGTTTTGCTCAGTGAATGTTTTTAGTGATAAGACCGCCAATTGCACTAAGTTATTTATGCTTTTTTTGTATATTATGTATCTTCGTTAAACTTGATTAAGAATTTTTTATTATTACTACTTACTACTAACAAACTCCCGCCACACAACTTTTTCAAAACGATCTGCCATACAAATACCAGAGACAATGAATACGGCAACCCTGGAAACCAGTAACCACAGACAATAAATACTAAGTTATATGCGTACACGTTGGACCAAGATCTGGCCCAGGCATTGACCCAATATATAATTATCGAATTAATTTCTATCACATTTCATTTATACAAATTTTTTAACTGTTCATTCGCATTCTATCTCTCCATTTACCTTAACATTAACCAATAGGAAATCGTTTTATCAAAAGCGTTATGTTTTTGTAATATCGTAACTTTACAAATTTAAAAATGAGACCAACTTTAGCGACCAGCATTCAAAATACATTGATCAAATATCACAAATCTCATAAATTTTGTTTTGGATTCGACCAAGCGTCAACTTTCATTGTGATTTTGGCTTAGGCCCCTGAGGGGCTATTGCGGACGCGAGCTCACCGTGAGTCACGGTGAGTATCTGGTTTCCTTCCGGCACTATTTGTAATGTCATTGGACGAGCCACTGTCAACAGGGAACGCCCATCGTGGCTCGTCCAATTACATTACAAATAGTGCCGGAAGGAAACCAGATACTCACCGTGACTCACGGTGAGCTCGCGTCCGCAATAGCCCCTCTGTTTTGGTGTTTTTGCCATTTGTGATCAATGTTAGCCGACGACCCGACGAGAGACGGTTTTCCGAGCAGAAACCAAAAATAATTTAGCTCAACGTAATAAAACAAGATATAATGAATTTCTAGAACTTTTGCTGTTATATTGCAGACTATAAAATAATAGTGATGGCGACTTCAGACTTTGTTATATAATTTAAATAGGAGTCGAAATGGATTGATTCATTTTCTAAAATAAAATTTTTGTAATTCGATATTTTTATTAAATACACAAATAGATTTAATTGGAGCCATAGACAGTTCCCATCATCTATTATTTTTATATAATATATAAGTATAATACTAAAATATAATATATAAATTATATGCATAATAAGCGATAATATATTTCTTTAGCGACTTCGAAGTTGGTCCCAAAAATTATAAAATAAATAAAAAAACACCCTCTTTGATTGGACCTCTATTAATAGGTCAATACGCATACTACGTCCATCGAGAAGTAGCGGCTAAAGGCAGAATAAAACACATCAATGTGTGAACGGCGTCAATTATATAGATCGTCTTGACCCAACGTGTACTGAATTTTGCATGGAAATAGTAGTTTTGGCGGCTATCTTGAGACGTCAGGTTATCTGTTTGAATTATTTTCCTAAACTTGTGTTTCTTCGAGTGTTAATGTGTAATAATGGTGGATTATTAGCCATTAAGTGTTCGTGAACGTGCGTGAGTGTGGGCAAACAATTCAAAAGAAGAGAACCTGTGTTTCCATGTTCCCTCCAAACTCTCTAGGAAGTTTCAGTAAAGATTCTACAAATTTACTGGAATAATTTTTGACATGACTGTGACTTGGCTTGACTGTTTGGTGTGATGAATGAATGACTCGTGATGCACAATGTTATTAACTTGATGCAAAAATATTTACTTTGACACTGGCAAATTGTTATACGCCATATTAAACAAAAAGAAAAAACATCTACAATTGTATACAGAATTGCGCGGGAGGGAGTATTTTCGCGTCCGGGTTTTGGCGGCTTGTTTTCTTCCGCATATAATAGTATGATACGAGTAGTATGGATGCAGAAAAACTACGGTGGATATCAAATATTGGCATATTTAAATTAAATGTTCATAATTAAAAATAGCAATTTTTTTATTAATAATAAACTTAGTTATTACACTTTCAAGTTGTTTTACTTTGATAAATATTAATAATGATACATTATTAAGGCCATGCAATATCATTTATCGACTACGTTGTGATTTAGCAATCACGACACCGATGTCCGATATCCGATATATTTGATTTCGCGCGCTAATTCAAATACGTATTTAATTAAAACCAACCTATTATTACACAATCACATTTAAGAATAATATTTACATCTGTCAATAAATTCATTTTTGTCAGAATTTCTTTAGACATGATTGAAGGACACTTGATGTGAAATTTTTAGTATCAAGATTTAAATGTGTAGTCATCTCCAAACGTAATAGAGAAAATGGCGCCAGCAAGCGAATGTCTCTTTCTGTTAGAAGTTTTAATTGATAAAATTACATATAAAAAGCATCCATGCACTAATGAAAGAAACTATACGACCTGTGTTAGTATTACTTTTACCAATGCTGATACTTTTGAAATATGCGATAATGACATACCGATGGATATGCCTAGAGGAGATCCCTACGTTACCTATTTCAACAGTGGAAAATCTTGTCTCTTTCCTTTGAAAGAAGATGAAATTAAGCAAGCTATGAATAAGTGTTCGCTTAAAATAGCAATACGTAAAACTATAACAACCCAATGTGTGCCCACACAAATTATTATTGGGGAATCTATAATAGACATGACCAAAGAATTTATCCAAGCACGGAAAATGCAATTAGATGATCCTAGTTCTATAAGTGGTCAAGCTTTGCAAGATACATTTCGCGTAACTGCAGCGGACGGGTCTGATATCGGCGAGATAACAATGTTTTTACGAATATCGTGTTGTGGCAAAGATATAGTGACCCAATTCCAAGCTGGCCAGGATCCAACATCGAAACGAGGAGACGAAATTATTGATCATTCGTGCATACCTAAGAAGGAATTTAAAAGCCTAGATAACCCATGCGGTTGCGGAGTCATTGAATCTTTCAGAAACATTACCAGTAAGTATTAAAGACGCATTTACATTTTTGCATGATAAACTAGCTAGCACGAGAAAGCTAGTTGTATTGTCTCGTACATTTGTTTAAATCAATGAAAACTACGAATAGCGGGATAGTTACATCTTGATATAGTGCTTGATATTGTAAATCCATAACCATCTTCTGTTATAGATATAGATTCTTTTAATGGCGCGATCTCGGCTGGTTTTGATGACCCTTGTTATTGTTCTGGACCAAAACCGAAGCCAAAAGACGTTCTTGCTTGCAGAAATATTGACCAATATTGCCTCCATATCCCCAAAGGTTTGTAATTTTCACACATGTTGTACGTATCTAATTACTTATTTTAGTAAAAAATACCTATATTTTGCTCATATGCAAAGTAAATACAAACAAATGCAACTCATTGTTTATGGTCAGGTTCGCCAAATGAATACGAGGAAATAGGCACAAATCTAAATGGAAATGAGCTAAAAATAAAAGTGCCTAAACATGCTTCGGTTATTAAGAAGATAAGTCAAACACATTGTTCTATGCAAAGACCGTATTCAAATAAGGGAAAGGAAGGTGGAGAATGTCAACCACCATGTGGAAAGAACCAAATCAATCTAGGTCTTCCTTGTGAACCCACATGTTGTGCAGGGACGCACCTCCAGGGTACTCAGTTTACCTGCACTACTGAAGGGTGTACAATGACTTCTAAACACGGCCAAGCTAGTACTTTAGCAAAGAGTATACCAAATTCAATAGCACCCAATCGTGATTGTTTCGTGTTAAAAGTCGCGAAGACGGCAGTTGAAGACGATAGAAAATGTAAAATAGAGTTGGAAGTAGTAACACCAAAAGGCCCAGATAGGGATCCGCCCCCGGGTAAAATTAACGTGAGATCTCAATGTGAACCTGAATGTAGATGCTGGCCACCAAGTCTTGTGCGAAAACCTAAACCAAAAAGAAAAATGCGCCAAAAGTAAACGGCAATATTTAGGCTGTGTTGTTATTCGGTTTCTTATTTAAATTATTATGCCTACCTATTTACATATTATAAACTTGTCTTGTTTTTGTATGAAATATTTATTAAATAGTTAAAGCATTTTTTTATTTCATTTTATAGTGCTAACGATTGCGGCTACAAAACTTTTGATACGTTGGATTAATCTAAATAGGTACCCAAAATAAGCACGCTCAAATATTATTCGGTAAATCATGTTCGCACAAAACTTAAAGAATTTAGTGTGATGATTATGTATTATTATTTTATTAATATTCATTATAATCATCACACTGCATTAAGTAATGCATTTGTGTTGTACTTTATTATTATTGTTTACTCCTCTTAGGTACGACGTCGAAGCCCCAGATTCTAGAAAGTTCAAAGGGACTGAGAATTGAATCACCCAAAGAGAAATTTGAAAATGCCAGTCAGACAATTGTTCCAGCGTTGAAGAATAACGTTGAATGTGGTGAACAGGGTATATTATCAATTATGAGACTCGTACAATATTATTTTAGAAAAATTAACATATCTATACATTCTTGCATATCTCTGCTATCGCCAACGGTATCAGAAACGAATAAAATGCGGGACATACATACACTTGCTGACCATAAATCGAAGAATGTTGTCAATTTTAACAGAGATATAAATTCAAGATCACACATTAGAAATAATAATATATTTGGCCATAGTGTATTTTTAGTTTACACTTTATATAATTTTCCGCAAAGAATAGATTCATCTACTCAGGCAACCGGATCTATGAATAAATGCCTCCAAGTGTGTTGCGGCAAAAACAATAATGCGCAATCCTTAGATGTTAAATTTGCTGCCACTACTTGTTTCAGCCCCTCTGAAAATACTATAAGCACGATATCAACATCAATACACGAAAGCATACATGAACATTATGCGAGAACAACAAACAACTGCCCCGAAATATATTTTTTCGGGAGCAAAAAATGTTCAAATAAATGCCCTCCTAATGGTTCATCGACAGGCTCGCAAACTAAAATAAAAAAATGTGGTGGTTTCTGTGCAAAAAGAAATAAAAGCAACGCCGCTTCTGCACAAGTTATGTCAACAACTACTACTGGACAACAAACGAGCGACAAACCGTGTTGTTCACCAGCAACATGTAGTGCAACTAATACTGGCAAATCCGTTAGCATTAAAGATGGGTTAAGATGTCCTAAAGACAAACCTTGTCCATTTAAGACCGACCAAGATATGTTGGCAACGGTTTCACACATAAAACTTGGTCCTAAAATGTTGTGCCCAATACATGGAGCGCAATGCCAGGCACCGACTAGCGCTGAAGATAAAGCAGCCGTGAAAATAAGTAATGTTAACAATCCCCGTCGAGGTGTATTTGAACTTGTTATAAGAAGATTAAATGGTGCTCCTTTAGCTAAAAATGAATTGATGTTAGAATGGACTCCACCTCTAACTAAGTGTGCAGCTTCGTGTGGTGGGGCACCATGCGTTGTACCGATCCCATGTAGGTCAAAATGCAAAGTGGTATTATGCAGACCTAAATGCAAACCAAAATTAGTTCGTAGAAGATCTTCCTGCTCTACTTGTAGAAAACCATGCTCTAGGTGTTGCTCTCCTTGTAGGAAGTGTTGCCAACCTAAAAAATCTCCATGCAGCCCATGTGCAGTTCCTTGTAGCATTCCATGCAATTTTCCTTGTTACAAGCCCTGCCCGATAGGTCGCAAGAAGATTTGTCGTCCCTGCTGCAGCCAACCAAAAATAAAGCCCCGTAGTAGACAAATATCACCTTGCCGCAATCGCTCGTACACGTGTGGCGTAGTTAGGTGCCGCAGTCTTCCAGGACCCTGCGTTTCACCTCCATGCTGTCCGAGGGTTTCATGCTCCGTAGTACCTTGCACACCACCACCTAGATGCAGCAAGAGTAGATGTTCAACCTGTTGTGTTCGACCTTGCTAATAAGCCCTAATTTTATTTACGTTTGGAGATGACACAATTTTTTTTATCAATTCACACCCATCCACGCCTGACCTACGCATACTACGATATTTAAAACTTGTGAAATGAATATTCTACGGCTATAGCAAATGTACCCAAGTCATTTCTATTTCTTTACTCGAATCACAGAAAATCCTAATGTATTCACAAAAATAAAAGACTTTTTCGCAAATAATAGTTTAATTCAGTAAGTTCACTACTAATTAATAGAAGAATAAACGATTTTATTATGCCGTTCATAATTGTCACACAAATATAAAAAATAATTCATTCATTTTACATGCCAGGTCCCAAAATTCAGGAAAACATAATATAATAATAATAATTATAAAAAGAATATTTATTAATATTTGATTTACAAAATACAAATCTTCCAAAAGAGATTCATCATCTTTTGTGTGTTTAATATGATTGTTTTAAATAACACTAAATATAATTATAAAATAATAATAAAATCCTAATTTTCAAATTAATTTTTAATTTATTTTATTCAACAAAATTCATTCAATTCATATTACGGTTGCTAAATCAATGAGCAGATGTTTTAAGAAAATATAACTTTATAAGAGCTCACACTACTTTAGCTTTACTAATCTCGATAATAACGAAACCGCAAACAAAACTAAAACCTATCTCGTCAAGCACTAAGAGAACTAATTATTTTTCCGTGTCAAATCAATACTTGGGCAAAACGAAATATTATAAATAAAGCTACAATGACAGGCCCAAATGGAAACAGATGAGAAATATTTATTTCTTATTATTTACTTCAACCGTCCATAATGCTAGAAAATTACACTTAAATATAGGCAAATATATTATACTCAATAAATAAAAACTTGTTCAAGGAAACATAGTCACAACACGATTCACAACACAAGAAGATATATTAAAATATTTCTATTTCATTGAACTGTAAAATGGTTTAAATAAATTAGCGTTTTTCTTGTACAAATTATGAGCGATTGGTTCTAATTGCAAGATTCCTAAACGTTACGTAATTTACGTATTCGAACTATCAAAACTCTGCAAAATATAACTGACGTTTTGACAGATCAAAGCATTATATTGATGCTAAGTAACGTTTATAATTCTTGCGCTTAAAACGATCGTCTTACTACCCACTTGATATGTATTATATAATCACTAATGAAATATTTGGTAATAAATTAAAAAATGAATGAAGTAATAGTTTTTAGCCAATCTTACCATTGAATTATTTTGCAAGTTAGTAATAAAGTAATTGCATTAATTTAAAACAAAAAAATAGCAACTAAGTTTGTAAAACAAAAATATTTAATTATGATGCAATTGCAATGCAATTTAAAATTACTTATGATGTTAAATTACTCGATGTATCATAAGTTATTGTATTGTAAAATATATTTATGATCTAATTTAAGCGCAGTATATTTTACGTATTCATATTTTGGGCACTTAAGTATATTTCCTAATTATCTAAATGAATCTTATCAATTAGACGTAACTAGAAAACTAAAGTACTGTTATATAAAAATACTTCTTTATACTTCGAATAAATTGCTATTTTCTCTTAAACTTATATGAAAATCTAAATAGTATTTCTTCTTGGAAATAGATAAAAGATCACAATTGAGAATAAATATAACATATTGCTTATTATAAGTCTTTGTTGTGCGTTTTAATTCTAGTTAAACTTTAAATAATAACCTGTGTAAATATCACAATATCATTTGTAAAAAAGTTTGTAGGCATCTGTTTGTAAAAAACAATAAAGTAAAAAAAGCATTCGTTGAGCATCAGTACTATTTTAATAACATGGTTTGAGGCAAGTTCACCAAAATTAGTAATAATTTTCATTCAGTTCCTAACAACTCTTGTTTCCGAGGCTTATTAGATTTTTTTTTCAAATTTTCGAATCCACAAATTGAAAGTTTGTAATGAAATAACAGTGACTAACCTCCCATAGAGCTGAAGTTTAAAAGTGTTGGTGAAACCCGCCAGAACACGGATTTACTTGAATTCTTAACCTACATACTAAATCTTTCAACAAAATTAAAAATTAGTTACTTAATTATATTATTCAGACAAAACATTCTTACTTCATTAATAATGTAAATATTTTACCCATAAATAAAAGGGTACTTTTATAATTTATTATTGCTTTCGTGTTATAGCATTATTGCAGAACAATTAATATTAAAAAGTCTAAAAAAATATTCTCTTTTTCAATTGGATTGCTTCTTTTTTATGAAGTGTATTTACAACCTACAGTATACTTATTCTGAGCTGGAATTGCTAGAAGGAGTATGACTGTAGGGATCGTTTTGCTAGGTATTATTTATTTGCTCCACGTTCAAGTGGGTGATGAAACGAAGACGCATTTTGAGTGATGGTCGCAACTTTCGGATCACGCTCTCGACTTCACTCTTCATCGTGTCGCCAACGAACATGTATTTTATATGATAACTGTATATCAAATTAAGAAAAATATAACATCAATTGTATGACATAAAGTGGTAGGCAGACCTGTGATTTTATAAAAAAAATATATATTATTAGCCATCATTTTGGAATGTATAACCTTTGTTGCGTTGCAAGTCGGCATAGCGGAGGCGACTGCTACTTATAGAAATTTCTCTGTAGTAACAGTTGATTCGGTTCATAGACCGTACTCTAGCTTAACATCTGACAGAGTGTAGTCATATGCCGAGCTACAATAAAATAAATAAATAATAATATAAAAACAAAAGGATACAGTAAATCACATATTGGATCAATATACTGCAAATTCGGTTGTGCTTTATCAATTTCAGCTAGCAGCTCGTACAGTGTAATAGTAATATCCATGAGCGATCGAGATAAATCTGAATTGAATCTCTGGAGGAACGGCCCAACTAAATGGCAGAGAAATAGTAGTTGAACTTCGGTCTTGATATGCAAAGCTATTTGTTCTTTTACCAATCTGCAGAATAAAAAGTGCGATTGAATCAAAAAGACACTGAAAAAATTATTTGGTGTTGCCATCAGAAATACAAATCCATCGGTCATTACCATATTATCAATTAGAGGCACAAAGGTCACACTTACTGGGGCACTTGCATAATTTGTCCAACTCCAGCATGATACCAAACAGCGTGAACTACAGCCAACAGTAAACTGAATCTATTATCCATCATTTCTTCATAAGTAGTGTTCAAATTAAACATTTTGAACGGAGAATGTATGTAACGCCATTCAACCATTTCCGGCGATTTTATGGCTTGAATTATTCGCTCATGCAGCACTAACCAATAAGAATCGGGGAGAGCTGCTAGAACTAAACCAATCGCGTTAATCCACAGTGGCATTTCGTCACGCTCTATGTAAAGGAATCCTTCCAGAATTACATCTATTAAATTATCTCCCACACATTTTACTGGCGTTGGAAGTGACATTATTTCCACTGTTGTTACATAAAGACCATGTGCTGATGGGTTAGGAAACTCGTTAAATCGCCAATCGGTTATCGGAAACTTTGATTTACCATCTATAGCTGTATAATTGTTCAGGAAATGATATTATTATTATAAATAACTACAATGCCCTGACCCCAAACTAGGATACCCTGTACTATGGGTATCAGGACAAGGACAACACAAACATATTACTCACAAACCTTAAACAAATATGTCTATATATTTTTTTTAAATTTTAGATAAACAAGATATTAAAAACTTCGTCGCAAACGTATATCTATTATAAAAGGATACTTTCAACTAATCTCAATATTAGTTGGCTGAAGTATTCGAAACCGGGTTGCCATGCTGTTGCTTCCGCTTCCGGTTTTGATAAAAAAGCTTCAAATTCTTCTGTAACGGCCCAACCGGAAGGATGGACGTCTTTCAATGACCCCAATACTGCATTTACCAACTTCCTTTTCAATAGAGGGCGTTCTCGCAATTTTATATCATAGTAATGTAGAGTGTTATACAAAAATGTTACTGGACGATCTGTAATTTAATATAAGATATTGATATTGCTAGTGGGGCGACATAGGAAGTCCGCCCCGGATCACACTTTTAGGAGGCGAATAAATATATTATAAATATAAAATAATTTGAAACCATATTATTATGAAATTTTAGTCCCACCTACGGATTTGGATAATTTTTTTGTTTTATTGCTAATTTTTCAGCAGTAAACTATTTTAGCGAATTTTGTCATATCCTAACCGTTGTCTCTACCTATCCCTGTGGGAAAAAGGCGTGCCAATCGTTCTTGTTGTAATCAAGTCGATTGAAATACCTAAATAAGGGGGGTCTTCCTCCTCCATCTCGAGCAGAGCCACCCTGTCTATGGCAGAACAATATTTATAAATATCGTTTAATTAGCTGTAGACTCACCGTGAAATTTATACAAATATCCAAGATGTTCAAGTAATTGTTCTAGACTTTTACTAACTTGAGGTATTTCGAGTGTTCTATGAAGAACTATATCTAAAATTGGTATAAATCTCAGACATACGTTGCTCAAATAAACCGGAATGCCATTGTATGCACCATTACACTCTTCTGGTGCAAACTTCTCTGGATACTTCCTATGAAATGCAAGATGCTTCTCGTACCTGTTATCATATAAATAATAATACTTTATTATATTAATAATAAACATTATTACACAGTATTCGACATACAACATACCAATTACTTTGTTTCCAATGTTCAGGTGAATTTTCTTTGACAAAATCCTGCGCTCTGTTCCTTAATTCAGATCCTTTCAATAATAATAGTTGTATGATGTATATACAAACTTGACTTTCGTTTGCATCTGGATTCGGACGTAGCACCTAAAATATTACAAATGTCATGTTTTGTTTAGGCCGAGGTCGTTTGATAATAGTATCGTCTTTTGCTCAGTTACCATGAAATTAACTTACCAAAGAAAGAACGAGCCTATCGATGGTGATAATATTGTATTTCCAAATTATATCGTTGATGGCATCGACACATTTATTTATATGTGGACCACCGGCGGGATTAGTCACTTCAAAAACAAGATAGTCACAGAATTTTCGTACATGAGCAGCGAGTGCCCGAGCTCCAATACGTTCGAGGATCCTATGAAAAAAATAATACAATTAATTTTTCCTTATATCAGTAAATATATTACAGTAGTATGTAGAATAATGTTGCAAAGTGGCTGTGGTTTAGCGATAGAGAATGGAACTCACGATCGTTAAGACCAGAGTTCAAACCTTGCTAAATTCTAACCAGTACCAATGTAACTATGTTATATGCACTTTGGTCGCTGTGATACAAGCACATAAAAAATGAAGGTAAGCAAACCATACTGTTAGAAGCATGAACAGTCACCATGACCGCGATGGCAGCAGATCAAATTGACCAAAACAAACGTGATAGGAAGGTGCATAAATTTTTTTATACAGTTAATATTTTAGCAATCACAAATTGTCTACCTAAGGTCATAAAACTAATGTAATTATTGAATCATTATTGATTCAAAGTGACTTAATTATTCATAATTTTTTTTATTATCACTCGGCATATGCCGATTATGATATCATAACACTTCGCCTGATGTAAATATATAACGAGAGGAGTGTGCACTGTCAATCTAGATGGTACATGCTCATCTCCTCAAGCCGGCATAGTAGAAGCGACTGCTGCCCGCACAGGTTTCTCTGTAGTAGCAGTTTCCATTCATGGACCGCACTCTAGCTTTACATCAGGTGGAGTGTCGATACATGTAGAGCTACAATAAAAAAAACTGTCACTACAGAGAAGTCTCTACGGGCAGCACTCGCCTCCGCTATGCCGGCCTGAGGATACGAGTTTGCACCACTATACCTATACTATACCTGGCTACTTTTGTATTGAATACACAATTTATATTACTCACTTGAAAGCTATAGGATTAATTCGATTCGTTTCAAATATCATTTTCCACAACAAACAGAGGAACAACGGTGTCGGTTGTCCAGAAAAATGTGCAATTATATCATTATCATTAGCCATTGATGTCCATTTTCTATATTCTTCCTCGACAGACTTTTTTAATAATTGTTTGTTTTCTTTCGGGGCTGGATTCTGAAATTGGATATGCATTGCAAATCTACATAATAACCATTAGGTATATATGTGAAAGACATACTTATAAATTGAAAATAATATTATTTTTTTTATTTTGGCACGACATGTGACCTCGATTGGTCTGATGGTAAACGCAGTGGAGGTCCATAAGCATTGACGACTAGAGAACCGCTCGCACGGTGGCTCCAGTCGCCACCACTATGCCGGCCTGAGGTGCTTTTTTACGCTCCGCTTGAAAGATCCAAGGTGAAAGGATTGGGAGAATACATGGGAGGGCAAAGCATTCCACTTGTCAATTGTGCGACACAAAAAGGACGCGCCGAACCGACCAATGGTGGTGGTCGACATAGTGTGAATGCTTCCCCCTCCCAGTGCGGGTGTTACGGTTGTGGAAGGATGAGACAGGTATTAGATTAAAGAGCTCTTCGGAGCATTCACCATATACAGGGTGTCCTGTAAGTAATACTCCATTATGGTATGATTCACTCTATCATCTATATTTCATTGACGCTTACATACCCTATATAGTAAACCTCAAAATTATTTAGAATCTATATACAGTTATATGAAATTAGTTTACTCAAACTAATTAAAGAAAACTGGAGATTAAGCTGTATGGGTATAACGCCTTTGCATTTGCAGGAAAAACAACAACTGAATAAAAACTTACCTGAGTGAAAAATTCCTGCATGAACACGGGAAAACATTGCAACGTGTGTTGGGACCAAGTGTGTGGGGTATTGGTCATAATAGTGGTTAATAGTTCTTTAACTGTAGAAGTGTCATTACCAGCTAAAAAGAAAAACATGCTTATTTTTTTTTTGTTAAATAATTAAGCCCATGGCCATTGTCAAATAATAATTATTATAAATTATAATAATAATCAATAAAATACCATATTATTGGTATGATACTTTGTTTTTTTTGTTTTTTAATAACTCAATATAATCATTTTTACTTCTACGGAAGTTTCAATTTATACATAATGCAAACATACCCATTCCTGTCATATAAATGCCCCGGGCCAACGTTAGTACTAAAACCCGATTCAATTCTTCACTGTCTGAGGAGACTAATGTTTTTGGCTCCTGCACCACCCTCGATAGTTGTAGCTGAACTCCAGAACATCCAAGACTTGTAATTAGTCTTATTGCTGTACTTTCAAAACTAAAAAATAATTCCATTATTTTATATTATACATATAATTATTGACTTTTAAACTGTTATTTACATTGATATATACAACTAGATGTGCAATAACGCTCCCAATGTGACGCGAGAGAAAAGATGACCGCAGTCACTTTTAGGTTCTCTGTCAGTTAGTATTTGACTTGAAGGCAATATTGTCAAATCATTTCAAGCGGCCTACGCTTTTTTTCATGTCAGATGTATGAGGTTTGCTCCTCTAGTAAATATCTCTATTATTATTTATGTAGCCCATATAAATCCAGCGCTAATAGACATTGAGGGATGAAAGTACATATAATAAAGTAACATCGGTACTAGTCAGTTCTTTGGTAGATTAGAAGATTAACGATCTCGATTGGAGACCCACTCAACCATGGTCCCTCCAAGCGTACCAGTAAGTAAATAACATACCACAATTGTAATTGAGTTTGGTTCGCTTGCGGATATGCAGACAAGGAATGAATATTAGAGAGTAGTGTCACCCGATAATGAGGCTGGATGTGGTGTATTCTATATGAAAACATGTCCAACAAGTTATGTAGTATACCCCACGCATGCGATTTGAATACAGTTGGTAGTAGTTGATCTGAAATGCAAATATTTAGTTAGCCTATTCACTTTTTAAACTTAAAAAAAAAACACCTATTTAAAATTATAAATATACACAATATTTTCGAGTGGAATGCAGATACATCGCAGGCACGTTTTGAGAGCCCTTCGCTTTATTAAATCAACATCAGTCGGAATATAGTCACATGTCATTGTACTATAAAAACTGGAAGCACCACGCACCACGAGCGGCCATGGCTGCTCAATTGCGGAGAACGAGCCTGCGAGAAATCTACAAATCTGTACTATAAAAAATATTTCCAAAAATACGTACTAATAAATCCTTTAATTCCAAGTGATTCGATTTCGGTGTATACCAATAATCGGCTATATGTTTCAACAAGAGCAGGCGCCATCATTCCATTACCAGGTATATTCGTTTTATTCTGTGCTAATTTAGCGACATGAGTTACTATTGAATGTATTAAACTCATTTTACAATGTAAAGTTAAGCTGTCAAGTATGCACATGGATAAAGGCATCGTTGGTAAAGGCGGAGTCGTTTGATTGCCATTTGGTAATGATTTCTGATTTCCTAATAATGTATCGATTATTATAGCCATAGGTCTTGTATAAAATTCTTGGTTTGTTGAATAAGCATTACACAACAGAGCTATACGATAATCCGAGCCCAACAATGTTGGTGTGTTATTTGATGAGAGTAAATGCTGTAAAAACCTGAAATTAATATTTTATTATTATTAAGAATGTCTCTTAAAATTATGGTAATTGTTATGTATTATGTTATATATAGTGGTTAGATTATTATTTATAGAAGATAATATAAGTTGGGGGTAGTTGTGAAAACTAGTCTGTAATTACATGTAAGTAACATAACATTGGCGACGAGGATTTAAGTGGATATTAGTGAATATATTACAACAAAAGTGATAATTGTGATGAAATATGGCGTCAACAAGTGCATTTAAGTTTGAGGAATTTAATTTACGTTCAGGGGATTGGAGTTCTTACATAGATAGGTTTTCGTTTTTCACTGAGGCTAATGACGTGACTGATCCAAACAGACAAAGAGCTATATTTTATGCAGTGTGCGGCAATGATTTATATGAATTGATACGATCATTGATAATACCACGGAATACACATCAAGTACCACTATCAGAGGTAGTGGAACTCTTATGTGACCACTTCAGCCCTAGACCTAATGAGATAGTGGAATCATACAAATTCCATTCCAGATGCCAGCATCCAGATGAGGGTATGGCTGATTATATAGCGACTCTTAGGAAATTAAGTAGGTATTGTAATTTTACGGATCTGGAAAGAACATTACGTGACAGGTTAGTATGTGGAGTGCGGGATAAGAAGTTACAAGATAATTTGCTGCAAAAGACGAACCTAACTTATAAAACAGCTGTAGAGATAGCATTGGAATCCGAGAAAAGAGAAGAAAACTTACGCTTGATTCACTTTTCGAATTCAGAGACTGAAACATCAAGAAAAGGGGAAGATGTAGAAAAGATGGATATTAATATAGTGCGAGAAAAAAGAAAATTGTACTGCTTTAGATGTGGAGGTAGCCATATGTATCACTTATGTAAATTTAAGAAAGCAAAATGTGTTAGATGTCAGAAGATAGGACATATTGCGAAAATGTGCCCACGTAGTGATGCCACGGATGTCAAGGAGATACAAGATGGTGAAGAAAGTGATTGTCTCAATGGTTTGTTTGCTATTGGGGAAGAACCTTTTATGAAGGTACCACCTATAAGTATTGATGTTTTAATTAATAATAGGCCAGTTAGTTTTGAGGTGGACTCCGGGTCTAGTTACACTATAATATCTGAGGACCAAGCGTCACGAATATGGAATAGTGGCATACCAGTCTTAGATAAATGTAAATTGAATCTACGAACATGGACCTTTGATAGAGTAAAAGTGCTCGGCAGTATTCAAGTGGTAGTTGAGTATAAAGATAGTAAAAAATATTTGAGATTGCTGATAGCAGAAGGAAAAGGACATAGTTTGTTAGGACGAAATTGGTTCAAAACTCTTGGAATTGAAATTGAAGGTATCAACATGGTAAAAGATGACTGGTTAGCTACGATTATGCAAAAGTATAGTGACGTATTTGAGGAAGAATTAGGTGTATATAAGGGACCAAAAGTTACAATTAATTTGAAGACAGAGGCCCGACCACAGTTTTTTAGATGCCGACCCATACCATTTGCAATTAGGGATAGAGTCGGAGAGGAAATTGATAGGTTGGTTAAAAAAGGTATCATAGAACCTGTATCATATGCTAATTGGGCTACTCCTATAGTGCCAGTAATTAAAACTGATGGACGTATAAGATTATGTGGAGATTACAGACTCACTGTGAACGCTGCCACAGAAACCGACACTTATCCACAACCCACAATCAATGAGGCTATATCGGAACTAGCAGGAGGACAAATATTCAGTAAACTTGATTTAAAGGAAGCTTATACTCAAGTGACAGTATGTGAAGAGACGGCGAAGTTGCTTACAATCACAACACCAAAGGGATTGTATAAGGTAAATCGGTTACCATATGGTTTAAAAGCATGTCCAGGTATCTTTCAACGTCTCATGTCCACTACGTTAGCCGGGATTGAAGGGGTATCGGTGTTATTGGATGACATATTGGTGGCAGGTGCAAATATGGAACAACATAATGACAGGTTAGAGGAAGTGCTGAAGAGGCTGCAAAGTGTTGGGTTAACACTTAATAAATCGAAATGCAAAATAGCTACAGATAGAGTTGAGTTCTTAGGATATGTGGTAGACCGAAGAGGCATACATCCATCTGACAAGAAGGTGGAGGCCCTACGCAATGCTAATCCACCAAAGAACGTCAAAGAACTTCAGGCTTTCTTAGGACTACTGAACTTTTATGAAAGATTCATGCCAAACAAGGCTACGATACTAGAGCCTCTGCATCGCTTGCTCGATAAGGATGCTGTGTGGAGATGGGGCATACAGGAAAATGATGCATTTGTGAAAGCTCGGGCACAGATTAATAGTGATCAAACATTAATACACTTTGATAAACAGAAGCCCATGACGTTAACGTGTGACGCGTCTGAGTATGGAGCGGGGGCGGTCTTGGCACACATTATGGATAATGGTGCAGAGAGGCCGATCATGATGAGCTCAAGAACGTTCAACAAGAATGAGCGTAACTATGCTCAGATCGATAAGGAAGCAGCGGCTATCATGTTCGGGCTCGAGAAGTTCCACCAGTATGTGTATGGCCGCCATGTAATTATATATACAGACCATAGACCTCTGTTAGGTATTTTTAGTCCCAATAAGGCCATACCCAAGGTGCTTTCACCTAGAATGATGCGGTGGGCGCTGAAACTCAATTCATACGATTATGAACTAAAATACAAAGATGGAAGGTCGATCCAAAATGCTGATGCATTAAGTAGATGGCCGATAGAGGAATGTGAAAAGAATTATAAGGAGGATGAAGATATATTATTGTTATCGGAGATGCCTAGTGCGATACAATATTCCACACGAGATATAGCATCAATGACATCAAAGGATGAAGAAATGTCAAAAATTAAGTATTGGATATTACACGGGTGGCCTGATAAGGTACATAATGAGATATACAAGGTATATTGGTTAAAAAGAAGAGAACTATCACTATGTAATGATTGTATTATATGGGGTAATAGAGTAGTGATACCACCACCTATGAGAAAGTTTATGTTAGAGGCTCTGCATGAAACTCATGATGGCATAGTGATCTCGAAGGCAATTGCAAGAAGTTACTTCTGGTGGCCGGGTCTGGACCAGGATATAGAAACCATGGTTAACACATGTGATTCATGCCAGATGAACAGGAACATGCCGTCCACTACAGCACACTCTTGGGTGACTCCGAGTAATGTGTGGCAGCGATTGCACATTGATTTTGCGGGCCCATATCATGGTAAATATTTCTTCATTACAATAGATGCTCACTCCAAGTGGCCTGATGTGAAAGTGGTCTCTACGACATCTAGTAGATGTGCCATTAAAGCACTGCGGAGTATATTTGCCGAACAAGGTTTACCTGAAGTTGTGGTGTCTGACAACGGAAGAGCGTTCACATCAGAGGAGTTCAAAGAATTTATAAATAAAAATGCAATAAGACACATTTTAACACCACCTTATACACCATCCTGCAATGGACAGGCAGAAAGAACTGTTCAAACAGTCAAAAGCAAACTTCAGAAAATAGCTAGCCAAGATTATGATACGGTTATACCGAGGCTGCTGTTTGCACTGAGAACTACGCCTAACACTGTTACAGGTAGAACACCGGCGGAGATTCTAAATAGAAGGCGTTTTAGAACAAGATTTGATATCCTACACCCATATTCTTCTAAATCTACTATGGAAAACCAGATTGATAGCAACAAGGAGGTTCCGGTACGTTTATTTCAGACAAATGATAGAGTGTGGGTGAGGAACTATGCTACCAAGCAGAAATGGATAAAAGGTGTTATAGAGAGGGTTAGGGGCCCAGTAAGATTCTCTATTAAAATTGTAGGCGGACCAGTAGTCACAAGACACATAAACCAGCTCCGTAAGAGAGAAACAACGGACGAGCAGCACATGCCCACAAAAGACAAGATGCATGAAATATTGGGCATACCACAACGTGCCCAAGTGACTATGGAAGGGGTCGTTCTGCAGTAGTCATAGCCTCAGTCTCTTTGAATATACTTTAAAAATAATTAATGAAATAGAAATAGTTAGGTTAGATATTATTTAATTAGAAAGTTATATTATATTAACTTGGGGGTAAGGTATGTTATGTATTATGTTATATATAGTGGTTAGATTATTATTTATAGAAGATAATATAAGTTGGGGGTAGTTGTGAAAACTAGTCTGTAATTACATGTAAGTAACATAACAGTAATAAGCTTCATTACTCATTAAGTGTAAAACAATTAATTATTATTAGGGTCAAGATCCACTGAAGCAAATATTCCTGATTTATTAAATTTATTATATCAGTAGAAATGCACCTTTATTTGTGCAGTTAATGATAGATAGATATAGACGTATAAAAACTTACTCATATTGTAATTTCAGGTTGGCAGGCATAGGCAGCGATTTCTGTTCAGTTTCTGCTTTCTTTAACAAATGCATCCAAATACAAACAACTGCCATTTCGTGCGTGCAATGCGCATTAGCATAGTCAGGTACAGGTAGCGGTTCTGTCTCAGGGTATAATAACTCATGAAGTTTGATTATTGGTAAAAAATTCGACAACGGATTACGTTGTATGCTCCCAGATATAAATTGAAGCAACACCCACATCAAATGATCTCGACCCTTTTTCATTTCATAATCTGTTAATTTCTCCTGTAGTCCCATCACTATGTTGGGAAATGATGCAAAGCCAAATAAAATTAGGTAAATGACCTGTGAAGACAAATGTAACCAACACCAGTGTGTGCTTGACATTCCATCATCATCCGTTTCCGTTTCTTGTTCACTTTTCTCCATAGCTATAACCATTAGCTCGACAAGTTGATCTTCTAAAGCCACGCATCTTTGCTTGTGTTGTTTTTGTAGCCCAAGCATAGAGCAAACCATGTCTCTTGAATATGGTTGTTGAAGAACATGTCTTAGTAGATCTATTTGAGGTTGTAATAATTCCTCATCATAGGGGAGGTTGCCTTTAAGAGAGAATTTTAATGTCGCCGGATCTAGTCTCCATGGATTCATTAATTGGTCAGCATATCCAGAGAATTCCACCACAGGCAGCATATATGAGTGGTTAATGACGGTAACCATTTGAGTGCAGGGCTTAAAACTTTCTATAAAACTTGACAACAAGTTTGATAACTGCTGCAAGAAATAATAGATTTATATATTTTTTTCATGTTAAAAGTAGTTCAATTGTTAATGAATGATTTAAATCTTACCCAATGAGGCCAATGGCTACTATCAGGATAGTCTTTTTGTATCTCGGTAACAATAAAATATGCTGGTAATAATGATGCGTTTCGATCGAATATGTATTCAATAACATTGAGTAAAGCCTTCAATTGTGGTATACAACTACTATTGAGTATGACAGGTAATGTTTGTGCTTTTTCTCTACACAGCTAAAAGTAAAAAAGAGATTATTAATCCTGAACATCAATAGTTAACTAGGATCAAATCTTATACATGTGTTTATTCACACCTTCATTATTTCCCGGACTCCTTTGTAATCAACTCCCCCAATAATTTTTCTGACCAAATTAAAGCACTCAATCCAATAATCAGCATATTCATAGGACAGGTTTTCACTAGCCAAAATGCTATCACACACCAACCTGGATAAAATAGATGTTTTGAGAAAAGCTAAAAATGAATCTATAAACAAACAGGCATAGATTTTCTAGTACTAATCTTTTTAATAGTAGGTTTCTCCTTCTTTTCTTATAATAGTCTGTTTACGAGACTGCTCATGACTCCGCTTTCATGTGAAGCTTGAGCGTAGCCAACAGAAAATTTTCTACAAGCAATAGTCACCCCCGTTATCACAAATATTGATATTTTTATTGGTAACAAACTAACACAGGATTATATCGCACCCCGAGAGTAATAAGACATAAGTCCTTTTATGGTGGTTTTGAGTTATTGGTATAGGCGTAATATATACTGCTATATATAACATAATACATAACATTAGATAGTCTTAATAAGGCCGCATAAGCTCAATTTTTTTTGTAATTCTATTGATAAAATTAGCGATTTTATACATGAAATTATATAATACGTCATTTGACAGTTCCAATTTTTTTATTAACAAATAACAGAATATGTTTATTTAGGCGAAATTATTATTGTTTAATTAAACGTAACGACTCATATGATTGTACTTTTAAATGACGTTTTAAACATTCTTTTAGGTTAACGGAAAAAAAGTTATATCCATTTAAACTCTTTTTGTTCTCCTGTGAAATTAACTTTTTCATCTTATGCCTTTTTTCCCCTGGTGGTACGATATCAGGAAAATAGTTAACTCAATACAAAATATGTTTGAGTTCCCAAAAGCGATAATTTATAACCATAAGATTAGCATTATACATCTATAAGATTGTCGTGACATGACGACAGTATAATTAATCTCAGCAATCAAATAATGAATGCATGTACATCCCTTTTAAGATCAATCAGCGAATTGGCATCTTGAATTATTATCTTAATAGATGTATTGTCAGAGCTGAAATGATTTGTCATTTCTTAACTCTACATCCGTTATCAATTTATGCAATGATTCCCACACTGCACACAACAGAATATACTATAATTGGAAGTGAAATATTAGTCTTATTATTGTATCAAGTTGGTATTGCATCATAAACCATGATTGCCCAGTTGAAATATAATTTAAGCAAATTTGTCACTCACCGAGCTTGCACTGTGTTGTTGTTCACTAAATTTTCTAGAAATTGCATCATCTGCTTCAATTTAGATTTATTGGTAAGTATTGCTGCCATTGTTAGGTATTGACTTAATACATTCTCCTGTAACTCATTATTTAACGTACTCATGAGGTCAGTTAATTTCTTCTCATGATAAGCCAACGTTTCACTCTCATCATCAGGCTTGCAGACAAGGAAACAGTGAAATGCTTCCTCTACAGTTTCCACGCTCTATGAAAACGAAATATCACACAATTATTACAATAAAAATAATGCCTAGTACTACATGAACACTACCAAAGTATGCCATCAAGAAGCTTAATACTTACAAGAAATTCATTAACGATCTGTATTGTAGGTGACTCCGTCATGTTAAAAATAATAGGGAGTTAAAGAAGATTAAATACGCGATTATTTATTAGCACATGTTAATTTATACTAAAAATCACATTTTCATTATTAAGAAATTATAATGTATGGGTACGAGCGTTTAATACTGCCATGTATAACAATTTTTATATATAATCTTCAATATTTAAATCAACACTGTATTAGAGTGATACGAAAAGTTATGTTTGAACTTTAAAATGTATATGCATTAAATGCAAATTAAACGTGAGGGATGTGAAGTTTCGATAATAGGGATGTTAAAATGTCAACCAAATACACGTCATCAGTCACTAAAATATAAAACACTATTTCGTATTATCACTTCTATTTTAATACTTGCAAACAAATTATAGCATAGAGATGATATAAAAAAAATTATGACACGCAATCGAACCAATCCGAAATAATTAAAAAAATATATACTATTTACGAATCATAGATTCGCATCAAGCACTTTTATTGTCATTCGTGTTCATAGCCAATATGAAATCAGCATTCTCTTTAGCGTCATATATAATACAATAACAACGCAAACTAACCTTTTTTAGGTTGATCATAAAGTTATAAGTCACCTAAATTCTATTACATTTGAGGGGGTCTGTCAGTCTGATCTAAATGTATTGGATTTCACATTTCAAATAGTGACATCAGTAACTTCCAACGTAACCCTATACATTTTTAGTTCGGCGTTTCTTGCATGCGAAAATGCTCTTGTCTAGTCCTCTCACCCTATTAGTTGAAGTTTTTGGGTAAAATCGACATCGTCCATAAATACGATAAATAGTATAAATTAATTGACTATAATTGTCACCGTTTTTCAATTATATATTTTCTTCAATGTTAATTTTTGTATTATTTTCAAATTTACTTATCATTCATCAGTATCGTCAGTCACATTAGTTTAATATGCATACATCCACATGAAAAGTATAGTTCCGTTTCAAAATATAGTAAAAAATGTTTTTATACTTTTATTTGTATTAAATGTAATAAAATTATACTACAAATTAAAATAGCAATATATATTTTATCCTCCTTCACATACATATACACGTCATTGAATAAGTATATTGTGATGGAACACAAATTACAATAATTATTAAATATATATTTTTCACAATTTATTTCTACAAATATATTTCAAAGTTTAACTCCTATAGAAATAATATTCAAAGCCTTTAATAAAAGGTATTATTAAGACATCCGTTCTCAGAGCGCCCATTTTAAATTATATACCGGTTACCGCCGCCCCTCACTTCAGTCACTCGCTTGACCATACTTGTGAGTTGTCATTCTCGCGGCAGACGCTTCATTTGTGGGTGAGCCAAGCGCGTCGTTCGCACGCCCGACTCGATTAGGCGAGAAGCTTTGAATTTAAGGACTTTAGTGAATTAAAGTCAGTGAAATTTTCTCATAAACTTTTTTCTTTTGACTTGATTTGTCAAAATGTCGACTGAGGTTGCAAATAATGTACCAGCAAACCCGGAGTCGTTAAAAGAAGAGGCACCGGCTGAGAAAGTACAAGCTAAAGAAGAGACACCGGCTTCGGTAGAGAAGGGCGAAAAGGAAGAGACTGTTACTCCACCAAAACCCGAGCCACTGCCTCCCAAGCCAATCACCCACAAGCTGAATTATGAGAAAGACATGATTTACGTGTACCAGTTTTCGCGAACTCCCATCGTGCCGTCTACATCTCCTTATTGCTTAAAGGTGGAGACCTGGCTGCGTTTAGTCGGCTTGAAATACGAGGTATGGTTTTTTTAATATGCATTAGCTAGGCGCAAGTTTCTATAGTTTTTAATTCTTATTCTTTGCGTTTAACACTACGTTTCTCCTCTTTATATTGTTGTTTGTTGTACAGGCATGGCTATTTTTCTATTATCTTATTGATAGAATGCACGAGTTCTTGACAGAAAATATAAAACACGTTTTTTATATAATTTCAAGTAACCATCCCTCACTCACGCAATTTCATGATATGTTGTTTTATATTATTTCATTTTCTTAAAACTTAAAGAAGATGTCTGCTTAAACTTCCTTTGCATATTGTGTATTTGCCATTAGTCAAAGTAAAACAAACTCATTTATTTAATGGATTATTATTTATGGGTCACACAAATGAGTCATGAAAATTCAATCAAATCAAAAAATATCTAAGGAAGGTAGTTTTACATTTTAAATAATTTGCATACCGGAACACTTAAAAATCTAACATTATTATAATTTAACACTCAATAGAATGCATTCTGCAATAGAATGCAGAATGCAGCTATCTTTGATACTCACCAAAAGTATATGAGATTACTCCCTTTAAAAAAAAAGTTTAATCTTCTAATAAAAACTACTAACAGTTATTAACATACTATTCTGGATTAAGAGGAATCGCTTTACACATTCAAGATGGGTTGTTAGCCCAGTCTGTCATCTTGGAGTAGTATAAGCATCCTTAAATATAACACATGTTACACCGATCATGTTTCACAACCAGCTTGAATGTAGCCAGGTAAAAAAGGAGGAGTCTGCTCTCCCATTGGACAGTGCACATTCGTCTCATCAAGTCGGCATAGTGGAGTGGTTACTTTGCTCATAACGCAGGCGGTGTCTTCAACATCCATTAAAAGATACCAACAGTTTCAAGTTTGAAGCTGATTTATTTCATAAATTTGTAAAACATGTAAAAACAATTTAAATTTAGAACTGTCAAACACAATTAGTGCAATTTTTTTAATTTCAAAATTATACTTAGTTAAATTCGGAGTTTACTATATTAGGAATAGATATCTGAAACAAGAGGACCAAGAGCGTGAGTTTCAATAGTTCCTAGTTAGGCACGTGATGTAAGTTATAGTGTGGTTTATGAGCGAAGAACTGCTGCTACTGAAGTTTTTGCAGGTAGCAGTCGTTTTCGTTATAACAAATGTGCGCTATGGCTCAGGAGCGGCAGTCGCCCACGTCACGGTGGTACGCGTGAACTCACGATCGATGAGGTCTGTGTTCAAATCTCACTAAATTCTATTAAAGATTACTAGTACGCAATCTAATGATGGTTGTTAACTTCGTCTTTCAACCTGGGGAAGTTCCACCACCTTCGAATGTGGCACCTGTGAAGTGACCTAGCCCCGTTTCGGGACCAGTTCGGGAGCAGGTATAACGAGAGGAGTGTGCATTGTCAATCGTGAATGGTGCACATTCGTTCTCGAGCTGGCATAGCGGAGGCGACTGCTGTCTGCAGACATTTTTCTGTGGTAGCAGTTGTTTCCGTTTATGGACCACACTAGCGGATCGGATTAACATCGGATGGAGTGTGCAATACTAAAAAAATCTACTTTCAAGGTGACACCGAAATGTAAAAAGTTCAGTTTCAATGTTAGTATTACCCTGGGACGGCATACTTGGTTAATAACTCATATGTGTATTATAAATATTTAAAAAAGCATATAATTGAGTACAGAAGTTAATTTGAATATTGAATGAAGTTCTGTCTATAAAAAAAATAGTAGTTAGGTCACCACACGTAATAATTACCTAGTTAATTTATCCAACGAATCTTATGAGTCATTGTAAGGAATAAAATATTTAACAGACTGTTCATCGAATCAAAGGAGAATGCCCATTTTTGGGCCCACTTGTGATACCTAATAGTATGGTAACAAAACATTATTCTGAAATATTTTTTTATTTTTTTATTAATTCATTAAATAATTTAAATGAATAATCAACACATCATTTACCAATCAATAGACAATGTTTTAATGGCATAAAAAACAGATATCTTCAGTTATTAAAGCATTTAATATAATAATAGATTTAATATTTAATAAATATTTCATCAGAAAACATCTAATTGCTCAATAACCCGGGTGAAAAAATTAAAACTGATTAGTAATAAGAAAATTGATTTATTTTTCTACAAAATTCACAAAAAATCATCAACTAACTCGAGAAAAAAAATTTTCTTAAGCGAATGGGCATTCTCCTTTATAACATATATTATTTATATTAGTTTTTTTCTATTTATTTTGTTATAGTAACTCGCCGTGTGATGACACTCTGCCGATGTTAAGCTAGAATGGAGTCTATAGGTGGTAACAACTATGTGCCACAAAAACATGTCTGCTGGCTTAAAGAAACGAATGAAACACCATCCATTACCAGAACACACTCTAGTTTTACCCGGCTACTTTTAAGTTGATCCTGAAACGCGACAAGGTCGCTTTACACTTAATGCACCGATATATTATAGTACCAAATTCTTTAGTTTTTTTTTGTACCTACCTACATCTTTTGACATATTAATTTTTATTGGTGAGGGAATATAACTTTTTTTGTAGAATTTACTGGAATATGTTTTTATAGTCATAATTTAATAAAATATCAAAAACTATCAAATTCGATTAATGCATGAACGTTTGAGTTATATATTATTTATCGCTATGAGCTGTTAGTTCTCTTTAGTAACTAAGTTTGCTATGCTATCTGCAGACGAACTTCATTTGATAATTTAATGCATTTTGATTTAGGATTTATGTACAATTTTTTTATTTAAATACTGTAAAAAAATAGTAATAGACCGATTTAGGATTTTTGTCCTTCCTTCTAAAATGGGATCTGCAATTTGTTACTTCATAATATCATTTAGGACCCCACTTTATTCGTAGTTACCAATAGGAGGTCCCCATACTTGTAAAACGCGGGCTCACAGTTGGCTCAGTTAAAAACTTTACGTCGAAGGAATAAGGATCTAAATGAATTTTCACCACTTTAACGTCGATCGGTTGATCAGTAGGTTGAATGTACTCAACTCGTATCTAAGTTGTGAAGTAAAATTGAGTTATTTATTATTAAACTAATAAGAAAAAGTATACAGTTCTTGGACACAATACACTACAAAGTATAAACTAATTTTTAATCAAAGAATTAAACCTTCAAAATTTCTTCGTACAGTTTCCACTCCTCCTTTCTAACGACCTTGTGTCTCGGCGTTAATTTACAATGGATTGTAAAAATCAGAAGAATTGACTTGTATGTCGGATCAGTGTGGAAATAACCAGGTGTGCACTGTCAACCGCGCTATGTTGCACATGTCTCTGCGATAGCAATTGTCTCCGCTTACAAGCTTAAAATCAGGCGGACTGGTCATGCCAAGCTACTTAAAAAAACCAGGTCGAGAGTTTTTCTTAGCCACTCTGGTTTCTAGTTGAACGCTCATCTAACGAGTAGCGACGAAGCGGATAATTCTTAAACTATAAAAAAACGCTGTATAAAACGTACTAAATGTACTTATAAAGTCTAGCCTTTGAATACATGTTACGTTAAAAAGAGTTTATATTTACTTCGTAGTATCGATTAATTTAAATTTCGTTTGACAATGTGTTGTGTTGATTTATTCGGGTGAGTTGATCGGGGGTGCGCCTCGATCAGACGGCGCGGCGTCCTTCCTTACACCACTTATTAATATGTAAGAATCATTTTGTAAATTTCGAATACCAAATGAAGTTGTGTTATACGTTACGTGTAATGAATTCTATGTTTTGATTACGATAGCATACCTTGTATGTTAACGTGAAATCACTTTACGAATACTGGTCTTATTGAATAATAATAACAATATTCATCACTTATATCGGTTGGAGTTGACGAGGACATTGTATACAAAAGGGGTAACATTAAAGCAAAGGGTGATAGAAAATGTTCAATCTCTAAAGAGCGTTACTAATGCCACGCCAAAATGTAGGTAGGTATATTTGTTTAGAGATAAAATAAAAAATGCGGTACTAACACGCAATGTATTCGTAACTTTGGCCGTTCAGTGCAGCTTAGTTTGGTCCTGCATTAGACTTGTAGCTCGGCATATGACAACACTCCGCCTGATGTAAAGCTATAGTGAAACGGGAGCAACTACTACTACAGATAAATCTTTACAGACTGCGATTCATGATTCTGTTCATGACAATTGCTACATTAGAGAAATATATGCAGGAAACAGTAATCTCCGCTAAGCAAGCGCGAGGAGACAAATGTGCATCATCAATTAACGAGCACACTCTTCTCTTTATGCTCAGCTACCTCTAATCTTTTCCCAAAATGCAATTAAAATACTTCACAAGTGTAACGCTGGAAAGTCTGCCTACCACTATTGATAAGACTATATACTTCACCAGGATTTTGCTGCGAATTTAAATGGATAGACAACGTCACGTTCTACGATATATAGTTCCAGATAATATTGTTGTATAATGCAATACATACATACATTACAGTGCATTGACGTGGACATCTACTCGAGTCAATGTAACCCTTGAAGATCGGGAATAAACAGGATGTCATTATGCACTGTATAATGTCACTTGTAAATCAAATGATTGAGGGTCATTCTTGTGCAAACGGTCGTCCATTCATTCTTATCATGCATCAACCCTGTCGGTTATCCAGATATTATTCAATTGAAGTACCTACTCTTTGTGTGAAAGAAAATATTGACTTGAAAAATAAAACTACCGCTGGTTTAACTCTCTCGCATCGGACGTGGCTGCAATAGTTTAACTGCGGCCGAAACCTGACACCCAGCAACTGACCCTTTGCCAGCTCTTTAGCGGTGGGCGCAGGAACTGCTGCACCTTTGCTACTCTTCTTCTGGGGTGGCAAAGGTGTGGCCTCCTTACCGCCCTTAAGTGGTGATTGGAGACCGCACTTCTAGTACAGGTGCCGGCGCCATTTTGCCCTCCTCTTGCCCTCGTCCCGGTATTCCTCCGATAAGTCAGTGGGTAATAGGTGGAAGACATGACGTTCGGTTCGTACAACCGAAAGACACGTGTGGGGCAAGCTAGCCAATGTGGCTAGTGGTTAAATCCCACCGACGTGGAGCGGCTCGCCTCCGTAAAATTGGTAACCCTGTTCGACGCCACCTCCATATACATTAAATTAATAGATGTACTCGATGGTGAGGTGATGATGTCTCTAAACATAAAAGCCGATTCTAGATCAGACTTGCAAACAATTACATTAAAACAACGGTTAACAAGCGTCTGTTATCTAACAATGTTAGGAACGCGCAACGTCCCAAAATTTAATGGATAATCTCATTTAAACTTATAGTTGGTTCCGCCCGCAAGTTAAAACTTTAACTGACTTTATTCAATTGTAAATTTTCCGTTTGAACATTGCGTCCCTACAAAGTTGAGTAAATGGAAATAATAAAGGTACTAAACTCATTTACTTTGTCTCACACGTCAAGTGATGCGTATTACCCAATAACTCGAGTGCTCGAAATCTGTTTAACTTGTAATTATTTACTACTAATTGTTTACCAAATAAAAACAACAAATGATGTTTTGAGGGTCATCAAAATTCCATCGTATAACTAACGAATGTTTGGTACTTAGAACGGTGTCGTTGCCTACTCATTAAGGGAACAATTTGGTATTAAACAAAAAATATTTCGAAATAGCTATTTGGATAAATATTTATTTCCTGGTTGCATGATCAAACAAATGTGTGGCGTATATGCATAAGAAGACACACATTTACTTATGTCAACATTTTCACAATTACGCATTTCTCCTTGAAGCCGTAGCAAGAGAGAAAAACTTCTTGAAAATGTTATGTTCTTTTAAGTACTACATTCACCTTATGTTAGTCTACTAATAATAGTGTGGCCCAAGACCTAGCTAGAACCAAACTAGCAGTTGCGAAATGTCTGAAGGCAGCTATCGCCTAAGTTAAGCCGGTTTGAATAGATCAATGATTTGGCAGTACGTGGCTACTCCTCAAACTGATCTCGGAATACGTCTAGATCACTTGATAGGTGTTGCATTTGATAGTGGTGACACTATCCCACTATGGAAAACTGGGCTAACAACCATTCCCTGGAGAATTTAACACTCACCCGTGAAGTTATTGAACCCTCATTAAATGCGATTAGGTTATTATAGACATCGTTATGAATGAAGAATGCTATAATAATATAGCCACATGAAGATCTTGACTTAAGTATCGAATAACATCGAGTTAGTGGGCAGATTATGTATCTTAAGAGTCAAAATATTTAATTACATCAAATGAGTTTGTGAAACTAATTTTGCGTCATTTAATTGGTATATTAGGCGGTTTTTGTGGTAGGGCTGTGTCCAGTCTGTCATTCCGAGGCAGTGCCACTATTTTCAGTGTAACACCTGCGAAGTGTGTTGACACGTTGGGAAGTAGCTCCAGCTTGGAGGTAGCTTTCGTTATGCACGGTATATTAAGCGGGGTGGTGCATATTCGAATGCTGCTTGCAGACATTACCCTGTGACAGCGGTCCGCTTGTGGACATCGCTTAAATGAATAATCAATCTATTCGGAAATACCGTTAAAATGTAACACTTGCATTACGCTATAGCAAACATGATCCCATTCTTAAAATAGTTGCACATAAGAATTTGCTGAACTGTTTGCCTTTAGTGACTTTTTAAAGACATATAATCAACTCAAATAGGCTATTAAATAATAATAATGAGTGAAATAAATAATGAATTAAGCTGATAAGTGGTAGTAAAAGAAAGAATTTTAAATTTTATTTATAAACAGGATGAATATGATTAAAGTATTTGATAAAATGTTTCAGAAGACATCCAAAAAAATTATTGTTAGCTTTCATAAAGAAATTTTATTTCATGAAATGAAATTAAACGGTGTCGTTGACGTTAAGCCAAAAACCAACTTGGGATTAAATGGGAACACATACATACTAGCTGTAATAACTTTTGGAAACAAAACTCACACCAATTTAGTGACAATTCGTAGACGTCCCTTCGTCATCAGTTTATACAATACGCAAACTGTCGTTCATGGCGTTAAAACAAATCTGAACGACAATTTTAAAACAATCGATTTGTACCTACTTGCTACTAAATCTATGGCACGACGACACTTGACCTGAGAGAAGATGATAAGGGCTGTAGGAATATTGAACGCCGGCCGCTATTGACGCGGCGTTTTTGAAGCTTGAAGAGGAACAATAGAAAAAGTCATTAGCTAGTTGTGGGTCACTGACGAATCTTTTGACTATCATTCCGACTCACGAGGAGAACTCATGAAAAGAAGTGTCTGGAGAACACTGGACGCTAACGTCGCCTTTAGAATCAAGAGTGGCACAGGACCGCTCTACGTGACAACAACGACATGCCTGTGATGCCGATGCCGATTAAGAATATAGATTATTAATATTTATTTTATTATAAACTGCTTCTTTATTTTCTTCGTTTTTTATATGTTTTTCAGTTCGTTAGCTTGTTTTTTAAATATAATCTGTGAAATTAATAAAGCTTTAAAATTATGTTGTTTTTTTTTAGAGTAAACAAATATGTACCTACGTTTAATTTTTTTGAAACTTCCCTAGATAATTTGTTTTATTCCGAAAATACCGTAAAAACGACATCGTGTGATGTCCAGCTAATTTTGTTCGTTGCTGTAAATGGCAATTGGTATGCGCTAAATAACACTTATTATGTCTTATTATTATTATATATTACACATGTCATCTCAAAGGATAACGAATATTGTCTCCCACGCTTTGTTGAACCCCTCCGTTATATTGATATCTGGTTCGTCAACCTTTCTTTATTCAATTCAGTAAGCTTTTATTAATATTGGTCAATAATTCTGTGTTATAATAATGTCAGTTGCTTCATTTGAGGGAATTTTTTAAATTATGCCCATTTACGTTTTCAAACAAACACTTGGTGTACTATAGGGGTATTAAGAGAGCTCTGTAAGTATAGGGTGCGATGTATCGTTGCTTTAAGGAGCGTTGACCTCATCTAACCTTGAGCAAGGAGTCTATGTCACTTATTATTCATTTTAGTACATAATTTCTTCTTTGTATTCAATGTCATATAAGTATCGCGGCATCGTGTGCTTTTATTGTATGAAATACTTCAACAACATTATTGTTTTGTTTCATTTGTTTTTATAATGTTTGTGGATGTACTGACTATACGACCTTGGCATATGTATAACCCGTTTTTAACAGTGAAAGTGTATAATTTGTAAACTGAAAATTGGTAGGTGGTTTGTTTAAGTAAAAACCTGTCTCAAGTACAAAGATAACATTAAGGAAACGATTCCATAAATAATTATACTACAGTTATTAGTTTATTTAATGTAACGAGAGCTTTAAACAAGTACGATACGATGCGATAGTTGAGACTTTACAACCTTCAAAGTATAGATAAAATAGATAAATTATAACTTTTACGATTACTCTGGTCAACGAACGATATATTAAGCTATGTCTGCACTACTTCTCCATTCCTTTCATTATTTTATTATATTGTAATATGTTATACTAAATAAGTCTTGTTATGAATAACACCTATGTCCCGGGTTTGTTATCATAAATAATATATCAACCCTTTAATCATATAGATTTTCATTAATAAAATATTCAATTTGATATAACATAAAAAATAGTTTTTATTTTATATATTCAGGTTTCTTATTTAACCTGTGTAGTCTAGACTTTAGTGCTTTAGACTCTTAGTGATAATAGTGTCTGGTTTTTTTTTAATAGTTAACCTGCCGTGGTTAGTATGTTAATTAACCTCCGCTATGTCGGTTTGACGAGACAAATGTCACGCTCCTCTTGTTTTACTAAGATGTTTTACCGAAGCGCGATTAGGTTACTTCACGTATGTAACACTTGAAAGTGGTGGTCAGTCCATTGTTACTTTGTCTATTACTATTCCAATTAATTATTTATTTTATTTTGGCAACAAACAGTCGTCAGAAACAAAATGAAAGAATTACATGCTAAGTAGACCAATTGTACCGAAAAAGTGCTAACAATAATTAATAAAACAAAAAAAATAATAACTAGCAAAAAAGTATAGATAAAAAAACCTACAGATTCAAACATTAAATCTAAACAGCCGTAACGAAGTGTACTGTGCCTAGTGCTGTAATGACATCCTGATAATATATTTAGTAGGTAAAATATGAGTGATTTAACTTTTCATTTATTATTTTCTTGAATTGATTATGTGTAACATGATACCATTATACTAAAGGTAGAATTTTGATAGATTTGAACGCGGGTCTCTTTTAACTTTATTATGAACATACAAATCGTATTATATTCATTCAAAAATATAAAGAGAAATGTCTGTATAGGTATGATCATCAATTTGTTTTGATCAAAAGTTTCACTCTTACAATGTTGGACCATCCATATAAAAATAAAAATTGTTTATAAAGTTTCTGTGGGGATAACCAAAATAACTGAACAAAATTTTCAGCCGTGAACTCATAACGGTTGCTTACCGATCTCTTAATGTTTTAGCGTATTTGTGGCCCGCTTTCGTGTGTACGATGTGTCATAGTATTTCGCGTGTAAACCATCTAACGCTACAAACGTGCTGTTTTGAAAAACAATATGTATTTTACAAATATAAACAGGATGATTATAATAAACTAAACAACGTTATTTACTATAATATAATATTGCTAAAATAACATTTAATAAATTTACCTCATACTTTATAATATAACCCTGTTTTAAATTTAAGTTCGACCTAGAATCGGTAGCAGAACGCGATCTTTCTGTATATTGTATTTGATCTTTAATACGTTGTTTTACATTTTATGATTCATTTCTAAAATTGTATAGAAGGTGTTTAAATAAATAAGTAACAATATCGATATTGAATTAGAAACACTCACTTATGAAGGGATTATATGTATTTAATTTGTAATTGAATTTACAATCACATTTTGTTCGTAATCGTGACGGTATTATATATTCAAGTCATTAGTTTGCGTTAGCACCACGGCAATGGTTCATACGATCATAGTTATGAGAGGAATGTCGCCTCCACTCATTGCTAAGACAATGGCATAGTGACTACAATCTGAAATGGAATTCGAGATTAAAAATGTAAACAAAGACATGTCACTGTTGAAGTGACATTTCAGGTGTAGTCAACATATTCCTAGACGGAATTAATTAAATGTAACTAAAATAAATTTAACAATTTAAATGTTCAGACCTTTTCTACCTTATCACTAGTACAAAAAAATACACACAAATTAGGGTGTTATTTTTAATTGGATACATCTTTGTTTATAGTTTTGATCTCGCATTCCATTTCAGAGTATAGTAACTATTAATGAAATCTTCACTGCTTGTTAAGCGGACACGTGCTGTTGTAACTTAAATGATCGATAACATTTATAATACTCTTACTTCTCTCTATACACGAGTAAGCGTTGCTTAGTATTAATATTGTAGTAGTAAATATTAGATTTTTCTAAATTTTGTTAAATATAATTAATAAAAACTTCATTCATTCGCTGTAATTTCGTGGTGATTACAAATTCATAAAGATTACATACAGACACACTGATTATTATTTATATTTATTTATTTGATCATTCGTGGTAGCGAAATAAAAACTTACATATTTTATTCTCTTTTGCCTACTGTATAACTTTGTATGAATTAAAACATTACTGGTATCATAGTATAACATACAAATGACTGGCAAGCTGAACGATGCATACTCGTCTCGTCGAGTCGGCATAACGGAGGCAACTACAGCTCATACGTCTCACGTTGTGCGTCGTATGCCTCTATGATAGCAGTTATTTCCTCTTTTAGAGCGCAATTATTGCATGCGGTCACATATCGGATATTTGAGAATACCGCAAAGCTAAATTGTCATCTGCATCATAACATATTAATAAACACTCTGATATTAAATGCCTTCGAATGAAAGCTTCCAAATCCACATTATCCAACATCCATTTGCAATGTAAGCTGACGCGACATATATTTAATTCAATAACATTCCCCTCAAACTGTGATAAACAATAAATACCAACGTCCACTGGGAAATTAATTCATGTTACATTTATTTGAATAACATGCTTTCGGAATTGTGATATTTCCAGGAATTATTATTACTCATCGAGATTTCCTAATTTATACTTATATACTTTTTAGTTATCACAGATTTCGTACATGAAAAATTATATCACGTAGTTTAAATATTGACCCCCTTTATAATACTTGCGAATGTAGATGACCATACAATACATTCATTATTCAAGTTAGTAACTCGTCACTCTACTTATTTGGTGTAGGAATGCGGATCGAGCCCTTAGTCGACACAAGTTGGCCGTATGACGGAAGTGACTGTCTCTTTCGTCACTAGCCGTACTGCTCCTTATCCATTCATATTTGATACACGTAACTCTATATACTATACCGTTATATTAGTCTTTCATAATTTTTATTGACACCTTAATCAATTTTAATCCTTATGCACTACTTCTCTGGATCTGACTATATTATGTATTAATCTTTAGATATAAAAATCGTATGTGCATCTGTTTATTTTTGATCGTATAACTTCTTTTCCAATTGAGGTCATATTCGTACAATCGAGACTCGAGAGTTTGTAGTTCTGCTAATTTTCACATATTCATAAAAATGTGTATACTACTTATACTACTAGAATATGTTTCATTATAATACTAAAAACAACATTTTCTAAATTTGGTTCAGAATTTGACATTTTATGTAGGTCTATGAAACTCAAAGAGATGAGGGAATGTAGCAAAATTTGAATTTTTAGCTAATTTTGAGATCGTATTCTCACAATAACTTAGTCTAGATTCAAAAGCTATAAGAAAGGTTTTGGGTTTATTGTTCCCTAGATAATGATAGGTAAGGAAGGAAAGAGAATGTCATAATTCATACAAAAATACAAAGTTGCAAGCAACAGCTAGTTATATTTATAAATATTCAGCCTAAACAATAATTAGAGTACAAGTATGCGGTATATGTTAGATAACTTCGCGCATTCGATTACTTGTATTCGTTGCGTTACATATTTTTTGTTTTGCAACGAGAAAAAGAAACTACAGTGCGGCTGGTTACTGAGCTGTAAAATAATGCCGCTAGAGGTATGCCGCAAGCACTTTCTTAATATGCTGTTTAATATTGTCCCTAAATCGTTGTGAAATTATTTCTGGCATTAAATCGGTTTAAATCATACATCTACAACCATATGCGTCTTCACTTTTTAAACGTATAATAAACTTATTTGGAATAGCGGGATAGTATAGTGGAAAAACTTCTTGTATACTAGATCTTTTGTTAACATAAAACAATATAAACTATTATATTATATGTGCTACAATATATACAAGCAAATTTATTATAAAATAGGTTAAAGAATTGTCAACAGGAAAATTGAATTAAACTCCTCTTATCGTGTAGTATTTTGAATACAAATGTTTAGTAAAAATACCACTGCATTTGTTTTTGTGTGCAATACAGAATAGGGAGACGTTGAATGAGTAAATGCAACCAATTTATATTCAAATAGTTATAAAGCACTTAAACGACATTCTTATTGTCGTCGGCAACTTCGTCCATAGTGTATGCGGGCGGTTGCAGGGGAACACTATTTGTAACAATTGGCGATCCTTTTTTAAAGTAATTGAAGTTGGTGGTCTATCTTCGTTAAAATGAGATCTTGGAATTGGTTTTGTCTTGGAATATTTGGTTATGGGAATTTGCTTTTAGATAAAATGTTTAAAGATTGGAAATATTTCACGTCGATTGTAAACTTCCTATTTCTGATAGAAGAAAGTTTAAAAAAACTCGTTATCAGTCTTCAAATATTTAATATGATAGGTAGGGACATAGTTTTATACAATGCACATATTTTTTTTAACCGGTCAAACTTTACGTGCCCATAAACTCGAGTTTTAAGAATCATTTGGTTCTTTCTATCTGTATTTTAAATTTTAAAGGTACGGTAAAGTACGGCATTGCTTTGTTTTCTAAAATGTATGATGCATCATTCATCTATTTCTGAATGTTCATTATCATAGATTTCATCGATTGTCAATGCAAAATTATTCAATACGGCATTACAGTATATTTTCAAGGTAATTTAATTCTAAACAATCATTTGCATCGTCCCAGTTACTATATGAAATGGGAATTAACAGACCTTGTTTAAAACAAAACGTGTCGTATTTGCAATTTAATTCGGAGCCAGAAATAAAAATAAAACATGAACTAAAATAAGTATGAATAGTATTAGATAGTCTAGACCTCAGTGAGAGAGACTTCGTAATGAAGGTAAACGAGTAATGTTTGATTCCGGTTCAGCTGCACTAGAGTTGTCAGGTTATTCAACCCCCTATCTAGAAGTATGCCGGCCTCTTAGCTTTTATTCATCTAGAGTGCCACCCTAATATGCATATAGTCACTAGGTATGCGCCTATGCTGACGATGGCGTTATCAATTCTCTTCTACACTCTAATCGTTAATTAGACATTCCTAAATTTTCTATTTATTCATGTAATATTTTATGCATTGTTCAGTTTAAATGTACCTTTGTATTAATAAGTAAACAAAATTGGTATCTTTGATTGCTCACCAGTTAAAGATGCTTAGATAACGGTAACTGAACACGTGTGCCGTGTTTACTCACGATACTCAGTAGTGTACATTGTTAAAATTAACTTTAACTCATTTGAAGTTATATCTACCATTTAGCGCATAGACATATAAATTAGAGTACATTTCTTAAGTAAAAAGAACTACAAAAATATTATATGGCCGACACGTGTATGAATGAATCTTCACATAGGTATGCGGTTCCTTAATATTTATGCCTAACAGTAATGTTCATTAATATTAAGAAAATTATGTTTACTTAATTTATTTAATGTTATTGTTTACGTATCTCGTTTCTTGTAAAACATAACAATCATATAATTTAAGAAATAAGTTCTAAGAAATAAGAGTTTCATACGTCCCGTCGTTTTGCGAGATGATTTTAATAAAATGTATAGAACCCTAGATGGGGTCGCCGGCCGAGGGGGCTAACGACCTTAGATGTTTGGCGCATGCGCTCTAGCAACACGGGCGCGGTCGCAACATCGACCAACCCTAAGGCTCACTGACGGCAGGGTGCGACCTGGCCCCTAGGGCACCCCTCAACTCACCCCCACGTTCTACTTTCTAGAGGCCGTGCCACAATCCAAATATAAACTCACCTAGACATCCTTTACTTTGTACTCATATTTCGTTTTATTTGAACAATACAAACAATCCACTTCTTCCTTTCATTAATTTTTAATAAGACGAGGCAGCTGAATGGATATAAATTTGTTACTGTTCAACTGAAGAAGGCAGCTGTGAGACCCATCACTATATTAAAGCAGATTTTACCATCCTTTATCAGAAGATATAACGTACTAGAACTACAATAAAATATAACATTTTCCGTATAGAGATAAATAATAAATAATTTATTATCGTGTTCATGAGTTACATTTTAATGCTATCTTAAATGGGGGTGATTAAGCTTAATTATCGTCGATTTCATTAACTACCGGTCAGGCAGGACGTATGCTATATAAGATGCATCTAACATAATTGTGTAAACCGGTGGAGAAGAGCGTATGTCCCGGTAGAACGGGACGCGTGGGCGTCGAGAGATGGCCGGCCGCTGAACCTAGCCAAATCAATACAGACGCTTTCCCCTCGCTCCTCGATCTAGCTCGTTGGCATAGCAACCCGGGACAAATGAGCTCTTGTTCCCGGGAGGTAGTCGAGCTCGTGTCGGCAGCATCGCTTCTCCTCGCCTCTTCCTCGCCCGTGACTATAATGACGATTAATCAACCTGTTGGGAGCACATGGTTAGCACAATGCTTCTTATTTTTTATTTCAATTACTTTTTTGGATGCTACTTCACATTTCACTATTTTAAATACATTTTACTTGTAGGTAGTATTCATATCATAAACCATATTATTATACTATATTTTTTAATTAGTTTCAACTAGTTATCAATATAATTAAATCAGCATTTAAACACACAATAATGTTATTACCTTGAATAGGCCTTGTTGTTAAATTTAATCTATTCTTATTATTTCTCACCATCATACTTTAATTTCAAAGACAACCTTCCAATTTACCTTCCTACGAGCGACGCTACCTTTTTTATGATTAATAATTAATTAATAACATTTTGAACATTTTTTTTTTTGTTGGGAGTGGGGAGTTAAACTTCTATTTCCTAGTGCTTATATTGTACTGATTTACTCCCGTGGCGAGTCTATTTATTATTCCACTTAACTCGCCACTCGCAATGTGCAAATCGTAGAGCCGTACACTCGCGCCCTTCCCTATCATCATTTGAGCAGAACTTCGTTGACCGAAACTATTTTATGTATAGGGTCACTTTTCTATGTTAAACTTTTTAATTAATCATCTTCAATAGGCATGCACAAGAAAACTCTTCACTGTTGTTTTATAAACAAACATTTAATTTTCCCAATTAAAATGTGTAATTTTAAAGTAATTCAATAAATATTTTTTTTTTTTTTTGCAGAACGTGGATCATAAGGCAAAATACAAGTCCAAGAAGGGCCTGTTGCCGTTCATTGAGTTCAATGGCGAAGAGATCGACGACAGCACGACGATCATAAATACATTGTCCGAGAAGTTTAACAAAGATCTCGATTCGTGTAAGTTTATTTAAACAATTGCATTAGTAATAATTCTGAAATTCGTTGATTTAATAAATACTAATTTTATGCAGCCTTGACGCCGGAGCAGCGCAACATGTCGCATGCTATGATCAGCATGATTGAAAATCATCTCTCGTGGGTAGTTCTCTTCTGGCGTGTCAAGAACCCACTGAATTACTTGAAGGCGTTCAAGATTGATTTGCAGATCTCTCTCAACACCAGAATGCCTAAAGTATTCCTCAACTCGTGCTTCCAATTCAACTTTGGACGCAAAGTATGTTGATAAAAATGTTGTAAAAATTTTTCAGAAAATTATTCATTGTGTCATTAATTTTAAAAATAATTTTAGGGGTTGAAGAAGGCCAGAGCTCATGGCATTGGACTGCACACCCAAGAGGAAGTGCTGGATTTCGGAAAGAATGATTTGCGCGTTTTGTCTGATCTCCTCTCTGACAAGCCATACTTTTTCGGGGATGAACCCTGCATGGTAATTATTATGAATTTTATTTATTATTAATTAAATGTATTTGAAAAACTAAGAGCTGTATTAAGAATTATGAATTGTTTTTTGAAACTGATTATTTGATTTTTTCTACAGTTGGATATTGTAGCCTTCGCTAATTTGGCACAAATCCACTTCGTGGACAAGGAGGTGGCTTATCCGCTGCGCGATGCCATGAATGACATGTTCCCGAATCTCGTGGGGCTCGTCAACCGCATCAAGGAGCGTGCGTTTAACGATTGGGATGCCATGTGCGCCTCCTTGGATTTGAACACTCATATTCCGAAGCCGGTAAAAGAGGTGAAGGAGGCCGCCAAGGAGAACAAAGAGGGGACGGAGCCTGCCGAGAAACAGCCTCTCCCTGACGAACCAGAAAAGAAGCCCGAGGGCGAGGTAATTAAAATCTTAAACGTTTATTAAATTATACAACACTAGTATTATAGTATTTTGTCAGTCCTATACAATTATTGATTGGAATATTAAATGTAGTATTGTTTTGTTTTAGGGGGATGAGAAGGTTCCAGAGAAGAATGAGGATGAGAAGAAGGCAGAGAAGGACAATTAGAATAAGCTCTTTAATTAATATGTCTACATTTTAGTAATTATAGTCTGTGTAATCCATTTGTCTTACCCATAATTTTCTGTTCTCATTGATTGATATTATATAGTTTCTTTAATTGTTATAAATAATATTGTGACAATTTATTGGAATCCATTGTGACATTGGTAAATTTGACATTTAAGTCGAAACCGCGCTCAATTGGCGCGTTGCGGCACGGTGCAGTCGGTTTATATTATTTCGATTGATTTATATGACAGTAACCGCGCTACAGCGTGGCGGTTCCGGAGAATACGCGCCGCAGTGCGGTTTCAACTTTATGGTTATTGTTTGTTATCGGAATTATGTTAATTTGTGAAATTGATCGACGCAATACATGTTTCATAATTATATAAGTAGGGATTACTTTAGTTACATTTGACATGTGCCAATTAACTGTATTATGTTATGAAATTGTAAAGTTTGTCCTCTGATAGGTACAGTCTTCTTTAAAATACTCATGTATCGAAACACAATTAAACACTATTATTGTGGTAAGTATAATTATATTAATAATTTAAGATTAATTCTATACCAAATATAAGGAAACATGTACGTAATTTATACATGAACTTTAATGCTCACTTCGATTATTATTAATCTTGTTATCTCTCAATTCTAGTAATTATACCTTTATTTGGTTTTTTTATAAAAATTTAACAAAGAATTTTACAAGATTTTGATAAACGAAAAAAGCCTGCAAGACTGTTTTTTCAAATTTTAGTCCATAACATTTTGATATTGAATTTATTATTAAGGTTTAGGTATGAAATTACAAAATTCTAGTAAAACTAAATTAATTATGCTTATTTTAGAATATTGTCGTTGCGCATACTAATTTACATACTATCAAAAAACATACCCGTATGTACCAAAAATGCAATATTTACATAGCGGCCAAATATGTAGGCGCCACGACCCTATACTTGTAACAGAATACATATCATGCCGTTATTTCAGATCTCAAACATCCAAATTACATCTAAACCTCGATAACTGCGTATAACCTCGAAGTCTAGTGAATTCGCAGTTTTACGGCATTTTGTATTAAAATAACGTCGAAATGTGTTGTATTGTGAATTAGTTCTTTGAAACGAACTCCATTGTTAAATCCACTTCTGAAAATTAACGAAATTTTGGTCTCTATTGATGAAATTCATATGACTTACAATTACAGCACACGATAGTTCTATTACGAGTGATTTCTTCCCCAACTTTAGTAACCAGGTCAGCCTTTTTTATTCCATTTTGTACTAAATTCTTCTCATACCAGAGGGGTGTTCAAAAAAAGTCCGAGATCGTCTTCATAACACCGTATGTCGCATGTACCCCCAGCTCTGTATTTTAAAATTAATTGCGCCAATTTTCGTTTAAATGCTTCTTCGTAGGAATAAGAAAGTTTAGATCTGGATTTCACGGTTCGATGGGTCATGGATGAGATGACCAATCTTGCAAATATATACTTGATTCTGTAAAATAAAAACTGCTTATAAAAAAATATATACGCAGTTTTTAATTTACACCATAGAACGAAGTAACATTTGACAACGAATAAAGTGCATCTCATCCATGACCTATAGAGCAGTGACAACCTATATACGGAGAGTAAGCAGCGACCACATCTCGCGCCAAATGCTTACTTTAATTTAAGCAATTAGGTTGCGGTTTGATAGCAATCGTTCCGCGAGTAAGTCTCTAGATATACCTGTATATAACCGGTATGTAAGGTTTTTAGTTGTTAGAGGGAAGGTAGAGTAATCCCTTCCGACCGCTGCGATCACTGCCAATTAAGTACACAAGTCGCTAATATACATGCGATGTATAGTTTAAGGAATTATTCGTACATTACACGACTACATCGAGTTGCGAGATGATGCAACAATATCACCGTTGTCGGAACATCATTCAGCCTGATTCAGATAGAACTTGCATAGAGGCACGTATCTCGCGGTGCCATTTCTCCCATCGTTGCCAAAATACACAATATTTATAAATGTTAGATATTCGTTTCGGGAAATCCATTTCTGAGGCGATATTAGTATTTATAATTATTGTTTATTCTGTGGCGGAGATTGCGCACGTAATTACGGATACTATTTGTAGGTTTTTAGTGAATTAAGGTTAAATAAGATAGGATAAGGAATATTAACATCTTGAGAGAATTCTGCGACGTCGACTGTTTGATGTTAACCCGATGGTCATAACTGAACACTTAGTTATTTTACTCCTTTTTGAAAATCTTCAGTGATCAGCGAGTTCGTTTCAAAGACATAATATAACATTATTTCGCCATAAACACTTATTTTAATACATTAAAACAACGCTTTAATGTCTGTAATCTGAAATAATCATGGTATTATTCCTATATTTACGTTTTTTAATATAAGTGTCTGGATATGTTATTCTAAGTCTTATAATCTCTTTATGTTATAAATAGTATATATTATTTAGATTTAGTTTTACCTTTCATACTAATGTTTTCTTAGCGTTTCTTTAATAATATCACATCACATGCTCTTGTAGGTTGGTCTTTGGCAGGCTCCTGAACTAAAAACTTCACTCGCAATTTTTCTCACAAAATTTGTTCTTTCATTATTTATGTAAAAATTATCACATATTGTGTCAATGTTGTATCTTAGTTGTAAGTGCAATTGGAGGACGGATGGAATCAATATAATCGTTTATGTATTATTCGAGCTTTGACGAATTTTCTTTGCTTTATAACATTGTATTGTCGTAATAAAAATATTTACCCATATAATTGATTCGATTGCTAAGAACTCTTGTTATAAGATTATTATTATATGTGATCTTATTATAAGAGTTTTAGCGATTTATGTTATTTATTCGCCTTTATCCATCAGTGTCCCAATTACTCATCCATTTTGCTTCCCATTCTATTTGGCAGCTATCAAATACTAAAAGATGGTGTCAATTACTATCTATCTACAAACCTATGGTACTGTAGTGCAGAAAATAGCTTTATGTGATATTGATTAGTAGTGTACAGCAGACCTTATGTGTGTTGACACGAACTAATTGCAATGCAGGTGTGTATCTGTTCTGGTTCTCAGTAACGAACTAACATCCGCTAACCCAGCGACGTTTGTGTTTGTACTACTTTACCTATCCGTCCTGCACAGTAGCTACCCTCTTCGAGCGCTTAGCTAATTTGTTTATTTTAATAAAGGACCAATTTCAATTTAAATATGTAGTAGATAGGGGTTGAGGCGCAATCACGCTCATGAAGAGACCTGGGTTACGCAGCAGCTCTGACTGGGGAGAGGGTTATGTTAAGAGGACATTCGTAGAACAATTGTCACCGACATATTCCAACAAAAAAAATTTCTAGGGCTTATGTACGACACACGTACCTTAACTAAAGTAAACTTATAAGGTTAAAGTTACTTAAAAAGTTTATAAAGAAAACTTTAAAAAACTCGTAGGTTTGTAAAATTCCAAACACGCCAGTCAGGTGTCGGTTCGGTCTGTATGCATTGATTAACCACCTCGCTCTATCTCTAACATTCTATTATCAAAAATTGCACGTCTTCTACAAAAGTTTAAGCTCAACGAGCTATTAAGCTAAATCATGCTAATGACGGAGCTCCTAGAACCGATAGCTGATTGGGCTCACGTGGAGTCTTCGAGGCTCAGTGATTAAGTATCAATGGGCGACAAAAGTAATTATATTCATAAACGTAAACTGTGGTAAGTTTATAAAAAATACACACAAAAATTTTTAGCGCCTGAAAATATTCATTAGCACATAATCTGCATAGGCGCTATTCCTATGCGTTTGTAGCAGAGCGCCATCTTTGCATTACAACTTAAACTAAATCATGAGAAAGTTTTAGTGCCGTTTAACCTTATATTGCACTTTCCGTGCATTAAATAAATGCACATAGTTGCAAAGATAGTCAATAGGTGGCGGACACTTCTTGTAATAAAATTTATGGTAAGTAACGTAAAAACTAGAAGATAACCTAAATAAAATTTATTTTTTATTTTATTTTATTTTGGCAATATTATTTTACATACATTAATAAAATATGGTTAATATTTTAATCTAATTTTGTAATAGTACTAATTATGCATAAGTATAGGTCGTATCAAACATTATGGCGTTTCGGAAGTTAACTGCGGGTTCTGCGGAAACTCGAGGAGGTACAGTCAAGTTTACTATAATAAAATTTTAAATATGAATAGTATATATAAAAAACATGCGGGCGGGCAGCTCGGGAATGTGCCCATGTCCATTTCACGTTCATCGTGCTCCGCTGACTAACTTCTTAGCCGCCATAAATTAAGATTAATTAGGAATAGCCTTTGCTAATCAAAACTAAAAATTTAACGATCTAAGTTTAATATTAAAAAGAAAACACTTAATGTAATATTTTGAAGTTGATGTTTATTTACACGACTCACTATATATATATATTTAATTGTAGCTCGGCATGTGACGACGCTCCGCCTGACGTAAAGCTAGAGTGCAGTCCACGAAGGAAACAACTGCTACTACAGAGAAATCGCAGTCGCCTCCGTTATGCCGACTGAGGAGACGACCATGTAGATTGACAGTGCAGACTCCTCTCGCTATACCTGGCGACTTTACTGGCTACAAATTGCTCCCGAAACGCGACAAGGTCCCTTCACGGGTGTTACATTCGAAAGTGGCGGTACTACCCCAGGACGGCAGACTAAGCTAATAACCATCATCAGTCTGTCTACCACTCCTTAATAGTGCTGATAAGCACTGAGCAACCAAGCTACATATAACAAAGTTACATTGGTACCGGTCTTTAGTGTGGTTCGAACACGGGTCTCTCAATCGAGCGTCTTACCGCTAGACCACGGCCGCCCTAATATTATTTTATTGCTTTTCCTTAAACTAAGATAACGACTACATCAAACAAAACTCATTCAAGAGTTCGTTCGATTCGTTATGAAGTTTGATCGCGTGTGAGTGAAGCTTTGTGTAATGTAGTGTAGCCGTGTTATCCTTAGATAGCGCAGAAGTACATGTAGCCGCACTATCCGAACAGATTAATTTCGCTTCATGTGTCAATGTAGTCTTAGTCGGTAATGTAGCAGATTTTATTACAATACTATACTTTAAATGGCATTATCTATGTTAAAGAGTCAAGTGTAGTTACTTTTTTTAAAAATTATTCTTTAAGATCAGCATATGACAACGCCCCGCCTGATGCAAGGCGGTCCTTCAACGGAAACAACTGCTACTACAAAGAAATCTCTACGGCCAGCAGTCGACTACGCTATGCCGGCTTGGGGAGATGGCTATGCACCATGTAGATTGACAGTGCAGACTCCTCTCGCTATACCTAGCTACTTTCAAACTGCTCGCGAAATGCGACAAGGTCACTTCACGGGTGTTACATTCGAAAGTGGTGGTACTACCCCGAGACTGGGCTAATAACCATTAACAGTTTGGCCATCACTCTTTAATAGTGCCTACATGCACTGAGCGACCAAAGTTACATTGGTATCAGTTAGAATTTAGCGAGGGTCGAACACGGATCTCATCAATCGTGTGTCCAGGCGTCTTACCGCTAAACTACGACCGCTTCAGTTTGATTAGCGGTTTAGTATTCACGGTTATAATAAACACCTATACATAACATTCTAGATACTCAATAGTAAGTAGATTTAGAAATATCTTTTTTTATAGTAGCTTTAGGTAGTTCCATTTAACAAGCGAAAACGATTGCTGCCACAAGGGAAGAAATGTCAAATTTATGTTTTTCATAGTAGCTCGTCGCTCAGTCGCCCTCGCTATGCTGGCTTAGGGAGACTGGCACCCGTTAGATGTTTATAAATATGACGAATTTTGTTTATTTCATGACGTACATGTACAATAAAGATTTGTATTTAATATTGGCGTAGCAATTTACTGTTTCAATAATAAGTATTTGTGCGCGCAGAGTTAATGAAATTGAGACCAGAGAAGTGCTGGTTCTATAGTGCTGGAGATCACAAAAGAAAAGATAGGAAAATTTAAATCAACAAACAATAAAATAAAATAAACAATAAAAAACATTTTAGGTTGTTATTCTCAAACAGTACTAATTAATTGAAAGCTTTATATTTTTAACATTCTAGAATCTTTTGTTTGTTCCGCTTTTAATAAATGTTTGTTCGTAAAAGTGGTTGTTTACCTCGATTTTCAGGAATAAAGGGTTTAAGTTCGGCCACATCACCACGCCGCTGGAGCCACATTATACTACGGTGTCGTACAGTGGAAATTCCGTTTCACTCTCGAAAACATGAACCATGCGATTAGGCGTAAGCATCTACGGCATAGTGAACTGAATCATACGACACGACGTGCTGTGATACGGAATTAGTACGGATTCATACTGTGAACTACTGTGGAGCAGCGCCGGATTTGGATTTCGGCGGCCCATAGGCAGAGCATGTTGTGGAGGCCCGAAAATCGTTTGTGGTTAACTGTTGAAAGTTTTTATTAAGGTCAAGGTCAAGAAGAAGTAAATAAGTTGGCTAACACACAATTTAAAACAAAACTCAGTATTTTTTGGTTTCTACTGAGCCTTTATCGATTTAATTAGTTTTTTTGTCGTGTGGTGGCGGCCCCCTTATGGTGACGGCCCATAGGCAACTACCTATGTTGCCTATGCTTTTAATCCGGCACTGCCGTGGAGCGGTGGCCGCAGCTTCTGGTCTTGTGACCGAGCCCTTACTCTGAAGACAAACAAACAACTCAGTAGCATTTTGCTTATAAAACGTGTTTTAATAAACTTGATTAATTCTCAGAAAGTTTTATAAATTGGTACATTCTTTTCTTTTTGTATTTTTTTTAGATAAATATTGACCTTAAATAATGTCTCTTTGATAATTTCTTCTTAGTTAGAATTTTTGTACAATAGATTTTGTTAACGTCCCGGGGTCAACGAGTCAGACAAATACTAAGAAATTCATTAATTATTATTAAGACTGTTCTGTTGATCGGTTCTGTTGACCCCTCCGAGTTCTATCGATTTGTCAAAGAAATGGATCGATGAAATCGATTGTAGCTGAAATGAGAGAGTTACGAGGCTTTTCATATATCAGTACCCCAAAAATTATTCCCCTTTTTTTAATTTAAAGGACAACAATTACAAAAGAGCCACTGTTTTGTATATCAGAGTAGTTGTAGTCGGTAACTTTGTATAAAATATCTATGCAACGCAAAAATTTTTTTTGCAAATCAACTGGTAGTTCCGAGACACGTACCTTTTTTTACGTGGGGGAAATCTTTTATTGATACCTCGACGTCTCGAGAAAGACTAGCCTAGTCGGCAGTGTGAGTGTGTGTGCCCGGTACCAGTCCTGAATACCGGGTATACACGACTAAAACCCACGCTGTGTTCTCCTCTACGTCATATGATGAGGTCACGGGCACGCTTTCGCACTCATCCGCGACCCCACCGACGCTTGGCTGTTAGGCCCCACCTCATCGAAAAGAAACACTATTCCATCCTAGTTAATGAGTGGCAGTTCAATCAACCCCGGGACTACTGCTTGGCTCGAGGCGAAGGAGATAACGGTCCACTACTCCCGCTACCGCCTCCGCCCAGGCGATGAAGAGTGGTCTGTCACTCAGGTCTTTTCTGAAGGTAGAGTATGACCAGAAGAGAGACCCCAACTTGATGGTTTTGGTTTGCGCCGGGGTACTTCAAGAAGAGCATGGTGGTTCGTAAACCTCTTGAGTGCAAATAAAATTTCCTTAATTATGGAACACTTTTTGAATGTGTAAGTATCAACTATGATTCAGTAGGTACTATGCATCGGCCCGTTGTATAGCAAACTATTTTATTAAATTTGACTAACTTCTGCTGCTCCGATTTTTTTCTGCCTATACAATGAAATGATCCTTACATGAAACTTATTCGGACCGCATTAAATTTTTTTTTACCAAAATGACTCATTTCTATGGACAACTCAAGCTTGACCAAAAACATTACTATGCCAAAATTGCTATAATAAAAAAAGACGTAAAGGTTTCCTAAGACGGTTTCCCTGTATCTTCAATGGTTTCGGATTTCCCCCTACAGTCCCAGTTTAAAAAATTATCCTGTATATATTAGGATGTGTTAACTATACAGAGTGTAAAGGACTAAGAAATCGCTTTGATCACGTGTCACACTATCAATACTTAAACGTTATTATTTTAAATAAATCAACCCGCAATATCATAATAACATCAAGAATGACCTCGCGAGTGCTACGCGGCCGTCATCGCAGCGTCACTACACCAGCCGCTATATCCTTGCATTTACATTGCTTTTTTTGTTATTTTGTTTTGTGTTTTTTTAACAAATAATGGTGTCATTAATGTTATGTAGTTGATATTAGACTAGTAAATGTCAAAAAATGATGCAAAAAAAAATAAAAAATTATACGGTATCAGAATGATGTCAAAGCGCGGAAATGACGCCTTTCTTTTTACATCCTGTATACATATTTACTAAGCGTACAAAATGTAATAACAAATTATATCGAAATTGCGCCAGTGCGGTCAGTATAGATAAAAGATTTAAATATAACATGTGACCGAAATCATACCTTATTTTGCCCTCTTGGTTATGATTTATATTGTATTATATATGATTATTTGAATGATTTTGCAAAAAACGCTGAAACATGTAATTCTTTATTTCTTACCAATTAAGCTTAAATAATTACGAACTTTCGACTTAATGGAAATAATGGATATTTCCTCCTTAAGTTTTTTGAAACACCGGGTAGCCTATGTCCTTCCTCATGGTACTTGCAATATTTTATAGAATTCTGTTTAGCGGTTCAGTGCAAGCGTGAAAAGGTAACAAACAGACAGAGTTACTTTCAAATTTATAATATTAGTATTGATTTTGAGATGAATTAGAATTTTAAATAAATAACAAGGAGAATTGTATTGGCCTTTTTAATAAAGGATATTAACGGACAACCAACGCATGTAGAAAGCGGCATGCAAACAATTACTTTAGCATCAAACCGATAGACAAGGGAGCATATTCTCGTAGCTGTAAAACTTTTGTCTGTAAAACGCCCGGTTTTTTGTTGTTTTAATTTTAATAAAAATGCTAACTACCTAAAGGAGAATGCCCATTCGCCTAAGAGAAATGGGCCCACGATTTTTTTCTCGAGTTTGTTGATGATTTTTAGTTAATTTTGTAGAAAAATAAATCTACTTCCTTATTACCAATCATTTTTAATCTTTTCACCTGGGTTATTGAGTAATTAGATGTTTTCTGATGCTATATTTGAGGTTATTATTATATTAAATGCTTTAATAATTGATGATATCTATTTTTATGTAATTAAACATTGTCTGTTAATTGGTAAATGATGTGTTATAATAATAATAAATGTTTATTCGTAGTATTTAATTTTTTTTTTACAATTTAGCTTCACGCTAGTAAACCATAAAAGTTTGTCTTGGCGTTGCACATTCGTTCTTAAATATGACTAAATTACAATTATTTTTAATATAATAAATAAAATAATAATATAAATTACAAATTGAGATAATTAAAGCGAATTAAATAAGAAATAAGATATTATTTTAGAATATTGTTTTGTTACCAAACTATTAGGTATCAAGAGGGCCCAAAGAAGGAATTCTCCTTTATTTATTTAAGAAGATGAAAGATCTTGCAATATTTTTAATTAAGGGTGCTCTGTTCGCTGTCTATGTAAGTAGCTCGTCGTGTCCTCGGTCGATCAACATGCAATGTAGTGCGTGAGAATAGCCACGATATTTAGTGACTGACAGTCGTTGTCCATTCTGGCCGCCGTACTACTGCTGTAGGACTTCGAAGCAGCTCATCATCGGGCCAGGAATCGTACTCCTGAAGACATTTATAAGCGACATTCGCTAAATCGTAATTAATTGTATGTGTACGCGAGTGCCAACCACCATTTAGCTCCACCAGAACCGAGGAACCAAGGCTGTATCATAACCTCAAGGCGGTGCGAAAGTAGGTCGGTGAACTTTGTATTTGCCCTTGTGGAAGTATCGCAAGATCTTATTTTGAGCTATCGAACCATGGGGTTAGATAAATATAGCACACAAGGCTGTTTGCCTCCAATAATATTTTTTATTTAATTTTTTATAAAAATGTTTTCAGGTAGTACTAATCAAAATAATATTAAAGCACCATTTTGATGTATGATTTTATTTGTGCTGTTGTTTTTATTATGTTTGTATATAACAGTAACAGCTTGAGTTCGAATAAAAGCTTTATACACTGACTGATGGCAGGCAGATGGTTATTAGCGCAATCGCTGACCTGGACCACCCACCACTGTCAAGCGCAAGACTCCTGAGGTACGTTAAGTACATTATCAAGTATCAGGGTCAGTTCGGAAGTAGCCAGGCATAACGAGAGGAGTGTGCATTGTGAGGGAGCCTGATAGTCCATAGCGGAAGCGAGGGCTGTCTGTAGAAATTTTTCTGTGGTAGCAGTTGGTTCCGTTCATGTACTGCACTCTAGCCTATCATCAGGTGGAGTGTTGCCATATGCCGAGCTACGATAAAAAAAATAGACGTGTGATAGAAAGATAAATATAATTATGGGTACATTTTTTTATTAGTGGGTTATTAATTATTATTTTAATTTTTTTTTAAATGTATGAAACAATAACTTACGATAGCGAGTAGCACACATCCGACGAGTAATACATTTAGGCGCAATTTTGCGGTAATATAATATTAATTCATTAAAAAATATATTGTAGTAATCCATTGGAATTAGCCTGAAAATATTTATTTGTTTGTGACTGACTCGTATTGAGACTAAGTTGAATTTAGAAATTATTTTTTATGTCAATTATCATGCAAAAACAACGTTTATGCATTAACTGTGCCACAGGCGTTCTGATATTTAATAATCTGGGACGTTAACGTTAACATTGCACTCATACTACGTTGTCCAACGTAGAGTTTCATAAGTGTGAGCAGGATGACAGCAATTTCACGCCTTCTACCGTATGCAATTTATTGCAACACCACAGGAGGAGGAGTCCTGAAATATGGTCCAGCGTCTGGGAGCACGTGAAACAGTTCGTCTGAACCATTCCGAGTTGTGTCGTCGCGCGCGCCACTCTGACGCAACGGAAACCGTATAATTATGAAAATTGATGGTGTTTAAAAATATTTTTGTTCTTTCATTGTAAAAAATGGAAGTTTTTAAACCAATTAATTGGTTTATTTTGCTTTCTCTTGTGTATAATGCGATAAGTGAGCCTTTTTGTCCTCCGCGATGCGATTGCAGAGATCTGACGGTCTTCTGCGAAGGAAAGCGGTTAACTAAATTTCCCACATTCAGCAATATGAAGAATATTATACAGTTGTGAGTACATATTTATTAATATTTTATTTATCTAGATGCTAGACGGAGTATTAAGTTCGAAATAATAGTTGCCTGCAATCGCTGCCAAAACAAACTTTACTCGTATACGTTACTAACTTTAATTTATTTACCTATACGCGTCATTCTGCGTAAGTTTTCCCACAGATAGGCTTTGCTGCATTTTTAAAAATATTGTTATATTATGTGGTTTGCAATTAGCGAATTAAAAAAGAATAAATGATGAAATGTTGCATTATTTAAATAAGATAAATTATATTAAATAAATTAGAGTATGTTGAAGCGATAAAATTAAATATGCCTAAAGTCACGCGTGCTCGAACAGTTTTGAATAAGTGATAAACTGTAACGTTTTTGATAAAGTTATTTATAGTGGTACGTCAATTGATAAATATATTATCATAAATTACTTAGTACGTACTATTAAAATCAAAAAATTAATAGTTTTAACTTCTTGACCCCAAATCGCAAAATTCCAGCTCGGAAGTAGCCGGTTATAATTGGAGCAGTGTGCACTGTCAACTTGGATGGTGTACATTCGTCTCCTCAAGCCGGCATAGCCGGCGTAGGTGCCACATAATCTGGGACATTTTTTGATATTATTCAAACGGAGTGGTTGGTTTATTACATAACTTTAAAATAAAATTTCATTTCTTAAACTTTAAATGTTAAAACAAAAATGAGTGCAAAAAAAGTTACTTAAGTTACTTAGAAACAATAGAAACCTTCGGCCTCCATACCGCAAGTTACCTTAATATTATATACAGACCAGGTACAAGTCTTCGTACATTGACACCTACATACCATTTTTTTTAAATTTGGGGGTATATTCGAATTGATGACTAAGATAATGAAATAACATTCCGCCGAATGCCCTGATCGCCATCACATGAATCTTGTCTCTCCAAACCTATCAAGATAGAAGGTACCATCACAACGCCCTCTAGTAGCATCTAGAGTAATCCAGACATAGTTCAACCGACCAATCATAGCGTCGATGACAAGCTTCCGGCGTCACATTGAATTAGTGAGGTGAATGTCTTTGAAATTAGCGCGTAGTAAGCGAACAATTGATTACTTTCTCTATGTGCCGCGAGGCATACGGTTTTTCTAACCAGCTGCGTACCTGGATTGGTGTCATCCTGCATGAAGCGTATGTCCCCAGGGTTCTGTGCTGTCGCAGACACCTTTTTTGCATATAAATGATATGCTAGACCTTGGGTCTGGCATTCATTGCTATGCAGACTACAGCATAGTACATGGGTGTTACATCTCTTGTCCTGCAGCCGATAAGCAGGAAATCGACGAAATGAGAGATTATGTTGTTGCTAGGCGGGGTTATTAAATGTATTGCCCTTTGGAGCGACTCGAACCTGCTAAAGTTCAGTGCCGGAAAAACTCAGTTTTGCGCGTTCTCGACTGAAAAATCCCGTTTAACTTCTCATCCTACTGTTCGTACTTCCTACCCTTAGTACTTCGGACGAATTTAACATCTCAGGGATGTCGCTGCGCTGGGATCACATCGCAGTTAAAACTATATCTCCGAAACTTAGCATCCTGAACAAGGTGGGTCAGTTTTTCGTGCCGGAACATCTATGAAATGAAATGAAATGAAATCTTTATTGCGTGCTTGGTATTAGGTAATTTCTGATAGTAGTAAAATAAACATGTCCAGCTAATATCTGCCTTTGCAGGCGTACACACATTTGTCCGTATTACATAGTTACAGTCCATTATTACAAATTATTGTACAAGACGCAAATTCACAATAAGGAATACTGTTCGCACCTTTGGGACGACTCTGCCAAGTATCTCCTCGATGCCCTGGATTCAGTGCACCGGCAAGTTGCGCGTTTAATAGGCGACTCAAGCGCGACATAGCGTCTTTGTGTGTCCTTAATCGACTATGTCATGGTAAGACTTCATTGTGTAGTTCTATGAAATAGGTAAGTTTATGCTTGATCGATCCTGAAAAAAAAAACCTAGACATGTTTCTCAATTCCCATCTAAAATGATCTAGTTAGTCGAAACAGTAATAAATATTGAGTGTGATTGCAATAGCATACATGGACCTATTCTTTGAAATCCATTCTACACTATTCTTTGAAGCACGAGGTGTAAGTTGTAGAACGTCCGGGCTTTCTACAAGTATAGCAAGTGATAATTTGTTCACCATCTTCACTTCTACCCTTTAGCTTCCCAAGACTCCCAAGACATAACAGTCGTACCCTTGAAGCAACAGGATTACACATTAACTAAATTCCATTTCATTTCATTTTTTTTTATTGTAGCTCGGCATGTGACAACACTCCGCCTGATGTAAAGCTAGAGTGAGGTCCATGAATGGAAACAACTGCTACTACAGAGGAACCTGTGCGGGCAGCTGTCGCCTCCACTATGCCGGTTTGAGGAGACGAGCATGTACCATCTATTGACAGTGCACACTCTTCTCGTTATACCTGGCTACTTTCAAACTATTCCCGAAACGCCACAAGGTCACTTCACGGGTGTTACATTCGAAAGCCGAAAGCCAGGTATAAGAGAGGAGTGTGCACTGTCAATCTAGATGGTACATGCTCGTCCACTCAAGGCATAGTGGAGGCGACTGCAGCCCGCACAGGTTTCTCTGTAGTAGCAGTTGTTTCCATTCATAGACCGACAACAGGCGGAGTGTTGTCACATGTCGAGCTACAATAATAAAAAAAAAAAGTGCCCCCAGGGCGGCAGACTGGGCTAATAACCATAATCAGTCTACCTACCACTCTACCACACACCACTCAACTACCACCATATTTCACTCATTTCTAATTTGGTCACATCTATCACTAAACATCAACGCTACAAACTCTGTTATAAAGTCTCCTTTCATTGACGCGTTGAGAATACGCCCTCTGTTGTTCCATAGACGCGGTGTTTGTTTCTTAGCGAGTTAAACTTGATTATATCGGCAAATCTTGCATCACTTTTGGTATAATACCCGCCATATGACGTCATTTGTCGATAACTCATTGATCGTCATCGGGCAGCGCGTGTCAACATGAATCGTTTGGAATAGAATTGATTCGTCGACAGTGATGAATCTTGTCTCTCCAAACCGTTCAAGACAGGTTCCCTCACAACGCCCTCTAGTAGCATCTAGAGTAATCCAGACATAGTTTAGCCGACCAATCATAGCGTCGATGACAAGCTTCCGGCGTCACATTGAATTAGTGAAGTGAATGTCTTTGAAATCATCGCGTAGTAAGCGGACAATTGATTACTTTCTCTATGTTTTCCCGTAACGCGATACTTTACTTATATTAAAAAATATACTTAAAATGTCAATGTACGAAGACTCGTACTTAGACTGTACATAAAATTAAGTTAACTTGTGGAACGGGGGCTAAATATAGTTATTGTTTCTAGGTAACTATTTATATCACACACACATTTTTGTTTTAGAGTTGCGTTTTAGAAATTATTTTTTTATTGGGATTGCATACGACTATACTCCCTCAGATTAATATTCTTCGTACAAAGAAATGTCATTCACATTGTAGTCGCGACCCCACGTCATCAGTGAACATCATTCCAGAGGAACCACAATGAAACCCCGCCACCACCTTCGCTCACGCGATGAAGTGTGGTCTCTTACTCGGGTACATACCTCACCTCGCCCACTTTGGTTCGCGATGGATCCCAGTATCTGTATAGCGAACTTATGTCAACTTCAAATAATAGTTCGGGAAATCCCTCAATGGTCTTTTTCAACGCTAATTTAAATCATTGATAGTCTAGGCAGGTTATTTTCTTAATATTATGTGGAGAATTCTGAGGAGTAATTTGGTCTAGATTTTTTTTGGATTTAGTAATTTGGAATGAAAAAGGGTCAGTTTAAATATATATTCAACACAACATACATTATTGTATAATTGTTATCGGAAATTTATGAAATACTCATTCATGCGAAGTTAACAGGAAATATGTAAGATAAATATTATACGCTTAATATTCTTGGAATTCTGTACTGTATATTATAAACATTTGCTAAGTTCGCGTCTTAAATGTTAATTGTTTCTCATTATAGAATTACATACCCATTTTATTTATAAACATAGAATTACTTATTGTTTTAGTAATGTTTTCAAATTCAAATTCTTACATTTTATTAAATCTGAAAGGTCTCGTATAAGCAGCGTCGCGTAAAGAACTTAGCCTCGCCCACGCGCACCCTCGACCTTGTTTACATTATAATTGGTAAACAACTTCGACGAGAGCTTCCTAAAAAGCTTCTCCAATTTAAGTATAAATATCGACACACGAGGGTCCCTCAAAAGTAGTCCTATTTTGGATTCGATACAAACGGCTCCGACGATAACTAGTGATACCAAACAGCTATCAAGCTACTAACGTACTTTTAATTTTATTCTATGTCGTATGCAATAAATTGGTGTGAAGACCGAACTCGTGTATTATTGTCCCCCACTAACGTAAGTATATGTTTTATTTATGTATAATTATAATACTTATAAGAAGTCTTGACTGAGTGATTCATAATCAAGACGTACAGACAAAACTTATGGTAGCTAGCGACCTATTTTAAGGGTAGCGTAGTTACAATGTAGGCGTGCGCTAAAAAAATTTTTGCTAAATTTTGATCTGCGCCGGAAGTGATCACGATATTTTGGTAACGGAATAAGACGGAAATATTGTTCCATAACATAAGTAGTAGTAAATGTCATTATGGTAAAAAATATTGGAATCAGACAAAAAAAATCCCCATACAAATGTCGTTTCTTGATCAAACTTCTCTCTCGCTCTTTCTCACAGGTTATTCTTAAGGCGAGAGCGAGAGTTATGGGGAGAAAAGTTTTCATACATACGGGCTGTATGTAGCTCGGGCAGGGCCGGGAGCGTATTTACAAATGTTTCTTTGTGTCAACACTTGCATGGCGTTGTGCTAAAGAAGCTTTCAGGCAGGCAAATTGTAAATACGAGTTACGTATCCTTCTGTGGCTCCTACCACGATGAGGCAAAGAAGGCACTGTGTCTTGTTTAGGATATTACACTGGGTAGACAATATTTAGAATATGTTTGATATGCTAATAAAAAAGCAAACTTCTACTATGAACCTCATACAAAAATCAAAACTAAATAAATACTGTGTCTACATTCAGACAGACACACATTCACTAATAAAAAATATTTTATCTATTTTATTCCGTTAACTGATGCGGGCAGGGTGGGCTATGAGGGCGGTAAGTGCAGCATTGGGCAATAGAAGCATTCGGAACCTAGTAATATGCTGAACAGAACACAATTCTTTCTTTGTCTAAATATGGTGTGTGTGTGTGTAGTATTCAGAATTTCTTCCCTGCAACACCATACAAGTGTTGGCACAAAGAAGCATACGGAAATACGCAGGCCGGGCACTGTCAGTTAATGTTACATACGTCAGTTAAAAGCACTTCTATTTCCAAATAAATTTTATGATTAAAAAGTACCTTTGTATGAATTAAAAGACTATAAAGGTCTGTCAGTAAGATTTGTAATTAAAATTTTATCTGAAAACCCTCCCTCTACTCGCGCTGTCACGTCCAGGCATATTTCACGAAAATGTTAGCTACATTCGTTTTAACAAATTGTTTCTCTTTGAGTGCTGTTTGTTATATTCACAATATGTCTCTGCATAATTAAAAAGTCTAGTAACATTTTTTTATAGGCAGATTGTTCGCATGACTTGATTGAAATCGTGATTTTAGGAAGATTTGAATTCGAGTTCCTCGAGCACATGACTTCTATCGCTCAGCCACGGATGCTCTAATGCATATTCTCTAATGCATATTTGTATTAAACTATAATTTACACGTCACGAGAAGCCACTATAAATGAATATAAAATTGAAAAAAATAAATAACTCTTTTCAAAAAGAAAGCATTTTAATGAAAATTTATCGACTAAAGTCACTTAAGAATAGAAAAATAAATGGACCTAAGAGCTTTTATTAGATTCTGTTTCTTTGCCGTCTACGTCAAGACGTAAATCCATTTAGACTTCTAAGATGTTTAGCTGTGAAAATACAGGAATAGTACAAGAGGACATTTGAATTTCAATATAAACTGCCAATTTATGTTATGTAGTGTACGAGTAGGTATAGTGCAATTATCTACCGAAGCGTCAATTCACAGATATATTATTGATAGCAAATGTGTCGACCGTATCAATGCAAAATTATTTTGTTTTAATGATGCAATTATGTTTTGTTGTTGGCATATCTACTAATTAAAATTTTAACTTTTTAAAATAAAATCGTACATCTATAAGGAAACTTCTGTATTCTGTTCGTGAATTTAAAGTTCGTAAAGGTTTTTTTATTGTAGCCCAGCACGTGACCGCACTTGTTGTTAAACTAAAAGTGCTCTCCGTGATTACTACATCGCCTTCGCTATACTGGTTAGAGGAGACGAGTGTGCACATTCTGTTGACAGGAAACACTCCTCTCATTATACTTGGTTATTTCCAAGGTTCAAAAACTGCGACTAGGGACCGCGGACTGGGCTAATAACCAACATCAGTGGTGTCCATTCTGTTGTACACGCGACTAAACTAAACTAGACTAAAATTTTAAACAAAATTGTTATATAGATTTAACTAAGTAATAATGCTTTATTTTTAATACTTTGGCTCTACAACTAAAATAGGTTGTTAAAATTTTTAGTTTATTCGTGTTTACAACTGAATCGGCTAACTAACTTTTACCATATATTTTTATGTTTGCAAAATATTATTTTAATTTATTTAAAATTAATTTATGTAGTCAATGTACTTTTTAGGTAATCGTTACAAGTGATGATTGCGTCTCTTATCACAGCAATTAAATATTTTGTGGAAAGTAAGTAGTATAATGTAAAACACTGATGAAGGATGTTATTATTTAAATTTATCAACAAACTTACAAAGGAGTTAAACAGCGATGGCCTAAATAGTTACTAAGCTCATAAAGATGTATTGTGTGCGAACAAAACCGGAAACCGTGCTAAATATTCGTAACAATTTATAATATTGTTTTGGATACTGCTGTGCTGTGTTTAAATGTAATGTTGTTACTTACTAAACATAGACACACACATACAGTACGCGTATTTCGAACTTTGTAAAAACGATTCGAGCTACGGTTTAATCTTCTTAATTTTAGTGCGGTAGGTACCTCGATTTTCTATTTCATATTAGTAGGCGGTATGTGACCGCACTGACGTTTAAATTGAGTAAAAACAATTGCCAACACCAAGAATTGTCTGTAGGCAGCAGTTACCTCCGCTATGCCGGCTTGATGAAAGGAGTATATAAAGACCACGTTGACAGGACAGACCCTACTTATAATTCCTGACTACGTTCATGTTGATCCCGAAACGCAATTAGGTCGTTTTAGTAGTGTTACAAAACCATCACCAATTTGTCTACCACTCTGAAATTACGTCTGCTTCGAAACTAGCACACAAAATAACACAAACTCATAACACTTAGACCTGAATAAATTATCCGAAAAAATATAACAATTAAATATTTCTTTTTATCGGGAATCGAATCCGGGATCTACACGGGACTTAGCCTTAACCACTAAGTCACAGTTACCTAGAAAAGCAAAATAATAATAGTTATACTTGTAGAGTAACGTATACCGAATAAATGAAATGATTTTGGGACTGTTCTTTGTAAATATAAAAAAAATATTTCTACATGAGTATTATTTTTGAGATTAAGGGCCTTAAAGGGCTTGAGGAGAGGAATGTGCACCTTTCTATGTCAAGGCTTGTTCCTTTTGTTATACCTCTCGGTACACGTTACGCTGTGTGGCCACTAGGCCACTTCACAAGTGTACATTTGAAAGTGGTGGTTTACCCCAAGACGGCAGACATACTGGGCATATAACAATCATCAGAATAATCATCATTAAAACTTTCATACTAAACAAATAAATACATAAACGTTATTACACATACAAAAAGGCTGTTTTCATCACAGATCTGAATTTCCACGAAAACCTTTAAAAGTGTAATCAATGTTTTAATAGAGTTTTGGACGTTTCGATTTGATTTCGCTTTGATTACTCGAAACTATATAAATTGGTATTGAAAACATTATTTCACAAACATACGTTTTAATTACTACGTGAATAAAAACATACATATCCATGCATTCATTTCTTTATGATTTAGTTCAATACACTGAACATTGAAAATATTCGCTCAATATATCATAATTAAATTTTTTTCGCACAAGATTAAAAAATGCCAGCGGGGCGCGCATTTTTCAGATGCCGTCGGTTTTAACTCTTTTTAATTTTGTTTTGTTTTTTCTCTACTATGTAAATAAAGCATAAGTATTTGAACAATTTAAGTACGGATATAACAAGTAAATAGCGTCTACACAAAACAATCTAATAACATTAACTTCCATAGACGAATATATTATTCTAATTTAATCGTCATGCTGTCATATTTCTCCTCCACTTCGCTATCATGGCAACGCACCCTTAAAATTCAATAATATAGCCTCTCGACCAATATTGGTTTTGACGTACTGTACTAGATATAAACTCGATTATTATATTTGCAATATGTTCGTTGCATTTCGTATTGATATTATACGAGTAGGTAACTTGAGGTGGTGATGGTGGAACTCTTGAATTATTTGTTATATTTTTTTTCTTCTTTTTTATTGTGGCTCGACACCAGCGTTACCAGATTTTTTTTGCTAAGTCGAGATTTCGGAATTTTTTGAGAGAAAAAAGCGAGATTCTTTCTTCGAAAGCGGGACATAGTAAAAAACATATATAATCAGAAGTGTTTAAATATGTATCTTTTATTTGAGTTTTAAATTACGTTTATGTGACAATAGATAGCAAAAATAGTCATAGAAAATGTACTTTAATAAAACTATGATATTTTAAATCAGATTTACCCTATCGTTAGGTAGTTGAGTTTTCTTATGGCCGGTTTCTGAATTCTTCGGTTTGCGTAACAAACCGTTATAACCATACAAATTTGAAAGATCGTAAACGATAGATATATCAAAATGTATGGGGAATGTGTCCGTTAGAAAAATGTGGTGTTTCAAATAATAGCCTGAAGAGTGAGTTAGAAATTGTAACTCTTTTTACACATTTTACAGTAAGCTTTGTACTCATTCGACGTCACAATACACACACAAGTTCGAGAAGCGGGACGGAGCCTGTCCCGCGCGGGACATTTAATTTTGATTTAAAAACAGGATGTCCCGCTAAAATCGGGACGTCTGGCAACGCTGCTCGACATCCTAGCTTTACTAAAAAACATATGACAACACTCCGCCTGATGTGAAGCTAGAGTACGGTCCATGAACGGAAACAACTGCTACTACAGGAAAAATCTCTAGGTCTGGGCAGCAGTCGCTTCCGCTATGCCGGCACGATCTAGTACCTGTATAAGATTATTGATTTCAACAAGAAATAGATCTATACATTTAAAATTACGAATAATAAAGAAGTGTTATCGATCGTAGTAAATAGGGCTCGTAGCAATGTAGCAATCTCGTAGCCGTCTCATTATTATGTTATGTATTTGATTTAATATCTTATGATTATTTTAAAAAAGGATTGATGGGTTCCCCACACAAAGTTTCATCTCATATTTCACCTTCCTGAGAGATAATTTTGTAAAAATTCTGAAATAGGTAATTCTTTATTTCTTACCAAAAACCTAAACATGAATTTTCAATTCCTTACCTGGTTGCCTGTACAAACGTTTACCTCCTTCAGTATAATTTTAGGTAGCCATATCCTTCCTCAGGATACAATCAGTTTGTTTGACAAATTTTATTTCCAGATATTGTAAGATTTTGAATTAGGTATACTATAGACTACAGCCTACACTGCAGACATACACTACTAACGGACACGTAGTTCATTTTAAAAGTTATAAACATTGTATATTTTATAGTAAGACAACATATTAATTTGTATGACCACACGCACGTATAAAACGCAGTTGCCTCGACAAACACTAGATGCCCAGTTTATGAATAAATATTTTGGATTTATTTGGTTTCCTATTATATAATAGAAAAAAAGTTCCTTAGGGGTAGAACGGGGTCGAGAACGCGAAACGAATAATATTAATTTTGTGCGTACGAAGTTGAGGGCAAAACCTAGTATTACATAAGTTTAAGCTAGAGAGCAGTCTATATAGTAGTGACTAGCGGGCCGCAGTCGTGTCCTCTGTGCCGGCTTAAAAGATGCTTCGTATTGCACTTGAACGATGCTTCGTTATAACAGGATGGAGAAATGGACAGGATGGACAACCCAAACAATACGTCTCTATGGATAAAGCTGTTTAAATTGTAATTGAGTTTTATTGTTAGGCCACATACTCGTAATAAAGCTTTTAATGCACGGCGCGCGCTTGCACAGCGAACGTGCGGCTTTACTTTTACTTGATGAAACTTATATATGAAACTTGATGAAAGTTTCCACTTAATTATGCACGTCTTTTTGTCGTTATTTTTTTTTAAATTGTAGCTCGGCTATTTTTATCGTGACAACACTCGAGCCTGATGTAGAGTGCTGTCCATAAACGATAACAACTGCTTCTACAGAACAATCCCAACAGGTAGCAGTCGCGTCCGCTATGCTGTCTTGAGGAGATGAGTATACACCGTCTAGATTGACAGTGTACACTCCTCTCGTTACACCTGGCTACTTTCAAACTTTTCCCGAAACGCGACAAGGTCACTTCACAGGTGTTACATTCGAAAGTGGTGGTACTACCTCTAGGACTACAGACTGGGCTAATAACCATCATCAGTCTGCCTACTCACTTTTGAAAGTTGCACCACTAAAGTCATTTTAAGATTTTAAAATTTTTTATTGTGAAGGTATAAAGTTAAGTTATAACAATAAGGTTTAGTATTGCATGTTATTTTATACAATTAAATATGCATACAGAATGCCTTTGCACACGTTCCTGCTACTAAAGCCAGACAGCAGATTCAGCATTAGCGGAAATGTGGCGCCAATTGGCAACGGATATTTATCGCATATTACTTTCATTGTGCAGGACAGTCTTTGTTCAGCCATTGCAACTGAAACATGCTGTTCTACTTTTCTATTCATCACAAACAAAAGAAAGTGTCGTTTCATAAACTGTTATATTATATTGTGCTTTAGAATGTGTGTTAGTAGTGATACATTCACATCGATCGATATATCGATTAGTGAGGCCCTAAACGAAGTCCTTGAAGGAATCGTTATATTGACTGGTCATGACCAATGACGTCACCAAAAGTAAGAATACTAACGAAAACGGGGCAAATAATACATTGTGCTTTTTCTCGTTTACTAATATTTTATTTTGTTTCAGGGATATGAATCACAATAAGATATCTGAAATATTACCAGACTCTTTGCACATCTACCCGATGTTGATGGAACTCGTTTTAAGCAACAATCGCCTGACAGTATTGAAATCTGGGACATTTCGGGGATTGAATCGCCTATCTGTGTTGAATCTTCAAAAGAATCAAATTCGTCACTTAGCCGCTGATGTCTTCACTGATGTGAAATTTCTTCATTACCTGTAAGTACCAGTTAACATTTAAACATTATTTTGTAGGTATAGGTTACAGTACAGTGCTCTCTGTATTTAAGTCACTTTAAATATTAATACTAAGACTACGTTATAACATGTAAAACTCAATTAAATAAAATCAAAAATATATGCTATAAACACAACATTGTCGTTCAGCTTTACAATAATATAATTTAGAAATGTTAACTGTGGAAATGATGTGCAGTAGGTAACTATTTTAATAATTAATGATTAATATAAGTAACATAAACATCAGATATATATTTCCTAACATTTATCAATTAAACAAGAGTCGTAACCTATTGGACGTAAGTGATAACCTGACATACACTCAGTTTGTTTAAAGTTAATAAAATATTATTTGACAGTGTGCATTATCGCCGTACCAACAATAATCACATTCCTTTTTTGACCTTTAATATAAAAATTAATGTCTTGTGAGTTTTGCGATACAAAAGGTTTTTTAAATGTAGTTCGAGTATGTGACATACCGACTCGGAGAGACAAGTATGCACCATCTAGATTGACAGTGTACAGGCCTCTCGTTGGACCTGGCTACTTTCAAACTGTTCCCGAAACGCGACAAGGTCACTTCACGAGTGTTACGTTCGAAAGTGGTGGTACTATCCCAGGATGGCAGACTGGGTTAATAATTAACTAATCATCAGTCTGCCTACCACTCTTTAATAATGCCTATAGGCACTGAGCGGCCAAAGTACACATAACTTAGTTACATTGGTGCTGGTCAAAATTCCTCGCTAGGTTCGAACATAGGTGTCATTGATCGTGCATTCACGCGTCTTACCGCTATACTACGGCCGCTCTATTTTGGTTTTAGATTTTTTGTTTTGTTCCCGATCTATCCACATAAATTAAACACATAGTACTTTCACATACGAAGTTAGAAACAGCTAATAATAAAATCAAATCAAATGTTTTATTTATTTAAACGAATGTTATTTGCCGCCAGAATTATCCGTCGGGGTGCGTAAATATTTTCTTAATTATAAATAATGTCACAATGTACAAAATAAAAAGTTTAGTAACTAATATACCTAATAGAAATAATATAATAAAATAAGCTTCATTTATGTATATTATTTTTATATTAATTCAAATATTTATATAATCATTCAAATTGAAGAAACCTTTTTCAGTCAAGCACTTTGTTAGTTTACATTTAATTAGATTACATAATTTAATATAATCAGGTAATTAATTATATATTGATACTAGCTGTTGTGTAATTGCCTCGGGCGCAAGCGGCCCTTTCTGTTGTAAAACGTATTAGATAGAATAGATTTTAGGATAGTTTTGTAAAAAGAAGAAATAAGGAATAAAAGAAGTAATTGATATGTGCTCTAGATACACTTGTCTCCCATGATCTACGGTTATTTTTTATTTACCTCAGATCATGATCGATAAGTATTTCTGGTGTCACAAGACAACCAAGAAGAATTTATTGGCGAATCATTGGATCAACCATCATTATTCCAACCTCAATATTTTATTGATTATTGAACGTACAACCTCTTCATGTGTTGGTTGTTTGACATATCAATGTCAATGTATATGAAGACCAATCACTAGAATATAACTATTATATATCAGCAAGTTTTTTTTTTTTGTTTTTGTTATTTGTTTTATGTGTTATTACTTTCAATAGTCAAACATTTATTCACATTCACTCATTTGTTTTTTTTTTTTAGAGTTTAATTTATTTAGGTGAATTAGAATCAGGAATAAAAGAAGTAATTGATATGTGCTCTAGATATACTTGTCTCTCATGATCTACAGTTATTTTTTATTTACCTGAGATCATGATTGATAGGTATTTCTGGTGTCACAAGGCAACCAAGAAGAATTTATTGGCGAATCATTGGATCAACCATCATTATTCCAATCTCAATATTTTATTGATTACTGAACGTACAACCTCTTCATCTATTGGTTGTTTGACATATCAATGTCAATGTATATGAAGACCAATCACTAGAATATAACTATTATATTTCACCATGTTTTTTTGTTTTTGTTATTTGTTTTATGTGTTATTACTTTCAATAGTCAAACATTAATCACATTTACTCATTTTTTTTATAGAGTTTAACTTATTTAGGTGAATTAGATTCAGGAATAAAAGAAGTAATTGATATGTGCTCTAGATATAATTGTCTACCATAATCTACAGTTATTTTTTATTTACCTGAGATCATGGTTGTCAAATATTTCTGGTGTCACAAGACAACCAAGAAGAATTTATTGGCGAATCATTGGATCAACCATCATTATTCCAACCTCAATATTTTATTAATTATTGAACGTACAACCTCTTCATCTGTTGGTTGGTTGACATATCAATGTCAATGTATATAAAGACCAATCACTAGAATATAGCTATTATATATTAGCAAGTTTTTTTTGTTTTTGTTATTTGTTTTATGTGTTATTACTTTCAATAGTCAAACATTTATTCACATTCACTCATTTGTTTTTTTTTAGAGTTTAATTTATTTAGGTGAATTAGAATCAGGAATAAAAGAAGTAATTGATATGTGCTCTAGATATACTTGTCTCTCATGATCTACAGTTATTTTTTATTTACCTGAGATCAAGATTGATAGGTATTTCTGGTGTCACAAGGCAACCAAGAAGAATTTATTGGCGAATCATTGGATCAACCATCATTATTCCAACCTCAATATTTTATTGATTATTGAACGTACAACCTCTTCATCTAATGGTTGTTTGACATATCAATGTCAATGTATATAAAGACCAATCACTAGAATATAACTATTATATTTCACCAAGTTTTTTTTGTTTTTGTTATTTGTTTTATGTGTTATTACTTTCAATAGTCAAACATTTATTCACATTCACTCATTTGTTTTTTTTTAGAGTTTAATTTATTTAGGTGAATTAGAATCAGGAATAAAAGAAGTAATTGATATGTGCTCTAGATATACTTGTCTCTCATGATCTACAGTTATTTTTTATTTACCTGAGATCAAGATTGATAGGTATTTCTGGTGTCACAAGGCAACCAAGAAGAATTTATTGGCGAATCATTGGATCAACCATCATTATTCCAACCTCAATATTTTATTGATTATTGAACGTACAACCTCTTCATCTAATGGTTGTTTGACATATCAATGTCAATGTATATAAAGACCAATCACTAGAATATAACTTTTATATTTCACCAAGTTTTTTTTGTTTTTGTTATTTGTTTTATGTGTTATTACTTTCAATAGTCAAACATTTATTCACATTCACTCATTTGTTTTTTTTATAGAGTTTAACTTATTAAGGTGAATTAGAATCAGGAAAAAAAGAAGTAATTGATATGTGCTCTAGATATACTTGTCTCCCATGATCTACAGTTATTTTTTATTTACCTGAGTTCATGATCGATAAGTATTTCTGGTGTCACAATACAACCGAGAAGAATTTACATTGAGAAGAATTTATTAGCGAATCATCTCACTCACATTCACTGCTCACATTCAAGAATTTAAGAAATAATTGATATTATGTGCCTTAGATACAACTGGCTCCCGTAATCAACAGTAATTTTTATTTATCTGAGATTTCGGTAGCCAGATATGTCTACTCCACAAGACAACTAAGAAGACAGAAGATTTTTTTAACGAATCATAGAAGCCCATCTCAGTAGCTATAATTTTTATTATTTTCTATAGTACACTTTATTTATACTATTATCTAAAGTATATATATATATGTATTTATTTAATGTGTTACTACTTGCAATAGTCAAACATTAATCAAATTCACTCATTTTTTTATAGAGTTTCCTTGTTCAGATGAATTAGATTCAGGAATGAAAGAAGTAATTGATATGTGCTCTAGATACACTTGTCTCCCATGATCTACAGTTATTTTTTATTTACCTGAGATCATGATCGACAAGTATTTCTGGTGTCACAATACAATCAAGAAGAATTTACATTGAGAAGAATTTATTAGCGAATTATTGGATCAGCCATCACTATTACAACCTCAACTAATAGACTGAAGTTTTCTTATAGACTACTTCTCTTCTTTGAATCTTCTTAAAAATATCTCCTCGATGCAAATGTTCTTTTGATTACCTGGTTACTAGGTATAAATAACGAATGCTTTTATTTTTTGTTTTACCTGAGAAAATGGTTGAAGAGTTTCTCTAGTGTCACAAGACAATCAAGAAGAATTTAAGAAAGACTCTCCGCAAATCCTCGCTTATTATGTATTGTAAGTTATTAACAACACACTTCTTCTAACAAATTTTTGCATTGAATCCTGTCGAATGTGGAATAGTATAGAAGAAAGAAGATTATATTATTCTGCTCTAACTCCACACATTGACTATGATCTGCAGCGTGATTTTAAGAAGCTGAGATCACAGACATCTGTGTGGATTAAGAGTAATACTGTTCCATCGAAATGAAGAATATAAGAAATCATTTTTGATTTATTTTGTCCTTGTGTAACTATCATTATTGAATATTAACAAAATATAAATACAAAGCTTGTTTAACCACAACACCATTTTAATAATAAATATAGATATAGAGGTTTTGCATAAACAGGTTATACTTAAAAAAATCTAGTTATATTATAGTTACATTTACACTTTTTTTAATATCCTCATTTCGGCTGATCAATACTCTTTCAGACACGTGCGTTATTTTTCTTGAGTTCTACTACACAGGTCGACTTACATGTTAGCCAGCAGTCTTTGGCTGATGCAAATAGATTGTAGTATAATAAATAGAAACAGTCGACAGTTGCTAGACATAATTATTCATTAATTTACTTAGGTTTTAATTATATTACAATAAAACGAGAGTCCAAGATCTGTGGTTCAAGATAAATTTTCAAGCGCTTGAGCTCGCTCGCTATAATATAAATCCTACAATGACTCCTCGGTCATTATTATATCGATGTCTAATAAAATATTATATTACATAAAACAGTTACTAACATCATTTTCTTTTCCAGATTTTTATCGGAAAATGAAATTCATACCATCTTCACAGACACGTTCTCAAACATGGTCGTACTAGTTGAGCTGTAAGTTCGACTTATCTATGAATATTGGCGTTTATAGATTTGTATAATATTTAGAACTTTTATTTGTTTTCTTTGTCAGGCATCTGAACCACAACAATATAGAAGAGTTACCGGCTTCGGCGTTTGATAACTTACCGTCGTTGAGCAGATTGCGATTGGAAAAGAACCCAATTATTTGTGATTGTACATTGTACTGGTTGTTGAGATTAGAATCGAGCCCCAAATTTATAGAAGTCACAGGAAGATGTGGCGGCTCCGACCCTCATAAACGTTTAACAGAACTTGAAGATAGAGATTTCATTTGCAGTAAGTGTAATAATTAATATTCAGGAATAAATTTATGCTGTTTAATATTTAGGTTTTATTTTTATTAATAAACAGCAAAACCTAATTTCAAAGATAATTTTTACAGCGAAACCTGAAATTACATTGAATCCTGAGGATAGTGTAGTCTACGTAGGTGAAGATGCCGTTTTATCTTGTGAGGCGTCTGGTAAACCAAAGCCCACAATCACTTGGTATTACAATTCAACAAAAGTACCATCAAATAGTATTCACCATGAAATAATGACCAATGGCACATTAGTTGTTCCCAAAGCAAACAAATTTGATGGTGGCATATTTTATTGTATTGCAACGAATTCAAAGGGAACTGTAAAGTCAAAATCAGCAATATTAATAATAAAAACACGTGATGGTAATTCTTTAAATGGTATTTATTAACAACAAATACTAACACAATCGTATGAAATGATGTTACCTAAATATAAATAATACGGGAATTATAATAAATAAAAATTTACTATTTTATATGATTTTAAAGCAAATTCTGAAAAATTGCTAACATTCTTCATCACGATTCATAACATTGCTTTAGCTTTTAACTAAAATATTTGTAGTAGGTTTAAAACTATGAATAAAACTAACATTTCATTTTGTCATCATAAATTAAAATAACTTAACGTTAACTTAAAGTTGTTTGGCATTTGTTTTGAACGCGTAACTAACTTAATTGAACATTTTCAGCCGCCGCTCACATAGTCCAGTATCCAGAAAATGTAGTGGCAAAAATTGGACAACCAGAAGTGATGTTTCATTGTGTCGCGACCGGAAATCCAAAACCCCGTATATATTGGATAATTAATGACGCTAAGATGCTGTTAGATGATCGCACACTAATGTTTAATAATGGAACAATAAAATTATTGGATATTGTACCCGAAGATGCTGGCTTGTATTCATGTGTTGCTGAAAACCCGAGTGGAAGAGAGACCTCTACTGCTGAATTGAAACTGTTATGTAAGTTAATTTGCAGATTGAAAAAGGGTAGGACTTCAAATATTTTCATTTTTTAAATATTTTTTTCAGCTGTACCAATGTTTACAAAAGTACCAACGGACAAGGTATTAGTTCCTGGAGTAAACATAGAATATCAATGCGAAGCTGTCGGGGCTCCATCGCCAACTATTGAATGGTATAAAGACGGCAAACGTCTTTATGCAAATAATCGCATAAGTTTCGTTGATTCACCCCAAAAACTTATAATAACTAAGGCAATTTTTGATGATAGCGGTCAATACATTTGTAGAGCAATCAATACAGAAGGAAAGGTCGAAGTTACTGCTAATCTTAAAATCGAAAATATTATACAATCCGCACCTAAGATAGTAACCAAACCTATAGACACCGAAGCTTATCGTGAAACAACAGTTCAATTACCCTGTGAGGTTGATAGTGAATCAACGTCTTTAGTTGAATGGCGCAAAGACGGTAGTCGCATAACGCCAGATTCGAAATTCACAATTACACTTATTGGCAGTTTGATAATAAAAAATTTAACCTTATTGGATACAGGCCGATATGAATGTTCAGTTCGTAATGACTTTGGTCGGGATACAGTTTCCGCGTTTTTAACGGTTAAAGATCGTCGCCTTCCTGGAGATGAATTTGTACATATTGCATTAACACAAGCAATACGGGATATTGATCAAGCAATTGAAAGAACAATGAAGGATTATTTTGAAAACAAAGTATCTTCAGGTATCAGCAATTTATTCAGCATAATAAGATATCCTAATGGTCCTGCACGAGAACTTGCTAGAGCAGCTGAAATTTACGACAGAGTACTTGATACAATTCGGGGATATGTTAAAAAGGGACTGAATGTTACCAATTTGGAATACTTCAATTATTTAGATATTATATCGGCCGAACATCTAGAATTAATTGCACAATTATCAGGATGCACGGCCCACAGAGTAGAAAAGAATTGCTCAGATCTTTGTTTTCATAAGAAATATCGCACTGTTGACGGTAGTTGTAATAATTTCAAACATCCTATGTGGGGAGCTTCACTAACGGCATTTAGACGAATACTTCTGCCAGTGTACGAAAACGGATTCAGTGAGCCAGTAGGTTGGAATAAGCTCTCAAAATATAACGGTTTCTCGTTGCCCAGTCCACGAAAGGTGTCTGTCGAAATTATTACTACGGACGAAATTACCAGCGATATGGAAATTTCTCACATGACAATGCAATGGGGTCAATGGTTAGACCACGACTTGGATCATTCTTTGCCATCAGTGAGTTCTCAAACTTGGGATGGAGTGGATTGTAAGAAAACTTGTGAATACGCGGCTCCCTGTTTTCCAATAGATGTACCCAAAAATGACCCAAGAATAAAAAATAGGAGATGTATAGACTTTGTTAGGACAAGTTCAGTCTGCGGGTCGGGGATGACATCTGTGTTGTTTGGAAAACTACAAGCACGAGAACAGATTAATCAGTTGACATCTTTTATAGATGCTTCACAAGTATATGGGTTTGAACAGAGTGTGGCAGATGACTTAAGAGACTTTACAGTGGATAACGGCACCCTTCGCGTTGGTCCTGCCTTACCTGGACAAAAATCTTTACTCCCCTTTACTGGAATTAATGGTATGGATTGCAGAAGAAATATAGAAGAAAGTAGTCTAAGCTGTTTCGTAGCAGGTGACATCCGAGCTAATGAACAAATTGGTTTAGCCGCCATGCATACACTTTGGATGAGAGAGCACAATCGTTTAGCAATACAACTGAAGACTTTAAATCCGTTTTGGAGTGGCGATAAGGTATACCAGGAGGCTAGAAAAATTGTTGGTGCCCAATTTCAGTTTATTACCTACGATCAATGGCTACCCCTTATAGTAGGTCCGAATGGAATGGAAAAATTGGGTGAATACAAAGAATATAATAGAAATTTAAATCCCGCGGTTTCGAATGTCTTTTCGACTGCTGCTTTACGTTTTGGTCACTCTATGATAAATCCCGTATTGCAAAGATTAGATGAAAATTTTGAGACTATACCTGCAGGAGATTTGTTATTGAGGGATGCGTTTTTCTCACCATGGAGACTTGTGCATGAAGGTGGAATTGATCCCTTGTTAAGAGGCATGTTTATATCTCCAGCAAAATTGAAAACACCGACACAAAACCTTAATGCAGAATTAACAGAAAGATTATTTCAAAGCGCGCATGCAGTCGCTCTGGATTTAGCCGCTATTAATATTCAAAGAGGTCGCGATCATGCAATACCACCATATACTAAATGGCGAGCCGCGTGTAATATGTCCGAAGTTGAAACTTTCGATGACTTGAAAACAGAAATATCAAATCCCGACGTACGCCTAAAGCTTAAAGAGCTATACGGTTCGGTTCACAATATAGACGTATGGGTAGGCGGTATATTAGAAGATCAGGTTGAGAATGGAAAAGTTGGGCCATTATTCCAATGTCTTCTGTTAGAACAATTTACCCGCCTAAGAGATGGGGATAGATTCTGGTATGAAAATCCCACAATATTTACTGAAGACCAGCTCGATCAGATCAAACAAACAAGTCTTGCGCGAGTGCTATGTGATAACGGTGACAATATTGACACAATAAGCGAAAATGTATTTCTGGTACCAGACGAACAAGGCGGCCTAGTTTCATGCGAAGATATTCCATCAATAGATTTACGATTTTGGATATCCTGTGAAAATTGCGATAGTGAAGAAGAAGTGACTTTGAGTCGCTCACGGCGCGCAGTAGATAATGAACAGACGGAAAGAATTAACCAAAGATTTGAAGTTTTAGAAAAGAACGACGAAAACATTAAAGACGTTCTTTCACAATTTACAAACCGAATAAAAAAACTAGAAGAAACCTGCACGTCTAACTAGTTTCACAAATTCACGCTACCACCAGCATACAACCACCACATGAAACAACTTTTAAAAGATAAAGCTCGACGTCTAAATAAATTTTACTAAATAATACCTACATTATCTTTGAATATTATTCATGGTTTCGGAAATAACTTTAAAGAAGGAAAGTTGAATAAATAAACCGCTCTTATTATTTTTAAGTCTTTAGTAATTTAATTTTTGGGGAAAATCAAACGCTTTTATTTAGTGTAAACCTTTAGTTATTTAAGATTCGGGGAAAGTAAAACGCTTTAATTTTACTAAATAATATCTACATTAGGTTTAAATATAAAATTTTTTTTACGGTTTTGGCAATAACTTCAAAGACGAAAAGTATGATAAATAATCCGCTATTTTATTTTTTAAGCCTTAGTAATTTAATTTTTGGGGAAAATCAAACGATTTTATTTTACTAATTAATATTATTTTATTTTTTTATTTCTTTAGTATTAAATATGTTGCAAATTCATGGTTTGTGTCAAGACGAAAAGTAGGTAAAACATACATTGCACCGTCTTTTCTACAAACATGGACACATTATCATTATAATTATTTAACGGATCTAATCTTTTTTTAATGCTGCCACCATCTAAGTTAAAACATGGATATAAACACTCAAAGGACGATGAAGGGGACGTTGCCACAGCAGGCTGCGTTGAGGTGTATTTCTTAGGATTCTACTTTAAACAAATGTTTCTTCATTATTTAAACAATTTCAGATTCTTAATAATCTGTAGGTTAAGACGTTTATTTAGAGTACCATTACAATATTCATATCAATAATGTAATCATTATTAACGACCCACGCAAAGTTATAATGGATCCTGGCTTCATAGTGAATTTCTTTAGTCAGCAGTGGATTCTTTAGGAATTTAAATGTAATAGTAGAATATTTTAAATCTCTTAAATTTAATAGACTAATTATTACTCTTTTAACTTTTTAAATTAATAATTATCTAATCTATAGAATAGTAATTTTATTATTATAGCATAATCTTTCAATTGTATTAATCAATAAATGTTAATGAGCATCATTTTCTTGTTTTATTTATGTATGTTCCCATATTATTCCCATAATGGTCAATTTTTAAATAGGTAATTGTAAAATAACAGAATTGTATCTTTTTGAATAATTATTTATTTATGAACTATTTTTTATCTACAAACTTAATTACATATAAACAAGTTCACCTAGACCTAAATTTAAAAAGCAATGCTATTTTCATTAAAATTATCACAAATATAAAGAAGCATATTTGATAAATTATTATATTCCATATAGTTCCAATCTACACATAAAATGTACTATTTTTGAATTAAATGCCAATATATTTAGTATGGCGTCCACAAGCCAACAGTTTATTTGTATCTTTATTTCTAACATCAACTTCAAGGAATGCTATTTTCTTTCCGGCTTTTTTAGTAATTGCTTCAACTTCTATATTGTCACCTTCCCATGCTGCATTGTAAAAACTGAAACGATTGGAATAAATAATATTAGATATATCACACCCCTATACCAGAACCGTTTCAACTCAAAAATCATGCTTTGCAACATAATTTTTTGGGTCCCTATTTTTAATATCTATGCGATTAATTCATTATACAAAATGGCACATCTTAGTATTTCAAAATAGATCTTGTGAAACGCCTCTATACTTTGTATCTCTATATTGTAGGGGTGTCAATTATGAAACCTTTGTTTTACGGCACAATATGACCACAATCCGCCTGATAAAATTCTATATACAGCAGTCGCCTCCGCTATGCCTGCTTGATGAGACGGACCTTCCAGGTTGAAAATACACACTACACTCATTACACCAGACTATGTTTAAACTGTCCCCGAAATGCAGCACGGTCACTTTAAGGGTTATATTTTAATATCAATATATGGAAACGAGCGAAGAAGGTATTCTTCAAGTAGCATTCAGTGAGACCCTGTATTCTAAGAAGCTCTAATAAAAACAATATTATAATATTACCTTACACTTAAATCTATGGAGACACCTCGGGTATCTACTTTTTCATTAGTTGTTAACGCATAGGTTGAAATTGCATCAACAAGATGTGCGATGAAACCTCCATGAAGAGTTCCTCTCTGATTGAGATGTTCTGGCCCGACTTGAAACTGTGTCACCATTCTACCATCACCAGCACAGATTACTTTTAACTACAAAAAAGAAAAAACAGAATAAAATATGATTTTAGGAAAATTTATGATTATATAACCTATAAATTGGTTACATTTTATATAATACTATCTTAAAGTGGTGTATTATTAAAAGAAAAATGTATATTTTAAACAAAACTTTTTAAAATCTATTTAATTATAATTTCTAACCTTTTTTAAGTTGTGGTCAAAACATTTAGTACTAGCAATAGCCTTTGTAAACAGTTCTGCAACTGCAGTTCCTTTATTAGCACACATCTTCTATTTTAAATTAAATCTTTTACATAATTTTACGAAAATATTTCTATTCGCGGACTTATTACACTTCAAATATTTTTTTTATTTCTTTTTCTTTTTAGTTCTGTAAAGGCAAAGACGCAAAGTCTATACAGTCTATGCAGTACAACATACTGCTTACTACTTATAAAAAATATTACCCATATTATAATGTTATATTATTTGCAAAGTCAATTTTACTGTAATATGATGTTTTTGTGTGTTTTTTAACAGAAAAATACGCCAAATTCTTATTGCTCAAATAATCGAAAACAATTTATTGTAGGTATAATAACAATAATATAATAGACAGTAATATGTAAAGATAATGATATAAATGTTACTATAATTTTACAAAATTAAATATTGTTGTAATTTAATTTTCTTACTGGAGTGTATGTAATTTTAGTTTAACTCCTACATTTTTTCAAGAGCAATTGTTCATTTCAATTTGTTCTTTTATCCTACAATCATTAAATTGCAGTGATAGTTTAAAAGTTAATTCCACAAAATTTGATCAATCGAAATAAAGCAAGTTCAATCAAAAAGCAATAATACTAAGGTTTTGATTTATTTAAAGACACGACGTAACTAAAACATACATAATACATGATTGAAGGAGATATAAACAGTGAAACGTATTTACTGCTTTGATTACATAAAGTAAGTAGCACATTGTAATTAATATCAAGTTCCTAAAGTAATTATTTCCAGCTCGTTAAAATTTAAATTTACTAGTAACGATATAAGTACCTACAGTTCTAGGCTAGAGTGCTATCTATGATCATGAACTGCTACTCCAGAGTCAAAATGTTTGCATTGAGGAGCTCCCTCTACTATGCCTGCTTGAATAGACAAAGTGCTCTGTCCATTGATGATACACACTTATCCCCCATTATATGGTTTTTTTTTTATTGTAGCTCGGCACCTGACAATCACCTGTTTTAAAGCTAGAGTGCGGTCCATGAACGGAACAATCTCTACGGAGTACAGTCGCCTCCGCTATGCGACAGTGCGAACTCCTCTCGTTATAGCTACTTGCAAACTGTTCCCAAAACGCGACAAAGTCACTTCACGGGTGTTAATTACATTCGAAACTGCCCCGGGACGGCAGACTGGGCAAATAATCATCATCAGTCTGCCTACCATTATTTAATAGTAACACTCTTTAACAGGCGACCAAAGTGTACATTGGTACCGGCCAGAAGTAGCGAGGTGTGAACATGGGTCTCATCGATCGTGAGTTCATGCGTCACGCCGCTAGACCATGGCCGCTCTTTATACTTAATTAATCCTAAAACACGATTTGGGTGTTCAGTATACTTAAAAGTGGTGGTAGTACTCATGGATGGCGGACTGGGCTAATACCCGCTGTGTCACTGTAGCTACTACACGTTTTTTTCGTCTTGAATCGTGCACAATTTTGGGATTGCTTCTTTAGTTAAAATATAAACTCTCTCTATGAAAGGAAAACAAAAAAGTTCAACCTGACAACTTTTATGAACTTTTTTCAAGTTTAGTTACTAATTTCCACTAGCTTTTATGAGTTTTTCACTAAGGCGAACACTGAATAATGGATTTTTGACTTTGATGGGATTTGTGGGTGGAGTTGACAGTTTGAAGCCTTTAATAATGCACTTCTGACTTTGATTTTTATAGGATTTGTGCGCTTAGCTCTAGTCTACTCCGTTAAATGGTTTTTTCTCTAAAAATAATAGACGAGCTTTAAACGACGAATGAGGTTCTAAGTTATATCTATAACTACCTATTATTTAATACTCTTATAATATTTTCTCAATAACAATTCGTCTAACCTGTTTGTGAAACCCCGTAGAAACATAATAATTTTGTTTAACTCCGACTAAACCTTAGTGACATTTCAATTTATAATTTGACTGTAAGTTTTATCGATATGCCCCAAAAATATTTGGTATTTGACAGGATTCGTGTTACCATTATTGTTGCATTCCATTTAAGCGGCCGTGGTCTAGCGATAAGACAATAAAGAGTATTACTTAAAAAATATCTACATAGTCAATACATTACACTGCATGCTTTATCGAGTAAGATGCCGGTCGAGAAAATAAACCGACACGTTCACTTGCTTCATTAATTCCGTACTTATTCACAAAGATTATGCTCTGCCTTTGAACTGTTTGAAAATACGTAAATGTTTAAAACCTGAAAAAATAAAAAAGATAATATAAAATTATCGTAAATGCTCGTCTCCTCAAGCCGGCATAGTGGAGGCGACTGCCGCCCGCACAGGTTTCTCTCTGTAGTAGCAGTTGTTTCCATTCATGGACCGCACTCTAGCTTAGCGGAGTGTTGTCTTATGCCGAGCTACAATAAAAAGAAAAAAAATACTTATATTAAATGCACTTCGAAAATATACGTTCAAGCAAACTGATTCTCATGCACTGGAATGTCAAATTCACTAACCTAAATCGTAAAACAATAGCATCAAATAATTGGGATGGCAAATATCAAAGCACTAATAGACAATACAAGTCATTGTTGTCCGACATGTTTGACAGGGATAATTGATGAGATTTTGTTTTGCTTTATTTAAAATATTATTATTATCGATATTAAATGAAAATAACCGAGTTAATATAAAAACGAGTTTGTAAAGAACAAAACATCATTGAAGCGAATAAACTTCCGATAAAGTTCCGCATCAAAACTTTCCATTTATAGAGATGATGCCGCTGTAAATAATTTAAATTCAATATCCCGAGGGTATAAGAGGAAACTTTATCACAAATAAGTATCTTAAATAAATTTTCTTCCGATATTTATCGAAACATTTTTCAGCGGAATAAATTAACACCAAATTATTAGTTAGATATATTTTATAAATAAACTTTAAATATTAAGCAAAATAATATTACAAATACCACGCAGAAACTACGTAATTATAAATCCAATGCTCTTTCGAGCGGAATTGGGATGGCCAAAAGATAATGTTTAATGTATAAATATTAACAGTCAATAATGAAAATGTTTTATGAATTCGAAATTCATAGATTAAAACAACAAACGAATTATAAATAAAAACTCGTCAAGTTCGTGTTGTTTTTCGTATAAAGAGTTTTTAAATTGAAACTTTTTTTATTGTGACTCGCTATATGACAACACTCCGCCTGAGTGCGGTCCATGAACAGAAACAACTGCTGCAGCTGCTTCAAAGAAATATCTGTGGGCAACACTTGCTTCCGCTATGCCGATCTCTTCAGATTGACAGCGCACACTCCTCGCGGACAAACGCGACAAATTCACTTCACGGGCGTCTCCGAAAGTGGTGGTACTGCTGCCCCAGGACGGCCATTGGTACCGGTCAGAATTTAGCGAGGTACGAACACGGGTCTTATTGGTCGTGAGTTAACGCGTCTTAGCGCTAGACTACCGCCACTCTATATTAATAATATCATGGCACAAAAAATAGGTGCCGATCGTCCGTCGCAATTTTAGATAAGTATTTGCAGTATTTTGCATGTCCGTCAAAGGGGACCGTTGATGGGATGAAGCCCAGGGCGCTGTCAACATTTAATTTGATGCGCAACTGGATGTAACCCTAAATTATTAGTATAGGTATAACTACTAAAAAATACGGCAACTACTTTTTCGTAAATATTCCTCTCCTACTTTATAGGAGCCTCACAATGTTAGAGTGGATTTTCAATTCATACGTAAGGAACTATAATATCGAGTATAATCCAGAGTATTACAGAAATACAGGGTAATATTGTTCATATTTGTTTTAAGCGTATATGTTTAAATTTAATATAATTTCAAAATTAATAAAGTAAATTTGTTTTTATTTGCTATATGCGCCAATGCGTAATTAATATCTGGACCGAAATCAGCTCGGATATTAATTGAAAATCCTATACGGTACAATATGTACATAATGTACATTTATTTAATAATTATTATTGAGGATTAGTGAGTACATCATTTGCAACGTCGATTATTTGTTTTGAATGATGATCGTACATTTATAGAGACTAGTATAGCTTTATTCAATATATGAATATTTATTATTATTATTTTGTTTCTGATATGCGGTCTACGAGTGGATGCATCTGCAACCACAGATAAATGTCTGTAGGCAGTAGTCGCCTCTACGCTATTATGGACCGCACTCTAGCTTTACATCAGGCGGAGTGTTGTGTGCCGAGCTACAATAAAAAAAAATTATAGAGACTATATTTTTGTTTCTTTTTTTAATATGACACGACCTCGACTGGCCTGATGGTAAGCACAGAGGTAAGAGGTCTATGAGGGTCGATGATGAAGAACCGCCACACACAGTGGCCCCAGTCGCCGTCATTATGCCGGCCTAAAAAGGTGCTTTTTCACGCTCCAGGGTTAAAGGAGTGGGAGAACACATTTATAGATCGTGCGACATTTGAAACCGCATTTATATAAAAAAAATGTTGGTAAGGGCATGTTGGCGTAGTATGTACGAGCATAATAACATGTATAGCGACCTATTTACAACATTTTAAAGGATTTAAATGTACAAATATTCAATTTTAATTTTAATATCGGTATTATCGATTAGTGCGTATGTATAAAGAATGGTAGGCAGACTGATGACAGTTATATAATGACCTAATTGCGATTAGCTCCCCCTATTCTCTAGTCCCCTAACCGGCTTTGTAGAGAATACTTTTGCCTGTAAACATTTCTCTGTGGTAGAAGTTGTCTCGCTTATGAACCACACTAGCTATCAGACAGAATGCGACCACATACTACTTATACAACACATATACCCAAAAAATAAGAGTTTTTTGTTGTATGTTGTATGAATTATTATTGTACCGCAATTGCAACGGTGATTGTTCAGCAGAGATCAATGATTTAATCCCCCTACCCCCCACATCGCTTGAGGTCCGTGCGGGCGATCGCATGCATCGTCTGACAGTTGAAGCGATCCTCACACGGACTAAAAGGTTCGGCCAGTCCTTTTTCTATCGTTCTATTAAATTGTGGAAAGACCTTCCCAGCCACATTTTTCCGCCTTCCTACAACCTGGATCCTTCAAGCTCAGTGTAGAGATTTCTGCCTGTTGAGATCTGTTGTAAAAGTTGTTTCCGTTCATGGAACGCATTCTAGCTTTACAGCAGGCGGAGTGATGTCATATGTCAAGCTACAATAAAAAACAAAAAAAAGAATTGCATTGAATGAAGTTGTAATTTACTGATCACTTTGCTTAATTACTATCGTTCTCCTACCAAATACCTTTTAGATGCAATTCACACGCACACATAAACGACATTAAACAATAGTGAAGAGGCTATTTGGAAGTGCGTTTAATTTACCTTTGTTTAACCCGCAACGTAACAGCGAGCGTTTAAACACGCGTGCCGATTCACCGCAGCATTGTTAGCAGTGTTAAATGAAATGCTGTGACATGCATTCAGTTGTTTATTTGTGGTTCTAACTAATTTTCATTGTTATCTTCTTCGACATAAAAACTTATGGTGTATATTTTACATCATAAAATTGTGATTGATAAGTAATAAAAATATTGTTAAGTATGCGAACCAAATCAGAGAAATCCCCAACTCTTGGTTCGCACCCATCATGACGCGATGTGACTTTTTGAAATCTACCAAACAAAAATGGAATTATATTAAATATTTTACTGAAAATTTATATAAACCAAAATGTCTCATTTTATATAATTTTACTGTTAATAATTATATAAAATTTATTATATAAATTATAAAAATATAAATTTATATAATTTAAATGTAAAAATGAAAAATAGCTTGTCAATTTTGAATAAATTCAATTATTTCTACTTTTAGAACTTCCTGAACATACTCGTACTTAATTTTTTATTTCACTGAAAGTTTACATTTGCGTCAACAATGGGTGTTAAAGTAACAGTTCAGGTTGCTGAAATTTATTTGCAATAACCATCTATGTAGATGCGTTAGTTACTGAGTCAGTCTTATAACGTTAATATCGTTCACTGTTAGTTGTTGAAAGTTCTGTGTTCTCGATGAAATGAATACCACAAGTACGTTCCCACTTAGTCCTGTAAATTCTATTTTTAGACTAATAACAATTATTTATTTCTTTGATTAAATTTTTTGTTATTATTATTAAATCAACATACTCTGAGGTGGGAATGGAATTTTTACTATCGTTTTACGCACAGCTGCTCTGACCACAGCGCTCACGTGAACCTGTCGAAATTCTTTTATTCTATTCTACTCGTATTTTTAGATTCACAATGAAATACAAAATATATTTTTATCTCCATAAATATAAAACCAGGGTTTAAATTTAGAAGACAGTAGCGAATAATTTAGTTATTAAATTATCTGCTTTGTTTGTAACACAGGAATAGTTGAACTGTCGCGTGTCGAGTTTGTTGGAAACAAGATTTAATTCGATTAGTTCGGGCTTGGCAGGTTTGTGTTCTCCTGCATTTCAACAAACATTCCCTCATTGTTACATTAACAATAGCTTTTCATTAAGTACCTCAATGTTAACAAATGAAAACGCTTTTGTGGTGTTTTGTGTAAATATAATATTTTAATTATGGAAATAATAAATATACACATAGAGCCTTAGAGCAGACTGATATGAACATACCTATGACCGTGGTAAGTCGCTGGAGTGGCCAGGGGGCATTATCGCAATTTATTCAATAATAAAAAAAAAAAAAATTGTATTTTTTATGGGTGATTTTTATTATGGTTATCGGCAGTCCACTAATTTCAAACCGTAAAGTGACCTAGACGCATTTCAAGATGAAAGAGTGTACAGTGTACACAGTCACTATCAACATATTTATCTCCTGAAGCCGGGATAGCGGAGATGACTGATAGATATAATGATAGCACATGAATTCAATAATAGTATAAAGTATAAAATGATATAGGTACTTATTTTTCGTAAATATATACAGTATAAAAACACGAAACAAGAAAACATTGATTTAATGTTTAGTTATTTCATTGTTAAACTGGACGTAGTTCTAATGAGTATTTTCGGATGAGAATTCAGTGAGTACGTTTTAGTTATACAAGTGAGTTTTCTGACACAAATTCCTTATTTCATCATGTTATTTAGATACCTCGTAAATTAATTTGTGTTGAATACACGCCGACTACATCATGTAACAGCATTGAAGCTTTCATGAAATGTAACCGGGATTTAGTTTCTTTTGAACAAAATTTCTCTTTTGCAATGCATACATTTTATCGCTACAATTTAAGCTTGTTTCTTGTTTCGTTTTCACGTGAATTTTATATAATTGCTACAAAACTACCTAGTACTTTATTGGGTACTCACACGTAAGCTAGTGTTATAGGTTGTAATGCCAGACTGCGGTCCGTGAACGCAAATAACTGCCTCCGCTATGTCGGGTTGAGGAAACGATTTTGCACCATCTAGGTTGACAGTGCACAGTCTTCTCGTAATACCTGCCTACTTCCAAACTGTTCCAGAAACGCGACAAGGTCACTTCACGGGTGTTACATTCGTAAGTGGTGGTACTACCCCAGGACGGCAGACTGGACTAATAACCATCATCGGTCTGTCTACCACTCTTGAAATAATATGTTTAATAATTACATTACAGACACAGCCAATCTATTTTAGGTATCGTACGCTTGAAGAGACAATAAGGGCTTGATGGGTTTTCCAATAAATTTAGATGCCTACGTGAGCGGTCTAGTGTACGCCATTTATTAAATTATAAATGAACCTACTCCAAATTGCTCCTCAAACATTTTGGTTACTAAATTATCTATTATCAAGAGGCAGGTTAGGGGTTTATTAGGATTAGTTTTGGCATTATACTTATTTAATATACAGGGTGTCCCGTAAGTAGTGGTGTCAACGGTATTTTACAGATAGAGGGGTTCAATATCTACAATATAATTTGGTGATTTTTTTATACCTTCTGGTTTAAAATATTTTTAAAGAATTATCATTTTTTTCACCCGTTTTATCACAAAACAATGTTTTAAAAATGTGTTTACAATTATTGTCACTGGTCTTTTTATTTAAGTGGGTTGAGAAAACACAGGGCTTTCTAATTAAAATGTTATTTGTAACCAATTAATAACCATGATTAAATAAAAAATTAAAATCTAAACAAGATTTAATTTATCAAATTTTAAGTAAAATATTTAAACGAAGCTATAACCCTGTATACAATAATTTTGAAATCGATACCGCTACTCAATACAAAAACTATGCATATAACTTCTCATTATTTCTTGATATAATTTGATATGGACTATTGTTAAATTAATGACTTCAAAAAAAAATGGTTTTAAAAAGAAACATTATTATATTACGTTATACGAAACAATATAGGCTTACGTACTAAGAGCAAATAATAAAGGAAAATACTTCGAACATATTATTATGCCACTTAAGAATACATATATATACATATATACACTATTACAGTGCAACAAGACTATAACTGCGTTCCATTAACAATAATAGATCTTCAAAGAATTCTTTTAAAAGCTTTTTAATTGGATAAAATATCAAGTCAATGTGCCCTCAAGGAAAAATATTCGAAGAAAAAACAAGAAAGTAAATAGAATGCATTTATAATTAATTAACATCGAGCTAAAGTTAGATCCTTTATTTCGAAGGTCCTTGTGAAGATTCATGGTGGCAACTTACATAATAGTAGTTCAGACTAAGGGAGAACTTTTCATATGCTTAACTTTAGTGGTATAGAATTTCTTGTTAACTATGAGGATGTCGAAAGTATCTGGCAAAGGTCGATGTCGAACTTGCTAACAAACTTAATAATACGATTAGTATAATTAAAGCTGAAGCACTGAAGGTATGGAATAGTATTCATGTTATATTGATGAACTAAATAACTTTAAAGCATGGTTTAATAGATGTTTTAGTTTTATTACATGTACTAGTTTTATGTCTTAAAGAGCGGTAGGCAGACTGATAATGGTTATTTGTCCAGTCTGCCGTCCTGGGGTAGTACAACTACTTTCGATTGTAAAACCCTTGAAGCGACGTTGTCGCTTTTCGGGAATAGTTAGAAAATACCCAGGTATAGTGAGAGGGAGTGTGCACTGTCAATCTAGATGGTGGGTACTCGTCTCCTCAAGTCGGCATAGTGGAGGCGACTACTGCCCGTACAGGTTTCTCTGTGGCAGCAGTTGTTTCCATTCATGGACCGCACTCTAGCTTTACATCAGGCAGAATGTTGTCAGTGTTGTCACATGCCAGCCACAATAAAAAAATAAAAAAATGTAATTTTTCGGCTTTCGATTTTTATAATTTACAACTTTTTTGAAATGAGTTTTAAAGAGTGCCGAGTACCAGTCTGCCGTCCTGAGGTAGTACCACCATTACCACAGTCTCGTTTCGGGATAAACTTTAAAGCAGCCTGGTATAACGAGAGGAGTGTGCCCTGTCAATGGAAGGTGCTACTAAACATTTATTTGTCTTGACTTATCTTTCATAAGCTACTCCTGTTTGATTGACAGCTGCTCTGGTGTTTTGTGGGGTTCTCGATGCATTTATTCCTATTTATTTGAATTGTTTTCGAGTCATGAAGCACACATTTTAGACATTCACATTTGTGTGTAATAAGCACGCTTCACTGAGCTTTAAATAAATAAATATGTATGTGTTTATTTTATTTCCTAAAAAGGACACACCACGATTATGAGAGAAGGCCACCAACAAAAAAGAAATAAGAAGAGTTAAATGTAATTATTTATTCAAGATTAAAAATTAAAGTAGTATAGTACGAATCAAACTTTATGGCGGCTCCGAAATTAGGCAGCAGTCGCTGCGCAGTACGCAAATTGAGGATATCAGTGGGGATCGATGAAGGTGAGAGGGAAAAAAGAGCACATCGCCCACGCTACCCACTCCTACGGGTTATTTTTATATGTTCTATTCATATTTAAAGTACTTCTTCTTCTTTTGTTAAATGGCCTCATAATAACGACAATTCTCCAATGTCGAGTAGTAAATTCTTGATGTCTTTTGCATCAAATGGTGTTTTACAATTTGACGCTTTCTTCGAGTATTTGGCGGCAATTCACCCGGTCACGTCACAATATGAACGTTTTCACGGCGTGGGATAACCACAAAAAAAACCCGCTTTCATCGCCTCATATAGAGTGAATTTTAATGTTTCCACAATTACTCACATGCGCAGCATAAAATTACGCAAAATAACACCATTTTACACAAACACCACTAAACTAATTAAGGAAAGGGATAAAAAAAAACACCTCAATCTTCCCGGGCAAAAGCGCGCCAAACACTCATATTTAAAGTTAGGTCCTAATTTTATTATTGTAAACTTGACTGTAGCTGCGCGAATTAGCGCCCGCAGCTAACTTCCGAAACGCCTTTAAGTTTGAATCGACCTATACTAACCTTAACGTATTTAACGATTTAGATTGTGTTAAAGTTACTAGTAGTTAATAATTACAGTTAAAGAACTTTTTGTGCGGCTTGTTACGATTTAACATATTTAATAATGGAACAATATGATATATTATATTTTATTGTGTGAATAAGATAGTATTTTGTTTTTCAAAACTAGTGAGCTTATGAAATAATTCGGAAATGTTTTAAGTTCTCGTAGTTGTGTAAGAACTAAAATCCCAGATTAAATAATAAAAGCACACTTATCTACTTATGTCTATGTCCGGATTATAGGAGTCCAAGGAAAATAATTTAACGAGTGGTCTTTGCAATTCTTTTGAAAGGAAAATTTTCTTCTTCTTTTTGAATTTTTGACAATACTTATCTGAGTCGGGATATGCGAATAGACTCAAATACGAAAAACCAATAATGATCTACTCAAATCTCTTTAATTAACTTAATTTTAATTTAATATATTATAATATTGTTCAAAAATAAAATGAAATAAATTAAATAATTCCTTTTTTATCCTTCTTTGTTTGCATCTCTGCTGTCCCCAGGCTTAACTGGCAGAGAGTGCCAAAGGCACTAAGTTATATAAACAATTTTCGTTTTCTTTTTTAAATTTAAATAAACATTTTTAGTGTCTAATTAATGTCGACATGAGAATTAAAAATCGTTGGTGTGTTACTTTAGATCACTTCAGACCAAAGCTTTGGTTTGTTGCCAACAATGATACTTCTTAAGTTATTATTGCATCTGGGAACCTGTTTATACTTACAATGGAAAGTCACGCTTGAAAATACTTTCTTACAAAGTAGTTCTTAGAGAGAGAGTCTTATTGAAAATAACCCGCCCTCATGTCAAATAACAAAATTCTAGCTTTCGCGGTTCGTGCTAGCTAGACGGTAATAAATAGGATTTCTTTCTATAACAGACTTCAAAATGAACGTTATTAATTCGACTGTTTTATTTTTGTATGCTACTCGATTTCTTTGCCGCTTGTAGCCGATTCCAAAATTATTTTGTTAATAAATAGGCTCATTACTCTCGTTTGAAAATAATTTTTCCTCCTCCAAAGCACTAGTTTAAGTTTGTACGTTATATACACAATTTTTAAATTTTCTTGTACAAATTTTTAAGTTTTTAAATAATAATACATGATATAGTTTTAAACCTTGATCCACTAAGGCAAAACCAATAAATGTTATGTAATACTTTACTTTGGTCCGATATGGGAGTTATAGATATAAAAATCTATAGAACCGTCATATATTATTATTATTATATTAGTCAATAACTGGTAACAATGTTTACAGTTTCTAAGTTTAGCGCTACCTTCGGGAAAATCAAAACCTAAAAATACCACTTTGAAGTGTGCTATTTATTTTAAATAACAATAATAGTTACTTCATACAAATTAGAAAATATATTATTGTACGTACTTTTGAAAAAAAAGCGAATCCAAAAAGTGTAATAAAATATCAACAAACATAACGAACTGAATATTATATATTATTGATCGTTGAAGTGGAAACAAAGAGACACAAACCAAGCATCCGACGAAACAAAAGTCTTTGTATATTACATCTTTCGATGAACGATTCAATCGAGAAACAATTATGTTCACGTAACTGAACTTCCACAACATCCGTGTTGGCGCCGATCTATCATTAAGCTTTGATCCTGGTATCCTCGAACCCTATATACAGTACATACTACGTGGTTAAAGACAAGCAGAGTGACCCAGCGAAAGTGGTTACAAAGCGATCACCCCACCACCCAATGTATGGGGTTCATATATAAAGTCGGACATAAAGAAATCTAATAGAGCTAAAGAGTACCGGAGGCGACGCGGCGACGGTCCAGTCGTTCCCCCCGCCCCTCTACGCGAGGGTTCTGGAGCAAAAAAAGGAGGGAGAATGTATTTATTTATTCATCAAAATATATTATATTTATATTTGTTATTCCTTGAAAGAGCCTAATTAATTAATTGTAGGGAATTTTTGAACCCAATATTTTTAAACAAAGTAATATAATATGTATGTGTTGGCGATCTCAGCAAACAAATAATGCCTTTATATTTGTGTAATGTTATTTTATGGTTGCTAAACATAATAAGTAAGTTACTAAATGAGTCTTGTTTTTTGTATTTTAAGCAAAACCAATGAAGTAAACTAATTTTTTTAAAACTTTAAAACGTCTTTGAGATTACGTCCTATAGAAAAGATTTCAGTTAACAAAATAATAATTTTAACCATATTTAGATTTATTAAATGTCATGACAGAAAATAAGCGGGGAAAAACGTAAATAAAAAGTAAACAATTGATTCGATTTTGCTCACCTCAACGGCACTTTGAGGGTTAGTTAGATACAACTATATTACTGTTACTGAATAAATAAAATAAAATTATTTTACAAACAGATGCTGATTTTTTGTTGATAGTTCAACTAATAATGGCTATGAACTCAATCTGCCTTTTCGGATTTGAAGCGGATTCAGTTTTGAAGTAATTGGGTATTACAAGAATTGCACATTCGTCTTTTCAAGCCGGCATTGCGGATACGCATAGCAGTAATTACTCCAGTCACCGTTACAGAGACACACTGGTCCTAGTTTAAGATGACGTGGAGTGCGGTCAATTGCCATGTGCTGAACTACTTCAGATTATTTTTTTTTATTGTATGTAGCTCGGCAGGTGATAACCCTCTACCTGATGTAAAGCTAGAGTGCGGTCCATGAACGAAAATAACTGCTACTACGGGCAGCAGTCGCCTTCGCTCTGCCGGCCTGAGGAGACGAATATACACCATCTAGATTGACAGTGCACACTCCTCTACGAGGTCAGTTCGCGGATGTTACATCGAAAGTGGTGGTATTACCCCAGGACAGCAGATTGGGCTAATAACCATCATCAGTCTACCTACCACTCTTTAATAGTGCCTATACGCACAGAACGACCAAAGTACATATAACAAATTTACATCGGTACCGGTCAGATTTACCTAGGTTTGAACACGCGTCTCATCGTTTGTGAGTTCACGCGTCTTACCGCTAGACCACGGCCGCTCATTACTTTCCACGACTGTACAACATTGAACTCGTAATGAATTAGACAATAATTTCCTTTAAGTTGAACAGCGAGAGGATATTAATTACATCTTGTATCTTTATGGATTAAATCTACATCATCTTATATATTTATTTAACACACGAAACAGTATGCAAGCGTATAGTTAATCAAACATTACAATTAAAACAAATTTGTTTGAGTTGCATACCAAAGAACGTGCTCATTAACACGGCAGCAGTGCTTATACCCAAAATCATTATACAATTATTTGATGTAGTTTTATCAACATTGTCATACGGTATTATTAAAGTATTAAGGTTAAATAGTACCAAATTTTACCCTATGGTTTTTTATTGTAGCTCGGCATATGACATCTCTCCGCCTGATGTAAAGCTAGAGTGCGGTCTATGAACGAAACGACTGCTACTATAGATAAACTACAGGTAACGAGAGGAGTGTGCACTGTCAATCTGGATGGTGCACATTCGTCTCAACAAGCCGGCATGGCGGAGGCAACTGGAGCCTGCGGAGATTTCTCAATAGTAGCAGTTGTTCATGGACTGCACAAAAAAACTAGTCTTATTCAGAAATTAAACGGTAATAAAGAATTACATTATTGCTTTCACGTTAAGTGTTCTTCAATATCGGGAACAGACGACACTCATTAAGCATAGAAAGCAAATTTATTCCTTTTTTATTGAATCTATTCTTCTTTATCTGACATAACTATACAATTATTAGTACTTATTAACTTATTCTAGTACAGGTAGTAGTGTAATGTAAACTTTAGACAATTAAATATGAATATGCGTTGTAACACATTTTTCAGCGTGATCATGTTCAAATGTGATTTTCAAGCTGATACAAAAGTTCATTTTTTTTATTAATTCAATACTTTTATTTGTAGTGCATTAACTTAATTGCTCTAATATTTATAAAACACGATGTATAAACTCTGCTTTTCATTCTTTGTAATCTTTTTGTTTTATTCTCATATATCTATTATTATTAATAAATTCTGTACATAGTATTGATTTTATTGGGAGCAATTTAATAACGTTTACATTTATAGCTATTCAAACGTATTTTCAATAACCCTGCATGAAACCATACTACACCTAAAGTGCGGTCCATACGCGGAGGTTACCAATGAGAAATGTCGGCAGGCAACGGTCGTCTGCACTATGCCGACTTCAGGAGTCAATTGTGCACTGTTTATTTTTGATCAATTACGAATAATATTAGTTAGATAAAACAATTCAATCCAAAATGACAAATAGCATCTGAAATTAGTATAGCAGTATCTTTTAATTGTTATTATTGTGCCAACTCAATACCCAATAAATATTTGCAATTATACATTTATTCAACAATCGAAACAATAGTTTTATTATACCTGACAAACAGTGTCAAAACCAATAATTTATTATAACAATATAATTAACACCCATCAATTTTGTATTAATCCCGAATAAAACTATTTTCCGTTCGAATATGAAAATTATATTCATACACATAAAGTTTATATTTTATTAAACTGATAAAATTTAATATTTTATGTAGTAAAAAGCCACCTGTAGAACACCAACACATTTATAAAGCGTTTGCACCGGATTCGCCGAGCTTTTACACAGAATACTATCATTGATTGTGCTCGCTAAAATATTTTTTAAATTTTATTTCTATTCGATCTCGGGCTGGCGTGAAATACACACGTATCCGGTTCCGGTTGACAACTATCGTCAACTATGATTCGGGTTCCCGTTTTACAACTTACTGATGAAGATGGCTTTCTTCGCCGTGTGGCATGTATATGTGTCCGTGACTATAGAGAAAAGGAGATTTTCTTAGTAACTTCTACGAATAAACCCAACATCTGGGTGATGCCAGGTGGCACCATAGAGCCTGGAGAGCACCACAGAGATGCCGCTATCAAGTACTGCATCAGGGAAGCAGGAGTTACAGGGAGAATTACCCGTTGTCTTGGAGTGTTCGAGAACGTGGGACTAAAGCGCCGCACCATGTTGTACGTAATGCGAATCACTCATGAGTTGGAATATTGGGAGCAGTCCAATCGTACCCGAAGTTGGGTTTCAATCGAAGATTCCATCCATCTCCTTTCCTGCCACCGGCCAATGGAGCAAAAGAATTTTTTGGTAACGATGTTGGAGCTGAAACAACAGGCCGAGCACTACTTCTACTGTGGCTAATTAGTAACAAAATCAGTAAAATCATACTACTTAATTATTATGATTTGTAAAATGTTTTAAGTTTAAGTGATATTCAGTGATATTATTAATTATATTTTAGTGTTACTGTTTGGTTAAGTTATGTATATTTCGGCTATTAAAAATCTTTAATTTATTCTTTTGTATGATTTTTCAATTAAAAATTTCTTAAATGCAAAGCTATACGTATTTGAAAAGTGCGCTAAATATGAAATAATAAAGAAATCAGATAAAATATGCACCAGAAAATTTACGTCACGCGAGTTAAAGTGTTTTTATCACCACGTAGGAGTGAGCAGGAGGTACAAGAAAATTGGGTAAGTACTCATATAAATATTATTGTAAATTTATATGTAGACAGTTTTTAATATCTCATTTAAAGGATTAAAATTAAACTACATTAGCCATTCTCGTGAGACCGGATTGTCATTTATAATTAAATTACTTCTTTTTATTTTATTTTAATAGATTCATTCTCTATTGTAATTTACTTTGCTTTTATTTAATACATTTAAATTTCATTTGGATATTTATATTGTATCCAGGACAATACTGCTGGAGGACATACGTAAATAACAACCGTTTTGGAACATTTCAGTGATAATTTTTTTATTTACCAAATAAAAATATAAATAAAATATTATTTATAACCAAATATTCAAATTCCAATAGCGTCTGAATATAATACTAGCAGATTTAAATATTTTGAATTGTTTGACTGTATGAATTAATGAATTAATCGTAGAGTGTCTGCGCGCATTGCAAAGTTTCGGACATTTTTTTTTTCTTTTCATAGTATTTAGTACAGCATATGACCACGCTTTGCGTAAGTGGCGGAGACAATTGCTATCATAAAGAAATGCCTGCAAGTTGCAGTCGTCTCCGCTATGCCGGCCTGAGGAGACGGGACACAAACCTTTAATTATACATATTATATTATGCACTATAAAAGGAAAATAGTTTCAGGTAGTGTTGGATTTCTGTTTTGGAAGGAGTCTCTCGAAGATGAAACTGAAATTGGGAGATATAGGTAAATAAAATTGTTCAAGACCATAAGTACTTTTCGTATTGGCTATTTATGTAGATCTGGTGGAAAAAAGAATCGTAGATTAGATTAGATGATGATCTGCCATCCTGCGATAGTATCACTACTTTCGAATCTAACACCCGTGAAGCGACCTTGTCGAATTTCGGGATCAATTTGGATGTGGAAATACCGAGAGGAGTGTGGACTGACAATCTGATTGCTGCATATTCGTTTCCTCATTTCGGCATAGTGGAGGCGACTACTGCTTGTAGTCATGATGTAAAGCTAGAGTGCGGTCCATGAATGGAAACAACTGCTACTACAGATAAATCTCTACGGGCAGCAGTCGCCTCCACTCTATACCGCCTTGAGGAGACGAGCATGTACCATCTGGATTGACAGTGCACACTCCTCTGTTAATAAATGATTTTTATAAATACACTATTTCCTATTAATATTCTTAATATATATAGTAAGAGTCGCTTCCGCTATGCCGGCTGCAGGCGTCTTCTCCTTTCATGTTGATCTCGAAACAGTCGCGTTTCTTCACGGGCTTTTTGAAAGTAAACCATCGTTTTTGCAAAAATGTCCTAAATATTGGGAGCGAAAGGTATGGTCACCCCAGTGTATGCTTTGTTTTCAGGTATATTTTTCTCTTTATTCTTTGGGCTTCAGTTACACCATAATTAATATTGCAACAGGAGAAAATTATTTCTAAAACTATTTTTGTTGTGTTTTATATATTTTTAGAAATATTTAAATCTATTCAAAATCAGTGTAATGCTCAAATTATACAAATATAAAATAAATATGAGTACAAATTCCTAGAAAAGTTAATTTGTGATACTTCAATAACGAAAATAAATTGCATAATTACAAAAATATTCGTCGATACCTATCTACGACCACAAACCTTTTTTATTTTTTCCCCCTTTGACAGGGATATGTCCAATATATACACAGCATGATTTTTTTTTACGAATTCAGTGAGGAGAAATTCTGAATTCTAAACTTGGTAAGGTAGTGAAGCTATGGCTGAGTGCAAATATTTATCTGTGGTACTCACTACGAAAAACTGAGTTTGGGTCTGACGAATTAAGTGTTGAAGATATTTTTTTCAAATTTGTGTTAGTTCGACTCCCAATCTCAGATTAATTTTTAATTTTAAAATTAGATCATTGTCGTTTTTTTTAAGGAATTTAGCAATCTATAGTTTTTTAACTTTTTTTTGTTATTCGTCATATGATAACACTCCGCTTGATGTAAAGCTAAAGTGCGGTCCATGAACGGAAACAAGTGCTACTACAGAGAAATCTCTACATGCAGCAGTCGCCTTCGCTATGCCGGCTTGTGGAGACGAATATGCACCACCTAGATTGAGTTTTTTTTTTTATAGTAGCTCGGCATGTGACAACACTCCGCCTGATGTAAAACTAGAGTGCGGTCCATGAATGGAAACAACTGCTACTACAGAAAACCTGTCCGGGCAACTGTCGCCTCCACTATGCCGGCTTGTGTGCATACTCCTCTCGATATATCCGACTATTTTCCCAAAACGCAACAAGGTCATTTCACGGGTATTACATTCGAGAGTGGTGATACTGCCCCAGAACAGCAGACTGGGCAAATAACTATCATCAATCTGACTACCAATCTTTAAAATTGGATAAAATTTTCTCTCACTGATCTATTAGTAAAAATCACCCTGTATTGCCCTATAGATAAATCTGTATGTATGCGTGTTATTAAAAATCACACGCATGCATTAATTGGCTATGATAAAGTTGGATTTTACTGGAAATTTCGCCTAAATGAACAACATATTTCACGTTTCTGATGAAAGAGAATAATAATTATAATTAAACTTTTTCAAAATGACTGTTCGTCACGTTTTAATAAACCATATTTCATTATTGCATTGCATAAAAAGAAATACTTCAAATGACATTCCATTTTTAATTTAACGATACATACAATGTCCTGACCCCAAACTGGCATACCCTTGTTTGTTTGTTTATTTCAGCTCGGCGTATGACAACATCCGTCTGATATTAAGCTCGTGTGCGGTCTACGAAGGGAAACAACCGTATTGGATATCAGGACATAGACCCAGGGTCGTGTGTTTCGATAAACTTTTTATAATTGTAAACAAATATTACAATACATATAAGACCAGGAATAGAACCAAGATCTTCGTGTACCAGACTGGCGCGCTAACCACTACGCTATTGAGGACGTCATATCATAATTAAGCAATGATGTAAATTGAATAAAATATTAAAATATATATTATTAACTTGACATGAATAAGAACAAAGTTAATTGAAATATTTTAATTAAAATTACTGTCAGTAATACGCGAATAATCCACAACTGCGGCTTACCACAGGGAAATTTTTGCAGGCAACAAGGCTCCACTATGCCCACTTGAGAAGACGAATGTGCACAATTCAGTTTGACAATGTACACTCTTCTCGTTATACCTGGCTACTATAAAGCTGATCCCGAAACGCGACTTCACGGGTGTGGTTATAATTTAAAGTAGTGTTTGAACCTTATTTTTCATTTATTAAACACTTATTTGAAAGTACTCAATGACAGGGTTACTAACCTTTATCGGTCTGTCTACCATTAATTGAGTTTTGTCGCAGTAAATATTGGATTTTTATATCTCTTTTGCAATTATATTTCCTTCCTTTTGAGTACGTTTAAACTGACATTCCATTGTAGATACTCATTTATTACAGAGGACTTTATTTTTATTTTTCTGAATGCATGTTGTTTGAAAACAGTAAACATTGCAAATAATAAATGTAAACAACATGTTTTCGCAATGACATTCGATTAATACAGAGCACAGAAGTCAGGACCTATCAGGGTGTAAAACGACATAAAGCAATCCCGTGAACTCGGTATGAAATCCGTTGCATCATGCGGTACAAGTGTTTTTCTTTTGTGAGCTTTTTTTGTATCATTTTGTGACATTTACCGGTCTAATGTGACTGAACGAAATATTAAGATATTATTATTTGTTAACAAAAAAACATAATTGAAATGTTAAAAACAAAATCTTACGCTTCCACTGCCACTTGATGAAAATAAATTACATTAAAATCTTTAAAAAGCAAAAATAAAATAAGTTGCAATAACGTTTTATTACCGTGTAACATTGGCTAAAAGGATGATGAAGGGGGACTGTTTCTTTATATATTTATGCAGTTTCTGGCGACAAATTTGTTGAGAATTGGGTACAGCGCTAATAGGAATTTGGAAAACTTCCCTTCCATTTTCGTGTATAAGCTTCTTGATAAATAAAAATATAAATGTAATCTCTAAAAACTCTTTCCACTCTCACAACTTCCGGTCAGTGAATGAAATAACAAAAATTATACGAAATAATACATTTATTAAAGGAGAAAAATCACAGAATATAAATCAAAAAAGTGAGTCTATTGTAGACAAGGATACAATTTTTAAAAATATATCTAAGATTAATATTAAATGATATAATTTTATCACTAAGTATACATAGAATATAGAAAGTTCTAGGCGCTGTATTTTTACTTCTTAGATCCACTGTCCAATAAGGCGTATCGTCATGGATGCGTATAATATATAATTGAATTAGAGCATTTGCGCCGACCCTAATTGTTGTCAATCGTAACATGTCTTCTATATGACAACACGTTCTAAAGTAAAGTGAAAAGTGATGACTTATATCTAACAAAACTCTGTTGGCAAAATTGTAAAACTGAAACAAATGCTCGTCTTGATAATTATAATTGAAAAATACCTTGTGAAATTAGATCTAAATTCCAAAATAGCAAATTATTTGGGACCCCAAATAATGAAAAACTTATAATGTACGACAGAGCTACTAGAGAGTACAGACAGAGTAGAGAACTAATCACGTTGTTAACAGGAATAAATGTGTAGTTTATTGGAGATTTTCACTATGGCACGTTTCTAATTTCGGTACTATGAAATTTTGGATTTTGTTTGGAAGTTTGGATGAAGTTTAAATTAGTAGGTGTTCAGTTTTAATCGCTGGTCTATGGTTGTTGGTTCGGTCGTTGCTTGTTCGCCAGAAAATTAATATTTGTTGGAAATATGTAATTTCACTAACTCTTCAATTTTTGTCAATTACACTTTGTCCTGTGTGTTGACGAAAATGTATTTATCTAAGTCTTAATTTAATTAAATACATACTTAATTTAATTTACTTACAAATACAGATTTTATACTTATTTTTATACTGTAAATTATTGGCTCGATTATCATTAATAATTATAATTTGTTTAATAAATTTTTTCATCCTTACGACGAAGCTACGATTAACGATGAAGTTTGGCGAGCGAAATCTGTAAACGAAATTCCAGCGATGATGTTGCTACATTCGTATCTACGTACATATCGCAGTATGCTTCGTGGCCTAATGTAACCTCAGTTTCATGATGAAGGAAATACTAACTTTAAATCAGTTTTATATAAAGGGAGAGTTTAAGTCTTCTTTTATTTCTTAAGACCTGGATTAAGGAAGGTCTTATCAAAATTTATATAACTACATTATGTGAACCGTATAATTTTAAAGGCTAATAAAATAAAATTTAAACTAAAGTAGATAAGTAACTAAAATATTAGAAGTAAGTCTAATCTATTTCAAGTTTTCTGAAACTTCCTTCAATTGATGTAGCATCCTTGTTATTATTTTGCTTCCCATTTTTAGATGATATTATGCCTCGAGTATTTATTATCTCCATGTAGTTAAGTTGTAGGATATTTTTTCTTTGTTCGAAAAGTATTTTCTTTGTATGTTCTATCATTTCTTGCATTGTAATTTTCCCTCCATAGTTGACGGGCAGACATATTGGATCAATTTTATTATGAAGAGATTTCAATGTGGGGTGAATCTGAAATCGTTGTTTAATTTTTTAAATATCTATTTTTGACGTTACTTCATTGATAATAAATAAATGAAGGGTTTATGTATTATCATGACATAAATTAAATTTGTTTTTGTCAAAGTACCGCAAGAAAATAAATACGAAAGCGAAATAATTAAAATTTGGAATAAAATTATACTCACTTTTAACCTTTCGGACATTTTAGGTGTAATATTTCTGCAAACAAAATCAACAGCGTACTTCATTGCGGCAGGCACATTAATCGCATGTATTTCTTTATGTCTTATTGGTAGTGATTGCTGAAATATTGGTAAATATGTAAGAATTTTATTCAAACAATTGAAAGATTTTTTTCTGAAAGCCAACTTTCGGCTGACAATTTAATCATTGAGGCCATTTCAATGTTCATTTAGGTTAATAGAGGGGGTTCAAACTTTATTAATTTTAAAGACAAGTTAGCTATTATGTTTAATCTTAAAGTTGAGGCTATAACTTGTTATTTTAAATAATTAAGGCGTAACATATTTAATTATAACTTTCAAGTAAAGATAATTTCGAATTTCTTTAAAAGAAAAACACATTAACTCAAATATAATAAGATGCCGCCTTTTTTATTATAGTTCGGCATATGAAAACACTCCGTCTGATTTATATCAAAAGTTTTGTCAGTAAGGCAATAAAAATAATAAACAACAAAAATAAAATTGAGTACCTCTCCCCACTTGAAGATTCGGGCGATATCTATAGGATTCCAAGCCATAATATGTGACGTTGTAACCCCAGCTCCGTCACCGACATGAGTAAATCCACAAATTTGATCAGTACTATTTTCTAAAACACTTTCATATATAATCAGATGCGTTTTAGCCATTTCCCAGCACGTGTATTTGTTCGGATCAAATTTTCCTAAAATTAATAATTTTGTTTTGATTTATATTTAACTGTTGACGGGGACGACTTGATGTAGCACTTATCCAACCTGGGTAGGTATTACGCGATACAACTGGCACAGATAGTAAATATTATTTGTAATATTTATATCTAGACGTACAAAGTAATGACAAAAATAATGATGTACCTAATAATGATAAAAAGGTCTCTTTTCTGTTAAGCTACACAGAGAAATATATGCAGACAAGAGGCCCAACTATGCCAGTTTTCTTTAGCTACTTCCAAGCTAATCCCGGAAAACGCGACTACAATTGAAAATGGTGGGTGTATCATGGACGCCAGACTGACCTAATAGCCACTCTTAAAATTACAGAAATACAATAATAGGTCTGATTTGCTCAAATAAATGAAAAGTTTCGCAAATGTTAAACAACAGTCGCAAATGAAGGCAGTCAAAAACAAAACAATAACGCTTAGTCTGTTCGCATTAGCATTCATTAGTATTCAAAATAGGTATATTTACCAATATTGTATATAATAACTCGACGTCCAAGAGCATCTCGTAATGGTGAAACAAGAAGATATCTAAAATAAATAAAACAAACACATTTGAATAATAACAATAATTAATTAGATATATCTACGAGCATATATACTCGTAAATTCATATTATAACCATATACCCGCTTTCGATGATTTCATGTATTCGTGGACTATCACAATCGAGATTCATAGAAATTTCCGGATAATATCTTCTTAGATTCAAATACTTCAAAAGCGTTTGTTGGGCCATTGGAATGCTGTATTTCTTTTGGCGAAGAAAACGAAGAAGAAATGAATCATCTGGAACATAAATAAATATTATTTTTTTTATAATTCGCCTTAAAAATATAAGTTCATTTTAGTGTCTCATTGTAGTTTTTAGTAACAGTTCCTTTTTCTAAGAGTCTCTCCAGCTTTATTCTTCAATAATTTCTGTTGTAGTAGTGGTGGTTTTTATTAAAATTTTCAGTGGAGTGTTGGAAGGAGAATAAAACACTCATTTTCTTTAATTTTGAAAACGGGCAAATTCGCTTGTCTACAAAATCCCACCAAAAGTCATTGTTTTTATACAGGTGATTGTCCTGTGGAGATCTCATTGATTGAAAAATCTGGTACTTATGTAGGACGTGTAATGTGTATTGTGTACATGATATTTTGTTAGGATTTTACGAACCTGTGCGAACATTTCTGATATCTGGATTTTTAGCTATCCATTCCCGCATAAGCTTTAAAGCTTGTTCCTTAGTAGACGGTGTTTCTCTTAGTTCTCTAGCTGCTAATGCCAATAAATCCTTACTGCCTTTCTTAAATGACTCCTCCTTTTCACACTTTTCGTTTGCTGCGTTCCATGAGTTTCTTACTGTGATTAATACACTAGTAGTAGTCATTTTTTCTTGTTTATTAAAAATCTGAAACAATATATACGAGTAAATGGTTAAGACTGATTATTTAACGGTAGATACTGAGTTCCTCGGTCAATTTCACAGTCTAAGGATTTATAGGCTCTAGTTCGGCTATCTCTCTCATCTCATATCATTGTTTATAATATATCAAAATATTTTCAAAACATATACTTATATATTATGATCACCGTTATGCTTAAATACTAACTTGAGTAAACTCTCTCTACTATTATATCGAGTTTACGACATTATAATTATAATAACATGCATCGGAGTGTGATATAGACTTCTTCCACAATAAGTAAAAGATTTTTAATTTCAGTTTCTCTAAGTCTCTTGTAAAGTATAAATTATAATTGTATATAGATTGTATATGTTACATGTTATATTATTAGTATATATCTAAAAAAAGTGTAATAGTGTAGAATATATGCAGAGTAATAATGTAAATTGTGTACGAGTATGTAATTGTGTTAAAACCACTCCAATTGCATTCAGTGACAGTTGGATGCGCCTGGCATAATCATACGAGATTTGTCGTTCGATATTTGAGTGATTTGAAATGTCTATTTAACAACATTGACTCAACAGTTTAATGAATAAAATAGTTAATATAAATAACCAATAATTTAAAATAAAAATACTTAAAATTTTGCATTTAACACAAATGTTATTGGTTGGTACAATGTTACGTTATGTACACCTTATAAAAAATTCACAATATAGACATATTATTTATAAATTATTTTTAGTTATTTTCATGTGTTACGAATAATACGTGCAAATGTGATCTGAAAACAAAAATAAATGATTAAATTAGGTTTAATATCGTCTTTGTTTTCATTAATTTACACCAAGCGTGACGTTAAAAACTTTATTTATTTCAACTTAACTCAGTAAGACACGCATTGCAATTGGTAGACGAAAGCTTACATAGCTGTACAATGTATGTGGTATATGTACTAGGTGGTACACGCAATAGGTATAGATATAACATTATTTACTTTGTATAATGTAATTTCGAGATTATAGGATCCTATTCAGCTGTAAACGGTTAGTGGAATTCCAGTAATTGATTGGATTGTTCCCGTTAAACATGTTAATTGAACTAATTAATTCCTTGAATTTCTTTGTCTTGAATTTCGTGATCAGGGCATCAGTTGATTTAGTAGATGCATAATAATACTAATTATTATTATTTAATAACTAACCAAAAAATTACTATTAAGAGTATGAACCTAAAAAAAACTAAGTAAACTGTGTAATGAATTAGGTATGATTAATGTATAATTACCATATTGAATGATAGAATGAATATAATACCCTAAAAGAAATCTTAAAAATGTATCAAAATAAACACAGAGACGTTTTATTATTTTTATTTTGGTAACTAAAAAGAAATCAATTAACCTGTTTACTTAGATAACGTCATAATTAATCAACCTTAATACATAAATAGTAACTAACTAGTTACGAATCAAGTGAATAACTAACAAACACGTGTAGTTACAGAGATATATTATTTTTTGTTTCGAATATCTTTTTATGTTCCTTTGTAATACATAACATAAACCTATATTTATAACCTCATTGAAGCATAAACACTGAACATAAAAAAGTCCAATTAAATAATTTTCCTGATAACAAGTTTGATATGGAATTGATAAAGAAGCGCCAAGAATAATTCATCATTACCAAGATGCACTGAGGTCAAAGCAAAATACGATTCTTTATAAACATATTGATAAATTTTATACATTTCTTATGACAAACCAAATAATTCAGAACTACAAGTTCTTGATCTTATAAAAAAACACGCATTATAATATCCGCTTTATTTCAAGGTGGAATAGTATCAACTTTTTGGGAACAAATAGATTTTTTTAAAACAAACTATTATACTATAATTATAAACTCGAGTAATATATTTTAAGAGTGGCCGTGGCCTAGCAGTAGAAGGCCCACAATAGAAAAGACTGGTGTTCTAATCTCGCAATATTCTGGCCGGTACCGATAGAACTTTTTATATGTACTTTGGTAGTTCAAAAGGGTATTATTTAAAAGAATGGTAGGCAGTTTTAGGGTAGTACCAATTCAAGAGTAACACTCGTAAAGTCTTGTTTCGGGATCAGCTATGACCAAGTATAACGAGAGGAGTCAGCTCCGTCAATGAAGGACGGAAGTTCAGACATCGGCGTCGAGGTCAGCAGATTCTCTCAAAGTTGCTCGTCGGGGTTCGCGCTGTCTATGAAAATATTATTCGCCAGAAAAAAATATCTGGTACTATGGTAGAGGCCTCCAATGTTGAGATTTAGATTGTTCTATAGTTATGTATATTAAAAATTAGTAAGTAACCTCACGGGCTTTTCTCTCTGTTTAGGGGTAAGCAGGTACAAGTGTTCTTATTTTTTTGCTATATCTCGGAAAGTAGAACGCGTGCGTTCGTGAAAAGATCATTTTGTTCTAATTTTTTTTTCTTGAATAAACGGCTATATCTTGAAAAATAGGTGAGTCAGTGCGTTTGTGTAAAAACACATTTGTTCAGAGAGACGAACGCTTTTCGATGGCGCGTCACACTTTTTTTTCAAAATTACCCACAAAACTATTCCAGCGCTCGCGTGACGCGATATCTTCGAAACGGAATGAGATAGGGCCGAAGTTCTGGAACAAAAGTTGTAGGAAATATCATCTAATAACGATCTAAAAATTTTTTTTTAAACTACCCACGAAACTATCCCTGGGCTCGCGAAACGCGTCACAAAAAACTTGTTATACCTATCTTATATTATACAAGCGATAATTCCAGGTTCTTGTAATGTATAAGTCTTAGTATTCAAGCGAGAAGATCGTTTGAATAATATTTAGATGTATCTGCGTAACTTTTAAACAAGTTGTATAAGAAACAGAATCAACAGTGACACATATTTGTTCAAATTTGTAATGATGATATAATGTTTAACAATAGAATAGAATCTTGTTAATGTATTCATAATAATTGTTTGCCGACTTAATGATGCGACTGGGCACAACAATTAAGAAATGCAGAAATGCACTATTCCTTACTCACTTGGGATCTGTTAATCAATCATTATACATCAGGCCCGGCCAACCCAAATGGTCTCGCAAGTCACCTTCGCTGCTCTTGAAAAATGTAATATAAACACAAAATGAATAAAACTTTGCTATTATGCTTTAATTTAATATAATGAATTTTCGATTACAAAGTCCATGATTAGTGAGCAAATATGTACAAAATATCAAGTGAAATGGGAACAAAATTCAGAATGATAATTTTCTCTGGGCCGCGATATTACACGTGACGGGTCGCAGGTCATAAGCGGTTAAGGCGGTCCGTAAAAGTGAGGTCCCCACGTCCCGACGCTGTATCTATAAAGCTACAGCCCGAAGCGGCCGGAAAGGGAATCACCTATATTAAGGTGCTTCGCCAGGCCCGCGAGAAAATTAATCTTGCGGACCTTGGCATCCCTTCCTTGGGCTTCCGCATCGCTGCCTGTGGAGCGCGCCTGCTCATAGTGCCATAGTGCGCGGACGGCGGGGACAAGGCGAACTCCCTCGCCAAAAAAATAAGGGAAATCTTTAATGAGGACGTTATCGAAGTCGCCAGGCCCGCCAGGTGTGCGGATCGGTGGCCTTGACGACTCGACAACGTCTGGAGAGGTTGCGACGTCGTTGCAAGGGCCGGTGAATGCTTCCCGGACACAGTCAAAGTTGGCGAATCAGTCGCGGACCCACCGGTTCTTCAACCATGTGGGCTCAGTGCCCCGTGGCGGCCGCAAAAAAGGTGGCGGCAAAGGGCCGGCTGCTGATTGGCTGGGTGTCGGCCCCAGTGAAGTTGTTGCAGCCGCGTCCGATGCGCTGCTTCCGGTGCCTCGTGGAGGGGCACGTCAGAGAGCAGTGCACTGCCGAGGTCGACCGCAGCGAGCTATGTTATCGTTGCGGTAAGTCCGGCCACGAGACGAAGACCTGCTCCGCTGAGCCGAACTGCCCTCCCTGCCAAGAGAGAGGCAAACCGGCGGGGCACGTTGTGGGGGGGAAACTTTGTGTTTCCTCACACCCTCCACGAAATCGCCGTGGTCGGGACCTCGGCACGAGCTCCGGAGGCGGGGAACATCCTTCAGCCCCGATGGACTGCTGACTGTTCACGCCTGTCTCCAAAGTCTAGTGGCGGCGGATATGGGGATTTATACGACGTCCTATAGCGTTCGGCGAGTTGAGCGTTTCGACTCGCCGTTCCCGGGGCTCGGTCCGCCTTGTTGGACCTTCGCAGGGCGAGGCCTGGATGAATGCTAACGTTTGCCAGACTCCGTCCACTATGCGTCGAGTGAAACACCGTGGGGTTTTAGTCGGTATGCCAGGTTGGAAAGTACGACATTATCCTGGTAACCTTCCCCAAGGGCCAGGGCATCCTCAACGTAAAAAAAATATTTATTGTTAATTATTTTCAATGCCCCGTTAATAATATGTCAACATGTTATCATAAATTAATATGTCAACAATATTCAAGAGTGGTCTGTCTACAACAATTTGATTGAATTTGATCCTGAAACGCGACTAGGTCACTTAACGAATGTCACACTTGAAAGTGATGTTACTACACCGGACGTTAAAGTCGTAATAACTATCAACAGTCTATCTGCCTACCGCTCTTTAATTTATATCTATTTTATACCACAGGCACTAAACGACGAAAGTACATAGAACAATAGAACATAGTTACATTGGTACCGATAAAAATTGAGCGAGATTTGAAAACGGATTTGATAAATCGTTTACCAACAGTACTTAGTAGGACTAAGTTACCGGTTCTTAGTTTGTGAAAGATACGAGAAATAATTAATATATTCACAAAATTAAAACACTTTATAACACCATTTCATGTGTAATGTAAAGTAGGAAATGATTACGTAAATTTAAATTTATAAAGGTCGGGCCACATGTAACGCGTCAATGTGTGACATTGCATGCATCTGTCACACAGTAAGTGTACCTATTACTTATATTAATTAATTAATAAATTACATATTATATTATGTAGTCTGACCTTAATTAATACCAATATAGGTACGAGTACTGGTTGGTCAAATAAAAAGTGGGTTTGAAGCGCGGTAATAGTGTCAGCATACAAAATAAGTTTATAAATTATTTTTGTTTTAATTTATGTTACTTGTATTTTGTTTATATGAAAATGTTGTAATATTTTTATTTATAGAATTGAACGTAAACGGGCAAGGTAAATTAAACAAAACATATTTATCAAACATTGTTATTGTAAAACTTTTGCTTGCTATCCATACAAGCACGTGCGAATATAGACTGAAATATGCGAGTGAGACATAGATCACCAAGCTTCATTTCCATTATTTATTTGACAAAGTAGTACTTTACGTTAAAATATGTAAATAAGTTGATTACCCAACAAATTGGTCGTCATTACCACATGAGTTGAAGTGACAATTGTCGCGTCGCAACCGTTTTGTCCTATTACATGACCACATTTAGATTTCAAAAGCAAAGCGTGTACTTATTTATCTATAAAGAAATTTATTAACAACGAAGGGATACTTAAAGATATTAAACATGCTTTAGAAATAATAAAAATAAATCAAGAGAATCTCTTATGATACCATAATGTATTTTTTATTTTATTTTCTTCATTTGGAACAAAAAACAGTTGTACAGTAAAATCTTAGGTCTAGTACATAAGTAAGTAATAGAAAAATGTAACAGTACAACCAACCATATTGTCCACAATGAATTATACAAAAATTACCTATTATGTGAGAACAAAGTAACCAAAAATTAATATTAATGCAGTATGAGGATAAAACAAAAATTAAGAAAAAATAGTACAAATGATATTGAAGTTTACACATCCAGTTCCAAAGCCTTCACAATACTAAACGCACCTGATTTGAATGACCCCAGTGATGATGCAAAGATGTCTAAATCATTAAAGTACGTGTTATAGGTTGACATAATACGTCTTAAAGGTGCACTCTCACCAGCCGTTGTTCGAGATTTCTTCAGGAAGAACAGATGATAAGGGTGTATATTTCTAATGCGAGCGAAGTTGCTAGGGATACGATATACTCATATAATGTTATTAGATAAATATGTACAATCGAACTTATTCCTACATATATTGTAAAATAATAAATAATTTATAATAAATGAAGTTTTATTTCATGTAAAGGTTAATTTTCTACAAAACAATCATGTACCCATATATTAATTATAGTTAGGCTACTCTACTCGCCCTCGCGTGTTAAGTTACAATTGTAGGCCACTTGTTTTTGCAAACAGTGAGTCATATAAAAATTAGCTCTACTGGAAGATTTATTTAATTCATCTAATTGTTAATTGCATTTAAATAACTATTGAGGAAATAACCTTCTGTTCTTTCCGGAATGTTTTCATTATTAGTAATAATTTGTTGACGGAACATTACCCAACACTTTTTATTGTAATTAAATCCAAGTATTGTAAAGAAATACTATTAAGGTCAATAAGAGATAACAATAAAACGGCAGAATATAAACCACAATGTTAAATAAAATAGTTATAGTTATATTGAGAAACGAAAGTCAGATCAAATCGGGAAATGTTACCATTATATTGTCATCTTCATGTCTTCTATGTTGTCCATGTTTTCTACCTGGAACATGTTCGGCTACTACACCTATAATATCTGTTATAGCTTCGTCCCAATTAGCCGGTGGACCGAATGCATTATTTTGTATAGCGAGTGTTGCCAAACCCTGCAGCACTTCTGGATTACAATGATTAAGTTTCCCCAGTACACTTGCCGCTTCTTTGTACGCTTCAGGATGAATTCGTTCTATTTCGCTCCTATTAAAAGCACACAATATTTGACGTAGCGCTATCAGATCGTAATGTGAATAATCTTCGGGTTCTTTTCCACCCCAATCTTCTCTAACACGATCTGCAATCGCGTCCAATTGTTGATAATTGAGTTGAAAATCTAAACCGAAATTTTGAATAATATCAATGCTATTAAAAGTGATATTGTACATATCTTCTGGTGTCACAGCAACGGTCACCCAATGTAACTGCATCAATATTCGTTCCGGTACGTTCTCTACGCCATCGAAGAATTTGACAACAACCTTCCAAATATATTCTGCTTCTTGCATTGGCATCTTCTCCTTGCTGATATGCACTAAACAACTAACTATATCCTTCGGTGTCACAGTTTGCAACTCGGCCATTGACCAGCTTTTCTCTTCGGGTGCTTCTAATATTTCGTTACATGTCAGCGCAGAAGCAATAATGAAATTGGTGAACAATATTATAACTATGTTTTTCATGATCCGTATAATTGGGTTGTCTCTATGAAAGCTACGAATGAAATGAAGTGAACTTTGAAGTGGCTCACGAAATGCCATCAGTAAATGAGTTATTAGTGATTTATGTGTTTATTAGATATTTATATGTTGGTATAGCTATTACTAATGAAAATGAAAACGTGAAAGAAATAATCTACAAATAATTCTTCAGGGTTATATTATATCATTAGACCGTTGTTGTAGGTGTGTTAAAAATTCGTCACAAGTACAAGTTCAACTGGTATTTAAAGCATTATTTAAAAACCAGTTCATTTTATACTACTCATTTAAAAATGTAGATAATATGTCTATATAAAGATATTCCACGCATGTCTATAAGTATTGCGTATGTATCAACTATAATGCCTTTTATTTTTAGTAATAAATATACACATAATTATTAATAACTTGTAGAATATGATTTATTAAGATTATAAAGATTACCATTATCTATTTCTGAAGGCCGGTAATTTAATCCTTCCTTAATCATAAAGTGACCAAAGTCAGCATTTTCGTCTCAATCCTGGAGTAGCCTTTTTTAGGAAAAATTTAGAGACGTATTAAACTTCATTAGCTTAATTTCACAGTCACACCAGGAAGACGATTTGAGTTTATCATTTGACTTGTAATAAAAATCGAGTGAATCAGAATTTCATTACAGATCGTTAATTAAATTTTTGAAGTGTCGTAAATAAATTAAGAATATTAATTTTATTTAAGCCCCTTGTTGTTTTATTTTAGTACGAACGACATATCAATGACCGCAATGTTATTTTCCATTCATCGTAACGTTTGAATTGGTTTAATAAATCTGATATAATCAAAATTTCTCGTATTTCATTTTAACAGTAGAAATAGAATAAGTTACAAGAAATTAGGTCATTCAATTTACTTACTTGGGTGAGAATTGATATTAATAATTCATGAATTTGAGATTCTAGAATATACATATTAGTTACCTGGATCTGCATCATACACCAAATTATGTAAGGAGTGTTGATATAGTTAATTACAACGTCCACTGTTTGTTTAGAACTGTTTTATGTGTCTACAACTTCATTAGATTTTAAAATCTGTTACAATTCTAATTACATCTACTTTATATTCTTTGCTTTTCTTATTTTAGTGGTCATAGCAACGCAGCTTCTGACCACACTCCGTCTAATGTTAAATTAGAGTACGATCCATGAGTAGGAAAACTACTGCGTCGGTAGCGACAGACAGAGGAGATAAATGTCACATGCACTATCCATTGATAGTGCACACACCTCTCGTTATATTCGGCTACTTCCAAGCCGATCCCGAACTGCGTCTGATAACTTTAAAGTGGTGGCATGCATGCCTAAACAATATAGATTTGAGTCAGTCTTAAAAATTTTCACAAACGTATTCAAACACTAAGTAATCATGATAAACTACGTAAGTCATATTTACGGCAACGAATTCTGCTAAAGCGTAAGTTCTTATCTTCCTTTCTTTGACACAAAGGACTTCCCTTTACTAATATTATAATATAATGAAGTTTCTCTTTGATATTTACTAGATGATATTCTTCCCTAATACACACGTTTTGAGCGACTGAAAAGGAAGCACGTCGAAGAATAACTACGTATTGATAATGATAATTATGAAGGTATCAAAGATGCTTTGTGTTAACAAAAACATAAACTTTTAGAGTCATTGAAATATGATAGCTAATTCCAAAGTGTATTCAGGTGTATCCGCTACTACGATAATATTGATATTAGTATAATATTATGAAATATTATTTGCTAAATACCTATGTGATGTTTACTTCTCTTAACAAATATAATCCGAACCTAACCAACTTCATCCGATATTTATTTTAATTAAACGCAAATATATAATATTAGTAATATTTTCAGCTGTAAATTTTAAAATATTATAATTACATTTAAAAAATACGTCAATAAAACTTATACACTAATAAAAATACGTATATCGGTAGTATCTATTCCACCTACACAAATTTATTAACTAATTTACCTAAACAAATGATACGAGTAAGCCTTGACTTACATATAAATACTTTACGTTACTTACTAATTTATTATGTGCCTATGACAATTTTATAGTAGCTCGGTATATGACAACACACCTCCTGATGTAAAGCTAGAATGCGGTCCATGAATGGAAATAACTGCTACTACAGAGAAACCTGTGCGGGCAGCAGTCGCCTCCACTACGCCGACTTGAGAAGACGAGCATGTACCATCTAGATTAACAGTGCACACTCCTCTCGTTATACCTTGCTACTTTCAAACTATTCCCGAAACGCGACAAGGTCGCTTCACGGGTGTTACATTCGAAAGTGGTACTACCCCAGGATGGCAGACTGGACAAATAACCATCATCAGTCTGCCTACCACTCTTTAATAGCTGAGCGACCAAAGTACATATAACAAAGTTAAGTTAGTTAAGTAACAAAGCGAGTTTCGAACACGGGGCTCATCGATCATTAGTTCACGCATCTTACCGCTAGACCACGGCGGCTCTTAATTGATCCCGAAATGAACGAGATCGCTTCACGGTTGTTGCACCAAGGACAGCAGTTCGGGTTAATAATCACCATCAGTCTGCCTACCACTTTATATTATTCTACTACAGGCACTAAGCGACGTAAGTTCATTATATTATGAACATGACATTGGTACCAGTCAGAATTTAGCGAGATTTGAACATGGGTGTCATCGATCGTGATTTCATGGCTTCAAGACAGAAGATTACATTAAGAAAGTGCAGATGAGTGATTGTTGATTCTCAAATTATTTTTTTAAGTTATTTTGCGTTTTTAATATTATAGTAATGACCTTCTAACTCATGACATACTGAACCTAACATTGATGGTCTTTCAAAAGCCGTTAAAATGTGTAATAGTTGGTCACTCATACTTTGTGTATTTGCTTATTATGCCACACTAGTTGTGCGTATTTGCTTTTTCTGTAAACATACATATTGTTACATAATAGAATATAATACGTTATGAAATAAAGTTTAGCGTAATTACGATAATTGTTATAATATTTTTTCGTTCTTATAATTATTTATTCTAAGCTAAATGCCTATGATACAAGCGATTACTTAGTGTTGGCAATTTAAAAAAAGCTAGATCTTGTAATGTAGACTCTGAGCGACTAAAGCTACATTGGTACCTTTCAGTTAGATTTGAACACGGGTCTCATCGATCGTGAGTTCACACCCTTAAACATTTACACATAAAAAATAATGAGATAACACTTAAATACATTTTTTTTATTGTAGCTCAGCATGTGACAGCACTCCGCCTGATGTAAAGCTAGAGTGCGGTTCATGAATGGAAACAACTGCTACTACAGAGAAATCTTTACAGCCAGCAGTCGCCTCCACAATGCCAGATTAAAGAGACGAGCATGTTGATTGACAGATTAACAGTGCACACTCCTCTCGTTATATCTGGTTACTATCAAACTATTTCCTAATATTAGGAAAATAATGAATAAACAGACACACATAGAAATGACTTTTACTAAAAGCGCAAATGATTACAAGCCTTGGTACAAAAATAAACTAAATCTAATTAAATTCAGAATAATTAATGTGGTAAAAAAGTATAATGTATGTACGAAGGAGCACAACTTTTTAATAAATTACTTAGATACTTAACACAATTATTAGTGTGTTTGTGACAAATTTTTTTAAATTAAGATAGTAGTGTCTTGCAATATGTTATTAAGATCGATCACTTTACGGCTGTTACATGAAAGTGGTGATACTACCCCACGGCGCGACGGGAGAATGGGGTGATGACCATCATCAATCTGTCAACCATTCCTTAAATATAATTAAAACGATATTATTGTTACAATTATTTATTAATACATTACTATAAAATAATATTTATTAATAAGTTTAATTTATCCTTATTCTGATGTTGATACCCGTAGTACTTAGTATATTATATGAGTAGGTATATATATTAAGTGTGTATTTAGTATTTACGTATCTCATTTTGCGACATATTTTTGAATTGTTTTAGAAATACGCGTGATCAAAAATGTTATTACATGTACTTATATTGTATACTGACCGTGATCAAAATGAATATTTTATTCATGTCATTAGAATAGTAATTAATATGGGCACATTGACCTGACCTCAAACTAGGTGTGACATGTAGTTTACCCATGGAAAACACGACCATCAAGGACAACACATAAAACAAAAAGCATTTGTACGACCAAAAATCGAATTTTCTCGATCTGTGGTGCAACAATAGTGTTTATTTTAAAATATGAAAAATCCACGATCTTAGTTATTGCTAATTTGCTGAGTTTATGACTAGATTTAATTATATACCCGATGGTGTTTATTTGGGGCTGGTTTACGCAAAAAAAAGTAAAAATTTTCCATAATTAAACGAAGTTAAGTTTATATACGCAACTTAAATATGGCAATTAACTATTTTTCCGTAATTCTATGTAAAGTTATAATATAAAACGCCTTTGATATTTTAATACTGCCCGAGGTCTTTAGTCTTTTAGTAACCCTGTTGCGTTGTTAGACGGAAGCTAACACTCAGCGACATTTTAATTTATCGACCTTCGACCGTTCTCCTTAGTTGTATCAAATTCGCGAATAATATTTATGTTATAATATATAACATTTCCGCTTTACCTTGTACGATGTTATTTATTATCAAAAATACTCAATACGGCGTGTGATGGTCGTTTCTATTTGACCAGATGCCCTCACTAATCTTAATTACACTTTTCTGATATTTTTAAGGCTTACAATGACATCCATACAAGCCGATTCCTATGTTTAAGACGCCGAACGCATCAGCTCCGGCGATCTACGTTTTGCGGACGAGTTCTGCGGTCCACGTTCACACTTGCACACTTAAGCGTGCGGTCTATAAATCTAGAGTTCAGTAATCTTTACCACTGGTTATCCCACGTCATACGCTCTTTTTACTTGTGTCCAAATCCAATGTCGCTCGATTTTTTTTTTTAATGTGGTCGGACATAGTTTTTTTTTTTTTTAGCTGTTTATCTGTCAGCTCCGTTCATAGTGAGCTTTATTTAGACCGTCGCGGTCCGACCGTTATTATGTATGTAGAATTCTAAGCCACCGCATAAATTACGCAGAACGCAGATGTGTTCGGCGCCCTAAAATTATGCAAAAAAAATCGTATATACAGGTGTAAAAAGCAATCCCTGAGACATCGTATTACACTACCAATATTAAACGTTATTGCAAGTTATTTTTTTATTTATTCAATTATTTTAAGATTTAAAGTAAAATTTATTTTAATGAAGCCGCAATGTATGTGTAACATTGCTAACGAAAACGCGTTCACCCGTGTATCAGCTGTGAGTTCGAGGACCGCGAGCTTCGCGTTCGAGCAACGAGGCAGTAGCGATCAATCGTCGCATGCATTCACATTGCTTGTTTTTGATATTTCAACGAGGAATGAATGTTATATATATACACCAAATATATGCCAAAAAATGAGGATGCAGAAAAAATAATTAAAAATTAATAATCAAAAATAAAAATAAATACTTATACCGCATCAGTATGATGTATATAAAATCTGCTTCACGAAATTGCTATATGACTTTTATATCCTTTGTAATAATTGTTTTTTCTACTGCGTTGTGTGATGACGCGGAACTTTTTATATACGCCTAAGTTAATTAGTATATTATAATAAGTATTATGCGATTCGCGTTCCACATTACCATAGCCACCTTTTATCTTTTAACACAAATAAGAACATTCTATTTTTAAATATTTAATTAGAATAATTTAAAAATTTAATTGACAACATGTTGTCGCTATTTTTAACCGACTTCAAAAGGAGGAGGTTATCTATTCGACGTGTATTTTTTTTTTTTTTTTGTGGCGATGTTCACTCATATCTCCGCCGTTTGTGGACCGATTTTGATGATTCTTTTTTTGTTGGATAGGGTATATGTCCGCATTGGTCCCGTTTCAATTTGAAGAAAATATTCCACCTCTAAGGGTGGGAAATTAGGGGATGTTTCGCCGTTTGTGAACCGATTTCGATGATTTTTCTTTTGTTGGATAAAGTACGTCTCGTGATTGGTCAATTTTAAATTTGAAGAAAATATTCCATCTTTAAGGGTGGAAAATTAGGGGATTTTTGCCGTTTGTGAACCGATTTTGATGATTCTTTTTTTGTTTGACAAAGTACGTTTCGGGATTGATCCCATTTAAGGAATAAAATATTCCACCTTTAAGGGTGGAAAATTTGGGGTTGTTTCGCCATTAGTGAACCGATTTTGATGATTCTTTTTTTGTTTGATAAATACGTATCGGGATTAGTCCCATTTAAGGAATAAAATATTCCATCTGTAAGGGTGGATAATTAGGGGATATGTCGCCATTAGTGAACCGACTTTGATGATTCTTATTTTGTTTGATAAAGTACGTTTCGGGATTGGTCCCATTTAGGGATTAAATTTTCCATCTGTAAGGGTGGAAAATTAGGGGATATTTCGCCATTAGTGAACCGATTTTGATGATTCTTTTTTTGTTTGATAAATACGTATCGGGATTAGTCCCATTTAAGGAATAAAATATTCCATCTGTAAGGGTGGATAATTAGGGGATATGTCGCCATTAGTGAACCGATTTTGATGATTCTTTTTTTGTTTGATAAAGTATGTCTCGGGATAGGTCCCATTTAAGGAATAAAATATTCCATCTTTAAGGGTGGAAAATTTGCGGATGTTTCGATTGATTTTAATGATTCATGTTTTATCGGGTAGGACTCGAGAGTGTCTGTCTATAAGCCCGCCACTCATTACATTTCATTTGAACAGCGCGTTTAGAATATTATCCATACAATCAATCTACAGTTACCACTAAAAATTACAAAATAAAAACATTTCTGAAAAAAATTGAACCGACTTCTAAATAAAACACAAGGCACTAAAAAGTAAAAAAATAATTTTAATTGAGAGTACATACACACAATTTAATAAACATAAACATGAATAGATGCCTATTATTTATTTACAAATTAATTGTCTGCATTTTATTTAGCATATATCTGAAGTCGGTGCCAACCTAATATGAAACTCCGCATTGCTTGAATCTAGGTACATTACCAATCATAAAACATGTTTCAAACGCATGCACCGACTTCAGATATATGCTAAATAAAATGCATATAATTAATTTGTAAATAAATAATAGGCATCTATTCATGTTTATGTTTATTAAATTGTGTGTATGTACTCTCAATTAAAATTATTTTTTTACTTTTTAGTGCCTTGTGTTTTATTTAGAAGTCGGTTCAATTTTTTTCAGAAATGTTTTTTATATTATGTGGTTTTTGCTCTTTTATTGCAATTGAGTTTCACGCTTCACCTATTGTGAAGACTATAGTGAATAAATGTTTAAATTAATCTGGAATTTACCAGCTAACATCAATTTGGATACCTCCCGTTTTAAGATTTAAATGCTTAACACGACGCAACAACCCTGTAAAATTAGAACGTGAGGCTAAGTTATGCAGCCGTTGTCTAGCGATCGATGAAAATTGTGTTCAAATATCACTAAAATCTGATCAGTACCAACGTAACTATGTTATCTTCTTTAGCTGTTTAGTGCCTATATATATATTTTTTTATTGTAGCTCGGCATGTGACAACACTCCGCCTGATGTAAAGCTCTAGTGCGGTCCATGAATGGAAACAACTGCTACTACAGAGAAACCTGTGCGGGTAGCAGTCGCCTCCGCTATGCCGGCTTGAGGAGACGAGCATGTACCATCTTAGATTGACAGTGCACACTCCTCTCGCTATACCTGGCTACTTTCAAACTATTCCCGAAACGCGACAATGTCACTTCACGGGTGTTATATTCGAAAGTGGTGGTACTACCCCAGGATGGCAGACTGGACAAATAACCATCATCAGTCTGCCTACCACTCTAGTGTGTCTACCACTACCACAGTGCCTACCACTCACTATAATGTAAACATACCTATCTAAATTCTAAACCTTAGTTGAATTTTGTTCCAAACATTGCAGGTAGGTAATTGATTTTACAATTGGACTATTATAATATTCCTTTGTTAAATTTTGGTTAACTACTGAACTGGCAAATCGTTTGGATTAAAACGTACGGCCAACCTTAGTGTGTATTTTAGTTATCGTACTCACTACGTTAGGTAATCTAGTACTTTTCACCAATTTTAATAGTGTAGGTTAAAAAAAAGTTGAAATGGTACAGAAATTGTTGGCTATTTGAGAGTACTCACGAGGGTACGTGGTGAGTGCATTGAATTCACATTAAGCCTGCAGACTCTCCTTTTTACTAAAATTTTATTTTCTTCTTTTATAAATAAAATTAAATAAAATGCATTTTTATCCGCAATTTATTGGGCGCAAATAGGAAAGGTAAATAATTGAAAAAATATATGAAAGGACGTATTTTTTTATATTAAAAAATAACATATTTATTTAATAATTAAATGTTAATAAAGATAACCTTTTTTTGCTGTCCATATAAGCTTGTGCGAATAGTATAGACAGCGATATTATGCAAAACACAAAATTTTCAATTCGTATCTTTATTCGACCACGTAGTACTTGTAAGAATATAATAATCTTATGACTTTATGTAGCACTGGTACAGAATATGCGATAAACTCGTAATATCCGATGAATAAACTTTTATATACTGTTTAGCTTTATACGCAATGTGAATATACTCGTAGGTATTTTGCTTTTATAAAAAGCTGTAATGTCAATAGATGGTGCACATTAGCCGGCATAGCGGAGACTACCGCTGCCTGCAAGAAATTCTCTGTCGTTAACTTAACGGATAGAGTTGCTTATAAAAAAAAAACTTGGCTCGTGGTGGCTTACTAATACTTATTTTCAGTTGTTGTTTTCTTTTACAACCCTTTTGTACTTTTACCGGGTAATCCTGTTAACTGAAATAAAAGTTTGACGTCCGACATTGTTTACGAATTTTGTTACACAAAACGCAAAAGTCAGTTTTATAAAGCTATTTTTTAAAATAATAATAACGCATATATCATCTGCAATAGGTTATCAATTACAATAACAAAACCTCTTAAATGTTTTTTTAAACGTTTGCAGTGAGCGACGAGGGCTCGAATCCGGCACCGATTTATGAAACAGATTCAGATATTTATACTCCGAGTACCAGTTTTCAGAGTTCATTCTTTTGTATAGTTATCGTTCAAACCATGGACGAAGCAATACGTGTTGCTGCTCTGGTCCCTCTTTCTCTTTTTCCGTCTAGAATAATCATGTATTTTTATCTATTTTATACCAGGAAACCTAATGAAAGTCTGAAACGTCATATTGGCAAAAAAAGTCGTGTACTATACACGACGAAGCAAAAGTTTCGTTCATTCCATTTATATTATATTTAAAGTGCCTACTTATAAGTTTACATTTTTTTTTATTGTAGCTCTGCATGTGACAACGCTCCGCCTGATGTAAAGCTAGAGTGCGGTCCATGAATGGAAACAACTGCTACTACATAGAAATCTCTACGGGCAGCAGTCGCCTCCACTATGCCGGCTTGAGGAGACGAGCATGCACCATCTAGTGCACATTCATTGACAGTGCACACTCCTCTCGTTATATCTGGTTACTTTCAAACTATTCCCGAAACGCGACAAGGTCACTTCACGGGTGTTACATTCGAAAGTGGTGGTACTGCCCCAGGACGACAGACTGGACAAATAACAATCATCAGTCTGCCCCTACCACTCTTATGTGGGCATAAACGGACTGCGAGCGTTTAACCACATGTTGCACCACTAATACTGAAACGTTAGACTCGTGGCTAAGTATTTTTTTATCAGCCTTTTAAAGATTTTTAAATACATCAAGCTACAATGTCATAATAACATCGCTAAGGCTAGCGCGCTCGGCCGACTACCAACTGTGAGTTGAATGACCTCGTGTGTGCTACTAGACCTTCGCGACACCAGCCGTATATCAATCCTTGCTTTTACATTGCTTGTTTTTAATATTACAATGATGATTTGTGATTTTTTAACAAATAATTGTACCGTAATCCAATAAATGTAAAAAAATGTATAAATTATGATTATCAAAAATAAAATAATAAAATAAAATACTTATACAGCATCAGAATGACGCCTTTCTTTTTATAACCTGTATAGCATACCATAATTTATTCAACTCTATTTTCGCGTTAACCCTACGCTAAATAAATTTTAAATATAAAAGTTAATATTTTCGTTAAGATTACGGAATAAAATAACATTTTTGTGTGTGAAATGTCTATTCTTACTCGTTCGAATTTGATTTGTAGTACCAATTAAGGGTATAACAATTTGTAGTATAAATAAGGGTAATACATGAGTTTTTAAATGTTTGTTGCGCATCAATATAGAGCTGAGGTTACCTTTTATTTGTTTTGATGGGGTTTGTGAATTTTGTTTTTAGAATCAATCCAATACATAATCCATCGTCGATGTTTTGATTAATATAGGCGCGTGCAATAAATACGGGTCGACACTCAGTAAACATATCTGAATATCATTTACAATAATATATTTAATCATAAGTATCGGGATAACAAGAATTTCTTTATAAATAAACTAGAAATACAACTGTTTTAATTTTATATCTATTCGGCGATGAAAGTACACTATAAAAATATCTATAGCCTATATATTATTACACACTCGTATATCTTTAAGGATAGAATGACACTGGAGCGCCTATAATTTGCTTTCGCTTCATCCGCTTTATCCATCCATACGATAGTCTTTGTGAAAATGAGAACGATCACAGCTTTGGTTCCGTCATCGTGTATGTGGATAGGGATATGTTATTATATGGCATAAAAGTTATTAGATGTAACATTTAAAAAAACATGGATTATAAAAATAATCTGCTTGAAGCATAGTCGACAGTATATCCAAATCAAATACTTTAGGAGTATTATAAATAAGTACGGAACCTCTTAAAAAATAATTCCGGTTCATACTTAACGTCTGTATTTTATACATCTCGATTTTCATTAATAACATTTCCGTTCAGAAATTGTAGTATCGTAGTTGGTTATTTAGCTACCGTTTGCGGTAACCAAACTTTTAATAAATGTACAATTTATATTTTATTTACAGTGTGTCTACTAAACGAGTTATTTTGATGTTTATAGATTTTGTGTATGTAACAGTTAAAAACAAATTTAGGTACGTATTGTTTATTAATGATTAAAATATTAAAAATTAACATACTCGTATGAATTATAATTAGGACTAGAATTCATGTTTTAAAAATAAATTATTCATCTTCAAGTTCATATTCCAAGTTAAGATACAGTATTGCTTGTTAACAAAATTATGGTCTCTCTTTTTTTACATAATATGAAACAAGTGGTTAAAAGGTTTCTAATGCATTCAGTTAGCGCTGTTAATGGCGTTGAAATTGTGAGATGAATCAGTGTTCTACATACTACGACCATGCCTAACCATGAATACCAAGTTTGTACCTTTAGCCTTATTATGTAGTTTATAATTATAGTGAAAACTATTGTTGTAATAGGACGCTAACGATGAAATCCAAAGAATACACTACGACCCAAACATATCATAGTAAATAGTAAAAATGGACATGTCACACAACTCGCAATATCAAAATAACTATAGATGAGCCATCAGAGATCCATACATAGTGCGTCAATCTATAAACACTACAGTTCGTGGTGAGAAAATGAAAAAATATGAAATTCAAAAACGGTTTATAAATGTAGGTCACGGTGCTGCCAGATTTTTAATCTGAGATGTGCTATAGATTACCAAGTTTTAGTTTACATGCAATTAAATATAAGGGTAGAGTATTATGATATGCAGGCAGCTATAACATACGAAATATGTGCGATTATTCATGTGATAATTTACATGTTTGAAATTCATATCAGACGGAGTGGAAACTACCAATTGTTAGCGGATATTCGGCTCACTGACGGCATTCTCTTACACTGTAGCTTCACATATTCGGGATTTGATAGATACATTTCTTGCATTGTTCTACATACTCGTAAATAAATAATAAACAACCAACCAAAACAACGATACGAAATACATTTGTAAGTATGAAATAAAAGATTCAGCGCAAGTAATTAACAAATAAATACCTTTATTTAGTGAAAAATTCCTATTGTATATTTATTCAACTTCGATTGTGTCAACAAAATAAATAAACAACGCAAATATTTGGTAAGAATTAGAACAAATGTATGTCAAAATATTGAACGAAAGTCATTTTTGTTCAAAGTTTTAGGCAAATAATTGTAAGCCTACATGGCACTACCAAATTGACACGTCTTCACATTGACCTAGTCACCTTCATCTTCGTTAATGATGCAATGTCACATCCTATGACATAAGAGATTTAATAGTTATAGATTCTCAATATTATCTCATCTTATTCTAATGTTTTATTTAATGATCGAAATCGACTTCATTTGTTCAGGGGTGTCAACTGTCAACCGCAAACGTTTATTCCGTCTTACATGTGAATTCCGTACCTAGATCTCTTTAAAGCAACCCCTATGTTACGACATATGCGACGTTAAAATATGTGGTTGGGCATCTGTTATTATATTTCATCGACTATCGATATTGTAAAGTATGATTGTTATTTTAATTTAATATTTACTCGTACACCCAAACTCAAATAGGTACTTACTTCTTTTAATAATAAACATTTGTTATGAATGAGATTTGAATTGTAACGGTTCTCCGTGTAACAGATAACCGTGCTAAGCACTGCGCCACAAAGACCAGGGACAAACATTTATTATTTTAAATTCGTAAATAGTCTATTAAAAATATTAACTATGTACAGAATTTCAATTAATAAAACCCTCTGACGTAGTTATTAAATATTGGCTAATGGACGCTCGGATTATACAGACATTAATGGAAAAAATATTTTTATTTGCTGTTGGAAAAGTATTATTATTTAAAACAATACGTTAATTGAAGGATTAATTATTTTAAAAACTTGCTTATTTTTTACTGAAAATTGAATATTTCAAATTTGCGTTCATCCCGGTGGTACATTCTATATTAATTAACAGGGAAGTAAAGCTCACCGCATTGTGGGAAAACCGTAACAGCATTTTTTTTAGTTTTACATCGCTACGTTTATCAGGATATATGAGAAAAATATTTTATTTTAGGTCCAAAAATATTCAATATTTTTACATCAGCTACACCTACTCGAACATTCTGTTGTTTTAGTAAAATGTTATTTTTAGTACGCAAGCATATAAAATCCACAACTTTTAATTCAGTGAATTATTATTTAAATTTTTTGTACCCAATATTAAAATAATATATTATAAAAAAAAACTCACATCAATAACTTAGAGCAGTCGGTGCGTTTTGTCACGCTGGAATTTAAATAAAGCACTAGCAGTCAACTCTGTACCACTCACGTCGAGCGCTTGATTAGTTATGTTTAAAAACTTGCTCCAACCATCTAGATAATAAATATTACAAATGATTTGTGCAATTCAAGAATGGTAAGGATAATAACAAGCGGAAACCTCTCTTACAATTACCTAATTAATATGCAATTTTTTACACGCTCGGTAATTTTTCCATTATTTAAATTGTCGCAAATATCTACAGACTCTACAGTTTTTTTTAATGACTTGATAATTTGGAAGCGAATTGGTGTGTATAAAGAACCTGTATCTGTATACCTGAACATGTTGACGAACTCTACAAGGGATTTAAAAAAATGAAGGCAGATAGATTATCCGGCTAATTCATATGTTTGCGTTAAAAACAATCTTTTCACTATTATAGAAGTGTCCAGAAAAGAGATATCAGCCGAATATTGTAGGTAGGCTCGTATCTGTAGATTCCTCGCAGGCTCTTTTTCCGCAATTAAGCAGCTATGGCCTCTCATTGTGCATGAAGTGGACGCAGCCGCAGCCACACGATGTCTCCCAGGAAGGACAGCAGAACGTTCACGTTCCTGCACACCTCCGGGAACGTCCTTGTCGTGCCGAGCAACTTTGGTCGAGGTTCATCCACGCTCCTGCACATCAGGAGCACATGCGTGACTGTTTCTTCAGCACCCATGCAACCTCTACACAGGGGGCTATCTATAATATTAATGTTGAATAAGTGTTTGTTGATCCCACAATGACGATATAATGCCAACGGCAAGGCAGAGCTGGGCTCGATGTAGGCCAAGCAGGTCCCTCGTGAGCCGGTATCCTAATCTTCTGATTTTCGAAGCCTCTCTGCAGTATGGCGTTAGCAGTCTGGGTGATCCCTATACACTCAGCTTGAAATATTTAGCCGTCCGTTTCCAGGACCACTGACTGCTAAGTGTATATTCAGGTCCCAGGAGAGACTCCTGTTCCTTTGTCCGTACGGAAACAATTGCTACTATAGAGAAATTCAGATACGTATCTGAGCTTGCTCGTATCTGAATTGCTGTGTAGTAGTAACAAATTCCGTTCATGGACCGCACTCTAGCTTTACATCAGACGGAGTGCTGTCATGTGCTACAATAAAAAATGTATATTAATGTTTTACTGAATTTATTTCATAAGAATATCTATCTAATGATTTTAAAAATTAGCAACGTAAAAATTAACTACGAGTATAACGCAATATAGTGCATAGTGTTATACACATATAACACATAATGAACTAACTCTAAGCCATTATAACTGTTATGTTATGTTATATATTTTATATACATTATATATTTATGCCATATGCCATAATAAATATAAAATATAATACCTTTGAAGTACCAATTAGAACTAATCTAAACTGCACCTGGATATCAATATTCAATAGTTGTATTCACTTTGAGAGTATTAGCCGAAAGGCAAAGGGAATACGTCCAATTTGCTGGATTCTAAATCATTCTACGAGCATTCAATGACGTTTGATCTGTTGCAGGTGGGATTACGAAATATTTCATTTGGTTTCAGATAGTTTCTAGAAATAATACCTATCGTGGTAATAAAAACAAATGTGAATATATTTTTATCTATAAAATGAACAAAGAAGGTACAAGAAGATTTTGTGGTCAATTTCACATTAAATTGCTTTTATTCATTATAATAAAAAAATCATCATTCATCATTATAATGAAATATAGAATAGACAAAAATTGAGATGTCCCTACCACAGTTCCCGACTGTTGTATGCGACTGTCGACAGCATTTTAATATGCCAAAAGTAATTCTCTGCTCATATTCTGCTTTCAGAGGAGATTTGAGTAAGAGACCACCGTGCGTCGCGTCCATGGCATAGTTCCATTGTCTCCTTCGTCCCGAACCAAGAGCGATAATCTCGGCGTTGGATTGCCGCTCATTTATCTTTTACCGATAAGGTAGGGCTTAGACGGCGGACAATCACGTAAAGCGCTAACGAGTTCAAAACGCAAAGAGCATTTTACGAATCGAGCTGTTAGTTCTGGAAAGTTAGTATACCGCAACAGACTACAAACCCTATTAGAATCATAGATGTATGATTGTACAAGAGCGGCCGTGGTTTAGCGGTAAGACGGGTGAACTCGCGATCGATGAGTCCCGTGTTCGAACCTCGCTAAAATTCTGACCGGTACCAATGTAATTTTGTTGTATGTACTTTGGTAGCTCAGTGCCTATAGGCACTATGAAAGAGTGGTAGGTAGACTGGTGATCCAGTCTGCCGTCCTGGGGCAGTACCGCCACTTTCGAATGTAACACCCGTGAAGTGACCTTGTCGCGTTTCGGGGATAGTTTGAAAGTAGCCAGATAGAACGAGAGGAGTGTGCTCTGTCGATCTGGATGGTGCATGCTAGTCTCTTTAAGCCGGCATAGTGGAGGTGACTGCTGCCTGTAGAGATTTATCTGTATTAGCAGTTGTTTCCATATATGGCTCTCTGAAACTCTGGCTTTACATCAGGCGGAGTGTTGTTAGTTGAGTTATATGAGAAACATGGTGATGAGTGGAACCAAAAAGAGGTGCTTGATGCTAAAGATCTTTTTGAGCTTCTAAAGTTCCTACTATTTTTATTTTATTAATCATTACTATTACTTATCTCACGACTATGTGCCCATGAGGGTAGGCAGACACTATGGAGTATTAGCGACATCTCTATTCATGTACCACTCCATTTAATAATTTATTTTTAAATACGAACAATATTTCAGATTGTAATTTAATAGTTCATCGTTGCATATAATTAATGCCTATTTGGTATCACAATTGTGAAACCAGATGGTCTTGATTGAATACGGTTCGAGTAAATTGTTGCATATAGTGCTTCTAGACAGCATCCCCTTAATCCTGTATGTGGACGTGAAAGGTTTTATTATGAGGGTTTATATTATACATACTCGTACACGTCAAGGACTGCAGTAGTCAATAGCTACACGCTACCGGATCAATTGAGGGAATCCTTTATTTATTTGCATTTTTTTGTAGGAGCAGTTCTGTTCATGAACCACTCTTAATATCAGGCGAGTTACAATAAAAAGAAAATGCAGTTGATATTTTTTTTTGTTTTATAATTAATAGTGCCTACGTTCTTTTGCTAATTAACGCAGAATTTTTCAAATTAATATTTAATAATAGTTATTTACATTGACTGACATTATTACGGCAAAGTACGTGCTTTAGTCATCGTGCACTCACTTTAAAAAATGTTGCGTTATGGTTACTGTTATGTGACATATACCTAAGATTTCATAATATTTGCTATTAAAATTACTATTTCAGCAAAAACCTTAATTTGTACCTAATGTAACGTATCATTATGAAGATAAAGATGTATAGAGTGGTAGGCAGACTGGTGATGGTTATTGGTACATGGTGGCGACTGCTCATGAATCCCTTCGTGGAGTGCTAGAGCTTAACATTAGTGTTCGAAGTGTTTTATTTTTTAAATTGTAGCTCGGCATATGACAAGACTCCGTCTGATGTTAGATTCCAGCACTCCAGAGCGATCTATGAACGGAAATGCTTCTATCAAAGAGGAATTTCTACAGGCAGCAGTCGCTTCAGCTATACCGGATTGAGGAGACGCATGTGCACCATTTTAGTCGTCAGTGCACACTCCGTATTATTTTTCTGATAGATAACGTCTCTTATAAAATCGGTAGGTATCGAATTATAAATTAATGTAATGGGAAGTATTTTTATAATATTTCCAAATATTCCAATACACCACGGCAATTTAATGTTTTTAAAGAGCTTTGTAAATTGTTCATTCTCTCACTTTAGTACTAGCAAACTTTTTTTGTTAAGTTTTATATTGACATAATAAAAATACTTATTAGTAGATGTCCTTATATCACAAAATTTTAATCAAACATTACGCAATGACGTTTCTTAGATCTATTTACTTTTTTTATAGTAGCTCGGCATGCGATTATACTCCTCTTGTAGCTAGATCCGCGAGTGGAAACAATTGCTACCGAAGAGAAATATCTTCAGGTAGCACAGCGGTCGCACCATTCATTACAAGGGCACACTTCTCTTTTCATACTCAACTACTTTCAAGCTGATCGCGTAGCGTAAAGATATGCTTTTTTTATAGTACCTCGGCATATAACAATTAGTAGAAAAAATTCTACAGGCAGTAGTTGCCTCCGCTATACCGGCCTGACTTCACTTATGGTATCAAAAATAAAAAAATAAATACTTTTATCGCATTACAATGATGTATACAACATCTGGTTCGCGGGAATGAGGCCTTTCTTTTTACAACCTACCTACCTGTACAGAGAACCGAAAAATGACTGCGGTCATCTTTTCTCTCGCGTCACATTGGGAGCGTTATTGTACATCTAGTTGTATATATTAATGTATAACTTATCTTTTTTTTTAATTATTATAACTCGACATATCCTGACAACACTCCGCCTGATGTAAAGCCGTACACGCTTCTCGCTATACCTGGCTACTTCCAAACTGATCCTGAGAAAAGCGACATTGTCACTTCACTGGTGTTATAATACATTCGAAAGTGGTGGTACTACCCTATTGCTACAGGTCAGAATTTAGCGAGGTTCAAACACGCGTCTCATCGGTCCGTCGAGCTACTATAAAATTACTCTTTATTCCAAGTTAAGGTAATTTGACAACTTTCAACCAATATGTTGGAATCGAAATAAAACTTAAATACTTAAAATCTTAAGAGGTTGGATGTAAATATTTAAAAAAAAAAAAGACTCTAAGGTTTAAAATATGGGAACATAATAAATAGCAGATTAAAATCCGCTCTCCGCGGTCTTTGACCGTAAGTGACAATGTCATATGGGGGCAATGAAATCGCTAGTCTTCCATCGGACGCGTTCTCAAACCGTACAAAGAGGGTCCGAGAGTGACTCCTTGAGGTATTCCGGGCCGAACCAACAGTAGCCAGGTGCAGACTCTACTTTGGCCACACACTGCTTTTAGAAGATAGAAGTGAGACAAAACTTTATCTCAAAAGCGCAGGCGGTGGAAAATTTGGGAAATTAAGGGATACTAAAAGTATTCACAAACAACATGTTACATCGCCATCTAGCGAATACTAGAAAACTAATTACTACATTAAGCAGCGCCATCTATTAGGCATTAGAGATTTATGTAAAAGGTTGTTTTTCATCTAACAATGTATTTCTTACTATTTCTGATAGGTAGCGCTATAATTTTTTTATAATTTTTTATTTTAAAAGCAATGCACGTAGATGTAGCTTGGCCAAGCAATCGGTCGTTGGTAATAATTGGGGTCCTCAAGTGATTCAGAAGACCAAGTATGCGTTTATATTTATGGTGTCACAGTTCTCCACCAATAAGATCGCTCGATTTGCTTTTTTTAACCTCCGCAGCCAAAATAATATTGATTGGTACATACTTACACTTGCTCCGCAGAGCAATTATATCGCGCAGCCCCTTATTAAGTTAAAAATATTATTTAAAATAAAAACATAATTATTTAATATTATATATTTTTATTTATTGAAATCCTATTTGTTCGCTACAATAACAAATATATGATTGAGTAAATAATAAACATGATTATTATGGTCTCCTATTGAGTAAATATAATCCTAAATATATTAATAGATTGATAAAAATACTAATTATTATATTATTGTATTTTTGGTAATTTCACGTGTGCCTATCATAAAAATTAAACTACTAGAAAAAATCTACGTTACTGACTAGCTACTCGCTATTTAAATCTCTAAGAGTACAAATTCGAATGCATAATAATATATGTAAGTATTATTAAAATTTTAAAAGGCCAAATATCATATTCATACTGACAATTAGGTAATAATTAGGTTAATTTAAATAAATTTCAAATAATATTCCTATGATGGAAGCTGTGTATACTTCTACTAAAATAAAATTAAATCAATTTTTAATTTTTATGACATCAATAAATAATAACAAATTTTAAAATAAATTATGTAATGTAAACCTACATATAAAGTGGTTTGGATGATCAACTTTTTAGAGTTCATCCCTAATTTTAATAGTTTTTATTTTAATAAAGTTATACAAATCATCGGCGGTACGACCACCCTTGTAAGTTTCAAGTTCCTTTCCCTTTGAAAACAACTTGAATGTTGGTAACATCTTAATTTCGGCAATATCGGCAGCTCTAGGATTTTCCCCTGCATCGAGTGCGGCGAGAGAAATGAAGTATTTTTCTTCCTTTACTTTTTTGGCTAAAGTGCTAAACGGCTGCATGGAGGTGGCGCAATGTTCACACCCTGAAAAAATATAATGTATATGATGTAATATAATGTAAGTGAAGTTGATAATGGAAACTAATAAGACTTTAAGAGTTACCCATTATGCAAAATCCCCATGAAGTGACCTCGGTTCTGCGTTTCGGGAACAGTTTGAAAGTAGCCGTAGGGTACGAGACGAGTGTGTACTGTCAATGTGTGCATACTCGTCTCCTTAAGCCGGCATAGCGGAGGTGACTGCTGCTGTAGTAGAGTTAAAAATATACTTACAAGTAGCATAAAACATAACAAACGTAGGTTCCTCTTTGTTAATAGTTTTTTCGAAATCGTTATCACTCAGTATTTTAACATTAGGACCAAATCCGAACTTGTGACCTGTAGAATAATACATCCAGTCCTTTTGCATTCCCAGTCTTTTGCTTATATAGAACACAAAATTCTCCATCTAAAATTTAAGTGATTTTAAAACAAACCGTACTGCACAAAAGTAAAAGAATCTAAATATTACCTTTCGATTTTCAGTATAGTTATTAACGATGCGATTGTAATTTTGGAAATATTTTATAGTAGGAAAACCAGGTATTCTATATTTCCTGCACAACTCAAGTTCCACAGTGCAGTCCACAGCAGCGAAAGCGACACGTTCATCAGCAGAAAAGTAATCAGATGCTTTCACAAATTCAGGTTTTGTTCGTTTAGAGTAAGTACACCCTGAAAAACACGTTCAAACACTTAAAGCAATGTATATTCATTAACAAATTGTCAGGCCTTTTTCCCAGAGGAATATGCATGTTTTTTCATTTAAAATACTATGTTAAATACTCACAGGGTGCATAAAACATGACTAGAACATGTTCGAACGGGGCTAATATACTTTCGAATGTCCACGATGTTAAATGATATACAGAGGTTAATTCTTCAGACCAAGGTTTCGAAGCAATCGGTGGTGGTGGAGGTTCTATTGGATTCTATAACAAAAACTCTTAGACATCGAATGTTCCATATAATATAAGTTTTTATCAGTTAAGTATGAAAAATGCAAACGTGTCGATAGGTTTTACTAATTCTTACCTCTATGAAGTTTATGATATCCTCATAATTGCGCATGTTCCCTGCGTCATACTGATATTTTCCTAAATAATAATATTTGAGTATAGGATACGACTTTATACCAGTTTGTTCCAGCACCGTAGTATTTGCTGAAGCATCTATGGCCGCCAAAATGACGTCGGCCTAATTAAAACATATATTATAAACTCTGTGAAATGTTTTTAAACAAAAAGAAATATATTATTTTAACAGAATGTATTTAATTTACTTTTTTATATGAGATTGTACGTTGGTTGGTATAACGGTGGTTTTAATAGAGATATAAATACATGGAAATAAATAGATCCAAAGTGGAACCCTTTTGATTGATCAATATGAAAATAACTTACACCACGATTCTTCAGTATAGAAGCAGCAGTCTCAAATTCAGGTTTTAGCCTTTTGCAGTGACCACACCACGGTATGTAATACGACACCAGTATCTGTTCAGCTAGTTGTACTATAGTACGTAAGCTATCAACTAAAACATTTATTTTAATATTGAAAATAAAAGGTACAAACACTTTAATAAATATAATAAGTATGTACCTTTTCCAACAAACGTCTTTATAATATTTTGAAATACTCCCATGATGAACAAATCATAATCAATGTAAAGACGTCAACATGACTTTCATTGACAATGAAATATTGCTAAGAAACCATACCATAGAGATATATATCAACTAGCTTCTTGGGCGCGCTTCGCGAGCGCTTGGATAGTTTTGTGGGTAGTTTTTATGAGTCATGCACTACGTTAGTTATCAACCAATTACACTGAGAGTATGAATAATAGCGATTGGAATTACAAAATACAGGACTGTGCTGTTTAACGTATTAGAATTGGTTCGATTGCCGGCTCAGGATTTTCTGTGAATGAAGTTCTATTAAAACCAAAAAAAAAGTATCTTTATAAAGGAATTAAATATTTCCACCCGTTGTGAGCTATAGAATTACCCGTACCCGCAGGATCATCAAGAATCAAGAATGTAATCAAGAACACAGGACATGTGTATCACCTTCCAATCATTAAACCATGTAAAAGAACCTTATAATAGAAGAATTTCATTGTTCATAATATAAGAGCAAATGATAATATCAAATAACTTTTACTGAATCAGATGAAGAAGTAAGAACTTAGTTATAATAAAAAAACATGTCGTGAATAGTGGTGGTTATTTCGTTTTCGCTTTCACATTTTCAGTATGCATGATATTTATAAAGCCAGAGTACATATATAACAAAATTACATTGGTACCGACTGAATGAATAATAAGGTTATACTCGTAAGACAAATTTGTGATTTTAGTCGAAATAATAATTTAAAACTTCAAATCTTAAAATTAAAAATATAGACCGATGTAAGAATAACTCCACATTTACATTACCTTGCACTGTTAGTACATTAGATGAGTCCGAATACGCCATATTCTTATAAAATAGGCGTTTAGGTCTCAACATAAAGTCTATAATAGATCGTTTATCATGTATGCCTTCGTATGGAAATCTCAGTCGTCCATTCCTGTTTTAATAATTAATAAAATAATAAAATAATACGGTGTCATCATTGTATAACACAAAACGTGGTCTCCTCAGGCCGGCATAGTGGAGGCGACTGCTACCCGTATAGATTTCTCTCTAGTAGCAGTTGTTTCCGCTCATGGACCGCACTCTAGCTTTACATCAGGCGGAGTGTTGTCATATGCCGAGCTACAATAAAAAAAATGAAAAAAAAACTCTGTATTTAAAAAACTCTGCTTAGAAAATATCTACTTTTAAGTGGCCACTGTTTGCTTGCTATTGTAGCTCGGCAGATGACATCACTCCTCCTGGTGTTAAGCTAAAGTGCCGTATATGAACTGATCCCAAAAATCGACTAGGTCACTTCACGGGCGTTACACTCAAAAGTTACTACCTCAGGACGAGAAACTGAGCTAAGAAGCATCATCAGTATGTCAACCTCTCGTTATATATTATCATAACTATTCTGTAACTACTACACAGAAAGCTAAATCAGATAATTATATATTCCCAATTAGGACCATTAATTGTTTATTATTATTTTTAAAAAGTCGGTTTTAAATCACTTACATGTAATAAAGTATTGTTGGAAAAAATTTAATATTGTATTTTTCCTTTAACTCCCAATTTTGTTTTTTCGTTACTTCTATGGCAGCTAAAACTGCATTGCCCTACAATCAAATAATTAGCACGATCCTTATTACAGTGTACTACTAAATTCGCAATACTAAGTACTAGAGGTTTTCCGTGAGCCTCTTGAATTTGGCTCCTTAAAACAGCCCTTTTCGCAGCAAATTTAATTTGTGTTTGCCAAATAACTTACTCATTATAAAGTTTAAAGAATTTCTTAAGTACTAACCTTAAGATCAGTTGCAGCCGCCGCATAAGCCGGTTGTACATCTTCACAATGTGCACACAATGTTCCGTAGTACATTATCAATAGCGACCCCTTGGTAGAATTTAGGAGTTCTGCTAAAGCCTGAAAAATTGATAAATAAAAAATAATGAGTAACACAAAATTTTAACTTTGAATACATTGGAAATGTACGAGATACATTAAACTAGCAGTCGACCAAGCCGGAGGTCCTGTCAACTGTAGTAACAGTTTTTCAGTACACTCATGGACCGCACTCTTGCCTAATATGGTAACATGCTAAAGTAATCTTAAAAAAATTAATTAACTTTAATAAAAGTAGTTTTCTTTATTCTGTACAGCAATTTTTCGAAATCATCGTCATGAACAACTTTAATTCAAGCTTCAAGCTTTAGTTAACGGTACAGCATCAGGTACCTCCTACAAATCCAGGGCCTTTATATTATAAAGTTTATATATATCATGTGACCGTATTCGTTGTTATATTATATGAATTATGACTTACGCTCGGGCTGTCCAAATGTACGACATTTTCTGCAATCATATCAAATTCCCAGGGCATGGGTCCAGTTGGGTCTTTAAGAAAAGTTAAAATAGATTTGCTAGTTATGCGCCAATCAAAGTCTTTGTGGAAAGTACTATCGCTGTAGTGTCTTATTATGTAACTTTTATTAGGAGAAACCTTGTAACGCGAACAGATTTGTGCCTCCCTAAAATGTACACCATTTGTTTTATATTTCCACCTAGATTTTTAAACAATATGTCAATTTGACTACAATTATGTCTGTAAAGTAAGGTATCGCAATACGTGGACTCCTGTTTTTTAGTGATTTGGGTCCCCCTAGGGATTTGATGTATTCGTTACCTCGTTAAAAAAAACATTCTATATTTCAATAATTTTCAAATATTGGTTTCGGTGTAATTTTTTTTTAAATGTATTTGTTGTGTTTATACTGATGTTTGAAATAACCATATACTGGATATAAAAGAACTGCGAGCAATCCCTTTATTTGCTTCAGCCGCGGCCGCTTGCATTCCTATTGCTTGTTTTTAATATTCCGGTTATATTGTTTGTTTTTTTTTTTAAATAAATAACGGTACCATAATGTTATGTAGTTGATATTAGACCAGTTTTGATCAAAAATAAAAAAGAAATGACTTTCACCTCGTCAAAATGTTGTACGAGTGTGATTGAAAAGTAAGGTGACTTTTAGATATTTGCGCGCTTTGTGTGCGCAATTTTTTTTTTCTGTTGTGTCGCTACACTTGTCATGATTATATGTTCGCAGTTTGGCCTATATAGGCCAAACGCATGTATTGTTTTTATGTGAGAGGTATAAAGGTCAGACAGAAAAATAATGGAGCAGAGAGTTTGTATTAATTTTTGTGTAAAAAATTATTTTAAGTGCCTAAAAACTCTTGAAATATTGACAGCTAGTGGCGTACGGTGAGTCAACTATGAGCAAAAAAAAATATAAGTGGTAAAAGTTATTCCAAGAGAGCCGAGAAAATGATAACGATGAACCTCTCTCTGGACGCCCCGGCATGTCAAAAACCGACGAAAATGTTCAGGAACTGAAAGAAATTGTGTTGAAAAATCGTCGAATCGCCATTAGCGAAGAAGCCGATGATCTTAACATATCGTTGGGCTCATGCCAATCAATTTTAACGGATGTTTTGGGTATGGCACGTGTATTCGTATTCACCAGACATGATCCCCTGCGCATTTTCCTCTTCCCGAAAGTGAAAAGGCCCATGAAAAGACGAAGATTTGCGACGATTGAGAAGATTGGATGGAAGAAGGATGCATCGCTGGAGGAGCTCAAGGAGCTCAACCCAAAAGTGCATTTCAGAATTAATGAATATTTTTTTATAAAAATGAAAAGTCGCCTTATTTTTTGATCACATGACGCAAGCCCTTTTACGCCCTGTACATACGCTAATATCTATACATAGGTATAAATAATTGTCATAAGTAACAAAAACAAACTTACACTCTGTTTTTACAATCTACGATGAGCAAACTAGCATCTTGCTTAACCTTGCTGGATGCCTCATGAAATACATCTATGATAGGTCCAGTTTGTTCCATATTATTAATAAAGAGGACCAGCATATTTCTTTCGTTCTCCAAAAATTTACGAAAATCTGTTAGACCGTACAGATTTTGAATAGTGTAGGAGTCATCAATTTCTGCATTAATATTTGATACCAAAAAGAGTACCAATATTGGCCACTAAAATAAATTATACTCATTTAATCAAGATGTAATTATAACTAATATATGCAGGGTTTTTTTGTTTTATTAGGTTTTGCGTGAACAACTGAATAGCATTTTTATGTAGCTTACTATTATGACTTTCGCAATGCTTTCAAAACGTGCAAAAGGATCAAAATAAATGCAATAGTAAGTCGCATAAAACTATTATCCAGTTAACACTGTCTGTGCCTACCGCTCAGCTTTTATGCACAGTAGTGTATAATGAGACGCATATTATAACTATGTAAGTATACATACATAGTATGCGTCTCCCACATTTGGTCAAATTATTACATTTTAAACACACAATGAAAGACCATGGTATCACACTTCTTTCTTTCTAATTAAATTATAGTTATCAATCAATAGGTATTTGATCAATTCGTTTTATTCTTGTAAGGAAAATGCGAATCCAACATGGCTGCAATGAAACTTGCACAGTCAATGCACAGCTTGCACTATCATCACCAAAAGCCGCTTCCTTTATTAAATAAATACCAATATAAATATTATTATACTTACAAGCAAAATCTGGGAACGGTTCATTGTTTCTGATTATTTAATTAACCGATCGACAAAAATTATGGGGTCGGACACAAAGGAAATCTATAAGCCCTCGTAGCCCAGCCGGCACGCCATATGTACCTAGCTGGTTGTTCATACACTGTTAAACACTACAATTTCACTGTTTTCAAATGTACAAGTACTTTTGTACAATATAACGTCTTAATAATTACAGAAAGGACACACTGGCATATATTATTTAATACATTTTAAACTTATACACCGGTAGCGGCCGCGGACTATCTAAAACGCCGGTCGACACTCAGCAGTTTCTTGACATTTGTATCTGTCTGTCCGTCGCTGTTACTGCGCATGTCCTATGTGCCCTACGATTTGCTGATAGCCTGCAAGCTAGACTATTATGGAGAATTCAATAAATTTATTGTCATCCTTTTCTAATCGCATGCATATAAAAGCATTATTGCGGACTTACTGTGTGCAGTTTACTATCAACTATTCAGGAGCCCAAAATGGGATATGCTTTTACTGTCTTTTCTTTTTGTTGCTATTCAAATTTCTGTCAGTCTTAAATTTAATAACCGTTATGATTGCGCTATTATAAAAACATTAGATGGTAAAATCACACGGCTACTGTTATGCGAAGGTCCTAGGTCACAAATATTAAAATGAGGAAAATTATCTTTGTGATTTCCTTGTCCTAACACCCGTAGTACGGGATCTCTAATTTTGGGGACGTACGGAGCATTGTACTCATTTCGATATATATTTATTATTATTAATATTAATTATATATTTATAGAAATATTAAAGTACTACTCAATGATCCATTTGCAAATTATGACATTTGCAAAGCGTTGCGTATAACCCTACTGAAGTAAGCTAGGTGGTCGCGTTTCGGGTCAGTTGAGAGGAGGGTGCACTGTTGGTGTACGTTCGTCTCTTCAAACCGACACCTGCGATTACTGCCTGCAGATTTTCCTGCCTGGTACCTAGCTCATGGACCGCCTCTATCTAATACCAGGCGAATGTAGTCATATGCCAGGTTACTATAAAAACAAAAATAAGTAAATGAAAATATATGGGACCAGCACTAGAAGAAAAGACTGTACACTTAATAAATAAAATACTAAATAGGTTTCATTAAATTAAAAAAGACACATATAACCAAAAATATGTATTTCCAAAATTATAAAAAATTTCTTACATTAATAATAACAAATATTTTTTTATTATGCAATATAATATATTAATTTGCTGACAATTCCCGGCGCTTATCAAGTTAACTGCTCCCGAAGTATGAAAACTTTTCTCCCCATACCTCTCGCTCTCACCTTATGCAATAACCCGTGAGAAAGAGCGAGATCGAAAAACAATATGTTTATATGGGAAAATTTTTATATTCAATTTCAACATACATAATTTTTTATTTCGCTACATGGTCACATTCTCTACAACTTTTGTCACTCGGTCGCTTTCGGTCCAGATCAAAGTTTATCAAAACACTATTAATACGAATCTACCCTTAAAATTTCAGGTCACCAGGTATCAGTTTTTGCTGTACGTTGATCATGAATCAATCAGTCAATCAGTCAGTCAGGACCTCTTCCTTATATATACAATATACATAAACAACGTAAAAACAACATAAAACTAAATTTTTCTACAAAAATATAAATAAATTGACATTGAAATTAGAATCTTATTATAATTGATTATTTGATTACTAACTTACATTGATTATTTAAAACCCAAATTCCCGTCTTATGGTAGAATCTTTCTCCTACACCATTTATTTAATATGACATATTTTGAAAGTTATCGGTAACAATATTTGTTCTATTCTAATACAACAATTTTTATCTGCAAGTTCGTTAATTTTTGAGAATATTATTCATTAAAAACGGCAGATCCCAAAAGCGGTAGGTGACGAACGACTGCACCGCCATAACTGAATACTTGTTTGACTGGTGTAAACCATGAAGCCATAAAAGACAATATCAGAAGAACAAATAACACCTTCAATATCAAATCCAAAACGAAGAGCCTGAAAGAAAGACAATAATACTACTAAAATACATGTATGCTGCGTAGGCGCATGCTGTAGTTTGTATAATTTACTTAATCATAATTCCATCGAATTCGTTGATCTAACCTAATCCGGAAAAATGCCAAATATTTATAACAGTTATTATAATCATGAATCTGCTTACACATTATGATGAATTCTGTTTAGAGGTATTCTAGCTGGATCTTCTTTCAAGCAATATAATCTTCCACCTTCAATGCAAGTCCTCAGATATTTATTAATATCATGTTTCTCAACATTCATAGGGAAAACTTGCTGTTCCTTTTTAGAAAGTTTATTTTCTAATGTTTCGTAGTTATTACTTCCAAATTCCCACTTCCTCATCGTAAAATATTGAAGTACTTCCAAACCCTGAGTCACTTTACGTTGCACTCTGCACATGCTGAAATCAAAATAATTATCAATTTATTAAAAGACAATATTTAATTTACATTAGTGATTAGACGTTTACTGTGCAAGTAATAAAGACTTACAATCTTTTCTGACCCACAAGAAACAACATGAAATCAATAAAATATGCAGGAATCCAATGATAAAAGAAACATTTTATATGATGAGCAATATGATTTGTTGTCATATCTCCATTTGGATACCAAAGTGGCCATGCCAGGGGAGCTTCTCTACCGATAACTCTGGCTTTATCCAAAACCTGACCCCAAGTTGTAGGTTGCTGATTAGCGGCATTCAAATTATATACGGGGATATTAATAGGCCTGAAAATATATTTATTTTAATCGTTAACAAGTTATATATAGCAGTAAATTACAATTTTTATAATAATAATATTAAAATTTACTTTTCTTTCTTTGATGCTTCATCTGCAGTTAAACAAATAACGCCATTAATTGCTGAATCTACTGGAATCATTTGGGCTACCAATTTTCCGTTACAGAGCATTGTTCTTATAACTCCTTTGCCAGCTCCTACCATAACACCTACGGGCCCGTTTAAACTGTCCACCCATCCGGGCACGGGTTCACTCACTGATGGGATGACTGTAAATAATTAGTGAAGCCTATTATTTTCTCATTATTATTATTTTAAAAACTGGAAGGACTTAATTCAATCATGTCATCATTTAGGAAACTACAAATAATTGCGATATTCACCTATACTGGGTCTAGCAATGACACAGGGTATCTCTGTATAGGCTTCTTCAACCAGTGACTCCGCCAATCTCTTTGAGTAAGTGTAACAATTAGGATGAATGCCCAATAACGATGGAGTTAAAATTGCTAGTTGTTTATCATCCAGCCATTCACACAATCTTATGACGTCGTAAGGGCTGACCGTTGGAGGATGAGTCTGAAAAATATTTTAAAATAATTAAACAGTGGCACCCATGTTAACCATGCAATAATAAAATACTTACCGTTTCTCCTAAAAATTCGTAATCTGGGTAGCAGAATGCAGTAGATAAATGCACAAAAAGGCTTAAATTTTTGACTTGTTTTGCTATTTTTAATATTCTTAAAGTTCCTGTTGTATTCATATTGACATTGTCTTTGAGTGGAGCTTCCAATTTAAGAGTTGCAGCAAAATGATAAATTATAGAAATTTCATTTTTGATCATCTCCAAATCTACAGAGGATATTCCTAGGTCATCAAAAAGCACATCTCCTTGTATTGCCTTTAACTTCTTCAAAACAATAGGATTTTCTTTTCGTATGCGATCGAAGATCTAAAAAATATTAATCTCGTTCTAAGCAAATGATTCATAGAAGGAAGATTCATAGGTGTCTGTGGCGCAGGAGACCACGACAATTTGTTTGTGTTATGTGTTTGTAATACCCATTGCGAGTGTATCATAGTTTGGGGTGTATTGTATTAATTTATACTATTTCATTATAAATACTTACAGGTAATTTTAAAATATCAGAAATACGTTGTTGAACAGATTTTCCACGTTTGGGTCTCATCAACACGTATATAGCATCTATTTCTGGTATAGAATATAGTAATTTCTCTACCATCACTTTTCCCATAAATCCAGTGCCACCGCTTATTAGAATGCTTTTTCCTGCGAAATATTCTCGTACTGACAGAGACAACGCCATTCTACAACAAAAATATTTTATTTAATAATTGTTCGGTGAAATTATTTGTAGGATAGAATTTCCATTCAGCAGTCTACAGGCCGAGACATTTAGCGATTTCTTAAAAATATCTAAAATAAATTATTTCAACTTCATTATTTTGACTAATTTTAATATTATTGATTTATTGTCAAGTTATGTGCCTAATTGCCCATAATAATATTTATATAACACCTACTACCTACACAAGTTTTAGTTAATGTTATACAGAATAACAGATGATAAAGTTTTGACATAACAGTTTTAATAAAAAACAAAACGATATTTTATGGTTATTTATCCAGACATCGATTTCTCTATCATCATTTTATAAATGATTCTTTCATTTTGCAATATTTTTCGTAATGTAAATTAAAATAGAATGTTTTTATACTATCTAAAAATAGACTAACGATAGACGCAATTACTGCTATGCAATCTAAAAAAGCACAAGGCCATTAACCTCGATAATTTAAACATAGATTTGGTAAAATAACTTGAATATGAGATATAAACTTATATTGTAGAGGTCAATATGTTAGAAATTCTTATAAATGGGTAGTTAATGCAAATTGATTCGCTTTAAAATGAAAGCTGTCTAATTGTCCACCAAGGAATTCTAGAATATGTATAATTGCAATTAGATTTCAAACAACACATCTATTTACATATGATGAAGCCCTGAAACTACGAGTATATAGGATATCCTTTACTATAAGTACCAGAACAAAGATAAGAAAAGCATATTATTACATCAGATGTCACTTTTTTCAGTATCTTCATACCTACTTGCTTGTACTTTGTAGTTGGTAATAATAGCTGTTCCCTGCGTTTTCACCCACAAATCCAAAAAGATTAAAACCATAATTTTTAAAGGGCCTATCTAACATTCTAATAATACAAAATTATCCTATTTTATAATATAATAATATCTAAAGTATTTAATTCTAGACCGTACTACTCATGTATGTTAAATTACATAAAATAAACGTGATTGGAAGACAAACTTTCAAATTTATAATATTTTTAAAGATTATTGAATATTTATAAACAAATGTTTGTTTCCATGTATGGACCACCATATAACAGACTGGCCCGCTACATAACCACTGCGCCACGGGGCGGAGCGGTTTAGAGACCGTTATATTATTATTTAGTAATGAATTAATAAGTAGGTATTTTTATTTAAATAACACAAGACCTTGCCACAATTATCGCTACTCTATCTAACTGCAACAAGACGTGAGAAAGGTCTAAAAAATAATATTGTACATTTAATTAACCGGTGTGAAGTTGGTTATTTAATTGATACGTTGATATCCCTGAACTGAGACTTACGGCCGGTAATTCAATTCTGATTTAGGTTTCAATTAAGCAATAATTAAGACTAAAGTGGCAGAGCGACGTGTCGTCGTACAGCTTGCACCAAGAGCGACGCTGTGTGAAAATACGACGATACGACAGGTAGAGAATAACCGTAGACACTGTTTGAGCCAAGAGTTGCAGACTAAAGTTATAATTAAGGAAAGATTGAATTACCGGTCCTTAACACTTCAAAAGTAATTATGAATTATCTTTCTGTATAACGTACAATTAATTGAGTTATATATGCATTATTACAAACTGACTTTTGACTTTATCTGATGCCCGTGACTCTTAGTATACACATAATTAGTATCAGATGCATTTAGATTACTCGTTTCATTCTTAGCTAATTTTTATAGTGATAATAAAGCCCGTTCACTTATCATCCCTAGACAAACTTTTACAAGCGTAATAAAAAGGGAAGTGCCCCGCGGCAGCTACCCACGTTGATAAAAACCTTCCACATTAAACGGGCTTCTACTATAAAGGAATTTTTCTAATTGAACTGGTACTAACAGAACAGACAAACAAAGAAACATTCATTTTTATACTAGCTGTGTCCCCTACAAACACGCACTAGTTCGTATGCGTATAATTAATATTAATCTTCTTGATAAAATAGCTGTACGGATCGGTTTCACCAAACATTTCTACGTTTATCCATTAAAATAGCCTAAAATTTTGACAAACAAAGACACGTTCATTTTAATATTATTATTACTTAACTATGGTTAGTATGAATACAAAAATTTAAGTATTTTGAATTTGCCCCTATTTTAACCCCTTGACGGGGAGGACTTTTCAAAATCGTTAAAACACGAAGTTCATACCAAAAGCCCTATTTATTTCATATCCCTAACTATAGAAATGATCCCCATATAAACTTTCAATCCTTGAGTCAAAGCTTATCATAAATCGAAATCTGTTCAGCGGTTTAGGCGTGAAAAGATACTAAAATTAAGTAGACAGAATTACTCTCATTCAAAATTATAACAAAAACATTTGCATAACAAAGAAATTATTTATTACGCAATAACCAACAATTATATTCCAGATGTGATTAAATGTTACCTACATTAATTTTATCTGAGAAACTTTCTTCTATTGTAGAAGTGCTAGCCGGAACGGGACATTAAACTTCGGTTTCGTGTATAGTTTTAATTTTACAGTGGTTAAGAAGACGTGCTTGGCTAGCACAACGTGAGTTTTGTTCCGATTCCTCTTGATATTTTGACACGACTATTCGAAATGAACATGTATTTTGAAATAGAAAACGTAAAGTTTCGGATGGATTCACTAACACAATAAATGACCGACATCCATGGGTGCAGTACGAGCGAAGTTTTTATTTAAATTTTGTTCTTGTTTGTTCAAGGTTTGTTTTGTGGAGTGTTAACTAACAATATGTGAAAGAAAGAAGTAACAAATATATCTATATTTAAAACTCGATAATTTCATTATATTGAATCAAGTTATAACAATAATGTTTCATAAATTTTGTAATTTTTATTTTTATTTTAGCACGTCATATGACCGCACTCCGCCTGGTGTTAAGCTAGAGTGCGATCCATGAGCGGAGGCGACTGCTGTCAGAGAAGGGGATCTGCAAACAGCAGTCGTGCCCGCTATGCCGGCTTAATGAGATGCCTCTTCACACTGCGCTTGAAGGATCCCATGTTATAGGAAGGGGGAAAGACGTGACTGTTGTTGTATATTGTATTACTATTTTTAGCAACTTGTTTTCCGCTATAACGTTACGTGTAATCGAAATGGTCCCAAGACCAATAGTGCTGGTCAAACCTGCCTGAACTTCGTTTAACTATAATTGCATTTTTTTCATTATTTTCTTGAAAAGAGAATGACTTAAGATTTGCATGACCAAAAGCACTAACAATACAGATCAATATGCAAGTCATTTTTATAAAAAAGTAAGAGGCTTTAAAATAACATCAGATTTTGATTCTATTGCTAAAAAGTTAAGTGAAAGGCAGTGCTTGTCAATTAAGTTACGTACCACTTATTAGAGGGTTTGTCTGACATCAAAAGAATAGAACTAATACAAAATATATTACAGAAAGAAGAGTATAATTATAATATAGCTATTACAGTTTTAAGTTTTATTAAATTACTTTTGAAAGTTTTCTGTTCTTACAATCAACGGATTTTTTATAGTAGCCTACACTCCGCTCGCCTACAACCGTCGCCTCCGCTATTCCAGCTAATTTAATGCAAACTTTTCTCGGTACACCCAAGTACACACTTTCCAAACGGATCCCAAAACGTGATCACTTTTTTACACTACTCAAAGACGGAAGACTGGGTTAAGATAACCATTGTCAGTCTGTCCACCACTTTTTAGATATGAATATACAAATAAGTATAATAAAATTATGATAATAACCATATATGTATATGAGTAAAATAATTCAAATTTTCTACTACAACTGTTGCCCTTCTAGTTTAGGTTGATGTAATGTAGCTATGGAATTTTACCAAATTGCTGTGTAATACATTCACATTTGGGTGATGCCTTTTTTTACAGTATCATAGCATGCGATCGTACTAGGCGGTAATGTAATACAGTGCAGTCCATGAGCAAAGAAATGTTTGTAGGCAGCAAGTCGCCTCTGCTATGCCGGCATGAAACGAGTATGCGCAAAATTACCCGGCTAGGTAGAATAAAAGGATTCCTGATTTCACACTTCACTGGTGTTAGCACGAGACGACAGATTGGGCTAATAACCACCATCAATGTGCCAACCAATAAATTAACTAATGCCTATATATGCCTACAGGCGCTAAACATCCAAAGTGCATAATAAAGTTTCATTGTAACACGGTAAGCACTCTCGTTTGTGCGTACCTCGACTATGACCACTATTTTGTGTATTTAAATTATTACACCATAAAAACAAAGACAGGCAGAGTTTAGAGAACTATAAATTGTATACTAAAAAATGATTATCAAACCGTGATTACATAAAAATAGCTACGCGCCTCATCGTGAGAAGTGAGGCCGCATAGACCTGTCCGGAACTAGAAAGCGTTCAAAAATGGTCACTCTTGGCCATTCACCTTTTGTTAATATCATTAATCTACTTCTTATATTTTCGAAAACTTGGTGTAAACAACCTCCAATTTGACATAACAAAGGTTTTTGTTTTATTTTGTGAATTAACCGTGGTGCTATTTATTTATTTGTTTTATGTTTTGACAAAGAAACATGTTTAAAGCGTAGGCTTATGAGAATTCATGCTGACAAACCACAAACAACAAAATTGCTCCTACCGCATAATAGACTCAGGGATACGTAATCACGGCTAAGGTAAAGACATCTGAAGAATAAACCGGATAAACTATTGGGACATAAGTATGCTGGGCAGAAGCAAGCATTCGTATATCTGATCATCTTTAAACTACTCTAAATTTAGATTCATATGGCGATACGCTGCCAATACCAGACTGCTTACATTCCAAATAGCATACTTTCGCAAGTGATTGATTAGTCCAGTACGTTATTTTTTAGTGATTAGAAACTTTTAGGTGGATATTATATAAAATTCAAAACAACGAAAACAGTCAACTCAACCTTAACATTATTTGGTTAATGTTTAACAAAATGTATATTTGTCATTGAAAAAAATAGTTTACGAACTGTTGGAGTAGGTCAATTGTCTTAGATAACATCTGTTTTAAAAATTAATGTCATAGACAAAGTGGCGTAACTAACAATGGTCAAACAAGACCTGGCCTAGGAGAGTGCATACCATTTCTCGAGAATACACTCATTTATTTCAGATATATTCGTAATCACTGAGCCTGTGAGAATCCGGAACTATCGCGTTTGCGCTCATGTTTTTTGCGCGAGTATCTACTAAAAATAACATTGTTAAGAAAAACACAAATTTGCGTATATTTGATCTCTTAAAATAATAAATGAATTTATTTGCCGTAATCATTCTAACGTTATATTAATATTATAATCGTAGATATTGTGACGTAATAAACTATAAGCTGCAACATTTTTTATTAATAACTAAATGCATAATATTGCTTACACACTGACAGTTGATATATTATTTTAGATAAAGTCGCCATTTTTATTGTTATATCTTTGTTGAAGACAACAATAGTTGAAATATAATGTCAATATTAAGACATGATTAACGCTTAACGAAATAAACTGGTAATATAGTAAATATTTGTAAGTTATCGCAGACCGAGAAAAAATAAAAATTAACACTTTAATTAATACCTCTTTTGATTTGAGCAATATCTACGAAAGTTATAAGTTAAGCAAGAAGCAATTCTTGTTTCTAAACTAGACGAGAGACAGGTATGAAGTTAGCTTATTTGGCTTTACTTAATCGAGATGCACCGCGCGTTCATGCGTATACGCACGATGTTTAAGTATTTAAGGATATGCTTAAAATCTAGTACATTATCATGAATCAATTAGTTTCAAATCACTTCAGTCAGTTCATAAATTACTTATATATTAAAAAAATATTCTACATAAGCCTATCAATTGTATGAATTATATAATATTATTAATCAAACTAGTTGATGTGCGACAGACATGTGTCATGAAGGCCATACAGGCAAACCTGTTAATATCGCATATGAGCAGGTATTTCATATTCATTAAATACTCGTATGCTCATTTAAGGAAATTTCGTCTTTATTGTTGCCAGAGACCTTTGGACCATCCTAAAAATTAAAGTTGTTGTGTGGTGGAATTAATTAGTGAATTACTATGCCGATAAGGCTCGAAATTGCTTCCCATAAGCTATAAAGAAAATTCGAATAATTTAATACCTATGAGCTACACGAAACATTACACCATTCCTATTACCTATTATTATTATTATTATGTTAATAAATTATTTCATCATTGATTTTTAATTTATTTCAATGTTGCCGTCTCATTTGCTCGTAATAGCGTGTAACCTTGACCCTTATTTAACATTATTTGCTAACACTTAAAAGTATTAGTTTTAGAATATTTATTGAATTTAATTTCATTAACAATAATTAAGGCACATTTAATTATTAAAAATATATATATTTTTTTTATTGTAGCTCGGCATGTGACAACACTCCGCCTGATGTAAAGCTAGAGTGCGGTCCATGAATGGAAACAACTGCTACTACAGAGAAACCTGTGCGGGTAGCAGTCGCCTCCACTATGCCGGCTTGACAAGACGAGCATGTACCATCTTCGATTGACAGTGCACACTCCTCTCGTTATACCTGGCTACTTTCAAACTATTCCCGAAACGCGACAAGGTCACTTCACGGGTGTTACATTCGAAAGTGGTGGTACTACCCCAGGACGGCAGACTGGACAAATAACCGTCACCAGTCTGCCTACCACTCTTTAATAGTGCCTATAGGCACTGAGCGACCAAAGTACATATAACAAAGTTACATTGGTACCGGTCAGAATTAGCGAGGTTCCAACACGGGTCTCATCGATCGTGAGTTCACGCGTCTTACCGCTAGACCGCGGCCGCTCTTATAAATATAACATGTTTTAAGGGTAGTTAATTATTAGCTATGTAAATACAAAAAAATAACAGTCCATCGCTTTGGGCAACAATCTAGTTAATGTAACTATTTATTGACTTTATTCTACGTTTTATATTCTGGGTTTTAATGTGCCCTATTTTATTGAAATACTCTTAAAATAATTAAAACAATTTAAACATATTTGTTGTTAATTGTTAACTTAGAGCCATGATAATATGTAGGTATTGCTAATTAATTATGGATGTGGTGTATGTACTGCTGCGTTAGATATCAATAAATAAGAAAATAGGTAGGATACCGTTCTGAAACAGACGGCACTGATGAATTTTTATTGAAAAAATAAAACCTCAATTTAATCACATAGCTGATTATAAGAATTCTAAGCAGGTTTATTTCCCCTATATAAAAAAGACACGTATTGAATTCAGACTATAAAAGTTGTTTGCCATGTGGCATTTACTAATATGAGTACACATATTCTAATAACATGACCATGACCACACGTCTCGTTTTATACGGGATAAGCCCGGGTTTTTTTTCATACTGTGTCCTGGGGTCTTTTGGTTGATATAATAATAAAATGTATTTTTCTATCATTGCATAATAATATTTACTATCATAACTAGTGTTAGACAAAATTGCTACTTTATTTAAATGAACGTCTAATAAATATAAATAATGAATACATAAATAAATTGCACATTTATTTAAAATGAAAGTTTTTAAAAGTATAATAGGTATTGGGTTTTTTTTTCATAAATATTTGAGATATTTTAGCAAGACATATAATTAGAAGAAAGTTTAGTGACGTAACTTTACTAAACTCTAAATGTTGTTGTGTTTAATAAAATTTATGGATGTGAAAGAATTGAAACAATGGATTGTTTACCATTTTTGTTTTTATATATTACCTCAGTATTTGACTTTAAGCTAAAGTGCGGTACCTACATGAGCGAAGGCAGCTGCTACTACAAATAGTCACCTTCATTTGAGGAGACAAAGAATGAGCACCAACCATTGCTACTTCCAAATTAATCCTGAAACGCGACTAGGTATACTTGAAATTGGTGGTGCTACCCCAGGATCGCAGACTAATGACTCGTACTGCCGTCCTGGGTTTTAAACCCTCAAAGCTTCGGAATCAGCTTGGAAACTTTATTAGGTGAAGAGTGTATGCTGTAATTCGAATGGTGCACATACGTCTCCTCAAAAGCGAAATACAAATATTCATATCCGCTAGTGGACCGCACTCTTGTTTAACGACAACAAATTAGTCGTAATTAGCTAGCTTATACTTATTAATCTTATTTATTTTTAAAAAAACGACAGATATTCTTGGAGAACATCCGTGTTCTACAATCTCTAAATAAACGGTGCGCGAGCGCGGGCGGATGGCGCGCAGTTAGGTGCAAATGTAACCTTGCTATAGATATGTACAATACGAGTATGTAACTATACAAGATTTAGCGTCTAAAAATATATTCGTTTTTCAATAAAAGAAAAACTGAATTTGAAAATTTGTTGTACCTAATCTTGTTCACCTTTAACTTCGATTTATTACACCTTGATTTTTTTGAAGATTTTTTTTGTTTCCTTATCTATCAGTAAGTATAGTATTTTCCTTATCTTTTACATATCACATACGATACAATATATAAGATTTTTAATACACTAAACACTTTAATATTTACTGCATATATAACAAAAATAATAAAGATAAATATGTCTTCTAATTAATTGAGAAAAACTCTGTTTTTTTTTTAAATTCTTCAACTGGAAAACAACACAACGTTATTGAAGGTTATTTCATCAATTTCATTTTTAAGATTTTAATGTAATATTTATCTATATGAAGCCGCTTTAGATGTGTAACATCGCTTGAACAAACGCGCTCGCCCCTCTCGTGAGACTGTCGCGACACCAGTCGTTAATCAATCGTCGCATTCACATTGCTTGTTTTTGAAATTTCAACGATGTTTAGTATTTTTTTAACAAATAACGGTGTCATAATGTTTTGTTGTTAATCACAAATGATTAAAAAACTAATTGATAAATAAAATATAATCTCAAAAATACGAAATTAAGATATGTCAGTATGACGTATACTGTATACAGTCTATAATATCTGATTCGCGGGATTGTTATATGACTTTTTACCCTGTATATGACTAAACAAATTATTAACTGTACTAAAAGTAATCAATTCGCATTTGCAAAAAGCACAGCACATAACATTACTCAGTCATAAATTATTATTGTCATATTTATTGAAGAATAAAATATTAATATGAGAGACTTAACTGTAGTCTTGGATTTTTTTAACTTATTAAAAACTGTGTTCTTTTGTTACGTTTTTGCTAATCTTTAATCAGATTTCAATAGGTAATATTGTTTTAGCAAGGAGATGAACTACATTCCAGGAAATGATATAAACTACCAAATAATCATCTCAAATATCGGGGGTGAAATATAAGATAAAAGTTTGTGTGAGGGGATCATCAAGTTAAGGATATGATGATTCATATTTAGACTTTTAGTAAGAAATAAATAATTACGTGTTTCAGCATTTTTACAGCATCATAAAATAAGGGATAACCGTTGATATGGGAGTCATCATTTTTCAAACTAAACGAATAATATTAATTATACTCGTACGAAGTTGCAAGTTGCGTAATAATAATATTTTTTTAAAATATACGAAATATGGCTTGCATGATAGTCAATGATTTTACGGAACCGTGTTAATATACGTATGGTACCTATAGTTTGGTTGAGAAACTAAAGGTAGAACTAACAAGAATATATGCTGTAAATGCCATCACTACTATGTAGGTAGTTACGAGACCTACAACTTTAAGGAGACATATGCTAATATCCAGGAGTGAAAAAAAATACATTGGAATGTATAATGTGTGATATAAATTAAGTATTTAGTATATCATTAAAAAATTTGGAAATACCATTTTTACCACCTGACGCTGATGACGTAATCAGATAACTAGTTTATTTTTTAATATTTTTAAAAGAGTATAAACGTAAATACACTTTTTTCGTGTCTGATTAAAGTAGAACAATTTTTTATTAAAATCAATGGTACAGATTAGAATTTGGAGAGATTTGAATATGGGTCCAATCTGTGTTCACACCTTTTACCACTAAACCACGACTGCTTTAATCAATAAGAGTTCAATCGCGGCCTCTAATCTATAACGGTGTTAATATCGACATATCATATCAGAGACTAAATCTATTGTGCAATTATTATTATTTTTTAAAATATATTATGAACCGCAGTAAACACGTTTTTACGTCATCCAGCAATAGAAGAACTCCTTGAGATAGAATAGAAGTTGCATTTAATAGATTATAATTTATTTCATTCGGAAGATCATTTGCATAACTTTTTTTTTTCGTTGCGACTTTGATTGATTTTATAGTGAATTCTATTTTCTTTTATACATTATAGTATTATTTTTTTAATGGTGAATCATTTTAATTATTCGCCCCATTCGCCTAAGAGTTCGCCACAATATTTTTTTCGATCATTAGTTTTTTAACCCGGATTATTGAGTAGATAATTTAATAATAAATAAAAATACTATTTTATATATATTTGTGCATATATGTATAACTTCTGTTCCAAATACATTTCTCAACAATTACTAGAATAAAGATTTTTAATGTTATCAATGTGTTTACTTAAATTTAAAAAATAATAATAAAGAAATCAATCGTAAGTAGCCGTTGTGAGCTCACAATCGAGAGACCCGTGTTCAACCAAGGTAAGTAACTTTGTTATACTATACGTACTTTTTTCCCTCAGTGGCTATTATAATATTGTAAGGTACAATATAGTCATTAATTAAATAGTTGTTGTCCAGTCTTCGTTCCGCACGTGAAAAGTGCTAGTCGTGTTTTGGGATCAGCACGAAAGTGGACCTCAAGCCGGTATAGCGGAGGCGACTGCTACCTGCAGACATTAAGTCCAGTCCAGCTTAATATTAGACGGGATGTGGTTATATGCCGGAATCCTATATAAGTTAAGTAGCAAGTATATTAATCTATAAGTATGTTACATGTCTTGCATAAGGATAAAAGGCAATGATAATAAACCTGGTCAATGTTACCTCTGATCGTACACTATTAATAAGTGCAAGAGTGCTATGTCAATATCTATAGGTTATACCCACTCATAGGTACATAACGCTTTAAATTATTAAAAGTACTTCGAATCAAACCGAATCTAGACCAAGATCTTAAGCGTTTCTTAAATGTTGGTAAAAATAGATTAAGGTTATTATCAGTACAGTAATAATACCCACCACAAGTAACTTAAACGTTTTAGGGATCTTCCTAATCGCCGGGTATAAAAAGAGGCGTGTGCATTGTCAACGGACGGATTCGTGTCCACAATCCAACATAGCGGAGGCGTCTGACATTTATTTCCGCAGTTGTCTCCGCACTAGGAACAAAAGAGAATGCTCACTCGCCTAAGAGAAATGGGTTTTCTCGAGTTTTTCGATGATTTTTAGTTAATTTTGTAGAAAAATTACTCTACATTCCTTATTATCAATTATTTAAAAATTTTCACCCAGGTTATTGAGTAATTAGATGTTTTCTGATGCAACATTTGAGGTTATTATTATATTAAATGATTTAATAATTGATAATATATGTTTTGTATGTGTTTTATACATCGTCTATTGATTGGGAAATGATGTGTTGATATAAACAAAATGAATTAATAAAAAATAAGATATTATTTTATATTGTTTTGTTATCAAACTATTGGGTATCAAGTGGGCCCAGAAAGGGGCATTCTCCTTTCTGTCAAGATGTCACTTAAAACGATTTGAAAATAAAATTGTCAATATACTCGTATGAAAAGCAAAGAAAATCGAAGTCTCAAGGAAGAAAAGATCAGCCGGTAGAGCATTCCGTGATGGATAAATAATTGATGGTTGCGTATTCAAATTTTTATACAATGTCATTTTTCTGCAAATGATGTATATCTAACAGTGGCGAAGCCTCTATACTCTATATCTTAGATCCCTAAAATTTTTTAGTTTTGCATTTCCCTAGTTATGGTTTTCGGTTTTGGATAGACCTCCTGCTTACCTAATATTGAATTATTGCGAAATTCAAATTTCAAAATTTTTTTGACCAACCTACTGCTACCCTTTTGAAATTATGCAAGCTGTATGCAAATACTAGTGTAAGTTGTATAAAAATAATAGTGTAAGGGACAATGCTTTATAATACTGTATTTTAAATATAGTTGAAAACCATATCCGCTACGTGTCAAAAGAACTATACATTTTCTTATTAAACAAAATATATAGTCAATTAATAAAAAAAGGTTGACTACTAGTTGGCCTCTATGTGCGCTGCAACTTTGTTAGAATATAAAAAAGCTTTCATAAAAAAACGATGAACTACTACGTACGCCTACTATGCAACTAGTATTTATACATATCATATTTAAATAGTATTAAAGTAGAAGGTATGTTACTAAATTATAACTAACTAACCTGTTTATTTAGAGGTTGTAAAAGTGTCAATTAAAGAATTAAACATTGAATTTTTTTACCGTATAACCAAACGCAAGAAAACCACAATCGTGAAATATCTATCACCATGATTTAGTACATAATATACAATCGAAATTGTTTGTTTCAAAATGTAGTGTTTCAATTAATAAATCATGCTTAATAATAGTATTTAAATTCAGGGCCAGAGTCATTAATTGATATTCTTAATTTCGAAATTTTACATTGAAAATCCATCATGCTATGTGAAAGAGATGAATCGAATTGATTCGAGCGGTCTTAAAGGTCAGTTTTGTTTACATAAATATATAATATTGTTAATAACTGAAAATACAAAAATCCATTAACTTTAAAATCCAAACGTTACGTATAAAACGCAAATTGTTTGGCCCTTGAAGATAGTTGGTGGCACAATGTCAACTACTTACGAAAGATTCCTTCTAAAACTGTATTTGTATAATAAACATAACAATAAAATCTAAACGAGATCTAAACACGAGGTTGATAAATTTTTGTAAGGCCTATAAACCGGGATTATTATTATTTTATTAAGTATTAAAATTAGCGTAGTTCTTGAATCAGGTACCACGCTCAGCTTTTTTCAAAAATCTCCTAACATTATTTATTGAACTAAATTTGAATTTAAAAAATTCACGATTAAGCTTATACTGTTATTAATTTTTTGACAATATATTTATTAAAGTTCAAATTTTAATTAACAGTTTAATTAACCAAAAAGACCTAAATATTTTTAAAAATAATAAATAAACACTTACATGTTCACAGAACGTAAAGCGGATATCCTCAAAAGGTCAATAAAGAGACGAGCGTACGACAACACGCCGTGATTGTCGACTGAGCGTGGATCTATCTTGTAGTTCTATAGTTACTGTTCTCTTGCGATAAATAACGGTTTTGGTAGGGGTTCAAACTAAAACCTTGATAAACAACCTACGGAGTGGAACAAGATTTTAAAAATAGAAGATTGTCTATGTTGCGGTCAATGTTATAATACACTTACTGATATTAAGTATATGAACTTTGTCAAAAATAAGAAAAAACTTATTAAGTAACAAAGATAACTTTATAACTCTTTCATCTTACGATTCTCTTTTCAGACGATTTATATATTATTGTCCAACTATTTTCTAATAATTTTAAATAGTTTATGTTTATAAATTGTAACAAAATTAATATTTTTAGATTAGTAAGAATAAAATTTTAATTAAAGCAAAAAATATCTCAAGCGTTAAAGAGAAAGTAACTAGACGCTTATAGAATAGTCAAAAAAATAAATTCAGCAGCCACGTATGACGTCACTGATTCATCTCTCTCATAAATTAATGTGCATTTTTATTTTATGTGTTATTCGTTTTTTATTTATAGATTTAAACATCAATATTATGAAATTTCTATCGAAATCGTTGTTTTGTAGGAAAATATATAATTTGTTAATTTTGGGGTTACGTAGAACAGTGTAAATGTGGGTGAAAGGCGTAAAAACAAAAATAGACAAACTTGTGTTATGATTAATAATCCACAAAGTAACGTATGAACTACAGTAACTAAGAGAGTAGTGGATAGAATGATGATGGTCATTAGCCCAGTCTACCGTCCCGGTGCAGTACCACCACTTTCAAGTGTAACACCCGTGAAGTGACCATGTTGCGTTTCAGCTTGTAAGTAGTCGGGTATTACGAGAATGAACGTGCACATTTAACTTCTAAAGCCGGCATAACGGAGGCGACTGCTAACTGCAAACATTTATTTGTGGCAACAGTTATCGCCCATGAATCGTACTGCGTTTAACGTAAGACGGAGATCGGTAACGTGGCAGCTTACTACTAAAAAGCATTGCACTGTTATCTCTCTACATATTTTTGCAAAGGATGAGCAGTGTCAGTTACTGCCTTCCCTACATTTTCACTTTTATATCTAAACAAAAAAAAACACGAGTATAGGTATAGTGAGGAACTTCATAAGTGAAATAATTTACTAACTAGGAAATTAAGAGTATATATTTTTTTATTTATTCGTTATTTTTTAAATAGATATTCGTTTTTAATATAGATTTTTAACAATACATTAACAATTATATTTTTATTTAAACATGATTTATTCGAATTATAAAAAATATTCCATTTGATGCAGTTTTCGATGTCTATACGTGTAGTTTCATATCCCCCAATTTATGAACAGGCCACATGCACTCGCAACCAGCTGGAATCACCATAGTCTTAGTTTCCCAACAATCACTGAAAAATTATATTTATTATTGTTCACTAAGTTTACGCGTTTTTCTTACATTTACAATTACAATTTAAAAGTTGTAGGCAGACCGATTATGGTTGTTACCTACGAGGTCGGGAAAACTTTCAAGTGTAACACCTGTTAAATTACCAACTTAGAAGTAGCCAAATATAACAAGAAGAGTGTGTCCCTTCTATTTTAGACGGTGCACATTTGTCCCACAGCGGAGACGACTACTGCCAGCAGGCATTTTTCTGCGGCAGCAGATTTTTCCACGCATGAGCCGGGCTACCATTTAAAATTCAAATATTTGTACAAGAAAAGAGTGCTATTCGCCCAAGAGAAATGGACGCAAATTTTTTCTTACGGGTGTACTTGATTTTTAGTAATTTTGTGGGAAAACAAATTCGCATTAATTAAATATCAAACACTTTCAGTTCTTTAACCCAGGTTATTGAGTAATTTGTTGTTGATCAAATCTGATCTGATGCAAACATTGACTACTTTAATCGGTGGTAATCGAGGTTTTGATGTATTAATTTTAAAAAAATATTTAACAAACTATTATATTAAATATCAAGTGAACCTGAAAATGAGCTTTGTTCTTTTGAATAACAAAATAAATATTCAAATAATAATAATTACCTTGAATAACGTCTCCTCGTCAAATGCAAAGTTTTATTCCATTGCACACAAGAAAATCCAAGGCTTGAACATATCTAAAACAATAGATGTTTATATTACTGATATTTACATAATATATTACGTTTTAATATAATTGGAAATACAATTTTCGTTTATTATTCATATTGTACATACTATTTTTAAACCTTCGATAACAACAACATAACGTATTTAACCCCTAACCTCAACCTGTAAAAAAAAATGTATGAAGCCGACTGACTACATGTTAATAATTATGGTTTACACAAAGTATATCTCACTACGTGCAATATAATTACACGTAATAGATAGAACTTTTAATCAGATTTATAATGCATTTTTAAGTTTAATACAAAGATGAGAGAAAACTATAAGAAAAAGAGGTAAGTAGGTATAATGTTCAATTACCTCGTTACCAGAACCGTCACCATCATATCCAGAAATACATTTGATTTCTTCATAATAAGCCGGTTTATATTCATATTCATGCGAATTCAGTCTTTGTATATTTCTTTCAATGTGACAAATAGGATAGTGTTTCTGAAATAAGCAAATTTAAATAATTGTAGGCCAACCGGGTGATCAATACATACATACATACATTTATTTTAACTTTTATAAAGTAAATAGTAATGAATAAAACAAGGTAAAAATTAGAAGAAGGCGCCCAATTCTATAGTCTTCGCCAATCAAAAGAACATTTGATCGGACGCAGTAATAGGAAAGTCCCGTAATTTCGCTCTCGACTTTAAAACAGATCCTCCCCAGCAACAATCACGAGTATTCACGTGTAAGCAATTATAAATATAATTTTTCAGTGATTGTTGGGAAACTAAAACTATGGTGATTCCAGCTGGTTACGAGTGCATGTTCATAAATTGGGGGATATGAAACTACACGTATAGACATCGAAAACTGCATCAAATTGAATATGGGTGTATTGATTTCAACGAACAGCCCCTAGTCGCAAAATAATAGTTGATTAACTTTTCGTTTTCGTTTTATCTACTTTTTTTTTATACAAACCTGTGCACCAATTTGTCTTAATCCAATATTTCGTGATTCGTAAATTGGTTCCGTATACTCTGGCAGAATCTGTCGAAAATATTTTTTTATAATAGATATTAAATAAAACATTAACAGAAACTGTACAGTGGGTTTTTAATAACCTCAACCGGTTCGTCACAATCTTCTTCCTCCAGAAGTCCAGCAGCAAGTTTCTCCTGTCTATTTCTTTCAAGTCTTCCCAAAACTGAGTTAAGAACTTTGTCTGTGTTTGGAATTCTCAAAAGCCGTTCTACGATATCTTTCGTTGACTCTTCTTTGAAATCAGATAACGCACAGCCGAAATACACCATCAATAATAAAATCTAAAACATATGCTATTTTACAATATATTATGTAATATATTTTTGTTTTGATCAACAAAAATAATGAGTTTATTGGCGTTTTAACCTACATTACATTTTTATACAAAGGCGTATTAACAAATCAACTTAGTTGGCTTTCATAAACAATAAATATTATTGCAAAAAGATATTCAAATGAACTTCACAAAAATATATTTCGAAATTTTTATTATTGATGAAAAACGTTATACATATTAAATTACGGTTATAATAACAAACAATATAGCATATTTTAAAATAATGCTAAACTTAGAACGTAAATGTTAAATATGGATTTAAATTTGTTAATAAGACATTAATATATTATTAAAACAGTTCGATGGCGAGAAGAATTGTCAAAACAACTTGCTTATATAACATTATAATCAACGTAAAAGAAGGCAAACACAGTGTATATTTTATTTTGATTAATATCGTATTAATTTCTCTGCCAGTAACCATATTCTCAACTTTAATTATAATATTTATGCGACTTACGAAATCAAAATAAAGCTCCGGTTAAAAATTATAATCAAAATGAACGAGATAAGCAGTATACGAGTACATTTTTTCGTTTGGTTATAGAACAAGTTCGTGAATAATTTGAGGACTTTTTGTATTGATTTTCTTTCTCTCTAAAAGTATAAAATCTAGGTAAATATAAATAGCTAATTAATATTAGATTACCTTAAAACAAACTTTCCACTCCATTTTATAATTTGTTAAGTATCTATACAAAGAACAGTAAAATGCGCGCAGTTAGGATATTCGCGCAGTTTTAACTACATAATTTTAGCGTTCCTGTTTATATACAGAAAAATATTTGATAATATCCATCAGTGTTGATTGTCTAAAATTAATCCTGAGCTTCAAGTTTTCTGTAGAATTTTATGGATATTCCCCATAAGAAGTAAAATATATTTAATACAATAATTTAGTTCGAAAATAAAGTAAAATTAATAATGACCACACTTCATCAAATGTTAAACTCGAGTATACTCTATATGAGCAGAGACAACTGCTCCCACAAAGAAATATCTAAAAGCTTCAGTCGCCTCCGCTTCGCCGGTTAGGAGTGATCCTGAAACGCGACCAGGTCACTTGTGCCTGAAAGTGGTGGCGCTCCGGTTGTTCAATTTTCTATTGCTTTTCATTTCAAAAGATAGCTAATGGGAACTATTATTTTCGAGAAAATGGAAATCTATGAGTTTTAAGTCTATATTCGATAATTGGGCCCCGAAACTACTTGTCAGTAGTTAATTTCAAACTTCAACTAAAATTTCGGCGATTAAATTAAACTATTGTGACCGTGAATTATAAAAGACGTGTAGAAAATAAATCTAAGATCATGTCCATATAATAGAAAATGACAATAATAAAAATTTGTATTAATTAAAAATATAAAGGGTGCCGCATTTAGAAATGAGAGATTATTTTGTTATCATTTGCAATTACCATGATTGTTTCTGCCAATGTCATGCCATTCACAATAAGTTAATCCTTCAGTAAGATTATACGAGGGAAATTAAAATGACTGCTTTTACGTCAATGATGATTAAATAAAAAAAATACTAAAAGAATCTGTGGGTAGCGTTAATTCTGATATTTTTGTATATATATAATACTTATATACTACTTCAATAACAGACAATAAGTGGTAGGCAGGGGTAGTTAGTACCAGCACTTTCAAGGGGAGTGTGCCCCGTTGTTGTGTGAGTTATCTCCATGTTGTGTGTCATTGACGTACACACAGCTTAGGTCCGTTTGCACCTGAAGGTCCGTTAAAGTTACTTTAACTATTACTTTTACGCTTTCTTTAACCGTTACGTTTACATTATGGTTTACATTTACTCTACACGCGTTGCACCATCGTCGCGCCTGTCATTTTTGACGCTTACTTTAACGTTAACCGTAACCAGCGAATCTGGTTTAAGTTAAAGTAATCGTCAAACCAATGTCACTAACGTCAAATGTATGCAAAGAAGCCAAATATGTTTTTCTATTATTCTTTCGGGATCATCCACCGTGGATGTGGAGTAAATAGTTAAAGTAACATTAACGGGCCTTCTGGTGCAAACGGTCCTTAGTCTAGCAGAAGCATAAGTAAACAGAGTTTATTACATGCAATGTTTGTTTTGCACAAATATTTAAAAAAAACATCAATTGCAATTAATAAGAAGTTTATTGTAAGAAAAAAAGCAACGTACAGATATATAAAAATATAGATGATTTATGCCCACTTTTTTTGAGCGAATTGATACGTAACCAATGCGTATTATTATAATAGGATCTAGTCTAAGCATTTCCCATGGCGCATGGTAGAATCGCTGACTACCAAATGTATGGAATTTGAAGTTTTAAATCGAGACATCAATAATTTGAAATATCAAATCGCATTCATTCTTAGTTCGGCGCCTCTCTCATGCGCTATTCGAAAATGCTATCGACTAGAGAATATGTAATTTTACTATCGAGTTCTACGCATTGGTAATAGTAGGTCTTTGACGAAAAACAATAAAATAATCATTTATAAATGTAAATGTAGGGATTAGATTCCACCAACGCTATATCTTTTTCGAGATCTTTAAGATCTTTTTCCATTTTGGTTTTCCGTAATATTTTTGGAGGCGTATCCGTGAGCATTGGTAGTTGTAAAAAGGCTTTTTGCATTAATTGCCAGTTGTGTTTTAAATCCTAAAATAATTAAAATATTTATAATACTTATAAGAAACCTATTCAATAAAGTAAATTATTATATGTAAAATTAATTATCATTAATTACATTAAGCAACTCCTGTCTCTCCTCTTCACTAACTAATCTACATAGACTTTCTTTAGTTTCTTCGTCTCGGCGTTGTTTTTCCATTCGATTATAAACAATCTGATTTCGTTTCAATAAATAAGCAGGTATACGTCCAAAATCTTCCCGCAGACAATACTCGGGGACTTCGCCAGAACCTTTTATTTTCTTTATGTGCCCATCCCTTGTATCTACTAATCTGTACATAAGAATTTAAATATACAACCCAGCCGCTGCTGACTGCTAATTAACTTTAAACCCCATAGTAAGCGATTTAAACTTTCAGTTGGAGCAGCGGTTGAAAACGTGCTCATTGCCCGTGTTCAAATCCCGGTATTAATACAACTTTATGTACTTTGGTCGTGCAATGTCTATGGTATAATATAGTGATGGTTATTGACCCAATCTGCCGCCCTGGGGTAGTGCCATCACTTTCAAAGTGATCCAATCATATTTCGGGATCAGCTAGATTGTAGCCGGGTATAACGAGGCCTAGACGACGCATATTCAAGTGACCTTGTCGCGTTTCGGGGATAGTTTGAAAGTAGCCAGGTATAAGAGAGGAGTGTGCACTGTCAATCTAGATGGTACATGCTCGTCTCCTCGAGCCGGCATAGTGGAGGCGACGGCAGCCCGTAGAGACTTCTCTGTGGTAGCAGTTGTTTCCATTCATGGACCGCACTCTAGCTTTACATCAGGCGGAGTGTTGTCACATGCCGAGCTACAATTAAAAAAAAAATAAAAAAATATTCGTATGTTCAAGGCGGATTAATGGATACAACTATGCCTACTGACATGTACTCTACTACCACAGTTGTCATCGCACTCTTGCTAACATCAGACGGATTGCAGAGTACAAAAACATCTACGCTCTAAGAAGATTTTAAAACCTTTTATGGGTAGATAATTTTGCACTCTATTATACCTTGGTTCAACGGATTTTCCTTTTCCTTTAATAGCTTTTTTAATATTGAGAATTTTAAAATTTTTAACAGGTTTTTGTTCTTTCTTTCCCGGAGGAGGTCTTTTTGGTACTGGTGGTAGATGGCCGGTGACATAACATTTGTGGTCTGATTTTTTTATCGGTTGTGTTATGCCTTGACCCTTTTTAAGATATTTATCCGGTGAAGTTAATGGTGTCTCTGCGTATCCAAATGTTCTACGAGTTTGTGGTATTTTGGCTTCCTTTAATTCTCGTTCTAGTTTAGATTGGTATCTAATGAAAACGTTAAAATTACGGCGAGTGTTTGGAATTTGATTCTATTTATTTTTAACATGCATCAATTTTAGTAATTTAAATCTAATATAAAATTTGTGCAATTATCTTATTCTTATTTGTTGGTTTAGAATTAAACCATTATATTTATTCTTATGATTATCATTTGCGTTACTAGTAAATATTAAAGTTCATAGCAAATTCGAGGTACTTATTCTATACACACATACTTATTAGGTAGGTATTTGACAAAACTGTTTACCTTGGTGTTTTAGGAGGTTCCGGCGGTGGTTTGTCGAGAATTGTGTAAATAATTTCATTATGTTCTAAAATCTCTATAAGCGACATACTTTAAAGAAAAACAATTTAAAATTTGTAACTAATAGTACCTAACGTATTTATATAAATTCATTCAATACGTCAATCCAGTTTGACATTTTATATTTGGCCATAGTAATAGAGATATATACTAGAGGTGCAAACTTCATACATCAAAAAAAGCGTAGGCCGCTTCAAACAATTTGACAATGTAACCGTCAAGTCACATACTAAGGCGATCCTCACACTGCCCCATACTACGGAGCGAGGTGCGTGGTGACTGTGCCACGCGTGCGGGAGCGGGAGTGCAGATCTGCATCTTCATCCAGATTTCACCGCACAAACGTGCGGGGCTGCAGTATGTCATGCGGTGGTACTATCTAAATCGATCGATATCGCGATCCATTTCGCAATAGTACGTCTTATTCTGTCAAAATCAAGCACAATACTCTAAATTCGGTGTGCACCCACGCGCGGGGTGAGCGTTTCTCCGCACGTAGGCGCGTGATCTACAACACCGCGCGTGTTGCGCTACGCGTGTTTTCTATACAAAGGTACTTGCAAACAACGTAAGAACACGCACTCCCGCGCTACGCTGCGTGATGTGGGGCAGTGTGAGAACCGCCTTGCTGACAGAGAACCTAAACGTGGCTGTGGCCACCTTTTCTCTCGCGTCTCATTGGGGGCGTTATTGCACATCTAGTTGTATATATCAATGGCCATAGAGCATTAATTGCAATCCTCTATTCGAATTAGTATGTACTATAATAATTACAGCTAATGGGCAGACGAGATAGGGAAAGGCGAGGAAAATAAAATATCAATAATTGTGATGAAATCTATTTATTCATCAATTCATTTTAAACAGTACTACACTTAAATAGCTAAATTACACTTATACGAGTGTGCATCATATGCAAAATTAATTTAACAAGGAAACTTCTCTGGGAAGTAGCATTTAACATGCATAACATAAAACAATAATTAGTAAACTATAAATTAATATAACTACATTAAAACTAATATAAACTTCTTGAAGAAATTGAACAAACGATAGAAAAGGAAGCATTGATCGTTAACCCAATGATAGAAATTCGATGTGAATTATGTAAGAATTATCAAAGAGTCGTATAACAAAACTCATTGCTAACATCACTCGTATTCATTTATACAAAGTAATAGAGAAGTATGAGTCACATGAGAATCATCGTCTCCTCTATCATCCTCTACCACCTATTTGAGCGATAATCTAAACCTCTAATATATATTTGTTAAGTATATTTTGTATTTGAGCGAAGATTTGGTAAGGGTGGTTTGCACCAGAAGGCCGGTTAAAGCAACTTTAACTATTACTTTTACAGCGACGACGACCATTAACCATTTACATTTACTCCACACGCGTTGCAATATCGTGTAAATTCATATTGTTATCGTTAAAAGGGTGGCTGATCTCGCATAATAATAGAAAAATATATTTGGCTTCTTTTCATACATTTGATGTTAGCAACATTGGTTTGACGATTACTTTAACTTTAACCAAGCAGATTCGCTGGTTACGGTTAAGGTTAAAGTAACCGTCAAAAATGACAGGCGCGACGATGGTGCAACTCGTGTGGAGTAAATATACACCATAATGTAAACGTAAAAGTAATAGTTAAAGTTGGCTCGACATGTGACAACACTCCGCCTGATGTAAAGCTAGAGTGCGGTCTATGAATGGAAACTGCTACTACAGGAAACCAGGGCAGCAGTCGCCTCCACTATGCCGGTTTGAGCACGTACCATCTAGGTTGACAGTGCACACTCCTCTCGTTATACCTGGCTACTTTCAAACTATTCCCGAAACGCGACAAAGTCACTTCACGGGTGTTACATTCGAAAGTGGTGGTACTACCCCTTATGGTACAACTTCTGGTGGAAACGACCCTTAGTAGTTATTCTTAAGCTTTAGAATGGCATAAAGCTTACTACTTTTTACAATACTCATATAGTTTGACACTAATCAATCCTTTACATTATTACATATTATTATGTATTTTAATCATATTCCATTCCAGTTTGAATATTATATTGAAAAGAATAAGCTATAGAATATTATCTTTTTATATTAATATAATATTAATTTTGATTAATTTAAATACTACTATACAACCCAAAATTATTTCGTGACTTATAATTATAAAATTGCAAATCCCGGCCAAGACCTACGTTAAGGGGTCCCGTATTTAACTTGCCGCTGCCCTAAATTCCTGTCATTATTTTAGTTAATTGTGTAAACAAGATTTTTTTTAAATCTACCAACTAAATAAAACAGGTATAAAAAAATAATGACATTCGGCAACAACATACGGAACCAAAAAATAAAATATAAAACCATATTAAACTTAAACGTAAATGAAAATATACAATTTTAAACATAACCTCCCTGCAAATGATATCGTCGCAACTTTTACATATAGTTGTATATAAACTATGTACGCATAAATGAGGGAATTAGATGTTACTGTAAATGAAACACCCTATAAGCTTCCAGATGAACACAATGTTGTTTGGCCGTTTAGTCCGCCAAGAGAAGCGACGTCTTATAAATTGCGTATTGATAAGGCAGTCTCATAAATATACACGTACAAATTTAAAAAAGTACTTTTAATTCAATTTAACACATTTACAAATAACTTATTACATTCAATGTGCTAGACTTATCACCGGCGTCTACAAACTCATATAAAACAAGCTCAATGTAGTCGAATTAAAACGAATCTTTCGGTAGCCAAAAGGGAATCCAATCAAGGTTAGTCTACACCCCAGTAACAAATCAGACTATTTCAGTAGTTACCCTATACACGAGACAAGATCTAATATTATTTACCTACTCAGTCATTGCGTAACATCCACGCGATTGTTACAAAGTCATTGACTAAATTAGACCTTTCATATTGTTATCGTTTTAGAAGCATAACTCGGTATTGAAACGCAATTCATACATTCAATGTATTTGACATTACTAAACATCTCAAATCGTCATCACACACAATTCAGTTCACAAGTAACAATATTTGATAAGCCGTTCTTTATTTAGTAATTTTGTTACTTATTCAAGTGCTCACATTAATAGTACATACATATACGTTAACGAGTATATACGACGAATATATAAAATTAACAATCACAATACTTTATACTACAATATTATTGCTGAGTTGTTTTCATGCAGCTATAATAGTTTAAAAACAGTGTATTTAATTAGGCATCGTGTTATATATACTTCTTATTTAGCTAGACGAAGCAGTTAAATTTAAAAAAAAAAGTTATATAATAATGGATACTTTTAATAGGTCGACAACCCCAATCAATAACGTTGGACCTACAAAAAGAAGAGGTTTTCTTAAACTTTATTTTATTTAGATGACCATGTCAATAACGTAGGCATTTACTACTTAATAGTCTATGCACGACGACGTTCGATACGTTACTAACGAAAGAATGTTTATCTTCAAACTGCTCTATTATTAGGAAATTTTGTAGGTCCGATCAAGAGGTGGTCACTAAGAAATTTTTTTTTTTTTTTTTATTGTAGCTCGACATGTGACAACACTCCGCCTGATGTAAAGCTAGAGTGCGGTCCATGAATGGAAACAACTGCTACCACAGAGATATCTCTACGGGCTGCAGTCGCCTCCACTATGCCGGCTTGAGGAGACGAGCATGTACCATCTAGATTGACAGTGCACACTCCTCTCTTATACCTGGCTACTTTCAAACTATTCCCGAAACGCGACAAGGTCACTTCACGGGTGTTACATTCGAAAGTGGTGGTACTGCCACAGGACGACAGACTGGACAAATAACCATCATCAGTCTGCCTACTACTCTTTAATAGTGCCTATAGGCACTGAGCGACCGAAGTACATATAACAAAGTTAAATTGGTACCGGTCTTTAGCGAGGTTCGAACACGGGTCTCATCGATCGTGAGTTCACGCGTCTTACCGCTAGACCACGGCCGCTCTAATTCCAAAATTTTCAGCGCCACCTATCCCTTAAACCCCTAACACCTTACACTTTAATTAAAAAACACTTTAATATTTTATTTTATTTAACACAAATAAGGAACAATTTTTTTCAATTGCTTACTGAACTAATTTGAATTTAATCATCAATGGCAAAAATGCTGTCGTGTCTAAGCCTTGTCACTTGACAGATGCGATTTTTTTCAAGTTATTTTCGGTGTTGAATTGGTGTCATTCGATTTAGTGCGTTGCGTCGAGTAACCACCGCATTATTGAGTTAAAACAATTTACATTGAAATTCTTGCTGTTGCGTTGAGATATACTCCGCCCTAATGCTACAATTTTAGAATTCTGAGTTGAACTCTGCTCACCGCTTTCAATGCTGTGTTATGTGTGATTCTGTATTTTTTACACCAATAAATACTATATAGATTTTTTTTTTTTACCTTCCTTACAAGATTATATGTATATTGTATATCGTCGTTAGTTCATTGTTTAGCGGTTAGAGGTGCTTTTTTCTGAGATAAAAGTGGTCTCTACGTACACTATACCCTGGTGATTATTATTCTCTATGGATCCGACGTTATTGGAAGGGGTGTGCCGAGGTTTAACATTATAATATTTAAAGTATATAACATTAAAACGCAATCAATTTGTACTAATAGTGTTGAATCTTAGCCACTGTATAAAGCGGTATTGGTCGAAATAGCCTATAGCTACTATCTAGAAACTATTCGAAACTATATATATTATTATAAGAATAATATTTTTTATTAATAATTTTACATCACATCGCAGCTAATATCTTAATGCTCTTAATTCTAATACTCATCCATAACATTGATCACAAATACTTGTAACAATTATTATTATTATGGTACAGTGTATTGTTAGTTCAACAGTAATATCTCAAAGGTTAGTTAAATGAGACTAAATATGTCATTTATTTGTACTATGATCAGTTAGGTGTAAAATATTATATAAAAATATTGCTGAGCCACGTTTAACTTTTATCAACGAGTACAATTTAATAACTTTGGATTTATTTCAGATAATATTTTGGTCGTCTTAATACATGACAATGAATAAGTTATATTTTCTCTTGCCAGCATTTTGTATTTAGTTTGTATTAGCTGATTATATGGAATATATTAAAATGTATCCGATGGGTAAATCTAGACGACATAACAATTGCAATAATAAAGCTCTGTTAATGCGATGTAATCGAGATATATTAAATATTGGTCTTAAAATCACAGCCATCTCACAAAATAAACTTGGATGCTTTAATTTAAATGAAACTATGATCATGATTATCTTGTACGGACAGAGAAACGTTTTCTTCTATCTTATCGTTGTACATTTGCTGTGCGTTTTTCATTTTATAATTATAATTAGTTTACAATTTAAATTCAAAAACAAATTTAAATACGTACTTTAAAATGGCGAGTATCTTAATATTAGTCTTAAATTATATCGTATTATTAACGGCGCAAATATACACAGACACACACATACAATACGACATATATATATATTATTTTTTAATGAAGATAATAAAAAGATCTAATCTATTGTAACAATAAAATTTCTATAAAAATACTAAGCACTTTAAAATTCGAGAACGGCCGAGAGTTCAACTCCTCAACGATATTTCTCGGTTACCTAAGATAATTACTAAAAACCGATAAAATGTTATCAAATTAATTCTATTGCTACGCAGGTACGAGTAGTAACGCAATTTTAGATTTCTTCAAATTATGATTACAATCAACCATCATTAGAGCATTTAGCATGTATGTTTTACACGACTTGTACTTATCAAAGTAATACATACAAATATAATGATTTATTCTATTAAATAAAGCATTATAATATATCACCTAGTAAATAAGACACTTAATACATTTTATTTGTTAAATTGTTTGGTCGAATTCTAATACATTTAAACATTTGAAAATTTATAATTATAAACAGCTAGTTTGGTCCAATACATTTAGAATTACGTATACATATTCACAAGTAGCTTTGTATTGCTGACATTGATCTTGCCTTAAGGCACTCTCCTGAAAATATTATTGCGTGCATGTGGTAGCGGGTCTTTTGCTTTTTTCTAGTTTCGAGGGAAAAATTTTGATATGCCGATAGACAGGCCTAACTATTCCTTCTCTAATTTTCCCATCTATCTTTTTCACACCTCCCATAAAAGTTGCAAGAGCTTGCAATTGTGTTTATAAACCTCCCTCCGAACCCACAAACGTAACAATATAAACGAATACGCCTCTGAGATATTACTGCTTAAAGATTACTATTTATTGGAGGTACACTGTATTTAGTTTATTGGGTGCAAACGACCAAATGAAGCAAGCGTTATACTTCATAGCAATACACTCTTATTAATAGCCTACGAAAAATTGACATTACAATTACCTGCTCACGACTTTACTATGACGAAAGACTATACATAGTTTATATAGAATACGATTGTATTATAAAAAATATATTTCTGGCATTAATCTGTCTATTACCTACCGCAAAATTCACTACTAACTCGCACTAACAATGTAAATTCATATTATATATTTAGAAATGTACTTTTATAATCATAAGATTGCTATAACAACGTCACTAAACTAGAAGGCTTTAATTGAATTTATTAACAATGAATTCAATTTAAAAAATGTTTTACACATAAAGCATTATTAGTTATTACATACACAATTTGATAGTATTATGTAGTTAACAAACTTTCAAACCTTTTAGTTTAGTAGTGCAATACTAAAACGATTATAATATACAAAGCAACATCAAAAAGAACGCCTACAAAACTATGAAAACATAACTTTTAAATAATTATTTAATTGACACATAAATATGAAAGTGTGACACATTAATTGTAACAGCTTTCTCAGTACATACAATTACAACAATTTAAAAGAATATACAAATACATATAACATCTTACTAATAATATAATTAAATCACAAATCACGTTGACCAAGTTTAACAATACAATAACAATTTATTATAGGTACACCCACACAATAACAACTTATAGCAAAAATGACTTAAAATAACAAACTAAGTATTTTCTTTTTAGGAAGGAGTACACAGAACCCGAAGTAGCCGATATGCGAGTTTAATTTGAACCTCTTGTAATGCAGCTAATGTAGTCCCAGGGTTAATAACAATTATATTTATTACCATGCTACAATGTATACGCGTCTTAACAGGTATTTGAGGTGGCTGAATAATGATAAATAGAAAATCAAAACGCTCGATGGTAGTTATTATTTAAAAGCAACCGATAGCATATCTCCTCGCGACCTCGGTCAAGCGAGCGGTATTATTATTACAAGCATTTTGTTTGGAAGTGTAAATTATATTCATTTTAACGTAATACGGTGATAAAATTATATTATATAAAATCTTTCAATATACTTAATACGTCTGCCACATACTCAACAAAGAAAGAATAACCGAAGCGTTAACGTTTTCGTATGAGCACCCTATAATTCCCATTCACTCCCCCTAATCAAGAAATAAGAAATAACATACTTATCCAAAACTAAAAATTAAACTATATTGAATGTTTATTAACTTAATTAAAGTTCTCAAAATCATTTAAATATTATATTTTTAATAATAAATTCATTAATTAAAATGTTACTTAAGAATTTCAGTTCATTATACATTAGGCCAAAGTAACATAAAAAATATATACAAATTATTATGAATTTGATATGTCGTCAGACTTTCACATTAAACTTATATTTGCTTTTTTATTTATTATGCTACTCGTATCATTATGATGACATATTACTGTAACACAGATATGTAAAGAAAGCTTAAGACTATGAAAATTAAATTAAAATAAATTATTATTAAAAGATCTTTGGTACATTTCTATAATTAACTCGAATCAAATGTTTAGCTTATTTCCATCTGACAATGAGACAATCATTTAATATAATTCTATTATGTATTACATTATTCGTCTCATTAGATTATGCATTAGTCAATTCAAAAATCAATACCTATCACATATAAGATTCAATTATTTATAATTAACATAACATTTGATAGAACATAAATAAAAATAAAAATCTATTTATTCAAGGGACGGGTGTCATAAAGAACCATGTATAAAAGTCAAAGGTAGAATAGAAAACGTCTTAAACAAATAATTGAAATATTTTGGTGTTATTCGTTGTTGTATAACACTACACTCTCTAAATGAGGTAGTTTATTGGCCCACAAACCTTTATATCTCAGCATTTTCAGCAATTTGTTCAGAGAAATAATGAGTGGCATTCAAGTAGTCGAGGAGTCGACGAGGTAATGGCAAGCTGTTGACTAAATCACGTCTCACATGTTTCAAAATCACAAACCTGAAAAAATAATAATTTGTCAAATACAATTCAAGAATAAACACCAAAGCTGATTCGTTTGTTATAATTATAATGATACACATTATATATTTATTTAAGATAGATTAAGTAGTACTTAAGAGTCGAGCACTGCCATCGGAGATACAGTCCCCAGACTAGTTCCAATTAGCAATTCGCTATCGCAAAGTCTAATACTTGCATCAGTGTACATGCCGCAAGAGGAGACAATACCATCGAAGCCTCTGAGCGATCTGATACAATATTGTGAGCTCAGCAAGCAGAAACTGATTATTTCCGCCGACGCTAATGCACACCATCCGCTGTGGGGCATGACCACAGCCAATAGCAGAGGTGAGGAACTTTTCAATTATTTGTTGACAACCAAACTCCAACTTATTAACCGTGGGACGGAGCCAACGTTTGTTAACAAAAGAAGTAGTACAATCATAGACCTAACCCTAGCGACAGCGGGTGCGGAGGGGCTCGTCTCGGAATGGGGTGTCTCCAATGAGACCTCGTGCTCTGACCATCGCTGGATAAGGTACAATATTGAACATATTAAGACAGTGAATACCTACCGACGCAATCCTCGGAAGACGAATCGCGGTCTATACGTAAAGCAGCTGAATCAGAGATTAAACACCGAACATGTTAAGGAACGCATAAAAGATACCGACACCCTAAACAACCAGGTATACTACTTGACTACGGTTATCACTGAGAGCTACAAAAACGCTTGTCCGCTAACAGCGGCTGCAGGTAAATTTGGTCCCAGATGGGACTGGTGGGGACCATCGTTAGAGCATCTAAAGCGCAAAATAAGGAAACTATATAATAGAGCAAGGAACACCCGCAACGACCTGGACTGGGACAGGTACAAAACGGGTCTGAGCCTATACAAGAAGGAAATTCGGCGTGAGAAAAGGGCGTCGTGGAGGAAATTTTGCACAAAAATAGACTCCACGACGACTGCTTGCAAAATGAAGAAAATCCTATCGACCACGGATACTCGTACCATAGGAACTCTTCGGAAGGCTGACGGCACGTACGCTAGGAACGAAACCGACATTGCCAAGGTAATACTAACAACCCACTTCCCAGACTGCAAAATGTCAAACTCCCTCACATGGGAGGCCCCCCCACATCGGACCCCCACGGAAGAGGAGTGGAAAGTGGCTGCAGAAGTAATAACGCGGGATAAAACCAACTGGGCAATAAACACCTTTGAGAACTTCAAGGCACCAGGGTTGGATGAAATATTCCCTGCGCTACTACGATGGGGATCCAGAAGCATAGTACCATACCTGGTTCCCATCTATAGAGCATGTATCGCACACCGATATATGCCCACACTATGGAGAGAGGTAAAAGTCATCTTTATACCAAAGGCAGGTAAAACCGACTACACGGATGCCAAGTCATATCGCCCAATAAGCCTCAGTACCTTCCTACTAAAAACACTAGAGAGGATGTGCGACAGGCATATTAGGGATAAGGTCCTCAGCAGATCACCAATGCACCCAATGCAACATGCCTATACTACGGGCAAATCAACGGAGACGGCCCTACATAAAGTAGTAAGTACAATCGAGACGACCCTACACGAAAAATCATTGTGTCTGGGCGCCTTTATTGACATTGAGGGGGCCTTCGATAAAACCAACTTCGACTGTATCGAAAACTCGCTACGCAAGCACGGAGTTGAGGATAACATCTGCGCGTGGATTAAATCTATGCTAAGCAACAGAGCGATTAGAATTGACATCAATGGGATTACCAGGGGAATCGCTGCAAAGGGCTGTCCACAGGGGGGAGTATTATCTCCTCTGTTGTGGAACCTAGTGGCGAACGACCTGATAACCAAACTGAATAGTCAGAATATACTGACAGTAGGCTATGCAGATGACCTGGCGCTACTAGTTAGGGGGAAGGTGACCAGCGTTGTATTCGACGTCATGCAGAGAGCCATAAGAGTGGTGCAACGCTGGAGCGCTGACCACAACCTATCTGTAAACCCAGGTAAGACAGAGCTTGTACTATTCACAAACAGAAGAAACCTGGGCACATACAAGCTGCCTAGGCTCTTTGGTGCGGAGCTCAAGCTGTCAACGGAAGTGAAATACCTAGGAATCACTATAGACTCGAAGCTGAATTGGAATACACACCTTCAGCACAAGCTAGATAAAGCACAGATTAATCTGTGGCATTGCAGACGACTTCTGGGTAAGACCTGGGGCATCACCCCTAAGATCACTCACTGGCTCTACACCGCGGTCATACGACCACACGTGTCGTATGGCGCCTCGATCTGGTGGCCAAGGGTGCAGCTTAGGACCGCGCAGGACAAACTCCAGAAATTCCAAAGAACAGCCTGCCTAGCAGTAGCCGGCTGTATGTCAACGACGCCTACTAGAGCTTTGGAGGTAATACTGGGACTAACACCCCTACACCTACACATAAGTCAGGAGGCAGCACTGACTGCGGCGAGACTGACTGTACAGAAGTTATGGTCAAGGGATTATCGAGCTCCTCACACGACCATACTCGACGAAGCCATAGCAGAAAACCCTCTCCTGTTTTCTGTCATCGACAAAACTCAGAAAAGGTTTGTCTTTGACAAGAAATACAGGATACAATTACAAGAGGAGAACAAGGACCATTCAGGAATAGATGAACTCAGGATCTACACGGATGGTTCGAAGACAAAGACAGGTACAGGGGCGGGCACTTTTTCATGGGATTTAAACATCAGCCTATCCACCACCCTAGATGTCAATAACTCCATATTCCAAGCAGAATGTGTGGGCATAACGCAAGCCGCAATGGCTATCAGCAGAAGGAAGGTACGTGGTCATAAAATACGTATTCTTTCAGATAGTGCAGCTGTTTTGCACGCTTTAAACAGCAACAGCTTCACCTCGGCAGTCGCATACGACTGCCATTTAGCCCTGGAAATTGCAAGTGACTTCAATGACATCACCCTTCAGTGGATCAAGGGCCACAGCAATTCCCTAGGCAATGATGCGGCAGATATGTACGCAAGAAGGGGATCTTCCAGTATTGTTCATGGACCGAGCCCCATAATCCCGCTCCCATTCACGTACGTACGTAATTGGATACGGAAAAGGACAGGTATGTGTCATGACACTTATTGGTCAAAAACGGAGGACTGCCGGCATGCTCGCGAAGCACTCCCGTGCCGAAACGACAAACTAACCGGTAAACTACTCCGATTAAGTAGGCAAAAGTTGCGTGTTATGGTTGGGGTCATCACAGGACACCTGGCCTTAAACAGGCACTACTACAATATAAATGTTACAGATAGCCCTCTGTGCAGAGGATGTCTGGAACAGGAGGAAACGGTGAAGCACGTGCTGCTGGAATGCAGCAGCGTTGAGGCACCGAGAAGGAAATTCCTGAGGACAGCGTCAACACTCCCTGAGGCGTGCCGGAACGTCGATGGCGTACTGGCCCTCATGCAGGAGATAGGATGGCTTGTATAAGTACGGCAGGACGCACCAGGGACCCCCATAGTGGGTCTGCGTGCGGAAACCAGCCCGGAAAATCAAGAATCAAGAATCAAGTTCCGATGGCAGAGCATATTGGTCACTTTTATTTTAATTAAGGTTATTATTATTATTATATTAATTATTAATTACCTGCACATATGTTGCAAACTTTGAGTTCTTTTAAATCGCGATACCGGATATAACAGCTGCACTCGCACTGGACCCAATACCGGACGTAAATTTAAGAAAAATAAATATCTTCCGCTGCGTGAAGTTTCCACAGCATTTTCTATGAACTGTACAATTGTTTGTGCCTTAAACATGGTGCAACCACCGAAACAAAAGTTCCCTAAAATAAAAACATCGTATGAATTCAGTATCAGGTTCACAAAAAAAAAAGTTAAATCCAATTATCAAATAATACAAAATGTAATAAAACAAAATTTAACTAACCTTGATCATGCTCAATGCGGACATGTCTCATTCCATTTAGTTTGAAAGTCAAAGTAAATATATAATGATCGTCGCTGCTATCCCGAACAATAAATGACCCATCGGGTTCATTAGACAATATCTTTTCTGCAGTTTCGACAGATATCGGGCCCCAGTACCAACCATAATCTTTAACCTTTTGAATAGACGTAGCAAAGTCAGTGATGGGTGGAGGTAACGGTGGCAGTGCACGACGTACTGCTGGGGGTACATTAGCCTCACTGTTGGCAGATTCCTCTACTTCAACAGTTTCAGTTGGCAATTGGCGACGCCAACGGAACAAATTGCAGAAACTTTGTTTTAAGTTTAGGGTAATTCTTTTTACTGGAGTGCTCTTAGATTTCCCTTGTGTTGAATTTACAGTCTGCTTCTTTTTCTCAACTTCTGGAATTTCCTTTATACTAGCTTCTTTTTGTTTCTTGGTTTTAACTGTTGTGGATATATTTTTATTGCTTTTCTTGTTATGATTGTTGTTGCTCTCCATGTTCCAAGCAGCATCACCACTTTCTATCACTTTACTGCTGGAGTCTTTGTTAGGTTGTTTAATAATATTATCATTATTATTAAATTTAACTGGAATTTTATGATCAGAGTCACTCGAACTGCTGTACAAAGTATGCAGATATTTTCTCATTTCTCGAAGCGGCATATGCAGAGAATCTGTATCAGATTCATTAGTCTTTTTTGCAGATGAACTAGGTATACTACCTAAATGTCGTTCACCTCTGGACGTTACAGTTTTAGCACTACTGTTCTTCACAGCCTTATTTCTCTCAGCAGGTACATTAACAGGATTAGTAGAAGACACTTTAACACGCTTCTTGCTTCTCTGAGCTTTCTTTCCTCTAGATTTCATATTATTGTTTCCAGGTTTGATAGTATCAATGGGAACAGCATAAATGTCGCTATCAAATGGCACAGTGTACATGTCAGGAATAGTTGACGGTTTGGCAGGAAGTGTGTCATGTGAAATAGCTTGTGTAATGAAGCTAGAATCATCTGCAGGGAATTGCGTGTTAAGAGAGTTATGACTGCTGGACAGGCGCGACGACAAGGAACTCCTAGAGGATGGTCGTGCTCGACAAGGACTCAGGTGCAAGATCCTTGGTGTGGTAAACCTATGATTTACACATTGGCGACGATCAAACCTGGATTCAGTATGAAAATAATCAGTATAAAACTGTGTAGCATATCGGTCGAAATTCAAAGGAGTGATTGTGTATGCATTTTCTTCAGCAATTTGTTTCCGTCTCAGACTTTGAATGGCTTCATTTGAAAGAATGTTAGGAGCAATGGTAGCAGTGGAAGTGGTGGTAGCAGTGATAGGCTTATCCTACAATTAAAATTATTCACTATTGGTTATTAACATAAATTATTTTATTTTTACATATTAAATATATTGATAATTAGTCTGATTCAATTATTCTTGCACTATTAATATATGAATAAAGTACCTGAAATTCTGGTGGTGGTTCTATGGTAGTGGTGATCAACTTTGCTGGGCCTTTCTTGACAGTGTTGAAGTTATCCCTGCACAACCTCTCTGACTCCCCTGTGGAGTCACTCAATGACAATGACTTTTCATCATAGTCACTCTCTTGCAACTGTAAAATACATAATAGAATAACCACATGCACACATGCATAGTTTTATATAAAACAAAACATGATTAACTTAATTACTAAGGTTTCTATGTGTAAGTTAAGTGAAAACGATTGGAATAAAGTTGCAAACAAAAGTATCTTTTGTTTTATTTAATCTCGTAAGTATGACATTCACGACATTCTGGCGTAACCACTGATTAGTAATTTGCAATATTTTCCTCAATCGACTCCTTTTTTTATTATTTTAACTCGACATATGACAACACTCTGCCTAACGTAAAGCTATGAAATATCTTGTTGAGTTAGTATGAACTTACTAATACTTTGAGTTACAGTGAAACCTATCTGGGATATAACTTTTTTCACACAATATATAACATTCTAAATTCAATAAAATTTTGACAGCCAGTTGTATTTTCATTTTACATTATCTTATCCGATGTGGAACTAATACAGCTGAAACGGTTTATGATGTCAATGCTGTGTTTAGAGACGACACAACTAACAAATGCACAGCGCATTTATGGCTGAACCAGTGAGCCATAGCAGGTAAATGGTAACTTTTAACACTACAAGACCTGTAGTAAAAAATCATCATTCATCATCCTCCATACTGGCCAGTACCGGCCCCAACCTTTATAGACTTTATGGAGACCAGGCCTTCAGAGTTCTATAGCAATGGCTTGAAATAATTTAACTAAATATAGTATTTTCCTAAAAAAACTTGTTTGAATATGAAATGAAATAGTAATTTCATGCCTTAACCCCTAATTTGCCCTAGCAAAGTTGAATCGTTAATATTTTAGTAATTAGATGAACCGTACATATCTTGTAAGTCATTCTATTGAGTTTTGAAATTAAAATGAAATATGCAGAGTTACAAACAGCAATTAACACTTTTTAACACATGTATCATCAGATCAGGTGGGAATAAAAACATCTCATAAACAAAAGATAAAAAAATATTTGTGAAGATAGATGCAGTTATTTATGTGAGAGAAGTCAATTCATAAACCAAGATGAGTGTTTACAAATGCTTCTTCATGTCAACACTTGTAATGCTTCTATTGCCCAACGCTACACTCACCGCTCCCGTACTCACTCACTCGTCCTGTCTGCATCAATTTAACGCATCATTTCGCAACCCACAAAAAAGCCAAAAGTTTCAATAAAAAGTCTTGTGTGTCACTATAAAATTATAATAATATGTACATTGAAATAAAGTAAGCTATAAGTTTATATTTACATGTTATTTATTACATCTTAATATTTAGTTTTATGACACTATGACTGTTCATTCCTTTAATAAACGAATCTTTTGTGCCTATATGTAGTTTGTATTTATTATTTTTCAACAGACTGTGACCCCCTTTAAAAACAAACTCGACCCCCCGCTTGAGAAACAATAGCTTAACGGAATGTTTAAATGCAAACTAATAACTAATAAATTTGGCAACCCTCAGCAAATAAAATATTTTTCGTATTAAATTAAATATTACTCGACTTCGACATGTCTGAATGTGTCTAATCCATAGTAGTTAGTTTTGATTGATGATAATCCCTTCTTTGCCGCATAGTGGGTATGTTGAGCTATAGAAGGATACGTAGCTTGTATTCGCAATTTGCACGCCCGAAAGTCTGTTTAGGACAACCCTATACAAGTGTTGACATGAAGAAGCATTTCGAAATATGCAACCTAGGTAACAAAGGTTTAAAAATTAATAACATATTTTAACTAAGTTAAAGGATTTTGTTTTAGTAAGCTGCTCTCTTTTATTTGTATTTAATCCAAAAACTTTGCAAACAACAAGATGAAAATTGGATTAAAATGATCAAAGCACGATAATTTAGTTACCACAGGTTTTATTATTCAATTATTTTTTACCACAACTGGTGAAAATTATGAGGATATTGGAGACAATAACCTACCACTGAAATGTGCCACTACATAACATTTCTATGACAGTAAAATCCTAAATTTTTGTGATCCTGAAACAAACCAAAATGCAAAATGCATATCTACTCATCCGTTAATGAAGTTGTTCACAGAATCCATTGTATTAGATGAATTAGCTAGATTTCTAACTGCTAGTAATTGGTACACTGTGTTCATCTTTATATAAACTAAATACCTTTTACAAGTCACTTATTCATATAAAATAAAATATAGGACTGCTTATATAACCGTTTATGCATACTTTTATTAACATATGTACTCAACATATTGATTGCTTTAAACTTAATAAAAACTAAATAATGCCTAAGACGGTATTTCCAATCAATAATAAATGGAGACTAGCATAACAGATGGATTTAAAACGAATTATTAAAAAATGCGATTACGTACTTCGGATGTAACATGATGCCAACCACTAGCGGAGTCACTTGAAAATGAGCCACTGTTAATTAATAACCCACTATCTTCACTGAGCAATGGTGCCTCAGAATGCGTAGAAAAGGTAGGTGGTGACTCCATCACACCAAGGATATTGCTTCCTCAGAGAACAACATCCGCACTGTGCTTCTTAATATATAAAGGAGTAACAGTAAACGCAAATGAAACAAGCTATAACTGAATTACGAATCACTTGAAATTAGAAATCTAAACGCTTGCATGAGCGAACATATGTTTTTTGTAAAAAAAAAGTCCGATCCTCCGCCCTGTACATCTGGCATTGAATTTATACCTACCAGAGACATTTTTTATTTTTTTATTACGGCATTGGCCCAAAAGCCATCAGCCAAACACCTACCAGAGACAATTATTACTGCCTACAATTATTATTTTTCATGTCAAATGTATGAGATTTGCTTCTCTAGTATAATCTCAATGGAATAGATAAGCTTAAACAAGACACTGCGATTATACACTTCGTGAGATCTCGTGTCCGCGTCGTCACTCGTTCATTGTCTTCATAATATAGCGGAGCCGTTTATTATGTTGGTGACACTGATACTGATGATTCAAATAAAGAAAAGTAACACCAACATTTAGATATTTATTATTTTTCTTAACATTCGCATTAATCTAATCAATTACTCCATTACTGCTGCATCATTAGTCCTGTCATTTAACCATCGATAAAATACACATTAGACATTTGGCAAGTTCAAAAATCAAGGTATAGATACTTACGCCCTTTTCATGGCCCATGTATGAGGTTTGCCCCTCTATATCTCTATGGAAAAAGGCCCCATTAGCCTATTTTTGTTTTACTTATGATCTTAAATAGTATTAGCTCAAAGAGCACATCTGCGCCCATAATTATTAAAGCGGTCTGAACCATATATTTCCTATTTCAAGATATTGAATAAATTACATTTGCATAAATTAAAAAATATTTTTACATAATGCGACATTTTAATTTATAAGTTTATTAGTATTATTGATTAGAATTAGTTGACTTAGATTGATTAGAATTGACTTAGATCATTAAAAATTAACCGAACGTCCTATAAACGACTTAAAGCAATAAAGATCTATGAGATTTATTTATAACAATTTATTAATTAAAACAAAAATATATGTTAAAACAGGAATCATGTTTATGCACCGCACCTAACTTCTTCGGTCTGATTTTTATAAACGTTTGTATGCATATTATTTGCGCAAAAACAAAAAAAACCTTTTAACCCCAATTTTCTCGGCTTTTAGGGTCATTTGCACCAGAAGGGCGGTTAAAATAACTTTAATATTACTCTTACGCTTACTTCAACCGTTTACATTTACTCCACATGATTTGCACCATCGACGCGCCTGTCATTTTTAACGGTTACTTCAACCTTAACCGTAACTCGCGAATCTTGGCCGGTTAATGTAACCGTCAAACTAATGTTACTAACGTCAAATGTATGAAAATATATAGCAAAAGTAATTTATAACGTTGCTAGGTTTCATTATAATAGGTATAAATAAAATTAATGGTTACAGGTTATTATTTATTTATATAAAAAAGTACTTATCATATTAGTCACAAGACTTAGTTACATATCAGAGAAGTGAAAAATAGCTTTAGAAAATGATAGCTCTTTTACCAAAACCATCAGTACACTATTTACGCTCTGAGCAGTTGTCGAACAGTCGTATATTGCTGTAACCTCGATAAATGCTCTTTCTTCGAAGATAAAGATAGAGATATAGAAGATAAAGATACAAACGAGTTCAGACAATATTAACATTAGTTTGTATCCTACAAACTTCAAATTATAACCACAGGTCCAGTCAATAAATACTAATATAATCTAAAAATAATCTAAATCTAAAATGTCTAAATTTTCTACAAAATTAAAATTTAAAACTTTTAACTTAGTGGCGAGGCAGTCCGCCTTTTATTACATGGATATGGATAAAAAAAACTTTCATTATCGACCACATCACTCGCTTTTTGACAATAGTATAAAATATCCTTCTTTTGCCTCCATATTCTCTAGCACAGGAAGATGCCTCTCAGTCTTTAGGTGGACTAACGACTGGTCTATCGACCAGCCACGCATCTCCTTGAATTGAAATTAGATTATTTTTTATTGAGGTTGCTATTGAGGCCTTAGTCATTTCCATGGGCCACATATGTACTAAACGGGCGGGGCACGCGTGTAATACGCCATCTTAAAGAGGAAAGAAAACTCAGAGAATGCCCGGTGGTAACTGCAAGCCAAGAACTCTTATAATTTTCAAAATACAGACCTTTGTTACTTTCGTTCATACAAAAAATGTGACTATTTTTTTTATCTCAGTAAGTAATTTCATTATATCGATTGGCTCAACTTGCGAAACGATTTTGTAAAATAAAAGTAAGTTCTCTTTATCGGCATCCCTCCAAATATCAAATTAGTCAATCTAATTAAAAATCAAATCATACAGAGCTTTGCAGGGAAAATTAGAACATCTGTTCTCTTCTTTTGAATTGATTTGTTTAAATACTTAATCATCCACTATTATTACACATTATCGCTTTGAAAAACACAAATTTAAGAAAACAATCAAGATAGATAAATCTATGGTAAACAAAGTAAAAAACTCATACATTATATATTTGGGCGCAATTGTAATAAACATGTAATCATATCTATTATATACCCATGGTCCATGTTCGTCTTTCATAAAATTATGTTATTCAGATGAGGTAGTTGGCACGGAAGCTAATTGTCCCGGCGGTGGCGTCAGAACTACTTCTCCGTTAATATCTTCCACTTCAGACCTGATATAACACTAAAATTAACTATTTGATTTACATAGCATTCTACCTATATTTAGGAATAACGTGTTAAACACACACTATATGCAGATATACTTACGATATGTATTCATTGACTCCAGAAAATTTGATGGGGTTATAATCTGAAGATCTTAGAATTCGCACCCGTATTACAGCCTGGCAATAGTTATGAAATGCTAAACAGAATTTATCTGTAGGGCCGTTTGATCGTATTTTAGAAAAGTGTGTAACAGCTCCTGAAATATGTTCATTTTTATCACATAATCAACAAGGGGGTGAGCTCAAACCAATATTCAAGCATATTTTGTTGGCAGTACCGCCAATTTTAATCAGACTCCTGATTAGTTAAGAGCAATTTCATTGGAGTAATATTATAAGAAATGGTTTAACAATAATTGGTTAAAATAAATAACAAGCTTTAATTTTTCTTTTGGCAATTATCCTTAATACTATTGTTTTGTTCCTACATTAATATATGTATTGAAGTGAATGTTGGGTGTAGCAAAAGAAGAATGAGAGTAGAATATTCACCATATAAATGGGGTTATTAAGGAATGTACGTGTATGTTGAATCACTATAGAATGAGGAATACTAAAGTGTGTGACAGATGTGGTTTGAAGATGTATTGACGAGGATTGAGAAAGGAATGCTTCCATAGTTCGAGCATAGGAAAGGATTGGTGAAAGAAATCTGATATGAATGCAAGCATTAAATAAGGCAAACCCAAGATGGTGTTTTTTGATCAAATCAGAAAGAAACATTCTAAAGAAAGCTGATGTCTAGTACCCATAACCATAGAGCTTGTATAAAAAGAATGTGGATGTGGAAGCGAAGAAATGTCAAGATTGTGGCAAGTGGTGATCTGTTATCTCTGTCTATCCCTTGTGGGAAAATGGCGTGACAAAATTGACGTTGACTATTTTTTTAAATATTACATAAATCTCTGACAATCTTTATACTGCCTGCTCGTTATTTGTGTTTCGGGTTTATTAAGATCCTATATATTAAGAAATTACCTTTCAGAAATTTGTTAAAAATAGGTGAAGGTCTAGACTGCAAGATCTTCCCACGCTTGCCAGTCGGTAGACCAGAGAGATAAGCATCACTAAATGGTTCCTGTTTACCGACAGTATTTTGAAGACGGTAATCATTTTGTAGAGCTGCCTGTTCTACTGAATTGAAATATTCAGCAAAATTTGTTGTTTCTCCCTGAAACCACAATAACATTATTAATTAATCTTGTTCAAACTAATTCATATAAAATAGAGCATACTTTTATAGAGTGAGGTGACAAAAAAATACAATTACTTATTATTTATTAACTATTATTAATAACTGAGGGCAGAATCCTCGAGAGATACAATCCACATTTAGTTTTTTTTATTTCTGTCTGGATCTAGATGTTTGTGTAGTTCTTGTCCATACACTCAAGGACTGGGTATCTTTTTATCAGGTCCTTACATATAAAATTAGTGTTTGGGTGTTCGAGATATAGCAGTTTAGTAAATAAATCAATAAATAATAAAAAATGATAGTGCTCGTCATACTGAACCAAATCTCTTTAAGTCTTCTAGTTTTCAAGATATAACAATTTAAAAAAGTTATCGATATCATTTAGTATCTGCTTACCCCTCAACAGAGAGAAGAGCATAAAATTATGTAGTACTTTATATTATATTGAATACACTATTTTATTTTATTATATTATTTCATTTTGCCACAATTATCAAATAAATGCAACTATGTACTTATAGTAGGTATCCAATTAAAAGATGACATAATATGACAGTTACATTCACTAAAGAGCTGGAGATAGAATGTTGGTACTCCACATTCCCTGTCTATCTGAGACAGCAAACCAATAACATTATACATACATATATAAATAACATTACATGTGTGTGTACAGTATCCAAACGTTAATAAAAGAAAACACTTGAATATTACACATTAAAAATTTATGACATATAAAAAACTAACTTAAAAACTTATGTTTAACAAGTTATCCTTACTGTTAAAGTTTATTTCTTCAAACTTCACAAAACATCACAAACTAAATTTTATAAAATATTTTCGTAAACTATCACCCAATATACTATTATAAATATATAAAAATAAGAAAAAAAGATAATCCGTTGGAGCAAATTCCGGGGAGTATAGTGAGTGTCGGAAATATTCCAATTGCAGCTCCTTTAATTTAGCAGTGAAGCAACAGTGGGCTAGAGCAATGAATCAGTCTCAGTCTCAACGACCACCTTTTCCATCACGGTTTACAATTGTTGACAATACAGGCGTATCATCTGGCCAGATTTTATGAAGCTGTAGTGTATGACACCAACACTGGTCCGCCAAATACTCACCAGTATCTTTTTCAGAGTTAACTTACGCTTGGGACAGGATTTGGCCAGTTCTCCTGGGTTTAACCACTGTGATGAGCGTTTCCGATTGTCATGGAGTATCCATTTTTCATCACAAGTAACGATATGATTCAAAATCATGCCTCAATGTGTTTTACTCAATTCAGTGATTCACTCAGCAGTACCTATTCCTTGAGCTTTTTCACTTTTCCAATTTGTTTCAAGTGAATTAGTTATTTTGTCACTCTCCTGTAATTCTTCATTGTCATCTTGGGTCTCCGGCCGTCCGGGGGTTTGTTTTGGAGGTCAAAATTTCCAGAACAAAAACATTGAAACCAAAAATGTACTGTGCTCTATTTTAGTAGCTTCCCCATACACATCATTAATTCTTCGAGCTATTTCTGCAACGCTGGTGCCACGATGGAACTCATATTCGTAAATATCGCGATCAAAGAAAGAACAAATGGCGCGAAAACAAATGAATCACTAAATTCAAAACACATGCCCGAATTTGAAATACAATTGAGTTTAGAAACCCTAAGCAAACGCCATATTATTTGTGATCATGTGGTCAGTTTGGCAAAATGCTAATCTCATATGTAAGGACCTAATATGGAAGACCCCGGAACCCTCTATCCACCACCTGAGGACGCGGCTGATGGAAGACTAGCAGTACCCCCCATATCACACTGTTACACCCCGTAATCTTAGAGTAACAAAAATTCTTACCAATGACATATCCATGGCGGCGCTTCACCAACAGTAGCAACGGAGGTTTTCGTTGTTAGTATTTCGGATTTTGAAGATCACATAAAACCATAGAGAGAGAAAACCACGGAAAACCATAAAACAATAGGGCATGAAAAAAGCGTAAGCTGTTTCAAACCAAGAAATTGTCAAACGATTTGATTTGATAATTTTGCCGAAAGTGTTGCCCACATTGTTGGAAATTATCCTCATTTTCGTAAAAGTTTTTATTCCGAATTATTTTTTACCTCTTCTGTTAAAATAGGATTATAAATGTTAAAACGGATGCGAAACTAAAAACGAGAAAACACAGCAATATTTTACTGGCAACAATGAATTTTAAAAAATGTTTATCAAGATTTATTCCGTTTTTTAATGTTATTTATGTATATTAAAGTTGACACGATACGATTACACTAGTAAATTAATTCTGCTTTTTTTTTGTTTATTTGTGATTGTGAATTTCACATTTGCCCATTTTGTGTTTGTTAATTTACGCGCCACGTCAATTTTACGTCAAGTCGAATGCTGGCGGAAAAGCTTGGTTTTTTTGACGGCCATCTGGAGGTATTATCCGAATTATTTTCATAAACTTGTGTTTTTTCGAGTGTTAATATGTGATAATGGTGTATAATACACCGAGTAATAGTCTGTGTACAATACAATAAAAAAAAATAAGTGTTTGTGAGTGTGCGCAAACAATTCAATAGAAGAGAACGTGTGTTCTTATTTTCCCTCCAAAACTCTGTAGAAAGTTTCAGTAAAGATTCTACCATTTTACTGAATTTATTTTGGATTTGACCTGTTTATTGTGATAAATGATTGACTCGTGATGCACAGTAGTTTAGTGCTGAGCAAGCACTCTATCCATCAAATATTGAAGACGTGGCTGTATGAATTTTGTTTCCCTTGCCTTTTTAGAATGGATTTGCTGAATTTTAAAAAATAATAATAAGGTGCGAAGTGCAATTACGGAGATTATCGCTCAAATATAAGGTTGTCTGTAAATATCGTTTTAATCGAACAATTATCTCTCAGGGAGACGTGCACTACAATATAAAACATGTTTATATAAGTTTTTACGTATTTAAAGTGTTTTTTGTAATTGCGCCTAAGGAATACATAACAGCGGCGATACAGCGGTCAAGCCTTTGCAGCTAACATGACAGAATTTGGAAAATTTGGGCCTCTGGTGGGTGCTATTGATGAAGGAACATCTAGTGCTCGTTTTATAATATTCAAAGCTAATTCTGCTCAAGTGGTAACGTCACACCAAAAAGAACTAACTCAACATTTTCCACAAGAAGGATGGGTAGAACAAGACCCTTATGAGATACTAGATGTGGTTACATCATGTGTCATTGCAGCTGTGGATAATTTAGTCAAACTTGGTGGCAGACCAGAGGTAAATTTATCAGCCAAATAACGACTAAAGAGTTAAATCTTAGCTTTAAAAAATGTGTAAATTTTAGGACATAATATCAATTGGTGTAACCAATCAGCGAGAGACCACTATAGTTTGGGATAAAACAACTGGTAGACCCTTTCACAACGCTGTAGTATGGCTCGATATGAGAACTTCGTCTACTATTGAAAAGTTACTGGATACTATCCCAAACAAAACAAAAAATCAAAATTACCTAAAGGTAAGGATCTTGAGTTCTTATTTCAAATATTATTGTGATTTATTAAGATACAATAGAATGATTTTTATGTCTTTAGATGCACTAATAATTTGCACCGGAACTGGTTGAATTTGTGCTGTAATAAAAACGAGTAAATATTGTTAAATTCTGATTGTCTTGTATTACAATTGTTTTTATGAAAGCCTGTATTATTTTTGCGTACATAAATTTGTGTTGTGTGGTGCGGTGGTTGTGCCACTGGGTGCCAGTCTGACATGTGAACTCACGATTGATGATACGTGTTCGAACCACACTAATTCTGACAAGTACCAATATAACTTTATTATATGTACTGTAGGCACTATTAAAGAGTGGTAGACAGACTGATGATGGTTATTTGTCCAGCCTGCAGTGCTGGGGCAGTACCACCACTTTCGAATGTAACACCCATGAAATGACCTTGTCGTGTTTCGGGAGTATATAGTTTGAAAGCAGGCAGGTATAACGAGAGGAGTGTGCACTGTTAATCTAGATGGTGCATACTCGTCTCCTCAGGCCGGCATAGCGGAAGCGACTACTGCCCGTAGAGATGCACAGTAGATTCTGTTCATGGACCGCACATTACCTTTATATTAACAACGACTAAGTGTTGTCATATGCTATAATAAAAAGAAGGACCGGGTGTTATATGTTTGTGTTGCCCTTGTCCTGAAGGAGATATCACAGGGTATCTTAGTTTGGGGTCAGGGTATTGTATAATTAGTATATTGGATATTGTATATTTATTATTATAATCAGATAATTAAGACGGTAATAAAACTTACCAAGTATGCTTAATTATGTTTAGCTGATACTATTATTTTTTTATTTACAGCCATTGTGTGGTTTACCGTTATCTCCGTACTTTAGCGCCGTAAAATTAAGATGGCTGAGCGACAACGTTGAGTCTGTTAAAGATGGTATGAAAAAGGGGACATGTTACTTTGGTACTGTTGACACCTGGATTATATGGAATTTAACAGGTATGGAAGTATATTGCAAATGCCTTATTTTAACGCATTAAAAAGAGTCATAATTTTAATTGTTGTATTATTACTTTGCGGTTACCTGTGTTTTAATGTTATACTTTCAAGAGATTTTTAATGGTTCAATTTTATATCATCGGTAAAGAGATGGAGTGCGTCTTGGGAAGCCAAAAATTGAAGGAGTAAAATAGGGGATGGGTGTTATTCAAAAATGATTTCTCAAGTTAAACACATATAAAGTTGCAGGCAATAGCTATAAAAGTGTAAAATCTGAAACAAAATGTCACTAAGCCCTCAGACACCAGTTTACTTAAGAAAGTGAAATGTAGTTAGTATTTTACTGTTTTGTAGGTGGTGTTAATGGCGGCAAGCACGTGACTGATGTAACTAATGCTTCTAGAACGATGCTCATGAATATCGAAACTTTGAATTGGGATCAAGTGTTGCTCAATTTCTTTGAATTACCAATTTCAATTTTACCAGATATTAAATCAAGCTCCGAGGTAATGTCAATATTTGTTTAACTTTCTGAAATTAGAACAATTATAGTAACTAGGTCTTGTGTCAAATTGAGTACCTATAAAATAGAAAATGTAGCAATGTTGCAATTTATTATATAATAAATATAGTTATATATTTTTTTAGGTATATGGTTGTATATCTGATGGGCCTCTAACTGGAGTCCCTATTGCGGGTTGCTTAGGTGATCAGCAAAGTGCGTTAGTTGGGCAGATGTGCCTTCAGAAAGGAGAGGCTAAAGCGACATATGGTACAGGATGTTTTGTACTTTATAACACTGGTGAAGTTATTGTTCAATCCTCAAAAGGTTTATTAACAACTGTCGCTTTCCAATTGGGTCCGGATGAGCAACCAATTTATGCCTTAGAAGGATCTGTGAGTTATATGAATTTGTTTTTATAAAGTATACAGGGTGAATTTTTCAAGTGGGCTTTCATGGCCAAATCCTAAACTACAAGAGATATCGAAAAATGCTGAAAGGAGTCTCGATGCCGATTTTGATGAAAACTAAAACTGCATTATTAGATTTTTGATAAATCCATTTTCCCGGCCAGGAATCGAACCTGTTGATTTTGAAGAAAAAAAAACACGCTGTATTATTGTACCATCTGATAGTGTTCCTGATAAAGATCAAATTCTGGGAAGTAATGATATACGGCAAACCAAAGAAAAGTGTTGATTTTTAACAAATTGTCTCTTATTTCCATGTATTTATACATTACCGGTACATTGATTGAAAATCATCATATTGATTTAAAATCTCGCGCTCTTCGAGGTCTAATGAAAGGAAAGTCTTGATTTTTAGCAAAATAATGTTTTATTTTTTTTAACATTAAGTAATTAAATCTTAATTAATCAATTGTTCAAAATGATAGCCATTATTTTCAATACATAGCTGAACTCGACGCCTCAAGGAGTGTACTGCATTCCACATCACAAGGTTATTGATTCCGTTCAGAATATTCCCTAACGCTAGTTTTAAGTCATCAATTTCATTGTACGTACATTTGTAAATTTCATTTTTGACATGCCCCCAGAGAATATAATCTAAAGGTGTTAGATCTGGCGGTTATGGCTTTTAAATCAAAACATAATAAATGTAGTAGGTAATGTATATGGAAATAAGAGACAATTTGTTAAAAATCAACACTTTTCTTTGGTTTGCCGTATATCATTACTTCCCAGAATTTGATCCTTATCAGGAACACTATCAGATGGTACAATAATACAGCGTGTTTTTTTTTCTTCAAAATCAACAGGTTCGATTCCTGGCCGGGAAAATGGATTTATCAAAAATCTAATAATGCAGTTTTAGTTTTCATCAAAATCGGCATCGAGACTCCTTTCAACATTTTTCGATATCTCTCATAGTTTAGGATTTGCCCATGAAAGCCCACTTGAAAAATTCACCCTGTATAAGGCTGTGTAGTTTAGTGGCCAGAACATCCACATCTATAATTAAAGATCGTATTCTGAGTGCTGATTTTTTTTCTTCCAATTTTTATTATATTTTAAAAACATAAGAGGTGTTCATAGTTTATTATTTTCGGATATTTCCTTGGTATCCTTGGTACATATTTGCATACTTTGTAACACTTGGTGCTTATCATGCGAGCAATTAAACATTACAACAATAAAAAAAAGGTTTATTTTTGTTTATAATTATATTTTAATAGCTAATGGAACCCTTTGAGAAGATTTGTGTTGTTAATAGGTGGCAGTAGCAGGTGCAGCTATAGGTTGGTTGAAAGATAATATTGGTATAATAGAGACAGCTAAACAGTCACAGGAAATAGCTGAGAGTGCAAAAGATAATGGCAGTGTTGTGTTTGTTCCTGCATTTAGCGGTCTTTATGCGCCATATTGGAGACAAGATGCCAGAGGGTATGTACATATAAAATATATACAGATATGTATGTATATTAGGGTGGTCCAAAATCGTCGATGTGCGAAATGTTATCGGGCCATGGGCCAAAAGTGTGCAGATTAGTAAAAAAATGACCCCCTAAAAGTTTCAGCTCAATCGGAGGTGGTTTAGCCGTCCCGCATTTGACCTGAAGTTTTGAAAAATTGCATTTTTTGACCAAAATTTGAACATTTTTAGCTTTTGTGGGACAACCGTAATTGGTAGGAAGAAAAATAAGGGCTCATTTTAAAGATGGTATTATTAGCTTTAAAACGAGTACTCATTTGTTACCCTAGGTATTACAGTTGAGGAGATATCCTTGAAATACCAGGTCTAGTCCTATTATGGGGAAAATGGCTGTTTTGGCCCAAAAGTTTTAAAGTTTTAGCTTTTGCAGGAGAGCCATAATAGGTAGATAGGAAAGAAAGTACTCATTTTAAAGATGACAATATTAGCTTTAAAATGAGTACTTACTTTTTGCTCTAGCTTCAGTTGATATACCTGAAATTTTAAGTTTCTTTGAGGTCAGGTAGGCTAAATAAGGTATCTGTTTTTTTGTTGTTTTTTTTCCTACTATTACTTGATTACTAGCCTGAAACCTGAAGAAAAGTACCAAAATAAATAAAAGTCTTCCATATCAATATTTTCATCAGTCTTTTCCAAATAAGTTCAAGTATAATTTTATTTTTAGTTAACCTCCAAAAGAAAAACCTACAAAAGAGAAAAATAGTGCAAAAAAACTTTAAAGATTTAAAAAAACTTGTCGACTAAGTTGTCCTAGATGTGTCAGGATAAAGATTGCAACATTCCGATACCACCTGGAGGAGATATTGTCTTTGATCTTTGTGGTGTGTAAGGGTCTGGCTGAAATCTTGAATAAGTTTAATTCCCCTTTCTACAGTGTCATTAGCAACTTTTCAATGAGCCACCAGGCCAAAGCATGTCAAATATTTTAAATTGTCATTCCAGACACTGGGATCCTCATGCAGAAAGTTTAATGATATTTTATATTTTTCAAAAAAACTCGAGCTGTGTTCATTTATAAAAGAGGGCAGGTCTTCTCTTTGAAATATTCTCTTTACTATTTTATTGTTTATTTTCTCAAGCACAATCCTCCGACAAACTTCATCATCTTCATCATTTTTATAAGACAAAATCTTTCCGGCCATTTTATTTTTTAATACTTCCGAGACATTCTCATCAAGACGCGTGAACTCACGATCGATGAGACCTTTGTTCGAACCTCGCTAAGTTCTGACCGTTACTAATGTAACTTTGTTATATGTACTTTGGTAGCCCAGTGCATTTAAAGAGTGGTAAGCAAACATGATGGTTATTAGTCCAGTCTGCCGTACTGGGGTAGTACCACTACTTTCGAATGTAACACCCGTGAAGTGACCTCGTCGCGTTTCCGGAATAGTTTGAAAGTAGTAGAGGAGTGTGCACTGTCAATCTGGATGGTACATGCTCGTCTCTTCAAGCCGGCATAGTGGAGGCGACTGCTGCCTGTAGAGATTTCTTTGTAGTAGCAGTTGTATCTATTCATGGACCGCACTTTAGCTTTACATCAGGCGAAGTGTTGTCACATACCGATCTTCTATGAAAAATATCTGCTTCTGTTAATGGAGACTGGTCTCAAAACAAAAATAGTTTTTTAGTTTGTGCCTAAATGGCATCCATCGGGCGTGACTGAATGCTCCAAGAGCCCTAAAGTTTACTTTTCCCATGAAAATCAAATATAGGTTAAGTAGTTCTAGATAATCATCTCTTGGTTGATGTTGTAAATTAAAAAACTGGGTAACAATCTGAAAATACACTGAAAATTATTTTCATACAATTTCGGATTGAAATCTTGGTATTAATAAAATAAAAACAACAAAAAAACAGATGCCTTATTTAGCCTACCTGACCTGAAAGAGACTTAAAATTTCAGGTATATCTACTGAATCAAGAACAAAAAGTAAGTACTCATTTTAAAGCTAATATTGTCATCTTTAAAATGAGTACTTTCTTTCCTATCTACCTATTATGGTTCTCTTGCAAAAGCTAAAACTTTGAAATTTTCGGGCCAAAACGGCCATTTTCCCCATAATAGGACTAGACCTGGTATTTCAAGGATATCTTCTCAACTGTTATACCTAGGTTAACAAATGAGTACTCGTTTTAAAGCTAATAATACCATCTTTAAAATGAGCCCTTATTTTCCTTCCTACCAAGTACGGTTGTCCCACAAAAGCTAAAAGTGTTAAAATTTTGGTCAAAAAATGCAATTTTTCAAAACTTCAGGTCCAATGCGGGACGGCTAAACCACCTCCGATTGAGCTGAAACTTTTAGGAGATCATTTTTTTACTAATCTGCACACTTTTGGCCCATGGCCCGATAGAAAAGTAAAAAAAAAATTTCTTCCATATAAGCTTGGACCACCCTAATGTATATAATAGTATTAACATTGATAAATTACTACGTTAATCGATACCTTAGACTAGCAGTAGCAATTATTAAAATTCTAGTGTTTACTAGATTTTATCAATAATCAGCATATGTAGGCCTGTGATGTGGCAATGGGTGGCAATTGAGCAGTGTTTCTAGTGAGTCCTTCGCTCATTAGTACAGTCTGTTGTCTAGCTTTTAGAAGCTCTTTATATATTTGTTTTTATAATTAATTTAAAAGAAAATTGTTTCGCGTATGGTACGAGTTTACGTTCTTGTTCTGGTAATATATATACGGGGTTAAAATAATCGTGGGTGTGTATATCTATATAAAAATATAAATAGGTAACTAACTTATTAATAAAAGGTAACTTGTCTTTAACTGTATATAGGCACATTACAAGCATTTATTTTAGTGAACTTCTTGCCCCTGAACATGTAATATAAAACTTCTTTTAAAAATAATTAAAAACAATAATAATTCGAATTCTTATTTTCAGTGTAATTTGTGGCGTAACAGAGGATACAACTTCTAATCATATTGTTAAAGCAGCTTTGGAAGCGGTGTGCTATCAAGTTAGGGACATACTGGATGCGATGAATGAAGATTGTGGTATACCACTGCAGTTGCTCAAGGTATACCGCCCTAATTGCTTGGCATTACTTTATATAAATTATAAGTACAATATTATAAGGAAAAGCAAATGTTTGTTCAGGGAAGAGTGTTTATAATTGAATAAAGAAAGTGTGTAAGGATCTATAATTTTATGTAATTTCTTTTTTGTAGGTCGATGGTGGAATGACGGCTAATTCGTTGGTGATGCAAATGCAAGCAGACCTCATTGGTATCAATGTTATTCGTGCAGGGTTCACAGAAAGTACAGCTTTGGGGGCGGCCTTTGTTGCTTACAAAGGTGTCAAACCTCTAGAGAGATGTACTCCGTTTGCTATCACAAATGGCATTACTTATACGCCAAAAATAAGCGAGGATGAACGGGATATGCTTTATAAACAATGGAAAAAGGCAGTGGAGAGATCGTTAGATTGGGATAAAAAGTAGTGCTTGTTTTTCCAAATTATTTTTTTACAATTTATAATTGCTGAGCTTAGTCCTATCATATGAAAACGCTTGAAACAAAGTACGCTAATGCAATGCATAAAACTGAGCTATACGAGGTGAAAAGAATGAACTGAATATTGAAGATAGCAAATACCCCAAAGGAAACATTTATTTATTGTTAAAAACTGTAATAATTGGTTAGAGTACAATTTTTTTCAAGTTTTAACAGAATTCGTCTATTTATTTTTACTCGTATTTTTCGAACATTAATTAATTATCATCACCACTATTATTTTTATAATTATAAAATGTAATCCCGACGTGAAAATATTGAAAAAGAATATTTTTCCCCAAGTAAATGAATGTTATTTCTAAAAATCAAGCAATGTTTCCTGTATGTAAAAGTTGCCATTTTCAATATTCAGAACGCAAAAGTATGTTCCGTTATTTCCACCCGGTAGCGAAGGTTTAAAATTAGGTAAGGCAACTCGTGTATTTGCTATGGAAAAAGGAAAAATTGAAGTATATATACTTGGTTTAATAAAGAATTGGGTTGTAAATGGTAGCACGCGGCAGCGTATGAATTAAGAAATTTACCCGGTGGCGGATTATATTGTATGCCTTATTTATGCCGTATTTAATCTTAAGTTGTTGGCAAATTTTGATACAGGCTGGTTTATCTCATATAAACAACGAACTTTATTCACTTAAAAAAGTCAAATAAAGGGTTAGGCAAGTAGGTCTTAAATTTAAGATAATATTTGGATATAGACAATAATTCCGTAGTCTTCAAATGCTTGAGATTAGTGCCTTATTTTGTAGACAAGACGTTTGTTTTTATTATTATTACCATCGTATTGTTTATATATATTTTAGATTTTCTTTACAGTGCCCCATTTATAAAGTGAATTATTATTTTTAAAATTTTATTATTGTTAGGAAACATTCCATTTTTATCTAGAATGTTGAAATACTTTTATATTTAATTAGTTTCTAACAATTGTTATTTAAATGGGTAATACTCGTATATCTTATTGTTTTGTTTTTATTTAGGGTTTTTTTCTTTAGTTAATTCTATCATTGATTATTCTTTATAGTGGGTTGAAAAGGTTAAGCAATATTTTAAATATACATATTACAAGTTAATTTGTGTATTATTTCCATAGCCTAATTATTAATTAATTACCTCCAATAATCTTTACCATTTTTAAAGTATTATAATGAGATTATGTAAAAAAAAAGTAATCGGTAGATTAATAAAATATCTTTAAAAATAGAAAAACAAATTATGATTTTAAATTCTATTTATATTTGTTTTAAGTTTTACATTTTCTTCCAAGATGGACACCAAGTACAGACGAATGCATAAACAGCTGGTCTTTCAGGCAAACAATAACCCAAACATTCGAGCAATTGTGGTGTTTTTACAACCGTATCATGAAAATCTTTGAAACTAATTGACCCATCCAAATCCAAATCCATTCTTTTCATCATTATGTCTACAAATTCCTGGAATTAGCACAGCATTAGCACTTACATACCATAAGAAAAAATACATATAAAAAATATACACGATTTATGTTTAAAAGAGTAATATCAGATATCGTTTCTATTTTGATTCGTTTTTGAACGCAATGGAATGAAATTAAACTAAAGAAAAAATAATTAACATCACTTTTATTTGCCAAATATTGTACTTAGTTTTTGCCAGAATTTGCAAATTTTCTGGTAAAATGCGAGGCTAATTAATCTTGAAACATTAAAAATATAATTTTGAAATTGAAAAAAAAACCATGAAAATGTTACATAAATCGTAACTCCACTCTGTCAAGATAAAAAACGCACGCATACTTAATATGCAACAGTTAACAACTAAGTGAGCGCGCGCGAGAGTGTGGTTGATTCTCTCGCCTCACCCCCTCGCGTCCTTTGACTCGCGCCCAAAAAACCGACACAAAACGGGGCGTTAGGAATCATGTCGGTCACTATACTGGACGCAATTTATTGGGTCATCATCATCACAATAATGGGTCACAATAAGCGACATGTCACTATAAGCGAAGTCATTATATCCGACTTATATGAAAACCAAACTTCGCTGTGTAATTACTTCATAATAAGCGGTTGGTGGATAGACGGAGTCATAATAAACGGATTCTACTGTATATATTTTTTATATATATTTATAATATTTTTATTTTATTTATATACTTTATTGAAATTGTACAAAAGGTGGACTTAAAACCGCGTGGCGTTATCTACTAGTCGACCTTTGGGTAAGTGAGAAGCGGTAAGGGGAGGGATTATTTCACATAAATAAAATATACAATATATACATATACAATAAACAAATTCTACTATAAAATATAATAAATTACGTTATATAAATAATAATTACTGTGATAAGAAGTTTTCTGATAGGCAAGGAGGCGACGTGTTGAGCGTCTAAGAGAATAGGGGCTTTATAAGAAGCTTGATTAGGAGCTCTCTTGATGCTGATGGGGAGTTCATTCCATAAACGGACGGCTTGAACAGAGAAAGAATCGTCCAAACTACCAGATTGATGTTGAGGTATCTGTAGCAGCAGATTGTTCTCTGAGCGCAACTATCTGTGGTGAGAGCCGGAACAGTAGAAGCTTGGTCTCAGTCAGGAGAAAGGTCTTAAATCTGTAGAGAGATCTCAAGGTATTACACTGCTGCCGCTGAGATTGGTGACCTGCATGGTGATCTTGGGATCATGGGATCTACAGGTGAAGTTGAAATCTAGATACAGGCCCAGATTTTTTACCGAGAAAGAGTAATCAATCTGTATACTATTATAGACAGTCGGCTCAAGAACCAATCAAATCAATCTTATTTAATTGTTTTTAGTAACCCACAACTATTGCTTGACATTTCCTGGGGTTACTTATATTCCAAAACTGCACTCTTTCAAGTTTATGATTTATTCTTTGAACTACACTATTAATATCCTCAGATCGACCTTGCAGATAGAGTTGTAGGTCATCAGCGTAAAGGTGGTAGTGATAGTTGAGGCACTCGGTGAAGTGCGAATGTTTATGAAGATAGAAAAAAGGAGAGGAGATAAAATTCCCCCTTGGGGGCATCGGCGCGGACGTCAATCCAGTCGGAACAAGATTGACCCACTCTAATGCACTGACGGCGACCACGGAGATACTAGTCGAACCAATTGACAACATCAGTTGAAGCGTTCATCCACCGCAAGACAGCCAGAAGAACATCGTAATCGACACAGGTGAATGCGTTAGAGAAATATAGCAGAACGTGCACGGTCAACTTGCGATTTTGCATGTCGGTACTGATCTCCTCCGATATTGTCATTAGAGCTGTAGTTGTGCTGTGTCGATTACGAAAACCCGACTGTAGAGGACTGATCAGGTTGTTCGCAGAAATGAAATGAGATAATTGCTTGAGAACGGCGGCCTCTAGGATTTAGGACAGGAAGAGCAAAATGGATATGGGGCGAAAATGTTCGGGAAGTGTTGCTGCAGATATTTTCGCAAGAATTACATAAGCCATGCGCCATAAAGCGGGGTAGGAGCAAGTGGAAAGGGAATAATTAACAATGTAGACGAGGGAAGACAGTATATACTCAAGTATCAGCAAAATCATTCTTCGCTCAACATCGTCACATCCACGAGCATTAGAGATTGATTTCACAATTTTCTTTACTTCTTTTAGCGTTACTGGCGAAAATTCAAAAACTGGACAGTTAGAGGAGTTGGTGCACGTCAGTTCGCGCTTTAATGAGACTATCAAGGGTAGGTATATGTCTGTTAATCTAATACAGGTACATTACAATGTGATATTCTAAGGGATATTGAGTTATAAAGTTTTCATTCTCACTTTTACAGCTTCTTCCACATCATCGTCACGGGACGCTTTAGTTAAACTCTTCTTTAAAAGCTGATACATTGTCTCCCTACGCAGTGATCCTTCCCCGAGTAGATCGTAACACTAAACAAAAATAATCTATTAATAGTTTTCCTTAAATTTAATTATTTAATTAATTTGTTAAAAACTGTGTAGGTATATTAATTAGTGCCGAATAATAAATAATTTTAGATTAAAAGCACTTACAGTAAAAGCGTATGATATTTTCTCCTCAAGGTCACCTCTTAAATACAATGACATGGCCTTTGCGAAGGTAGCCATAGTGACAAACGGGGAGGTACCTCTATCTAATGCCACCATCACTCTTTCTATCATATAAGAATCTGTCATATTAAGACCAGTATGCAAAACATCCCTGAAGTGAGCTCTGAAAACACTCTCTATTTTGACTTTAAATTACAGAATCATAAATGTAAGAAAGTATTCACCTGAATATGACGTCGGAAGCAGCCGGTTTTTCATCACGTTTCTGAATTTTGAAAAATATTATCATGATTTCTAGAAAGATAACTGAATAATGATATTCAAATTTTTAAAAAATAAATATAAAAATTTACAGATATTTTTTTTATTGTAGCTGGGCATATGACAACACCCCGTCTGATGTAAAGTGTGGTTGAAATTGAACGGAAACAACTGCTTTATTTTATTTACACTTTTACGTCAACAGCCTGCTTATGCCATTTTACTGTTTGTCTTTTGTTTACTGTAAAGTTTAATCGAAAGAAAACCGTACGAGTACATCTCGTTTATAAGTAACCAATACAAAAAAATATATATTTACGTTCAAGTTCATCAAAGTTGAAATGTGTTTCTGGTAATATCTCTTGCCATAAAGCTCCATGCTTTTTCCTAAAGCGGATCTCTTCCATTGGATCTAAAGATGAGTCCAACGAGGCAGACATGTTTAATAATTAATTAATATAAAATATGTAAAGGATATATCTCAATGTGTAAAGGTGTATAAATACTTCTAAATTAATTTATCTGTTTATAGTTTTTGACAATCTTGACATGTTTAATGTTAAATAGATGTCATATGTTGGCAAGGAGGATAATATGTTGACCTATTCATTCAAGCATTTAAGTCCATTGTAATTAGTTATATCTCGGAACCCAGCAGATTTGAATGTTTCCATGTTTTTCGATTTTCTTGTACTAAAATATTAAGAAAATCCTTCGAAAGGTTTATTAAAGGATACTTCCACGAAAAATGTTGGATTGACGTCACATATCACTGGATTTAAATGTGATATGAAAAAATGTTAGTGTTGTTATTTAGATCAGTCCATAGTTCCCAGTATATGGAAAAAGCGGTATTCGATCCCCGCCTCCAGGAGCGTAATTAGGTTTTTCCGAGCCCTGGTTTAGATTACATTTCAGTTTCAGATTACATAAACTAACCCCCTCCCCCTCCAAATTATTACATACTATAATATTTTTGTAAAATTAACTCTAAGTACTGTGTTGTGTGATTGATAGGCTTATAAGACTGTGTGAATTCCGAGGTATGGAAATCCATCCCTGGGTCGCAGCGAGCCCAGAATCGTGCCATGGCTACCGTACCAGTAATGACGCCAATGCCCGCCTTCGCCTGTATGTGCTGTGATTTTAATATTTAATCTTTATCATAATTTGTATTAATTTTCTTTTGTTGCTATTTATAAAATTAAGTGACAGTGATATATATAATACATTATTTTACTTACACAAAATACTGTGTTAAAATTAATATTTTATAGTCAAGGTGAGTACGTAGGTGTATGGTGGCGCCATGTAACTGTCATGTATTGACACCAAGTGTCACCAAGTTATTCAGTTACTATGTAAGAGAACTATACCAATGAAAGGGTGTCATCTTTCAGATAAGAACGACCTTCAATCGTCTATTTATAATATAAGCTGGTAATACAAAATGCATTGAAAAAATACAACTTAAACAATAAAGGTCTACTGTCCACTGAGGAGCCTCTATTAATTTCTATATCTGTATTTATTTATATATTAAATGTTAATTGCTATGAGCGTATGTGGGCAGTTGCACGGGTAGTAGGCATGGATAATAAGAATGAAAATAAAGTCAATTTTTTATAATAGCGCAACTTCCACAGGCTGATGTTAAGTAAGCACAGTGGAAGTTCATGAGCGCTGATGATTGGGGAACCGCGTTACTATGCCAGTTTTGGGCCGGCTCTTTCACGCTCCACTTGAAGGATCCAAGGCTAAAGGAGTGGGAGGGCAAAACATTCCATTCGTCATTTATGTTACACAAAAAGGATGTGCCGATAAAATGTAGACTGATGATTTGAAATCTTGTCGGTCATTGCTTTTGAATTGAAGGGTGTAAAAAGGCAACTAGCAATCCATCCCATGAACCATAAGTGATATACATAATACATCATACTGGTGCGGTCCACGTATTTATAATTTACATCTATTTATGCATCTATTTTTAACATTTATGGTCTAATATCAATATCAAAAACAAGCAATATGAATGCAAGGATTGATATATGGCTGGTGTCGCGACGGACTCTCTAGAGGGGTGAGCGCACTTGTATTACGCGTTCATTGCGACTTAATAAAAATAAACATTACATAAAAAGCTAAGCATAATAACGCTGAGGAGACTGACCATCCATCCAGGTTGTACCGGTTGTACCCAAAGCAACTTTTTTTTAAATTGTAGCTCGAGTTATGAATACACTCCGTCTGATGTAAAGCTAGACTAAACTACCCCAAGACCATAAAATGAGGAAATCTTATGATAATAAAATATAGTTACAAAATAGCTATATATTATTTTAAAAAGTTGAACAGATATACAGGTATATATACATACTCGTATATTATTACATTTCTAAATGAAAATTCTGTACGAGTATTTCAGAAAATTCATGCGCACTACAATACGAGTTAAAGCTTGAAGCTATATAAAGACTGACGCTGAGCCCTAAACTCCAGTCATCGTCGGGCTGTTTAACAGGTGAGACGCTCAGGTGGATCCTTAAGTCCCGATCGTGCTCTTCAAAGTTTCGGGGAAAATTTCATAGGTACCTAAATTTAATATATGTAAGCTTTTATTGATAATATAATTTGCTTTAAAACAATCATGTTTGCGCATAAGTAGTTGTAATTATTTTTTAGTTTATTAGAAAGTTTTATTTTAGCATGATGTACGACCGCACTCCGCGTAATGTTAAGCTGGGGTGCGTTTCATGAGCAGAGGCAACGGTTACCACAGTCGCCTCCGTTATGTCGACATTCATGTCGAAATATACGACACTCTTCTATTTATACTTGGCTACTCTCAAGCTGATCCCGAAACGCGACTAGGTCAGCTCTACACGCGTGTTAAGCATGAAACTGTACTACAGCGTACTTACTACACCAGAACGGTAGAATCACCAGTCACTCTTTAAAATATTCATTGACATTATTATTTGATTTATCGGTGATTTTTTTGTATTAATTAATTAGCAAATCATAATGTAAGGCAATTTTGATAAAAATGAAGTTGATGTGGGTATCGTACACACAAACTTCGCGATGTGCTTAGTACCTCTGACCACAAAGCTAAACAACCTTCTACAATCTTTTCACCGGCATCTCTTCCAACTGCTTAGTTGTCTGGTTGTCGTCACGTATTTATTACCTATTGTTTTTTAAATTCACCGTAATTAAAACTTTTTTTATATAATTTTCATCACAATTTAATATAATTTTATTATTAAAAGAACCTAGAGGTCTCAAAGTAGTAGGTATTTCTAAAGTAGTTAGTAGACGTCAATACGTGTTTTCTTTACTGTTTATGTCTTTTTAACTTAGGAATAATATTTGCTTGCGAATTAGTTAACATCTAATATTTACCAGTAATATCTTTGAAAAACCATAAATTTTTGTCAAAACACAAGTTAATAAAACTTTTTTTAGTTGAATCAAATTGCTGAAAAAATATATTAAATTAACGAATTAGGTAAAATCATAAGAATATATTTTGCTTAAACTTTTTAAACATACAAGAAAACATTAATTTAATTATAAATGTACTCAATCCTATTAGAAAATTAATTTAAAAGATAACGTATCTTCAAGTATAAAGCGTTTTGTGAGGAATATACGAGTACAGCTTAGTTCTACTCTATTCATGAGTTTGAAAGTAAGCTTCTAGTATTTGCAGTGTTTACTATAACAAAATATTCCACTTCCCTATATACCTAATAGGCAACGGAGTAAAATACGACACACAAAGGAAGCTTTCAAGTTTCAAGGGATATAGAAAATTGAATCAACTTCCTCTACAGAATATTTCCAATCTGACAAATCGAACCTTCTGATGTAGAAGCGAGATAGCTTATTTACACTTTCTCTCGTTCTACGGATCCAATCAGTTAATAATTATTAATAATAACCACACTATTTATTTATTTTTTATATAATAGCCAGGAATACCAGTTAAGCTAGAATGCGGTTTATGGTATCTGTAAGCAGCAGTCATCTCCGATATGCCGGCTTGTGTCCAAGTCGGCAGTGTATACCTTTTTCTTCTAGTTATAGCTGATCACTTCTAAACTACTGCTCTTAAATTTAGTGTCACTTTTATAATAAAGTAGGGTAAATCTATTTGATTAATGTCTACGTCATTAATGCGAATTGACTATTGTATATTGTATTGTAACTGTAAATACAATAAAACATATCTACGTTCGTTCATAATAAAATGCACACCTATAGTTTATTGTAATAGCTATTTGCATATGTTTATGTTTCACTAAGAGTTGCTAACAAATTAATAACATGAAAGCGCCATTGAAATACAGATAAATGTTACATCATTGTTATCTTTTCTACGGAGCCTTTCTGAAGTCAAATTAGTCTGTTTATAATCAACGATTTGACTTGATTTCATAGAATAACCTGAAGTAACAGTTTATTCATAAAACTGTTATTCTACGTTTTAAACTAAAAAGCAGACAGTGTAATGACGACCTTGTCTTACGTTGTGTAAACTGAAAAGCAGACAAACAAATTATTAAGGTTCATAAAACATTATTATTATATTCTGTAAAACAATATGAACAATATATTTTTGTGTTTAGTAGGTGGCACATGAACGAGGCGCCCGCCGCCCGCCGCCAATTCTAATGCACTTCGATAAATTATAAAACTAAAATTAGACTGTACTTATGATTTAATACCTAATAATGGAAAATGACGAAAATTTTATCAACAAAGTCAAATTCGTAAATCTGGAGCTGATCGGCATCAAGGCAAAGATATCACTTCAAAACATCTATTTATATTTATTAATGAATATTACAAATAAATATTTCGTTTAAACCGCGAACCTGGGATCTCCGCGTAACATACGTGCGATCTGTCACAGCTAGTTTTAAATACAATAGATATGACTCGAGCAGAAGAATTCTGCATTATTTTAAAGATAAACAATTTTTCTGATTGTTTCAGTTCGGCATATAATTGAATTGTGAGCGGCTGTCATTTAAGAAGGAATGTACCAATTTCTTACTCCATCACAGTACTGGTAATATAATTATTTATATTTTATTTTAATAACTTTAAACAAAGTGAAGGACATGAAGTACACGCTGAGGGATTGTGTCAGGAGAGAAGCTAATGAACAGTAGCGCAAATAATTATTGCGAATAAATTGGTGGGTTATGGACGCATGCAATTGTGTTTTGTGCGAAACTGCCTATAGACAATATTTTTTTTATTATATACGACAACAACAACAAGGCAAGCGTGCTCCATCTTAGACCGCATCACTGCTCAACATCAGGCAGGGTGCGGTCAAACGTTTGCCTATTAAGCATAAAAAAAAAAAAAAAAAAAATCCGCCTAAAGCTAGTGTGCGATCCATGAACGTAAACAACTACCACAGATAAATTTCTACAGGCAGCAGTTCCTTCCGCTATGTCGGCTTGATGAGACGAATGTGCACCATTCAGATTGACGATGCACACTCCTCTCGTTATACCTGGTAACTTTCAAACTGTTTGCAACGTGACGAGGTAACTTCACGGGTGTTACATTCGAAAGTGGGACGGCAGATCATGTAAAATACATTTGAGTTGTGCAATTCGATTTGACTGATTTCAAACTTGATGATGTGTACTCCTATTATAATTTAAACATTATATATTCATTAACATCCCACATACAGGTATAATCTGAGGCTGAAACACGTCAAGCACACAAACAGACTGAAAATGAGCATTAGCCGACATTATTTATACTCTGCTGATTTTTCACGAGGTTAAAAACATATTTCAAAATTTATATTGTTATAGAATTGTTGGCAAGTCGGTTAGCTTAATCCTATATATCTATTTAAGTAACTTTATTGGCCACTGTGACGGTCAGCGGGCAGTCGTCGCTTTACGCGGCGGCCGGGCGGCCCCAGATTTGATTCCTGGTCAAAAAAATATTTTTATTTTAGCACACCATGGACGCTGGGCCACAACTACTAGTACATAATATAATTTTAATATCAGCATTATATATCTACGTTTTCCTATTTGTCGACTAAACTTTCTGTTTCCCGATAAATTTCATTAAATCTCCGCTAAGTTTATTTTAAAAACGTAGTTGATGATATTTTTATTATGTACCTTCCTCATTCGTTAAAGTTTATATTTGAACTTGCTGCAAATTTTGCAATATTTAACAACTGATTTAATTAATAATATCAACACAAAAAAGTAGACTGCCTTCCTGGGCCTACCCTCGCTTTCGAATACAACACTCGTAAAGTGACCGTTTCGGGATCAGTTTGGAAGTAGCCAGATCTAAAGAGAGGAGAGTGCATTGTCAACCTGGTCCATATTCGTCTCCTGAAGCCAGCATAGCGGAGGGGACTGTTGCCTGCTGACATTTCTTTATGGTAGCAGTTGTTTGTGGACTGGAACTTCTATAAGAAAAGTAAATAACCCCAGACATATAGGTACATCATCATTTATCTTTTTTTTTTACGAATATTTGCCATTGATGCTTTAGTGACCATGTCGAAATTCCTCTAACTTTTAACAGCCCTTTCAACAGCTGGGTTAAGTAATGTTGCTGGGGTTTTTCAAGCTCAACCTTATAATTAAGTTTGTTTTTTCTATTCACGTATATTACTGCTAAAGTTTTTTTTTTCAGAATGCAGCTCAAAACCTTGTAAATCATAAAAGTTTAATATAGCATTCAAAATGTTAAGAAACTTTACAACTAATATTTTTCAAGAACTTAAACTTCAGCTCATAATGTCTATAATAAAAGAGTGCACTATTTCACCCTACCATAATCATAGCACAGTGATTACTGAAGCAGGACATTTTTTTTACGATCCACAGGGTAAGTGAATTTGTTAGAAATTTTTCAAACCTTTTCTAACCAAGCATCCATGAAAGTGATATAATAGATTAACAATAACTCGTTTAGTAACAATAGTGACAACTCGTTATTAAGAATGTTTCGTTCTGGATCCAATGCAATAATCTGCCTGAAAAAAAAAATTACGAACATACATTGTTTTCCTGGGACAGTCTTATAAAGAGCTTCTCTTCTTTCAACACACTATCGCTTTATTGGCATGGTAATTAAACAGGATAAAATTATCTATAAATAACTGAATTTTAAAAATAAATTCAAAAATGATTGATATAACAAACATATGGTTATCAGTTTATTAATCTTTAAATTGAATTTTATCAAAGATTATTATACTATAAAATAAATTAGATATACGTTTAGAACTAAGAAACAATGATAAAAAAAATAATTAAATATAATAAACGCACTGCCTATGTTAATATGTAATGAGATTTTAATATATTCACAATAATTTTCATGTTTATGTTTAAAAGTACACATTTCATTCGAGATCAAATGAGTTTTTATCGAGTAAACTTGGCAGATTATTCGTGGCAGAGCGTTGGTAAACTTAACATACATATATTGTAAATATAATTATTAGAAACAAGATAAAAATAAATATAGAATTTAATTAAATATATTTATTTAGCTATTCTACATAGCTTAGAAGTCCACGACTCACGGGAGACTGTGTTCAAATCTCACAATGTTCTAGCTAGTACCAATGTGACTTTGGTCGCTCAGTGTCTATAGTATACAGTAAAAGGCGTAATTAAAATAATGGTAGGCTAATTAATACTGGTTATAGCCCAGTCTGTTGTCTCGGGATTGTACTTCTATTCTAAAATTCTAAGATACGTAGGTATAACACAGATTGATACTGACCGGGAACTTAAAAGATTAGAACACCATTGCAAATCCAGTCTACCCTTATAACCACCCTACACATATAATAATGAAAGTCAAAAGAGATATACGTATTACCATTTTTATATCTCTTCCTTCGAAGTTGTCTATTCTAATTGGGATATACTAAAATGTGATAATTGTATGGCGATATACTTTTGACGGTTCCTTTTAATTAAAGGATATACATTTTTTAAATATTTATTGATATAGTTATTTTTTTAATTTATGACATATTAAAATGCTGAATTTATTATTATTAAATTTAGATGAAAAGATGACGAGTTGTGTGCGCGCGCGATGATTGTAAAAATACGCTTAATGAATTAAAATTAATTTAATTTTGATAATAGAAACTGATCTATATTGTCCACGGACATTCGATGGACTGGCTTGCTGGGATCCGGCACCTGCCAATTCTATTGCATACCAACCTTGCCCACACTTTGTAGTTGGATGGGATCCACGACGTATGGCCTACAAAAGGTAAATATTTTAATTAAACATAGGTAGTGTTTTTCTGCTATTTATGTCTCATGCTGAAATAGAATAATTAATTATATTTTTCTAATATAAATTCTAGAAACTTCATTAATTCACTATCAGTCGCTACTAAAATGTCTTAATAAAATAAGAATAATATAAATTTAAAATGTAAACACTCAAAAGGTCAAAGTTTCATCAGGGCAGCATTATTTATTCTCACTGAAAATCTCTTTAATTTCGTACGCAAACGTGCCAAACGAGGTTCAGCGTATACAAAGCATATTTGGGCCTTAAAAGGAAGTTTGTCGTGAAAATAGGAAAGGTTAGAAATAATAAAGCAGGTACATAATTGTATAAAAACCTTAATGGTCGGGTCACATATAACGCGCAGGACGTGCGAAAGGGACATTGTTATATATTATGAAATACCGTGAAAGCGTTCGGGGTACGTCACGCATGGCACGCGCATAATGTGTATCCTGACTGTAATACTTTAGTATTTATAATTATAAAATGTGACAAAAGAACTGGTAATCAGATGATCAGTAATAGAACCAGTTGCTGTCGATGATACTAAAACTAAAAATATCAAGAAAATACCAGATAATTACTGTTAATTAATCTTATAAATTTACACCTCGAACAGGTTGAAAGAGCACGGCGCGGCGGGCGTACTGAAATGTTTGTGTTAAACAAATTTAATAGTTTTTGGCTAGTCAAGTGGTCTCGGTATTTGTTTTTCAGCGCTCGAGTTCAATCTATCCAAAACCATAACTTCTATTAGCTAAAATTAATCCAAAATTTTAGATTTCGATTAACCTAGTTGTCGCGCACATTTATATCTGCACCGTGACTAAATATTGATTATATACAAACTTATGATAAAATACTTTTTTCTAATGATTTATTTTAAGACGGCGATTGTAAAGCAATGAGTAATAACGTAAACAAAGAGCTATTAAGTGACTTTTACAGTCATATTATGAACTCGCTCACGATATTTCAAAGTCAATAATTTATAATGCATGGCATATCCGATACCGAGGATTTAAAATTGGAATATTCTTTCAAACAATAGTCAATAGTTTACTTTCCTATCTATAATATGCTATCATGTTTTATAAATTATAACAACAAAGAAACTTCGTCCAATATAAATGCATCAAAGTAATGTCTGAGTTTTATTGATTTTTGGTTTTATTAATAAAGCCTGTATATTTTATACACAATTTAACTTCTCTTTGTAAAACAGTTTTATAAAATGCCATAGGGTTTGGTTTCAAGAATTTCAAAGGCTGAGGTTTTTGTTACCATGGTTACAGCGACCTCAAGCTTATCATTTAGACCGGGTGTCCAAGGGTTAATATTCTTTGCACATACATGGGCTTTAAGTTGATTACTACCCGTTGCTCGAAAAAGATATCGTTGACCTTCACAGACTCTTTTTTATAAAATATCTTCTTTAGAAAATAAATCATCTTTAAGTACGAAATACAAAATGAGGCTTCACCAAATGGATTTAATATTTTATTGAAACATAATCTCTTGCGTTTATAAATCTTCTTTCTATATCTTAAAAAAGTAAACATAAATTATTAGGAATTAAAAAATAATGAAAGCCGGATTTAGTAGCGCCTATTCATTTTAAAAGTTTTACAGGATACTAATCAATTAGCGTTTTCAGTTGTTTAGAAAACGGAACTTGGTTTATTCATCCTGAGAGCAAAAATATTTGGACCAATTACACTAACTGCGTAGATATGGATGACTTGAGAGTAAGTAAATATCAATCAATAAGAAATCTGAAATAAAATAACATAAATTATTACTTTTTATTAATTTCTTTTCCCGACTTCTAACATTTTTGTTACGACGCCAGTTCCATCATATTTTAAACAATTGACTACAGAATTCTTTAATGTAACTTACTATTACTTAAATCTAACTTATAACTATTACTTAAATCTAACTAACCCAATCTACTATGAATTAACAAATTATATACGCATTCGGCAATGCAAACTCGGACAAAGGATCCGCCAATATTACATCAAAGACCCCAATATCCCATTTATTTAAATTCAGATAATTCATTTGTGAATTTTTAATGTTCATTGTACAATTTTAGTTTCGAAGCATTGTGAACACGATTTATGTGTGGGGTTATTCCTTCTCGGTAGCGGCTTTGATGTTATCTGTTTTCACATTCATGTACTTAAGGTAATTAAATTATAATAGATTAACTATAAGTATAGAAAACAAGTATTTTAGTTTATTCTATAGGTTAACAGCGAAAATTGAAGATCAAGGCGAACAGAAGCATGGGAGACACCTCTCTTTATTTTTAACCAATTATAGAGGTAAACATCAATGGCAAAGTCCTATACAAATATATGCTGGAATATTTTTTCAAAAAAATATAGAGCTTGAATTTCTGAACAACTTTACTTAAAAAAAGCCACAATTTAAAGATATTAAGGTTGAACTATAGGGGTTGTAAATTAATTTTTACTTTTTCCCAGGACTCTCCATTGCTCTCGCGTCCGCGTACATATCCATCTATTTCTTTCTTTCGCTTTTAACAATCTTCTGTGGATCCTGTGGTACAAAACTGTTGTCAACGATGCCGCTGTTGTACAAGAAAACACGGTAAGATTCATGAATATTTTATTTTAATAAATATATTTAAGTAATCGATCATAAAGTACTGCAAACCTTTATTAGCTAAACCTAATTTTGGTACACTAATAGAATTGAAAATGGTGGCGCGAAGCAGCTGTAACGTCTGCATATAAAATAAGTTTTCAAATCATTTGAAAATTTTAATATTTTTTATCCGTTATTAAAGATGAATTTATTAAATATTAAATTATTTAACATTATTACTTTGAACCTTTTTTTGACGTTCACACACACACACACACACAGGCATCAACGATTATAGAGAATGTTATAATGTATTGGTATACTTAGTAAAAAAAATAAAGTTACATTTTCGTAACACCTTTTCTATTCTCTTTTTAAATACAGGTGTGGTGCCAGGCTCTACATGTGATTACCAATTACTTCATGGTGGCGAGCTACTTCTGGATGTTTTGCGAGGGACTTCATCTACACATAGCACTCGTGGTGGTACACGCCAATCTAGATCATCCATCCATTCACTCATTGCAATTTTACATAATATTAAATGCAACTTATATAGAATCCCATTAGAATATTATGTTAATTGTAATTTTAAAAATCATTTTCATATAAATAAATTATATTTTAAAATATTTAATCTTTGAAACAGATTTATATTATAGGTATTTTTAGGTTTTTGTTAAAGATGAGATCACCATGAGTTGCTATGCTGCCATTGGATGGGGAATTCCGTTAGTTTTAATATTTATTTATGCCGCTGTGAGGTATAACGTAGAGGGAGCTACTGAAAGGTGAAATTTTATTTATTTATTTAATATTAAATTTTACGACAAAGGAAAAAAATATATACTAATAAATTATGATTAATAAAATTTTTTTTAGATGTTGGATTGAACAGAGTGATACATTTTGGATCATCATCATTCCAGTACTGTGTTCTCTATTGGCTTCATTTGGTACGTATAAAATTGATTAAATTTTTATATAATTTCTCCAAATCGTTATATACCCGTGATCCCTCGAAAAAGTTCCTCTGTGTATTTTTAACGAAATTTACTATCCACTTAAGTAGAGATGACTGTTGCCATAGATGGAACTCTGCGGATACGTACCAACAACCGGCACGCTGAAATTTATCGTGAAGTATCACATATGTTGGAAAGGGAAAACGCGTGGCCGAACGGCTGAAGACTCTCTGAGAGACTGAAATCACATGCCGAACTATTAAAAAAACTTGTTGTTTTGAACTATAATAACCTAATTCCAGTTTTCATGATCAACGTTGTTCGTGTGCTTTTAACAAAACTTCGTCCCACTGCTGCTAACAGAGCTTCAATTGCAACAAAAAAAGCTGTACGAGCTGCTCTCATTCTGGTAAAACTGTTGTTCCACATTTATTAAATGGTATTATTATTTCGTAATATAAGTTTTAAATGTTTATTTAATGTATTGGAAAGCTGGGTGGTGTATGTCCTACTTTAGGTTGAAAACATTTTCTATATTTCATCGTAAATATGTAAATATTAAACTGAAAACTTTGTACAGTTAATGCAGTGTCTATATACCTTAAACCGACTAGTTGTAGAAACGCTATGCAGAATATATTACGGTTATTTATGTGAGAATGCATTATAGCACGTTCTCGCCCTTAAAATTTTGTTTATTTGAAAGTAAAATAAAACACAAGGAGACTGCAAAATGACCTTCATTATTATTCGAATAATATTTTCGCGCTGTTAATATACGAGTATGTATGTCCTATATACGTATATTAATTCAGCACAAAACACGTTCGAATATGAAATTTTTATATTAAATCTATTTATAATAAAGTCTTTTGATAACAGATACCTCTCTTCGGATTACATTTCATTCTGATCCCACTTCGTCCGCCGCCTGATACCCCCGCTGAAAAAGTATATCAAATTATCTCTGCTCTGCTCACTAGCCTCCAGGTATTTGTTGCCTTTTTTTATTCATTTATAGTCACTTTTTTGTTTTATATGTTTACTTTAGTTTGAGTAATACTAATTCATATTCGAATTGAAAGGTTTATCTACTGATATTTTTATAGGGTCTTTGTGTGTCGATTCTGTTCTGCTTCACTAACAACGATGTTATAGCCGCTATTCGCACACAGAAGATGCGTCTTATTGGAACTAACGAAATCGCTATGACTGGTAAAACTTTACTACTTTTTTAAAGCGTCTTACAACTTTTTTATCTCTTTGTTGTATCGAATTTACATTGTAATTTGTACAAATATAAATTTTATTTAGTACGCTGAGCAATTTGAGCGACGGTAGATTAAAAACTTTTCCTCCTTAAACACCGACCCTTTTCATAACAAACGATGTGGTATTTCAAAAAGTATTACGAACCTTTCGTAGGTATGTTATATATTTACGAATTTTTTATTTGAACCCATTATTATTATTAAAATTTTTGGCATTCAATTGCTGGGGTTATTATTATTATTAAATTACGATGTTTGATTAGAAATAATCACACCGCACTCAAGCTGGAATGGAGATCGAAGACTAGATCTTCCGTTTGTGTTCTGTCTATTAGGCTACATAACATTTCGAGAGCGCATCGTAATTCTTCTATTATATTTATCAATCAGTGGCAGTCCTTCCAACTTCAGGGTTGCCTATAACGTTGCATACTACTGGATTTACACCAAGATTAATACTTACAAACTCTATTTTCCAGTTGAGGTACATTAATTATTGAGTTATTGAATTATAATGTGATCATAACATACTTTCCTACCGTGACGAAGTTGTGAATAGTATACATCTCAACAGCTATTCACTAGCTTCTCTTTATAACCTAATAACTAAAAAATAATCATGTAATCCATAATAAAAAAGACCTTACATCCTATTCCAAGGCATTCAATGTTTGTTCTGTCCTTATTAGGTATAACCGCTGGAGAAAGTCTTATACAGACAAGGGAAAATGTCGTTTGAATTCAACACCTCGACAGGATGATGACGATCACCAACTCGATGCCGAAGAAAATTAGACAAGCGACTTATGCTTCGTTGCTGATTATTATTTAGCTCTTAGTGATAATTGATCAGTATTAAAATCCAAAAATATGTAATTGTATTAATGAACAATGGAAATATAATACGATAGAAATTATGAATTTTATTTTATACCATTTACTATTTCACTGAGCGACCTAAGTATAAATTACATAATTACATTGGTGCCGGCCAGAATTTTCTATGATTTGAACACACGGTTAATGGGTCGCTCAATTTAATCAATTTGCAAATATATTCCATTGCATGTTTTCAAAAGGTTTTACGTTTTTAGCATTTTTAAAACTTGGTGTTATTTGTATTTTTATGTACCTGAAAATACAAATGGGAAACATACTGGCCACGATATGTAGCAGAATTCCAGTAAGTTCCAGCGACGTACGAGTGTATATATAATTTACACACGTGTAGAAAAGGAACGAGTTTTTCAGGATCATTGAAGGGAATAATAAAACAAAAACCTTTTCATTTATACAATACGAATGTGTATTTTAATAAATATTTATTACCAACGTTAAAATCAAAATTAAATCGGTTTTTATTACTGCTATAAAAACATATTCTTCAACTCTCAAAATTAAATTAAATCTACTTCTATACATAAAAAAAGAAAAATAACTTATCTAATTAGTAAATATCACAACAATGCAATAGCTAATACAGATTATATTTATACAACCTATATAAATTAACAATTTAATGATATACTTCAATCAAGCCCTCATTTATCCCTCTCAGAGCGCTGTAGACTAGACAATTATACCGAATAGGTATCAACCAGTGCCGCTAAAACTTCATATTATTAATCATTTTAAAACAATTTTTTTGTATTCCACCTCATTTCATATAAGTAACGACTATCAGATTTAAAATACAAAAAAACTTTTTTTTAATAAATAAAATGATTATTCTTGATTGTTCTTATTACTTCACAGTAAATTCCATAATTACTTGTTTTGACCCAAACTTCAATCGTCTTTACATCAATGTAAAATGTTGATGTCTTGTTTTAGGTCTTAAAATTTAGGATATAGAATCCAATATTACATCCTAAAGTTAATCACAAATTATCAGCAGTATGTTAAAAAGTCCGTATTCAGGATAATTCCCATTTCGGTCAAAATTGCGAATGTAATAAATATTAAATATATTATTATTAAAGCTATACCTAAGCGTTTGTTTAAAATGAACTTTGCGAAGTACAATGCAATCCATAGAGTAACTACTGCGACTAGAAGGGACACGACGACTAGATCTATACCGCTTGAGGTGATGTGCACCACAGGTTCCTTGCCTGCAGTAAGTAAGGCTAGAGTACGAATCAGCCATGGAACGCCCAAAGCAAAGAGTATAGCTAATGAATTTGCTCCAAGAGCGTTTGATATACCCATTGATCCTTCGCCTAAAACAAACAAAAGAACATTTAAAAATCATCTAATAAATTATAGTATGTAAATAAGAATGTATATTTAATGTTTCCTGTGGTCTAGCTGTAGGACACATAAAATCTGACCGCCACCAATGCAACTATTTACTTTGATCGCTCAGTGCCTATAGTATAATATAGGCATTCATTAAAGAGTGGTAGGCAGACTGATGATGGCTCAGTCTGCCGTCTCGGGGTCCTAGTCGCGTTTCCATATCAGTTTGAAGTAGATATAGATATATATTTTTTTGTAGCTTAACATATGAGAGAGAACACCATAACGAGAGAATTGGTGCACATTCGTTTTCTTAATTCCGCTTAGCGGAGGCGATGTCCATCTGCTGAAATTTGTCAACAACAATGTTGAACACATCAGTGTTGTTATATGCCGAGCTACAATAAAAATAAGATTGAATTTCCCTCAAGCTTGCATGTAATAACTCAAATTTGTTAATATACTAAGTAGATATATTCATATATCAACGTCGCTCTACTAGGCTAATTGCTAATTTACCATGATATAATATCACTAGTAACAAAATTTCGCAATAAAAATCTATTTAAAATTGTAAAGAGCGACCATAATACTTTAAATACACACAAAAATTAAATTATGATGAAAATTTAATTTAAAATATTAAAACGCATACAACAGCCTGAGCTGGGGATCGAATCGAATCCTTTCGTGAATTGTAAGAGAACATCCTCCAGTAGTATAAACTACTTGTTGGAGAGTATTACTATTATGTTCCTTGATACACGCATAGCGAAGAAAGCAGGTTCTATCCGCATCTCATTTCAGAGCCTCAGGCTGGTGTGTATGTATGTTGTTTTTTCTATTCAATTTTCATCATAATAAATTCAGAATTTTAATATATCATAACTTAATATAAAAGAACAAACAATTAAATTATTTATTTACCGCTTATAAACATATCAATTTCCGTATTATCAATCATTGTCTATTTATTTTCATATTATCTAACGAAAATCATAAATTCGAACATAAGTAGGATATTATTTGCGAATTGACACCTTACATTTAGATAAAAGATATAGAAAATATTAATCAGTAATTGAAATAGAAGCGCAAGCGCAGTGATGTAACATAGGCATACTCACAACTAAATCACATTTTTGTAAATTGTTGATAACGTAAATAAATAATAACTCGTGCGTATATACAAGAAGATAATTTAGCGTAAGTCGATAGACATCTCTTTATTGACGTCAGTAGCCATCTTGACATATCGAATACTTGATAGTTATTAATATATTTTGAATTAAATTATAAGGAAAATTCCAATGCCCTTAGGGGTCTTCAAGTATATTACATAATAATATGTAAGCATAGGATTTGCAAAGGTTAAAAAAAAGAGCTGATGCATATTCAGACTACAACAACACTATTCTGTGTTGACTCTAATCTAAAAAATAAGTAAATGAAATTATAAAAACAACTTTAATCATATCATTTTTGGAATATGGAGTGATGTGAAATTAATAAAATTATAAGACTCGAACCTTCTGAATAGAGCCTTTTATTTTCGTTACTTTCAGCAGAAAGCTGAATATATCAATATATAGTACACAATTATAGGAACATGCAGTCACCTCCGACTACACGATAATCAATTTACCTCAGACGCGCGCTCGTAAGAGCATATGCAGCCTCTCCCGTAATCTTGTTTGTACGAAGCTTGTCATTTACGAAGTAACAAAGTTTAAAATATAGCATGCAGAATATATAACTATTTTGAATAAAGATATCTACATGTACATAGTGGGAAATTCATTTGGTGGCGGGTATAATTTTGTATTTTATGTTCTAATTTTTCTTCGTTTCTACTTCTACCCGTCGCTGTCTTTTTTTCAAAATAAATAAATACTTTAATTCTAATATAATTATTATTTAGTTAAGTATATTTTTAGATATCTTTGATGTCTTCAAATAATTCGTATATTATTTAAAAAAAAGAGTTCTGTGTAGAAAGTAGCTCAACGAGTTATTAATTATTATTATCACGCCAAAGTATTAAATACTATTATTAAATATAGGTATCTAATAAGTACGTACCCCTTCTTGACATAATAAATATTGAGAGAGCTTCGGGCAAACAACCGCCGAACGCCAGGAACGTCATACCCATTATAGAATCCGGAATATAGAAAGTGTGACCTTAAAATAATATAAAATATAATATCAATTATACGTATTATTAAAATTAGCACGAATAGATTATTGTCGAATTGAGATATTATTAATATTCTAAGAACCCTAATCAGTATTATGGATATCGAAATATTGATGTTATTATGTTTGTATTACCGGAAAGAAGATTTTTGTTGTCAATATTTTTTTATTATTTTGCTAGAATTTAAATCATTACGACTACGAGTTAAAAAAAGCGGCAGACTATATTAATAAATATTTTTATTATCTCACCTATTACGGTCATACTCCAGGAGACAAAGTAAGAATTAACACCGATCCAAACAATGCACATTATAAAAGCCAACGGATAAACTTTCCGACATGTTATTGGTGATGGGATTGTAATACCCAATATTAATCGTAGAGGAAAAGTGTATAGCCACCAGATCTGACGTACTATAGATTTTTCTTTGGGATATTTGAATATGCTCACCGCTTGCGGTTCTTCCACTTCTTGTTCTGCAATTGAATTCACATTGAGTGCCAGTCATATTAAACATATTGTAACGTAGAAATATTATTATATATATTTTTATTCATTACTATATTATTGTTTATGTATTTTTCCCCCTCACCACACTTCAACACTAATTTTGTAGGTTACCTAGGGTTAGGCTTATTTCTCGTTTTCATCTAACAACGCTTCTGCTTGCCACGACGTATCGCACCCTACCCTAGATGTTTATATAATTATCTAGCTGCGATAGCTTCTTAACGAGTGGAAGCTGATCTGGCGACTTCATTCGTTCCAGAGAACCAGGTTCGGGTTTGGAGCTTTTCGCAGTCCCTTTTTACTGCAGGGGGCCCACACGCCCAGTCAAGCACAGGCAGAGTACCACCGAAAAGCATCGGAGTCCAGCTAGATCTCTTATATTTACATCTTAGTGCTTAGGAGTGTTCCATCGCCATATACAATTAAAGAACCTACTTGTTGTGACACAATATTGCATTTTTTATTTCGCATCCCGGCTTTGGGTCGAATCGGGGCTCCGTCACAATATAATATATTTTGTGTAACTAAAATGAACTCTATTTACTTACCTATTTTATCATCATTTGACAAACTTTTCTCATTGATACTAAGTGCGTCAATCATTGGGGGACTAATGCTATTTTCATTTGAATCATCAAAAGCATGATTATCTTTAGCACCATCGGTATCACTTTTGTCTTCTACCGCGACTAAAACATTTAAATTTCGGGGTTTTTAAATTATGATAAAAAATGTTCAGTAAAAAGTTCATGTTCACCGTTTTGCTAGATTCTTTGTTGTTCAATTTCTATCATAACTATAATAGATTACTTACTATCGACATGGTTCTTCTTCTTTTTACAGCACGTTATCTTGTTAAACAATGCAAATATTGTGGGACTGTTAAACATAACTATGAAGTATAAAACATATAGAATTCCCAGCACTATTGCCTCATACCAGTATATGACACTATCCCATACAAAAGCAATTAAAACGCCAATATTGAATAAATAGATAATAACATCTCGTGTGACTGGCTGACGATCAATATGAATCGGCTGGAAAATAACAAATTTGCGATCATTTTAAATGCCTACTATACATTGATATATAAATATATTCCCTTGACATACGAAATTAAGTTAAACGCTCGCCAGAATCTACTTCGAAAATATTGAATTATAGTTAATACTTACAACAATAGCAGCAATACTTCCAATTGCAGCAACACCTAAAGCATTAAACAATGCAGAACCGATAATTGTTCCAATGCCCATGTCAGATTCAGTTAGAAAAGTTGAAATTACATTTACAAAAAACTCAGGACATGATGTTGCTGCTGCCATAAATGTTGCCGCACCCACATTCTGTGTTTGACAAATTTAGAAATAAATAATTTTATTTATGACTTAATAAGCGATGAAGTATTATATCATAATAAAGGTAGATTGTTAATTTGATTAACTATTTAAAACTTTAAACTGGAACGGAATAAAATTCTTCCTTAAACTATCATAATTCTCTTTTAAAAGTGAATAACAAGAACACATTTATAAGTGTAAGTAAACATGTTAAAAGTTGGTTTAACAAGTTAAAAAAAAGAAACTTGAGAAATACTTTGATCGTTATTATTCGGGGATTTATATGTTAATGGTATATAATACATTACGTACAGATTAAATTATAATTACCGGTGCAATTTTTAAATCTTCACAAATATTTTCTACACAGGGTATGAAGTAATCATTACAGATAATTGCTAGCAGAGTAAAAGCATATATTCCAAATAGACAATAGAGGAGAAATGCGCCTCTTCTTAATTGTTCATCTGTAACAATCAATAACAAAGTGCCTTTTTAATATTCCCTTCACCTATATTTAGCTATCATATTTATAATTTTATAAATTATTTTCCATTTGTAACATCATTTTTAAATTAATAAAACAGTAAAGAAAACTGAAGTTTACATACCTGAAAATATACTATTTGGGAAACTTTCAGCGGAGGTATCTACTAAACAATCTACTTCTACAACATAGCTATCTTGTGCTTTGGTTCTTGTAGGGAGCCACGGGGTCCAGTGCCATGTACTCGCTTCCTCTTTTAGTTTTTGCATTAGAGATTCTTTCATATAAACAATTTCGCCATTTTTATTTATTATCTTCATATACTCATCAGTAGCATCTGAAAACCATTCATATCTATATAAATCGATCGAAAGGATTTTGACACGGTCACATAAACCGCCAATGGCTGTATTGTGTAGTGATCACCACGGGGAACGTGGGTTCGACAACCACTATAATATTTTTCAATAAAATATTAAACTATAATGTAATAATATATAGTATTGGTATTTAATACCACTTAATTAGATTAATCTATTATATTTATATATAAGTTAAGACACTTTTTTAAACAAGGGAATTATTCGTTCAAGGTTCATGGGAAATAATACTAAAAAATATAATAAATTATTCTATTTCTGTGTAAAAACGTGAGAAAGTTATGTTAACAAGCAGATGCTTTCAATAATACCAAGAACACATACATATGTTATTATCATGATTTATTTTATAATTCTTTTTGTATTAGCAAGTTTCCCTGTTATTTTTAATATTCGTCAAGCGTGGGTTCGAATTTCCTACAAAATTTTCTAAATAGAAAAATAAAAAATTTCAGAAAGTTACTAAAGAATTACTTACTTATTTGTTGCTCGGAGTTTGATATGGCGTTGAAAAAGAAAATTATCACAGCTATTAATCCCAACATGTTTCCGGAACTTATTATGTTATTTTTTATTATCTATAAACACTAACATATAATTCTGTAAAAAAAAAAATATATATAAATAAAAATGGTTTTGTGAATCTTCAATTAAAATTGTACATTAAATGTATCTTATCACTACTTTTATCAACAATAATTGTTATCCCAATGTTCAAATAAAAATTTCAATTTTAACGTTTTCTATTTGTCGGGACAGTTTATGCTAAATTAAATAAAGTTTTTAACGGTTTTCTCGTTAATTTTATCTACCTACTTATGCTTTTTTAAAATAAAATTGACACTTTAAAAACATAATTAATTCCATCGGATGTTTTTGGCTTACATTTTTAGTTATAATAAAATTAAAATGAAAATTGAATAGAAAATAATCAATAATATACAACGCACCATGAGGTGAGGTGAGAACTACACTATAATTTTATTTACAATGTTACTGCTTCTGTTTCATAAATATTTTTATTTAACATAGTAGGCTGATGATGATATTAAAGGAGGAAAATTTTGTGCTAATTAAGATAAGATTATATTTTTTATGTTAATTGAAAGCAATCGATGTATGAATCATTCATTATTAACAATACAATATGTCAAGAGAAACCGTATTTTAGGTTATTTAACATACATATTTAATTACTAGACCCACTTTTCAATTTCGTAACATATTATCTTGTACTACATCTACATAGAAATGAAGGAAACTCTGTTTGTGAATGTGAAATAAGCGAAAGCCAATAAGTATTTTTTTTTAAATATTATCACAATGAAAAATTAAACACATTTTTTTTCGCGCTATTCATGTGCGTTGTTGTTACTGTATTAAAACTACCAGATGATTTATTTATAGTAGTTTATCAAAGAAATAAATCGTCACTGAATACTTGAGTTTTAAAAATTTCTTTTTTTTGATATTTTAATTTTTAATATTGGTTTGAATGTCTATACAAAGCTGTATCATCACTGAGCAACAAAAACATAACGTAACATAATTTTAGTATAACATAGTTAAATTCGTACCGGTCAGAATTTAGCGAGGTTTGAACACGGATCTTAACGATCGTGAGTTCACGCCTTCTACCGTTAGACCACAGCCGCTCAATATCTAATATATAGATTTATATTTTAATAAAAACTATCCACAGATTATTTAAAAAATATATATTCAATTTATTGAGCACATTCGTCTTCTAATGTCGACAACCGTTTACCTTCTGGTTTTAGGAAGGGAGGTGATTATCAAATAATAGTAGACTTTTTATCGATCAATAGTTTAGATACAAAATAATTGTTAAATAATATTAATTATTATAAGTGTTTGACTAAAATGTAAGTGTAAAATTATCAAAAAAAATGCTCTATATTGTGTAAAAAGTAAAAAAAATAATTGTTTTTTTTTTAATTAGATGAAAACATAAAAAGTAAATAGATAACAAAATTTTATGTACAAATTAAGAAATCTAATGCATTTTTATTGGTAGAACTCGAACTCACAATACTAATAAAGGGAAAATCAATACTTTTAAGTTTTACTAACTTTCTTCCAAGTGAATGAAAATCGGAGAACCATGTGGCAGGAGCAATGGCAGTGTGATATAGATATGATATCAAACTTTACTTTTTTATTATTTTTGCTTTTTAAATATTTTTATGTTCTTTCTTTGCATAATTAATTATATTTTAAATAATATTATTTAATTTATGATTATTTGATACGCAAATTCGCGCGGTCACCTCGTTTATATTGGACATTTGACGGAAGTATGACAATATAGCCTCCAATTAGACACTTTTAGATTTGATACTAGGCTACGTCAGTGGTTCGCAGGGGGTGTGCAACAAAATTGATGTTACGGCTCTTTGACTTGATGATGAGCTACAATTAGTACTATATCCGGTCAAAATTGTTTCTAAAATTGTTAGAATTTGCAAGAGAAAAGAAACTTTCTTATTGTCTACTCAAATTAAAATAAAAGTTATTTAATTATTATTAAAATAAATGAATCATTATGATTTTTCACATCTAGCGTTTTATTGTTTTCGCAGCCTATTGAAAGATTTAAAAGAGGCTTGTAAGTTTGTGTACTCCAGTCTAGATCGTAAAAAATATTATTGAAATACGTAATACGTTGAAATTACTAAGTGAAAATAAAATTAATGTACTAACGACAAAATACTACAATGTCTTTACTAATCATATCTAAACATATAGGTATATAGGAATTACAATTTATTACTAAGAATTATCTAGAAATCATTCAGCAATAATGAATTGATAACTAAAATGTTATTTACCTAATTATTGAATATGCGTTTCATTAAATATCTAAAGTGCTTTGTTCTAAAAACATAAGTGATAAGTAGCTAGTGCTAGCAAATATAATAAAAATATAAGACGCTCAAGAAATAATGAAATACATACATAATAATAAAATACATACAATTAAACTGTCACAAGCACTCGTTACTACGACAATCAAGGCAGTCTAAACGCCGTGCACGATGACAGCAAAGCGTAATATTGTGAGGACAACATAATACACGGGTTATGAATATAAAACTCTTCGTGATACTGTAAGAAAATATATAAATGGCGGGGTTTTTAAGCAGATAATCTTAAATGATAACGACTTATTATGATTATTTACTGTGTTGTATGTGAGTAAGTGTCATGTAAATAATTTGTGTACACTACATCTATAGACCCAGCCATTGCATTTATTTATATTCTAGCTACTATCAGATTTATTCTTTACATCAATGTCTTAAAGTAAAATCCTCTGGGTGTATCCGGTTACTTCCAAGTTGGTTCCGAAACGCGACTAGTTCATTTCACTTGAAAGTGGTGGTTTTGGGCTACGGGTCTATAAAATCGAGTATAATAATTATATTATAATAATAATATTTACTCCTGTATATATCATATTTATAATTTTTATTGTTTAATAAATTCATACATACATCTATAAGTAAATATCACGTAATATATTATTCGACCAGGAACCGAATGCGCGTAACAGGCACATTAACCACCTGCCAACATAGACCTATACACGCATGTAGGTGAAGGTAAGATTTTTTCATGTGCATTTATTAAAAGTAAATAAAATTTCTGATAACACATTAAAACATAGTACATAACTATGCCATGTTTTTATAGTAGCCCGGCATGTGGCCACACTTCAGCTAAAATGCGATCCATGTGCGGATACAATAGCTCAGGCAATCGTCACCGCTACACTGAATAGAGGAAAGACCGTCCCGGTTAACAGGGCACACTCATTATGTCGTGATTATCCAGCTACTTAAGAAATATATAAAGAAAACGTCATAATCTAGTATATAATAACCTATTAAAAAGAAGTTAATTATTAAAAATGCAGAAATTACCCACTTCATACCGCATAATGGAACATCTTTCTTATTGAAATACCACAACAAAGGAACAATTTAAACTGTATTCAGTGCAATAAATTTAAAATGAAGGAAAAATTAAAGTTGTTACTCTTTAATTATATCGTTTAGATAATTTCCAGTTGCCGATACTTGGATAACACTCTTGTGGTGATTGGCTTAGAAGTAGACGAGTTAGCCATTAACCTGAACATTCCTCAATCCAGCACAGGCTAGTGCACGGTTCATGGACTAGGAAGGGTAAAAAGGCTGTTAAATGTTTGCCAAGAGAATTTTATTGATATAAAATTGATATGTTTGTTAAAACTATTTTTAAAAAATAATTGTTTTGTCAGTTTTGACATACTGTTTGTCTGAATAAATAGCTTATGTAAAAAGTCATGTTTTTATTAAAATATTAGAATATAATATTTTTGGCGACGAGAAAAACTATTATAATGTCGAGTGGAGGCGCAGCATATGGCGGCAGCCTCAGTTTTGATCACCGAATGCAGGAGTGGTCCATTTTTAGAAGCCGTTTCACCCAGTACTGCATAGCGAATAATATCAATGAAGAAGATAAGGCTGGTGCGAGGCGGCGAGCCCTGCTATTGACGGCGTTTTGTGAAGATACGTATCGTTTAACAACAGACTTGGTTTTCCCAGATAAATTAGATACTATAGAATGGGAAGTTCTTATTGAAAAGTTAGACAAACAATTTGTCACCAAGAAATGTTCTTTTGCCGAGCGGTTTAAATTTTATAAAGCCGAGCAAAGACCTAATGAGGAGCTGGCGGAGTGGGCCGCGCGACTTCGCGGTCTGGCTGCATACTGCGGTTTTAAATCCGAGGTGTTGGAGTCGGCGCTACGTGATCGTTTTGTCCTGGGACTGGAAAACTCAAAGGAGAGGGAAAAGTTGTTTGCGGAGAGCGTCGACGGCCTGACATTCGGTGCGGCGTTGGAACTGGCGCAGAGCGTGCGCTGTGCGCGGCTGGCGGCGGGACCGACGTTGGTGTCGCAGTCGTCATCGGCGGTGTACGCTCTTGCAGGCGCGCCGTTGTTCACGCCGTCCACTTCGAAACAAGCGGATTCTCGATGTGAAGTGTGCGGATACAGGAGTCACAAAAAAGACGAGTGCCGTTTTGCCGAATACATCTGCAGAAAATGCAACATCAAGGGACATTTGAAGCGCATGTGCAAATCGAAGTTGAAACGTACGAATTTTGTTGCTGCAGACGAAAACGACGTCTCTGAAGGTCAATTATTTAATATTAAATGTAACAACGGGGAACCAATGCAACGAACGATCCTAGTAGATAATGTAGATATTTTATGTGAATTTGATAGCGGTAGTGCTGTGTCAGTTTTACCATATGCCGTATATGAAAGGTATTTTAAAGTACATAATTATAAACCATGTAGGATTATACTAAATAGTTACGACGGTAGTAGGATAACACCGTTAGGTTGTATTATGCTAAAAGTATTCTATGAGGGTCGTGAAATCGAAATAAATTTTATCATAGTTAAAACTAAAGAAGAGCAACCAGTTTTATTAGGGCGCGATTTTTTAAGTAAATTTAATATTTATTTATGTACTGAAAACTGCAACAATTTGGCGTATAATGATTTTGATAATAAAATAAGAAGTAAGTTTGCGGAACTATTTTCAAATGAGTTAGGAGAGTTTCATAAGTATAAGGTTTCTTTAAAAATTAAGCCAGATGCTCAGCTCAAATTTTTTAAGGCTAGGCCTGTACCTTTAGCTTTGAAGCCAAAAGTTGAAGCGGAGTTAAATCGGTTGGTGGATCTGGGCATTTTAGTTCCAATAGATCATTCCGATGTAGCAACACCTATAGTGCCAGTAGTGCGATCAGACGGTGGTATAAGAATTTGTGGTGATTTTTCTGTGACTTTAAATAAGGTATTAGTAATGGACAGTTATCCTATACCACGAATAGACGACTTGTTCGCGACCCTGCATGACGGTGAGGAGTTTTCGAAGTTAGATTTGTCTAGGGCGTACAATCAGCTAGTTCTCGATGATGAATCCAGCAGATTAACATGCATAAACACACACAGAGGTTTGTTTCGTTTCACCAGGTTAGTATTTGGGTTAGCTAATGCTCCGTTTATTTTTCAGCGCATGGTGGAACAGCTATTGTCAGGTATTGAAGGTGTATGTATATTTCTAGATGATATTTTGATTACCGGGCCAAATAGGGAGGTGCATATGTCTCGGCTAGAGCGTGTTTTGATTAAATTACAAGAAGCAGGGTTGAGGCTGAGACAGGACAAATGTGAGTTATTCATGAAATCAGTTAAATATTTAGGTTTCGTTATTGATAGAAACGGGTTACATACGAGTCAAGATAAGATTGATGCTATCTTAAATTGTAACGAGCCTACGAATGTCAGTGAATTAAAATCTTTTTTGGGAATGATAAATTATTATAGGTGTTTTGTTCCTAATATGTCCGGTTTGCTCAGTTGTTTACATGTTTTGTTAAAGAAAGGAGAAAGATGGCGTTGGGGACAGGAGCAGAGCGCAGCATTTGCCGAGTTTAAGCGAGAGTTATCGTCCGATCGCGTACTAGCGCATTACCATCCCGACTATCCGACGATCGTGACGGCGGATGCCGGCCCGAACGGGTTAGGCGCGGTTTTGGCGCAACGGCAGCCTAATGGGACCGAACGTGTCGTGGCGTACGCATCGCGTTCTCTTTGTGCGGCTGAAAGGAACTATTCGCAAATTCATAAAGAGGCTACAGCAATTGTTTTCGCGGTAAAAAAGTTTCACATGTATTTGTACGGCCGCTCAGTTCCATTTATTTTGCGCACAGATCACAAACCTCTTCTTTCTATTTTTGGGGGGAAAAAGGGAGTGCCAGATATGGCGGCGAATAGATTACAAAGGTACGCTTTATTTTTATCGGCTTATAATTTTAATATTGAATTTGTAAATAGTGTAAATAATGTTGCTGATTATTTGTCGCGATCTGTAAAGGCGGAGCGACAAGTTGAAGAAGAAAGTTTCAATAAGTCATTGTTTGTTAATTTTATTTCAGATGCTATACTGAAACCGATCACATTAGATGATGTGAGGTCGGAAACGGCATTAGATAGTGTTTTGTGTAGAGTTCAGAAGTTTATTCGCAACGGTTGGCCGGCGAAAATGTCAGACGTAGATATTAAACCGTATTTTTTGTGTCGTTCAGAATTATACATGGAACGAGATTGCATTTTAAGAGGTCATAAAATTATTATACCAACAATATTTCGTGAATGTTTGTTAGATGAATTACATTCTTCTCATTTCGGAGTAGTGAAGACCAAAACGGAAGCGCGGTCGCGCATGTGGTGGCCTCACATAGATCGACACATAGAAGAGAAGATAGGCTCGTGCAGCATATGCTGTAGTCTGCGCAGCTCTCCGCCGCGGTCGCCGCTCGCTCCGTGGCCTTACCCGGACTACCCGTGGGAGCGTATACATTTAGATATGTTTTCATTACAGGGGAAACAATTCCTTATTGCTATTGACGCACATTCAAAATGGATTGAATGTTTTCCAATGTCATGTACGGACAGTAGTGCGATCATTTCGAAATTATACGAAATGTTCAGTAGATTCGGTTTGGTCAAAACGTTAGTCACTGATAATGCGCCTAATTTTTGCTCAACGGAGTTTAGGAATTTTTGCGATATGAACGGTATCAAACATTTAACTATTGCGCCGTATCACCCAGCGTCCAATGGACAAGCTGAAAATTCAGTTAGGACGGTAAAAAAGGGATTAAAAATTATTTTTACTCAGCATAAAAATTTAGATGAGATAAATAAAAGATTATATAAGTTATTATTTGATTATCGTAACTCTGTACACAGCACTACTGGTTTTTCTCCGGCACAATTGCTATTGAATCGTTCGTTGCGTTGTCGCCTCGATCTTTTGCGGTGTTCTGGGGATAATTTTGATAACCCCTTAACGTCAGCGGCATTGTCATCTAAACGTAATGTTTGTGCCAAACAGGTAGATCAGAGTGAACAGTACGGTGGAAGCAGAAAGACAAATTTTATGCCAGGTGATAAAGTTCTAGTGGAGTATTTTTATTCAAACGGGACAAAACACGTATGGAAGCCTGGTGTAATTAGAGAACAATTAGGCACTAGAATGTATTTAGTTTATTTACCAGAAGCGAAAATTTATGTAAGGAAACATGTCGATCAGTTGTTGAGGTATATTGGCAATGACTTCCCGACGCTACAAGACGACATGAGCGTCACTGGAGGGTGGGAGTATGGTAATCCGCCTATGGTAGAGTCACCGTCGAATGTTGTGGAGGAGAGTGATAGTGCAGAGCGTGAGGAGGTACCTTCTGCCACGACCGACACAACTTCAAGCGATCGAAGGTATCCTATACGCTCTACCAGGAATAAAAATCCCTCCTATGTTTGAGTGTTTTAATTTTATATTGTTTTGTACTATTTGTGGAGGAATTGATATGTTTGTTAAAACTATTTTTAAAAAATAATTGTTTTGTCAGTTTTGACATACTGTTTGTCTGAATAAATAGCTTATGTAAAAAGTCATGTTTTTATTAAAATATTAGAATATAATAAAAATATTATTGTTATAATAGTAAATTGTAAATATAATAGTTGAAATAAATAAAAATGTTAATTTTTATTATTATAATGACATAATTTTGAGTTTTATTTAATTTAAAGTAATCTGTGAATAAAAAAATTAAAAATCAACTAAGTACTACTTCATACCTAAAAGGTTATTAACTTTAATTTGAAATATCTTAAATAGAAACGTCATCTGATGAATTATCAACAAATTATCTTGTCGGCTCTCTTATGGATTAGACAAATATACTACTGATTGCACACGACACCTTCTTCATAAAGTCTCAGCCACTTACTGCATGATTAAAGATTATTTTCAAAAAATCGCACGTTTTAACACACAAATCCATTGTGGGCTCGATTGATATAATATTTAAACATATGTATTAGTCCATTATTTATTAGTCCAGTCTGCCGTCCTGGGGTAGTTGGCATAACTCCCGTGAAGTTTCTCACGTCTCGGGATCAACATGGAAGTAACCGCGTACGACGAGAAGATTACAAGGAAAAGTTTCGGCGTTCTCTGCTCATGGATTGTACTCTGGCTTAAATATCAGGAGGTATGTATTAGCTCATATGCCAGGCTGTTATAAAGGATGTAAAAATACTGCTATCTGTTTTTGCTCAAGTGCTCATCGTCGTTAACCACGTGTTACACACCACCAATATTAAAACGTTATTGCAAGTTATTTTTTTAAATTGTAGATAGATGCACTTCTCCCCTCGCCTGACCCATGGTGATAAACTAGATATTTTTTCAATCATCATCGATTGCTTGTTTTATAATAATATTTTAATTTTCAAGGAACATTTTTTACTAACTATTGCTAACCATCTTGTTATGTAATAAATCTTGTTATAAAAAATATTTTCCCACTCTACCTCTACCCACTGCTCACAAAAGCTTGTTACTAATTACCTATTGTTATTAAGCTCTGGATTGAATGTATACAGTAAAACCCAATTAAAGTAAACCTAAGTAGAAATTAATTTTCTTATCATTTTCTTGATATGATAATATGCAAATTACATTCCTCGAGTTCAAGTATAATACTTACTTATAGTAGTATAAGTTATAGGTACCTACTAAATGAATGAATTCATACAAGAAAGGAAAAATACGCAGTAATAATAACTTAAGTAATTAAAAAAGCAATTAAATTTATTCTTTCCTTTTGATTTATTTCAACATTTAAGATTTGAGATAAGAAGTAGATCGTACTTTGCAAAATATTGAAGTTATTTTGATATAAATTAATACGGGGATTATTATATGTATACAAAACAAAAATATCTTTAATAGGATTTCAAAAATAAATTAAACTTGGCAGATATTATCTAGCTTGTGATGGCAAATAAATAGTATCAATGAATTGATTGCAAAATAAAATAATTGATACTATACGAATATGTATGATCAAACAATCAAAAGAGCAGGGAATTTCCCTAAGTAACACTTCAACTTAATATTAAGTAATACAACAGTGTGACTAAGTATTTTATCATAAAGGAAGGGAATAGATACAATAAAACTACGGAAATATACAGAATCCTTTATTAATTATTCTGTCTTAATTAAGAGATATAATATTTACAAAATTTGCAATCAATTTTATGTCATTCTTTGCACACACGACATCTTTTTATAGACACGGGTATAACACGTGCCTCCTGAATGAAGGTGTGATAAAATTGAATAATACATAAAATTATATCATTATTAAAAAATTATAGATTACATGCTTAGTAATTTTATCGCATATAAATCAATTACACTATTTTTTATGGGCTTGTCATGCGTGCCTCCTAAGATTCAAGCGTGATTGATAATTAGATCAATAGAATTTAAAGAAAGCCTAGCTTAGTAACAAAGACTTATTAAATATTTTCTATAAATTAATTTTAAAATTTAGATCTTCAGAATTTAGATTATTAAGATCCAGGTTGGATCAGTGGATATATTTTCAAAATACTAACAAATATTAATAAAATTCCTACGATGCTACGAGTAGAACAAAAAATATTATAATGAAGTAATGACTGGAAGCTACGAATGCAGCGAGTCGGGACTGCCACACACGCCTACGGGTAGTTTTATTAATAAACGATGGATCTTTTTCAGTACACGCTGAATCTCTAATATCTTTCTGTATCTTCATATCGAGGTGGATCACTCCAGTGTAATTTCTTTTGTTTTTTTCTAATAATATATTCTATTGGGTCTCCAACCAAACGCTGACCGTTTACTTTTCCAACGTAACCATGTATAGATTGCTCTTTTTTTAAAGGCCAAAAGATACTTTTAATGCTATCATACGCAATTGTATACGAAAAAAATATTATTAGGTCAACGCCTGATATGACTGTAAATCCCAACATTAAACTCATTAGACCTCCGAACGATGCTGAAAAAGAACAAATATGTAAAATTTTAAAACTTAATGTTGCATGACGCATTATGTTTAACTAAATCTTTGTTTTTTAAATCATTTAAAGCACAATTTAATCAATAATAAGTAGAGTAATTTTTGTGCAAAAGTGCCTTATTTCCATCTCAAATACCAGGGCTAGTATAAAAGATATCACCATACGCATCAGTTTGGCATGTGTAATCGGAACTGTTAGACAGTGATATAATAACTTTTTAATTAGGCATAGGAAGTGATTCAGAAAGTTAGAAATAGTAAATAACCTGAATAACTCATAAAATAAACAGCCAAAAGGATAAGTTTATATTTACAGTTTTATGTAAACAGGCAATATTTTACATTTTATAGTTAATATTTACCTAGACTTATAGTTCTATACTTAGTTCAAATAGAAGCAAAATAATTTAGAGTAATTCTGTCTGATGGATAAAAATAATAAAAGATTTATTTAATTACAAAGTATGGTGCAAACTGTCCATAATAATAATAACGTATTACTTAGATAATGATAGTAAATCATTAATAAATAATCTTTTCATTATAATTAGATTGATTTTTATTTAATTAAATCAGTACCTAAATAAATAATTTTTCATTGTAAATAGAACCTAAGAACTCAAGTTGCAGTCATCGACTAGTATTGGCTGCAGAACGTCTTATTTTTTTTTTAATTTAACCAAAGAATTATTTATTATTATTATTGTGAATCAAAAAAATATATGCATTATGACTTGTTTTAAAATGAAGTTTAGTCGTTAGAACACATACATTACACATATATTACATACTATATGTATATGGCTTTACGACCATCATAATACATTATAAAATATAACAAAATATATATTTGACAGGTGCAATTCGATTCGAGCGACTCGATATTTTAATCAATAATTTTTATTACAAACGAAATCGTAGATCTATTCAACTCAATTAAAACCCAACAATCTGTTTTTAACTTAGACAGTCTCGCAATGAATTAGCGAAATATTAATTAATAACTTACCTAAAAGATTTTGCCAATTTAAATATACATCACGTCGATATCTAGTAGAAACTAGGTCATTAAAAAACACATTGAGAAGTGAATGATTTTTCATTTTAATATCTTTGCTGAAAATGTGAATAAAATACTGTGAAAGGAATATATTTAAAAAATACATATATAATAATGCAGAATGGTTGGTATAGATTATAATGAACCCTAATAACTGAATTAACACGCCCAGCACAGTTTTAAAGAAGTGCGGTTAGCTATAGTAATTTTGCGCAGGCTCTTCATATACATAAAAACCAGTTTTGTTTTCAGTCATAAGGAACAGTGGAAAATATGATACTACATCTCTTTCTTCATTCTTTAATAAACAATCTAACCTAATTATATACATTCATTTATTTATTTTAGCTCTACATATGACAACACTCCGCCTAGAGTGCGATTCATGAACGGAAAAAACTGCTACCACTGATAAATCTCTACAGGCAACAGTCATCCAGTGCACACTACTTTCAATATATCACGCCACACGCAAGCTGATACAAGAAAAATAGCTATTAAATAATACTTACAAAAATACCAAATTATTAACCGGAGCCTCGTTAACAAGCACCCCCATAGCTACTTCTAATGGGTAATCAAAATGTTCACAATCAGGTAAACAATGTATTTCTGAATCTTCATTTGTATTGTAGGCGAATGATTCTGGAAAATGTAATTAACATCCCTTTTAAGCACGAAGAAACACTTGATTGTCGATCCAAAGCGATGGACCAAAGTCTAGGTTCAACGTGTACTAGAGGTATTAACAAACGGTAAAAATACCCTAGCTATCTAGGTTGGTTCAGGCACTTGGCCTGAATCTTGGCCCAGCGAGTACTGGGGGCACTAGTGTTTTTTTTTGTTTAGCTAAAGTGGGATTATGAGCGGAAACAACTGCTTCTAGAAAGAAACATCTGTAGGTAGCAATCGCCACCGTATGCCGCCGGCTTGAAGTGACGAATGTGTACCATCCATGTGTATCATACACTCCTCTCGCTATTTACTTTCAAGCTGAAGGCCTCCCTCCCAGGACACGAGACTGGGCTAATAACCACCACCAGTCTGCCTTCCACTCTTATTAAACCCACATCTTCTGAAATTTAAATCATGTAGATTTAATAATCTACTTATTAGTCATGGGCAGCAACTTCTGAATTTATCAATTGTTATAATTAAATTAATTCTTTTGTTATATAAGTATCTAAATCATTATTAGTCATATTTTATTATTATCTTTAAGATATAAAAAATTTTATAAACACGCAATTGTATTAGTACCGATTCTATCCCTGTCTGTGCTGCTGTGAAAAGGGATACAAGTCCGAAATATGAAAATGTTTCTGTATTATACAAAAATTTAGAGCAACAATTTAGCAATGAATAATAATATATATATATTGATTACTAATTTAATATAATTTGTCTTATGTCTTTTGACTTGTATCCCTTTTCATTTAGGGTAAAATTGTTATCTTATTGAACTATTTTTATAGTTAATGTACGTAAATAATTACCTCCTAAACCTAACTTTATTTTTAAAGGATTAAAAACACTGTATTATTCATTTATTCATTCATTTCATCATACTATATAAAGCTCGATTACCACTGACTGACTGACTCACTGACAGCAATTATCGAGCACTTGCAGGAGGTTAGCGAAGTGAAACTTTCGGAGTGCGTGAAGGAGTTCCATGCGAACTCAGAAAAAATACGTCTTTGACCGGAAGTGGATTCTGGACCAGAAGTGATAGCAATATCTCGGAAACGGAACAAGACAGGACCGAAGTTCCGGAACAAAGGCTGTAGGAAATAAAACTATCGTACCATGGTGACCCTACCCAAGACGAACGCTTTGTTTTTCAAAATCATCCACAAAACTATTCCTCGCTCGCGAAGCGCGCCAAAATAACTAGTTACATTATATAAAGCCTTCGTTGTCATGACATCTGAGGCCATTTAACAAAAGAAGAAGATATAAAGCCTATCATCTTATAAAATTTTCAGAGATATACAGAACATAATACACCTTGATACTTATATTACAAAATACAATAGATGGGGAACTATTGTATTCATTCTGGTCTAGGTACTACTACTAGTTGGCATCCTAGACCTATCTATAAACAAAGAGGTAACATCTAAATCTGCAACAAAAAAAACATAATTTTGTTATGTAGTTGATATTAGACCAATAGATGGAAAAAAATAATATAGGAGAATTAAAAAATATAAACGTAAAAATAAAATATAAATACTTGTACTGTATCAGTATGATGTATAGAACATCTAGTTCGCGGGATTGATGTCTGTTTTTTACATCCTGTATAACCCAGACTATTGCCGCGAGTAACTATTATCTTGATTGACAATGGCTTTACGAATAAAATTAGGATATAAATAAGATTGAACATTGAACTTTGCACATCCGCAAATACTTTTTCTTCATAATTAAGTATTTTCTGCAATCTCAACATTGATGATATATTTGTTCACATTGATAAAATAAGCTTAAAAACAATTACCTATAGATAAATAAAAATCACGTGCTAATTAATATCCGAAATATATTATGATCCTCAAGTATGTATAACACAATCAATTACACAAACACTAACTGGTTTTATTTATTAATTCGGATTGAGAGTAATTCAAATTTATTTAATAAGAACTTACGTTGAAGTTTCTGTATACAGTCGATATCACGAAAGTTGCAAGTACGATTAGATTCTGAAACACAAAGTCACACAAACAATCAAGTCAGTCGTGTTAAATAAGAAGTAAATTAGTGCATTTTCCCGGTAAAATTTTAGTTTGTAAACGTAAATACATAAATAGCAGTACCATTTAATATAAATTTATTGTTTAATTTACTATGAAAAAATTAAACAGCATACGTATCTTTGACGAAATAAATCATATTTTCCTATGCACCTACCCGGTAGAATAAGCCGGCATAGTGGAGGCGACTGCTACCCGCACAGGTTTCTCTGTAGTAGCATTTGTTTCCATTCATGGACCGCACTTTAGCTTTACCTCAGACGGAGTGTTGTCACATACCGAGCCACAATAAAAAAAAAATTTAAAGTGTTAATACCTTTAACATGAATATAATACGGCGAACAACCACAAGTTCGAAATGTTTTCAAAGCGGACCGATATTCCATGCAGTTGTGATACGAATATAATTTAAATTTCCCAACTTTTACCTAAAAAAAGTTAATACAAAGTATCAAAGGTTAACAAAACAATAACAAATTATAATATACATATATAGATCAGCAACTATATAACTGTATAGTTTTATAATGTGGTTTAATCTTAAAATTCAATTCTTTTCAGATTTTCATATTTTTGGGAATCTCATGATAACTTTTATCTGCTAATCGAATGTAATACAGTGCAGTCATCATGAAACGAGAGTATTCGATTTCTTCAATAATCTATTCAATTATTTTAAATTACGATCTACTCTTCTATTATTTTAAAATATAGTAAATAACTTAGATTTAAACATAAGATGTTTTTCATTTGTTTGTTTGTTTAAACAGAAGTATTCTAATGACACAAAATATATATAATATTTAGGCTGGTATCGCCTTTGTCACGTAGATAATTAAGATCGTCTTACTGATAGAACTCTGGTAATATAAAAATATTTAAGACCTTAAAATTGGATTAGGTCATTAATTTAAGTAAGTATAATATACGTCCCTTAAGAAAATATAAATACTTAGAAAGCAATTGTGGTAACTTTTTGAATCAAGAATTGTACACAAAGGTCACCTCATAATTATTAAGGAAGAATGGACGACGTAAAAAGTAACAACGGAAGATGTACTATACATCGCTGTCTATATTCAACACACAAAACTTTAATACATATATATACATATTTAATCAATTACTTTTCCTTGTCTAAATACATAATATTATTTACGTCAATAATAAGTAAGTAAATGCGTCATTCATTGAAATCTATAAAGTAGGCAGGGTATACGATGGTTAAATCGCTCAATAATAGTATTATATTATTAAAACGAAAATTTTTTATCAAATAAATCGATCTAATAAAAACAAGGTAAAACGTTTCACACAATAATGATTCACGAAAATCTTTAATTAATACATAATACATCTGTTTTTTTCCATTATCATTTTATAAAATTAGGTACATTTGTTAAAGCTAAATTATTTTACATTTAAATTAAAATTAAATTCAGACGTTATAAAATACACACCTCATTAGTATAATAACATTGCCTTACATCTGTATCAAAACGTGCAACTCCAGAAGTCGCATATGTTCTTTCAGGAGATAAAGCTATGAACACTTCCATATGAGGGTTGACCATTTGCATTGGAGAATTAAAATTGGGGAAATTATAAGCGTCGTCAATGAACACCTAGAAAACACAACAATATAATAGGTATAACAAGATTCAAACTATATGGCGGCTCCGAAGTTAGGCTCAAGTCGCTGGAATTGTGGTATCAGCTCGGCGTGTTGTAGTTAGGGATTACAATTGCTGGATCCAAGCGGTTATCTAACTTAGATGAGCGGTACTTATTATGGGTTTTGTTGCGTAATGTGATCATGACACGAACGTTGTCTGTAACCCACGTCACGTGTATATATAGTTTTAATGGAAGAACAGTTGAGTAATCTGAGTGTTGCACATTGTGACCATGTTTTCAACAGTCTTCATGAGTAATGTGGTTCCAGTCAATAGATGTAAGATCACTCTGAAAATAATCAAGAAGAATGTGATGATGCAGTTTTAGTTTTCATCAAAACTCCTGTCAGTATTTTTCGCTATCCCATATAGTTTTCGCCATGAAAGACCACTTAAAAATTCCTGTATATTGGGGCGACATCTAGTGAGACATAGCTACAAACAATCGATAATAACTGATTGTCGATGTAGCGTTAGTTTGAAGAAAATTCGCGGAAAAGGAGCTGCAAAATAATATGGATATTTAATAACAGATGGCGCTAGTATTGCAATATTTTAAGTTAACTTTTTCTTTGTAATCACGAGATTATAAGCTTTGTTAATCACACATAACACTAAAATACACAGCGACTATACGATCACTTTGACACCAAAAGTAACAACAGATCATACTGCTAAAGTTGAGTTTCCATTAGACATTGAATTTACTGAGCGGCTATTGCGGACGCGAGCTCACCGTGAGTCACGGTGACTACCTGTTTTCCTTCTGGCACTATTTGTAATGTAATTGGACGAACCACGATGGGCGTTCCCTGTTGACAGTGGCTCGTCCAATCACCTTACAAATAGTGCCGGAAGGAAACCAGATAGTCACCGTGACTCACGGTGAGCTCGCGTCCGCAATAGCCCCCCTGTACTCTCCATATTTAAAATTAACTCTTAATTTTATTAATGAGAACTTCCCTGTACACCTGCAAGAAGTAGCGTCTGCTGCTAACTTCCGAGACGCCGTAGTTTGAATCGACCCCATGTCCTCATCGAACTTACCTATGAAATTGCCGTTTTGTACGAAATTACCAGTATTGCAGTGTCAAGTACGAGGTTACATTTACGCCGTGATCGCTCCACCAATAGGATCGCTTCATTTAAAAGCGGCGGTCAAAGTAACATCGTCTGATTGGTGGATTTCGCGATACGCGCTGTCTCGGCATAAATGCAACCTCTTAATTGGTCCTTAAACAGCAATTGCATAGAGGGTATATGCATAAATGTTTTTAATTAAATAAAACGCAATAATCCTTACCATAACACCATACGAAGATACAGAAGAACTGTAATAATCATCTGGTTCTATATTAACTAATACTGTTAATGCAGTTTGATATCCACACGAGGAAACACGGCGCGGAGTTGCTGGTCTAAACAGCTGGTAGTCACTGAGGATTATTTTCATTATAATTTACTGAACAATTTTGGCTTTGATTTGGATCCCACATAAGTATTATGCGTAGATATATATGACAGACCATATTTATATTCCGAACAGAAGAAAAAAACTGAATAATATTAATACGTAGACGTTTATTGATTGTCCAATAACAGACATAACTGATTAACATTTATAACTACCGGTGGTAAAGATTTTTTTATTTTTTATTGTAGCTCGGCATGTGATAACACCCCGCCTGATGTAAAGCTAGAGTGCGGTCCATGAATGGAAACAACTGCTACTACAGAGAAACCTGTGCGGGCAGCAGTCGCTTCCACTATGCCGGCTTGAGGAGACGAGCATATACCATCTACATCGACAGTGCACACTCGTCTCGCTATACCTGGCTACTTTCAAACTATTCCCGAAACGCGACAAAGTCACTTCACGAGTGTTACATTCGAAAGTGGTGGTACTAGCCCAGGTCGACAGACTGGACAAATCATCAGTCTGCCTACCACTCTTTAATAGTGCCTAGAGGCACTGAGCGACCAAAATGTCTGGTGCTGGTGGTCGATATAGGATTTTGGTCAACTTCTGTTCTTGTTCAATGTATTATATTTATCAGTGGCGTAGGTGTATGGGGTGCCATCCCACCGCTATAATCATCTTTTTTTGGCCTCTTGAGGTGACAACCCACCCATGCTACCTACTCCACTATGCTCATACTTACGCTGGTTTAAAGTCTGTAGCATAATAGTTAAAAGTACAACACAAAGTTTGTACAGATAATATTCTTTGAAATAAAAGCTCACAACGATAAATAGTGTTCTTCCACATACATCGTTGTACTAAGTTCTTGCACTGGTCCGGACCGATCTATTTAAAAAAAAACACTTATATTTTAATTTAAGTAAAATAAATTTAATAAAAGTAAATATTCATACGTAGGTAATACTTTCAGAAGTGATCTACGTAAATGGATTGAGGAGTCACTGCTGATTTTCAAAATATATTTATACTATTGTATTGTTACCATTTTATAACTAAATTTTATTAAATTATTTCATTTTGATCCGACCACCGGCGATGGTTACGAAATTGGCACTGGCAGATGTGCAATAACACTCCCAATGTGACGCAAGAGAAAACATGGCTACAGCCACGTTTAAGATCTCTGTCAGTTAGTATTTGATTTAACGGCAACATTGTCAAATCGTTTGAAACGGCCTACGGTTTTTCATGTCAGATGTATGAAGTTTGCACTTCTAGTATGTATATATTTCTATGACTTTACGTATTTATAAATAAGTTCTCAATATTTGGGTGATCTACTAATGCCATTCATTACTAAATTACTTGGCTAATTATCTCATTAGCTTATGATACTTAACTTATTTAAGGATTTAGGATTTAAACTTAATAGAGAAATGTGAATGGGCAGGTAAGTAAAGTTGTTCTAAGATATTTTATTAAGGTTTTATTTTTATCAATTTCAATTTTAAAAAAAGTAACTAAATAACCTGCCTTATCCGTCTGCATAAAACCCGAGATGACGATAACGAAAAAAAAAGCGAAACGAACTCGTTTTAATCAAAATGTTACTTGGATCACTTGTATACTGAGGTACTCAGGAGAACTGCTCGAAAGAAACTAGAAAAACTAACATGAGTAGCATTGTCCCCAGAGAAAATATTCTATATAGACGTAAACCGAAAATTAATATACAAATATGCGACGAAAATGTGCGATACGTAATACTAAATACACAAAACAATAATAAGTGAGATTAAGTTTTACAGATAAATAAGTATATCGGTAAATTTCGATGTCAAATTGTTTAAAATAGATCACGCGATTGTTGCGCAGGATAGGGGTTTTTTTCTGGGTGCCGATTACGAACCGAGCTCACCATGAGTCACGTCGAGTAGCTGATTTCCTTCGAGCTCGCTTTGTAATTGGTTATATGTGCATATGCGTGGTTATATGTAAATTAGTACTTTTCGGGAACCTACCAAATCAAATAACTCCTGAACATTATACTTATTTAAATCTAGGACGTCTTGTAAACCATATAATATTTTCTTGTGTTCTTCACTAATTTTAACTCGCGAATGTAACAATGGTGCATATTTTAGACTCATGAAAAGTTCATCCGAAGTCATGTTCTCATGCAAATGTCTGAAAATGTTTATAAAACAATAATTATACGGTAAATCTTTAAAAACAATATCTATGTATTTTATAATCCTAGAGTTATTCATATTAAATCATAAATACTTACGCTAGATCAGAAAACCGTCTAGCATGTTTACGTGATACATGATTCATATCGCAAATAGTGACAGCAGGGAACGGAACATCCCAAATTGCACCATGCGTACTTTCTATCACCTACAATGAAACAATTTACATAAATCTATCGACACTAATTTATTATTTGTTTATTATTTGCGGATTAGAAAATATGTGCGTTTTATGTGGCCTGACTAATGGCGTTGAAAAGAAGATAAAGACGAATTGGAATACTAACCGTAATAATAGGATTTCTAGCATACCACTTGTATGCTGTCATTACAAAATATCCAGCCGAGCTGGTGCTAATCAATACAGCAAACGCCCAAAAGAATCTGTGAAAACCATACCAGAAATATGTAAATATATTAGTAGATAAAAACGTTCCGAATCTCTTAGAAATGACAGATTGAGTAGGACATTAAATGCCCTACCCGCACCGCGCTAGTCCAACGACATAACATAACAATTGCATAACAAAATTACAACCTATAAGTATATTCATGAACCCTGTTTCTCAAACTAGATAACCTGTATCTTTTGAAACAGTGAATTGGGGAACTTTTGCGATTAATGTTACTTACCTCTCATAAAGATGAAGTTCTTTCATTACTATATATTTATAACCATGTAAATCGGTAAGTTTACAAAATTCAACAAGCTTTCGTCGCCAAAAATTAGGACTGCGTGCAAAATCATTGTCCATTTCTATTGTTTTAAAATACGTCAGATATAAGGCAAAGTATACGGAGTACTGTGATCTCGAAAATAAGTATATTTTAAATAATAGAATATAGGTAATTATAAAGTTTCGTGATCTGATAATGATCGATACCATGCTACAAGGCTAACTGTAAATAAAAAATAAGGGCTAGAAATAATAACTCTACTATAAAAAATATAATTATTTATTTCAAGGTTAAACGATAAAAGTTTAATGTCATTATTGTTCTTGTTTATTATATGTGCCCGTATGTGTGGGTAGGTCCATCGTCTTGAGTGCACCAGTCATTCTTTGGGTGGGTTCGGCAGGATAAAGCGGGCCACGTCGACGACGAGCGACAGCATGATTTGTTAGGTTAGGTCATATGGATGGTATGTACCAGGGCAGTAAAGCGGTAAACTTTCGCCCGTGCTCGAGGACGAAACTAATAGGTTTTTTTTTGTTGCAGCTCCGCCATATGATGACACTCCGCCTGAAGTTAGGTTAGAATGCAGTCCATGAACGAAAGTAACTGCTACCACAGAGACATTCCTTGAAGAAGCAAGCGTCTTTGCTATGCCGGCTCGAAGAGACGAATGTGCACCATCCAGGTTGACAGAAGCATACTCCAAGTATAGCGATAGCAACCAAACTTCTAAACTGATCCCGAAACGCAACAATTCACGGTGTTACACTGCAGTGGTACTACTCCATAGTAGGTCGGCGGACCGTATTCAAACCTCGCTAAATTTTGACCGATACCAATGTATGTTATATGTACTTCGATCACTTAGTGCCTACTAAAGAGTGGTAGGCAGACTGATGTTGGTTATTAGCCCAGTCTGCCGTCCTAGAGTAGTGCCACCACTTTCGAATGTAACACCCGTGAAGTGATCTTGTCGCGTTTCAGAAACAGTTTGAAAGTAGCCCAGATATATAGCGAGAGGAATGTGCACTGTCTATCTGGTTGGTACACATTCGTCTCCTCAGGCCGGCATAGCGGAGGCGACTCCTGCCCATAGAGATTTCTCTGTAGTAGCAGTTGTTTCCGTTTATGGACCGCACTCTAGCTTTACATTAGACGAAGCTACAATAAAAAACTAAATAAACTAAAATTAAAAAATATATATAATGCAAATATTTTAATAATGCTAATATTAAATGACAAATCACATAAAATAATGCAAATAATAATAAAATTAGCAAACAAATAAAATTAACTAACAAAAGTATTACCTATATTACAAATCATAACTATCCTTCTCACAAAAATTATCCTAAATTCGAACGTAATGATAGGAAACGATCATCAAATTTTAATAATAGCTTTAAGAGTTTAGCTTGAATTATTATAATATGATTATTCCTATGTTTATTAGTATTTAAATGATGAGAAAAATATCCTCTTTTTAGAGTAACTTTGCAAATTACACAAGTTACTACTGCATCCGATGTAGATGGTTCTTGGGAGACCTCTTCGACTCTTTGTTCCGATGTGCTTAATTCATTAGAATTATTTTGTTTCTTTGGACCATTTACATGACTGAAATCCAAAACCAATATAATAAATAAATGAATAAAAATTACACATAATACCTATTGTTTGTAAACAATAATGGAAATACATTATTAGTGGCAGATTATCCTGTGCCCAGGCAAACATTTTGCGTTAATATTGCATAGAAAAAAGTAGGAACCCGTCATCCGCCACATTTTTTTAATATTTAGAATATTTTCTAACAAAATTAGAAGGTCGCCCAAGAGACGCCGTATGAGCCCTTTGCCTAATGCGTTATCGACATTTAATCCGCCACCGATAATACTCGGTATCATAACCTTAGGTATCGTACCAATTAATATTGACATTTTCTTCAATTTCCGAACATAAATTATACAAAGCTTCGTCATAATAAGGATTTTCCAATATGTTTTCCTCTATCTTTTCACATTCATTATATAATTCAATGTCTGAATCAGTTATAACACTTTCCTGCAAAAGAAAAGGAAGAAAATTAGTACCTAATGGTGAATATTTCCCGCTCGAATTCGATCAAACGATTAATGCCCACTATTATGAAAAGTATCTAACTTACCATCATCTTGACTCTTTTCTTTTTGTCAGCTTAACTTTTCGCAATGTCTTCGCTTCAAAAATTGAAAAATTAATAAGTAATTTCAAATACTTCGCTTTAATTTATAGTTATTTTCTGGACGATGCTTTTAGAACAGAAATGTTTTGTAATATTAATGGCTCATTAGCTAATGAATATTTAAATCTTCATAGATGAGGACTGCATAAAATGAATATTTGAATGTTATATATGAAGTTACTACTTCGTCAAAACCACTTTATAAAATCGCAGAGCACTCGAAAGGTTTTTAATTACAAAAACTCCAGCAGAACAAAGTGACAGATAGTATTAAAATTCGCGCGGTAACTCATTATAGAGTTACCAACGTACAGAAAAAGTTTTCGCGCGCTTTGTAATATTAAATAAAAAAAATTATAACGCACATTTCATAAATGAAACATTTATAAATATCACTTTTTTATAACAAACAATTATAAAACGATCTGTTTAGTAATTTAAATATTGATCGAAGTAATTAATGTAAAAATAGTCTATGCTACTACACAAATTAAAAAAAAAACGAGCGGCCGCAGCCTAGCCGTAGAGGACGAACCTCACTGCTCACGATCTATGACTCGTTGAACACAAACCTCGCTAAATTCCGACCGATACTGATGTAACCATGTTATGCACATTGGTCGTTCAATGCCTATGATACAAGCACTAATTTAGCGCAGGCATTAAAAATAACAGTCGAGAAGTGGAAAATTCCACAAATAGTTGGAATGTGTGTGTTTGTAGACAGTATTTTTAGTTAAATAAAACATTTTTTTCTACATGTATTTAATTTATTAGAAATATTTACAAAAGATATTTAAATAAAAAATTATATTAACATTTGAAGCATAAAAAAAACACAATACGAGATGCCTACATAGTTACAAAATAATGATAAATCTTATAACATAAATATCACAATAGAAATTCGACATAATAAAGTAACTGTATTGCACTATTTATCTATAATAGTAATACTACAAAAAGTTCTGGCGGCGTAGGCGAAGTTAATATAACAATAGACAATAATAAATTGAATGTAGAAGTGACATAATGTCTCCTAACTCCAAACGGATTATAACAAACTGCAAAATGCCTCAGGCTAATAAAATTCACAAAAAGAGAGCCATCAACAGTATTTAATTAAGAGTGCAGGGTTCTTAAATTTATTTACATAAAAACGTCTCACTCGCAACACATTACTATAAACTTTGACATACATTTAAAATACTACCCATTATACAATTCAGAGATACTACTAAAATTAGAGGCAAAATGTGGCCAAGACTTCATTAATTCAAATATTTCATCACCGGGACTCAAGGAAGGAATTAGTTGACGATGTGCCAATATTTTGTAGTCACGACTTAATTTTCCTAATGACACACCTAACTTAACTAGTTTTAGGCATGCGTCAACCTGTTGTCGAGGTGGTGGTTCATTGTTGAATGTCCCAATGAATGCTATACATATACTTTTAACATTATAGCCTTTTGTGTGAGCGCCTATGTAGTCCCAGCCGCGACCGACGTATACAGACCCATCTCCACCAACGAGGAAATTGTACCCGATATCATTCCAACCTAAAATTTTTATTAAAAAATATTTATTAAATGAAATGGAATCTTCCTAACATTTATTCCAATTATTAACATCTGTTGTAGCGACTCTTTTACTTTTAGCCGCAGACTATGTATATTGAAAATATGTACCAACCTCTTGATTCTATGTGGAAACTTTGAATTAGGCGCACACGGAGAACACACTTGCTCTGAAAATATATTTCTAACATTATTATAATCATCAACCATATCATCAACAATTTATTGAGTTATTATAGAAGAAAATTTAACCAATTGGCAATAAAGATATTGTGTTTCTTTGTAGAATTAAATAATTTAAAAATTGAGCGGCCGTGGTCTAGCGGTGAGACACATGAACGCACAATTGATGAGACCCGTGTTCAAACCTCGCTTAAGACCGGTAACTTTGTAACTTTGTTATATGTACTTTGGTCGCTCAGTGCCTATAGGCACTATTAAAATGTAGTAGACAGACTGATGATGGTTATTAGCCCAGTCTGCTGCCCTGGGGTAGTTAGTACCTTTACTTTCGAATGTAACACTTGAGAAGTGACCTTGTCGCATTTTGGGAAGAGGAAGAGGAGTGTGCACTGTCAATCCGGATTGTACATGCTCGTCTCTCTAAGCCGGCATAGTGGAGGCGGCTGCTGCCTGGACAGGTTTCTTTGTAGTAGTTGTTTCCATTCATGGACCGCACTCTAGCTTTACATCAGGCGGAGTGTTGTCACATGCCGAGCTACAATAAAAAAAATTAAAAAATAATAGTTTATAAACACAATACTTGGGTATCACAATTTTCTGTTGCAGTATGAGCAATAATAACCCATGGGATCGGATGTTGAATAATATCAAGTGGTCCTTCTTCAGGTTGGGCGAGCCAATCACTTCTTGAAACGATCCTTAACACATCTTCCGGAGCTACAATCTGAAGCGGCTCTGAAATTAATATATTCCATTATATTTATATTCAATTTAAATGTGAGATGATCCTTTTTCTTTAATAGTGATGAACCAAATGTTAAAAGTATAATGCTAACAGAGCTTTTAAAATGTATTCACTGTAGCTACTCAGGAAAGCAAAAAAAAAAACACGAGGCACAGACAGCATTACAGGTCTACATATTTATAAAGTTTTTTGCTTCCTTGAATGTATAGCGATTATAAGCATAACAATGAGTTTATACTGTCTTTAAGTGTCCATTACAAAAGTGTTTTAATTATAATTTTATTCAAGAACATTTCTATTTTGTATATTTATTTTCTAAATATAAATTAATGTTATTATATTCATGCAAATGTACCTTCAAAATTATGTACAGCAGATGTCTTATAATTCCCACCTACATGCTCCACACCATCATTAGTTAGTAACAAATATAAATTTGATAAAAGGAGAACACCAAATAATGTTACAAATACAATGTGCTGCATATAATAATACACCTCCACCAAATACAATTCTGGAATGTTAAAATTAAACCATATGGAGAAGAGAAAATGAAATAATGTATTCAATTTGGAATATTATTTATACACAAAAATGCATTGGGTTTTCCTGTCTGAAACTGTTGAGTTGTTAATAAACCGCTCTCCAAGAGAATATTGGCAAGCCACCTCATTAATTTACTGAAAACCTGACTTATTCTCGAGAGCAGAATATTAATACCGACCCATTTGAAAGAACTTACTTTTTTCTTTTTGTTTCACACGAGTATCAGATTTATTTAATGTTATATCATCATTGAATGACTTAGCATATATTGTAAAAACTACTAAGCAAATAACACCAATCAGAACTATTCCGATTACAGATAAAACTATTTTCTGCCAAGTTTTAATTGCAATCTTTTTCTTTTCTCCTACTGAAATACAATTTCCAATCATAATTATTATTATATATCTACCTACTACACTGTAACTGACCCATTACTGTTGTATAACAGTACCTAACTTAATAAGTCAATTTTATTTATAAATCTCCTACCTATCCCAGCCAGAAGTCGAACTGGCCTAAATGTGAAAAGTATCACCTTATGTTTTTTATGATACCAAACAGTATGGTCAATCATTAGACTCTAATAAATCTAATAGAATAATATTCAATATAGGTGAATTTTCTCATACAATTCTGTTTTTTTTTACAATTTACAACTGAAATGTAAAAACATATATAATGTTTTTGAGTTACCTGTTGAGCGAGCAGATAGTCATGTGAGATGCAAAACAGCAGATCAACTTTTCACAACATCTAACCCTCACTTAATAAGAATAATGACAACTTACCATTCCAATTAGGTGGGGGAGACTCCTTCTCTGTGACAGTTTCTTCTTCACTTTTAACATATGAACCATTTTCGATTCCAGTTTTATGTTTTATATACTGCTTAATTGTGACCGGTCCATTAAAATATGTTTTGTTACCAAAATGTACATTCTCAGAATCGGTAATGGCTATACTACCAATAGCAGTTGGATTCCGAGAGACATCTAAAGGAGGTACGTCCGTCAATTTTTTCAATGTCTCAGCCTGCGCTAATTCTACTCTCATCTCATCGTCGCTTTCACTAGAAACTGCGGATTCGTCAATAACATCCGTTCTAATGTTATCGACAGTCAATTTATTTCCAAAATCACAAAATCCTTTATCTAATTTGGGCTCATCGTCGTTAGCCATTGCAAATGTACAATTACAGATCAGTTCATGTTCATTTAGGGATCTCCCTAATTGGACTTATAAATTTTAATACGGATTATAAAGAAACACTTTAAATAATAAATATAATATATAATAAACGCACAGTGACTGAAAATTAGTGACGGGCGAATGTTAATAATTCATTCATTTCATTCATATTTAAGTTCCTAAAATAAAAATTATTTATTTATACCACTGAAGGAAAGGCAGAAAACCGGAAAATTTAATGAACATCTGCACTTAATGCATATGATATACGACCAATTACAAGAGTAATAATATTATTATATTATTTACAAAATTACTGAAGACATAGATGTATAGCTTAATACTCTTTGTCTTAAAGAGAAAGAGAAAAATAACAACACATATTTGTTTATTATTTTGTGTTGCCGCCATAAAAATTACGGATTAATTGTCTCGGGCAACATTATAGTGGGAACTCATAAGTGAAAAAGAGACAAAAGAAACTGGGAACTGGGATAGAAAAATAGAAGTGAGCGAGCGAGGGAAGACACTGAACAAAAGGGTGGAAATTGGATATCAGAGTTTGATATATTCAGTAAGCAATCCTTGTGTATTTGTCTTAGTTTTTACCTAATTTGATAATAAATAAGCTTATTTAAAGTTATTGTGGTTCGTCCATGTCCTGCTGTAGTGCGCATTCTATATATGTAGTTTGTACATCTAAAGTGAGTGAATGAGTAGGTATTGATTAATTCTTGCCGTAAAAGTATACTGACGTCAATCTGTTTAATTTAACGACGAGAGAAGCTTTGTTGCCTGTTGGAGAATAGACATGAAAGGGTAAGAAAGAATTACGTAGAACGAACAAGATTTTCTATGTCGTGTAACATGGAAATCGAAAAGATGGAGAGCTATTTTGCGTTGTTGGAGAATTCCCCCGACACGCTATTAGATACGGCATTAAATTATGTTGTGAAAAGATTAAAATCTTACATACTCTACAATGCTGAGTATAATGTATATACATTCAGAGATGAAATTGCATTTCCAAAAGAGATCAGTGAGAAGATTCTCATACTTTATCAGAAAGCGAATTGCATGAGGGATGATATGCTATTTAGCTTTTATGACCCACAAGTAACACCTTTGGAAAATATAACATTGGTAGATGGAAAAATCACCGATGAGGGATTTTCCCACATAATGACGCATTGTCCAAAAAACCTATCTATTGTTGCCTGTGAGAAATTATCGGAAGACATAAATGATGTTATTAACGAATATGGCCATAATCTCGTCAACCTCAAAATGATTTCTCGTCCTGGTCGGGTCAAGCAAGCTCCACGCCGCGACTTTGAGTTCAGCACTCCCAAATTGAAGAGACTTATCTTAAATTATTATCAGTTGACAAGCTTTCCTATAGTAAACACTAACATTGTCAATCAGATTACATATCTGGATTTCTCAGAGTGCTTTGTTACTGGTATACATTTGCCAGATTTACCTAATATCCAGTGTCTCATCTTGTACAACACATTGGTGATCAATGAAATCATGAAATGGATCAGGAGACTACATTCTTTGAAATATTTGGATATTTCACGATCTGATGATGGCCATGGAACATTCATAAGACCAAATGCTACACTTGCCAAGTTAGTTGCTAATTTGCCTTTACTTGAACATCTTGATTTATCCGGTACTAATTTGGCCGGAACTGGAGCAGCTGCTATGGTAAGAGTTGAGACTTCAGACGACGATGATGATGATGATGACGATGATGGGACAGATGGTGAGGAGGAACAAGATGCATATTTCATCGAACTATGTGATGTGCCAGGATTGGCGTCTCGTGTTAACAAGCCGTTGAAATTCCTCGGCCTCTATGGGACTCCATATGGAGCCTGCAAGCGTCATCATATACCTGCACTTATGGTAAGATTTAAACTTATTATTTTTTAAATGTAATCAATGGTGTTCTTCTTTTATTATGGCATTGTTACAATTTGCTAGTGTCAAATTTAATATTGAGCAAAACATCAAACGTCGTTCATAACACAAAACAGTCAGGAGTTGCAGTTAATTAGAACAATTACAGACAATACATTATAAAACATTTTTCACATAACATAAAATATCTAATATAAAATATAACAGATTTTAGTTAATGCTAAGTTTTCTTCTTTAATTTTAAGTTTGACATGTTTATAGGTATCTGGTGATTCATGTGAACACCAAATCCTGACTGCTGCTTCGGTGTACATGAATAGACCCGCTTTGATAATGCGAGTCCTCAATGACTTGTACTATCTGTTCCGCAATGACAAAATTGAGTCTGTTTGGAGTGCTCTCTCTGTTGTGCTCAAAGCTATGGAGACTCATCTTCAGGAAAATCATATTCAGATTGCTGGAAGGTGATAATTGCACTAGTTTTTAATTAATTTATTTTTGGACTAACTATTCAATTGGTGATTGTTTTGATTAATGTAATGATTTTATTACAGCGCTTCATTATTTTATGTGGTGAAAGGAAGGGAGAGGGAAAACATCGGAATGAAGTTAACAAAGCGTATCATTCTGTCTGTTCTTGTTGCAATGGAGAACCACCCAGGAGACAGTACCATTATGAGAAATTGCTGTCTAACTGTCTGCCAGTTTAATGTGCCCAGTGAAGTAGTAAGTATCGCAAGACTGTTTACAAAATCATATGTAAATATAATTATTATTTGCAATTTACAATAGGCTATTACTTCTAAATGTTTTAAGATTATAGATAGATGGTAAATTTTTTAAATAACATTGCAGCTATTCATTTACGAGAGATTGGTGATGATTCTAATTTCTGGCATCATAATGGCATCTGAAGTGTTCATGATGCGCATCGGGACATACTTGCTCAATTCACTCGCCTGCCAAGTGGATAAGATTCACAAGGTGTACCTCGGAGATTGTGGTGTTATGAGAGTAAGTCATTATTAATATTTATTGAAAATTAATTAGTTTTAATTCTGTAATTATGAATATATCACATTAGATCAAGGTTTTTTTTTACAAAATACGGATAGTACCTGTAAGCTATCTTAACTTTTAAAAAATAGCTCGACGCTTATAAAGGCTATGTGTCAACTGCGTTTATGCATTGTGAATCAGGCCATCATTAAGTTTTCTTTGGTGCAGTCAATAAGGAAAGCCAACTGCGCTGCCCAATCGCATCAATTAATATAACATCAAAACACTCCCAACCAATGAAAAGTATCATAATTCATTCATCTGGTCAATAAATAATCAGATTCATTGCACAAATTAAGTTGCCATGCAGTCTTACTAGTATTGAGAAAAATAAAAAAAAAAAACTAGTTAAAATAGTAGTTTTATTTTAATACAATATATGGATGATATTACTGGTAAATGATTATCTCAGAACTTTAATAGTCCATTATTTGGTTCTTAGATTATTGTAGAAGTGGTGAGGCTGAAAAAATCTCACTAGTCCTACATTATAAAGCTCTATGATATACGACTTACACAATTTTTCAATACACTTTCTAATATATTTTTTTAAATTTACAGTGCATGCTGCAGATTATAACTGACCGATTGGACAATGATGCTTGTGATGATATAATGGCCATGGCTTGGTCTACCATGTGGAATGTCACTGATGAAACTCCAAAGAACTGTCAAATGTTTCTTGAAGATGTTGGCTTGCAAGTCTTTCAGAAATGCTTGCAGAGATTCCCAGATAGACCGGAACTGTTGCGCAACATGATGGGACTCCTGGGCAATGTGGCTGAAGTAGAACATCTGCGCCCTCAACTCATGGATAAGCGTTTAATCATACTGTTTGAGAAGTTGCTCGACTCTGAAAATGATGGTATTGAAGTATGTACCGAGTTAATGATATATGTTTATTAGGATAAAATTTAGAATACTGTTAATTTATTTATTTATTTTTAATTAGGTGAGCTATAATGCGGCTGGAGTTTTGTCTCACTTGGCATCGGATGGACCTGAAGTATGGAACTTGGATGAACCATCACGGCAAGATGTCCTTGAACACATCGCAATAGCTATTGGCAAGTGGAACATTTGCTCTGAACGTAACATAAACTACCGTAGCTTCGGTCCCATTTTAGCACTGTTGCGTGCATTCCACACACCCCAATGTCAACACTGGGCTGCATGGGCTTTGGCTAACTTGACCACTATGTATCCTGAAAAATACTGTAGACTACTTGAGTCTGAGGGTGGTATACTACTCTTGCATGCTGTGAGGACCAAGGAAGGTCCATATGAAACTATTAAGAACTTGGCTAACATAGTTATCCAAAACTGTGTTGATTATTCGCGCAGGTTCCGTATTGAAGATTAATATGAGCTATTTCTAAGGTTATTCAATTTTATTTAGGTATTTTTAGGCTGGTTACTTTTAACACTTAATTAATTAAATGAAACTTATTTTGTCGCGAATGATTAACTCAATTGAACAAACTGTTTTAAGGGCGAAATTATCTTTTTGAAGCGAACTATTCAGTACAATTCTATGTTTTAAGCACATTTTGTTGGCAACACTACATGTTAAAAGAACAATTGTCTGATATAAATAACAAGTTTTATCTCTAGACAATTATTTTTAATAGTAATTATTATTACTACACTCAACGAAATATCTCCCTTGACAATTGTGTTGTGGTGTTGCTAACAAAATGTGTTCAAAGCGAACTCTTCGAATCTCGAAGGTTTGTTCGTGCCCACCTAGGGCAGGGGAACAACAACATAAAGCATATGCACTTTGTTATTTCGTACAATCAACTCTTATGATTGTCCCTGGGCATGTCGTGTAATATATATAGAAGTAAACTGAAGCTTATAGATGGTCATTGGTAAAATACCATGAATTGCCCTAAAACAGAGCTCATATCCAGTTAACATAGCCAGTTATAGGTTATTTGTTGCACCGAGTCTTTTTTCAAATTTCTTGAATAGAAAGGAGACGAATATAGTCTCAGTTTGCCGCTGGGAAAATGTGCCGAATGCATGCATTATTATAATATTATTATTGATAATAATCAGGGTGTCCCATAAGCAGTATCAAAGAAATACTGGTCATAAAAGTTCACAGAAGAGAATAGTTAGATTATTTTTAAATGCCTTGTAATTTTTATTCTTTGCGGGTATTTAAGAAGGTTAAAAAAGGTATGAATCTTTCTAATTAAAATTTGTGTATAAATATTTTAAAAGTCAAGTTTCATAGTCTATTATACATGCTATCACTGAGACCAGCTTAGTTTGAATATTTTTATAATATAAAATTTTGCGAATGTAAATATTCTTTAACATATTTTAACTTTTATTAATTGCACTTATTAGATTATCTCAGACCTCTTTAAAAAAAAACTGAAAAACCCTATTCTTCGTGTGAAACTAGGTAAAAGGTAAAAACATATAGCTTAAAAACTAATAATTGTAAAAATTAGTAGTGTTAAGTTTGTGAAATAATACAACCAACGTGTAATCCTCTCCATCACCAGTATTAAGTTGATCACCTACTTATGGACCATCCTGTGTATTCGTGGTTAGATAATAGATATTTCATTCGTCCAGTAGGGACATTTTCAATGGTTACTTCGTGTAGGTATTTGAATAATATCTTATTGCATATTCAGATAAATAGAGTAACAGTTCTAGTTGTTAGATTTTTGCTTTATTGCTCACTAATGTTTATCGCTTAATAAAATGTATTGAGGGTGTGCGGGATGAACGCGCCAATTATTCTTATGTGTTATGTTGGACGCAGGCTTTTACGGGTTTCTCGTACGGGTGTGCAATGATTGCCCTTGTTTTATAATTATTATTATTAATTTTTTTATTATTATATGTCTAATTAAAAAAACCTTTATGTACGTAGGGCTTAGCGCCTATGTGATTTTAATTCAATAAAATATATTATTCAAACGTGTTAAATATTAATTTAATGAATTTTAAGCATTTGAAGATTTCGTAGAAATTTAGGTACCTATGTATTGTAGAAGACTGGTTTTATTGTCAGTAACGCAGTTATTTGTTTCGAAGAATAAAAAAAAACAAATAACGATAAACGTGACTCTGAAATCAGCCTAATAATTTATTAATAAATTATATTTTATGTTCATATATTATTATTATTACTTTTAAAATATGTAATATCCTATAAAGTAGATAACTATTATCTATACATGTTAGCGTTAAAAATACACTTGAACTACATTAAATAAAATAAATTCTTGTTTCATTTCTATTCGCCCAAACTTCAATATGATATTGAGTACTTTTTCTCCTTATAGTATATAATTAATTAAATATTGCCAAATATAATACTGATCCTTCAGAGTATAAAACTGTCCCTATAGCCCTTATAAATATCCTTAAATATTGACATGGTATAAAACAGAGGGCTTAAAGCCTAGTACAGACTTACGAAACGTAACATGCAATGTAACGTGAAAGGAGCATTTCATAAGTGTGGACGCAGTGCGCGCACCTACCGAGCATTTACCTACTGGCATCTGTTTCCGGCATGCACGCGGCGAACATAGCTCAAACTGCTGAGAACACGGCGAAGCCACAGTTCGCGCGGGTTCCGCAGTCCAGTCACACAACCCGTTCACACTGCGCGCCCCTTTGTTCGGCGAACAAACTGACAAATGGCGGACCGCGCCGCGGCGCGCACCGACTGCAATGTTCTGTGCGTGCGCGCATGGCGTCCACACTGGGACTTCTGTTACATTGCGACAATGTGAACGACAAATATTTTCATTGTGTGTTACATTTCGTAAATCTGTACCCGGCTTAAGGCAGATACACCTTGCTGTTCAAGCGCGCGTCAAAGGCCCTTCTTATAGGTTAATTGTGGGTTCTGTGTAGTAGTAAGAAATGAAATTAGTAAAAGATCCGTGACACAATTCTCATTTCTATAATCTAATACGTAATACATGAACAAAATTATATCAATTAAGTCCTAAATGACTATTTAGCAGGTTTTTTTTTCTGTCATACCTGGACGATGTGAATTTGATTGAACTTTAGGTAATGTACAAATTATAAAATACAGTTCAAAATTGTAGACCAAATTTCGAGGATCAATTATTGAACTTCCTGCTTTACGATAAGTGTTATATGTAACTCAAATACACCTTAAATAACCACCTTTGTTGGCTGTTCACCTTGACTAATGAAATTAATTTCACATCGAAAAGTAGTTAATAATAGATAATCTCGTAATAACTAAAGTATACCTACAATATAATTTTATGTGAAGTTAAAAACATATAATTTTCATCACATAAAACGTAGGTACACTACTTAATTAATAATCATGGTAAATAAATGTTCTATTTACATTATGTCAAAATATAATAGTAATGATATATTTAAATTATATTGATGTACTCGACGACATCAGTATACTCCAGTCCGATCCCAGACAATGTGATTCTCACTCGGGCCGCGCAAGTACGTCGATCTATGCAGCTAACTTCGTCGTTTATTACGATCATTGCGGGGAAGACTTGAGATCCCGTAAACGTAGATCAGCGAGCGGACGTGGACCGATTATCTTTTCTGAAGACCCCGGTCTTCTTTGTTCATCAGGCCACTTGACAACCACATTGGTCGTAGCCGGAGGTAACGTTACCGGAGGTTCCACCAACACTGGTAGCCCGCCTTCCCGATCGGGTAACATGTGACCTATTATAGTTCCCACACGTCGAAAAGGAGACACTGCTGAATTTCGGAGATCTGCATCTAGAGGAATCATTCTTACTCCTGGCCCTACTTGTGCCATAACTATGACGGGTGCACCCTCCTGTTGTGGTAATATATCGTTGAGAGCCCTCATTAATACTGGTGCTGAGGTATGTGCTGCTACACATGTAGATACTCCATTTAGTCTAGCGTTGAAACTTTCCATAACACTCGCTAATTCATAAAGTCGTTCATCGCAGAGTACAGGATTGTCTGAAAATATTTTACAATTAAGCGGAAAACAAACATCAGTTTTAAATACGCAATGGGCCAGCCTGATATTTGTCATTAACTAAATATTACACTATCCACTTATCTAGTAGGACATATTCGCTTTGCAGAATTATTGCATTAAATCCAATTCTATTCGCTATAAATTACGTTTGATTCGCTAACAAAAAATAATTATATTTTCAAGATAGAGTTAAAATTCAAACGTACCTTGAAGATATATTTTCAACAAACTTTGCACTCCATCAATTGTGCACCTTGTTTTTGACACCAGGTCATAATTAACTGACCTGATTTTATTGTATGACAGATCGGCTAAACACAGAGATGGTAGACCATGAAAATCTTTATCCAGGTGACTAATATTATTGTGATGCGCTAGAAGGCGTTCCAATTCTGGAAGAAAGGTCTGAAAGAAAAATATACGTTTATACAGGGTTACTTTCTTACGACAAAACGGCAAACTGACCTTTGACGTTTCTTCCAGCGTAATAATTTGATTATGTGATATGTCGAGTGTTTTCAATTCGTCAAGCCCAATCAAATCATCAGGTGAAATTTGTATTAGCTGGTTATGACTCACATTAAGTGTAAGTAAGCCATGAAGACCCATTAGGGCACCACCCAATGTTTGTAGATAATTGTGATCTAGTCGAAGTTCCAATACTCTGGTTTCCACGTCAACTATATTCTAAAACGGACATATAATTGATGAGAAACGGAATGTATATATTTAATTTTTCAAATTTTTTGTTTTTTTTTCTACAGCTCCCAGTCTACGCTAAATTCCATGATCCCATTTACGATTTGACTTAATTTCTGAACACCTGTATAAAATACTAACCTCCATACCTCCAGTGAGATGTGTAATTTTGTTGTGGGAGAGATCGATCACAGATAACTTTCTTAAGCCTTTGATTTCTTGTAGAGAAAAAGATGTAAATTGATTATGCGTGAGATTTAAATAACGCAAAGATTTCAAAGTTCTTAATGAACCATTCAATGACTTCAGTAGATTATACGCTAAGTCGAGATTTTGTAGAACTTCTGTTTCAAGAAAATCATCACGACCCAACTAAAACGACAATGAAAAACATCTATTAAAATATTATTAGTAGCGGTATACCTATTTTGTATTTACGTACAGTTTCGATTCTATTGAACGATAAACCCACGGTCTGAAGTTTTCTAGATTTTTGTAGAGCTCCATCTAGCGTTTTCAATTTATTGTTGTATACATAAAATGTTTCTAGAGATGGCATTAATCTTAGATCTTTAGGTAAGTTTTGTAACTCGTTATAAGCAGCGTGTAACAATACGATTTTCTTTGCTTTCTGAAAATTATAAATATTGTATACAATATAACACATAAAATCAAATCGCCCGTAACAACAAACACAATTCATACCACGGGTAATTCATTATCGATAGATTTTAAATTATTAGTTGTTATAAAAATCCATTCCAAGTTGTCCAAGTCACGCAGGGCGCCGTTTAACGAAGTTAATTTATTTAACGCCAAATGTATGTGTTTTAATGCTTTCGGTAAAGCATGTCTTTCTATTTTTGTAATTTGATTATTGGCTAATACAAGATGTTGCACTTCTTGTATATCCTGAAAACGTTATGTAATACATTTATAAAAGCGCCGTTTTTATTATTGCGATAGCAAGGTAAACTAATTTACCCGAAAATCTTCTTCTGAAAGCTTAGAAATTTTATTTCTACGCAAATCCAATGACTTGACGTGTGGTAAATGTTTAAGTACATCTCGAGGCATTTCAAGTAAAGAATTTTCTGCAAGACTGAACAAGTCTACAAGGTCTAACTTCATGAATGTATTTTCATCGAGTTCACTGAAATATATATAAATATAATAAATTTAGGAATTATGCTGATGTTTTTATTTATATAAGTGGATATTATTAGAAGCCGTAGAACAAAGGTAAAATTTGCATAATTAATTAATCGCTACGAGATAAATGTAATTATCAGCTGCATTATATTAATTTATAAATTAAATGTTCTTAGTAAATATACCAGGGATGGGGTCAACGATCCAGGGTTATCAGGACAGGGGCGGCGCCAAACAGTCGCAGCGTTGTCACCGCTAGCATGTACTAAAAGATCTACCTATATTATTATGTAAACTACGAGTAAGATCTAGCTGCGCGTATTACGAAATAGGTACACACCTACGATTAAAATATAATCGTGAATTTATTACGAATATTGATTAGTACACTATACGAATATATGTTCACAGTTGTTAGAGCAGAACGTGTAACATAAATTATTTAAACGAAAAACAAAACTTTCTTACTTATAAAGGTCACTGTTAAAAAATAAAAGAAGCATCCAAAATTATCGGTAATTCAAATTAAACTTAATTGTATTTTTATCAACTTACGAGTATAAATAAAAAAACTTATATCATTCTTAAACGCCTATCTATAAATAGAAATAAAATATATTTCATTGAGAATAAAGTTAAATTCATATTTGCGAAGAAACATTTCCAATGTGCATAATAAGGTGGATCCAAAGACATTTTTTGCTGTAGAAAGGAAGTTTGGAGAGGCTTAATTTTAAAACAATGTATCATGAATACATTTTCTCAAATCAAAATATCTTGTGACGTATGTTGTTTTCATATTATAAATACGGCATTCTTCATATGCCTCACACCAATATTTTCACACAATATTAAAGAAAATGTTTACGGCTGATGTTATTTGTACCTATAATATTTTTCCACCTACACATAGGTGTATATTAATAAACGTCCACCATATATTCTCATTTTGTTAAACAACATTCCACAAATTAAATAAAAAAATGAATAATTCACAACTGTCATTTTCACAGTGACCGCAAATATCAATAAGCGCATGTAACGAAAATAATTTATGAAAGTGAGGTAGATGATAGAACGAAATAGTTCAAATTAGTGTCGTAGGTCATAGATGTATGGAAGACATGACGGATATGAATGAAGTTAAAGAGGCACGTCATGCAGACAGAGCTTCAGCGCTCATTAGTAGATATTGAAATTTAATAAAGCAGTCTTAAAAAAATCCTTTCCCTTTAGTGCAACGTGATGCGTCAGAGTCCTACCGAAGCGGAGGGTCACGTATGAGTTTACTGTCACAGCGTAAAGTGAGACCTCTCCACCAATCAGACTATATTATTTTGACCGCGGAGGCTAAAAAAATCAAATGAAACGATCCTATTGGCGAAGAGTCAGTTTACGCCGTGACAGTGTAAATGTAAACTCATAGTCAAACCTTAGATATCACTTCGGAACCATAGAGATGTAGATATCAATGTTCGGAACTCTGTTTGTTAGGCACTGATTAACTAATTAGAATTAGTAGACACAACTACTACCATCGTTTCTACTTTTAAGACAAGTTGACTAAATAATATGTAGTAGGAGTGTCCCCGACGACGACATATTTCTATTGCAATATACAGGAGGTCCCGTAAGTAGCGGTATCAACGGTATTCTACAGATAGAGGAGTTCAATATCTACAATATAATTTGGTGTTATTTTTTATATTTGCTAGTTCTTTTTTTAAAAACTATCATATTTTCCTCGATTTTATGCAAAAACAATGTTTTAAAAATGAGTCTACAATTACTTTATGGGTCTGCCTATCCCTCTTTGAACATGCATATCGTTAAATTAAGGAACTGAAATGAAAACAAGGTTGCAACTATAAGCAGTTAGCAACTTACAATAGGTTAAGAGATGAAAAAGTGTAAATTGCCGTCTGAAATAATTCTTAAAATGAGGCCTATTATTATTTAACGTTATTAAAAACCGAAGCCCTTTTTTTGTATGTCGAAAAAACATTATAATTAAAATGACAGTGAACATACACTTTTAAAATCTGTGTGAACTGTAGATATTTTTAAAACAATGGTCCAACAATCCGACATATTTTTTTAAAATATTTTGCTAAAAAGGAGATTGTCCATTCGCCTAAGAAAAATGGGCCCACAATTTTATTGTAGAAAAATAAATCGACTTGCTTATTACGAATCAGTTTTTTTTCACCTGGGCTATTGAGTAATTAGTTCTTTTCTGATGCATTATTTGAGGTTATTATTATATTAAATGCTTTAATAATTGATGATATCTGTTTTTTATGTAATTAAACATTGTTTATTAATTAGTAAACGATGTGTTGATATAATTGAAATAAGTTAAAGAAAAAATAACATGTTATTTTAGACTATTGTTTGTTATCAAAGTATTAGGTATCAAGTGGACCCAGAAATTGGCATTCTCCTCTGAGAAATTAAAATTTGTTTAGATTAAAATTTTTTATTCAATCGTGGTTAATAATTGGTCACAATTAACATATTAATTCGAAAGCCCTGTGTTTTCTCGACCCACTTAAGTAAAAATACCAGTGAAAATATCTCGCGGTCTATGTCGTTTCTATGGCAATGTCAAACATAACAGCCGCTACGTTGATTCAAAACTTTAGAATGAACTATGCATGCACGGCGCATACGCAGACAAATGCCTACAGATTTCTCAACAGATTTTATAGAAATTTTATAGTATTTAAAATTGTATGTGGTGTGAAAATAAAACCATTAAAAATATTGTACTGTTTTTCTTCATTTTATTCTAGAAAACATATTGTATGCGAATCACCTACTACATTATTAATTAACATAGGAAAAATTTGTACAGGTCACAAGTGAAATATCAAAATTCCAACCGAACTCTTTCAAGGTTATGGTATTTCTCTTAAACGATATGCTTAGTGTTATCGTAAAAATAGGCCTGACAAAATTGTAGAATATGCAATTGTCTACAAAAAATGTTCAGATACTTTTTCCAGATATATCCCGATTTCAAACATCGAAAATACGACCGAAATATAACCGTGGATGCACCTTATACGTGTACTTAAAACGTGTAAAACTCATATAGTTATAAGTGATGATCAGTTTACAGCGCCTGTATCTAGGTGTAACAATTTTGTATAACCTTTAATTTCATAGTCATGTCGAGTCGTTTGTAAAAACGGGTGAACCGCAATTTTTTGGCTGCTATATTCGATTTAGAACGATGTCACACACCTTAACCAATTCTACATATCATAACTCTTTAATTTGATACCCATGTCGAAGTGGGTTGTAAAAAAATAGATAATCCGCCATTTAATTTAGAATGACGTCGTAATATGTATCTTGAAACAAAATATCGTAATACGTACAAATGTTTAAAAAGTTAAATTTGGGGAATTCCGAGTTAATATACTAGCAACACCGACGATATTGACATGTCGTCCCGACGCGGTGATATTTAGATTTTAGTAAATATTTATGATACTTAGTTATTTCAGACAGCAAAGTTACAGGGGATCCCAACATCTTTCTTAATTTTTATTGAGTTGTTATTACATAGTGTTATTACACAGGACGGCATATTTTCGACTTTATTTAAGACACAGTAACATGTCAACGTTACAAATGGTAGCAAGCTGGTGGTAGAGACTGAGCGTAGATAATTGTAACCGTGGACAGGCATGGTATAAAACTCGTGTTTTTGGGCGGCGTGTGCGCCATCTAGTCAGGCACGAGCGGCTATTAAATCATTAATCTTCACTTACAGGCCACTCTAAAACCGATAAAATGTTTCAGATCGTTGTCGCGTCACAGATAACTTTTACCAGTATGTGAAATCATTGTCTCTACCAATATAAAGTCTCTTCAATTTTTCTTAAAGGACCAATCCCAAAACCCGTAAAACAGTTCTATACTTTGTTATTTCTATCACTGTGTTTAACTTTTTTTATATTTATTTTTCAAAGCCGCGTTAATAGAGTGCCGCGCGTATGCCGTTATATTTCCTTAGGCCTTTTCGGAAAATATCATTTTCTTCCACTGCTGAACTGTCCGTACTTTATCGTAGAAGATAAACGATTTGTTCCATGTTATTTGGTAGCAGTTTATTGATTTTTGCGGATTTCCCCATACCGTCCCAGTTAAAAAAAATTACCTGTATAATATGAATTTTAAAAGTCAAGTGAATTTTAAAAATTTAAATTCGTATAAAATCGAAAAATAAATATTTTACTAAACGTTAAAAACGTACTGATTTAAATTTAAATAATATATTTAATTAATAAAAATATATATATATTCAATCTATAAATTATCCTCTTATCACAGATTATAAAAACAATCAACTTTTAAAATATAATACAATTTTTATTATTTAAAGAATCGACGCCGTAAGTCTTGTGCTGAGGTAAAACTAATTTCGGTTTAGGCTTCAAAAAGTAGAAAAAGCAATGTTTTATAAGAAAGCTAACCTAACAAAAGCCTATGAACACTAAGTGAAAGTGTTTCATTTCAACAAACAAAATAATTAGAAATATTGCTGTTTAGTAATACCGGTATTATGGTAGGGATACTAATATTAATACAGGTGGTGAAACACCGCCAAAACTAGTCTGAGATGTATAGTTTTTATGCCTTCCGAAATAAATGAATATTCGTTCTTTGTCCACCAATGTCCTAAAATTATCAAGAATATTCTTTCACATAAACCTTATATGCCATAGGTACCTACTATGAATGCAGTAGGTATTTTAATTTTATTTTTTATTTATATTTTAAGGGCGACCAGCGCGCGGTGGAATACTTGAAATCGTAATAAAATTGAAATAATAATAAGTTAAAGAATTTAAAATTAAAATTTATTAAAATAATTTTATTTAAAATAAATATTTTATTGTTTGTTTATTATTATAATATTTATTATTATTATATTATAATATTTTCTGTTATTATTTACATAAATGTTGTACTTGGAAATTTAAACGTTGAATAGCTATATTTTAAATATATATTTAGCTATTTTTAAATTTACATATTTATAAATTTTTGGCACGTTCATGATTAGAAAGAATGCATATGCACTGACAATTTCTGCATTATTTGCAAGTGGGTAGGAATTTTATTTACGCAAATATTTTATTCTTAGAATGTCTAAAGAATTTGGGAGCCATCAATTCGCACGCATCGTACATCGACTCAAACTTCGCTCGAATAATTGGCTTACCTACTCACTTTAGGTTAAAGGGCAATTAAATTACAAAATGAGACCAGAAGATGTAATTCGAACAGCAGGCTCGGTAATATTTCAAATTGTTATAACGTAAGCGTCATAAGCAGTAGATAACACCTACATTTAAGTTATAATAATCTACCTGATAGAAGTTGATTCTTAATGATGCATCTCACAACATCAAAAAACAGCTAACTCAGATATCCACATAATTATTTCATATTATCGATCACAAACATTTATTTGGCAAAAAATGAATTTTAAGAAAAAGAAGTATAGATATCAATGAAAAACTGTAAAGTACTCGTCTGTCGTCTATTGGTAATTTGAACTGTTCAGTCGATGGATTTCCTAATAATTTATAAATAATAGAATGTAATACCTAATTTTTATTAATTAAAATATATCATTAGTGTGTTATAATATTTTGTACTTATTAGCGTAGTCGTTAAAAACAAAGAACATAAAGTTAAAAAACAATTAAATATTTATCAAAATACAGTATCAACGTAGTGCCAATCTGTTTCACTTATTACTACTACCTACATGATAATATATCAAACGAGCAAATAATGATGCATCATACGAAATAAAAATGCTGACGACGAACAAACAGCGGCGGTAATTTGTAAGTACACCATTAATGAGTAAATATTATAGTGAATACGATACGGCCAATATGTTATCATTCAATTTTACTGCTTCTGAGGCGACCTATGATAACCCGAACAGACTATCGAGTAGTGTCTATTACAACCAACACAGAGCCCATCCGAAGACATTCACAGGAGATCATTTACCAAAAGCCGCCAATGGAAATTAACAATTATTATCATTTATAGATACAACTTATCTTATTTAGTGTATAGTGTCTACCGGAGTTATTTTTTGTCACCACAATTAGGTCCTTCTCGTACTTATGTATAGTAAATGACTCAATATTGATGTAATTATTGTAATTTGTTGTAACTAATAATTTTATTTTTTAATATTTAAATTTTGTTAAGTGTACTAAAGAAATATTTAAAGATGAGGATTGTTTACATTATTAGCAAGTCCAAATGTATTGTAATCATATAAATAAGGAAATATATTATTTACATTGTAATAAAATAATATAAGCAAAAAATCTTATAAGTATACACGTACACGTAAGACAACCGAAAGGAAAATTAATTGAGTATTCAATACAGGTCATAATCGGGTCATGGGCGAGTTATTATTTGATACCTAAAGACTTAGATAGTACCTACCATATATATCATTAACAAAATGAGGCTATAAAAGGTTATGTGTTTTGTAAATTATGTAGTGAAGTAAAGCAAGAGTGTGTTTGGGCATCTAGTCAAATGCTCTAAGGGAGGTCGAGCAGCGGCCGGCAACCCTGCAGAGGGCGCCGCCCACTGCATTGATAACAAAACGATCCTCATCGCCCGCCGCGTTCCTCTTATCTCGGACGTGTTGTTTTCTTATTCAACTCACTCTTATTGTTTTGAACTATGTACGTACATTATCCACAATTTGTATTTTTCTAAATAAGTTTTAAACACGAACTAAATAATTACATTTATTAGTTGTAAGAAAATCGGTATGGCAATATTATTATCTATACTTAATTTAGTTTTAATTATAAATAGTAAAATGGGCAACTATCAAAACAATAACAAAAATCTTTAATTTTTAAACTTGCCTTAATTCAGCAGAGTTAAGTTTCAGCTTGGTGATTGAGAGTCCGAGATCTCTAAAACTGTATTTTGAAAGGTCTGGCATCAGAGAATGAGAGATTTCGAGGCTTATCTTAGTCTCGGGGCTAAATCTTCCTGAGAGGGCGCGAGAAATATTTTCGTAGGCTGTAATGCGTTGACATATAACTCTTATGCCTCCTGTTCCTGGTTCTTCACGTCGGCATGTACATGGAGATATTTCACGCCGTACAGCACAGTGTAAACTGGCGCCTGTACCGAGTAGACCGGCCAGTGCGCAAAGTAACGCGGCAATGAACGCGGGCGCTTGTGTTGACATCGTGCGTGCGCGGCGGGACTGCGAGCGCAACTGTCGAACGAGCTCAATGGAATCATACACCCCGCATAATCAACAAACTCATCTGCAAAACACCACTGCTGCACATACATTTCTTCTGCAGAAGCCAAGATAATTACGCTGAATCATGAATAAAATATTATTTGTACCATTTCTATATAATACGCGACGGACTCAGCCATGGGATGATTAGCGCGTTCGTTGTTTATACGGTAGTTACTAGGTTGAATTCCCAGTCCGAAAATTTTTTATTTATATTTATTAATGATTTAAAAAAAAAAAAAAAAACTAAATTTGTTTTGAGTACCTAATATGTTTCTGCTGTTCTTGTACTGAGATCAGGAGACACTAAGCTCCCACTCACACACATCACAGTTTATGATCAGGGTATTGTATGTTCTGTAATATGTATATTTATTTAAATTCATCGCAATTTTAAATCGATTTTTATTCCATTAATTAGTAACGCAACGCGAAATTATAGAATCTAATCTAAATAAAAGATACCCATTCGATATAAAATATTTCATGACTATTTATTTAGTTGTTTAGTATTCCCAAATGACACATTTGTTTTCATCTACAATACCAACTTCCATTATACAAATATTTTCTAAAATTACATCACAAGGCACACGCACTATAGTGAATGGGTCACGTCAGTGCGCTAATTCAAAAACATTACGAGAATGCTAATAAATTTTCTTTTTGGCACCCGCAATATACAAAATCAAGTATGTTTTATGCAAAGCTTTTTGTTTGGCGCCACAAAATGACGTTTTGGAATTATTATCTATCTGTTGAGAATCCTGACTAAATTGTTCTAGTAATGTTGATTATTATTTATTATTGTTTTGATACACGTGCCTATTCACAGTTGGCACATTATTGGAATTTTAATGGTTCCATTTGCATCACTCCTGATGTGTATGATTTATTTGATACAAGAATTTATTTTTATAATGAAAATGTACATGGTATGGTGCCCATGGTTGAATATAGACATAAGTAATACTCAACATAAAACGCATAATAGTATTTACAATCGTGTCCGTATTCATTCATCAGCTCATACTGGCTTATAACTTGTTAGAATTGGATTATTTTAATATCAACCGGCCTTAAATAACAGCAGTGAATTCATAAAACAAATGCCTAATATTTTTTTTACAGAATGGTCTTTACCAAAAGCAAATATAATTTGAAGATTCTTCTTTATATCAACTTGTATATTAATGATATTAGTACAGTTTACAGAAACTAATGCTGTGGAAGAGAAATAATTCCATTGATAGATATACACAACGTAAATGGAATCTATTTCTGAGCAGTAGCGCGTGAAGTCTAAATATGGGTGTGCTTCATAGCCTATAGGCATTCATGTATGCACTTTCATGAGAATGCACTCAAAATAAAGCACCAGCGAGGCGCCACAATCCAGTATCCATGTCGTCTTTTTACTTAGCTGTCTGGACTTGAATAACATTGTAAATGTTAATATTGTTCAAAAGTTATGACTTGTTAGCAAATAAGCTATATAATAAGCAATATAATTTTAAATTTAACATGCGACTAGACAACACTGCAACTACTAGGCTAAATAGTTCTCATGTTAGAGCTTAAAGTTTTACAATGAACATCATATAAGGAGGGCTTGTGGAGAAAATATTCAACGTTTTCGACAACACCATCAAATTATTTGAAGCGACTTAAGCTTTTTTCATGCTCGATATATGAGGTTTGTATCTTTAGCTATGGATATGATAATGACAGTCGCGTATGGGGAGCGACTGTTCGTAATAACCCATCGAAGCAAAATTATCTCCTTTCAGGGCTCAGCGCAGCGGTAGCTGGGACTTTTTCTAAGGGAGCAGCTTTCCGAAAAGTTATTTAAATTTTAGTTTAGTGCTCACGAAAGGACAGTAAATAAAATCATCTCCTCCGCTGAGAATTGTGCAGTGGTGGTGCCACGACCACGACCTAACAGTATATTCTGCCAAAACAGGAGCTCTAAACGCTGGAAGAAGCGTAGGTGCCTTCAAATTTCTGTATTGTTTAACACCGAACTGCAGCTCTCCAGGGATGTGAAGTACTTGGAAGTGACACTGGACTTCAATCTGAACTGGAGTAAACATAGAGATGAGATTCAATAGAGCCAACATGATCCTGTGGCAATCCCGAAGACTCTTGGGGAAGATTAGCCCGGGGACCATGCTGGCTCTACAGATGCGCGATCAGACCATACATGTATGGCTCTCTGTTTTGGTTACCCCGCACCACAATGAGGATGGCCCAGCAGGTGTAGGGATCACCCAAGCGGCCAACGCCATACTACAGAGAGGAGTCGAGAATCAGAAGATCAGGATACTGTCTAACCGCAGAGACTCGACAACCACTGCATTACTTCGGCCCTGATCTATGAGTGTCTCTAGAGTGGGTCTGCCGCACCAACCATGTCGTGCTGCAATGGATCAAGGGAGCAAATCTCTATGGAACGACCCAGCAGACGAACTCGCTCGGAGGGGCTCCTTGATGACCACGATTGGTCCGCACCCGATTGCCCCACTGCCATTCTAATTCGTAAGAGGTTGGTTGCGTCAGAAAACAGGTGGATTCGCATAAACTGCTTCGTATTGCCATTAGTGTTATAACGGGGCATTGTGTGCTCAATAAACATTTATACAACATTAATGTTACAGATAGCCGTGCAGAGGTTGCACGGGAGCTGAAGAAACAGTCGCGCATGTGCTCTTGGAGTGCAGTAGCGTAGACGAACCACGACAGAAGTTCCTCTGCACGACAAGGACGCTCCCGGAGGTGTGCAGGAACGTGAAGAGTCTCCTGTCCTTTCTGGGAGACATAGGGTGGCTGCGGTGAAGCGATCCATACAAGCGATCACGCACAACGAGTTGCCATAGCTGCTTAATTGCGGGAAAAGAGCCTGCGAGGAATCTACAAGGCACAGCTATTTTTACCTCTTTAAACAAATCATTAGGGATAGAATTGGATTTTTTATTCCTATAAAAGTAAATGTTCCAGAAATAGATGGGAACGACAAACACATAATACTAATTATTCACATATGAAGTTGCAAGTGATTAGTAATACATAATAACATGTATATAACCAAAATTATATGTATTAGTATGTATTAGAATGAGGCATCAACCTCATCTTGCACAAAATTGGTTACTTTGGTGGATAAAGTTAGTTTTCTTTATTCTGAGGCACAGTCGGAAGCACACTCGACTATTCTTCCAATAGAGCACAAAAGCGATGATTATTTTGCTGATACTCGTCGAGATTTCCTTAATCACCATGTCGCTTCTAATATTTTGCGAAGCCCTTCATAATTTCATATAAGCAGATATGTTTGAATTTTTTAACCAATATTTCAAATGTGTTTTTTTTTTGAGATGGACACAATGAATGATACGTTAATTGCATATTTTCGAGTATGTCCGATCTTATTGCAAATGACTGTTGTAAAAAAATTCAGCCAGATGAGTCTTAAATTAAAGTTCGAGACCGTACATAATAATTCATTTTACTAAAATGAGATACCTACACTACTTAATAACATTTTTTAGATTATTATGATTTTTGATGTATTTTTCATTATTCCAATCACAATTGACCCTGATGTACTATAATTAATATTTTAATACTTTTTAAGACTCACTATTTTAGTTTTAGTCTTATTTTGTTTTAATTTAGCACACAATTTAAAGCATATATTATATAGGGTACGTCTATTTTTAATTAAGTCATTGTTTTGTCATTTATCAAGTAAGATTGTTGCATATCATGTATTAAATCCCTAATCCTGCGGTGTAGATGCCGACACCGGTTGCCGGTCACCGTTGTATAATCTATTTCGACATTAAACTATACTGCATAACTTAAATACTAACTCCTATACATTTACAATGTATAATTAGATCCTATCCGTGTGGGAAAAAGGCGTGACAATTGCATTGTAAATAGATGCTGTTGATTTAACAGCGCACTCATAAATTCTTCCACGATATTCCCGAGCAGACCCTAAAGCGAAAGGCAGGCGGCAACCGAAGTAGTTGCAAACAAAAGAAACAGCTATTTTAATTTCAGTTGTGGAAGGCACCGATAATTTTTACTCACCATAGATAAATTATAAACAAAATCGTTACAATCAAAGACTACAATTAATAACAAAACTGCTCGAAAACAAAGCTTATATATTGATATTTCTGAGCAAAATATTGCCGCCCAACACGCCAAGGCTGTATAGGCTTTGATCCCTTTGCCTTGCCTCTGAAAGGAAAAACAGTACTAAAAAAAGTCAGTCATGAACACACAGTAGTTGAGTGAAATCAAAATTCGCGAGCTGATATTATTGATTTTGTCCGAGTGCGGTTTGTGGAAAAGTTGCTGAATACTTCATAAAAATGGCTGCCTTTCCCCGACAGACAGAGGGAACTACGTATAATTTCAAAGTAGTATTGTTAGGAGAGGGATGTGTTGGCAAAACGTCGTTACTCCTCAGATATATTGAAGATAAATTTAATGATAAACATTTAACGACGCTCCAGGTTAGTGATATAATTTTAGATTCAAACAAATTAAATAGCTTTTGATCCTGAACAGTCTGACGTCCTGGAGTGGTACCACGACTTTCAAGTGTGAAATTGCCTAAAGTTATGGGGCAGTTTGGAAGTAGCCAGCCCTACCTCTGTGGTAGTAAGCAGTTGTTTCTGTCCATAGACCACTGCACCCTAGTTTAACATCAAACAGAGTATTTTCACCTGCCGAGCTAGAATAAATAAAAAGCATGTCTCTGTTATGTATATTTTTGTTTTAGGCTACATTTCTTAACAAGAAGATGAATTTCAATGGGCACAGGGTTAATTTGTCAATTTGGGATACGGCGGGTCAGGAAAGGTTCCATGCATTGGGTCCCATATATTACAGGAACTCCCATGGTGCGATACTGGTTTATGATATAACAGATATGGATTCCTTTTTGAAGGTAAATACATTGATTTAGCTAAAGGAGTTTTGCTATTGGGAAGAATATTACTCTAAATAACTATTTTGCATTAAAGGTAAAGAATTGGGTGAAAGAGTTAAAGAAGATGCTCGGATCAGACATATGCCTTGTAATTGCTGGGAATAAAATTGATCTAGAACAGGATTCTGTACTGGAAGCCGATGAGGCCGAGAGGTAAAAATATTTGTTATTAATGCCAAGTTTATGTTTTATTTCCAATATACAGGGTGTCTTGTAAGTAGTAGTAGTATCAACGGTACTCTATAGAGATACAGGGGTTCAATATGTACAATGTAATTTAGTGTTAGTTTTTTATACCTGCTAGTTTTAAAGTTACGACATTTTTTAAAATTATCATATTTTCCCTGTTTTTATGCAAAAAACAATGTAAAAATGTCATAACTTTAAAACTAGCAGGTATAGATTTAATTCTGTTTCCAGCTATGCAGAACAGGTGGGAGCAAAGCATTTTTATACTTCTGCGAAACTGAACCAAGGCGTGGACGAGTTGTTTATGGAGTTGACCAACTCCATGATAAAGAAAAATGATCAAAATAATCAAAAGCAGGAGAATAAATCAAATCGTGTGTTAATCGTGGATGATGAGAATACCCCACAATCTTATTGCTGCTTTGGAATGAAGAATAAAAATTAAATTTTAAACAAAAGTCACCATGCTGTTAGATGCATAAATATTAACCAAATCTAGATTGCTATGACGAACATAGCATTTAGAAAGGAATATTTTGTGACAAAAAATCTGATTTTATAACGAACAATTTTATAAAGCTGCAAATTCAAGTGGGAGAGGCCATTTTAGGTGATTTTTAATGTCCTCAGCTGGGTTTCACCCTACATGGATGTAAATCCCCTCAAAGTGGCTATATCATATGGCAATTGATAAATGTTTTATCCCTGTTTTGTGATTGGATCTTTCAAGCAGTGTGAACAATCACCTGAGCCTGACAACTGGAGCCGTTTGCTATAGTTTTCCATGTCTGTGCTCGTGGGCCCTTTCGAACCAATTATAATAATAATTAAAATAATAAAAATTTAAAAAAATTAAAAAATAATAAAAAAACAAATAATTGAGATCACATATGATATTATAATAAAGAGTTTACACTAATTGCTAGTATTGGTTAGCTTATGTTGGTTAAATTTGTCCTTTATTACAGATGAACTTAGCTTTATGTTGATTTACTTTTTTTGTGATAAATTTTACTATTAGATATTCATATTCTAAATATAATTCATATTAAGTATATTGAGCAAAGTTAGATATATTTTTTTCCTAAATTATTTCTAAAATTGAAATCAACCAAAAATTCATTTAAAACTGTATTAAGAAAGTCATCAGTTAATTGTTAATTATTTATACTATAAGTAGGTTACTATGATTTTGAAATTAAACACAAACTTGTAGATGTATATTTAAGCGTTTAATTTTTTTTCATAGTACGACACTCCTCTTAAACCTAGTGAGTCTTGAGTTGACTGACTCCTCTAATTAGACTAAGCTAATTCTGAAAAGGGACTGTTGAGGGTGTTACATTTGAAAGTAGTGGGTCTGGGCTGATAACTATCATCAGTCTGCCTCTTAATACACACTTCGCGATCAAACTACGTAATAATCTGTACATGTGACGAGATTTGATTGAACATGGGTGCTCGGTATTATAAAGAAAAGTTACTTTGAAGCATAGAGATATATACTAGAGGAGCAAACCAATAATGCCGTCAAGTCAAATTCCAAGAAAACCTAAAAATGACTGTGGTTATCCTTTCTCTCGCGTCACACTGAGAGCGTTATCTCGTTGTATATATCAATGCTTTGAAATATGACTATCACATAGTATTTACATCAAGATTTCCACCTTGTCGTCAACGTTAGAATTTTCAGATAAGTTGATAGTCTATTTAATAAGGATAAAAATTGGTTATTGCTTATTCTTGGATTTTTGGTATAAAATTAGAATATAGGCGAGATTTGGAATATTCACAAGTGACGAGAGTCATGTTGTGAACGAAAACAAGCTATAGAGTAAAAAAGGTAAAATGAAATGAAAATATTTTAAGTTTAAAAATTTATTTAAGGAAGAATTCTTAAGGCTATACTTTTACTATAACATAATTATATAATAAAGCGTATGTACATTACGAGATCTTAGTTTTCATTAATTAATCTTTCAAATTAAAATATACAAATATATTATAAATATAAACTAAACTATAACGTAATCTAAACTATATAAAATTTTATTAGGTATCTTATATTAACCTGTCATTACTAGTGTAATAGTTCAGTCGTAGTGTATGTGTTAAAGCGAAGTTAAAATAATAAAGAAAATCTCAATGTGACAACACGTCTTTAATTACAGACCTAAACAAACATCTAAAACTACATAAACACTTAAAACTTGATATCGACTAGATTTGTTTAAAATTGACTAGAAAGATACTGGAACGAGATACAGCCATACAGAATAAATAGCTTGGCTTCCATACGGCCTATGTTAAAATTATCAAATATAAATCTAAGATTTTAATGGTATTTCTACAATAATTTTAACCTTCAATATTGATTGAATAATTTAATACTTCATTAACTATCAGTATTATAAATGTATTTGTATATTTTGATTAAAGGTCAAAATTACTGTCGAAAAACCGTTACAATTTAGGTTCACAATTACATCAATCGAAAGCTTTCACTTTTACCAGTTAAAATTGTGCTTACAAATATATAAGTATTTGCTTCAAAATTTTCATGTGATGATTTGTTAATTTAGCACAATTGCCAAATGGATATGATAATTTAGTTCTGATTACCTTAGCAACAGACTGATGTTGATCACTTATTTTTTTTATTCTTGATGCGGACTTCTTTCTTATCTTTAGATACTCTATTATTAGCCTTCTCAGATTTTCCCTTACCATTAATTAGGCGTGCATTCATAAGAATCATGCTTTTAGATTTCTCTTCCGCCGATAACCATTCCATCTGAAACAATAGCATATACAATATACATGTAAAATAAATAAAAACGCAGGAAGCTGTCCGCTACAAGCGCTCCACATCTTTAAGGTGGGAGCGCGTCTGTATTAGCGATTTTACATATAACATAGTTACATTGGTACCAGTCAGAATTTATCTAGATTTGAACACGGGTCATATCAAAAAATGAATTTACCGCTAGATGACATACTAACCTTCTGCTCATGATCTTTAACTGTATCGTTACAAATCTGAATACACATTTCTTCAGTGAGACGGCCATCATGAGATGCGTAAGCAGCAGCTTGCCAAGCGACGCCAAGTTTTGATAGAGCTCGACCTGACATACCAGCTGTGCGCTCTGCTAACTTCACACACATGGCGCCATAGTCAAATTCTTCAATAATGAGACGTCTGAAATATATATAATTATACTATTCTAAAAACTATTCATATTATTATAAAAAACGCAAACTAATTCAAAGCTATCCATTTATGAAATCGTGAAATATATGTTTTTAGGATTTCACATCACATATACAGGGTGAAAAATGCTGAAAGGAGTCTCGATGCCGATTTTGATGAAAACTAAAACAACAATTTGAAAAATCCATTTCCCCAGCCAGGAATCGAACCAGTTGATTTTGAAAAATAAAACATACCTGCATTATCGCACCATCCGATAGTGTCGCTAATAAGGATCAATTTCTGAGATAATGATATACGAGAAACCGAAGGAAAGCGTTATTAAGAAACAATTTTAAAACAATGTTTGAAAAACCACAGAAGCAAGCGTGGCGGGCCGAGGGTTGCTCATTGTTTATCGAGATTCATATTAACTTTTTTATGTTAGCGACACCAGGATGAACATTTTGTACTTTCTGCCTTGGAATTGTGACAATGAAATTAACTAATGTTATTTCGTTTATCCTACTTATAGTAAACAATAAAACAAGCTTTAGTTATTTAGGTAAAACTAACCTTTTTCCTTCTGAAGCAGGTTTTAAAACATACTCGTAAAAGTATAGTCGAATCAAACGATCCCTTTCCTCCTTTTCTGGTAGACCAAATTCTATCATCTTATCCACTCTATCATTGATAGCTGAATCAAATTGTTGTGGTGTATTGGAAGCCAGCACAAGCATAATACGTTTGCTTTGATCCGATGTTCGGTATAAGAATGCATTTAGCGCAGCACGCAGATCTTCACTTATCCTCTCAGAAGAGCGTTTGCGTAGAAAAGCATCAGCTTCATCAATAAATAGTAGTACACCTTGCAGAAAGTAAGTGCATATTATTACTAATATTCCATTTTCTATTCTGCACAGAAATTTTTCACTCTTAATTATTTGACACGTCAATATTTTATATTATATCTCTGCTGAACTTCTATCCTTAATACCTTTTTATAATACAAAACTAATTTGAATTGATAATAACATTTAAATATACCTTTGTGGGTCGTGTTAGCCCAGTCAAATACTTTATGTATAGCTGATACAGCATTGTTGCCCATCGGAGCGACGTCTCCTCCTGTCATTATAGCATAGTCCATGCCAGAATGTTTAGCCAATTTCTGCATAAAAATAATTTAATTAAAAAACAGATGAATGTAGAAAAGATCATCAATTATCGCTAATTACTACTAATAATTGACAATTGCTACTTCCAAACTGATAACTAGGTCAATTCATGAATGTTAGTTACATTTGAAAGTGGTTGTATTACCCAAGGAGGGCAGACAAGGCGAATAACCATCATCAATTTGGGACCGAAGTATAACAAAATTACTTTGACACTGGTATTTTTGCGGGATTTGAGCATTGGACGCTTCGATCATGAATCCATGTACCACTAGGCCGTGGCCGCTCCTAATGATTACGTTTCTTAAATCAAATTAAAGTACCTTGGAAAACAAAGTTTTTCCTGTGCCTGGAGGTCCATACATGAGCAAATTTCGGTAATAACCTTGATTGAGTCGAGTATTTTTGGTTGCAATAGCGATGTCTCTAACACATTGTTCTAAGTTTGGAGCCAAAATAACTCCTGCGAGTGTATCCATTGGTTTTTTAAAATTGTCAATGAATTTCTTTGTTGTCAATATCGGATGCTTTAATGTTTCTAAGAGTGAAAAACGTGATGTCTCTATGACTAGAGATGGTTTACCTAAAATAAATTGTAAAATGAATTACCTAAATTAAATTGAAAATTAACAATATGACTTAATAAATTAATCACTAGATAAAAAACAATATATTTAATAATATTACCAATCCTTGCTTCAATAAATCTCGCAGCAATTGATGTAGCCCCCTTAGCAGTATAAACGCCAAGAGCTAATAAAGATAAACCACCAACTGTTGCAAGAGTTTTGCCCCAGTCAGTTACAAGGACGTTTACTCCTGTACCAAGAACCGCTCCTGTTGTTCTATAAATAAGATTTCTTGAGACAACTCACTGCATAGATATTATGTTTAATTTATTTAAAATAAAAATTGTATTACATACACCCATTGTATAACTATGAACCGACAGAACAAGAAATAAAGATCTGAAAAAATTTTAACACAAAATTAAATAGCCTGTCTGCTGATAATATGTAATATTGATAACAAAGACAATTTGTTTCGAGTATGTACATAGGCATTAATTTAATGTTGAAAAATAAACTTACTTGATGCTTTCTAATATAGTGGTTCTTTGTTCAGCTGCCTTTAATTTGATTTGTTCTAATGCTAAATCAATGTTCTCACGTTCAGCTTTAGCTCTAGCTTTGGCCTCAGCCTCAATTGATTTCAACTTATTTTTCTCACGCAACTCCATTTCATATTCAATTGTTTGTCTTCGCATAGACTCTTGTTTGTCAACACTTTCTTCTTGTCTAAAAGAAATCAATTTAAATACAGAGTAAAATGATTTTTTTGCATTTTGTACACCAGAACACAGACAAATACAATTGTCATGCCTTTTTTCCACAGGGATAGGCAGAAACAACGGAACGCCACCAATTAACACTTTAATTGCAATTACGTTTTAATTAATATATTATTACTAACTTTCTTATCATCTCTTCTTGTGTTTTTTGTTGTAATAATAATTGCTCTTCATATCTCTTTCTCGCCAGTTGATCTTGATACTGTGCTCTCATTTGATGTTGCTTTGTTTCCTCCTATGCAAGTGGTAGTAATATTTTCATTAGAATATATTTCGTACTCATGTTGTACCAACAATGTTCCACATTTAATAAACATTATTCACACAGATTAATTTAAATTACACTATCAACATACTACCGCCATACAATAAGAAATACAAAGAAATTTGATTACAACATTACTATTTTGTTATATTAAGACAATAAATTAGGTACTATAATTTAGTTTTTACCTGCAAAAGTTTATTTCTTTCTTCATAATCTACCTTCTTTTGTTCTATTTTTGTTTGTTCAATAGAAGCTTCATATTCTTTGATCTTTGCCAATTGTTCTTGTTGTCGGGTCGCTTCTTGTAGTTTACTGAGATCCAAAGCGTCTTTGGCATGTTCTGAATAAAAAGGATTAAATTAATCATCGCCATCAATTGTCGCGTCTTTTCCTCGCAAGGATAATGGAATGCTACTTGCCATTATCCACAATTCTCTTCATACAAGTTCTGCAGTTATAGGCATTAAATTAAATTAATGAACTGAATATATTAATATTATAATGGTATCCATATTAAATATTTTCATTTTTCCACTCTTTCTAAATATATGGGGAGGGGACCCAAAGTTATTTAAAACATATAAAGCAAACTTATACTCACTCGACCTCTCCAAATCTTTGGCAGCTTGGGCAGCTCTTTCCAATGCGCTGGAATCAAAGCGGTATGCTTCCATCGCTTTCTTCTCAGCTTTTGAAAGGTTAACTGGAGTCGTAGCATCCTCCGCAACTAAGTTATCGACAGTTCCTCGAGTTTTTGTATTGTATCCAAAGAACCACGACATTTAAAAACCTTAAATTGCGAGTGGCCACTAAAGGGGTATGGGGGTTGTTCACTGCAGTTAATAATACAATTAATAATAAACAAATGGATTTAACCACAGTTCAAACCCACCCAAAAATATCACAAAATATATAATTACTAACATACGGTTTGTATATCTTCAAATTAAAATGTCAAAAAGAGGGCAGATTTATCCATACCAACATAAAAGTAGTACTAGTGTCGCAAAAATATTATATCGATTTTAATTTTCATGACCCATCGATAAAAGTCAAAACCCAATCGACAGTTGTCACTTGATCGAATCAAAAACGAAATATATGGGATTTGACGTTTTATTATCAACTAAGTAACAGTGAAAAAAACGAATAAAGTTTTAACACAATAATATAACCATAATTACATACTATTGTATCTATATTTATTGCGATTTTCAGGCCGGACATACTACGAGATTGTCCATATGTGATATCACCAATAAATATTAACCGCTTTTTACCATTTTTTACTATTTTTTTTGTGTTATCGATATCGACATTTTTCGACGAGACTAGACACTTTTAGGTTGGTATCTAAACTTCTCGCCTGGAGTTTTGGCGGCTATCTTGAGGCGTCAGGTTATCTGTCTTGAATTATTTTCCTAAACTTGGGTTTCATCGAGTGTTAATGTGTAATAATGGTGGATTATTAACCATTAAGTGTTCGTGAACGTGTGTGAGTGTGGACAAATAATTCAAAAGAAGAGAACCTATGTTTCCATTTTCCCTCCAAAACTCCGTAGGAAGTTTTAGTAAAGATTCTACCACTTCACTGGATCAATTTTTGACTTGACTAAGACTTGACCTGACTGTTTGGTGTGATGAATGAATGACTCATGATGCACAATGTTATTAACTTGATGCAAGAATATTTACTTTGACACTGGCAAATTGTTATAATGCCATATAAAACAAAAAAAAACAAAAGCGCGGGAAACCTTCGACGATATTGGCGGGTTATCAAAATTATATTTATTAAAATAATAAATTAAACTGTTATTTCTTATAAATAGTATTGTAAATATTAATTTAAGTGTGTAAATTGCTTATTTATGTTTTAATATGACGAAACGAGGGAATAAAAAAAGAAAAAAAGATGAAAAAAGTGAAGAAGTTTCGGCGGACGAATCTTCTTCGGACTCGGAAACAAATGTTGAGGATGATAAGTACAAAACTTATTTTGTAACAGACTATGCAAGGAGATATCCAGAGGATTCCGGGGCTACGGAATATGTAGTCTTTGTCGAATCTTCGGACAAAAATAAACCTATCGGGTCCAGAGATTTGTTATCTCTGAGTCCCAGTCTAAAACGTTTTAACAAAGGCGTGAAATATTTACAATATATAAATAAGTACAAAATCGGAGTATTCTTTGAAAAAGCAGGGCTTGCTAATGCATTCCTCAATAACCAAACTTTTCTTAATTCATACAAATTTATCGCAAGCATTCCAGCCAATTCCACAGAAGTTACTGGAATAATAAGAAATGTACCCACCCAGGTATCAAATAAAAAGATATTCACTATCCTACACAGTCATAAAAAAATAATATGTGTGCGCAGATTTATGAAGAAAATAAGGAACACGTCCGGCTATGAACTGCAGCCCACACAGACCGTAGCCATTACATTCGCAGCTGCCATACTTCCTGAATATGTAGAACTGAACGGATGGAGACACAACATAACACAGTATGTACCACCTGTAAAGCAATGCTTCCAGTGCATAAGGTATGGACATCTTGCTAAATTCTGCAAAAATTCAGTTAGATGCTCAATTTGCAGTGAAAATCACAGTTACAAAGAATGTATAATACCTGCAGAGAAAGCTATATGCTTCCACTGTAAAGGAAATCACATTTCTATCTCAAATCAATGTCCTATCAAACAGAAAAAAATTACAGAAAACAGACAGAAATATCAGCCAGCTCCCTTTGCTAGTATATTTGATACAAAAAGTTTTCCATCTTTAAATAACACACATAATAATAAAAAAACAGATCTATTAACTCTGCTATCTGCAGACGACAAATCTCTTACATTATTGGTAGAAAGTATTGTAAAACTCATCTCATTAAATAAAACAAATGAAACGACAATTTGTACTAAAAACGTTTTAGAAGTATTGACTGAAACATTCAGTAAAAAGGCAGAACATAAGTCATCTTCAATGAATTAAATATTGTACAGTGGAATGCACAAAGTATACTATGCAATCGACATTATTTTACACAGTTCCTTTATTCAAAGTCTATACATATTGCAATTCTTTGTGAAACCTGGTTGAAACCGAGTCAGCAGTTGAATATTCGTAATTATACTGTAATTCGTAATGATTGTGGAAATGATCATAATGGGGTGGCTATTGTTGTTCACAATAGCATTCCATTTGATAAAATATCCACTTATTTTGACAATTCTTTGCAAAATATAGTAGTAAGAATTAAAATAAAAAATCAATTCATAACCATAGCAAGTGTTTATTGTCCAAAAATATGTACACCAAGTTTTACAAAAATGAAGTTCAAAAGTTTTTTAAACAGTTTACCTAAACCAGTTCTTATATCTGGTGACTTTAACGCACATCATACGGTGTGGGGATGTAACTATGTTACTCCAAGAGGCAGAGATATCTTGGAATGTGTGGACGACGCTGAAATGGTTTTGTTGAATGATGGTCAGGTTACAACAGTCGGCACAAATCTCTGGAAACCAAACGGCCTGGATTTATCCATGGTCAGTAATTCTTTAGCCTTGTCATGCGAGTGGAGCGTTCACGACGATCCAATGGGTAGCTACCATTTACCTACAATAATAAACATTACCATAAATAACACTACAGATGAAAGCACGTATAATAATGAACACACATCTAAAAATTTAAGGTTATTAAATTGGGATGTCTATTCTATAAACTTAAATAATTTGTTATGTGATTTTGTTATCGACTTTAATGACCCCTTAAGTAGCTATAATAAGTTTTCAAATATAATTTGTACAGCTGTTGATATGTCTTTAGTTAAAAAGAAGAAAAATAACACTTCTAACAGAAAGACATTAAAACAGTCTTCCGTCCCATGGTGGAATGAGCGGTGTGCCACGGCAGTTCTGGAGAGTAAAGAAGCCTATTTGGTTTTTAAACAGGATCCTACTATAGCAAATTTCATCAATTTTAAAAAAATGCAGGCAGTGAAAAAGCTTGTTATTAAAAATGAAAAAAAATTAAGCTGGAATTTTTTTTGTTCTCAAATTAATAGATCCACTCCAATGTCAAAGATATGGAACACAATGCGCAAATTTAACAAAACGTACATTAATAGAGAACAATATCCATTCAACGATCCCTCTTGGATTGACAAATTTCTTGACAAATATACGCCAGACTTCGTTGAACCTCCCCTTATCATAGAGCACAGAATTCCAATTAATCCAGTTAACGCTTATCTTGTCAATCCATTTACTTTAATAGAACTAAGCTCTGCAATAAAATCACGTAAAGACACTACTTGTGGATTAGACGGTATATCATACAAAATGCTTCGATGCCTTAATTATGAAAACCTAAACTTGTTTTTGGACATTTTGAACTCTTTGTGGTGCACGTCTCATGTACCAGAGCAGTGGAAAACTGACTGTTTAATACCAATACTGAAACCTAAAAAAGATAAGAATTTAATCGACTCTTATCGTCCAATTACTCTCACATCATGTGTGGGTAAAACTTTTGAACAATTAATTAAACAACGCCTCGAATTTTATGTAGAAAGTAATAGTTTATTACCTAGTAATCAATTTGGCTTTCGGCGCGGGCGCTCCGCTCGTGAGAGTATTGCTCATCTTCATACTGATATACAGCATGCCTTTCAACAGAACCATAAAGTTGTCTGCATATTCTTTGATATCTCTGCAGCGTTCAATAATGTTAATCTCAATATCTTAGTATCCATATTAGGCTCAATAGGACTGCCTGTAAAAATAATAAAGTGGATATATGAATTCTTAAATAATAGAAAAGTTTGTGTTAAATTTAATAATAAATTATATGGCTCTCGATATTCGCATAAGGGAGTTTGCCAAGGTGGAATTTTAAGTCCATTGCTGTACATATTATATATACAAAATTTGAATGAAATCTTAGGTAATGACATAAGAAACTTACAGTTTGCAGATGATTTAGCAATTTATTGTAGTGGTAGAGTGATCAGAGATATCAATACTAAATTGAACAAAGCCCTTGAAGACTTGTACACATATTTTAGTTACTTAAATTTAGATGTAAACATTAGCAAATGTCAAGTAATAGTTTTTAGACCTAAAAATGTATATACACCTGGAATAAACTTACTTTATAATGGCAATCCACTTCCAATAGTGTCTAGCGCAAGATTTCTGGGAGTCCTTTTTGAGCAACATTTAAACTGGAATAAATATGTCGATTGTTTAGTAGAACGGTCACTAAAAGCTACTAATATACTCAGATGCTTGGTCGGCACTCAATGGGGAGCCGATCCAAATATATTATCAATACTATATAAATCCTTGGTTAGAAGTCACTTTGATTATGCATTTTTCTGTTATGCCTCAAATTTTAAATTAGTCGAAAAAATTGAAAAGATACAAAATAAAAATTTAAGAATAATATTAGGTGCTATGAACACCTCTCCAATAAATTCTATGCAAGTGGAATGTAACATGCCACCAATTTTCATAAGATTTGACTATCTAAAATATAAATTTATTTCTAAATTTTTTAGTACAACTAATAACAGCCTTCTTTCAAAATTACATTCTCTTTCTGATACATACCTATGTACAAATATTTCTGAAATAACAAGGTTTAAAAATCTTTACAATATATACCAAAGCAATAACTGGCCTTGCTACTCTGGAAGTTTTGAGAGTAAATTCTGTAAAATGAATATAATAATAGATAGGACATTGACGAACAAATATGAAGTCTATGAGATATTATCTAAATGGAATGGATACAGAAAAGTTTATACAGATGGAGCTAAAAACTCAAAAAATGTATCTATGGCTTTCTATGATCCTGAAACGCGAATGGGGCACGGCTTTAAGTTGCCTAAAATCGCCAGTATTTACACTGCCGAAGGAAAAGCTATCCTTATGGCGCTCAATTATATTGAAATGACTGATTGTAGCAACTGGGTGGTAATCACTGACAGCATGAGTATACTCATGGCTCTTTCGAATCCATCTCATAATGCGAACACTCCGTATTATATACACGAGATCAAAGAAAAATACATACAAATGTCGGAGAAGACAATTATATTCTTCTGGACACCCTCACATATTGGTGTTGCCGGTAATGAAAACGCAGATAGATTAGCCAGACTTATTACAAACGTCCCGACTGCACCTATTAAAAGTATTCAATTACCCGAATCAGATTTACAGTGTGAAATTAGTAAAATTATGAAACTTAAATGGAACCAAAATTGGGCTGCCACCTCACAAGTTAAAGGAACATGGTATAAAAGTATTAACACAAAAATAACAAAACCATGGTTTAATTCAGGAGAATACTACAATAGACATTTTTATACGATAATTAATAGATTAAGAATTGGCCATGGTAGTTTTAATGAACACCTTCATCGAATGAAAATGATAACGTCATCGTCATGTACATATTGCAATAGAAATCAGCCACAATCTCTTCAGCACATTTTCTTTGATTGTCCCACATTTGATTCGCAACGTTCAGTATTTCTTCAGGCATTATGTGAGGGACCTCAAAATATACCGCGCACACTACAGGATATATTAAAAAACCCTCAAAATTTTAAAAAAGTTTATAACTACATCAAAAATACTGTAAGAACTATATAATGAAATGGAACAATTTATCGGACTAAGACAACTTTTAAACAAATAATTGGAAAAAAAAATAACATAATTGCGGCAAAAACCAAAAAATATATTGAAGACAAGGCTATGCCTAATTATAACAAATGAGATATATATTATATTACTGAAGACATGGCTGTATGGGCTCTGTTCCCTTTGCCTTCCCAGAATGGGAGAATTAACAAAAAAAAAAAAAAAAACAAAAAAAAACTTCTCTTCTATTTTGACTTTTAAACAGCACTATAATAATGTATACTGTGATGTATAGTGATATTCTCTTCGCCTGTTGCAATTAGTATTTACCGGTCTTACCTGTCTTAAGTTCTATCATCGTTAAGATTTCAAGAGATGGAATCCTTACTTACAGAGAAAAACGGCTCTTCTACGAGGGCGTTATATTATCATAAAGGTATATTCTTATATTAAATATTCCTATATCATAATAGATGCTATTATTTTTTTAATAGATGTGTAGTTTTATTATATTGTTTTATATTGAATCTTTAAATTTTCAGATTCCCACTTGGCTGTGTCATATGTTGTAGAATCTAATAAGCAATGGAATCTAATAGATGGAGTCAAAGATTGGTTTTCAAATACATTTTTGCCTAGAGGCTACCCTTATACCGTCAGCAGGGATTATCTATGTTATCAGATTTGGGATACACTGCAAGCCTTTTGCAGTACTATCACAGGTTTAAATATGATTATTTATAATTTTGAATTTTTATATTTATTGGAACTAAATAGGTACTTTGGATTGACTTCTGTTATCATTAGTACATAGTTATTATAAACTCCCTCCCTCCAGCCAGCAGACATATTTAAACATCATTTACAGCAGCCGTGATTTAGCGGTAGAATGCGTGAACTCACAATCAATGAGATCCGTGTTCGATCCTCGCTTAATTCTGATTTTGATAAAGTTAAAGATTATAACATACATGGTTTCGTTTTTTCCTTAGTTACAAAACCCTAATTTATATAAGTAAACCTTTATAGTAGGTCACAATGTTCTGCCGGATGTTAGCATGCAGTCCTGCCTGGAAACAACTGCTACATGCTAAATTTCTGCAGGCAGCTGTTGCCTCTGTTGTGCAAGCTTAAGGAGAGGAATATGTACCATCCAGGTTGACAGTGCATACCTGAGTATTTCCAACCTGTTTCGAAAATGCAACTCGGTCGCATTATGGGTCTCACACTTAAGTGTACCTTGACTTACTAAACTTTATAGTTCAACCTGTTACCTAAATCTTTGCCAATACTGTATTGTACTGCTTACAGGAATCCTTGCAACCCAGGAGGTGTTTCGAAGTGTAGGTGTAGGTGACAATACTGCTACACCACTTGCTGCTACTATAACTTGGGTCATGAGAGATGGTTGTGGTCATTTTGGTCGTATTTTGTTTGCAACAAAGTGTGGGTAAATAAAGTAATATTAAAATAATTTATTACAAAATATAGAAACAATATTGGGATATATTTAAAGATCGTGGATAGATTTTTTTATTATTGTAGCTTAGCATGTGACAACACTCCGCCTGATGTAAAGCTAGAGTGTGATCCATGAGTGAAAACAGCTGCTACTACAGAGCTACTACTACCTGTGCGGGCAGCAGTCACCTGAGGAGACGAGCACGCACCATCTATATTGACAGTGCACACTCCTCTCGCTATACCTGGCTACTTTCAAACTATTTCCGAAACGCGACAAGGTCACTTCACGGGTGTTACATTCGAAAGTGGTGTTACTACCCGGGACGGCAGACTGGACTAATAACCATTATCAGTCTGCCCGGCACTTTTTAATATGCCTATAGGCATTGGGCGACCAAAGCATGTATAACATAGTTACATTGGTACCAGTCAGATTTACCGAAGTTCGAACATGGGTCTCATCGATCGTGAATTCACTTGTCTTACTGCTAGACCACGGCCGCTCTTTATTTATGTGTTTCTTCCAGAAGACATATGGATATTAACAGCAAAAGATGGCGTCTTTATGCTGACATAATAAATGATGTCGCAATGTGTTTAGAATTAACATTATCAACAGTGCAAGGTCTAACAACTGCGGTCTTGTGTTGCAGTACTATATTGAGAGCCATTGTTGGAGTGGCAGGTAAGCATTTTATATTCTTATTTCTTTCATATAAAACTGTAGCGACTGATCCAAATAAGGACAACACAAACATGAAACAATATAAAATCGGGGCAGATGTATACAAAGTTATATTTTATAGACATTTGTCAAAATTGAGTTTCTGGTGTGGAATTGCTTGATAACTGCTCCACCAGTCTGCAATCTATTAATGGATTCTTACAAAACTTGCTCTCTACATTTCGATCCCTTCTGAAGGAGTAAAAAATATCTGGCTAAGAAATATCTTTGGTTACATTTGTGGATCCTGAGGGAAATAGAAGTGGAGGGAGTCTTTATAGTAATATGTATATATTTTTTTTATACAGGAACTGCTACAAGAATGGCGATGACCCACCATCATGCCAAACTAAGCAACTTCGCTGATGTATCTGCTAAGGATTCAGCTCAAGAGACTGCTGTCAATTTAATAGCGTCACTTGCTGCCCTGCTCATTCTCAATATTAACACGTAATTAAATTTAAAATTAAAGTTTTGTCAATAATATTATTAGTTCTATATATCCGAATATCCGATATTAAACAAATCTTTGAACAATATATAAAAACTAGCTGTTGGGTAAAGGCCGCGGGCGCAAGCGGCCCGCGGAGGCCCTTTTTGTCGTAAAACGTATTAGTTCGAATAGATTTTAGGCAGTTTTGAAAATATTTAGCTCGCCATCTAAAAGCGTTTACGTTTCTGAACAAAATTGGTCTTTACACGGTGACGCTAACGTATCTACTTTTCGAGATATGGCGATTTTAAAAAATTTTAAAAAAAACAAAATTTAAAAAAAAAATAGTGCTGGTCATACTGAACAAAATTGGTCTTTACATGGTGACGCTAACGTATCTACTTTTCGAGATATGGCGATTTTAAAAAATTAAAAAAAAAAAATTAAAAAAAGTAGTGCTGGTCATACTGAACAATATTGGTCTTTACACGGTGACGCTAACGTATGTACTTTTTGAGTAATAGCTATTTTAGAAAATTAAAAAAAAAAAAGCAAATAGTGCTGGTCATACTGAACAATATTGATCTTTACACGGTGACGCTAACGTATCTACTTTTCGAGATATGAAGATTTTAAAAAATTAAAAAAAAAAACAAAAATTTAAAAAAAAAAGTGCTGGTCACACTGAACAAAATTGGTCTTTACACGGTGACGCTAACGTATCAACTTTTCGAGATATGGCGATTTTAAAAAATTAAAAAAAAAACAAAAGTTTAAAAAAAAATTAGTGCTGGTCATACTGAACAATATTGGTCTTTACACGGTGACGCTAACGTATCTACTTTTCGAGATATGGCGATTTTAAAAAATTAAAAAAAAAAACAAAAATTTAAAAAAAAAATAGTGCTGGTCATACTGAACAATATTGGTCTTTACACGGTGACGCTAACGTATCTACTTTTCGAGATATGAAGATTTTAAAAAATTAAAAAAAAAAACTAAAACAAAAATTTAAAAAAATAGTGCTGGTCACACTGAACAAAATTGTTCTTTACATGGTTACTCTGACGTATCTACTTCTTGAGATATTTAAAAGAAAGCCCGCCGCGCGGAGCAAATTCGATGTTCACGCGGCCGCGCTCACCGTCCGACTGACCGAGGTAAAGCCGTTTCGATCGTTCGTCCCGAAAATGCCTCGTCGCGGATGCTGTTAGGCCACGCCCAAGCGCCATGCTCCGTTTCATATTGGCGTACCGGCGGGAAAAGGATAAAAATACGATCGAGGAAAAAATTTTTTCGAGCAATTTTGAAAAAAAAAGTATCGTTTTCGAAATTATAGGGCATTCCCTACAACTTTCTCTTCGGGGTGACTGCCCCGAGTCGCCCCGTTTCCGAGATATCGCTGTTACTTCCGGTCCAGAATCGACTTCCGGTCAAAGTCGTATTTTTCTCGACGGTTTTGGGACGTCCTCTATACGACTCAAAAAACCGCTACCCTCCACTATACCGGCAAGTACGAAATAATTGATGTCAGTCAGTGAGTGAGTGAGTCAGTGGTATTGCAGCTATATATTAGTACTAGCTGTTGGGTAAAGGCCGCGGGCGCAAGCGGCCCGCGGAGGCCCTTTTTGTCGTAAAACGTATTAGATCGAATAGATTTTAGGCAGTTTTGAAAATATTTAGCTCGCCATCTAAAAGCGTTTACGTTTCTGAACAAAATTGGTCTTTACACGGTGACGCTAACGTATCTACTTTTCGAGATATGGCGATTTTAAAAAATTTAAAAAAAAACAAAATTAAAAAAAAAATTAGTGCTGGTCATACTGAACAAAATTGGTCTTTACACGGTGACGCTAACGTATCTACTTTTCGAGATATGGCGATTTTAAAAAATTTAAAAAAAAAAATTAAAAAAAAGTAGTGCTGGTCATACTGAACAATATTGGTCTTTACACGGTGACGCTAACGTATGTACTTTTTGAGTAATAGCTATTTTAGAAAATTAAAAAAAAAAAAAGCAAATAGTGCTGGTCATACTGAACAATATTGATCTTTACACGGTGACGCTAACGTATCTACTTTTCGAGATATGAAGATTTTAAAAAATTAAAAAAAAAAAAAAAAATTAAAAAAAAAAAGTGCTGGTCACACTGAACAAAATTGGTCTTTACACGGTGACGCTAACGTATCAACTTTTCGAGATATGGCGATTTTAAAAAATTAAAAAAAAAACAAAAGTTTTAAAAAAAATTAGTGCTGGTCATACTGAACAATATTGGTCTTTACACGGTGACGCTAACGTATCTAGTTTTCGAGATATGGCGATTTTAAAAAATTAAAAAAAAAACAAAAATTTAAAAAAAAAATAGTGCTGGTCATATTGAACAATATTGGTCTTTACACGGTGACGCTAACGTATCTACTTTTCGAGATATGAAGATTTTAAAAAATTAAAAAAAAAACTAAAACAAAAATTTAAAAAAATAATGCTGGTCACACTGAACAAAATTGTTCTTTACATGGTTACTCTGACGTATCTACTTCTTGAGATATTTAAAAGAAAGCCCGCCGCGCGGAGCAAATTCGATGTTCACGCGGCCGCGCTCACCGTCCGACTGACCGAGGTAAAGCCGTTTCGATCGTTCGTCCCGAAAATGCCTCGTCGCGGATGCTGTTAGGCCACGCCCAAGCGCCATGCTCCGTTTCATATTGGCGTACCGGCGGGAAAAGGATAAAAATACGATCGAGGAAAAATTTTTTCGAGCAATTTTGAAAAAAAAAGTATCGTTTTCGAAATTATAGGGCATTCCCTACAACTTTCTCTTCGGGGTGACTGCCCCGACTCGCCCCGTTTCCGAGATATCGCTACCACTTCCGGTCCAGAATCGACTTCCGGTCAAAGTCGTATTTTTCTCGACGGTTTTGGGACGCCCTCTATACGACTCAAGAAACTGCTACCCTCCACCATACCGGCAAGTGCGAAATAATTGATGTCAGTCAGTCAGTCAGTGAGTGGTATTGCAGCTATATATTAGTACTAGCTGTTGGGTAAAGGCCGCGGGCGCAAGCGGCCCGCGGAGGCCCTTTTTGTCGTAAAACGTATTAGATCGAATAGATTTTAGGCAGTTTTGAAAATATTTAGCTCGCCATCTAAAAGCGTTTACCTTTCTGAACAAAATTGGTCTTTACACGGTGACGCTAACGTATCTACTTTTCGAGATATGGCGATTTTAAAAAATTTAAAAAAAAACAAAATTTAAAAAAAAATTAGTGCTGGTCATACTGAACAAAATTGGTCTTTACACGGTGACGCTAACGTATCTACTTTTCGAGATATGGCGATTTTAAAAAATTAAAAAAAAAAAATTAAAAAAAAGTAGTGCTGATCATACTGAACAATATTGATCTTTACACGGTGACGCTAACGTATCTACTTTTCGAGATATGAAGATTTTAAAAAATTAAAAAAAAAAAACAAAAATTTAAAAAAAAAAGTGCTGGTCATACTGAACAAAATTGGTCTTTACACGGTGACGCTAACGTATCAACTTTTCGAGATATGGCGATTTTAAAAAATTAAAAAAAAAACAAAAGTTTAAAAAAAAATTAGTGCTGGTCATACTGAACAATATTGGTCTTTACACGGTGACGCTAACGTATCTACTTTTCGAGATATGGCGATTTTAAAAAATTAAAAAAAAACAAAAATTTAAAAAAAAATAGTGCTGGTCATACTGAACAATATTGGTCTTTACACGGTGACGCTAACGTATCTACTTTTCGAGATATGGCGATTTTAAAAAATTAAAAAAAAACAAAAATTAAAAAAAAAAATAGTGCTGGTCATACTGAACAATATTGATCTTTACACGGTGACGCTAACGTATCTACTTTTCGAGATATGAAGATTTTAAAAAATTAAAAAAAAAAAACAAAAATTTAAAAAAAAAAGTGCTGGTCATACTGAACAAAATTGGTCTTTACACGGTGACGCTAACGTATCTACTTTTCGAGATATGGCGATTTTAAAAAATTAAAAAAAAAAAATTAAAAAAAAGTAGTGCTGGTCATACTGAACAATATTGATCTTTACACGGTGACGCTAACGTATCTACTTTTCGAGATATGAAGATTTTAAAAAATTAAAAAAAAAAAACAAAAATTTAAAAAAAAAAGTGCTGGTCATACTGAACAAAATTGGTCTTTACACGGTGACGCTAACGTATCAACTTTTCGAGATATGGCGATTTTAAAAAATTAAAAAAAAAACAAAAGTTTAAAAAAAAATTAGTGCTGGTCATACTGAACAATATTGGTCTTTACACGGTGACGCTAACGTATCTACTTTTCGAGATATGGCGATTTTAAAAAATTAAAAAAAAACAAAAATTTAAAAAAAAATAGTGCTGGTCATACTGAACAATATTGGTCTTTACACGGTGACGCTAACGTATCTACTTTTCGAGATATGGCGATTTTAAAAAATTAAAAAAAAACAAAAATTAAAAAAAAAAAATAGTGCTGGTCATACTGAACAATATTGGTCTTTACACGGTGACGCTAACGTATCTACTTTTCGAGATATGAAGATTTTAAAAAATTAAAAAAAAAACTAAAACAAAAATTTAAAAAAATAGTGCTGGTCACACTGAACAAAATTGTTCTTTACATGGTTACTCTGACGTATCTACTTCTTGAGATATTTAAAAGAAAGCCCGCCGCGCGGAGCAAATTCGATGTTCACGCGGCCGCGCTCACCGTCCGACTGACCGAGGTAAAGCCGTTTCGATCGTTCGTCCCGAAAATGCCTCGTCGCGGATGCTGTTAGGCCACGCCCACCGCCATGCTCCGTTTCATATTGGCGTACCGGCGGGAAAAGGATATAAATACGATCGAGGAAAAATTTTTTTTGAGCAATTTTGAAAAAAAAAGTTTCGTTTTCGAAATTAGAGGGCATTCCCTACAACGTTTGTTCCGGCACCTTTGCCTCATCTCTTTCCGTTTCCGAGATATCGCTACCACTTCCGGTCCAGAATCGACTTCCGGTCAAAGTCGTATTTTTCTCGACGGTTTTGGGACGTCCTCTATACGACTCAAAAAACCGCTACCCTCCACTATACCGGCAAGTACGAAATAATTGATGTCAGTCAGTGAGTGAGTGAGTCAGTGGTATTGCAGCTATATATTAGTACTAGCTGTTGGGTAAAAGCCGCGGGCGCAAGCGGCCCGCGGAGGCCCTTTTTGTCGTAAAACGTATTAGATCGAATAGATTTTAGGCAGTTTTGAAAATATTTAGCTCGCCATCTAAAAGCGTTTACGTTTCTGAACAAAATTGGTCTTTACACGGTGACGCTAACGTATCTACTTTTCGAGATATGGCGATTTTAAAAAATTTAAAAAAAAACAAAATTTAAAAAAAAATTAGTGCTGGTCATACTGAACAAAATTGGTCTTTACACGGTGACGCTAACGTATCTACTTTTCGAGATATGGCGATTTAAAAAAATTAAAAAAAAAAAATTAAAAAAAAGTAGTGCTGGTCATACTGAACAATATTGATCTTTACACGGTGACGCTAACGTATGTACTTTTTGAGTAATAGCTATTTTAGAAAATTAAAAAAAAAAAGCAAATAGTGCTGGTCATACTGAACAATATTGATCTTTACACGGTGACGCTAACCTATCTACTTTTCGAGATATGAAGATTTTAAAAAATTAAAAAAAAAAAAAAAATTAAAAAAAAAAGTGCTGGTCACACTGAACAAAATTGGTCTTTACACGGTGACGCTAACGTATCAACTTTTCGAGATATGGCGATTTTAAAAAATTAAAAAAAAAACAAAAGTTTAAAAAAAAAATTAGTGCTGGTCATACTGAACAAAATTGGTCTTTACACGGTGACGCTAACGTATCTACTTTTCGAGATATGGCGATTTTAAAAAATAAAAAAAAAAAAATAAAAAAAAGTAGTGCTGGTCATACTGAACAATATTGGTCTTTACACGGTGACGCTAACGTATGTACTTTTTGAGTAATAGCTATTTTATAAAATTAAAAAAAAAAAGCAAATAGTGCTGGTCATACTGAACAATATTGATCTTTACACGGTGACGCTAACCTATCTACTTTTCGAGATATGAAGATTTTAAAAAATTAAAAAAAAAAAAATTAGTGCTGGTCATACTGAACAATATTGGTCTTTACACGGTGACGCTAACGTATCTACTTTTCGAGATATGGCGATTTTAAAAAATTAAAAAAAAAACAAAAAATTAAAAAAAAAAAATAGTGCTGGTCATACTGAACAATATTGGTCTTTACACGGTGACGCTAACGTATCTACTTTTCGAGATATGAAGATTTTAAAAAATTAAAAAAAAAACTAAAACAAAAATTTAAAAAAATAGTGCTGGTCACACTGAACAAAATTGTTCTTTACATGGTTACTCTGACGTATCTACTTCTTGAGATATTTAAAAGAAAGCCCGCCGCGCGGAGCAAATTCGATGTTCACGCGGCCGCGCTCACCGTCCGACTGACCGAGGTAAAGCCGTTTCGATCGTTCGTCCCGAAAATGCCTCGTCGCGGATGCTGTTAGGCCACGCCCACCGCCATGCTCCGTTTCATATTGGCGTACCGGCGGGAAAAGGATATAAATACGATCGAGGAAAAATTTTTTTTGAGCAATTTTGAAAAAAAAAGTATCGTTTTCGAAATTATAGGGCATTCCCTACAACTTTCTCTTCGGGGTGACTGCCCCGACTCGCCCCGTTTCCGAGATATCGCTACCACTTCCGGTCCAGAATCGACTTCCGGTCAAAGTCGTATTTTTCTCGACGGTTTTGGAACGTCCTCTATACGACTCAAAAAACCGCTACCCTCCACCATACCGGCAAGTACGAAATAATTGATGTCAGTCAGTGAGTGAGTCAGTGAGTGGTATTGCAGCTATATATTAGTACTAGCTGTTGGGTAAAGGCCGCGGGCGCAAGCGGCCCGCGGAGGCCCTTTTTGTCGTAAAACGTATTAGATCGAATAGATTTTAAGGCAGTTTTGAAAATATTTAGCTCGCCATCTAAAAGCGTTTACTGAACAAAATTGGTCTTTACACGGTGACGCTAACGTATCTACTTTTCGAGATATGGCGATTTTAAAAAATTAAAAAAAAAACAAAAATTTAAAAAAAATAGTGCTGGTCATACTGAACAAAATTGGTCTTTACACGGTGACGCTAACGTATCTACTTTTCGAGATATGGCGATTTTAGAAAATTAAAAAAAAAACAAAATTTTAAAAAAAAAGTAGTGCTGGTCATACTGAACAATATTGGTCTTTACACGGTGACGCTAACGTATGTACTTTTTGAGTAATAGCTATTTTAGTAAATTAAAAAAAAAAAGCAAATAGTGCTGGTCATACTGAACAATATTGATCTTTACACGGTGACGCTAACGTATCTACTTTTCGAGATATGAAGATTTTAAAAAATTAAAAAAAAACAAAAATTTAAAAAAAAAAGTGCTGGTCACACTGAACAAAATTGGTCTTTACACGGTGACGCTAACGTATCAACTTTTCGAGATATGGCGATTTTAAAAAATTAAAAAAAAAAACAAAAGTTAAAAAAAAAATTAGTGCTGGTCATACTGAACAATATTGGTCTTTACACGGTGACGCTAACGTATCTACTTTTCGAGATATGGCGATTTTAAAAAATTAAAAAAAAAACAAAAATTTAAAAAAAAAATAGTGCTGGTCATACTGAACAATATTGGTCTTTACACGGTGACGCTAACGTATCTACTTTTCGAGATATGAAGATTTTAAAAAATTAAAAAAAAACTAAAACAAAAATTTAAAAAAATAGTGCTGGTCACACTGAACAAAATTGTTCTTTACATGGTTACTCTGACGTATCTACTTCTTGAGATATTTAAAAGAAAGCCCGCCGCGCGGAGCAAATTCGATGTTCACGCGGCCGCGCTCACCGTCCGACTGACCGAGGTAAAGCCGTTTCGATCGTTCGTCCCGAAAATGCCTCGTCGCGGATGCTGTTAGGCCACGCCCAAGCGCCATGCTCCGTTTCATATTGGCGTACCGGCGGGAAAAGGATAAAAATACGATCGAGGAAAAAATTTTTTCGAGCAATTTTGAAAAAAAAAGTATCGTTTTCGAAATTATAGGGCATTCCCTACAACTTTCTCTTCGGGGTGACTGCCCCGACTCGCCCCGTTTCCGAGATATCGCTACCACTTCCGGTCCAGAATCGACTTCCGGTCAAAGTCGTATTTTTCTCGACGGTTTTGGAACGCCCTCTATACGACTCAAAAAACCGCTACCCTCCACTATACCGGCAAGTACTAAATAATTGATGTCAGTCAGTGAGTGAGTCAGTGAGTGGTATTGCAGCTATATATTAGTATAATAATAATAATAATAACGACATGAAGTCCAGTCAATTTGGTGCGGTGTCATTCGGATCTATGTACTACTCTTTTTTTCTTACAATTAAAACATATAATTATTTTATTTATTGGCATACATATAAAGAGTGGTAGGCTGACTGATGATGGTTATTTGTCCAGTCTGCTATCCTGGGGTGGTACCACTTTCAAATGTAACACCCGTGAAGTGACTTTGTCGCGTTTCGGGAATAGTTTGAAAGTAGTCCGGTATAACGAGAGGAGTGTGCACTGTCACTCTAAGATGGTACATACTCGTCTCCTTAAGCCGGCATAGTGGAGGCGACTGCTACCCGCACAGGTTTCTCTGTAGTAGCAGTTTTTCCATTCATGGACCGCACTCTAGCTTTACATCAGGCGGAGTGTTGTCACATGCCGAGCTACAATAAAAAAAATAGTATTATTAATGAATGTACTTGTTTAATTCTAGGAATACAGTGTCGCTCAATCTAGTATTCTTAGTTTTTGTTATTCTACATGTAATATTCAATTACAAAGCCTGCAGAGTAACATGTTTGCGTCAATTCAACGAGACGCGTCTATTAGCATTTCTCGATTTGCTCAGCTACAATAATATCTGCGGCACTCCAGAAAAAATAAATGAAATGGAGCCAATACTTTATAATTCATATTATACAGGTATACTTATTACTTTCAAATCCAGCATCTTGTTCTGTTCGTTTTAGTGTGTTGAGATTTTAGATTGGAAACAATTGGTTATAGATATTTGTTATTATTTGAGGATAGTTATGTTTATTTGTAGTTGGTATTTTCATTTTATTTCAGCTGAATTAATGTGCTCTTATAAAATAGTGTTGGGATGTTCCTTGGAAGGGATCATAAACAGAACGAATACTATCGTACTTAAAGAACTTCAAGAAGTGTATAAAGAAGAAGAATTTATAATAATACCAGATATGGATAGACGCTGCATTTTTGTATTGTTTAAAGAGAAAGCTGGAAACTTTAATATAATAGAAGGATATATTCAGGCGTACTTTTTATCCACTAAACTGAGAAAGTACAGATCTCAAAAGGTAAACTATTATTTTCTTAATTACTTTATTAGTATGAGAGTATTTAATATATTCATAGATTGTATAAGTAGCTGATGGTGCCCGGCATTATCAAGTTAAAATAAAAGTGTAGGCAATCAATTAAAATATGTATAAGTTAAAGTTGGCATTACTTTCAGGAGCTCACAGGCAGTTTGTTAAAAGAAATTAAAAAAAATAGTTTCTTCATGAAGAATTATGCTGGTACATCATTGTTGATGCTAAAAAATGAAATGATGGATAGAGGTGGGAAGATTTATGTTTTAAATTTTAGTCATTATTCGTGAAGTGATCCTAGTCACGTTTCGGGATTGGTTGCACGCTATGTATTTCTTTTTTCAATTTCAGGTTGGGATTTAGCAAATCATCTGCTGGTTGTCGATAATTGGAGAGTAATAGATGAAAACTACAGTATTTAAGATCGTATATTACGTCAGAACTCCACATAGTCAGCAGGAAGCTGTGATACGTCCACTAGAGATGCGCTGAATTAAATCACATTTCTACAGCGGGCAGCATGATAAACAAATTGCACTTAGTACGGCAAAAATTTGCTTGCTGAGTGATGCCCTGAGTAATCTCGACTCAGCTTTTTTTCTAATGAACACAAATTCACAGTAAAAATTTTAAGCGATTTTTTGCGATTCGATTCGAATAGCCTAGTGGACGCCAGCAATAAAACTTAAGTACTCAAAGATTCTTATACATAGAACAGTTAACAATAATTCAAACGTAATAATTTAATATTTTAAAAAATAAATTACTATATGTATATATATATTTTTTTTAAATAAGAAGCAAACAATATTTTACTATTTGTATATTTATTTATATTTTATTTAATAAAAATATTTTTAATAACTGACTTCTCTATTACTGAATTTCACTCACATCCCGTCAACCAATTTTTATTAAACTTGACACACGTATAGCTTCAATTCATTATCTACGAGTTACATTAGATCTTATTTCCCCATACTTGCTAGTTTTAAAAAGTTATTAAATTTAAAAAAAGATCATATTGTTCCCGTTTTCAGACAAACATTTTTTAAATTTCATTTTCATTTCATTTAAATAGGTTGAGAAAAAAGCCTTCTAATTAAAATGTTATTTGTGACCAATTAATAAGCATAATTATATAAGATCTAAACAAGATTTAATGTCTCTTTTTAGCAAAATATTTAAACGAAGCTGGTGTAAAGAAGTTGTATGACAGATTATTATTTTTAAATATCAACCGCCAACATAGATTTTAAAGCTTATTCTAATTAGAATGACGATGAGTCTAGGGAGCTGTTGACATTTATTCCACCATAGGATAACCTCTGTGTGAATGCATAAGTGAGTAGGCGAGATGCAGTATATACGTTTGCTATACGGTATAACTATGGATAGATTATATTAATTTATATGGGTATATATTATTTTGGAGTTGGTAGTGATGATTTAAAAAAAAACAATAATTATAATAGAACAAAAATTTTATTACTTAACATCTCTCATGAATACACATTAAATTCATATAGCAGAACGTATGCGTTGTAAATATTCTACGATCCGCATAATAAACAACTAAGATATCTTCCAAAAAACTTATTTTTGTGCACAAACATTGCAAACCACAAGTAATTGTAACTAAATTATTGTGCTTATTGATACACACGAAACCAAATTATACCTAATTTTATCTATATTCACCTGCTACACAAAAACTTATTCAATGAGAAAATCAGATTAATATACTAGATAAACATAACATATTGCGCTACATTGTTAGAAATAATGATATGTGGTTATTTGTAAACAAACAAATCCACTTTAAAAATATTAACGTTATATTTTAAATATCACATAATCATCGTAAAAATATACTCTATAAAATTACAAGTTAATAATATCTTTATATTTAATATTAATTAGTGGTCCTCTATAACGTTTTACCTCTATCACGTGTCGTTGACATTAACTGTTTGTACTTTATATAATTGATCGACTATTACTTAAAAGTTATAATATTATTGAAATAATAAACTTATGTGTGAGTACCTAATAATTTATATTTATATATCTATCAACAGTTCGGTATTTAACTAATAATTATTTATTTGCTTTTAATTTTACACTTATTTGTGCAGTATAGGTAAATATAATTCATTTTCGCTAAGTATATAATTATAGTGGTGTATCTGTTATATCTCTAAAGGCACTGTGATTGCGTTTCTTAGACTAAGGCATCTTGCTTTTTATTTATTTCCTTCAGTCACTTATAATATAGAATTCTAAAGAATAATTTGTTCATATTAGGCACATGGTTACATGGACTGCATGTTTTGTAAATGAAGACACGCGTTGCTATGAGGTCGTGTGGTATCAATCCTAGTAGCATTATTTGATGTTTTTATAAATGTCACTACTAGTGTCATAAAAGTTTATGAAAGCTTTTATGATCATGTATGAACCGTTATTCATTGAGGATACAGGTACGCATGAGTGCATTGATGACCGAGTACGGATCGCAGTTGGAGGCTGGTCGCCTGTCCTCCAAGTATCCCTTCTTCTCCTCGGCAACATTGCGAGGTATTCTAATACTGCTCCCACGGCTGGCGACACCTTTAATATAAATCAAAAGATGTTAATAAACTTACGCCTATGGATTACATTTATTATATTATATGTACAATGACGTGACAGTTGACACTCACCTGCGCTGAAGTCATTAATACTGGCAGTTTCATGGAGCCCAGTGAGTCTTCTCTCGTTGTCTTTGCCTCCACGTGGGTCATACACTTTAATGTGCTTCATGTGCACTTTTGACAGCTTGTCTATAGCCTTCTCGATCTCGCTGAAGTAACAATTAAAAATTGCATAATAAAGAAGTACCTTATAATACATTTATAACTAGTTTTATGTGGCGCACTTCGCGAGCGCTGGGATAATTTTTGGAATTTTGAAAAAAAATATGTTGAAAGTGTCTATTTCGAAATGAGAAGGAATTTCTTACAACTTATGTTTCGGAACTTCAGCCATGTCTCGTTCCGTTCTGGAGATATAGCGTTCCGGAACCGGACGGAACGGACTCCCGGAACATTTCGTGTTTTTTAGAGGTCGCATGGGCTTCCCTATACGTATCAAAAAGTTTCATTTCGCATTGAGGCAGTGAGTGAGTGGTAATCGAGCTTTATATAATATGAAATACATTTACAAAATAGTATGAGATGTTTAGTTTGAATTCTTTAGAATGTCAAGCATATTTATATCCTTAAAAGAACTTACATAATTCCATTATCATCTCTCATCTTTTTCGTGGAGAAGTTGGTGTGTGCACCAGAGCCGTTCCAATCCTTTACTGGTTTGGGATCAAAAGTTACGATGACACCATATTCTTCCGCCAATCGATGGAGGATATACCTTGAGACCCAGAGGTCGTCACCGGCAGTTACACCGACGGAAGGTCCGACTTGGTACTCCCACTGCGAAGGCATAACTTCAGCATTGGTACCAGAAAGTGGTACTCCGGCAAACAAACAGCACCTAAACATAGATAAATTACACTTATTTAATCTTGATCTTCATATTTTAATCTATTGTAATAATGTAGAATTGCATTCATACCTGTAATGTGCCTCAACAAGGTCTCTAGCGAAAACTTTATTAGCACCAACACCGCAATAGTATGGTCCTTGTGGAGGAGGGAAGCCGCCAGGAGGCCACCCGAATGGTCGGAGGTCAGAATCTAAAAGAATGTATTCCTGTTCGATACCGAACCACGGCTCTTCATCCTTGCATCTATCATACGCCTCTTGGCAAGCTATGCGATTGTTTGTATCTGTAAAATATGTAATATAAAATTATATTAAAGGAAATATGATGTTACCAAGAAAATTTGCTACATTTTTATTCACACGGTCAAGTAGTCAGACAGTTTCAATGAAAGAAACAACGACTTATTTTCTTTTTATTAGTCTTTGTAGGTAGGCGTCAATGAACTCCGAAATCGGGTTATTCGTCTATTTTTATACTATTCCGTGCATCTATAATATCAGATGGAGCAAGGTAATACTTTAATATTATCCCAATTGAAGAAGACGTATGTATATCGATTAATTACACATATAACACTGTTACATACGAAATAAACCCTGTATAGCGTAATAGTTGGCATCGCTTTAATATATGTCGTAAATCATACATACATAACATCACACCAGCTCCTTAGAGGGGTGGGCAGTAGTAAAATTTGCTATATGAGTGCCTCATGCCCGGATACTCCTATGTTTGCCGGCACAGTATTCGTCCAAAAATTCTTCCGTTGTGTTTTTACACCAACACCTGACCTACTTTTGTCGAATTTAAAATAAAGGTAATTTAGTGCCGGTCGATAGGAACCTAATCGTGATAAATAGTCGTCACGTTGATTGAAGATCCTTAATCGAAACAGCTGCGGCACACCTAGACTGTAATATAAAGTGTTATTAGAACAATGTATTACCGGTGGGTTCCATGTTGTACTTGTAGGTATCACACATGACTAAGATGTGGTTGCCGCGGCGGAACGGATCTTTGTAGATGGCACGAGGAAACAAAAACGTATCAGAGTTGTGACCGATGGCTTGACCTGTAGAGCTTCCATCGAAATTCCACACTGGCAGATCTAGAAACAAAATATATAGTTGCAAAAATCCCGCTTTATAGAAAAATTAGAAGCAACGAATCTACTAAGATGTTCGAGCGATATTCAAAGTATCTGTATTACACCTATCTATTGCATGTATATATTCTACGATAACCTACTTCAGATCACTGATGATTTCAAAATACTCAAATGAGATACAAATAATTAAATACGAAATGTGCGCTTTGCATATAAAATATCACACTTTGCTGCGTAATGCATGATGTAATTGTATGAGTTTAATGCAATTTATTTGTATCGTTTCAAACTATTATACAAAAGCAATGAAGTAAGGAAACATTTGTAGGACTGCATGATACAATATTGCTTTGAAACCTTTTAAGTTCTCATCAAAGTAACTGTTGTTTTCTCGGTTAGTAACACTGCATTTTACTCGGTATATATGTTCTAAATATGTTGAATAAAATATAGACCGCTTCAACGTAAGAGATTTATCGTTAACATGTATTCGTTTTAATGAATTCTCGTACAGCTCTTCAATGCACAGAGTGAGTTTGTCTAAAATATTTTTTATTTTATTTTATTTTTTTTCTACTCGTACCACTCCAATTGGCTAAGTCTTTCGCAATATTCGAAAATTATTGTTAAGGAAGCAAATTCATGATTGAAATGCATATTCATATTTATGACACCAACCTATGTATAATGTAGGTGTAGGTAATCTTGTTTACAACACTCTTGTTTGAAGGCCAAAGCGTTTAAATAAAACACACTAATTACAATTGTTAATGAGGAAGCTGTATAACCGGACCATACCCAGTTGGTGCGCCCGGCCCTCGTTAACAGACTGCCTTACATAATAATAATAACCATTAATTATATAAAATACTCGCGACAGCTTCAAATATTTATAAATAGTATTTGTTTCCATGTGCCTCATAACGGGTTATAAAAAACTGAGGCGACCCACTGTGTGCTAGCGAAGGCGTTCTATGTAATAGAAGTTACCTAAATATGTACATCAATTCCATAGTAAGGAACTGGCTCTCTCGTTCAATATAAACGTTTTAATGATAAGGAAGAAATATTTAACGTGTTGTAACACCTGCTAATTAAAATGCACATTAACGACTTATCGCCAAGATAACTACGATATTATTTTCATTACTAAACGGCACACGAAAGTTAATAAAATATATTTATATTTAATGCAATGTTTGTTACCTTTAGGTTGTTTAGGGATGTAGTTCAATGTGCGATCCTTGCATCGAAGATGTTCTCCTGTGCCGTCGATCCAAACGTAAGTGGCGAGAATCTTATCCACTGGCAGGGGCAGATCATTGTATCTCCCCAGAATGCTTTTTGACAATACCGCATTGGGAGAGTTGGTCAATACCGGCCCGGATAAGATCTTCGGGTTATCTAAAATAAATAAATAATATAAATTGAATTTTCCGTAAATTTCTTTAACGCGTAACACACTTTCGAAGATTGTGAGTTGAGTAAGGTTAGTACAAAATAATTTTTAAAAATCTATTTAAATTTAAAGAAACCATTCAAAATAATGTCGCGGGTCAGTATTAAAAAAATAAAATGGTAGGTACTAACCGGCTTTTTTTTGTTCTGACATTTTCGTGAACTAAATTTAAATAATTTTGGCAAACGTGCGTCTCAACTCAAAGCGTGTTGATAATGAGGCAGACTACGTGAGACTGAGGATTCGGTTTGATTATTGCATTAATATATGAATTCGGTAGTAAACAGGAGATAACTTGAGACACGAGGTAGAGATGTGCTACACAAATAGGTATCTTCAGAAACGAGTTTCTGGTAGCGGAATACTTTTAACAATTAAGCCTGTCATTGTTTACTTCAAGGATTAATTTATGTTTTAATTTGCCCACTAAAATTTGATGTGAAACAAAAGAATTTAAAGATATAAGAAAGCAAAAAAATATTTTTAGCGTGAATTTATATGAAATTGATGTCTGTCATGTCATATCTGTCAACCATTATATTATTATTACATAATTTGCCGCACCTACTGCGGAAAAAAGATCAATAAGATTACCTTACCAACCCATGTGGGAAAAAGATTTTAAGTATTAGTGGCATTGATATATATATCTCAATGATTAGTGGCAAGAGGTTTTATATAATATAGGTTTAATTATTATAATTTTTTTCATAATTACCTTCTATTTTCCCGAGCGTGGAATCAGCCATCGCTATAATATCTCAATTATGTAAATATATCTGCAACAAAAGAAACATATATTAGACTATTTTATATTTTAAATTATCTGTATTTAAAAGACACACGACCAGCATTATTTTTAAACTATGTATTTTAAGATCCATGGCAATCCTCAACTGCAAGGTTACATATATATGTATATATATTACAGATACAGAATATAGAAATATATTACATGTAAAAAGGACCATGTTAATTAATTCCTTACTATGATTATTTCTTTGTCTATTAAATAATATTTGATTTTTTAAAGACAATAACGTATTATACCAGTTATATAGTTCGTAGTTTGTTGTAATTATTCGTATATTAAGTAGATATTGCTAGAAAAGTAAATCATATTAGAATATAAATCGAATTGTGTAATCATCTTTTAACGGGACACGAGGAGCACACTGTGACAATTAGGCAAATACCAACAGACCCTTGACACGTTATGACGTTGGGAGTTTTCACGAAATCGATTGGCGCATTGCCCGAAGATGACTATGCGCCTCGTCGGGTCGACAGTTACTGTTGGCAACTCACACGCAAGACGACAATTACAACCCCCTGATCTAAGCGATACTTTACTAAGAATCAATGGAATCAAAAATGATTTTCTATTAATACTAACCGAAGTTAGACACAATACGAATAAATTAGTTTTGATATGTTATAGTAATTATTATTTGATAATAAACATGATTTGGAATGTGACCAACTGAATAGTAAATGTGGTGTAATAATGTTATTTAGGTCCAAGGAAATACGTTAGGAAAATTTTCGCGTACAAATATTTCTTATACGATCACAAAAGAGCTGCTACTTAATAATTTGCTTTGTTATTTGCAAACCGACGACGGACCGGACGGTTGGTAATCTTCTCGGTTGTATGACCGTGACTGCAACCGAGAGTTCACTTTTTAATGCAAGGTTAATGCCGCTGCGTTAAAAATAAAACTAACAAAATCACTACTTACTACGTACAGTGACGCGATTCGTACCAATTTACTTTTACAAAAAACTGTACTGCCTGCTCACTTCGAATGTAACGTATCGACAAAAAAGTGTTAATTAATTAAAATTGAAAAAAGAAACTGATCAATGCAATAATTATTTATGAATTTTTATGACATAACCTTTTTTTAAACCCCTAGCAACAACATTAAAAACAAACATACGATGTCCGAAATCTATTTATATCTACATGTATAATTTGTAAATGGTGATGTAACATTTTTTTTGATAATATATATTTTATTTTATATAAATATTCAATAGACAATATGTAAATTTTTAATATTAAAACATTATTATCAGCATTGAAGTGCGTGTTGCGCCATTATACTTGGTATAATGAACCGATAACCTAGTTGTTTCATCAGAAAAAAAATATATATTTGTAAGTACATAGGCAAAATAGATTATATGCTACACGCTTACATTAGCTGTTGTTTACACTTGATATTTATTATCAATAAATGCCTGCCGAACTATCACACAATACTCGTATATCTGAAGAGACAAAATATTAAAAGCTGCGGAAAATTAAAATTATCAAAAATGCTATAAATAAGGTTCGATTTGTAAAAGTACAGCTAAAGATTAAATTAGATTGATTATGCAAATGCGACTATATACATAACTTTAATACAATGCATATTGAATGCAATGAACATGCTTCGAATAATCTAGTCAATTCCTGAAATAGGTTTGCCAGGAAATCGATTGTGAATGCATATTGTTATCAATCCAATTTTATGAAACGTGTTTGGGAACGTAAACAAACATAAAAATCACTTCTATTACTTGTGTTCTTAGACATATATTAATTTTATTATATTTATATACAAGTATATCAAACAACATTCATCAGATAGGGATAAGTAAAGAAGCCGGACAATAAGTATAAATAGATTATTTAACGGTTTAACATTCTTTATACAGAGCATGATTAAATCAGTTCAGAAGCACGAGTGCGGCCCGTGCCATATGAATAATAAATAACAATATGTATCTTAACGAAACAGTCTGTTTGGTAAGTTTGCCGCTATCTTTAAATATCACATGACCAATAAATTATTAATACACCGCCTATTAAGCGAAAATATATGATAACAATAACCATTTTTTAAAACATAATTAATAACGTAGGATCTCACGTACCTTGTACTTAATACAACATTAATGTAAATAATATTGCGTATACTATTAAACAATAATAGACAAAGTACAAACTAATTAGTTACGTATTAAAACTATACCAAAATCATAAACAAAAATACGATAAAGGCTAATGATTCCGGTTACCTATGATTATCACTAATAATAAAAATACTTAATTGGTTTTAATTTATTTCTGCGAACACTAACTTAATCATTTTAGCGAAACAATTTATCGGTCCCATTCAAGTTCCTTTGAACAAAGACAGTGACGGAAAGATGCACAATGACCGTGTAGGTACGGTAGGTACGAACTAACGAAATTAATAAAATCGATGATTCATTCAATTACATTTGTTATTATTATACCTATTATTTACTGAAAAGATAACAAAAAATATAACATATTTTAATATTAAGATAAATACATATATAAAATCAGATGGTCGTATTGTGTACAATATAATAGAATTTGATGTTTATTGAACTAAATTTAATAAAGAATGATGAACCTTCACCATTTCTGAACTCGGTCAAACAGATACGAAAATACACTCGACCTAACGACCTTTTTCTCGAACACATATATACCTTCCTATTTATGACATAGGTATAGACGTAGAATGGCAAGCGAATGAAAAAGAACTTCGTCGTAAGAGATAATTGTTAAATTTTACCTACGAAAAATAACTTATGCTTATTTTTGAACCTACAAACTTACATATATAAAGGGCGAAATAGTTGAAAATTTCGATTGTAATTCCACGTTCATTATCACGGTCATTAATTATAATCATTAAAATGTGTCATACTCGTAGGTATATATATGCCTATAAAATTGTTCAAAAGGTCAATCAAATCAAAGTACCATGTTGTATACATATTTTCCTGACAAAAGAAAAGATCAAGCAATAAATTATCTCATGCCAAATAAAGTGAATAGAGTCTGCTAAAATTACCAGTAAAAACTAATTGAACATCAATACAGGGTGTGGTTACCATCCCGTAAAAATAAATTACAACTATAACTATTACTATATTTGTATTCACGTAAAAGTATTTAAAGAAACATCAACAAAAAGTAATAAAAAACGGCCATTGACGTAATGGAACACAAGAATTGCACGTGCTATGCGTGAGAATGTTCCTCAGAAAAAAAAAGTTTAACCTAATTTCTCAGTCGGCAATGTTCGTGTGCCCTTGATTTCCGTCCCTCGACTACAACTTCATGCTTTTACAAGTTGCTGGTCCGATAATTCCACGTAGACCGTACAAAAGGTTTAATCGTAAATAATAAATGATTTGGAATTACCTATTTAGGTAGGTAGGTATCACAAAAAGAAGTGTGTTTAGGGTTGATATAAAAAGTCCAACAAAGAAATCATAAAACACCATCTAGAAAACTTTAACTTGTTTCTAAGTTTTTTACAAAGTTAATGTTTAACATCAATAACAACAAAAAATATTTTAGTATTACCGATACAGCAACTATACGTTCACGTTATGAAAGGTATGAATACTAATTTATATCAATTACGCTAAGCTTTGAAAAATGGTATAAGTAGGTACGTACGCGAGCGGTGTAGTGAGTTTAAATGTTACAATTCGCTGAACAATAATACAATCTAATTAGAAAAAAATTACTGCAACTGCACTTTTATATGTGTTTTATGTTTCTTTGAAAGTTTTGACGTTGAACTAAACTGTCTCCAACTTTATTAACTTATGAAACAGTCGACTTCCGCGTTTTACTTTACTTTAAATTAATATAATAACATAAAAAGTTAGAACAGAATTATTTTTCAGGTACAATACCTTAAATATTTTCCCTCCGTAGTTCCCGAAGGATTATAAGCGTGACTAATTTCGCGCGCGCCGCAGCTGCGAGTTATGTACTTGCGTATAAAAATATTAAACGGAAGGAGCACCGGATTCGATCGCCGCGCTCTGCAATACACTGCCGAGCGATGCGACGCTTCGCCGTATATAAATGCGCGCGCATCTCTTCGCGCTTGCGTTTGTGGTGGGAGCACCTTGTTACGTAGAATCTGTTCATTCAAACCACTTTACACTAATAACCCACCTCGTAACCCATTCTGCTTTTTCCTGTGGGTAACCCTCCTGTACTGCCATATCATATCCTCAATTAGATGAAAGATCCGTGGCGTGATAACAACTAATATGTTTGCAAAACATATCAGACCTACACCTACTTATGCATGTATTTTCTGGTCAAAGTTAATTCGCCAAAGACCTGCATAAATTACTTACATGCTAAACGGTTACGGGCGTGTAAAAAAAAATAAGACCATCCTTACCTTTTTTTTACGTGGGGGAAATCTTTTATAGATGCCTCACCGTCTCGGGGAAGACGACGAGGTTATGCCGGACTCCCCGGTACTCCCCAATACCAGGTATACACGACTAAAAACCCCACGGTGTCTCTCACTACGTCATATGGCGAGGTCACGGGCACGCTTTCGCATTCATCCGCGACACCACCGACGCGACCCTTACGCTTGGCCGTTAGGCCCCACCTCATCGGGAAGAAACACCATTCCAGCCAAGTAAATGAGCGACAGTCCAACCCCGGGACTATCGCTCTTGGCTCGGGGCGAAGGAGATAACGCTTGGTACTCCGCTACCGCCTCGGCCCACTTGATGAAGGGTGGTCTCTGACTCCGGTCTTCCGGTCTGAAAGCAGAGTGTGACCCGAGAAGAGACCCCACCTTGCTTGTTTTGGTTCGCACCGCGGTACTTCAGGGAGGTATCCCGAGACCCCCTATCCACCCGATGGGAGACCAGCAACTCCAACAGTGCCTTCCATACGACACTGTCACTCACGGTCAATGGACCGCTAGCCACGGGAAGACCACTCTTACCTAGGGTTGCCATCTCTAAAATTTGGCAACCAGGACAAGACGTGTGAAAACCCCGGATTTTAGAGCCCAGAACCCGGACATGTCAACAGGTTTTTTTAAACATAATCGTTTTCATTCTTTTTACCTTTTATTTTGATTACATGCTGAATAAAACTGAATGAAACTGTCGATGGTATATGGGTAAAATAAACGTTTGTTAAAGACATAAACACTTTTTTAAATCATCCACCTAGAGTATGGGATTTATTGTATAATAACATCGCGAAGTCGTACATTAATATTTACATTATTTTATTGACACTACTTCCTTCCCATCATGCATTTTTCTCATATTTCATATTGCCTTTGAAATACACTTTTACTGAATGCCTAAATCTCTTTTTATTGGCTAATAAAAAATGGAAATTGTAATTTATTTTTTGTACACATGTGAAGCACATCTCATAGGTGGGCTAATTTTATTGCGCGCCAGTGTAGTATCTAATAATTCGACATTGGCATATTGCGACACTAGCCCTTGAATGGGTACACCACCCTCATGTTGTCTATACTTGTATACAATTATAACTATCAGAGTTGCAATATACTTATTTACAATAATATAACATATATACATTACAACCTCAAACAGGTTTTTACTTATTTTTCATTCCATTATTTTAAAGGCATTGACCTGATATTAACGTACAACCTTAATTAAAAACAAATCAATATCAATAAGGTTGAGTAATAATGATTATCAGCCAGTATTTTAAAACAATCGTCAAGTGTCCCGGGCAGTGTTAGCGTTCCGGGATCGCGTAGTTCTGTATGATTCTTCGTGTTAACACGTGTGAAGGATACTTTGCCCCAACATGGTGGGTATGTTGTGCCATAGAAGACTCAGAACAACGTAGCTTCAGGATTAGCATTTAGGTAGCCGGCCGTGTATAACGAGACCACTTTGGGACTATCAACCCGGACGATGCAAAGTAGTAGAGGCGACTGCTGCCTTAAGAGTAGAGCCTCGTTTCTTTTTTTTATTGTAGCTCGGCTTATGACAACACTCCGCCTGATGCAAAGCTAGAGTGCGGTCCATGAGTGGCCGTTATGCCGGCCTGAGGAGATCTAGAGTGACAGTGCATACTCCTCTCGCTAAACCTGACTACTTTCAAATTGCTCACGAAACGCTACAAGGTTACTCCAAGGGTGTTACATTCGAAAGTGGTGGTACTACCCCAGGGCGACAGACTGGGCAAGAATAATGATCAGTCTGCCTACCACTCCCTAATTACCATACAAAACGCCATAAAGTTTTTCGATTCTTAAACCTTGATCGATTTTGACAATATTGGAAGTGATTTAACCTATCACCAATATTTAGGAGTGTACGTTTTTTTTTTTAAGTGATTATAGGAAAGAAAATTATAATCAGTACTTAAAGCTCACTTTTTATAATAATTTAAATAATTCCTAATAAATATCTGGATTTTTGTTTAAAAAGGCTGCGGTCCGGCGTAGGTTATTCTCTCCTTAATTAAATATGGTGCCAATCATCAAAAATTAATTAAGTCCAAGGGTGAGAAAAGGTTATGCTTCGAAAGTCAATGTCGCGACAAAATTAACATAGTTAAGTAATTTTCACTACACTGTAGTTGAGTTCTTAAAAACTGTTTGGCGAAACGTTCCCGCGTTACATAGACACTATAATCTTCATAATTTTAGTATTATATAATAAAATTTATTAAGTACGTATTAATAAAAATGTATTAAAGACTTAAAACCTTTTATATAAATAACTAGATTAGTACGTTCCCAAAGTATTAGGAGAGAAGTTTAAACGTAGCTGAATGTCGCGTAAAAATAACAAAATATGCAAATGTAAGATGTAAACGTGTCCCAAATACATGTAATGTACAAATAATGCACTTCCCCAGAGAGAAATGAATGTCTTAGTTTTAAAACAATTTTCTTTAATATAGCCAAAATTTTCAACGCCGTTGTCAAATTGTTTGAAACTGGCTTACGCGTTTTTTTATGTTGGATGTACGGGGTTTGTATCTCTAGTTATAACAGCATAGGTTTCTATGCTCACAATGCCTAAATATTTATTACAAAATGTTCAATTAAAGTATTCATAAAATTAGTTTAACTATCACCCCGGAAAATAACGAGTTTGTTAATAACATAGAATTTGCTACGAGTTGATATTAAAGTATTATTTGCATCAATAATTCTGAATAGAACGTTTTTAACAATGCATTTAATAAACCATTGGGACTAACTCTAGGGTATATTTAAACAAATCACATCCATAGCCTACGCCTACAACATCCAAATCATTGTCCAAATTTAAACTTATCATCAGTGGCCAAAACGACATATTAAAATTTAAACGCAATATAAAATAAAAGCTAGTAATGCAAATGGCAAAGTGATGATATTTAGAGTAGAACCTACATTTGTAACTTTAATCTATTGTTATTATACTTATAATAATGCACACACATATATAGCTAGGTATCTATAGATAGCAGAAGTGACATACATAACACGCGCCTGTAACGTGTATCTTAAGAATACATTCAACTACTCATCGGCAACTATTATCGTTATTATGATTATTTGGCAATCTCCATCTGATGACTGAAGTGATTGAAACTTGAGTATGGTTAACGCCAAAGTATATCCGTGATTTCAGTATTTATTTTGATATAATTACGAGCTGATGAATATCATCGCTTTTATATGGACTGTCAACTGTGTGGACGCGAACAAAGGCTAAAAGAAATTATTTAGCTGACTAAAACATCTGACAGTTAAATTTATCGTAATAATAGTTAATGGTGAATTTCAGTCATTTGTCATAAATAATTATTTAATGACTTAATTTAATTAACAATTTCGCTGCATTATAGTATTGTTCTCCTTTTATTATACCAATTTAGGTGTATTAGCAAAATTGGGACTACGATTAAGTAATGAGTAACTTCCTGTAAATATCTTAATACCATTTAAAAACAGAAATTGAGGTAATCACTAGTTAATAAATTGACAAAGGATATAAATATAATAAATACTACGCATAATAATAGATACTATATAATAGTCCGGTGATATAAAAAGATACAAATCTACGTCTAAAAACGAATGGATTTTGGTAACAATTTGTAAAATTGATGTGTTACTTTAAAACATTTAATACTAATACCACTCGTGACCATTCTTTGATTGTTAGGAGTACAGTTTTTGAGCGGAGACAACTGTTACCACAGATAACTATCTGCAGGCAGCTGTCAGTCGCCTCCGCAATGCCGGTTTGTCTCCCTAAAGACCCTGTCCAAGACAACAGACATACTATCTGTCGGCTACTTCCAAGCTAATTCCGAAACGCAATTTAAAGGTAAATATAACCAGTATACATACATATAATGAATCTTTAAATATGAAATAGAACTGAAGACCACAGCAAGACCATAGAAGAAGTCCATTCGCTTTGAATACAATAACAACATAAAAGTAATATAATAATATAGAGTGACCATTTTACTTGAATGATTTTATAGTGGATTTTATTATTGTCGTTAATACGCCGTTGACCTTTTATGTAAAAAAATTAATAAAAATAATTTGAAAAGTTATTTGAAACAAATAAAAAGAAGATTCCCTAGGTATTGTATTGTCTAATATCATGATGAAAATAAAAAAACCCTAGCTATTAATAGTTCAGAAGAAAAATGATTTTATACATTTTAGAAATATAAAACCATTTTTCTTCTAAATTATTAATAGCTAGGTTTTTTTTTATTTTCATCGTGATATTAGACAATACAATACCTAGGGAATCTTCAGTTTGTTTGTTTTTTCAAATTATTTATACTAATTTTATTTACATAAAAGGTGAACGGCGTATATCCTCCTCTTAATGTGAGAATCTGCAACGTCGATATGTAATAATTATATTAAAATAAGAAATAATCAATATTGTATATTATTTTGTTAATTGTTTACGTGAGTGTATCCGACATCCTATACGGGCGATCTAAACAAATCGTAATCAGATAAGTGACTTATCAGATGATGCGAAGTGCTCGCAATCGTCAAGCTTATGTTTGATTATGATAACATTCCATTAAAAATAGTTATTATTCAATCGTTGAAGTCATCACACAATAACATAACAGTTGTTATATTGCATTTTAATATACTATTTAAGATATAATTTTATTACCAAACGTACAATCTTAATGTAATTTATAAATTTATAATTTTATTTTTATATTTAGATACAAGATTGCATCTATTTTTATTTGAACTTGAAAATGGTGCTAGATAAAATATTGAAATCATTAAACAATATCATGTTACCTTTATAGTATCTACATTATTTACATTTCTTCATAATATTGTCTAAATTAAATTTAGTTTCATCAAATGTACCTTGTTACGGCAATACGGGCATAAATAAGTAATTTTACTCGATATAGCATTAAATGAAAAGAGTGGTAGGCATGTTGATTGTTAATTATGTCCAAGAACTGTACTTTTTAATCGACTTCGAAAAGGAGAGAGTTCTATGTCGCGTATGTTTTTTTTATGTATGTTCACCGATTTCTCAAAAACGGCTGAACCGATTTCAATAATTCAAATTGTACTCTGTTGGGTTGAATGCCAAATTAATCCTATGTATTTTTCTAAGATGCACAGATTTACAGTTTTTACCTGTTTTTACCAGATTTACAGTTAAACCAGAAAAAACATCAGTTTGAATTTTTTACTCAGATTTATTAATTGAAGTTTAGCATAAGTAAATAAAGTAAAAAATAATATAATAAGTAAAAATGGGTTGTTTTTATTTTAGACATAATTATTTTAAACTTTGCATTTATACTCCACAACAATGCCACAACATAAGTTGTAAGTAAATCAGTGTTCTCGAAATTCACCCATTAGAATTAAATGGGTTCTTTTTTTACTTAGATTTACTTGAAACAGCAGAGATTTTGTTTAAGTGTATCACTACTAGATGGCGATAGTGTTGTTTAAGAACGTCGGGCGGTTTGGCCGAGACCCTAACTTATGTAAAGATCCAAGACCACATGGGCTCAGTGTCCTGTAACGGCTGCTGATTGGCTGGGTGTCGACTCCAGTCAGACTGCTGCAGCCGCGTCCAATGCGCTGCTTCAGGTGCCTCGTTGAGGGGTACATCAAGAGGCAGTGAGCTTATCACTGCGGTAAGTCCGGCCACGAGGCGAAGACGTGTGCCCTGCTGAGCCAAGATGGGCAAGCTGGCGGAGCACGTTGTAGGGGGAAACTCTGTGTTTTCTCACGCCCAAGACGTGCCCTGCTGGGGCACCCTGGCTAATAAACTCTAATAAAAAATATTCCGAAATCAGCAAAAAAAAAATCCCATACAAACCGGTCGGCCCTCGATCATACTTTCGTCTCGCTCTTTTCCATCAGTCAGTGCATGAGGCGAGAGCGAGAGGTTCGGAGAGAAAAGTTTTCATACGTCCGAATTTCTGGAATGAACGATCGAAACGGCTACATCTCGGTCAGGCGGTCGGTGAGGACGGCCGCGTGAACATCAAATTTGCTCCGCGCGACGAGCTCCTCAATTTTTCTAAAAATATTTTGAACGGCTATATCTCGAAAAGCAGATACGTCAGAGTAACCAGTAACCATACCAATTTTGTTCAGTATGACCAGCACTATCATTTTTGTTTCTTTTTTTTTAATTTGTAAAATCACTATATCTCAAAAAGTACATATGTTAGCGCAACTGTGTAAAGACCAATTTTGTTCAGAAAGGTAGACGCTTTTAGATGACGAGCTAAATTTTTTCAAAACCACCCTAAAATCTATTCGATCTAATACGTTTTACAACAAAAAGGACCTCCGCGAGCCGCTTGCGCCCGCGGCAATTACAAAACAGCTGGTGTATAATATCAAGCTGTTTGATGCACAAATAAATAAAATAAGTAAAAGAATAGTAGACAGACTGATGATGGTACCTACCACATTCTGGAATTCTACCACCACTTACAAGTGAAGTGACCGTAGATGTTTTGAGATCAGCTAGAAGTAGTCAAGAATAACGAACTACATGCAGATTTAACTGTGGTGGCAGGTTCCTCCACTCTTGACCTGCTCTCTAGCTGTGGTTATATGCCGGGCTACTATAATAATAATGCAGTTTGATTTATTAAACTTGACGGGATATTATGATAACAACGACGCTGAATGATATCGATAAAGATATAGGTGTAGGTCAAGTGCGTTTGTTTATGATATACAACAGCTGTACGGATATTATTTTTTAAACAACATAATCTTAACTTACGAGCATCTTCGCCAAATTCGCCCTCACGTTGTACTGTGACCAAAAGAATAAACAGCGACCCTAGTTTGAAAAAATATAATATGCACATTTAACGATAGAACTATTTTATATGTTACTCAATATGTTTAAATATTTATTATCGTTAACTCTTGACAAATTAAGGGTGTATATTTTTTAAAATTCCTATAACAAATTATAGGTCGTTAAGTCAGTCGTGTGTACAATAAAATCGGAAAATGTCTCAGTAAATACGCGAATTACGCAAAAAGTCGTAATTCATTTCTATTTTTATATATATTTTTTTATAATTACTGTCATGCGTCGTATTTATTTACAGAGAATAATCACTGTATGACTCGAATGTAAATAATAGTAACGTGTTGGTACGTTGTAAGAATAATATTATTATTTACATTTTATTTAAATTGTTTCAAAATAAACTACTTTTTAATTCTTTTTAATAGCATAATATGTTTTAAAAATGAAAAATCAACACTTTATTTAATAATTCATTATAACTAATCATAAACAAGAAACACTATTAATTATAATAACATACATAATTCACTATCTACAACTATTGAATTGTTAAATAAAAACACCGAGGGTCAAACTCGGGACTGGTGACTTCTGAACTTAAGGCGAAATAAACTGTGTTTTAATAACATTAACTCTGCGTCACTGATCATAATTGCAGTTTTTATCAATTACATGAATGTTAATTACAGTTGGGTCTTTGACTTGGCTAAGTGATGTAACTCTCATCTTATAATGTCTTGTTTATATTATTATTTCATATTTGTAAAATAGCGTATTAATTCGTTTCAAGTACTTTTATTATTTGAATGCTCACAAGCCATGCTCACTTGGGTTTCTTAAACAGTTTATTGCGAGGAATAGGCAATGTTAATAATAAGATTCTAAAATGTAAACTTACATGAAACAATAAACATTAAATGAAAAAATAAACAGGAAGTAGTTTATTTTTCATTATACTATCAGTAGTCTTATTTTCCACAACTGATAATTTGTTATAAAGGTTGTGCCAACGTCATTCTTAAGGGCATATAAAAAAGAACAGAATTGCCTTTCTAAGTAGTACAATGCGAAACGACCGAGATTTATATTAATAAAATATTTCTTTGGAATAGTTCCTAAGCATCTACATCTTGAATTAAGATAAACGTTTTCTCTACTTTCTTTGTTAATAAAGATTAACTTTATTTGTATGAGTATTGCAGTGCCGGATTAGCCACGTAGCAAGAGTAGCAAATGCTACAGGCCCCGCGAATAAAATGTCTGACCGTAATAAATAAATATTAATTTAGATAGAATCGTAAAATATCTTGCATGCCTTAAACGCGAAGCTCCTTAAGCTATGCTTCACTTCCACTTATTTAATAACCTAAACTTGAGAACCTAAAGCAAACCCAGGGGCCCCTGGACAGAATTTGCTACAGGCCCCGCGCTAGCTTAATCCGGCACTGGAGTATTGTACTTAGTTTCGGTAGAAAAAAATGAGGTGCTCCTTCATGCTAAATTGTGTGTATTATATCGTTAAGTTATTCAAGTCATTGTTAAATTGTAGCCCGATCTACATAATCTTCTTTCTGAAGTACTTTTTATCGCATTACTTTGCATCTAGTATCTGACTACTTAAGATTCTTGTATACAGAGAAGTTATTCTTACAAATATTTTTGTTTCCGTGCCGACTGAGTATGTAAGTACTTAAACAGGCTTTATATAAAGCTGACATAATTTTATGATAATCATTTTCATATTTTCTTTGACATTAGATAAGTATCTAATTCTCAATTATTATTTTATAGACGATAATCAACTCAATATAACGTTTTAAAATCTGATTTAATTAATTATTTTTTATTGGGGATTTAGGTTAACTATGTGTAACATTAAACTAAAATTTTTTCTTATTTAACTAGAAATTGGTAACAAAATTTAAAAACTCAATAACAAAGAAATATGTGTTGAAAAATATAGGTACTGACTACGTTTTAATAAGCAATTGTATGAGAAAATATGAGACAAATTCTAAGATGTTAACAATAATATATTTAAAGAAAAAACAATAACAATAATCATGTCATTGATTACTTACAAAACATCTAAATAGTAGATACGCTGGTTTTATTCCACTTTGATAACAATTTGTTTGTGTAAGATATACATAATGAAATAAAAGTGCAAACAAAATTTGTTGCTACTTGCGATTGTTGGCACGCCATCCGCCATCAATTTAAGAGTATAATATGAATGTACCTATGAATAATAACACATAAGCACTAGGAACTAAACAAAGATACGTGTTGTGAAATTTGACAAAGATAATTCAATTGATCTTTAAAATTTACTTTTGAATTTGAATTATTTATAAGAATAATTTTATTTAAACATAAGCATATTAAGTATGTAGTGAGTATGTACAGTGTACACGTACTGTCATGTGCAGAAGACGAACTTAATACGCATCTGTTTATATAAAGAAAAAATAACAATTAATAAATCGTCAAGAAGGTTGAACATTCAATATTCACATTATTACTTGCTTATTTAAATAATTTATAACGTTTTGTTATTTCGTGTCACGAGTATAGGTTTCCTAATTAATAATTTACTCTCAATTTGATCTAATTTTAAAATTAATGTGAATTGATTATTCCGTCTAATAGATGTTTATTAACTAGTTCAATGTTCTTTTATGTACGATGTTATTTATAATAGACATTTCTTGGGTTTAAATAAGTCAAACCTAAACCTTTGTTATAATGTTAAAAGAGTCATTGATATCCTCACAATGCGGTTAATGACCGTCTCTTATTTATAAATATCGAATAAGTAGCTAATACCAGAGTGATTAATATTTAAACAAACTTCTAATTGAAGTAGTTTGATTTTTCATTATGATATATAAATGGGAAAGTACATCTGTTTGTTACCCTTTCAAGTCTAAATTACTGAATAGATATCGAGCTTTAAAGAGTGGTAGGTAATCTGATGATGGTTATTAGCCCAGTCTGCCGTCCTGGGGTAGTATACCACCAGATTCGAATGTAACACTCGTGAAGTGACCTTGTCGCGTTTCGGAAAGACTTTGGAAGTGCTCAGGTATAATGAAAAGAGTGTGCACTGTCAATCTGGATGGTGCATTTTCGTCTCCTCAAGCCGGCATTTCTCTGCAGTTGTTTCCGTTCATGGACCGCATCAGGCGGAGTGTTGTCATATAGCAAGCCAACAATAAAAAAATTGGCAGGGAGATAGATTGCACCCATGAATTAAATTGTTTTAAATAACTGACGAAATTAAAATAAATAAGAAATAAGTGGTTCAAAGGAATAAAAACTAGTACGGGGAACCCGTCGTTTCTCAGGTTAAATCTATAATAATAATAATAATATTATACGTACAATAATAAGTATACAAAGTTGCATGTAACAGCTAGTGTTCTAAATTTAGGTCATTAACAGGTTAATAGCAATGATAACATCGCTAAGGTAGATTACATATTGAGTCATATAAAAGAGAATTGCGATATTAACGCATCAAGTGAACTTACACTTACAATGCCTTGGATTGATAACAAATAAATAGATATTTTTATCTATATTATCGGTCTATTTATCTTATTAGAACAAGGGTCCATTACATTATTCTCTTATCTTTAATATTGCTCCATATAATTCTAAAACTAATCCTTTGTTCTTAAATTGTTTAACAAACACTATCTATTGATACTTGTACTGTGCCAATTTATAATTTATTACCATTGATAATATATAGGGACATTATTATTAAGACTATATCATTATCTCTCATTGTGACGACTTATTTAGAATGCTTTAAAGTATATGAAATGCATAGAAATGCACACTATCATTTATGCAGGTAACAACATTAATTTTTCAAAATGGTGTCGCCTGTGTCACGTGTGTCACCTTCAAGTACATAAAGAATAGTTTATTAGAGCTCGGCATGTGACAACACTCCGCCTGATGTAAAGCTAGAGTGCGGTCCATGAACGGAAACAACTGCTACAACAGATAGGCATCAGTCGCCTATGTGTATGAGTATGCACCATCTAGATTGATAGTGCACACCCCTCTCGCTATACCTGTCTACTTTCAAACTGCTCCCGAAACGCGACAAGGGTGTTACACTCGAAAGTGGTGGTACTACCCCAGGATGGCAGCCTGTGCTAATAACCATCATCGGTCTACCTACCACTCTTTAATAATGCCTATACTAAGTCAGTGCTTGTATCATAGGGGCTGAGCGACCTAAGTAGTCAAATATAAAAAAATGGGTACCGGTCAGCGAAATTTAAACACGAAGTTAAAAAATATTCTAAAATTTATTTTAATTACTTAAAATTAAAAAACCATTTCAGTTTATGAAAATTGATGACATGTTGTTTTTATCATTTTATAGTTAAAAGGTTATCAAATCCTTTTTACTTGGAAGAATTGTTATTGAGTGAAGATTAACACATAAAGATATCTGTTACGCTTCCTATAATATAGTCTTGGATTGAATAGAGGACAATCATTGAATTTGTTATATCACGCCAGGAATTCAAACCAGAGCTAGCTAGATTGATGGATTTATTACAGTTTTTGACAATAGAATTATTAACCTTGAATTATTTCGTCAATCCAATTCTATGGATCTATTGTTGAATTTTTTTTTAGTTTCCAAGCACTATTTATTATTACCGTCTATCATATTAATCACATGATAACACTAACTCTTTTTATATGCAATGATGTCGAGTTGACTGAGATCTTCGGAATCGTCTCGAAGTCCGATTGGCTTCTGTGCTTCATGGTTACAGAATAATTTAACAAATTAAGCCATTTGTATATTTTGCATTCTTGTAGTAGTTAACTATAAAGGTAGAATGTATTATACAATAAACATAGACGTTTACCGATTTAGTACGTGTTTCATGACCGTATCGGACTTCTGGAGAATCATTTTTTTGGGTTCCTTTCATATTAAAACTTCCACGCGTGTTTATATAAATATAGTTGTTGTTGTTATTGTTTTTAATTATTATTAAACAATAAATTCAACAAACAATTCGGGTCGGCAATTATATTTTTTAAAAGAAGTTTTATAACAAAATAAATCGATGATCTGTTATCGAGGTTTGGGTTAAATGGTTAAAATAATAACTCATTAAGTGCGTCATTCATTACATATATAACTACGATTATTACCTCCTTATTAAAACATCTCAGACACTGCTGATAAGAGTTCATGTTCAAAGTATTTCAATCATGTCAGACTGGAGTATATTTTGACACGTATTCTTTATCAGACAACGATATCAAAGTTGCCGCTTACATGAATAACAATCAATAAAATTATTTCGAAATCACAGTCATGATTGTGCATTTCATATAGAGGCATACGATATTTTTCGTTGCCTGTCAATTAGGAATAAAAATATATAGTAACCAAAGGTCTTTGTATTTTATGCGTTTGCGCTATGTTGAAACTTTGTACAGTGGTGGTGCGAAAAATTAAAAAAATAATAAAAACTATTTTCTTCTCCAAATAAATAAAATTATTTGTTCCGATATAAAAAATATATATACATATTTTTGTGTTAGATAACCTGTTTATTATGGAAGGTTCTATTTTTTTAATTGATAACTTGAGTAAAAACGCGGGGTACAGAGCTATTTTACCACATTTCAAAGGCTGCCCAGGGATAAAACGAGAACGTTTAATATTAATTTTACGAATACAAAGTTACGGGGCTGTTAACAGATAGTAAAATATAAATAACATTATTACAAGTAATAAACAACAATAATCATTATAATCATACTTTATCAGAAAATCGGTCTATCTAAGCTAATTTATTTCATTTGACAAAACATTAATTAGCTTTTACCAATTCATAATAAACAATCAAGATAAGATTGTTAAACTCACTCATTATTTGAATATCATGATTTCTCTGTTGAATAAATAGCCTATTTACAATAATAATACCTATTATTACCTATTAATTTTTAATTATAAATAATTGCTGTGAACAGTTTTCTAATTAAATTTCATAGTTGTGAGATAAATTCTACGCAAAATAAAAGGTGCTAAGTTAAAAATATGTTTAAATTAAATCAGGAATTGATGTAATAAAAAATGTCATTTTATAGTTGAAGGTGTTCAGGGTAATAGAAATCTCATTAAAAATTAAAACATATTATTTGCCGAAAACAAGTTTACGCACGAGTCGTAAAATAATCAAAATTATCTTTGTATAATGAATGTAGGTATATTATTAGTTTTTTTTCTGATATCGGCAAAGTCCAGTCATACAACAAAAGTGTGATACGAAGACATCATTGTTTTATTAACATGCATAATATGACGTAAATTGATATTTTAATTAATGTCAATCATTTATTATCACTGTGTAGACGTAATTTTTTATAATAATATCTATTATTTTGCGTAACAATTTTAAATACTAGAGATGTTGATATTTGGAATAATTAATATTATATAATATATGATACAATCATACACCTAAACAGGAAACGAGAAAATAGCAATCTACGGTATAACTTTCGGCTTACAAATATAAAGTAAAAATTTTAAGTACAATAGTCTACGTTAAAGATTCATTACTTCAGTCAGTTAAGTTCCAATAAGTCAGCTAGGAGACCTAGTAACGCGACTAGGTCACTTGACAGGTGTTACACTTGAAAGTAATAGTACTACCCCACGATGACAAACTGGGCTAATAACCATCATCAACCCGAAACCTCTCTATGTAAAAGTCTACAATGACTCATATAGAATTGGTGTGATTTTTAATTAGCAATTGTTGCTAATAATAGACTCAAATAACAATGAGAGTTAAGTTGCTGACGTGTACGTCTGAATATTATGTAAAATCGCTATACACAATCACGGTAGGTACATAGAATATGCAAATAACAATTGATATTTACGTGACACTGACTGAGCATGGTTAAAAAGCATTTATTTTTCATCTTATTTAGCATAGCTCATTCGTCACACTACAGTCTAAACTCTAAACAAGGCCTGGCCAACATTCAATATAATGAATTTTGATTTGAAAATACATGCTCACACCGTTTGATAACAGAGGAAATATGTGCATAAATATCGAGTGAAATGGTAACAAAACTCATAACAATTCGCGGCCGCTCACTCAGAATGCTGCGCGCTCTGCGGGCCGCGTGTTTTCCAGGCCTGCTCTAAACCGTGAAAAATAATATTTAAAGTTAATGTGCAAGTATTTTTCCAAACAACACAATTTAATGACTTATTAAGTAGATAGGTGTTGTAAACATTTATAATCCTAATTCAAGACTAAATGTATAAATGTAAAACGTAATATTAAATCTATTCAAGGTCAAAGAAAAGTTTAAAACTTTTTACTGCTTCTGTCCAATATATGTATATGACATTCAAATGTATTATTATTATAATGCTTATTGATTTTATAGAGCAATGTCCGATTATAAGTTCGTCACAGCTCTCAATAAAGCCGATCAATTGTCAGTTGTAAAAATTGTGTTTCGAATGTAAAGTTGACAATCTATATAAAATTAAGGAAAGTAATTGTGTGTATAATGAACTATAAACGGATTAAGTCTCTTTTTTTTAATGAGCGGTAAAAATATTTCATTCGCTTCTTCCCTTTCGCTCTTTCAATATTGAGTATGCAATCAATATGGCAGACAAATGATGACCATGCATTTTTTTATTTCGGAAACTTTCAGCATAACAATAATCAGTAAGTCAGGAAAGACACTTTATTTAGTATCAAGCAGTCTTACATACCCGCAAAATAAAAAAAAAATTTTGGCGCGAGTTCAATGTTTGTATAAAAAAATTGTCATGTATGATGTATAATAAAAGTAAATATACAATTTTAAGAATCTGCCAAACAGTCGTCGCTAAGTACATTGATACTTATATATAAATAAAAATTGCATCGCCTGTCACGTGTCTAGTGCAGACGGAAGTTATAATGATTCATGTATGTAATTTAATAATATCAATTGCAATCACTGTTAGTTTATAAAATAGAGTGGCCGTGGTTTAGCGGTTGCGGACGGACTTTAAGTTCGATTAGAGTTACCCGTAGAGATTTATCTATAGTAGCAATTGTTTCCGTTCATGGACTTGTACTCTAGCTTTACATCAGGCGGAGCTACATACATAGGTCGCTTTAGTAAGCGCATTCTGCCGAGAAATTCGATTGTTTTCATTGTGTGCCTAAGTATGTCATTGTTTATCGCTCTCAAAGTAATACACGCTTACCTACATATAAAAGGAGACTAGTACATAATCCTGACCTACTTAATCGCTTACATTTAATTAATCGCCTAATGTGAGATACAAGGGTTCACTAATAAGGGTTAATTTACCTATTTTTAAGTTTATAAAGTACATTGGATTATAATATATATGATATACTCGTATTCCCTGGCTGGCGGAAATGGACAAAGAAAGTTACTCACGATATGACACGGCTGGTATCCTTTATCCTCGTGAGTTCCTCACACTTGGCACCAAGGCAAACTCAGCTGGTCGCAGGATGAAGGTTTTTGTGTAGAAGTGATTGAATATTATCAACTAAGCGCACAAGATTGTATTCTAATTGTCAAAGATGTCCGAGCGCGTGCGATACACGGTAACTTCGTTTCATACAGTAGCCGCTAGAGGTCGTAGGAAAAGAATTGGGTAGAAGGGGAAATGGGATGTTGCTAGCCAGTAAAATTACTAATTAAATAATAGAAGTAATACATAATTTTTCCAGGTACGGAACATACTTATTACATGTCTATATAATTATACTATATAATTGTGAAAGTGGCCGTATCTGTTTGTTAACTTTTCACAACTAAACGGCTGAAAAGATTTTGAAAAGGTTATAAATTGCATCCTTTGGAAGAACATAAATATTTGTCTCAAAAAAATATTGAAGAGGGTAAAATAGGAGATGAATGTTTGTATGGTGAATTAATCATTTTTCAAGTTAAACGCATAATATTAATCATACGCAGATGAAGTTGCGGACAACAGCTAGTATATTATGAAACGTGACATTTGTTACTGACAATTTGCATGCCAGTTTCAATTACTAAGGCCCGTATTAATAAACCGCTCTCATAGACTTTTTTTAGATTCAGGTTTAACTTCAACGATCAAGCACAACAAATTATTAACGAACAAGATTTAAAAAAAAATTGTGCATTCATCAGACCCTTTTTAGAATGTTTAGAGTTACCAATTTGTCTAATATGATTAACACACGAGTATACTTAAGTAGTTTCAGGCGAGACGTGGCCTCCCTCTCGGCGTACTACCGTTATGGCCGCGATGAATGTTCAGCAGAGAGCCATCCCTCACCGTCGAACCCTCACGATCCCCTCGCGAACTAAAAGGTTTGGGCAGTTCTTTTTCTGTCGTTTCATCAAATTGTGGAACAACCTTCCCAGCTACATCTTTCCTCCTTCCTATAACATGTTATTCTTCAAGCGCAGTGTGAAGGCGACTGCTGTGTGCATGTGATCACACTCTGGTTTAACATCAGGCGGAATGTGATCATATGACGCGATAAAATAAAAAGTTTTTACTCTTGAGTGCGGTTTATTAATATGAGCCTAAGATAGCGTGATGATGTACATGATTCTCTCAAATAGACATTGATATTGCTAGAATTGCAATTGTCGTGATTGATGTAGAGGCTTTTCAGCGGATGTAGTCCTAATGATTAGAACCTTGAAACTAGAGGACTGTGTTCCGCTCCTCTATTATCTAGTTTAACTCAACCCCACTATGACGTCAATAGGTAATAGCTTTAAATTTTATTTCCTTTATTATTGGTTGAATGATTTCACACGCCACTCTATGTTGGGTGCTTGTTTATTATCATGAAAGGAAGCTTCCTTTTTCGTAAATAGTCTTGACGTCAACGAATTTTTACTGAATAATTCATTTAAGCCGACTTACTGATTTTTAATCTTAATATCTATATTTATCAGGATGGTTTTTGTGTTTATGCTTAATGTTACTCCAGCTTTAATTTATATAAAATACAGGTGACCGGTAAATTATTATAAAATAAATTAAAAATAATATGTATGTAATATACTAACTTTTAAAACGTAATTAGCAACAACTTAGCCATGTGTAAAAGTAAGAATTTTAGTAGCATTTTAGGCTACCCATTAGTAGAGGGTTTTTTTAAGTGTTTGGCCACCCACTATACATTGTTTCTATATATAGAACGAATGCTTAAACTTCATAATTAACTTAATTATTATTATTAGGATTTTTTTGCCCCATGTGCAGAGGCTGCATGAGGGCTGAAGAAACAATCGCGCATATGCTCTTGGAGTGCAGCAGCATGGACGAACCACGACAGAAGTTCCTCGGCACGTCAAGGACGCTTCCGGAGGTGAACGTGAAGAGTCTCCTGTCCTTCCTAGGAGACATCGAGTGGCTGCGATGAAGCGGTCCGCCTCACGCATAACGAGAGGCCATAGCTGCTTAATTTTGAAAAAGGAGCCTGCGAGGAATCTACAATCTAGGATTTATTTCAAGAACTTGTGCAGCCAGAAATTATTTGTAAGGGCCCTACATTATTTTTTTTCTGCTGTGTATATACTCTCGTATTTTTTATTTTATTGCTTCTGATGGGGCGGGGCGTGTCGCATAAGTATCTGCGTTATTATCTATTATTTACCATCTACATCTCGGTATGTTGTGTATTGTTAAGTTTGTTTTATTAGCACGCGATTGCATTTTACTTAGTCTACTTATATAATCGCATGACAGAAAAATAAAGAAAACATATTCATTTTAACGTAACTATAAAGTGGTAAGATGGAGTACGAGGTCGCGTAGCTTTGACGGTTTTCAACTGACCATAACAACCTACTATTTTTTTTTTTATTGTAGCTCGACATGTGACAACACTCCGCCTGATGTAAAGCTAGAGTGCGGTCCATGAATGGAAACAACTGCTACCACAGAGAAATCTCTACGGGCTGCAGTCGCCTCCACTATGCCGGCTTGAGGAGACGAGCATGTACCATCTAGATTGACAGTGCACACTCCTCTCTTATACCTGGCTACTTTCAAACTATCCCCGAAACGCGACAAGGTCACTTCACGGGTGTTACATTCGAAAGTGGTGGTCCTGCCCCAGGACGACAGACTGGACAAATAACTATGCTGATTATTCAACATATAAAGCATTCAGCTCACCAACCAAACCCAACTTTTTCGATTTAGTTGTTTTTTTTTATTGTGGCTAAACATATGACAACACTCCGCCAGATGTAAAGCTAGAGCGCGGTCCCTGAACGGGAACAACTGCTACTACAGATAAATTTCTACAGGCAGCGGTCGCCACTGCTATGCCAAAATGAGGCGACGAATATGCACCTTCCAGATTGACAGTGTACACACCTCTCGATATATCTGGCGACTTCCAGAGTGTTCGCAAAACGCGCCAAGGTCATTTCACGGATGTAACATTCAAAAGTTATTATACTACCCCAGGATGGCAGACTAGGTTAATAACTATCATCAGTCTGCCCACCACTGTTTAGTAGTGCCACTGAGCGACCAAAGTCCATATAACAAAGTTACACTGGTACTGGTCAGAATTTAGAGAGGTTCGAACATGGATGTCATCGATTGTGAGTTCACGCGTCCTACAGCTAGTACAAAAATATCAAGCAAAAATTAATTTCTCATCGGGCCGTGCGTTGGCCCGACTTATTATATATAAAAGATCTAACAATAATTTCCGATACATTAGTATATATATTACGAAACACGTAATGATTGTGACAATAATAATATATTGCCGTTATACAACAGGAAGTATATAAACGATAATTAAGATCCAATTAATAATCATTTAAGTCTTACAAATCAGTGATGATAATATTATGTTTAAGAATTAAACCAAATAACTGTTAGTGTAAATAATTTATTTCATTAAATATTATATTATTAAAAAATATATTATTAAAAAAGTATATTAATTATAATAAAAACATGCAACATCTTATTAACGTCTCGAGTTAAAAATTCATAGTAAATATAAACTAATAAAAAAATTAGTAAAAAAGGCAATAAAATTAGTATTATGCTTATTACACTAAGTAGCGTTAATTTTTATTATTATTTCATTGCATATACAAAATTATTAATTATGCAATGTTCTTGTATTTTGTAAACAAATTATAAAGAACTCGGAGTGTAGATTTCAAGTCTCCATTAACGATATCTGTAACAATAAAAATATATATATTTAAATTCTAATCACCTAAACTTTTCCTTATTTATTCACTATTAATTTGCTTTTTAAGCGTGCTGATACTTGAAACAAAGCAAGAATATGGTGTACTCAAATAGGGTATGTCCAAATAATTATAGATCTTTATTTTTATAACACATATAATTATAGAAAACACTAGAAAACTTTTAAATCAGCTTTTCTTTAAAATTAGAATATAATCGTAACATAAAATCATAATCGGGCGGCGGGAGATTATAAGTCAAAACCTTAGAGTATAAATATAAAAAACGTTTAAAAAAAGTTTTAAACAATAACAACATTTTAAAACGTGTTAATAATCTGGAGCGATGAATAGAGAAATCTCTAGATTAAAATGTTTATTCAAATTAGTAAAATGTACCAACTCGATATGAAAAAATGTACTATTCGAATAATATAAATCGGAAATATTATGAGAAAAATTACAAATTGTATTATAAGTTGGTATATTACAGAAGAGACAACAAAGCTAGTATTGCCACGCTAATAAGGTTAATTTCAAATCAAAACTATTTTCCAAAAATATCCACTATCTTAGCTTTTTCAGACTGGAATTAAAAATTCTTGTAACAGAAACGATATCACGCTAATCGTTACTTTTTCCGATGAAACGATTCTTCCTTTCTTATGATGTATGCCAGCCTCTTAGCTTTTTAAAAACAGTTAGAATAATATTTATTGTAATTTTACATACCTTCAGGTCTAGCCTTTGGTTTGGCCAGTCCAATATCCTGCATTAGGTCAAAAGCGAAGGTAACATTGTGTACTTTCTGATCAAAGTCTTGCGGCGTCAAATGAAAGTCATAGAGAGGCACGAAAAATCCTTCCAATAGACCCATAAGCAAGCAAAGAAATACTCCATCATGGAATTGTGTATCAAGATCATAAACTTCAAGATTAACTTTGCTTAGATGTTTGTTGACAAACGTTATAAGCGACTGTAATAATTAAGTAAATTATATTTTGTAAATTTCTTTCCAAACACAAGCTTTCTTAAATGAATATTGTAATCAAAACGATAGTAGTCATAAATATACCACAATAATAAAAAAAATTGAGTTAGAAACAGCTCAGTAAAAACTAAAAGCGGTTCATAAATAAAAAATTACACTATTTTCGATGTTTACATAGAAATGTTATAACAATGTGTTGTACACATTTTTATTTATATCAGTGGAGGCATATAAAATATTGACCTGTATAATATTAAAATAAGAACTAAAAAAGGTGACTATACTGACCTTTTTAACAACTTGTAATTTATCCGGTGCGTGATCAAACAACGCGTCAAATGCATCACGATCGCACTTCATACCCAAATCGTCGTATGTAGCTGTGATGTCCTCTCGTTCATGTCTTAAAACATTTAATCAGTTATTATTATTACAGCCTACTATCATACTCCTTCCCCTTCTGCACAATGTAGAATTCCTTGCAAAACTCATGTTGCAGTGTAATCTTTGCCCGTTCCAATTATATTATATACAGCTCGATTACCACTCACTCACTGACTGACTGACATATACAGGGTAATTTTTTTAACTGGGACAGTATGGGGGAATCCTAAACCACAGGAGATACAGCGAAACTGTCTTAGGAACCATTTGCTCTTTTTTTATGAAAACGAATTTGGCATAGTAATTTTTCTGGTCAAGCTTGAGGTGTCCATGGAAATGAGTCATTTTGATGAAAAATTTTTTTGATGCGGTTCGACTCAGTTTCATGTAAGGATCATTTCATTGTATCGGAAGAAAAAAATCGGAGCAGCAGAAGTTAGTCAAATTTAATAAAATGGTTTGTCATACAACGGGCCAGTACATGGTAGATACTGAATGAACCATAGTCGATACATACACACTCAAAAAGTGTTCCATAATTAAAAACTAAATTTTATTTGCACTTAAGAATTAGAAGAGAACCACTATGATCTTACGAGTTACGGTTAAACATAATTTTAAAAAGTTTAGAACGAACATTGTTCATACTGTGATTTTTATTAATAGCGTACGAGTATGTTTACAAGTCAAATATCTAGAGATGTTAAATGTAGTTGTGGATTTGGATGAGAGCATTTCAAATAAATTTCATCTACTAACAAGATGGTGCACCTCCTCACAATGGTACAATGAGTAAACGGTTTTTGATGAACACTATCTAGGTCGTTAGATGGGCACATTGGTCGGTGGTCCTGATAAATGACCATGACGTTCAGCCGATGTGATGCAGATGAATTTTTCCATGTGGAGTCACGAGTTTCGAGTTTATGTCGTATCTCATTAATTCTTAATAAAATATCATACAACGCAATTCTTTATCATTTAACAAGATTCACCACACAACTTTTTGTCACTAGAATAGTTCTGAAACGTGCCCGTAACATTTTTGCGTTAGTATTGTTAATGTAACCATCAGATTACTTACAAATTGTATGGGAATACATTTCATTAAATTTGACAAACTTCTGCTGCTCCGATTTTTTTCTTCCGATACAATGAAATGATCCTTACATGAAACTGAGTCGAACCGCATCAAAAAATTTTTTCATCAAAATGACTCATTTCCATGGACACCTCAAGCTTGATCAGAAAAATTAATATGCCAAATTCGTTTTCATAAAAAAAGAGCAAATGGTTCCTAAGACAGTTTTCCCGTATCTCGTGTGGTTTAGGATTTCCCCATACTGTCCCAGTTAAAAAAATTACCCTGTATAATGAAGCACTTGCCGGTGGGTTAGAGGGGTGATTCTTTTTGGGGCGTGTAGAGGGCGGCCCCGGGACCTCGGGAAAACCTCGACTTTGACCGGAAGCGGACTCTGGACCGGAAGCGATGCCGATATCTCGGAAACGGAACGAGATAGGGCACAAGTGCCGGAACAAAAGTCGTAGGGAATGCCCTCTAATATCGAAATCCATAATTTGTTTTTTTTTTTAAATTTTTTTTTCAAAACTACCCGAAAAAAAACTTTTACAGCGCCGCGAAGCGCGCCCAAAAAACTAGTCAATTATATAAAACTGATATTCTTTAACATCAATAGTCAGTATAAGATATATAAAAAGCCCAGACTTATACATATATACAGTGGTTTTTTTAACTAGAGCAGTATGTGGAAATCGTGAGTTGTTCATATAAATGAGTCATTTTGGTTTCTTCTTTTTCTGATTCAATATTTGAGGTTATTGCTTTAATAATTGACGATATCTGTTTTTTATGTAATTAAACATGGTCTTTTTTTATATAGTGGCTCGGCATATGACAACACTCCTGCCGATGTAAAGCTAGAGTGCAGTCCATGAATGGAAACAACTGCTACTACAGAGAAAATCTATATGGGCAGCAGTCGCCTCCGCTATTCAGCCTGAGGAGACAAGTATAGATTACAAGCTTAGATATGCCAGAGCTTATGGCCAAGAATGGACATTATCCTTTATATATTTTCCAGACGACTAATAATTAACTTCTGTATTGAAAGTAGTTCGATGTAGTAGCTCTGATGGTACAGTACAGAAACTGTGTGTAAGATATAGGCAATAAATTGATACTTGGGAAGTCAGATGCTTGTCTGGATTATGCTGGCATAATTATAAAGTTGATATACCTTGTAGTTAAAATATTAGAAGAGGGATCTTTCTTCACAATAACAACCTCAACAGAAACATTTTCCGGAAGTCGAATAGGAGCTCTGTAGTGTCTCACAAGTGCTACAAGCAAATGCAGGATAGACACAATGTTCTTGGAGTGAATTGAGTCTACGCTCCATTTGTGTGTCGGAGCTGATGTTCCTCTTAGAATCTGTAAAATTAAAGTGTTTTAATTCATATTAATTTGTAATTATTTGTATTATGTAATCATGCAAACATTTTTAATTTTTTTATTAATTATTTGTGTAATAATATTTAACTTATTACAATTATCTTCACACAATTACAGAAGTGAAGAATAAATTTAAATATTATAAAATTTCCATAGCTTACCCTGTTTACAGCTCTTAAAACTACTGCAAGCTTTTGGCGCTGTCCTTCCTCAGACTGCGTAACCTCAGGTACATCAAGTTTAGTGTTACTGAGTTTCTCAAATAATTTCTGAAGAACTTGTCCATCGTACAAGTCTTCTGTTATGTTTTGTACAATGATTCTGTGATTTGCGAGTTCATTATTAATCCATTCAATGATTATTTCAGTAAGTTCTTTCAGTTGTGGAGAATTTAATGATCTCTTCTCTATGATGCATCTTTCTTCATTGTCGTCTTAAATTTACACATAACAATTTAGTTTGTGTCCACATAATACACACACAATACTAGAGATAATACTTACAAAGACTGTACTCTTCTGGCGGAAATTCTGGAGCATTGGGACTGCCTGGCGAATCTATAGCAAATTTTCCCTCAGCCTGTACTTCTTGAACTGGAATAACAGTGCAGTCGTTATTTGAATGTATTTTTAAATCAAGCTACTTCCTGTCTCATAAAGTTAAAGAAGTAGGTCATTGTAAGAGTTTTACTTCAACCCACACATCGCCAGACAATATGGTATATTTCTTTACATTTATAAGCATATTTACCTTCCTTTATACGTTTTTTCCTCCCAATTGTGCCAATTTTATCCCAAAATGATTCATCTTTATCATCCTTTTTTGGAAGTACTGGAGTACGAGGAGACTTCGGGCGTGGTGAAGACATTACTATGTATTCAAATATTAACAACTATTCATACATTTCGATAAAATAGTTTTAAAATGAACAATATTTCCACAATGTACAATTTATATCAAGTTTGTTAAAATATAAAACTTTTAAGCATCGCTAGCTCAGCTCGCTTACGTCATGTATGAAAATAAACAGCTGAGAGTCGAGCACAAGCTTAAAGCCTGGCGTCCACTAGATGCGAATTGAGGCTCTCTAAATAGAATTACATTTCTTTCGCATGGGTCCATTAGAGAATATCCTAAGAGTATCCTGTAGGGTATTGTTCTTGTCTTTTAAAAGTAGTATGAGATTTATTATACCATGGAGGGAATTTGGACGATTTATAAAATTTCTTAGGTATATTAGAATCAATGATAAGCCAAACTTCATTGTAATTTTTTTTAAGACAGTCGTAGTGTCCCACTTAAAAGATTTTCAATATGAACAACAGTACCAAAATATATGTTAAAACACCTTTTGGGGGGGTATTATTGATTTAACTAACTTAATGTCCCGTTTTGAGGAAAAAATAAACGGTCACCAACTTCAAAGGATGCCTTCCTACCAAATCAGTAGCACGCTTCGATTTTTCTCTAGTGGATGCCTGCCTCAACTGGTACTTGCCCTCGCTTAGCCAATGTTGTAAATAGAGAAATAGTTTTTACGTTCAAACATTTTTATATTGAAAACATTAAAATAGAAGCATAATGTCTGTGGTCAGTTCTCGTTGTCTCTGGCCCGATTGGGTAACTTCATTGGATTGGTTTCGCGATATTTATTGATTACATTGTACTGTTTACCGTATTATTTCTGTGTCCATATTGTGAATTGATTCAATCTAACATTCCTTTAGTGTAACTTAATATCAGCTGTAGAACTTAACAGAGCGAGTTCAGGTAAGTGTCCATGAAATCAATGACAGGCAAGGTGTTTTTGGATCATAGCTATAAATAGAAGATTAGGTTGCATCACAGTGTGTTTATCCTTGACGTATTTAAAAGCCAACAGTGTATTGATGTAACTGTGTTTTACTAATAGATTGAAAATGGAGAAGAACGGATATAATCCTCCGCCGTATGGTTGGAGCGATAATCAACCTCCGCCAGCCGCGCCTCCGAGTTACGCACAAGCTGTTGGCGGTGTGGGCCCCTCTAGTCCTTATACTCCACAATATCATCCGAGTAAGTCATGAAAATAACAGTAGAAACCAAATAAAAAATAGGTATATAATTTTATAAATATAATAATAATAGGTACTTGAAATATTCATCACACAAACATATAACTGGACTGCAATTTCATTTTACATCTGTTGGGGAGAAGAAGCACAGTCTGCTGGTTAAATAATATTCACATCTACTTCCATATTCGTTTATTTCTTACACCACAATAAAATAAAACACTCTCCTATAACAATTCAATCGACGCCATATTACACACACACGGAAAAAACAACTACCAAAGACTAACTATGCCATAGATAAAACATGATGTTGCTATTCAATAACATCAGAATATATTATTCTTTTAAATACCTAATAAATGGAAAAATAAATTGTGGGTAAGAATATGCAGAAGATATGGTGCCAACAGAAATGCAACTTGAAAACAAAATTGAATTTGAAAGCCTGCATAATATGCTAATTTATATTTCCTTAAAGTGTCCGTAAAATGTTAATGAATAGACAGTTCTGATGCTTCAAATACAGTATATCTGTGTTTTTTGAACAGGTGCTGGACCTCAGATAGTCACAACAGTAGTTCCAGTGGGGCCGCAGCCTACACACATGATATGTCCTAGCTGCCACGCTGAAATTGACACTGCTACTAAAACCAGCCCTGGAATGATTGCCTACATAACTGGAGCTATATTGATTCTTTTGGGGTAGGTTTATATTCAATTATTTCATATTAATTCAATGTGTTCAACATTACATAAACAAGGAGGTGGTTTAATGTAAAATTTAGCTATTTGAATTAATTTTTAAATTTAATACTATACCTGATTGATGTGTTTAACAATGTGGTGAAAAATAACTTATTTTTTCAGGTGTTTCTGCGGTTGCTGCCTAATTCCATGCTGTGTTGATAGCTGCATGGATGTACATCACAAGTGCCCAAATTGTGGTGTCAACTTGGGTCGGTACAGGCGTTAATTTTTGGGTTAAGTTCACTACGTTGTATTGTACGCGAAAAGCATTATTGGGTATAAGCATTTAAGACTAAACCCTCTGCTAAACTTAATAAAAACTCCCAACATTTCACTAATAATACCTTGAGCATGGCACCTCTACTTATAGATGTTTCTTCTGGATATAGAGTATTGCACTTTGACAATCTGTGACTTATAAATATAAGGGAGTTTTATATTTTCAACATAAATATGTATCACTGTTAAAAAGTTATTATGTGTCATAAATAGTCATAATACATAGCTCTTTTAGAAATTTTAACCATATCTGTGTGTTCTAGTAGAAGAGTAAATAAATATATTGTGTAATCTCTATACAAATCATGTATTGACAATTAATGTTGCCCAGTTATATCATAGCCCTGTATCATATGCTGGCTAATAATATAAGTATATACCAGTGTTAAAACAAAGTTGATAATTCAGACAATCCCTATGATTCTGATTAGAACATGTTTACAATAATAAGAACAATTTTAGTGACTTTTGTCATTGTATTTGCACTGTTATTTACACAGTGATGAATTTGTTCTTATTGGTGTAATAATGCAACTGTAAGTGCTTTATGTCTGCATAGAAAAAAATATAGTGCATATTTAAATTAGTCATTCAATTGTTGATAATATTAATAATGGAATAGATGAAATAATAGCGAGTCATAGAAAATTATAACATAGTTTTATGAATTCTCAATAAATGTCGCTTGAAGTGTTTCTATCTGCAAATTGTATGCGTTAGAACTATATGTAATGAACTTAACAGTATTCTCTCTATACTTCCAATATTAATTCTAATGAATAAAAATGTAAAAAGTGTGTGATTATAAAATCATACTTAACTTGATATTCTCAACTTTGTGATTGTTTTTGTAATGTTTATTATATTAAACTTTAAAGAATGATTATATTTTTAAGATTGCAGCTTTTATTTCCTCGTATAATTTTTTAGGGATTGCAATCTAACTTAATAAGGAAAAATGGGTATTGTAATTTATTAATAACCGTTTGTTCTCTATTACTAAGCTTTTTTATCTATGAACCTACGATTTTTATTAAATTTAAACAAGATTTTAATGAATTAAATATTTTAAATCAATTTTACATTTTATATATATTATTTTTATAAGTATCAATTATACATTTTTTTTTTGTAATTTATATTTATATATTATCTACATAAATACTAATTTATTTTAGTTATTAACGAATAACAAAATTATAAAAGCTTTAGAAAGTTAACAATGTTCTTAAAACATTACACAAGTGATGATTATTCACTTAATTGATGGCCTCAACATTTCGGCGCTAACTTTTACTTATGCTACTGCCATATAACTTTATATTTAAATAAATAATTAATAAAATACTGAACATGTTATAACATGTAATAATATATATATTTAAGTTTTATTTTGTGTGGCATATTGCTGTTTTGAAATCATTATTGAAACTACTGCCTTTCTTAACGAGTTCTTTTAAAATTTGTTGATATTGATTTCAAAATTGCAATAAAGCTATCTTATAATATAGTATACACCTGCGCGCGCTATTGGCTTGCTGCGACAATATTTTAGAAAACAACAGACGCTTAAATGCCTAATCAATTGTATGATTATTCTTTTAATGGGTTGTAATAATGAATCCTGTCATTTGGCGAGGAATTTTAACTTTAAATTGCTGCTGCATATATGTCGTATAGTCGTGCAGGTGTATGTATATATATTGCCAATAATTTCCATCAGGAATATTAAGAAATTCCTTTTCTTCAATAAAACGTTTAATAAATTAGCCACAAATATTTCATGTTTACAAAGTGTTAAATATTTGATTTAAAAGATGTGCCATTGTTTCGTGATCTTGAAGAATCTCAATATGAAATATGATAAATTAGATCTGATTGGTTGTGGTTCAAGTATTTATTGTATTTGTTTTTGAGTGTAAGCGCATGAATTTCAACTATATGTATATTAATTATTAGATCTTGTAACATATTAAAGAGTGTTTTATTTTTAAGATTCCTCCTTTTTATAGTAGCTCCACACTTCGCCCGATGTTAAGTTAGAGCGTGATCCACGTTCCGCTCATCAACTACTAGCTGCTACCTGGATTGAGACTAATTTGCACCATCCATTGACGGAGCACGTTTCTCTGTTAGCCGAATTTGACCCTAATTTCGTTGTGCTGGTGATATTGCAATGCGAAATTTTATTAATGAAACAAAATACACAGTTATTGATATTTTATTGAAAGAAAAACATTTATAAAATCTTTTGACAAATAAAATCTAACAAAACATCGAATACACTGATTGCAAATAAATTACATTAAGCCGATATGTAATAACGTACATTTAACTACTCATATTAAAAAGACACACTAGTTTTTCTTACAAGAATCTGCTAAACTATGAATTGGGTTAGATTGGGATTGGGGAGTAAGAGATAATTATTACAAGTACAATTATAAACATTTAAATACTTTTTAATAGTAAACTATCTGTCAATTGTGCTTTACTAATAATTGCAGTACAAACAAACACACGATAGATATGTCACGGTGACCATTTATTAAAATTCGATTCATATTTATGGACACCGTACAATCAGCAAAACCAGCGCTGCAGCACTAAGAGATGAGCGTCTGAGCTCACAAGATTGCATACGCCCCTCTTTTATTTTTAGCCAATTAAGGACACAATAAATTTAATTGTAAAGCTTCTAAATTTGCGCAGCTAATTGTAACAGAACAGAAACGAAAGAAAGAATTCATGCATTACGCCCAGTTGTGGACGGTCCATGTCCCTGTGGACCTACTTGATTTAAAAACTCTTGTGTTTGCTGGTACATGTCCAGAGCCTTGGAACTTAAACTCGTGTGACACAATTCTGAGATCTCTCAGTTAAATTGGTAAAAATATCTTACAACACGAAAATATTACGCAAAATAAATTATTTGGATTAAGTACAATTAAATATTTACTAAATACACTATAAATCTCAAAAACAATACTGTATTAAGAATAAAATGTCTATGTATTATAATATGGAATGTTTAATTATTTAGTTGCCTATATATACGTCAGCAAATACGCGCATTTACACATTTCGTACGAACTGTAAATTAACTAAATTTACTTGTCACTTTTTCATACATGAAGAACGTTATCTAGATTAGAATATTTAAAACGTATCGATTGATAGACAAAGATCATGTGACAAATGTTGATTGTTGACACTACCTTTATCTAATACATAATATATACTACATGTATGATTCTAAACATATTCAAATGTGCATGGTCATTTACCATCTAAAACTTACCAATTATATTTTTAATATAATTATAATATGTCCATTTCATAACATCAACTAAGATCTATATACATGAAATTCGTTCAAATAAATATGTAAAACTATAGAATTAAATTATTATATCACAATTGAGTAAACATAATATAAAAGCGTAAGTCGGGGTGGATTCGATTTTAGTTAACATATTAATTCACCCCGCCTATAAGGCCCTCTATCCACGGAAGCACCTCGACATTTAATTTGTACACATGCATACACTTCTCAGTACTTCTCAGATTATTTTAAAAACATTGCCGAGATGGTTCCTCAGACAGCGGGCTTTACTTGTGAAATTTATTCATGTTTGGAATTAAATAATTTCGAAAATTCTATAGCTAATAATAATATAAATTATAACATAATTCAACCATAAAAAGCACCATTAGGTTGACTCAACTATCAACTGAAACTATGGTTAGGCTGAGTATATAGATATAAATTGAATGGTCAAATATATACTTTTGGGGATTACATATATTTGCATCTGACACTACGTGAGTGGTATAAGGGCGTACACTAATACTTCAAAAAAGCTTTCAAAGCAATTTAATTATTTTTTTCTCTAAATCAGTTGAGCATTGGAAATTAGTAGCAAATAACCTATTAAGGCAGTCTAGCCGATACAACAGTACACGCTCGAGGCAAAAATTGTACTAAATACAGTGTTGCATAAGGCAAGCGCACGCGGCGGCGTTTACCAGGCCCGCATCGGATTTTTGGAGCGGGCACTCGCGCGAGTAGCGTACGCCCATAAAACTACTCACGACTCGATCACGCGGCCAGACGCCTTCAGTCATTCTACAAATCTATATTAAAACCTATTATTGGAATTGACTATGACGTCCCCATCAACAGGGTCAAATTCTAATTGTCTTTCTGGTTCTAAGTCGTTGGAACGTCTACTTTGTTGCGTTAGGCCCTGTAAAATGTAAAGAAAAAAGTATTACAGATACTATTGTCTAGTTTAGAATCGTAGTAGTGAGAAGTTTCTGCTCTTTGCACTAAATTAAATCATAGTTTGTATTTATGTTTTTTATGGAGTCAGAGCCCGTCTGATGTCTCAAAAAAGCAGTGCATAAAGCGACTGAGTCAAATATATTCATTATTCATATATAGTTCATATACTTGACTCAGTTTCAACGGCAGAGTGATTTTGAGAAAATACTTGATTGAAATTGTTAGTACATAAAACAATATTTGAGTGTTTACCTGATCACTTAACTCTGATGTGCGCTCTTGCAGTTCTTGGCTAGGTCCTGCTTCATTTATCAAATCCTCACTGAATGTCGTTTCTACAGCCTCCAGGGCTTTCTGAAACGAATTAGTTGTAAGTAAAATTGTTGGTGAAAATGATATCAACGCCCCGTGCCAGCTAGAATTTTGCTTTGAGTAATTTATGAATATGAGCCCCTATGATAATATACTTGCCTTTACGTTAAACTCGGACAACAAATTCTTCAGCTCCGCAAGTCTGTGGGTGAGTTCCGCATTCTTGATGTTTGCTGCCAACGAATCATATTTGACCTAAAACATAATATATAGAATGACAAATAAAAGTGTAATACGAGGGTTTGAAATATTATTATATAACTTTATAGATTGAGTATTATAGAACATATTATGTATTATACTCACTTTGCTCTCGAAGTCTGCAAATTTGTGCTCAAGCTCTCTTTTCTCATTCTGTAGAGCTTTCTCGCGTGCAGCCGCAAGCTCAACTTGGTCTCTTAAATTGCGGACTTCTTCCTCTTTTCTGCGTAAATGATTCGTGGAAATTTGCACTTGAGTCTCAAGCTCCATCACCTAAAACCATAGTTTATTGTACCATCTTATTTTGTAAACAAACCACAAATCATCTCTTAAAACAACAAATAAATTTAAAAATAAATATTTTACTATCCCAAATTTTGTAAAAAGAAAGGTTTGTGCATCAAATCACTTTATAGAAAACATGTCAATTTATGGTTCCCATACCTTGAGTCTGAGTTCGTTGATTTCGGTAATCGCTTCAATTTCTTTCAATTTGTTGGTTATAATTTCGTCCTCTTTCTGTGTATCTGACCGGCCTTCCAGAGCGCGAAGGATTTTTTTTGGAGTTGATACAAAGAAATTATCAGAGCTCACTTCAGATTTGGAACAACTCGGTTCTGACTTAACCTTTAATATAATAAAATGCAATTTTAATGTACACAAAAATAAGTAAGAGTACAGAGTTTAAGTATAAGCTTATTGAAGGTTACCTGCAAATTTTTTGCCCAACATTCAGAAAATTCCTCCACATTCTGACGCAATTCCTTTAATGACAAAATTGCTTCGGCCTCCCTGAGCTTTACAGCAATTAATTCGTCTTGCAGATGTGCCACATTATTATCAACCTTTTGTTCACGTAAGCTTTTATTTTCATTTTCTAACTCCACAATACGCTCATTCAGCTCACGTTCCAGTGCTTCATGTTCAGCCGCCTTTAATCTGGCGCGCACGAGTTCTCGCTGGAGACATTGCGCCAAATCGGGATCAGTGGTAGAAATCTCTCCGCTTTCTAATGACGACTGTCGCGTATTATTCATTTCATGTATGACCTCCTCTAACGCTCGTACTTGCTCTCGAGCTGCAACGAGCTTTTGATGAGTGTCCATATAAGCTTGTTTCAGTTGGTCGTGTATTTGAGCCAAAACAAAAGTTTCTTCCTCTTCTTCTGCTCTGTCCACTTGACCTTGAACGAGCCTCTTTGCCAGAGCTGCGCTTTCGTCTTCTAAAAATTCTACCCGCTGCTTCAGAAGTCTGTTTTCTTGACGTAAACACTAAAATGAATAATTTATATACAAAATAACAATTATTATAGTGATGCCTAATATGATATAATAAATAAATTCTTACTCTTAGCATTGCCAGATCGCTCTGCTCTTTAGCTCTAATAGTCATATATTCTTTTTCAAGTCGCTTCATTTTCCTATAGTTAACTTTAATGTTGTAGGCTAAATTCATGAAACTATCTGGATCCGCCTCGACCTTTACTGGCAACTCCTTATGGATATACTATAAAAATGCATAACAATAATATTTAAAGAAACAATATTTTTAAATGATATATTTAAATTTATTTCAAGCTTTACCTTTAAAATGTTTTCCATATCTAGAGAAAGTATATCGCTTTGGCCTAAAGTCAACATGGCCAGGGATACTTTAAACACAATCTCAATACCTTCCGATAAGAAGACATCCATAATACGGCAAGCCAATGGTAATGACAAAGTAGTCGTAAAAAGAGTTAAGAACCAACTACTTGCATAAATAGACGTAGTGAAACCCTGTAACGAAAATTAAATTTATAATTAAGTACTTTGTAGAAAACACAAAAAATTATAATTAAATATGTATCTAATAAACACAAACCTGCGATTGAAAATGTGTATAAATATCAGGTATGAGTTCTTTTAGTAAATTTTCCAATTGATACATGCAAAGTCCCAATTCCGACATACTTGGTTTAAACATATCGCGCATACGATGCTGTTCCATAATTCTTACTAATACAGCAAAAGCTTCCTCTTCAGGCATCTGTAATTAGAATAATATTACACGTCTCCTCATAAATATTTTACATGAAATATGCAGAGCCAATATCTATTCAATCAGCAATATTTATCTTTAGTTATCTCTATAATTCAATGTAAGATTATTTGGGATAAAATCTCAAAACACAAGGTTTAGTTGTAACACTTTTAAAGTAAAAATATACTACAGGGCTTTTTAATAGCCACTAATATGCTGAATATTTGTGATTCATTTTGACGAGACGTCTAACTTCTTCTCTTATAACTTTCTATAGTGGTAGTTAATAAAATCAAATAATAATAATAAAGTTAAATGCTGTAACTTACGTGAGTACGTGATCTTTCCGTACTTTAGTACGTGATATTTACCTGCATTAATAGAAGACCAACAATGAATCCAGATCCCTGACAGTAGCCAACTTCTCTGTCATGTAAGGAGTACGCTTTCATAACATTAAACAGAGACTCCTGGCCCAAGCCATCTTTCTCTTTGAAAAAGTCATGTTCTGGATATGTCCGGGAAATATCTCTTCTTATGACTTTTTCACATGCAGATTTTGTCTAAAGAAAAAAAAAGTTGTTATACTAGTATATAATACATAAATGCTGACACCAATTAAGCTTACGGGGACTTACTTTTATGTACTTGGCATAGAGTTTTTTTTCTGATGAACTTTCGGCTCCTGTGAGGAGCTGCCAGACGATCCCTCTGAAGTGGTGGGGTACACCTTTTCTGACGAGGTCGCGGACGTATTGATTACGTTTTTTCCACTCGGTTTCCCAGTTGTTGACGATGCTTCCCCAAATGTTCCATAAGTTTTCGTCCCCGATAATGGAAGTACTGCTTTTTTGTGGCTCCCCATCTTGATTTGAACTCGTACCTTAAAACAACCACATCTTTTAAACCTTTCAATCTAATTAACATTGTTGTAAGATCGTCACTATAATGCACACCATTAGAAAAATATTCAAAATTATTTATAACTATATCACGGTAAAATTCATAAACGGATTTAGTGTCCGCTGTGGACATTATTCTGTAACTACTGAGTTAAGAATTAATCTATGATGTTATCTGTGTTATCTCTCCATCACTCTTATACATATAAGATAAAAACATTTTTTTTTAATTTTACTACTACATTGTACTGCATATAATTGTAATAAATTTATTACCAGAGGCAAACGAAATTTGTGAAGCGTCGGAGCTCTTTCGGCTTCGAAGTGGGAGAGATGTCACTGAGTGCTTATCATCTAATTCTATGCGCCGGTTTTGTTCCTCCAGTTTGGCTAGAAGAAGTTTGCTAGCAGGTGATAATAAATTTATTAGTTCTGAAAAAGAAGAAAAAGTTGAAGATAAGAAAATAAAAACACCGATCTGATAGTGGTAGGAAATACATAATATATCAATTTAAAATAGAAAATACAGAATGTTTTAAAAAGAGCAGTAAAGTAGACCAACCGATGACTGATCAATACACAAAGTTGAGATTTAGTAAATGCTCTCGTTTTAGCAAATTTTTTTGAGTGGCAGTCTATAAATAGATAATCTTTTCATCATCAAGCTGCTCAAAAATGGACAATTGTGAAACTTTATACGAGGTCAAATGTTTATTGTCATGGGATGGTCCACCTCCCTTCTTCGTCTTTACTGTTTTCGGGACATGCAGATATTGAAAAATTTAATTTAGTGTTAATTACAATAAATCTTAATATATATAAGTGTTAGTGGTGTTTAAATTAGTTTATCATAAATAACAATACCTATTTGTCAGTCATAACAATAATATTGCCAAAATTAACTGTTACTGTTCATAACAAACAATATGTTATGTGTATGTATTAGTCGCTTACGATCTTATAAAATATGTGTTCAGAAAATTGTTAATGGATTAAAAGTATGACTAAGTGTGAGTAGTAAGTAATAGTTATTATATATACACATTAATGTTAAGTAATATTAGTATATTGAATGATGAAAACAAACCATTCTTGGAATGACTAGCCGATGAAGATGTTTCAGCGTGGTCGACTGTTGTATCTTCCATCTTACTTAAAGATACCTAAACTATAAGTTACAAATTCAGTTAAAATTGCATGCCAAACTATTATTCACGAATTACTTTAACGGGTGATTCAAATTATGTGACTGATTAATGGCGATTGCATTTTAATTAGAGTATTATCAATTCCATGCACATTGTAAATGGTACAAATAGAATCACCTTTTAAAGTACTACCAGAGTAGGGTAAAACCGAGAATGTTCACGCGCATTTATGCTTACCTATTTCACTTTAAAATCAACATGTAATAATTTAAATAAATATACAATATAATTTTATTATACTAGGCATCATAATTGACAAAGATATAATATAAAACCGTAAGTAAAAATATTTGTCTTGTCATTTGTGTAAAAAACTTGTCATTTTTAACGCTAACCATACCAGCAAATTTTGTCTAGTCAAAATTAAAGTTATCGTTACACCAATGTCACTATATATTTTTCTATTGTTTTTCGGGAAAGAAATCCTCATTACATCAACCGCCCTTTTAACGTTAATGTATGAATTTACACGATGGTGCGACGCGTCTGGAGTGTGTAACGTAACCGTTAAACTCACCGTAAAATGTAACAATCAAAGTAACTAACAGGCCTTTTGACGCAACAGGACCTAAGTATTTATACACAAGTATTTTTATAATCGCGAGTTGTGATTTTGAAAAACAAAAAAATCAGTATTGCTATATAAATGAATATCGTATGGCCCTCATTAACGTTATGAAAGTTAGCCGTACGGACAGCTATATCCGCCCACTAAACATTAAGGTCGCGAAATTACAAACAGCATTACATTAATGTGCAATTTTGTATGTATAGACTACTATATCGGAAAATTATTTCATTTGCATCGTTGCCTTTGAAGCTTGATAGCTTCGGCAACAATATGCACTAATCGTTTTGACCAATTTCATCATAAAAATTAAACAGTTAGGGCTTTTAAAACAATGTGATTGAATAATGTTAAATACTTCGATTGGCTGTCTCGATCGAGTTTTAACACAGAAATCCCTATACCCTAATATTTTTTGAAATTGAACTTAAAATAATATTAAATAAGCAAAACAAAAACATGTCACACCTACGTTAAAACTACTATATGCGAAGCTACTACTATAATGGTTTATAAAGGTGCCTCTTATTAGTAATGATTAAAATACACATGGCTCCAAACATAAATGTGAGCTATCTTTTAAATGCACTCTAAGTGCTTTAAAGTTCCGTATGATTAAATACTCGTACTATTAAAATATACTTTCATTTATATCCATCGGGATACTGAAGCTCGCGATAAAAGGTCACAAACTACTTCTCTTTTGTATTGGCCAACCCGTCACAGTACATACAATTTTTTTTTTAAATTAAAATAGGATGGAGTACAAGTCATTTTATAAACTATTTAAATATCTGAGCATGGAATTTGACACTTTCGTTAATACATTATTTTGTATTGAAATAAATAAAATGAGGGCTTACCTTTATTCACTGTACATGTATCAACCATTAACTGTAACAACAAAAAGAAGAATTAATGAATAGTCATATTATTTATATTTAACAAAACCAACGTAATATATCATATAATATTAAAAATCTATACTGATACATAAATGTGAAAGTTACTCTGATACTTTTTTACGCATAAATTGCTAAACCTTAAAATTAAAATTTGACAAGGACATACGCTATATTTCTTTAAAAAACAACTGATAGGGGTGAAAAAATGCAACAAGTCTCTCTCTTCTTTTCCTATTATGACGAAAATCGGGTAACAGTCTGTATGTTATTTAATATTAATGAAGGAATATTCTATTAAATTAATTTAATAAAATAATAATAAAATAAAATTAATTTCCTAATGATTTTTATTTATCAGGCAATGTTAATAAACGTAACCGAAGCTCTCCACTTCATTATGTAAATGTCGCAATTGGACGCAATTCGACCAGCAACTAATAAAGGTGTGACAATGTACCTGGATAACACATTATCGTGATGAAACTTTTCATTATTATTGTAATATGCAAAACCTTTTCAATAGCAACTAAAATGATAAAGATGTAAAATGAAACTTTATAAATGTGTAATTTAAGATTAATCTCTAATTGCCAGTTCGTGGATGAAGTAAGAAGTGACAAACGATATAGGTACTCTATTTAATAGACGAGAGGTGTCGATGACCGGGGCGAATGCGACGCGACGAGACAAATGTTGCGATTTGGACGCAGAATCGATTGTGTTTGAGGATGTATCTAATGACACTAAAACATGCTAAAGTTCATAGTAATAAATAATATGAGTGTGAGTAATTTGATTTCCTAAAATACGGAAACAATTTTTAATAAAAAAAAACATAAATCTATTTCATGACCAACTCAATATACGGAACTATGTGCTCGTACCACGTAGACACGAGTACAATGATCTATCTACACACATTCGTCTCGTTCTGATTCGCTGTGCAGTATAGTCCCGTCTCACTTCATGTACGTTTACATCTAAAACTCATAAACCGCATTACTTCGATTATCAACCGTATTACAAGAACGTTAATTTTCATTTCCGTTTATACACACCTGCGAACAGCCGGTAGTGTGGACAAAGTAATTTAAAATTTCTCGACAAACACGTTTTTTTTGTTTTGTTTTTCGTTTCCGTACTGTTGCTATTATACACGTAGATATAGTTTTATCAGACACGCAATTCATAAACGCTCATGTATTATCAATAATTTAGATTTAGTGAAATGCACTATTATTATATTCCTACTTCAACGCAAAAGCACTAGTTAATTAGGTACCACGTCAGACAATGTGTCCAACAGAACATAATATAGTCATTTGATTTAAAGGAAAGACATAGTTTTCGAAAAATTGGTAGCTGTAATTATTTATTTTATAAATAAATAAACCAGGCAGACGTTGTTCTGGTGAAAAATAATTTTCCAGAACCCAATTGCAGCGTCACCTACCGTCACCAATCCTCGAACGCACACAAAAAATGTTATCAAAATCGGTCGAGTTTTTTAGAAGAGGTCAGTTACAGTAGTAGTAGCAGTTACACAGGCGAATTATATGTGTATATAAAGATTATATATAATATAATAGGCGATCTATTTTATTAGGACAAGAGATGGGCAGTTTAGTCATACAATGTTTAGATGTGATGACCAATTAGGGAGTAGATCGGAACTTTTAGCTTTGTTTCAGACTTGCAGCCTATCCATAACTTGAACGTTATTTTTATTACAATGTTAACAATTAAGGCGTATAAATTTTTGTAAACATTTTTTTTTTCAATTCAATTCAAACTATATAAACAAATAAAACTTGAATAGAGAGGGAGTTATTTAAATAAGTGTTTACCCTGGCAGTGCATTTTTATTATTATTATTACAAATATAAGTTTTTTTTTTTTACACAAAAAACAAATCTTTGTCAAATTATTCTAACAAACTTTCAGATTTCTTTTAAATAAAATATGGTGTTTATTGTATACTATTTTGCTCATTACACTATTTGTATGAAATACTGCTATCGTGAGTGAAGAAAAGATGTTGGTAAATTTGTAAGGTGACAACCACAGACAATGAAATTATCTATAAAATTATTAAGCCGCCTTCTACACCAATATCTATGGTTCGTCCGGAAAAGGTTGATCATCAGTTTTCAAATATCTCTTTGACTTCAGACAGGTATCGAAAAATACATCCAATTGAAGTGATACCTCGAAATACTTTTCAATTTAACATACATCATTTTTAGGACCTTCCCCGTTCCCTAACTCGAGCCTTACTAAACCCATATTTATTAACAGTCTACACTCTCCAAGAGTCTAGCTGGGATGTCAAGGTGCCTCCTGGCCTACTACCTGAGTACAGTCAAATGGCTAACATAACATGAAGTTTATTTTACTGCAGATGGGCATATGATAACATCCTGCCTAATGTAATATAATGTATATAATCCTAAAATCCTAAAAAAAAAACCTAATGTAAATAATCCATGAACCAAAACAACTGCCCCAGAGAATTATCTGCAGGCAGCACTCACTTTTGCTACGCCGGTTTGAGGAGACTAATGTGTACTGTCCAGGCTGACAGTAGTGTGGAGGTAGAAACCTGACCACTTTCAAGCTGACCCTGAAAGTAGGTCACTTCACAGGATGCTAAACTGAACTGATAATCATCATCAGTCTGCTTCTTTAATTAATGCCTATATTATACCAAAGAGACAGAGAGACACAAAGTACGTAACCTATAGTTACATTGATACAGAGTCTGAATTAATGAGACATGAACATGGGCCAGTTTTTTTCAAGCTACGGGCTTGGCATGTGCCAACACTCTGCCAACACCACAACTGCTACTAAACTTGTGCAGGCAGCAGTTGCCTCCACTTTGCCGGCTTGAGGAGACGAGCATGTACCATATAGATTAACAGTACATACTCCTCTCGTTATACCTGACTACTTTCAAACTATTCCCAAAATGCGACAAGATCACTTCACGGGTATTACATTCGAAAGTGGTGGTACTATCCCAGGATGGCAGACTGACAAATAACTATCATCAGTCTGCATACCACTCTTTAATAGTGCCTATAGGAACTGAGCGACCAAAGTACATATAACAAAGTTACAGAATTTGCGTGGTTCAAACATGGGTCTCATCGATAGTTCAGGTGTCTTACCGCTAGACCATGGCCGCTTTATAACTACTAATGGTAAAACTACAATAAATTGAAGGCAGTAACAGGTTAAACGAATCTACATCACCATTGTGTTTGCAAACGAAGTCATCTCTATAGATTTAATATTTTAATAAGGTTTTAACTTTATTACAGAATTAGAATTATTAGGTTTCAGCCATGTTTATGTTAGCTATAGTGGAGCTTAGTGTTATTATGAAGTTATTTATCTCTACAAGGCTTTACATAAAAGTGATTCAGGTAATCACTTTGCAAAGGTGTTATGACTGTACACATAACAAGTTTATCACATATTACACTTATTTTTTTCGCACTTGGACCTTTTTTCGATGATATTTTTTATAAATTCGATACAAAAGCACAATATTTTAATAAACAAGAAGTTCTGTATCAAATTATACATTTTGCCTTGTATTTGCAATCTTATGATAATTTATTTTATCAAGACAAAATTTATATAATTACACAAAATATCATGGCTAAACACTATCTTTTTCATTGTAATGACATTATTCATGTAGCGTCGCGATTTTGCATCATACCTCGGTACCAACGTCGAGACGTGGTTAGGTATGTTGGTACTTGGCAACGGCACTAACTCTCTGTGGAGCATCCTATGCCAGGCCCTAATCTGAAAGACGACGCAGACTCGTCGACTCGTCTTACCACGTTACGGAGAATGTAGGCGTAAAGGGCCCTACATAATTAATGGCGGGCATAATGTTAACTGTTATATTATAATTGCAGCATTTCGTTAAAATAATCTTCTATTTCAACACCCATTATGGTTTGTGAAATAACTACGACAGGAATCGAAACACATGAACGTTTATATTAAAACTTAACGTATGACGACTATAATAACGAAATAGTGTACTTACAGGATTCGGTGTTGAAATGCACTTCACATAAAACTAAATTGATGATTAAAACCAAGTCATTAACTATTTGGAGAAGTAGAACCACCGCCCAGCTGGCAAAACCTCAGTCACAGTCAGCATAAATAATGTTGAATAATGACAAGCACAGAAAAATTAAAGTAACAACAAAATACAGTCTTTCCTTTTCTTACTTATAGGATTTAAAACCTGTTAAACAGGAATACATATAGAGTTGTATATTCCGTGGACAAAATGATTGATCATAGACAATATAAGCGAAATATATTTATAAAAAAAACTATGATCAATCTTAAATACATTTGCATTTTACGAAGGAAAACATATTTTTTAATTATAATAAAACCATAAACATTTCTGGACCTAGGAATAATAATTAATGCTTTAGTCTACTAATTAATAATGCTTTAACTGAGCTTTCAAACGGTTTAACAGTGTTGCCAACATTATTAAAAAATTTCCACATATCAAGAAAAAAGTTTTTATAATATACAAAGTTATTATGTTATTATAATGCACAAAGAAGAATATAAAAGCGAAAAATTTGCCAATTGAATTCTCAAACGTCTACAAAAGTTGTCTTTATAATTATTTAAAAAATAATTTCGTAGATTTTTTCAAATTATATTATATGTATAGACCTATATCTAAGGCTGTAAATAAAACAACTATACAATAAAACAACTGTAGGGACTGTGCCTACACATATTAAGAGAAAAAACAAAACGGTAGTCAAGGGAGACGCTTTATAATTTTGATTGTCAAAAATATACGACTTAAAAAGGAAACAATTCTTTATTACCTTAACCCCATACCTAAACTGGTGACCCCGAATACAAAATGAACACTGCAGAAGTCGAACAAGAAGACGAAATACAAACAATATCCAAAATTAACATTAAATTGCCTACATTTTGGAAGGCCGATCCAGAGCTATGGTTTCTTCAAATTGAAGCACAATTCGCACTCGCAAATGTTAGTAGAGACAAAACTAAATACAATTATCTCATAACATCACTCGATAACGAAACGATGAGAGATGTGGCGGATCTACTGAAATCTGCCAACCCGACTTCATACGAACATCTTAAATCCGCTCTTATCAAACGATGTTCACACACGGATGAACAAAAAGTAAGGAAATTGTTATCCGGCATAGAACTGGGCGATAAAAAACCTTCGCAACTACTCCGTGAAATGAAATTATTAGTAAAACACAACACCAATGACCAAATTCTTAAACAAATTTGGCTACAAAGATTACCAACATCCACCAGAGTCATTTTAGAAGCTTCGACGGATGATTTAGAGAAGATGAGCGACATTGCAGACAAAATAGTTGATGTTACCACTAACGTTATGGCTTGCACTTCAACACCTCAACCATTAGATAATATTAATACGGAAATATTAGAAATTAGAAAAGACATCTCACAATTGAAACAATTTTTACAACAAAACACCAGAAGCCATTCCCCAAAAAGATTTCAAAATCTTCAACGCCAATTTTCACGTAGAAATCTTTCACCATATCGTCAACCAGGTTCTACAAGCCAACAGCCTAATAATTGGTGTTGGTATCATCAGACATTTGGTCAAAAAGCCTACAAATGCCAACAGCCTTGCAGTTTCAGTCAAGCGGAAAACTAACACGGGAGCAAGCAGTGGCGACTTGCTCCTGTCATCTCGACTACAGTCGTTTATTCGTCACAGACATCACTTCGAAATGCTCCTTTTTAGTGGACACAGGAGCCGACGTGTCAATTGTACCTCCTAGATACTCAGATAAGGCAAAAGGAACATCAAATCAAACATTATTTGCCGCTAATAATACACAAATCAAAACATATGGAGATCGATTATTAACACTCGATTTTGGCCTCGGAAGGAAATTCAACTATCAATTCACAATAGCAGATGTTAAAAAACCTATCATTGGATCTGATTTCCTCAAACATTTCAACCTAATTGTGGACTTAAACGCTGGAAAACTTATAGACCGCAATACCTTTTTATCTTCAAAAGGACAACTTTATCAAGATGACGATTTTCAATTCCCAACTGTCAGTGTAATCAACCCAAATGACCCAATTGCTGCGCTATTAAAAAAATATAACTCAACCTTGCAAAATGGTAAACAAGATATTTCAGCAGTCAGACATACAACAAAACATAAGATAGAAACACTCGGAAACCCAATATATTGTAAACCACGACGCCTAGCACCTGATAAATTTAAAGTAGCTAAGGAGGTTTTTGAAAACATGCAAAATTTAGGACTTTGCAGACCATCTAACAGCCCTTGGGCTAACCCATTGCACATGGTTCCTAAACCTAATGGAGAATGGAGACCTTGTGGAGACTATCGACAACTTAACAACGTAACCATTCCAGACAGATATCCATTACCAAATATTCAAGATTGCACTTCGCTTCTTTATGGCAAGCATATATTTACTAAATTGGACCTCATCAGAGCTTATCAGCAAATTCCAATTGCGCCAGAGCACATATCAAAAACCGCTATAAACACTCCTTTTGGTTTATTCGAATTTCCATTCATGCCATATGGTCTTCGTAATGCAGCCCAGACTTTTCAAAGATTTATTAATGAAGTCTTACAAGGATTAGATTGTTGTTTTGCATATGTTGATGACATTCTGGTTGCATCTAAAGATTTTGACACACATATTACGGATTTAGAAAAAGTCTTGATACGTATACAAAATTATGGCATCGCATTAAATCAAGCTAAATGTACTTTTGCACAAACTGAAATAACCTATTTGGGCCATAATATATCTTCTCAGGGAATCAAGCCGTTAGAAAGTAAGTTACAAATCATCAAAAACTTCAACAAACCCAAAACTATAGATCAATTAAGACGTTTTCTTGGAATGGTAAATTTTTATAGAAGATTTATTCCACATTGTGCTAAAATACAAGCATCTCTTAACAGCATCACAGGGCCGAAACATTCCAAAATAGCATGGACAGCAGAACAAGAAAAAGCATTTGAAGACACCAGAAATGCAGTTAGTAACACTGTCACTCTCAGTCATCCATTTCCTAACGCTCCACTCACTCTTCATACTGATGCTTCAGATACTGCCATAGGAGGAGTTTTACACCAAATTGTAAACAAAAAGTTGCAACCACTAGGTTTCTTTTCCAGGAAACTTACTCCGACGGAAGAAAAGTATTCTACTTATGATCGTGAATTGTTGGCAATTTATTCTACTATTAAACATTTTCGACACATGCTAGAAGGATGTATCTTTACATGTTATACAGACCATAAACCCTTAACTTATGCTTTAACACAAAAATCAGACAAAGCAAGCGCAAGACAATCAAGGCAATTATCATTCATCTCAGAGTTTTCAACAGAAATTAAACACATAGCTGGCAAGGAGAATGTCGTGGCTGATACTCTTTCTCGTTTGTGCTCAATTGAACAGGCAATAATACCAACTCATGAAGAAATGTCACATGCTCAGGAAGAAGATACGGAATTAAAACATCTATTGAATTCTGTGAACAAACAAAAACTCAAACTAACAAGAATACAAATCAATGATGATACTAAAATTTATTGCAGTAGTGATGGAAACACAACTAGACCTTACGTGCCAAAAGTATTCAGGGAACAAATCTGCAAATATATTCATGGTTTTTCACATCCAGGGAAAAAGTCCACCGTAAAATTAATAAAACAACGATATGTGTGGCCACATATGTCTAAATACATATGCAATTTCGTTCAAAATTGTATTGCATGCCAACAATCCAAAATCACAAGACATGAGAAAACACCACTTCAAATTTTTACAGGCCCTGATGAACGCTTTTCTTGCATTCACATTGACATTGTTGGACCTTTACCAATCTCAGATGGGAAACGCTATCTACTTACATGTATTGATCGTTATACACGATGGCCCGAAGCATTCGCCATTGAAGATCAATCAGCAGAAACTGTAAGTCGCACCTTTTGGGAAAATTGGATCAGCAGATTTGGTGCACCAATACAAATAACAACAGATCAAGGGAAAAATTTTGAATCCAGATTATTTAAATCATTATCAAAATTAATGGGAGCAGAAATAAAACACACGACTGCATATCATCCACAATGCAATGGCCTGGTTGAGAGATGGCACCGCACACTGAAGGTTGCACTAACATGCAGATTGAAAAAGGCAAAACAGAAGTGGACTCGAGAATTACCAGCTGTTTTATTAGGTTTGCGGACCACAGTTAAACAAGATTTACAAATGAGCCCAGCACAACTCGTATATGGTCGATATCTGAGACTGCCTGGAGACTTTTTCGAAACACCTAAAAATTTAAGCATTCCGCCCACAACATTTGTTGAAAATTTGCAACATACAATAAAACAATTTCGCCCCATTGCTCCTACATGGCACAGCAACCCGAAGATATATTGTCACCCAGCACTTTCAACAAGCAAATATGTGTTTCTTCGTGAAGATAAAATTAAACCACCTTTAACTCCTGCATATACAGGACCGCATAAAGTAATCTCTCGGACAGATAAATATTTCACTATAGAAATTAATGGAAAAAAGGCAAATGTTTCAAGAGATCGTTTAAAGCCAGCGTTTACAGATTCTGAAAGTATTAATGGAGTGGAAGGGATAGAAGATTGTAGTAAAATTGAAATACATCCAAATAAGAGGAAACATATAAAAGTAGTACGATTTTTAAACCAAGTGGAAGTAATATGATTTTGTAAATATTTGTATAAACGTTCTTTTCTAATGCAACTATTAGGAGGGGAGTAGTGTAGGGACTGTGCCTACACATATTAAGAGAAAAAACAAAACGGTAGTCAAGGGAGACGCTTTATAATTTTGATTGTCAAAAATATACGACTTAAAAAGGAAACAATTCTTTATTACCTTAACCCCATACCTAAACAACTATACAATAAAACAAACCAACAATCATAGCGCGGCCGTGGTCTAGCGATAAGACGCGTGAACTCACGATCGAGACCCGATCCACCACTTTCGAATGTAACACTAGTGAAGTGACCTTGTCGCGTTTCGAGAGCAGTTTGAAAGTATATAGTCAAGTATAGCGAGAAGAGTGTGCACTGTCAATCTAGATGGTGCATACAGCTTACTCGTCTCCTCAGGCCGGCATAGCGGTGGCGTTTACTGCCCGCAGAGATTTTCTCTGTAGTAGCAGTTGCTTCCGTTTATGCTAGCCGCATTCTAGCTTTACATCAGGCTGCGGCGCGGGCGCGGCGCGGGGCGGGCGGGCAGCTTGTTGTCCATAGGTGTTGTCACATGCCAAGCTGCAATTTAAAAAATCCATCTTTATGGGTAAATAGGAAATCAAGGTAAATTTTAGGGGTAAATGTACCACAGACTATATAGAGATCATACCACAGACAATATAGATACTACGTTGTCTCTACTCGGCATCTAATATGGTCTGTGGTACTCGGTTCCCCATCGTATTTTCTTGGTTTTCTTATTATTTAGCTACGGTTTCAGTCTAGTTTCAGTATTGTAATACTCTGTGGCATCTGCGTTATCACTTCCAAACAGCACTATTTTTAGATATAAATGCCTGTGTGAAGCATAATTAAACGTAGTGACATGATGAACTAGAGATCATTACACATTTCATATTCTTACAGCGATTTATACAGTATGTATTAAGTTTTGTATAAATATCTTTGTTTGGTTAGGAACTACCTAGTATTATGTTGTCTTATTCAGACTTCCAATTTCAGATTTTCATAGTGATGTGTACTTTATACTGAGTTCTTCAACATGTATAGAGTTGAAAACCTTTCTGCTGATATTTTTACTGATATCGCCGATACGACGATATTTATAAGTGATTCATATGGTGCTGCAGCTCAACGGAAGATATTGAGAGTATGAGTTCTATTGTTTTTTATACATTCTAGTTCAGCAATAATTTCGTAAGAATATAGACCATACGATAAGATTGTAAATATGTATGGAGTTATGAGCATTAATTAGGCATTGTATTTTCAGAAATGGAATCAACTTTCTCGATTTCAAAGATCTTTAGTATATGTTTGTGTTGCTTTGTTCATTACTCTGATAGTTTTATTATATACTTCTAAAGGAGAAGTTAAGGTGCACAAGCAAGGAGTTATTCGCTCTAAATTAGTCCTGGTAAGTAGTTATGAGTGAGTTATATATTTGATTCTAAATAATTTAGGTGTTTTGCCATATTTGCAGTTTGACAGATCGCCCGGATCATCTTTAGGAGTCTTTATAGAAATGATCCCTTAATGATAGAAATAGTATTTATTAGGAATTATTTAAGTGCGTCTTTGTATAACTTACTTTATCATTTTAGGATAAATTCAAGGATAAGAATGAATCTCTAGTCACAAAACGAATAGTTCCTGAACCAAAATTTATTCCAAAAGAAGTCGACAATAATGAAATTCCTCATATTGAATTTACATTCTATGGTAATAAATATTATAATACTTTCTTTAAGCTATTTGTTACCCAAGGACTCGAGGAAATTCTCAAATTAGCAGAATAAAAGAGAAAATGCGGATGTGTTAATAGATTACGGATATAAATTGATAGCAATAATTTGATTTTCTGTCACTTCACAATTATTTTTTTAAATTAAATTCCTCGTTGCAACTATCTGTCACAGTAAGGACATTCAGCGTTGGTTGTTGATTATTAGGGTTATTTGGCATGTGTGGTACATGTCCAGTGACAGCAGAGGAGCTCCTTAACATCCTCCAGATTTGGGCAATGCTTTTAATACTTCACAATATTCTGTATATTGGATATTTATTGGTTGGCATTTTATTGATCAGAAGTATTAAAGATTATAATGACATTTATAGGTCCTACAAATGAAAGACAGCAACAGGTTGTAGATGCATTTGAGCATGCATGGAATGGTTATAAGCAACATGCATGGGGGCACGACAATCTTAGACCAGTTACAGGTGGAACCTATGATTGGTTTTCATTAGGTCTCACAATTGTTGATTCTCTCGATACTGCATATATTATGGGATTAAACAAGGGTAATTATCTCAGTAATTTCAATATTAACTTTGTCGGTCTATAGACTATATAATCTAAGATCTTGAGCATATTAAGCTGGACTTAAAATTCCTGTATAAATGTATAATAAACCGTTGGTTTCAGAATTTGAAGAAGGAAAAGAATGGATAAGAAAAGAACTTATTTTCACAAGAGATAAGGATGTTAATTTTTTTGAAGTTACAATTAGAGTTTTGGGTGCTTTATTGACAAACTATCATTTTACTAATGATGTCATGTTTTTGAAGAAAGCTGTGAGTTTATGTAAACATCTGTACGAGTGTTATTTTCAGTTAGTTCATACAAATTTAATATACTTGTATAAAATAATTGTTTACAGGAAGATCTTGGTGACAGATTAATGGCTGCCTTCTCATCACCATCTGGAATTCCATACTCTGATGTAAATTTAGGTACGAGAGTTGCTCATGCACCTGAATGGTCTCACTATAGTTCTACAGCCGAAGTCACAACAATTCAATTAGAATTCCGAGAACTCTCTAGGGCTTCTAAAAATACTGCTTATGAGGTAAAACTTTCATTGATTATAAAAACATATTATTTATTATAGACGTTTTAGCATTTAATTTTGTACAGTTAATTTGTTTATTATTTAGTTATAACAAATACATTTAAAAATAATTCTTAATGAGTGTATTCAGCTTTCACTTCAAAATTTAAATTGTTTTATATTTTTATCCTATAATATTTTCTATCCAGCCTGTGTAAACACAATTCACTATTTACATTATTAAAAACACATTTTTAATCTGTTTTTTTTTTCTTTTATATTACAGAATGCTGCTGCCTCTGTATCGGAAAAAATTCATAATTTACCCAAGAAAAATGGTCTGGTTCCGATTTATATTAATCCGAGTTCAGGAAAATTTCTGCCACATGCTACTATTACACTTGGTGCCCGTGGTGACAGTTATTACGAATATCTACTAAAACAATGGATTCAAACAGGAAGAACATTAGATTAGTAAGTTGTTATTATGTTTTATAAAGTGTTGTTGAACATGTTTATTTAATTTATTTTAAAAGGGTTGTCAGTGTATGTATTTACATAATGAAACTTGAATATCACTGACAAATTTTTTCAGTATAAGAGGTTTTCTTTCTCGTCTAGTACTATGTGACATTAACCCAGTGACTCAATGAACTCCCCACGGAAACGTAGAATAAAAAAATTTCGACGTGTTCCCGTGAGGGAGTGGGTTTCTCGACTTTTCGCATGTTCTTTATCATCATATGGATTACAACTTTCGAATGTCAATAAGCACAATTTTAAAAAGTCCTCGTTTTTTTCAGCTTGCTAATTGATTACTTGACAGCTATTGAAGGTGTAAGAGAATTTTTGGCAAAGCGTTCATCCCCTAACAAGTATCTTTTCATTGGTGAATTGACTCCTGGTAATGAGGTAAATATACTTATAATTTTTATTGTTTTATTTGGGACATTAAGGACTGACAAAAAATACTAATTGCAATTAAAAATTACAGATATTTAACCCAAAGATGGATCACTTGACATGTTTCTTACCGGGAACTTTAGCTTTGGGGCATGCCAATGGTCTACCTGATTGGCACCTCACTATGGCCGAGGAGCTTCTACACACATGTTATTTGACTTATGCTGTTCATCCAACATTTTTGGCACCTGAAATTACACACTTTAACTTGGTATGTATTTTTTTAATTTTAACAGCTCAATGGTTTAAATAATGGCTTCTAAATCACGAACCACTAACAGTTCTGGCAATAACAGTGGCAGATCAATCTACAAACAATGCCTACAGTAAAACTTTCAAATATTAATCTTATTCAAAAGTAGATAGTAAAAACATTGCAAAAATTGCAATAAAAAATTACTTATATATTTGTAAATAAAATGTTATCACTGTATTAATACTTTTATGAGGGTGCTTACTAATGTAACTAATTAAACAGTTTATAAAGAGTTTTAACATATTATTAAAATATAATTTCTATTGTAGGCGAGCCCTTCCGAAGACATGTACACAAAGTCAGCTGACTCCCACAGTCTTTTGCGTCCTGAATTTGTGGAAAGTCTATGGTATATGTATCAACTGACAGGCAACACTACCTATCAGGACTGGGGGTGGCAGATCTTTCAGGTAAGGTGTTTTCAATCTAATTTTGCCCAGTTTGCAAATTGTATTGAAAGAGGAATAGTTTTTTCATAAAGAATCCCTGCGTATATCTGTATGTGTCTTAGAATTGATTATTATTATTTATTAATAATTTCAGAGCTTTGAGAAGTACGCTAAAACAGCTCATGGATATTCTTCATTGGATAATGTGCGATCTGATAAACCACCTAAACGTGATATGATGGAATCATTCTTTTTATCTGAAACACTCAAATATCTTTATTTATTGTTCAGTGATGATAGATATATGATTGACTTAAGAGCATTTGTAATTACTACAGAGGCACATCCTTTGCCAATTCGTAATAAATAATTTATAATTATCAAGTTAAAGACTAATGCATTTAAATGTTTTTTACCAAAAATTTTGGACTGCACTTTGTATAAAATTACAATATATTCAAAATACCTTTAAAGTTGTTTTAAAGTGCCAATTGTAGTTTTTGTATTAAATTGGTTAGTTAGTAGGGGTTTACAAGACAAGTAAAATATTCATTTTATAAAAATTTACCGGAATTTCTTATGAAGTAAAATTAATGAAGATCACATGAAAGAAATATATTAAATTATTCCAATAAACCCTGTTAATATTCTGACAAATAGTCTAACTAAAAAATACTAATTAGAATGTTCTAAGGTATAATAAATATTTTTACTAGTCTTTGGTTCGAATATTCAGTTGCAGTATTTGGTTCACCAATATTATAATCGATTATTCTCAGTGGTAATTTATATAAATGTTATGATTTAAGTATTAGAGAAGTGTGATTACTATTTGACAACTTTACCAGAAGCTTTTTTTTTAATTAAGGTAATAAAATAGACAATAAAATAAAATAGGAACATATAATTCAGCTTTTAACACTGCCCATATACAGCAGAAATTTTAATCCACTGTTAGTAATTAGTACTGGCAATTTATTAATGTAACAAAACGTCGTTATTATGATTTGTGTATAGTATTGATATTAATTTATAACAGTAATAGTTGTAACAAAAATAATTGCTGGATCCCAGCTCTAGTCCCAAGGACTGTATTCTCGGGACTAGTGTTGTTCCGTTTTATTACATAATATCGTCTCATTAACAACAAATTATTATTTAAACCTGCATAAATTTATTGTAAATTAATTGATATTTAAAAACACACTAGGTTACATCCTACATGATATATTTATGTTTTATTTGTATAAACTTAATTTTTACCGAATTATTATTTATATGTATAGTAATTATTTAATGTATATGGCGAGGCGATTTTTAATACGGCTGCATACAATGCCAAAGCGACACTAACATGAAAAATAATTAAATTTACTGTCTCTTTAGACGTTTATTAACTAAATTTTAAATTAAAATTAAGTAGATTTTTGATGTTGTGATTAGATGATGTTTAACCGTTACTTAATATTTGTAGTATTTTTACATATGTTTTTTATATGTTATGTGTGTTCATAATTGACTTACAATTATTTTTTTTTACGTGCGATTAATATTTTTATGAAACATTTTAACTTCCAAATAACACCCCTAGATTAAAACTAAATTAATTTCATTTTGAGATCCCTTTTTTTTTAGATATCTGCTATGATCAGTTCATGATGCAAAACAGTGCACTTCCCCACCCTAGTATTTCAAAACAAAACATTTATTTTGCAGAAATTCTATATTGTTACTATATCTATAAATACTTGTGTAATGATTGAATACCACTTATTATCGATTTGTGATTTGGAGTGAGAATAGATTTTTCAATTAAATTAAATAAAACATGTTTTGCTCGAGTAAAATAATATATCTTCTGACATAAAAAAACCAAAAGAATTGACATATTTTGACATCTTACTTTTTAAAAGAAAGCCTTTTAATTAGAGGTTGCCACAATAAAAAATGTATTTTTTTTAAATTAAAATAGTTTTGATTTAGGGGTGTCAATTTAAAGTCTTTAAAGTCTAACAAAGGCGTGTCCTGAGAGAACGCGAAAAATTAAAGTATCTAATCAAAAGTAACTTGTAAGGTAAAAAAAAATAACCTGTGCTAAAACGAAAACAATTTCAAGATATCGCATGTATTTTAAAAATTGACTGCCCTTTAGTAATGGCATGAAGTTTTTTTAATGTTCCGCGTTTTGTCATAACACGCTTTTGTTAGTCACGCTATAAAGAACATTTGTACAATTTTGTAAATATTTTTTACAATAGTTTCTTTCAATTGGCAGAAGGGAAGCATAATATTACTCTTTTTACATATTTTTATAGGAGTATGCTATTCTGTGAGGACACGTCCACATGCTAGAATATAATTTATTACGTTTCTTTACGTCTCTTGAACAAGTACAATATAATTATATGTCTTGTAAATTTAGTAGTTTGCTTTAATCGATCTCAACAGCATGGTAAAATATCACAGAATGGCATATTTAAATCCAATATCAGAATGGATTCTATAATTAAGTTTTATTTATATGTAATTAATGCGGTTACCATAGATACTAGTTGATTCGTTTTTATTATTTTGATTTGTAAATGTTATATTTAGTATTATAAGTACTTAACATTGTTTCACGGCATTTATAGAATCGTTTATAAATATAAATACTTGTTTAGTATAAAAATGTATTGTCATGCTCTATTATTATTTTTTTTGTACTGAAAATGGCATGCTCAATGTTTTATGTGTTACTAAAGCTAGTTCTGTTATTGATTTAGTCTCTATAAACCTGTTTTTGCTTCGAAAAGTACAACCTCATATTATTCAATCAGGTGGTAGTGAAAACACACTTAAGGCCTAGTGAAAAGGTTGCTTATTTGTTAAATTATATATTTAGATTTTTATTTGTTGAAAATTTAACAGACAAAACTGCTTATACTGGTGTCACACCCACCTGAAATTACCTCAATAGGAATAAAAACTATCAGGCTCGACCAAGGTAGTAAAGAAAATCAATGAAATGGTTCGTTTTATTGAAATAAAAATAATATGATCTTATTTTTTTAAAGAATTTAGTATGTTACAATGTAAATGTTTTTTTAATTCAAAATCTAGTTTCATAATCATAAGGGTAATATATACTCAGTACTAACCTGTGGTTGCTTTATGTAAAAATTAGCTTTAGATGTCCTCGTATAAATGTTAGTAATTGTATTGGACTGAATTGATTATATTATTGTGATATAATCATATTATATACAGCTCGATTATCATATTATATAAAGCTCGATTACCACTGACTGACTGACTGACTGACATATATTATGAAGCACTTGCCGGGGGGTTAGAGAGATGATTCTTTTTTAGGCGTGTAGAGGGCGTTCCCGCGACCCTAGGAAAACCTCGACTTTGACCGGAAGTAGACTTTGGACCGGAAGCGATGCCGATATCTCGGAAACGGAACGAGATAGGATACAAGTGCCGGAACAAAGATCATAGGGAATGCCCTCTAATTTCGATATCTATAATTTTTTTTTGCAAAAAAATTTTTTTTTCAAAACTACCCGAAAAAAAACTTTTTCAGCGCCGCGAAGCGCGCCCAAAAAACTAGTTATTATTATACTCTTCAATTCGACTTTCCTCTCTAAGGTAAACTATTCACGGGGCCCGTCTCATCACTAGTCATTTGCCTATATTTATCAGGCGTAAAAAAATAATGACGAAACGTCTTCGTGTACAGTCGCCGTAATTTTTTTGTATAATAGTTTGAAACATTAAATGTCTAATAATATCATGATTCAGGATAGGTTAATAATAGTTTATTTTTAAACTAAATTGTTTTTGTTAATCCAATAAACATTGTATACTTAATGTGTTTTTCGTTTGTATTTAGACCATATTGGTTTATTCTCAAAGCAAATGGTACGTAGATGTAGCCTTGGGCGAGTTACCGGATGGTGCTTGGTAATTGGAGTCAGCCTGAAAGTTGACACCATTTTACATATAGTAATAGCCAGATATAGCGAGAGGAGTGTGCATTGTCAATCTAAATGGTACATGCTCGTCCCCTCAAACCGGCATAGTGAAGGTGACTGCTGCCCGCACAGGTTTCTCTGTAGTAGCAGTCGTTTTCATTCACGGACCGCACTCTAGCTTTACATCGCGTATCGATGCATTCCTAGTTGAAACTGACTAGTGATAACAGGAATATGAATAAAAAATAACAACTTAATTAGAAAAATATATATTTTATGTGTAAATCTTTATCAAAAGTAGTTAATATTAAATTATAAAATAAAATCCAAGTAACATTCTTAAAGAAATTCAGTCGAGTCTATTAATTTAGACAGAGATTATAATTTTACTTTCCGCAGAACATGCTACTGGAGTTCGTTACTTGGATACATTAACACAATCAAATTTACACTATTCTATAATAAGTAGTCATAATAATTTGGACATTTTAAGCCATTGCACTTGGTTAGATAATTCTGTTACAAACTAAAAACTAACCTAACAGATCTTTGAGACAAAATAATGAATAATAACATTAAGTGTCATTTTAAGTAAAAATAACTTGAAACAATAATTCATTTTTTTAAATTTTTTTTTTATTGTAGCTCGGCATGTGACCACACTCCGCCTGATGTAAAGCTAGAGTGCAGTCCATGGAAACAAGTGCTACTACAGAGAAACCTGTGCGGGTAGCAGTCGCCTCCACTATGCCGGCTTGAGGAGACGAGCATGTACCGTCTTAGATTGACAGTGCACACTCCTCTCGTTATACCTGGCTACTTTCAAACTATTCCCGAAACGCGACAAAGTCACTTCACGGGTGTTACATTCGAAAGTGGTGGTACTACCCCAGGACGGCAGACTGGACAAATAACCATCATCAGTCTGCCTACCACTCTTTAAAAGTCATAACGTAACACTATTAATAACGTATTATATAAACTCTGAAAAACAAAAAAATTTGTGGCAATAGATGGCATTTAACGTGACAATCTTTAAGTTGGCAAGTTTTTTTTTTAAATAAAGTATTTTTATAATTACAAAAGCATAACATTCAGAGTAAATAAAACCCTGTTATCATAAATTCTTTTCAAAACTTTAAATATTTAATCCTGTCACTTTTTAGCACCATTAAGAAGTTTGCCCATACTTATATTGCATCATGAACCGAAGAAATCAAAAGAAATCTGTGTTGGTATAGTGATGGTCATGGGTTGCAATGATGTAGCGGGCGAGCTCCTTTATCCACCAAGGGTTTTCATCATCAATATGTATCACTGCAGATTGTGGAGTATATGCAGTAAATTGTGTTAAAATTTTTATTAATCATACACTTGATGGGGTTAAGTACTTAGTGGATAAGTTGGTCTTAGAATCACACAATTTAAAAAATATGCAAGTCCATATCCAATAGCTGTATTACAAATAATAATTGTGTTATTATTTTATATCAGCTTTGAATGGTTGGAGTTTGTAAACTTATGGAGTATGGACTCGTTAAATAATACATTTTCTTAAAATTTACATAATACAGCAGTCGAATGAATCTAAACAGCAATACAAACACATAACACAATAATCGTCATCATTCTCTGATATTGTTGTATCTTTGGAATCTTTTGGTATCTCTGCATTATCCCTCAGTGACAATGTAGTATTTTTGGAATCTCGATTTTCATCTCTGTCACTCTGAAATGTTTAAAAAGTTATTAATGGTTTTCATAATGTGTAGCAATTGCAAAGAAATTGAGTATATTTAATACGAAAGTCGAAGGAAATATCTGTCAGTTCAGCGACTCGTTACACTACATGCTGCAATAATGACTTCCGAGTCAGTACTCGATACCGGACAAAAGGCATCCATAGGTAGCAAACATTTTTGTTTTTAATGTCGAATGGTCCAGCGTCTCTTTGAGCCATAACTTCATACCAATGTTACTGCAAGCAGATGCACTCTGGTTGTCATATATAAAAGAGACAGAACTGTGCATCTCAAAGAAGGGACAACCTAAGGCTGATCATAAGAATCCACAATAACCCGAGAGAACAAGAATGAAGATCGATTCTAGAAGGTTTGTGTCTGTGGAGAATACAGAACCGGGGTATTACGCTCCCTGAATTGTACCCATTGGAGTTACACGGGATTTACTTTTTTGTTTATGAATACACTAACTTAAAATGTCTGCAGGGATTTATCTATAGACCCTGAAAATAAACGTTTTATTATTATAACACACAAGTATGGATATATATGTCAAAACATGTATAGCATTTTAAACGGAAACATTTATTGAGTGGCGGAGTCGCTACAAGTACTCACTTTATATTCTATATCCAACGGATATGTTTCATCCTCTTTCCCGTTATCTGCAACAAGTGGATCAACTGCTGCTACGGTCCCAGCAACAGCCGAGGTTTTAGGCAATTTTGGTGCATCAGTACCACTTCGTTCCTTTTCAGCTTGCTTCATGCTGAAACAACAAGATTAAAAAGACAGTTAAGCAATTGAGGGACGGCCTTACAAAAAATAATACTTCGTAGTACCTCACACGTGCTCCAGAAATGCTATTGCGCTTAAAAATATTTTCTAAAGCCATTTCAAAACGTTCTTCTCGATCAGCATCCATATTTTACACGTTTTATGCAATATAGATATAAGTATAAATCACGACAATACTTGTCTAAAATCTTAATATGAACTAAATGAAAATGTGCTTATATTTTATAGGATACTTCCGTTCGATAATATTTCTGTTTAATAAGCATTTTAGTAATACGAAACCGCAACGACATTCTTTCCATAGACAATTTTCTTTTTTTTTTTGGTTCGTTTAAGGCGAAGGCAAAATCTATGGTATAAGGTGAAACTCTCCACCAATAGAATTGCTTTACGTATTTTTTTTAGCGGCGGTAACAATATATTGTTTGATTGGAGAGTAAATAGGTAAAGTCCCATTCAAGCACTATTACTTTACTAATTAACTACAGTAATACCCCGCTCTTACGCGGTAGGTGAGTCTGAGCGATTGCCGTGTAAGTCGAATTCGCGTAAGTTGGGGGTTCAACGTTGTTAGGCTCAAATGACTCATTTTTCGTTCTTTTAACAAAAACGCGCGGCAATCAAAATGAAAAACCGCGTATCTCCGAATTCGCGTAAAACGGGGTAGGGTAAGTCGGGGGTATTACTGTAGTTAAAAGAGAAAATAGAAAAACAAGTGGAGGATGCGGGCTATCCGTTTAATCACGACGTGTTACCTGCGAACTTAAAACACATTCCAAACGTTGAAAAATGACTCAACGAAAACGGAGCCGGACTGGGCGGGTGTCCGATTTGGTTTTGTTTCTTATATTTCACATTATTAGAATGCCTTCATGTTTTGAATTGGTGTGTAAATAATTCCGCAAAAAAATCATAAGCAAGATGAAATCACATTTCATAGGTGAGTGAGTATAGCGAACTTAAAAGCATATAATCATTGAGGTATAGGTATATCTCAATGCATATAATGATAAATTAGAAATCTGTCAAAAAAAAAGAGACAAAAGCATAACAGAAAAAAAAACAATAATAATAATAAAAAAATTGCCGACTTCATTTTTTTTTAAATTAAATTATATTATTTTTTTTATTATATTTATTATATCTAAAATATAATACAAAGTGTTAATAAAAAGGTGGTTGCTTATTGCATAAAACATTCTAAGCTCATTTTTGCGATACGTGATTCGTACCGGACTTGCACCATCGCGGTCGCGTCGACTTATTGGTGCAAGCAAATTTTCGTTGCCATTTTTAAGCACAATAAGAAATATTTTATCTTCATTACATTTGGATATTTTTTTTGTTTTTAATTACGATGCAGTTAATGCTTTTGTTCATTTTTTAATGCAGATTTGTTCTATATTATCAGTCTATGCTTTTTAAGTTCTCTCCGTGTTACACTATCAATGCTAAAACGTTAAAGCAAAGCATTTTATTATTAGCTATTATTATAATAATATCACCAAGACAAGTACTACTTGTGGTATTACCCCAGTATGGCAAACTGTTCTTATTAACTACCACCTTATGCCTACCATTCTTTAAAAGTGTCTATAGGCACTGAGCAACCTGTTGGAGAATGAACTCTTTGCTAATTTATATTACACACTGGCCATTCGTTACTGGTTTAGTTTATAAGTATTATGTTCTCTTTTGCTATCTGTATTGTCACTCTGAATTACAACCTTTTGACGGCGAGACGAAGTTTCTTTTACTCCGATCTGTTTACCCTTAATATAGTCTAAATAGGCGAGTTCCAACAGGTTATGGGCCCAGAATAACGTTGAGGACCAAAATAACACATAACATAACGACTAGACTAACTTTGAGAAAAATGGAGTACAATAAGGGCAACAGTGGTACATTGGGGATTCAAAAGCTGCAAGGAGCCTGTAATTACGCAGACTGGAAATTTGCAGTAAGTAATTATTTAGAAAATAATAACTGGTGGCACGTTATCGAAAGCAACGATGCCGAATCGATCGACAAAGAGGTAGATCGTAAAGCCAGGACGACCATATGTTTGCTGATCGAGCCGTCATGTTATAGTCATGTATACGATGCTAAAACCGCGAAAGAAGTGTGGGAAAACTTACAGCGCGTATACGAGGACAAAGGTTGGGGTCGACGTATAAGTCTTCAACGGACGCTCTGGCAATGTAGACTCGAAAATTTTGATTCTATGGAAGAATATATTGCCAGGGTCATGTTCCTGACAAATCAGTTGAAGAACATAGACGCAAGAGTGGAAGACAGCTGGACGACGTCTATTCTCCTGAGCGGGTTGACGGCTGAGTATGGGCCGATGATTATGGCTATAGATAATAGTGGCCAAGAGGTAAAGCTGGAGCAGATTAAAACAAAACTCCTCCAGGAATATAACCGTCAAGGCGACCAAGCCGGTAGTTCTGGAGAAAAAGCTTTTGCTGTATCTAAAATCGATAACAAGAATACCGCAACGAAACCTTATTTTCGAAAGGCATTTAAGTGCTTTAAATGCCACAAGCCTGGGCATAAAGCTTCGGATTGTAGAGTTAAAAACAAAGAAGCTAATGCTAATATGATTTGTATGCAAGCTGAAACTGCACCATCCGATAACAATTGGTACGTTGATAGTTGCTGTAGTCATCACATGACTAATAATGAGGCGAATTTGGTTAGATATAAAACAGAAAATAATGGTTTGAAAGTGAAGGTTGCGAATGGGAATAAGTTATCGGTACAAGGAAGAGGAGACATCATCGTAAAGAAAGAAAATTCTGAACATCGTTTATCGGATGTACTCCATATACCAGATTTGTCAACGAATTTATTATCAGTGAGTAAACTTATTGAAAAAGGTTTCAATGTTCATTTTGATAAGACAGGATGTATCATTACAAATTTTGAAAACAAAACTGTCGGAACTGCCAAAGTCACCAATGGCATATATTTATTAAGTGATGAATGTTTACTAAATTGTCATTTGACAATGACTGTTGACAAAAATTTGTGGCATAAAAGATTGGCGCATTTGAATCGAAAATATATGGAGATTTTGAAGAATTTTGTTACTGGAATGGAAAATATTGAGAGCTCGGTTGAGCCGTGTATTCCATGCATTAAGGGGAAGATGTGTAAAACTCCGTTTAAAAAAGGTAGTACGAGAGCAAATAACGTACTGGAAATTGTTCACACGGATGTATGTGGTCCGATGGAAGAACCATCTTATGGTGGAGCGCGCTATATGTTGCTATTTATTGATGATTATACAAGGAAAACACATGTTTACTTTATTAAAACCAAAAGTATGGTATTTAACAAATTTCGCGAGTATAAAGCCTTAGTTGAGAATGAAACTGGAAATAAGGTAAAATGTCTGAGATCGGATAATGGTGGAGAATTTTGCAGTAATAAATTCGAGAATTATTTAAAGTCTGTGGGTATAAAGCACCAAAGAACTGTACCTTATACACCTGAACAGAACGGTGTAGCTGAAAGAGCTAACCGGACCATTATTGAGAAGGCAAGAACTTTATTATCGGAGGCGAATCTTAATAAAAGATATTGGGCGGAAGCTGTTAGTACAGTAGTTTATCTCAAAAATCGTAGTCCTACTAAAGCAGTAAAAGGCTGTGTTCCAGAAGAGAAGTGGACGAATAAGAAAATAGATGTTAGCTATTTAAGGATTTTTGGATGTATGGGTCATGTTTTAATACCAGAACAAAAAAGAAGGAAATTGGATTCTAAAACAACAGCTATGATATTTGTGGGTTATAGTCTGGATACAAAAGGCTATAGACTGATGGATCCGAAAACACATAAGATTAGTATATCTAGAAATGTAAGGTTTTTTGAAAATATTTTTCCTGGTGATGTAAATGATGTTAAAGATGACGTAAATGTAGCGAAAGATGATTGTGTGAATGTTTCTATTGAAAAAGAATGTTTACATGAGGATGACAGTGTGAATGGTGTAACTGACTATCAGGATGAATGTGTAAATAAAGAAGCATGTGATAATAGTAATATAACTGAACCTATTGAGAATGTTTCTGATGCTGAAGTAGTTAGACGATATCCTCTTAGAAATAGGAAACGGGTCGAATTCCCTGATTATGTAACTTACAGTGTGCATTCCGATCCTGTTACAGTGAAAGAAGTTTTTTCCAGACCAGATCGTGAGTTGTGGTTGAAAGCTATGGAAGATGAACTTAATTCACTAAAAGAAAACAATACGTGGATCCTTGTTGACCCACCAATTGATAGGAAGCCTATAAAAAAAAAAAAAAAAAAACAAGTGGGTACGGTAAATTGAATGAGGATATTTACATGTTTCAACCAGAGGGAGCGGTAGTGAAAGGTGAAGAAGGCAAGGTTTGCAAGTTGCAAAGATCGCTATATGGATTGAAACAAGCCTCATTAGCCTGGTTTAATGAATTGAACAAGGAGCTACTAAAGATTGGCCTAAATCAATCTAAGATAGAACCGTGTATGTTTTATAGAATGAATGGTAATTCTAAAATAGTTATATTGTTGTATGTAGATGACATGTGTGTTTAAGTGAAACGAAAGAATGATATAGATAGTAAAAATATTATGGATGTAACAAATGTTAAATGAAATTGTTTTTATTTTATTTAAGTTGTAATATAGATTAAGGGCGCGTGTTGGAGAATGAACTCTTTGCTAATTTATATTACACACTGGCCATTCGTTACTGGTTTAGTTTATAAGTATTATGTTCTCTTTTGCTATCTGTATTGTCACTCTGAATTACAACCTTTTGACGGCGAGACGAAGTTTCTTTTACTCCGATCTGTTTACCCTTAATATAGTCTAAATAGGCGAGTTCCAACACAACCAAAGTAACATATACAACATTGGTACCGGTCAGAATTAGCGAGTATCAAATACGGGTGAGTTTGGTCTAGACCACGGCCTCAAAAACTAGAATTATACCATAAACTTTTACCTCATCGATCATCTTAGCTTTTTATTGCTATGTACATATATACAATATGGTACGATTATAATTTTCAAAATTAATAAAAAAATAATTTAAAATTCATTAAAGTTTTCAAGAAACACGTGGCTTTCGTTTAAAAAATAGCTGTCATTAATTCGGCATGCCCCATTGACCCTATCGATTGGTATCATAAAGATGATGTCCTACTACGTGATGTTTTTTAAATTTGGGTCGGTTCAATACCCGGCTTAGATAAGGAACTTACTAAAAATCTGTAAATGGAGTTTTCGTTAGTCTAAAATTGAGATCATAGTGCTTCAGCTTGTTTCACCTAATTTTAAAACATAAGACAAAATACTTACTAATGGTACATTGATGGCGACCTTTCTCTGTGTCGATCATTTATATGTGGATTATAAACCAGATCTTTTTTTTTATTATGTCTCTTTGTAGGTATCCATATAACACCGAAGTTTGATGACGATTTCTTGTTTTTGTTCGATGTGTAGCTTGAAGGAATATCGTTTTTGCTGACATTTGATGAAGATGTAGGTTTTGGTGTTGGTGCCGAATAACTTGGTCTACTAAGACTGCTACTGCCAGAAGATTTCGATGCATTTGATAAATTGCTGGTTTTATTTGCACTGCTCGTTGTAGACTTTTTTATAGTATCAATACTACTGTAGCTAGCTCCTGGTTTTTTTGTTATACGTGTCATGGTTTCTTTCTGTAATTTAAAAAAGATAAAGATAGACTTACTTATAAATATTAAGGTGAATAGTACGAAAGTGAAATTAGATACAATGCTAGTATTAATAATAATAAATTCTTTATTGCAATTAACAAAAATACCGAGAATCATATATAACTTAGTGCAATTGGCGGTCTTACTACTAAAAAGCAATTTTTTCGAGACAACCAATTGCTTGTAAGAAAAATGGGAAAAGTGGGTGATTCAGTTAGGAAGTAACAATTATTAAATAATATAAAATAAATATAATGAAGATATATAATAATTATACATACATATCATACATATTTATATATACATAAATACCTAGTATCGTTTTATTAAAATTATTTGGGGTCGTTACTTATTACCTAGGTTAGTTAATGCTTAATATAAGCAGCTATCAGGCATTTCCATGTGAGAAAAGGAATAAGCTGTTATGATGATTAACTTTTGTAACGATATTAACCTCGGTGAAAATCAGAATAGAATTGATAAGAATTATTATTTAGTACATTACTATAAATCATAATGTCAGATAATGTCACGATTGCTGTATTTACAGATCGATTGGCATATTTTATAATACTCAATAACATAATAATCCGCTAATAAGACATGAATTATTCGGATTAGGACACACGGAAAATAGTCCTTAACACTAAAGAGGCATTTTATATTTTAACATTGGTTATCTACACCCTCAATATTTTTTTAAAAATAATTTACCTGATACCTGAATTGATAGTGAATACATCAAAAAGTCACCCACTTTGAAAAATAAATGTCCTCGTATATACCTCACAATAAAAATACGATAAGTGATGTATGTAATTAACTTTTCCAGATATCTAATTATTATATCGAGTTATTGTATTTAATATTATCACGGAGAACCAGTTCTTAGGTCCAATTGCACCAAAAGGCCCGTTGAAGTAACTTTGACTGTATGATGTACATTTTACGATGACTTTTTTACTCTATTACTCCAAACGCGTTGCACTGTCGTGTAAATTCATATTGTTATCGTTAAAAGGATTGCCGATGTAATGAGGAGTACATTCCCGAAAAAAATAATAGGAAAACATTATGTAGCTTCTTTTTATAAATTTGACCAGCCAAAATGCGCTGGTTATGGTTAACGTTAAAGTAAGCGTCAAAAGTGACACGCGACGATGGTGGTGCAACGCGTGTGTATTAAATGTAAACGTAACCGTTAAAGTTATCGTAAAACATAACAGTCAAAGTAACTTTAACCGGCCTTTTGGTGCAAATGGACCTTAAATATAAAACAGGTCCTGTATCATCATCATTTATGGATGACTTATACCGATGCCATTATTAATTTGTGTTGAATCTGTGAGAACACGTTCATCACCAAATATAAATAATAAATGGGAATATAGACCTCTTTGTTGCAAATATTTGTATTAATTTAGTATACTCGTAGTATCATAGAAAAAATAATGTTTAGGTGATCACCTTAAAAATCACATTCAAAGAGGAAAATGAAAATTCACACCACAATCTATTTGATCTTCCTTGGTATTGAAACTTTATTTTCGTACATAGCAAATTATACTGAATATACGATAGACATGCGTTCGGTTTAAATTTAATTTTAGCCGCATAAATATTGAAAACTGTCAACTGACAATTTATCTTCATTAGGATTTTGAATGAAAATAGGTGCAAAACAAAAAATGAATAGAGTCTCATAGTACTGTTAAAATTTTTCTCTAACATTAGTTATTCTGAACAATAAATAATATAACAAAATATATGTATTAAGAACTCGTTGAAAAATTTTCAAGTTTCATACGCTGTAATAAAATAAAATATGAATTCTCATGTTACTTTCTAATGATGTGTTAGTTATATTATACAAATTTTTGTTATTCAATATTAATTCTTATTATTAAATAAATATTAATAGAATTGAACTTGTTAATAATAATCAAGACGTTTTTAATCTAAAGATTTAAAAAAACTTCATTACAATATGGTTTAATTAAATCATATTTACGCAATAATAATAAGGTATTTTTAATAGATTAGTTATTATTGTATAAACAGTTTAAACAAATCGCTGAATCCACAGGCATATTCATATGAAATGAAGTAATGTCGGCAAGAAAAAAAGGAAAAAAATATGTATATTCTACATTTACTTTAAATTAACGAGAAAGTTAGCAAACGTACGGAGAATTAACATAAATATACAACGGAAAACACATTTAACCTTGCAACATACATATTTAGTAATTGAAAACAAAAATTACATACCTTGTCGAGAATAGAGAAATAAAACTCCACAAGTTAGTTCTAAAACACTTTCAATAATATTCACTCACAAAATAATAACTACTAACAAAATAAAAGGTTGAAAAAACAACAAACAACAGTGGCGTGGCGACCAGCGTGATGTCAGAGTGTATCGAAGTGTAGAAAAACCCGTACTCGTACGCTCGAGTTCAACATACAACTGCCATTCGCATACTTAGTACATACATTATATGAGCATGATTCTGGCTCCACTTAAGGTAATGTTTTTAAATTGACTTACTTATTTGATTTTGTTAAAGGAGAATGCCTATTCGCCTAAGAAAAAAGGTACACCATTTTTGTCTCGAGTTTGTCATTGATAGTTTAATATTTTTATCCACATTATTGAGTAATTTGACTTTTTCTAATGCAATATTTAAGGTGTTGGTAAACGATGTGTTAATATAAAATTGTTTTGATAACAAACTAGATAACAAGTTCTGTTTATCTATTGTTATTTGACATATTATGGATGATCTCACTGAGCTGCTAAATTGACATTTGTTGGTCGACTCTGAATCTCTGAATCGACAAATCGTCATCGTTTTAAATATGATTTCCAGTAAAAGGGCACAATAATAATAATAAGAACTACAAATGAAAACGATTCATTGTTCCTTTGTGAGATTAGGTATTGTTTTATTAGAGTAGTGATAAATAAACAATATAATGACAAATAAAAAGTATTCAGTTTAATTTTTTTAATTGCAGCCCGGCATATGGCAAGAGATTAAAAAAAAAATTCTTAGACTTTAGCGTTTCGAGTGTTAAAACAAATTGATAGGACTTAAAAAACTTATCTTTTGACGCTTACTTTAACTATCTGCAAGAGTGGTATTCTTGATTCTTGATTTTCCGGGCTAGTTTCCGCACGCAGATCCACCCTGGTGCGTCCTGCCGTAGACCTTCTGCAAGAGTGGTTATTAGTCCACTCTGCGAGTAACATCAGTTTCAACCGTCGCCGTCGTTACAGGCGTCCGTGAATTCGGCTTGGAAGTACAGTCGGAAGGAATGGATAAGTACTATTTAATCAAATAAAAAAAATCAAGGTAGAAGATGGTAGACGGCGTGGACTAACTCTTATTTGAGTAGATAACAATTTTGCGGCCTATATTTGCATGTCCTCTGTAGCAGTGGCCGTTTCCATGGTTCGCACTTCTATCTTTTTTTAAATGATTAATTTGACTAATAAAGTATTTCATTATTTATTTTGAGTGGGTTTTGTTATATCACTGGTTCAGGAATCAATTCGAGGAATAATAAATAAAACAATTGCATTTAAATATTAATTACACTCATTTTATATAATGTATAATTGAATTTAGGTAAATTGTTCTACTTATCTGTATTTTTAATAAACAAACTTATCTGAACAAGTCACATTTAAAAAAAATATATAATTAAAGTTTAGTTTAATAAAGTTAATTAAGTTTAAATAAAAAGGCACTTTTATTACTTAATCAGTCGTAGTAACGGTTAATATTACCCGTATAATCTAGTGAAATCTAGTCAGTTTAACAACTAATTATAATTAATTATTTTAAATACTATATAATGTTTAAAATTACCTAAGAAAAGTTAGCACGTAGAGCATGTAGGTATAAAGGAACTGTTCATATAAGGAGCGTAAATATATGAGATATAGAATAGATATAAGCGTAGAAAGTTAATCGTATATAAACTCATGATATTTTGATGGGGTAGACAGAAATTATGGAACTGAATACCTGAGCCGAATACCTGAGTAATATTTCACGTTCATTTTTTTATTTTTATGTTAGCACGTCTGGTGTTAAGCTAGAGTGCGATCCATGAACGGAGGCGACCGATATCCCTAGGATGTCAAGTCTGTCCGAGGTACCAAGGGTGATATCCCGAAGAACAAGAAGAGGAGAGAAGGGGGACCCAAGGTCTAGCATATCATTGATATGCAGAAGAAACAGAGACGGTGACAGCACAGAACCCTGGGGGACACCAGCGTTCACTGACATGGATTGCCATACGCATCCATCCACTAATACGCGGAAAGAGCGCTCATGCAGGAAGCCGGTGATCCAGATACACAGCCACTCAGGTAAACCGTATGCCTGGAGCTTATTAGAAACGTCAAACGCTTTGGAGTTGACCAGGTCAATAGCCAGGGCCTCTCCATGATCGTCCATAGCCTCATCTCCAGTTGATCGCTTAGACCTGAATCCATATTGGCGGTTGCTAATCAACTGGTGACCCTCCAGGTAGGCCATGAGCTGTACGTTAATTACATGCTCCATGACCTTGCAGAGGACTGAGGCTATGGTTATTGGACGGTAGTTTGTAGGGTCTGATCGGTCTCCCTTTTTAGGGACCGGTTGCACATTGGCCCTCCTCTACACCCGAGGCATACAGCCCGATGAGTATGAGAGCCGGTAAAGGCGCGTCAAGTCGGGAGCCAATTCTGCTGCGCACGTTTTGAGCACAATCGCTGTTATATAATTAAAATGTTATTGCAAGGATTTTTTTGTATAATTTACTTTTTAAGATTTTCATGATATCTTCATGTTTTTTATGCCACCAGTGGACGCGTAACATCGCTAACGCAACATATCGGCCGCCCATCTAGCTTGGCTGAATAACTGCTATATCTACTAGTACAATGTTTGTTTTAATATTTCAATGGAATTTTGTGTTTTTAACAAATACTGATACCATAATGTTATGTAGTTAACTTTGAACTATAGATAATTGTGGATACCATATTCAAGTCATGTTAAATCAAATTTGTGATTCTTAAGCAGTTATTCGTTATTTCATATTGTTTAGTCATTAAATTCTTTTGAATATTGAATTGAGCAAGAGCGCTCATGATTTCGTAATTGAAAGGTTTATTATGAGTTTGCTTTTTTATTGCCAGCTGTAGTTTCTGAAGCAATTTAACTCAGCTTGAAATATACAGAGTTAAATATACCAAAAAAACATACAGTGTCTCGTAAGTAGTGGTATTTTGAAACTGCCTCCTAGGGCTCTCTCATTGAAATTTTATTTATGTAATGAAAAATGTAAAAAAACCTTCAATAAGTTTTGAACCGGTGAATATCGCTAACCATACATGGGGGTTAAATTAATATATATTGAGGCCTCCGATCGCCCTGCCACCGATGAATCACCCTTTTAGATATACTCAATGTGTCTGCACTGACCGTACAACCCTACAGAATGATTCATCGGTGGCAGGGCGATCGGAGGCCTAAATACCAACCGAATTAAGTACCATTTATGTTAAACGATAACTATACAATGGTTCAAAAGTTATTCATGTTTTAATAAACATTTAGTTAAAATCTTTTCTCTGAAAGTGCAAGTGTAAGCAAACTATTAAGTCTACGGTAGTGATTTCATTTTCTCTCCTCTTCTCTAGTAGTGGATTTATTTTTAATCTGGGAATAAGTATTACAAAGCAAGACTTACTCGTACACCGTATATTTTATCATATGAGGTCGAATGCTCATGGGTATGAGTACACATAAGATCATGATATATTTAATTGTTTCGTAGTATTATTATACTATTTTATAGAATTATTCAGTCTTAAACTACTTGACCCAACCAATTAAAATAATAAATGCAATACGATTTTAAGATAATAGAAAACTAATATAATGCCATTATCATTTGGTCAATATATTTGGCCAACAAAATAACATTTTCAGTCTATAAGGTATCTTTTAAATAATAATAATTCCTTCTTAACATTAAGAGACGTTACTTAACCTTTTCTGAATACTTATAGTTTATAGCAAAGTATGCTTGTTAATAACGACTTTTCTACGTGTGAATCTAATAGGTAAGAGTCTTCGCTTCTTTTTAGTTCCAGCTTGCATAATGAGTTTTTTGGCTTCAGCAAGTGTAATTGCGTCGGCGTCTTCCATTCCAGATATGAATCCGCTCTCAGGTCGTGACAGTGCTGTAGTCGTTGTTTGCATCAACGAAAACCATCGGTCAATCTTTGCAGATGAAGATAACTGGAAATACATAATGTAATATTATTATCATTTTAGACCCTATTTACGGACAAATGAATACAGGGTAGATTGATGAAAGTTTAAAATTTGTAAAAGAGGTGATAAGAGATTATCTTATGCTAATAGCTAAAAACTTTTGTACGTATCCACGAGATATTTTTATATATTATATGGTCATTGTAGGGTTATTTTATTAAACATTTTATCATTGAACTCGCTGAATTAAAACTGTATAAAAAGGAAAGAAGAAGTAATCGGTTAATAATTAAGACGCTGCAGCTGTCGGGGGTAATTCAGATACCTACGTAATACCTACGATTATGCATGAATCACGTATGTGGTCAGATAGCAAACAATCTAACAATATAAACTCTTGCATATAACTCCAGCGGAATAATCCTGACACCGTCCTATCTGATGCCCCTTGCCTTGCCCCTGCCCTCTCAGCCAACTGCTTTGGCCCAACGTATTCAGGGCTTCGTTGCGTGTTTTTTTGTCGTTTGTCAGGACTTATATACGTTGAGCTAAAGTTTAGGCTCATCGTCAAGCCATTTCACTGAGTTAACTATTAGACCAATCGCCGGGAGTATCAATGCAGCTCAGAGTCAGGATTGGAGAGGTATGTAGAAACTATATCAGGGGCTGAATAAAATAAAAGCGATTAGGTTAACAATTTAACAATTTAAAACAATAAATAAATAGTTATGATTTTTCAAATCAATAAATGTAATGAAATCAACAGAAAAAATATTTTATCTCTTCACGGCTTTTTAAAGACAGATTTCGCCATGGCGACGGTATGTGATCGGATTAACAGTAGGAAGAGATGTTAAGGTACATTTGAATAGTAGATCAAGATCGAGATTTACAGAATATAATTTGGTGACGTCAACCTCGGGATTGAAGGTTTTATACTCACTAGTAGCCATAATAACCGATGACATTAAAGGAGATGGCCTACTTTTGTTGGAACAACAAAACTAACACGCGAGTGGTGTCATAGAACCCTTAGATGAAAATTTGTTTATGGACATCGGTGTCATTCATTAGTAACAACTTTAGACAAGGAGTTTGTTTTGATTAAAATCAGGCGAGTTCTATTTACGAAAATGGAAATCCAAAATAACAAGGTTGAGTTTCTTAACGGTATTGACAACAATGTTTATAGAAAGCAAATTGTTTATTAAGAGTGTTTTTTTTTTTAAATTAATTTTGTGTATATGAGTATAAATATACATTTTTAGTATTAACAATAATATTGTGATAAAAAATCTTATTTTTTTAAATATCTGTAGTTTAAATTTCATTCATGGACCGTACTCTAGCTTTACATCAGGCGGAGTGTTGTCACATGCCGAGCTACAATAAAAAAAACATTTAAAAATGCCTGTACTAAGTTAGTGTTTGTGTCAATCACTATAACACTGAGCTATCAAAGTACATTATAAAATAGTTTATTGGTACCGGAATTTAACGAGGTTTGATGATGGGCTACGGCCACGGCCGCCTAAATGTTAATATTGTAGAATGTACTCGTTAACGACCCAGTATAGTTTTCTACTGTAAATAACCAGTAGTGTCCAACGGATACCTTAACAAATCTAAGGAATTTGAATGGCAACAAAATGTAAATGTACAGACTATATTATGTAATGTATTGTGTTGATATAATAGGATTTATTTGTATTATATATTTTTTTAATATACGATAAAAATGTTATTTGGATATGATATTTGGATAAACGAAAAACATCAGATTCGACGTGACGGGTTCTGTAGGGCTGAAATCTTGGAAATATTTTTTATATTTTCATCATTCCAACTATTATAAGACTATTTTGATTTTATATTCAACCACATTATTATGATCATGATGATGAGGTAGTTTTGTCAATTTTTTTTTATTTTAAATTGTAGCTCGGCATGTGACAACACTCCGCCTGATGTAAAGCTAGAGTGCGGTCCATGAATGGAAACAACTGCTACTACAGAGAAACCTGTGCGGGTAGCAGTCGCCTCCACTATGCCGGCTTGAGGAGACGAGCATGTACCATCTTAGATTGACAGTGCACACTCCTCTTTATACCTGGCTACTTTCAAACTATTCCCGAAACGCGACAAGGTCACTTCACGGGTGTTACATTCGAAAGTGGTAGTACTACCCCAGGATGGCAGACTGGATAAATAACCATCATCAGTCTGCCTACCACACTTTTTTTACTTAACTTTGCTGTTTGGTGTTGTCTGTCTTGCTAGGTAGCCGCGCCGGCAGGGAATGTTGTGACAGACCTAGTATTTAATCATAGAGTCTCAAGAATCGTAGAACGAAAGCAAAACTTTTTGTTCATTGTAGCGTGAAATACTGGGCTCCAATATTCTTTAAATCTGAGGTAGTACGGTAGTATCATACAAGAACGTAATGACTTTCTAATGTAACAAGCGTGAAGTGACCTTGTCGTGTTTCGGGAACAGTTTGAAAGTAGCCAGGTTTAACTAGACTAATTGCAGTTTTAATATAGATGGCGTCTCGTCTCCTCAAGCCGGCGCGGCGTAGCGAAGGCGACTACTACCGCAGAGATTTCTCTGTAGTAGCAGTTGTTTTCGTTCATGGATTGCACCCTAGCTTTATATCAGACGGAGTGTTGTCACACGCCGAGCTACGAAAAAAATCTACACCTATTATAATCAATAAAAGTCCGGAAAATGCTCGCATTTCGATTGAGACTTAGAATTTATATGTTTTACTATATTTCCCAATACATATTGGTAGAAAATAGGTTGAAAAAAAAGCACCTTATGAATAATTCTGTTCTATGAGGAGTCTGACTTTGCTTCTCAGGTTGGATTTCTATATTACATATTTGTCTTCATGACTTTCTCCATGAAAACGTTAAATTTCGTCGAGTAGCGGCTTATTTATAGAAATATCTTAAAACAATAATAAGTGGGAGTACAAAATGCTTTATTACGAGTATAAAATTATCTTAACATTGAAACCAAATATCAAATTCATGAGTACAAAGGTCACTATTGCAATATAAAGAATTTCTCTGTGATTTGATATTATCTATTCACTGCAATATAATTCTAAATACGTGTAAGTATGAACAAAGTGCATACCTTTACCGCCATATGACTCATGAATCATAATAAATGCGAATTTATTATTTGAATAAATTAAAGAGATTAAGAATTAAGCAGTTTGGGTATTTGGCCGTTTGGATATGTATAAAAATTATTTTCGTATTAGCTTTAGTCCCTGATAGGTATTATAACCTCTCTTGCATAGGTTCAATTTTTACACACCATTTGCAGTTTAGATTTGAATTTTTCTGTATTGATTTTTGGGTTAAAAGGAAAATTAAATTAGATCTAAGTAGTAGATCTACGAAGCCCAGCATGTTTATTTTTATATTATAGGTAGTTTTATTCTATATCAAGCTTGACAAGCTAGTTGAAGCTAGTTGACAAATCGCTTTGCTATTTAGTGAATAAAATTTCTTAATAAAATATTTAAATTAATCAACATTAAAATAATATCGCTCTGAATGGAATGAAAATGCATATATGAATAAATCCCACAGTCCAGGTATTCCAGTATTATTACATAGTTACTGTAAAATATAATTGTATGTACATTATTGTACATATGCGCAAAATAATATCGAGACATGTCGGTGGACAGTTAATTAAGTCAGAAATACTTACACGTCAAAATGTGCTTTATAGGATAGTGGATAGGTAAACAGGGTAGGAAAATAAGTAAACAACAATATGAGTTGATAACAATTTAATAATTCTGTAATAGTAGTGACTTATACAGCGTGATATATTAATTACTCGTAAACGTTCAATTATATTTTAAATTTACCACACATTTGCTTAAAAATAGTCCGTCATGTGGCCGCTTTCCCTCTGATGTTAGGTGGTCTATAAGTACAGTACAGTCAGCAGGCACAAGTCATCTTGTTACGCCGCGGTACGGTGAAATGAATGTATCCCATCAGCTGATTCCGAAATGCGATTAGACCACTTAATGGTGATAAAGTATAATGAAATGAAAATTAAAGGAGAATTCGCTCACTCGCTTAAAAGAGAAATGGGCTCACAATTTTTTCTCGAGTCAGTTAATGATTTTGTAGGAAAGATTTTTCTTTAGAGAAAAAATTTATAAGTTATAAATTCAAAATTAGTGATATCTGTCTTTAATACAATTAAATATTGACTATTTGCTGATGATAATAACGATATGTTGATATATTATATTATATATGTACTCGTATTATATTTAAATATTAATGAAAAAATAGGATATTATTTAAGATTTTTGTCAACAAACTATTAGATATTAAGTGAGCCCAAAAATGAATATTGTCTTTTAGGGTACTAGATACAAATGTGGTTACACTTGATATTTTTCTCAGGTAATTAAAATTTCACGGTGAATAGGTATATTATTATACATTTATAGTATAGTATTTATTTATTGAATATTCCATTTAAACAACAGCTACTAATTTCACAACAATAATTTTCTTTAAACATGTATGCAAATGCTAGTACAAATGTGTATGAAATAGAAGATCAAATAACTTTTTTAAATCCACAATCATGAGGCAACACGAGGTGACTGAAAACTGGAATAGTGCGCCCTCCATGCGGCAAAGCGCCATGCACGAGGACTACTCGCGTTTGTAGATCTCTTATAAACAATAATACTATTTTCTAATTCTAAGTAAAATCATCTCTATAATCCTGTTACATATACTTAGCTAATAATTGTGTAGATTTGCAATAGTAGATTAGGGATATGAAATACGATATGCACCTACTACAATAGGTAACTAATATTATCAATTCTAACTATTTGGCATTTCATAAGCGTTTAGATCGACTGTTCACTCGTTCGTCATAGACACGTACAAACAATCGTATGCATCTTTAACGAAACATCTCGGTGAATAGTTGCACTTATACTTTTCCTTCATTAAAAAATCCATAATAAATAATACACAGTTTTAAATAACTTATAACTATCTAAATAAAATACAACCAACATTTAATTTCTACACATTATAATTGTGTTGGGGATATAAAAAAAAGTTATTGTTATTGATGTGATTTTAAGCTAACTTTTAAACTACATATTACAGTATTAAAAAGCGGAGATCGTTGCATCCTATTTATTAAGATAAATATGGATCTTCACTATGAAGACATTTTGAATTTTTTCAATTTCTTTTGAAGTTTGACAACGATAAGCAGAATACTTTCTATTTTAAGACTTAAAATGAAATTAAATAATTTCTTTCACTTTCATACATACGAGTATGTATCCTGATCATTAATAAATAAATGTTATTTATTTCACTGTATCTTTGCAGACAATATTGGAGATTTTAAAATAAATAAGACAAACATAATAGTTTACTTAGTAGTGTGTCTTGTCCACTGGGATCTCATAGCAGCCATCATTTCACTTCTATTAGGCACCTTCTCACTCGTTGTACGAGTTATAGTACCCTGTTGTGTCGCCGAGCGATCATTCTCTGGAACTTTTAGAGTATGACCTGAATGGTCTTGTGGTGGTGCATGTATTTGTACCACATCAGAAACGCTGCTGGATGGACTGACAGGAACTATTAATCTCACCCTACCGTCTTCTCCCGTCGCCTTCAAGGTGGCGTTATGAGAGAGGGGCATTATAAAAGAAACTCCATCATCCGAGCTGCTTATATCAGGGGATGACTCTTTAGAAGTTTCAGTGGTACTAAAACTAAATTTGGTTATATCTTCAGGGGAGAGTCCATTGTTATTTTGTCCGGGTTTTTCGTCGAAAGCTTTTATATCAAGGTCATCATCGAGCGGCGCTATATGAGGGAACGCATTGCAATTTTGATAAAAGTGTGGGGTTTTAACAGGCCTTGAATTTGGCTCTGATTTAACATCTAAGCCTTGGAATTTTCCAATTAAAAAGTCTTGAATCTGTTTATTAGTTAAATCATCAAAGGAGATAGTGGTGTTATTATTGTTTATGTTCTGTATGGTTTTGTTCGATGACGATATTAATTTGAAGAAGGTTTCGTTGTCCATTGGTTGGTTGGCGTTCATTTCGTCACTTTTCAGTATGTCCTTCATTTCTGAAGCAGCAGCGAGAGTCTGCGTATCAATAATAAGTATTAATAATATTTAAAATATGCTGAAGAATTTATTTTAATTGTAATTAATCTAATACTATATGCACAACATTTATAACTTACCTTGATGTTAAATAGTTTGAAATGTAACAAGCAAAACGCACATGCCATGGCTAAAAAGTACAAAATATAAAGAATACCTATAAAAGGGCAGGCAATCCAGCGAAATAACATTCAGAGTATAGTAGAATATACATGCGGGTATTTTGCCGATTTACGAATGGGAATTAAAACGGTGAGCTTCTTTGAAGTTGAATTAAAACGTTGAGGAATCGCGCTAGTTCAATAAATGTTCAAAAAACATTAAATCTAGGATTTACCTACCTACTAGTAATTTAAATATTGCTACGTTGTATTAGTATACTTTATAGTTAATGCACATATGCATACTATGACATTTGTATTATTTGGAACTGACACATGCACACATCTCAGTAGGTTGGAATACTTTCAACGCGTACACCAGGCACACTTCCGTCGAAATAGGTGTATGTTAATTTTAATTGTAAAGATATTTTTTGCTAAAATATGTATCAATGAGATTCAATGGCTATTATTATTAATTTCGTCTCGTGATTTAGTTATTATAACGTAGTTCATTAATGCGAAATACAGCTATTTATCGGATTAAGAATAATAGTGACAACAATTTCATTGGTTTATTATTAAAATGTAATCTATCTAAGTAGTATAATAAAGTAAAATTAATTAGGTATTTTATGCACACGAGAGTTTTTTATCATATAATTATGAAATAAAAACTGTCATGCAGTTTACGAGCATATCAAGAAGAACGTAAATACCATGACACATTATTCATAACGCTATAATAGTGTTACGTGCGGTGAATTATTTCTGTAAACAAACGAGTTGTTGAAAATGAGAAAAATAAAAATATAATAAAACTATAGTGAACGCACAAAAAGCTATCATGCCTTTTTAATCAACGATAAAAACAATTTTTAGCTAATATATTTTGTGTATTTTGGTACAATTTATAATAATTCTATCCTAATATCACATAGAATAATTTAAAAAATATTATTTATATGAGCATTCGATATAATGAGCACAAAATATTTTGCTATATATTCTACCTTTTAAAAAAAACATACATTTAATAACAAACATTCAATTACATTCGCAATTACAGCCAACATCAATGCAATATTTTGTGAATAGTATTAAAATTAAAATAAGTTACAACGCCATTTAGTTGAATGTTAATAATAATTTTGATGTTGACCACAAATAATGACAGGAATAAATAGTGCAACACAATCAAATTAAAATTAATAAAATGTTTCTTACCTGAGGCAGTAGAGTGAGATGTTTTGCACTTATAGGCTCAGCATGAGGAGACCCACTCTCGTGATCCTGCAGGTGAGATACGAGAGCGGCGATGTGCTCCAACAACTCTTTGTTGTGTACGAGCAACTGGTGTGTGCGGGCCTATAAATGAACAAATTGTATGTTTTCTGTTAGTCAGCGATCGTGTTTATTTGAGTTACAGTTTAGCCTATAAATACCTACATATCATTTTAGAATACAACTTTATTTATGTAGGCGCTATTAATGGACTAGTAAAATCAATGAAGATTCTAACCCACTCTATTTGAAGAAGTTAATATTCGTATGTAATATATCAATCCTTGCCTGTGCTTCACATCTAGCCGCCTGTTCTGCGGCGAGTTGGTCGCGTAACAACAAAAGCTGTGCAACAGCCGCTCTCGTCTGTTGTGCCTGCTGTTCTAGACGTTCTCGCAGTAATTTTACTTGATGTTGATCACTCAAAGGTGTGTTCGAGCCACTTCCAGTGCATTCCACCGGAGGCATATCCACTTTGGTCACGCATTCCGGGAAATCAAAGTTTATTAATGGAGCTTCAGGGATATTCTGTAAAAAGGATAAAATGTTTTTGAAAGCTATAGGGTATTATGCAGCGGGAAAATTTAATAAGTAACACGTTTCAGTGAAAATTTTATATCGAATGTATTGCAGAATCCCAAGAAAAGTTTTAGAAAATGTGTCCACCAACTACAACAAGATATTATTATTCATATACCCTCTCAAACAGCGTTGCCAGACGTCCCGATTTTGGCTGGACGTCCCGATTTTTAAATCAAAATTAAATGTCCCGCGCGGGACAGTCTCAGTCCTGCTTTTCGGATTTGTGTGTGTATTGTGACGTCAGATGAGTATAAGGCTTACTGTAAACTGTGTAAAAAGAGTTACAATTTGTAACTCACTCTTCAGACTATTATTTGAAACACCACATTTTTCTAACGAACACATTCCCCATACATTTTGATATAACTATCGTTTACGATCTGTCAAATATGTATGGTTATAACGGTTTGTTACGCAAACCGAAGAATTCAGAAACCAGCCATAAGAAGACTCAACTACCTAACGATAGGGTAAATCTGATTTGAAATATTATATTTTTATTAAAGTACATTTTTAATGGCTATTTTTGCTATGTAATTTAAAACTCAAATAAAAGATACATGTTTAAACACTTCTGATTATATATGTTTGAAAGAATCCCGCTTTTTAAACTCAAAAAGTTCCGAAATCCCGACTAAAATCAAATCAAAGCAAAAATAAAATCTGGTAACACTGCTCTCAAATATATCATTCGTCACGTAGGAGTCTTAAGGTGATTCTAAAACGCGTTTACAGGTAATAAATTGTTTACCTAAGACGACAAATTCTGTATATTTCTAGGTATGTACGTGTTATCGAAAATAGACGAGTTCGATAGGTATTTTTCCAGTTGTTGTGTCTATTAAGGTTAAGAACGTGATTTGGTTGCTAAGGAGGTTACCGCAAGACAAACCGCACTGCTCAACGAATTGAACGTGTTCCAAAAAATAAAAGAAGAAATGCATTGGAAATATTTTACAAGTTTTACAAATTTTCACTTATTTTGGCTAATTAAGTATTCTGTGAGCGACTTAACGTAGTTAATTTTCATTATGCTGCGTCCCTTTTACTAAGTCACAAATTAATGTATTTCTTTCTTTTTAAATAGTTTTTAATATTATACCGAATATGTATAAATGTTAAATATTTATGTAAATGTTATACAAATAAATTATTATTATAGGTACATATCTATTAACTATATACATGTGTATTTGTAGTCGACAACGGGCAAAGTAATGAAAGTCTTTGCGAACTAATATTGGCAACATCGGCAATGAACAAGTGTTCTTCGTCTGTGAACATATTGTTATTGATTTGATTTATTGTTATGATCATTGGATCCGGAGTGCTTCGTATTTCTGTAGATGATTATGTTGAAGTCTCACTTATATTTTTGATTCAGTTAGTCGATGTACTTTGGGTACAAAATAAATAAATTATTTTCGTATTATAAATGCCATTTTCGGCTGAACAAATTTTGATCAAAACATCACGAACGAGAGTTGAAATAGAGGATGAAAGTTTGTCCAGGAAAGCATAATAAAAAAAAGTAAAATAACAAGAAATGTGATACTCTACAATTAAAGGGTGTAGGTTCAGTTACATCACAGTAAATAACTTACTAATGGAGATCGTTTACGATCAGTCTTTGGCGGGGGCGGTAGGGCCATTAACTGTTGTGGTTTGATTTCTTCTGTGGTCTTCTTTTCTTCTACTGGCGGTCGAGCGGAGACGCCACTGCCAGATGCCGTACCCACTTCAGAACCCCCTTCTGTGTAATAATGATAAACATTTAGACTAATAAGTTAGGCTGATCTAATTAAAAGATCAAAAAGCTCAGCTGTTGAGCGTAGGAAAATATTCTTAGCGTATTGTTGTTATATAAATGATTTGAATTAAATAATTATGAAACTGTATCATAAAATATCTCGGAACTTTGTTTAAATAGAATATGTTGAATACTGAACGCGTAGGTGTAATGTTTTTCTGTCACAAAAGTGTTATTAACATTAGTCGGATACACTATTTTATATTAAGATTATTTATAGCCAATTGAGGTTATTACAATTTTTAATTTATAAAAAAAAAAACGTAAACAAATAATGAAATAAAAAACAAAAATGAGGATTTCATATTTATATATAATATAAAATTATGATAGTAGTGTAAAAGAGATTGAGACCTTTTAATATTCAGAATCGCTGCGAATAATTTTATACAATTATCATGTTAATTGGATTCGATATTGAGATTCAATTACAACTGCAAATGCGGCCGTACGTCTTGCTACGTCTTGTTCTACAAATGATAAATGGGATATCTTGATTATCTTAATTGAACGAATTTAAACGATCTTCGCTTTTGTCATTTTATACGAAGAATTAGCATTATTCATTCGGACTCACGACGATTCTAATATTCTGTTTAATTTAAGTTTCTATTTTGTATAAATGTTTGAAGAAGTTAGTTTTAGAAGTATCTTGACAATATAATATATTAATAAGTAGGTAATTAGGTGGGTACTGGTGATAAATACTTGCATGCATGAGAATTATGACGTAGTTTTCTTTAACAGCTGTCGGTTGAGCGTCGCGTCGGTTTTCATAAAATTAACTATTAAAGCTAATTATAAATCGCACACGTTGAAGATGAAAAAAGAGTATGTAATAGTTGTGCATGTTATTATTAGAATGTGAGTGATATTTTTTTTTAAATCCTAAACTGTTGTCTTTGGCGCTCCTTCCGGGATGTTTTATTATCTTTGATCCGACGAATTACTGAGATAGTATAGAGTATATTTAAACAGAACTATACTACTTTTTAATTAACATGTATGTAGATTGTAGACACACACATCTACATAAATATATTATTGATTACAATATAATTTCTTTTGAATCTTCCGTAAACAACGTAACATTGCTTATTTATTATCGTAAAATGAACAAAAAAAAAGTTGAGCGAACAACATCAATAAAATATGCTACGGCTATATTTCTTTTCGCCCACATGAAATCGTTTATCGTTTTCACATAACAGGTAAAAACCTAATACGTATGTAAGCACCGGTACACAATGGGAAATAATATATTCTCTTTTATACACATGACCATTCTCCACCTAATGTTAAGATAGAGTGCGGTCCATGAGCATAAGAGATACGAGAGCAGAGAAACGTCTGAAGGTACCGTTATGGCGTTTTGAAGAGATAAATATGTACCATACACTGAGGCTCCTCCTGTTATACTTAGCGGGGTTACAAAATGATCCCAACCTAAGTCATTTTACGGAAAGTGGTGGGCAATAATAACCATCATCCTACCACTTTTAAAATTTTCTTTACCAAGCCTACCACTTTTAAATGTATCATAAATAATGATGGATATATATTTTTTTAATTTATTTATTTATTTGGTCCTGAGTACAAGATGCACTGCCATTGAAACTAGTCTGACGACTGTATCTCCAATGGCAGTGCTATGTAGAAGAAACAAACTATAAAATCTAGACAATAACATACAGCTTCATTGCAAAAGAATCATACATTGAAAGTAGCAGTTGCATTAGGAAATTAGTTCGCACAATACAATATAATGCCATTCAAAATTAATATTCGCTTTGTCTTTATTAATTAATTGGATTAAGTAAAAATATAACATGTTTTGAAATACGTTAATATATAAATATACATCAAATAAAACGATTATAATTTATACGAGTAATGTATCGATTAAACGCTGAGCTACTCGTAAACTCGTAAATAAATTTGTAATTGAACTGTCCACTTAGTGAGATGAGTTCAGTTGAAATTGCCGATGTGACAGCAATCATTCAATAAAATAATGATCAAATTATTTGCATATCGGAAAATACATTTCAATTTTGTTAGTACATAGACAGTAATTATTGATAAAGATCTGATGAAAGATATCAATTAAAATCAAAACAAAAAATAATTTTAAAAGCATAAACCTTTGGAAGCGGCTACTTGACTGCCCTTCTCAGAGAGCGCTGCCTCGTCGATGGCTGAAGATGTTGAAGCTTCAGGTTCTTGGTTGATTGATAACTTGTGGCACACTTCGAAGGCTTGCCCGACGGTGCGTACAATACGCATAGCTTGACACTGTGAAAAAAGCATTTTTTTAAAATTGTAGCTCAGCATATAACAACACCCCGCTTGATGTAAATCTGCAGTGCCTATTTGTGACCAGTGACTACAGTCGCCTCCGCTATTGCGATATGCACGATCTAGATTGACAGTGCGCACTCATCTCGCTATACTTGGCTACTTTCAAACTGTTCCCAAAACGCGACAAGGTCACTTCACTATTTGAAAATAAAATGGCATATCAGTTTTTAAATCTAAATAATAATAATAACTAATAAGATTTCTTGTAGCTTTGATCCTTAGCAAGTCCTATTGCGAATTGGTTCTACTTATGTCTTGCTATAAAGCTTTCGTGCCATTAATTTAAATGTCTTTTTTTATTTTTACACACTCAAACGCAGGCCATATAATTATGCGCATGTGATAAGTGACAATTGTCACTTTTTATGTATGAAGCTGACAATTCAGTATTATGTGAAAGCTCTACGAAAGCTTTTTATACACACCAACGCAACGTCACGCATTGTGCGCGTGATATATTGTGCCTGAGCTGTTTTTCTTATTCTGTATAGATAGATAACTGTTTCCAGTAGTTATTGCGTGTACTTGAGTTATGAAATTAAACAATCGAATTGAGGATGATGTTTTTTGGAAAAAATAACATGCATGTAGTAGATGACAAGTGTCTAATTAAGCTTTTCTTTTCTAGAATAAACAATGAAAAGGTGTTAGTACCTATACGCCTGACAGAAACATAGCGGAAAGATAATGCTCAACGGAGATAGACAAATAATGGAGGGAAAAATAATAATGTCAGTGAATGGCGGCGGTGACGACCATGTTTTTTACCAGTTTACTCTTCACCGCGTTCTACCGCGTTACATCCGTAAGAATGCGTCGCTTTAAAATAGATTTTTCGGGCAGGCTGTTTATGCTTAAAACATGTATTTGACATTAAGTGGCGTCTTTAAACCACATTCTAACTATGTTTATATTTTAACTCTGTAATTATACTATATTAGAGCTTTATACTCAATTGCAGAATTGTTTTGTAACAAAACAATATTCTAAAATAATATCTTATTTTTTCATTAATTCAGTTTTCAATTATATCAACTCATAATTTACCAATCAATAGACAATGTTTAATTACATAAAAAATAGATTTTATCAGTTATTAAAGCATTTAAAATAATAATAACCTCAAATGTTGCATTAGAAAACATCTAATTACTCAATAACCCAGGTGAAAAAATTAAAACTGATAGGTAATAAGGAATGTAGAGTAATTTTCCTGCAAAATGAACTAAAAAAGATGATGAAAATCGAGAAAAAAAATCTGGGCCCATTTCTCTTAGGCGAATGGGCATTCTCCTTTGTTTACGTACAAATTCCTTCTATTTATGTATTTATATATTTGTAGACTATTTTGACTATTTCAGTTTTACGATCATTCCATTGATTTTATTTTTCACATATACTTATTCAATAGTATGATATGAATAACAGATATATTTTAGAGTTTATAAGGAGAGTTAATTTGGCGGGTTACGGCTGTGACAGAGACCTTGGCCATCAGCCAAAGCTCCTCCAGAATGATTCGTTAGATATTTAACTTTAGGATGGCATAATGATTACTGATAAAACGTTGTCATTATGTTTACCTAATATTTTTAATTAACTAAATTTTCTATAAAATTGCTCCATATTATGGTACCATTTTATCTTTTTTTTTATTCGAAGGTACATTTAACTAGTAATAGCGAAGGCATATAATATGTTACACTTAAAATTATTTTACAATTGACTTCTGTCCATCGTATTTGTAAAATCTTGGTCATAACGAGACAATGACCTTTATTTATCTCGGTTGTAATTTACAGCTTTTCATGTCCGCGGATACGTCAGACACCTATATAGCTATTTTGGATGGCGACGTCACGATCAAGCGAGTGAGGTCAAAGAAATTTGGTTGATGTAGGATAAAAGCTTTTGTACGTGATAAGTGTGATCCTTTGTCAAACAAATTATACTATTCTAGAGTGTAGAAGTCATAAGTAGAAAACAGCGCAATACTAATACGAAAAAGTAAATATTTCCTTTAAGATTCAATTCTGGGTGTTATATAATAATATGGATCCGTTGTCCTTATCCATTTACCCATATGGCCAGATTTTCAGTATCGTATAGGGGATCGCGTTTGCAATTATTATGTCATTGAGTGCATCTGTTAGTTTCACATAAGCCCACTTGAAAATACAACCCTGTGTACAAATTACATTCTGAGGATTATGGGGTCCATAGACTTCGGTGAAACGAGTGTAATGGAGTTGGTGGTCCAAATATCCAAATCCATGACGACGACTTGGTACTAATAAATAACGATAATAGCATGTCGGGATACAAATAAAATAATACGAGGTGCTGAGAGCTAGACAAAATTTAAAATTCAAAATTGTTAAAACTGTGTTTATGTTTTAATTACTGTCTATTGAATGTATCTAACATATATAATAAGAGTGTAAGCATGCGTGCACTGATCATAAAAAAAATCATTTTAAATCGAGTTTTAATAATTTCACAGGAAGTTGTGCAAAGGATACCTATTCGGGTATTTCATGTGACGAAATGGAATCTCAGTACTTCTTTTATAAGCCAAAGAATAGTCAATAACGAGAGCTCTTGTAATTTTATTTGTGCGTTTTAGCAATTATGCAATTATGCGTATAGTCGCATATTTGCAAATAGCTTAATAACGATTTCATTTATAAAGTGGCCGTGCTGTCTATTCTCGAAAGCACTTTAAATTAGTTGTCTACAGCTATGGAATAAAAAGTCATCAGGTGAATGGAAACACAAAACAACAACAATATTTTATCCGTCTACGACATCGCAAATAAAGGTTTTTTTTTTGCATCATATTTTCATGCACTTTTACCTAGTGTTCCTTTAACTAGTGTCCTTAAATCGGATCTTAAATGCTTCTGCAATAGAAAAACAAGATTTTAAAAATATTTATTCTAAAGTATTATGTATTATTTTCAGTGTATTTGCATAAATACATATAAGTGAAGGTAACTTTTCTCAGAATTCCTCTAGGGCGTTAACATAATATGCTTCGTCCTCAGTCGGTTGTTACAAAAATTGATATAACAATGAAAAATACTTACTGGAATGAAATTGTATAAGATTGTTGGTTAAATGTAGTTTTTTATGTACATATGTTTAGATTTTTTTTCCATCATTTACTATATTACGTTTTACAAATTAGTAGATACTTAATTGTTATAGGTTATGTGAAAATAACTGGCTCTGAATAGTATTTTAATAAGACATTTAAATAAATGCTCATAAAATTTATCGACTATTTCTTTTGTAGAAGTAATAAAATGCTCATTATGTGGAAGTGTTAATTAATTAAATACAGAAATTGCTATTTAATAGCATACTTTGTTTACATGAAATCAGTGGTAAATTTTAACGAATGTGTGGCGGTAATCGCTATTCGAGACTGTTTGAAAAAAGGTAAATGTTTATAGAATTTGCGTAATAATACCGTGGAAGATTGTTTTCTTGGCCATCGGTATAAGTGCACAGATGAATATCTGACGTAACCAGAGGCAATATTCAATGTTCTTAGCTTGTATTCAAGTTTTTGAGTGTTGAAATTGCGTCGACGCGACGGTGATAAAAGGGTAATTTTAATTACAGAACGGCCGGTTAAACGGGTAATTTTGCACTCGGTGTCTTTTACTAATATATTGAAGTCTTCTACAGAATATTACCGCCCTCTACAAAAACATCTCAGCGGCTGTTATAGTTACGATTACGTTAACAATACAATTCAAGAGAACGTGTTTTTCATTATTTATAAATGTACATAGTTTACGTTTGAAACTCTTTGTATTATCAAATCTATTTTTTTTTAAATCTTTGATCTAACAAAAAGAAAACATTCAGTAATGATGCTATTTACTTCACAAATACCTATTTATATTGTTTTATCATAGATATACAATACATATATTTTAATGTTTGAAAATCAATTGTTACTATTTGATATCTTTTCTTAACAAACTGATTATTCTATTTATTCATAATAATACGATATAAAACAGAAATGTTCAGCATGATAGATTAGATTTTCGGTAAGTCGTTCTATACATTAAACTTTGTTTATTTCTCTTCTCGCATGTATGGTTTTCTACGATGTTTTCTTTCATCGTATGAGTAATCAAGTTCTTAAGGTACTAATATCTTATGAAATGGAAACATCACATCTGGTACTATTTTCAAGTACCTGTCGACCTGACCTACTTCAGATTTGAAAATACAAACTATTATTATAAAAAGATAAACATACCTCTAGATCTGAATCAATTCCGTCTGATTTTGAATTTTTTTCGTCTAGTACTAAAGAGAACCTTTGCTGTCGACGACTTAGACTATTAACACCCATATGTTTACTTGATCTACTCATTGTAACACTTGAACCATTGACAATTTCAGGTTCACGGAATGAAAGTTTCTTTCTAGGTCTACCTAGATCACTTGTTTCATGAACGTCGTTTGTACCTAACCTGTCATTTGAAACAGGAATGACTAGTCGTGACCTAATGAGCACTTCTTCGGCGGAATCATAACGTTCTATATTATTAAGCGATTCTTTAGAATAACTGGCGCAACGAAAATTATTATCATCTTCGACATACTCCAGCCTTTGACGAGAACCTAGTGACAACGGCCGTGGTCGAGTGCAGAATTCACGTGCGTTTTTCTCGTCTATTCGACTTTTGTGTCTTGTTTTTTGCATCTCATTGAATTCAGGCTCAGATTTGCTATTCCTTAATCTCTCGTTTTTCATCATGTTCCTATCTCTTGATTCTGGTTTTAAATATTTCGTTTTCTGTTGTTCTTGTTGTTTTGTTTTTAAGGCACCACTCAGGGACACCAAAGTACTCTTTGCTTTTAACAATACATCTGCCGGTAAATGTTTTAGGGGGTGATCGTTTCTTTTCATTCGTCCGTTGAGATCTCTTTGAGTTGACATTTTTATTATGTATTATGAATTCATTTATTATAAAATCGACCGTTAGTTCTTCATCGTATCTGAGACATTATGAGGGAAACACACGCGCGTACTCAGGTCGCGATCTATAAAAGAACTGTAGTGGTCTATATGTAATGGGCGAGCGCACACAGTTTACGCACCGCAAATAAACACAACGGCTGACGCGCGTCGACTCGTGGATTTTACGAAATGAACATTGTCACACAAATCCGTCAATCTTTCTGTTCAGAAGTCGCATTAAAATTATGGATTACTTCTAAAACACGGAAGCGACGTTTCTGCCAGAATTTGTAAAAATAATTGCTGTTATATTTCATATTTATTTCAATAACTAGGTATATATTTATTTGTTTCTGCGACAAACACATATTTTCTCCATTGCAATAGCTATAAGCTGTATTTGACGAGTTCCTAATGACATTAATTAAAGGTATAGTGGATAGTAACTTTTACCATTTTTGGCTTTATATGATACGAAACCTGTACACTTAATTATATTAAATAAACTTTTAAATTAATTTTATTGGTAAAAAAAACGAATTCAAATTAACTGTGTGAGGAGAAAGGCTTTTCTTTCCGTTTAATTAAAAATCTAGCCGGGCTGAAACTAAAAGTGACTTTTCTTACTCTTTCCAGGGTTGAACATTTCAGGATCTATGTTAAAATATTTTTTATCATAGTAATTTTGCAATAAAATAAGGCTGAATAAGGTATTGGTAATTTGTGCGCAGAGATATATACTACATTATTATGTTGGTTATAATTATGGAATAAAACACAAAACTTAATCGAAATATCAAAAACGAGCAATGTGAATGAGAGGATTGGTATGCGGCTGGTATCGCCCCGTGTTAACGCGCGGGGTCATTCAACTCACACCTGATAGACAGACAGCTGAGTGCGCTTGACTTAGCGGTGTTATTATGCCATTGCTTGATTTTACAACAAAATCTTAAAAAAGATAGTAATAAGAATAGAAATACGCAGTAATAACGTTTTAATATTAGTAGTGTAATACGTGGTAAAGGGATTACTAGTTGCCTTTTTGCTTGTACGAGTATAATGAAGAAAGTGTAGAGAGAAAAGTCTCTAGCGCTCTATAGTATCTGTCTATCCTGGATATGAGTTAAGTAAATTAAAGACATTTTTATGGTTGCTGCAGACTTATAAGAGAAGTCGTTGTACTAAAATTTTGTCTTATTTTTCGGACTAACCGTACAGTCGGAGTCTCTATATCTGTCGTTCCGAGGTTTAATAAACTTTTCTTACGCTGTCTTTTATCACCGACTGTAAAGGATAGCTTACTAAGTGTATTTAAAGGGGTTTGTAAGAAAAATCTACCACTATCACTATACTATATATATATTTTTGTAGCACCCTCTATGTGACCATCACTAAGCCTAATGTTAAGTTAGAGTGCGATCCATGAGAGATATATCTGCATGCAGCAGTCCCCTCCGCTATGCCGGATTTGGGAGACGAATGTGCACCATCCATTAACAGGGCACACTTCTCTCGCCTATAACGACTACTTTCAAGGTGATCCAGAAACACGACTTTTTTAAAATTGATAATTTTTTTTTAATTGTACCTCGGCATATGACAACACTGCCTGATGTAAAGTTAGAGTGCGGCCCATCCTGTACCTTGGGAAAGGTGCCAGTGTTATCTCGGGATCTCGAACCTAGCGCTTGCATACCGACTAAAACCCTACGGTGTTTGACTCATGCGTTGTTGGAGTCTGGGCACACGTTCGCATTCATCCGGACTCCGCCCTGCATCAGTCTATAGGACGTCGGATAAATCCCAATATTCGCCGTCACTAGAGTTTAGAGACAGGTAGGAACAGTTATCAGTCAGGGACTGAATGCTGTACCCTGCCTCCCGAGCTTCTACCGAGGTCCCGACCACGGCGTCTTCGCAGGGGGTGTGAGGAAAGACAGAGTTCTTCTCCACAACTTGTCCTGCCTTTCGCTTGGCACAGGGTTCAGTGGTGCACGTCTTCGCCTCGTGGCCGGACTTACCGCAGCGATAACATAGCTCGTTGCGGTCGACCTCAGCGGTGCTCTGCTCCCTGACGTGGGCCTCAATGAGGCATCGATAGCAGCGCATCGGACGGGGCCGACATCGACCCAGCCAATCAGCAGACGGTCTTATGCAACCACCTTCTTTCCGGTGGTGGCTATGATCGCTAAGCCGGTGGGTCCACGCTGAATCTCCCAACTTTCACGGAATTCGGAACTCGCTCACCGACTTGTGGGATGGCGGCCGCAACCACTGTGGACGTTGTCGAGTTGTTGGGACCTCCGATGCGCATATCGGCACATTCGGAGGGCCTGGCCACTCGAACAACGTCCCCGGCGAAAATCTGCCTGATCTTATTGGTGAGCGAGTTCGCCTTGTCCCCGCGTCCGCGCTGGGCACCGTGAGAAGGTTCGCGAGATTAATTTATCGCGAGCCTGGCGTAGTACTTCCATCCTCTCATCCTCTAACCTGCCTGGTTTTCCTACTTTCAAGCTGATCCTGAAGTGCGACTTTTCTAAATTGATTAACTATAAAAAATATCATGTATAAGTACTTATATAATGTAAGTTATTTATTGTTACGTAATATATAAATTTCAATATCACACTATTAAATTAATAACGAAGTTTCAATTCAATTCCATTATCGATTGCTCCAACCTGAATAGTTGTAGTTCAGGAAATTAACAAAGACGAAATATTTATAATTAAGTTACAGAGAGTTATTGGTTCAAGTAGTCAAGATCAAATCGTGGTGCCGTTATTAATTATTAGCTGTTAGTTATCACTGAGGGCTAGTAATTTGATTCTGAAGTAAGTTAGGTGGTAAACTAAAGTCATATTACTTATAGCACTTGTGGTGCTGTGTGAAATAAAGTAACCTAAAAACGATCTTAGCCATTTATTTTAATTAGAAAGATCAGTTAAGTTACTTTTTGAGCCATGCATTGAGGTTGCCTTATTGAATTACCGGCCCTAACTAAACCTCATCTACTATAAAAGATAAAAAATGGATTAATTTTAGATGTTAAATAGAGTTTAGACATTTCATAAACAAAGTGCCTCAAAATGAAATATTATAAGTGGCTGCGAATATTATATACAAACCTCCAGAAACATTTCTTCTTGGCGTAGTAATAAACAGTATTTACTACGGCTGTTTACTTAACACCTTTAATGTATTTTAAATGAACACCAACTTTTTTTTAAATAGAATGCTATATATATATATATATATATATATATATATATATATATATATATAAGTAAAGCTCTATGTACGAAAACAACTGTTATTACAAATTTCTACAAAAAGCAGTCGCCTCCACTATGTCGGCCTGGAGAGACGAACTCGCACCATCCAGATAGACAGTGCATTCTCCTCTCGTTATACCTGACTACTTTTAAACTGACCCCGAAACGCTACCAGGTAGCTGCAAGGGTGTTCATTCGAAAGTGGCGGTACTACCCCAAGAGAACATACTAGGTTAATAACCATCCAACCATCAGTCTGATCTGTTTAGGGTGAAACGGTAACAAACAGAGTTACATTCACATTTATAATATTAGTATAGAAGAGTAGATTAAGATTAGCAAAGAATTTACAATTCAAGTAAACTAAGAAGTTAATTAGAAACAAATTAAGAGCGTCTCTCCATCGAAGCGTACCGTCACAGACGCGTACAAAATGTGTATATTCTGTGTTAGGAACAATCATGAAAGAGTATAGAATTCAAAGCTTCCACGTGTTTTATTGAAGCTATATTTATAAAAACGACAGTTTTGATCTTAATATGTAGGTAGATACGGTCATTTGTTACGTATTCTACATCAATGAAACTTTTCCACTGAAGTAAAGCCAACTCTGAGTGACGCTTATTAGATTTATATATTTTTTGTCTTCGTCGATGAAAAGACTCAAGATATGTTTTCGAAGAATATAATATGTTTGTTGCAGATATTTGTACATATTGGTACATATAGGTTAACATCAGCACTTTGTAGAGAACTATAAAGGAGAATGCCCATTCGCCTAAGAGAAATGGGCCAACAATTTTTATTCGAGTTTCACGATCAGTTTTATTTCATTTTGTAGGAAAATAAATCTATATTCCTTATCACCAATAAGTTTTAATTTTTTTCACCCAAGTTATTGAGTAATTACTAATTACACTTTTTCTGATACAATATTTGAGATTATTATTCTATTAAAAGCTTTAATAATTGGTAATATTTATTTTATAAGAAATAAGGTATAATTTTAGAATATTGTTTTGTTAACGAACTATTAGCTATCAAGTGGGTCCAAAAGTGGCCATTGTCCTTTTACTTTTTAAACTAATTTTAAATTGATTTACCCATTATTTAAAACACCTTAGTACAAAAAGTACATATCTAAAGAGGTAACGCAGTAACGGTCGTATAAACAAATAGAATACAATAAAAGGCAACAAATCGATTGGTGAACTGTTAAATGGGAATAAAATCTGTGCAAGTCTTTCAAAATGCGAAGTTTACAGCTCTCAAGACGAGTGTTAGCCGACCGTAATTGATTATAAAAGTCTTCTAGTTAGATGAATCGGTGATTTATTTCGTTCGACGAGTAAACAGGAGGTGCGGCGTTTGTAGCCACAACAGTTTGACAGGCGTGCAACTCAGTTAGGCAGGCAACATCAGCAATAATACAACCGCTATTTCCGACCTAATTGTTTGAGTAATACGGTTTAAGTTATGTGTTAATAAACGTCATAGGATAACGCACAAGGCAACTGAGTACGTAAAGACAGACTGACTTATTTACGGTGGAACAATAAATAACACACGCCTCTGTTATAGTAGTAGTGTAGGTATTTCATTTCTATTGAAGCTGCTGCAAATATTACGTAATAAAACACAGAATTTTTAATGTATTATACAATATACAATACAATAACTAGCATTCGATTCGCGACTTTGTACGCAATATGTCCTATCATATGATAACAAAAAAAAAAAAAATGTAACTAATTCTCATCGTCTATCATCATTCGCAAACGCATTTTTTTTTTCAACCAACGACCAACTACTTTAATTTAAGCATTATCTTTTATGGTATTCCAAAGAAGTACTGTTAATTAATAAAAATAACGAAAAAATACTGATATGTGATAACGTTACCCAGTTATCAAAGAATATAGTATGTACTCGTATGTTAGTTCGTTTGTAAGGTTATTTATCTAGGGGTGTTTGCTTTTATTTTATTTTATATTGTAATGGTAAATTTTTGTAACGTTTACATTTAATGGAATTTTCTCGACATCGATACCAAATGTGTTTCAGATCCTTGTATAATTTTTGTCACCGTGGCATATTCTTCCAATATACCAAATTACTTCCAAATTGGATCATCTGTTGTCAATTCGAGAGACTTAACTTGTCCAGAAGTTGTTAATTTGTGATATAAAATTGAATATTAGCTAAAGTAGAACAAAGGGTTCACAATACGCATCAACATTCGAAAAGGGAAAGTGGTAAGGAACATAGTTACAATTCAAACTTAACTTGTCTAGAAGTTGTTAACAACAGGCTCTGTTCTTGGAGTTAAACTTTTGATAAGGACTTCCTATAACAATAATTCCTTAGCAATACTTTTTAAAATAGTATATAAATATTTTAAAACGGCAGTAACTCAAATTCGAAATAATCCATGAAATATTATTATATGTAATATAAATATTGTTTTAAAAATAATTTGTTTTACGATTGTACGATTTAAAATTAACCTACACACACACAAACCTATATATATATATATATATACATAAGAAGCATTCATACATTGTATATATATGTGTTTAATTGCGTGCTCTATCATAAACGCATTTTACTGGAATTAAATAGAAAATAATATTATTGTTTAGATATTTGATCACATTACGGAAATAATTTCGAGGTGGATCATAGCACGCACTCAAGCCGTTCTTTGATCTCTACTTTATTTTTCGTCCACATGAGAAGTAAATAAATAACTAATAATACATTTTGCGTCACTGGAACTAACGATGAGATCTTGGACAAAGTATATAATTTGTAAAAAAACTAATATTATTTTGTACAGAATTTGGGGCAGTCGAGAATTCTTTATAAATAGAAAATAATAATATTTTGTATTTATTACATGCGGCCAAAAAACGTAATAATGCTTCATTTAATGAAAAGATATGGCAATCTCGGAAACATGTTATTACACGGCTTCTTGTAAAATATAGGCAACATTATCCTTGAATTTTAATAAATAAATGCTTTGTAATATCGGTTAACATTTTTATTATAGTAAATAGGCTTCATTGTCCCTGACCTGACCGTGAATTTTAAAGAAAGCTGCAGCATTAAGTTTTAAAGTTAATTCTAAATTTACCTTGTCCTTATTCTTAAAATTAATTTTTCTATTACTAACTTTAACTAATATTAGCTCCTAATTAAACCTTATTGTTTAAATTAATAATTTGTATATCATTTGGACCTTGGGGACCCTGCGCTAATAAACGCAGTATAGGAAGACCACCTCGCAGTAGGTGATGAGATCTGGCAACGGGCCGGGTATGTCAAGGGAGGGACAGAAGTGGCAAAATGAAGAGGAGGCCCATGTTCGAAGACGGACACAATAAAGGTCTGTATATATAGATGCTTCCTACTCCTGGACGTTTATGTTTCGATATCTTCAAACCCTTATTATGAAAGTTGACTGGCGATATCGTTCGATTTTTATTACATTGTTCCCACTATTCCAGCACAATGTTAAGTACCCGTGGTGCTATATAATTTCCTAATACTATGATATAATGAAACAATAGATGATTTAACAAAGGATTGAAATTTCACCCTCAAATGTAGAACAATATATCATCCACATCAAAGCCAAACAGTTTCATCTACTCGCATCGAATGAATTCGAATATTTAAATAGATTGGACTTAACATTAAAAATCGTCTTTAAAAGTTACAATCAATCGGTGGTCAATATGTGTAAAATAGGTCAAAAATATATAAGTTTTAGCTTTATTTAAGATATGTACAAGTATATATCTATATAAAAATAAGATCGTATTGTTGTGTCGTTATGGACATGTTATTTTTCAGTGTGCACATATTCTACGGATGATTGCCGCCGCAGCTGTTAGTTATGGCAGCTGTTCAGTTTATGGCTCCTTGTAGCATTCATAAACACCATCCGCAAGCGGCGGCTTTATATACTTGCAATAGTAAAATATGTAAGAATGCAAGGATTTTCGCACTGAAAATTTTATATTTAAACGTTTTGTTATGAATCAAACAAACTAAACCTTATGAGAAAGTAAGAATCCTTTTTGTATGCTTAGTCGTAAGTAACTTAGGTATGTACTAGTAGTAAAAGAAGAATACTCTTACCTTTTTATTGCTCTTAAAGACGTTACATTTGAACGCGTTAGTAGCACCATCTCTAGCGATGTACGAGAAAATCTTGAGATCTGAACTGTCGTGAGACACGTAGAATATGCGGTAGATGGGGTGATGCATCAATTCTACCGTCGATTTGTTGGAACTGCCGAGTCCGAATAGCCGGGACCCTTCACCCTGTAAACAAATAACCGGCTATACTTATTCAAATTTAACAAGACGGTGTAGCCGAGTGAACCCTCTCAGAAAAATCTCGATCGTAAGTAGGGTACAGCTTCTTAGAGAATGCGTTAAGAATAGCTGTTTATAAATATAATTTTGGGTCAATACTAGATACCTATACTGTTAAAAAAATATGTACAAAAATACATTTAAATTGATCAACTATAGACTACGACCTCATGATTTAATTATATTTATTGATTCAATCCAAAGTTGTAGGCTATAAATAGTCATAAATCAATCAGAACATTTGTTCATGAAAACTATACGCTAGATGAGAGAAAGAACATTGGTATACATAGTCTGCAAAGAGAAGATTTTATTAACATGTCCATTAGTGTTAAAATTGGCAACACTATCAATTTTCACTTTTTTTTGTTCAAAATAAAGAACCCTATTATTATTAATATGTATATATTTTTTACAATTGATTATAACAACTCTTTAGACATGGGCGTTGATTCAACGAACTGTTTTTATCAACTGTTTTTTTATCATCAACGAGTTAACCGTTTTCCGTTTTTAGCGAAACCAGTTGAATCCATCAACTGTTTGTAAACGAAAACATTCCGTTTTGAAAGGAGTTGTTCGTTGAATAAACGATCAACGAGCATCGAAGACGTTGATCAATCGAAACGAAATGTAAATAATGCAATAAACGTTTACGAATGAGTGAGAGAGATTCCAACAGTATAAGTTGTTTTAGTGTGAACGATATAAAAGAATTGTAGTTCGACCAATAAGAAGAGCCAGACTTATTGCAGAAAAAAAATTTATTGGTTTACTTGTTTGAGTCGCATATTGTGACACGAAGGTTTTCCGTGTTTCTCGCAAAAATAGTATAGTACTATTTAAAACATTTGTTAGTTTCGTTGTAAATAAGACATATTTTTACAACCTTATGAATTTTTGGCATTTTAAATATTTAATTTGTATAATTATTTTTAAATTCTTTTTCTATTTAATTTACCCAAAAAAAAAATAACAAAATAAATCGTAACCGTTGATTAATTCAACGAAGTTAGTTAACGTTTATCTAAACCAGTTAATAACGTCAACTAGCTTTTCATCCGGGTAATCATTTCACGTAAACGAAAAAATTGTCAACGACCCATCTTTACAACTCTTATTTCACACAATAATAGTAATTGTTAAATGACGAAAACATTGCCTTAATGCTAATATAATTGTATTTTGATTAATAATGGCTTCAAAGTGAAACGAATGTGAAAAGAAAAACTCACTAAAAAGGTAAATGTGAAAGGTGCTTTTGACACAATTTCCTAACAAGACTTATATAGGGAAAAATATTACAATATTGCCTTTTCTCGTCACAGGCTGTATTATTTAGGCATTTGTGAAGACTTCCTTTCTTATTATGCACACATATACATGCCTATTATCGTATTTTATCAGGTATTACATTTTCATTGTAAAACAAACACATAATATGATTTAGGGCAAACGCCAAACGATCCATACTCAACATAATAATTTTATCTAAACTAAATTGAAATGTACGAGTATTATTTACTTGAGTTTTTGAAATACAAAATTGGAATCTGTAGCGCAACTGAAGTAATTCACGATTGAATGTGTGGAGTCAGTGGTTCGGTGCTTGAAAAACTTTCCTTTCAGATTACGATTTATTATTCAGCGAGGATTCAGAGCACGGACTTCGCATTTCTAAGAAGATATAGTCTGCGTGTTGTAGTTTCATTTTGCAAACGGCGAAAGCATTATTTACCGCAGCCTAGACCTCGCATGACTGCAAACTTGTTACCGGACATGGGAAAAACGATAAAGGTTGAGATAATTAACTTGGGCTCCCTGAGCACTCATAATGTCTACTTATATGGACAAAAATATATTTTGCTGAGTCAAGTGGTGTGGTAAATTAATTAATGAGGCATTTAGTACTAATAAATCGTTTTATTGTTATATATTCTGTGTGTATCATAAAACTGTAGCATTTCTCCGTAACATAATTCATTAGGATCGAAAAGTAGCATTATGATCGTTCCTGGATTAATAATTTATCAATAATGTCTGTCATTAATTATTTTTCTTTTAGTAAAACGATTATTTTCTTATCACTATCACATATTATAGTATATCGACCGATTATTCATACTATTAATGAAACTATATCATAATAATGGTTAGGGTAAAAAGGCTTATCAGTAATAGGTTAGTAATGTCCCATTACCAAAAGGTTAGTTGCATCACCGCGAGGACAATTTGTGTTGTACTTTATAAGTTTATTCACCGCCGCTTGGACATAAACCAATATAAATAGGAACGAAGGGAAAAATAGAACCAATAACAATAGAAAAACTAATGTACTTTGGTCGCTTAGTACATACTAAAGAGTGGTAGGTAGACTGATGAAGGGTAATTATGCGGTCCTGGGGTAGTCCCACCACTTTCGAATGTAACACCCGTGAAGTTACTCAGTCCCGTTTCGGGACCAGTTTGAGAGTATTCGGGTATAGCGACAGGAGTGTACACATTCAATTTATATGGTGATGGTGTATACTCGCGTCCTCAGGCTGCCATAGCGGAGGCGACTGCTGCTCGTAAAGATTTCTTTGTAGTAGCAGTTGTTTCCGTTCATGGACCGCACTCTAGCTTTACATTAGGCGGCGTGTTATATGCTGAGCTACAATAAATAATTTTAAAAAAACTTTCATCCATAATTGGCTTTAAACTTTAAAATTATTTTCCAAGTGTTGCTGCGCTTGTAACCATGGTGTACGCGGGTTGTAGTAACATATAATCAATCAATCTCTCAATTTCATAGATTGTACGTCATGCCTTACATTTGTCCTGATGCTTACTAAATTGATTTTGATTTTGCGGATATATTAAATTATTATGCGGATATATATGTGTGACGGATAAGCGAATTTATTGAATATTGGTTTATGAATGAGCATGATTCAAATGTATGTGAGAATGAATGAGTGGATCATTCAAAGGAACAACAATAACAGAGAAAAGTAAGAGGGTGGGTACCTCGCGTTTTTCTTAGACACTACTTGACAGGTTTCCATTAGAGAAGCCGTGATTAATGATAGCGTAGAAAAAAAAAGCAACGGCAGAACACACTTTCCATTTTGAATAAATCTGATTTAATAGGCTGAAATGACAATTTGTGGTCGTCCGAAATAATGACTGAAATAATTTTGTAGAATTTGTGGTGGTAATTTGTGATTCATAAAATTTTGACAGCGAATATAAATATTAGGGACAGTAATGCAGTTCTTGAGTGAAATAAGGTGTTAGTAGTTTTATTATTAGTTATACTAATTAATTGTATCAAAGTTTAGATATTGGCCTTGGCTTACATTTATATAAATATAATACAAACTCTGTAGTTAGATAAATAAAAAAAATTGTCACTTGTGGAATTAGATACATTTAACTTTCGGAGTAGTCATAAGGAGAGTTCGTACGTACATGGCACAGCGCTGTCGAAGTATTCAATTTAACTTTTGAATCCGTTTTTGAGGAAGCGAGGTAAATTTTTCGTGAATTTCATGAATAGAAAATACTTTCACACGAAACTTAGATAATACTTTTCATTTAATCAGATTTTATATTATCATTGTGTAAATTCTTATTTTATTCGTTATAAAGTTTTAAAATATATTTTATGTATAATATTTCAAAATTGTTAACGATGTAAATAAGTACAAAAAGAGAAATTTTTATGGAATTTTCTTTTATTTAAATATATTCCTTTGCTAGTACCTACACTAACATTATGTAAAAATAGTAATAATATAAAGTAATATTTATTTAACATGGCAATACTTAACAATTCTTACAATTTGAACAATATAATTATGCGTTACCTTGGTTTTTGATATTTTCTTTCTTGTGGTTACCCGAACCCCATCTATTGACACGTCTACTGTCACTTTTCTTTTCTTCACCCCCTTCGCTTTGAACTCGTACTGAAACAAAGGATCTTTGTCAACATTCTTCCCCAAAAAGGATTTATGTAAATACATTTTAGACAGCGACAGGTATAAATAGATTCGTAAATTTTTACACTGTTCGTTTTCATTAAAATTGCTCTTATTTTCGATCTGATTACGGTTTTTATATTTATCTAAGCATAGTACGTACTTTACAGTTTATACTATAAAAACATCAGTATTATTGTATATGTATTAATAATAAATACATTCTAACATAAAAATGATGTAATATTTCTTTTATGTATATTTTAAATTTTATTGTTTTGTATTTCATGTATTTTAGCTATGTATTTATTTAAAATCTTGAAATTTAAGTAAAGACTTGTACAAACATTTCATTTCAAAGAATAAAACAAAAGAATAAAAGCTAATTAAGGTATTGTTCCTGTGATGAATGAATAAGAAATAAGCAATTATCATGCTAGGTGTGGGTAGATTATTCGTTATACAATTTTAAACAGCTGTTATGGAATTGAATAGACACTATAATAGGTCATTAATATATAATATTCAAACACAGCCAAGAAAGGCAGTTGTTTACACATATATAAAGCGTATAATTCTATGAACATAGAGATCAATAATATAATAAACACATTCAAGGGGAGTGAAAACGTAACTTCTGACGTTTCAAGATCTAATTCAAACGTTTTACTCGTATTTCAACAATATGACGCTCTGGCGAAGGACTACTTAGATGGTTTTCATACTTTCAAGATACAAACAATAATATAATTTTAAACAAGATGTTGTGCTTCGTAACTGTCGTTTAATAATTAAATATTAAATACATTCTCAAACAATAACTGTATGAGGTGTATATATAGGTAGGTATCTGTACTATGGGTATTAGATCAAGGATAACACAAACATAACACCCAGACCCAAAACAAATTTTAAATGAATATTTGTTATAATTAAAATTAGCATTATAATTAATATTTGTTTCGAGTAAGAAGAGAACCCGGTCCCGTCGCGTAACAGACCGACTCGCTAATCACTGCGCCACAATTATAATTATTATTTTAAAAATGTACTCATAATAATATAAAAGAAAATATGAGATATTTTTTGTTAAAAATAATAATACAATTCAACTCGAACATTATTTGTCAATATCAAAAGAAACATATTTCTCGTGGTTGACAAATTAGAGTAATATTTTTGGTATATATATGTCGCGCGCAGACAGATTCCTAATAACTTTCTTTATTTTAGTTGGTGTTTAGATTATTTCAGTCGTTTTTACACAAATAATGTTATTAAATACAATTAATTTGTCAACGTGTACATTTTTCGATAAGGTTTGTTAGAAAAAATGTTTGCGTAGGCAATTCATAAAATATAAGGACATATTTTGGCGTTGAAGAAAAAAGTGTTCATAAATTTCTGAAAATATTTTTGTTATCAAATGTCACCTAACTGATGGCAAACGATCACTAAAACTTCAAAATGTAGTTACAACTTCGTTGATGAAGATTGCCAAAGTTTACTTCGTCTTTTTAGATTGAATAAGTTTTTTAATATAATTTTTTTCCGGTAAGCCTCTAAGTATTCTGTAAATTGAGGTTCGAGAGAAGATTACAAAGTTTATTCTGTAAAACATTTCGAGGCTCTTAAAACTACAAGTGGATAGATACGATCTAACCGTATTCTCTCAAAGTTTCAAGTGTTTCCATCTCAATAATTTTTTAGGACTCAAATAAATACACATTCAAACAATACTCGTGTTATTTTACCTACAGATAAGTATAAAGATAAGTAATAAAATTTGGGATTAAAAATAAAATAGGCATTTACAGTTATTTATTGTTAAATAACCTTGACAAAATAGAAGTGGTGTAATAAAATTTATCCATTCCAGATTGTATATGTGAATGTAGGCCAATGCGATTCATTCATATTCAGGCAAAGGCTGTCACAGGGCATGTCACATTCATATTTCAGTGCTACATGATCAGCCCATATCTGACAACACGCCTCGCTCATGTGATAATAATGACTTTCGTATCCTTCGTATCAACCAAATAACCGTTAACGTTGATTGTACGTATATACGTCAGCAACTATTTGATAAATTCATATTTTAAGAGGAACATTAAGGTTTTGGAGAATTCGGTATTTGAAAATAATGTACTTTTACTTTATTATGAGAAGAGGGCATTCTCAAATCTACCCACAAAAAACGAAAGAAATAGTGCAGTCAATATTATTTTTTAACGATTTAGCCGTGACATCGATTTTCGGAGCCTAAGTTTTTCTGATCCCTTAAATCAATATTAATGATTATTATTTAGTGATGAAGAGAATAATTTATGTCTGACCGAAGCTTTTTTTATTTGATGTCTAGATATTTATTATGAATTATTTAAAGATGAGAGATTTTATTTATGAAAATATGTGAACTTTAAATGTCCTATTTTTTATATACGAGTATAATCAATTTTAAAAAACCAAAACGTATAGACCTAACTATCGGTGATTTATGTTAATCCACCCCAAACATCATCAACATCCGTCAAGGCCTTTTATTTGGGAACTTGAAAGTAGACTCTAGTCTTAACGTATTTTATTCTACATAACGCTTCGAGAATTTTTTGAAACTTAAATTACACCGGAACGTTTTATTCTCTTTCGTGGAAAGAGTAAACTAAATGTGTTTGTAAATACTTACTCGGACTCGGCGCATAGCGGCGACTATTTCGACGCGGCTCGTCGGACGAGGAACGTCCATTGTACCGATGTACTGAAACAACAAAAAACTATTGAATTGGAATACTTTTTTACAAATACCGAACCAGAGAATAAACAATACTAAGCTGAATATATCTTTCAGAATAAAACTGTATTTTTTTGCGATATAGATATAAATTGACAAATTGATATAGATAATTGCATATCTTAAATCTATTATATATAAGGTGGTTCGGTCATTTGGAAAGGAAGGATGAAAGGTGATTAACAAAAAATTTTATTGCGTGAAAGTGGATCCGACACTCCCGGAACAGGGCGCTTTAGCTTAGGAAGACCTATGTCAGCCAGATTGATCAACTGCTCAGAAAGGGTCAGGTGAACAGCACCCTGAACCGACGTGCATGCATGAGGGGAGTAATGGATATGGTCGAAGCAAAAGTGGTATGTAGAGAGAGGAGTCGCTGGTGCTATATAGTTTCTGCCTACCCCAGTGTGAACAGGGCATGCGTTAAGTCGTAGTAGTAAAATTATGTTTAATTAGATTGATAATAATATGATTCATTGCCATATTAATTTTTCAGGTCGCTCGACGAACGTATTTGGGCGATTACGTGCCAAATCTCGTAATCCTATTACCTAGTTTACATACCGCTGCTATGGTTAGTTTCACATTTTAACATTGGCGTGAAGCATTAGTAAAAGCTGAAAACGTTTGGCTTAGTTTCCAATTCATTAATTACGTTATTTAAAAAGTGGTAGGCGTTCTGATGATACCTAGCCAAAGATACTCGTAAAAGATATATAAGTATTCATACAAAAGCAAACTGAGTCGTCTTGGGGTAGTATAATCACTTTCAAGTATAATAACACCCGCTAGTAACCTGAGAGAGGAGTGTATTCTGTCAATATATGATGCACATTCGTCTTCTCAAGCCGGCATGGCAGAGGTGACTATTACCTGCTAATAGACATTTCTATATTATAGCAGATTTCTCTGCTCATTTACCACACTCTGGCTTAACATTAGGAAGAGTGTGACGAGCCACTCTAAAAAAAAAACTAATGAAAATAAATATAAAAAAACTATACGATTTATAAAAATGAGAAAAATTAATAAGTAAGTTTAAAGTATACACAATGGTCTCAGATTACACGACTTTCTGTCATTTCCAAGTTGCAGCTGAGAATTGTTAAATCCTGACATTATATTTACATTAGTCACGTTCGTGAACTTTAATCAAGTTTCCGCTATTTGTGGTCGGTTTCAAAAGTAAAACAATATTAATTTTAATTACTATTTATATATTATAATTATACTTTCCGTAGATCCATATGTAAAATTAAATTCAGTCATTTTATTTTGAAGTTACAAGTGCCTAATAAAATTTATATGCAAGACGCGTAAAGAAATTGAAGTCATTTAATATGTTAAGGCGTTTACAGTAAGTGCTTTCATAACGTAAGGTAGGATTTCTTAAAAGTCTCTAGCTTTTATCGATAAATAATATAAATAGGAGACAACATTTTTGGGTTAAAAGTAATTTATGCTTTAATCTTAATATCTATAATTGTAATGAATAGATTAAATTAATAGTACCTACCCGTGTAGTCTCTATGAAAACTAATCACCGTCAAGGTGTTACAATATTGTATAAACTTTGTCGTAACTCATGAAATTCAAGTTGAATTTTGGTGACGTTTGGATCGTTCGTTAGGCGGGTAATATGATAAGTGTCATCCATTACAATAGCTTTTGTTTTGATATTTTGATAAATTGAAGACAATTACTGAACACTTACTTATCTTTTACGAGTATCTTTAGTTATTACTATATTGTTATAGTAGTACGGTGTCCACACTCTAATGCGGTTATTGGAGAAATCTCTGTAGGTAGCAGTCGCCTTCGCTATGTCCGACTTGATTATTTCCACCTGACTGACTTATGAAATCAACTAGTCACTTGAAAGTGATGGTACTACCCCCGGACGCCAGACGGGGTTGATAACCTTCATCAGTCTGCCTACCACTCTTATCTACTTTAACTATTTACTTACCTCTATATAAATGAAAATTAAAGTTTAAAATCTTTAATAAGTTTAGTACGATTTCTAATCTATGCAAATATTAAAAAAATGTTTATTATTATTGTAAATTTCGAATTTTAATGAATCAATTGCTTAGCGCAATCGTCACTGGGCACCTCTATAAATTCACAGGGTAGAAAATTTATTGCAGCCATTACAAAATTGTCGGGACTAAAACAAAATTCAGGGAGTTACTCGGCTGGAAATATTACTAATTGAATTCAAAATTATATTTTAACATTATGTTCAAGCTCTTAAAATACATTATATTTCAACTACATTATATTTTATACTTATTTCCTTTTATTGCAATATTGAATAATCAAAAGTTTTTTTATTTATTTTTTATTTTGACACGACAGGTTTTTCTATTACCCGTGGTCCACCTGCGTTGTTTACCTTGGTAAACTATAGAAAATATGAAATATGCCAAAGAAATGCATTAAAAAATAAATACGAGTTGCGTCAATTAGCAATGAACCGCAAACTAGAGCTTGCTAATATGAATTGTGGTAAAAACCCCAATTATATATGACGTGAACCCAGCGGTTGAGAGGTTGCAAGATGAAAAGAAAGAATAGTGTGTTAGCTTAGTGATTCTATTCCCATCTCAAGTCCAATTTTTGTTAAATTTTCACCATAATAAAAATAAATTTTAATTTTGAGTAAGGTGTTGTTAGTCTGTTCTGGAATTAGCACCTATAGGATAGCTCACTTGATTAATGTTTTAATTTAGCTTCTGAACACACTGAACCGTGTTTCGGGATCACAAGAATACGTAATGACGAGCATAATTAGGATATTTGGTAACGTAATCAACCTACAATAAGTTTAATATATTTAACCTTTTCGTGGATAACTTTTTTGAATATCCATCAGATAATGAATTTTAATATTATATAATATTATATTACGATGTATGAGTAAAGAGAGTTTAAATATTATGATGTTTATTTGAAATCCTTTGAGGATGTAAATAAATAAATAATACAGTTATGTAAATATTAATATGAGATTTCCACACATAATAAAAATATTTTATGTTTTTCTTTATATTAAAGTATAATAAATCATATTTCAATGTACGATTTACTTCGAGTCAACATCAAAGCGACCTACTAAAAGTCCTTCTCAAATTATAGTAACATGAAGCTTACCTTAGCATGGAACGTAATGCCATAATGGAAAGCTTCATCCGGATGCAATGGTATTCTTGTATCAAATTCATCGTTGTCGACGAGATCGTATTTTGAGGAAGGCATTTTACTTCCCCACTTCAGCAAACGAAGGGGCATTCGTTTTGGTAGTGAAACTCTAATCAAATGAACAAAACGAGAACGCGGCGTTTTGCCCTTTGACTTAAACATTTAGATTGTCCATTTCTTTTCTATTTATAAAGACAAGCAACTTCTTCGGGATTACAAATTCTGTAACAAAAAAATACAAATTATATAAATAATATCGCACCCCTCGATCAAAACTGTTTTAATTTAAAAAAACATAATCTTTATAAATCAGTATAATAAGGAATATTTGATCAATAAATTACACAGTCCTACAAAAAGGTTACTAAATGCATTGTTTTCCGCTATGCTGCTGTGTGCTGAGCTGAGATAGGTATTCGAATCAGAAATCCAAGAACGAGGTTATCTCAAAATGCGTGATTTTAGGATTCAAACAGTTTTGATCTACGGGGACATTCGTCATAAATCTATCTTATCTATCCCTGTTAATTGTAAAAATATTGCGTAGTATTATCTTTAAAGATATAATATGAGAGCTATAATAAAAAAACAAATTTTATTTTCGTTTTACTGATTGTTAATTTCTAATGCTATTAAAGAAATTAGAAAACCATTAAGTTTTTCCATAAAGAAATGTGTTTGTGTTTTCCTAACATACACTTCACAAAGAACTATCTAATAACTGTTAATAGTATCAATTAAGGTCAACAAGAAAGAATAGGAAGCCTGCTGGGAATTGATAGTCACTGCCTTCCTGGACACATACTCGTGTGTTGCAGACATTCATAATGAAAATTTGATGAATTGAATTTTGCTTTAAAACGGCGAGTAAACAGTAACGGCTTGCTCTTTACAGAACAATACGACTAAGTATAAAATAGTTTTAAAATTGCATAAACTTTACAAATAAATATTTGTAAATTGTTAAAAAATGTTATTATTACAAATAAAGATATTAAAATATACTTCAATAAAGAGCTAATTAACGATTGTGTAAAAAATTAAGTTAAACTCTATGGAAAGTTACGTAGGTATTTTAATTGGAATCCATGTTGAGAACCGATTGAGAAGTTACAGTCCTTCCCCTAATCCAGGACCCAGAATATTAATTAGTTTTAACCCCGGATCATTGACGGAAGTAGCAATGAGTTACTTTAGCTAGTCATGCAACATCAAACTTAATTAATGTTAGTCAAACACTGGTAATATGTTTATTATGTGAGTGGCCGTGGTCTAGCGGTAGAGGACGTCGATGAGACTCGTGTTCAAACCTCCCTAAATATAAGCACAGAAATTTAAAATGAAAGAAAAAAAAATTAAAACAATTCAAATGATTATATTAGCCTAGAGGGGTTAGAACAATAATGCCGTAAATAAACAATAATAATGGTAAGACCCCCATTACATAACGGGTACAATGCGTGACGAACAGCGTTCGTGTACATTGTAATGTTTCAAATAGTGGTATGATGCTTATTTACGCGGTCTACACTCCTAGGGGAGGCCTATCACTTTCAAATTGGAAGTGGGCGAGCATAACGGAAGGAGTGGAGCGGACATTGTTATCTTCAAGCCGAGGCTCCTGCAGACATTTTTCTGAAGTTTTTTTTTGTTATTGTAACTCGCCATGTGACAACACTCCGCCTGATGTAAAGCTAGACACCTGTTACAACAGGTACAACACAAACAACTGCTACTACAGAGAAATCGCTATGAGCAGTCGTCCACTAAGCTGGCTTAGAGGAGACGAGCATGTAGTATCTAGATTGACAGTGCATACTCCTCTCGTTATACCTGGCTACATTCAAACTATTCCCGAAATGCGACAAGTTCATTTCACATGTATTACATTCGAAAGTGGTGGTACTACTCCAGGACGGTAGACTGGGCTAATAACCATCATCAGTCTGCCTATCACTCTTTAATAGTGCCTATAAGCACTGAGCGACTAATGTACATATAACACGGTTACATTGGTACCGGTCAGAATTAGCGAGGTTCGAACACGGGTCTCATAGATCGTGAGTTTACGCGTTTTACCGCTAGACCACGGCCGCTCTTTGAAGTTGTAATTGTCTTCAAACATGGACCGCAGGCTGAGTGCCGTCACATGCACTATAAAAAAAGAGGTGGCGTCAGGGTACGTCTGATAGAAGTAAATCGAAACAAAGGACAGAAAAATGAGTGTGCGATGGGGAGAGAGAGGAGAAGAAAATGCGAGGACAAAGAATGAGCCTTTTGGCAAAGAAATGTTAGAGAACGATCACGTTTTTCTAGTTTAGTTCAGCCAAGTGCATCACGTCTGCTAGGAAATTTCGTTTTATAACTTTATGAAAGCATTTTTGGCTATCTTTTAGAGTGGAGAACTAAAAACTTTGAGATACTTTCTGTGCATAATTATTGGGTTAAATCGGTCCCGGTTAGCGTACAAACGCGGTACCAAAGGTTCTTAGACACTTAAAACTTATTTTAAAATAATTTTTCATAATACACAATTTCTCATATACACCGTCATATTTACATGTACCTAATTGCCAGAATCCTTCTACCCGTTACGAATAGGTTAGTTAGGTTTAAGTTTGTATATATAATAAAATTGAGTGTACCTTAAGATGAAAGTGGTACCAAATTAAAGCTTTAACTGTGTCTGATTTAACGCAATAATTATTTCGAATTTGTTAGGTCTCCAAATAAAATTGTACCCATTGTTAATATATACATTACAAATGTAATTAATTGTAGGCGTACGTCATGCAGCGTACCGTATACTCTGACCTTAAACGATTAGCGAAAACGTCAAGCTAAAATCGTTTTCGATTTAAATGATTTATATTCAATTTGTGGAAACAGCTTTTCGAAGACACCGGAAACATAAAACAAAAATATTGTTTAGTATTAAAGAAAAAGAAATTCAATAGAGTTAAAATATTAAATTTCCTATAGTTTTAATGTAAATAAAGCATAGAGGTGATCGATTCTCCAAAGTGAGTCTCAGAGCTCTTAACCTCTTCATATACTATCTACTTTGTAACCCGCGAACATTTCCGCTCCGATGGTTAATCCTATAAAAGCACTTTGTATAAGTTTTGTTTCTTAGTCAAAGTAAATCTGAATAGCAATTCGAAGTTATAAATCTTCTAATAATGCCATAGACGTAGACAGATAATTTAAATGAAGATTTTAATCTTGCAATATTATGTTAAATTTAGCAACCACAACCACATAAACCAAATATAAAAGTATAACCAAACCAATGAAAAAGTATTATTATTTTTTATTTTAGCACGTCATATGACCGTACTCCGCCTGATGTTAAGTTAAAGTGCGGTTCATGAACAGAGGCGACTGCTGTCAGAGAAGGGGATCTGTAGATTATACTTGTAATTAATAATAATATTTTTTTTAAAATTAGAATTAAAAAGGTTTATATTATAGTATTATAACAAGATATTATTTATTTGTTGATTATTATTGTAGACATACATTTATGTTTATAAATTTATGTTGTATATTATACTGAATAGGTAATTATAAAGAATAAAGAAATTATATAAAGCTCGATTACCACTGACTGACTCACTGACATCAATTATGGAGCACTTGCGGGGGGGTTAGAGAGATGATTATTTTTGGGGCGTGTAGGAGGTGCTCCCGCGACCTAAGGAAAACCTCGACTTTGATCGGAAGTGGACTTTGGACCGGAAGCGATGCCGATATCTCGGAAACAGAACGAGATAGGGCACAAGTGCCGAATCAAAATTCGTAGGAAATGCCCTCTAATTTCGAAATCCAAAATTTGTTTTTTTTTCCAAAACTACCCAAAAAAACCATCCCAGCGCGCCGCGAAGTTTATGTTTATAAATCTATATTGTATATTATACTTAATAGGTAATTATAAAGAAAAATAACTAATTATGTAATGTAAAATCTATACAGTTTACAAATACTATGTTAATCAGCTAATGTCGCTCGTCTATTAGGAATAGTTTCAGTCTGACAGACGTGCACACGAATATTAGTTTGTTATATTAGTTTGCATGAATTATTTTAAAGCATATATGTATTAAGATTTTTTATTGTGTTTTTTTTTTGGTAATAGTTTTTATTTTGTTTTCTTTTATTCGTATTCTTTTATTCGTAATTAGGTTAAGTTGAATTCATGAAATAAACTATTATTATTATTATTTACTATTGATTCTTATGAGTAGCAAACAATGCCCTAAATGTAGTAATATTTTGTATGTAAAATGTAGTAATGATTTTTATATGACAATAGTTCACCTAGTGTTAATTAAGCTAAAGTGCAGCCCATGACCTGAAACAGCTGTTACCACAGAGAAATTTCTGCAGTCGCCCCTGCAATATTGCCGTTCTTAAAGAAATACGTCTATGCTTGTTGTATGAACGTTTGTATATTTGTCATAAAATATGTACTTGAAACGATATAAAGTTCAAGAAATAAACTGCTATATCAAATTTATTTTAAATGGAAAATGCATTAAGTTAAAAAGTGATAAAGTCATACTTAAGTTGGTTGTAAATCCGAGTTGTATTAAATAGCGTTTTGTGTCACGAGTAAAGACTGTAAGATTGCCTCTTTGCCGTCTATTCTTATTTCCAAGAAAATGAAATAACTAACAAGTTGCGCTCTTGGAGAAGTTTAACAATTTCCTTCTTCATGCTTTTTTCAAAGCTGAATTCTATTTAAAAAACATGAATTTGTAAGTTGATAAACAGAATTTTTATTTAAAACTCTTGCCAGCGCTGTAATTAGTTTTATGCGTTGAACGTTCTTGTATAGGGATAAAAATGCCTTTTCCCGTTTCATCCCTATGGGAACTAAAAAACCCAAACTGTAAATTAATTGGCAAAATTTTTTTGGCAAAACTGTAAATTGACAAAAAATAAATTGGCTATCTGGAAATTTTGATTGGTACGAGTCGTAGTTTTAGAACGCATGTGGACCAAACACAGGAAGTAACATTAATTTATATTTAATATTATAAAGAGCAAGATAAAATTAATGGGGTAGTAGGCTCCCTAAATTCTGAAGTCGATCTTAATTAACGCAAATACATTACGCACCATGTTGTTTTGACAGCTAATAGAATAAATAATGTATCTACAAAAATTTCGAAGAATCTGAAGCAAAAACTTAAGACGTTCATAATTTTGACTTAAATCATCTTTGCAGAAAACTTTTCTCATTTATGTTACAGAACTTAAGCAGTTAAACAAAAAGAGCTAAACTAAAAATAAAGTAAACGAAACAATTTTGGCCGACACATACCGAAATACCCATTTATTCGTCCATGTTGATGGAGGTAGTTTTTGATTAACATTTTCTAATTCAGACCCTTTCTTGTGTTGTATTCTTTAGTTAATAGATGTGTGTATTTATAAAATTAATCTGTGATAATTTTGCTAAAGTTCAAAAATCTTCTAAAATTCATATTTTATTTTATTACAATATTTATCATATTAATAAAACAAAAATTACACCTTTTGAAGGAAAAAATAATAATAGATATTTCGCACGCACGAGTGTTCTTGTTTGCAAAAGAACGTCTCCAAACACATTACCGTGTATGATTGTCAAAACAAGTTATTAAATTTTCAATACAGGAATCCAATGTAAGCACACAAATTGTGCGTCCTCCCCCGAGCCTTGAAAATTGGTTATGAGCAAACATAATTTAAGCTTAATTATGAAATTAATGTTTAGATGGTAACAAAAGATTATTATTATACTCGTCATATTAGAGGAACATCGTGCGTTTCATTGAATATTCAAATGTGAGAAATAAGGGTTTATTTATTATAGAGCGGTTTTCTAATTAAATTTGGGCGGTTAACCTAACAACCTAATAGAAAATGTTAAACAAGGTTTATTAAGTTAACACGACCAAATTCAAGTAGTATTCATAACATAAATACAACATTTAAATGTGTTCTTTTAGATGTTATGAAGCTAAAGGCACATAGAGTTGAAGGTCAAGTTTACAGTTGTCTATTAGACTTGACAGTTCAATAAAGTTTCTACAGAGGAACAAAACCTCAATGTGGTTCATTCGTCAGTAGAATGAATATTTGAAAACTAAATTGCTTCGTCTCTTTTTTTTCCATGAAATGAAAACGTTCAAGAATATTATATATAAATGAAAAATTACAAAATACAAATGATTTGTATAATGAAATAAATAATAATATTTTAGGTATAATAATATAATCCTCGACTTGAAGAAAAACGGATCACAGGCTGGACATATAGTAATAAAAGTAGCAATAAAATTTTCTACAAGATAAAATATCTGTCTCTGGTATAAAACGTGATGATAACGCAACTTTTACGACGGTTTATATATTCTTACGAAAGAACTGCTAAAGTTATTCCTCTAAACGACTTACTTATTCTCTGTCAATTTTGAACAAAGTTTTAACGATGTATTTTTAGACTAGTTCACCCACTAACTTAACGGATTTTTTTCTTAAGACTCATATTTTATGATAAAATACGTCAACGTTTTAAATATCTTTACCTATTTATTTATTAATATTAATTTACAATACATTAAATTAATATTAACCCAATTGTGATTTTCCACTGCGCGTTACATGTAAGGGCACACATATCATTATAACGTGTTAACACTTTCATAGAGTTCCAAATATCATAACACGCTGTATCTTACTCATTGTAGGTTGTACTTGGACCTTCTAAAGGTCTTCATACTAAACTAGCTTTTGCCTGCAATTTCGTATGTGTATGATTAATGTAGAGCGTTTAACTTAAGAAATGATGGATTCCCCATAAAAACTTTCATCTCCTATAGGGGTAAAATGAAGGGGGATGATTTTGCAAAAATGTTGAAACACGTAATTATTTCTCAACAAAAGCCTAAATATGAAGTTTTGTATCCCTAATTTGTTGATGGGTTCCCCATACAAACTTTCATTCCTATTTTATGCCCTAAATTTTTTTCAGAGACAATACGCAATCTATATTGATACCAAAATTTTATCGAAATCTGTTCAGGTTTTTTTTTTGAATATTTGGCATGTGAGTTACATGTCCAGTGATATGTCCTATGTGATATGTCCTATCCTTCTTATATCAGCGGAGCAGCTTCCTATTAACATCCTCCAGTTTTGGGCTATGCAAGGTCTCTTGGCGCTATTCTTTTTAATCTCCGTTTGGAATTTGTCCTCGTGAGGAGCTCGAAAGCAAACTTGGGGTGTTTTTTCATGCGGTCTTTGTAATTGATTGATTTAATGATGTAACCAGGTAACGAGAGAAGTGTGCACTGTGTATCTGGATGGTGCACATTCGTCAGGCCGGCATAGCGGAGGCGACTGCTGTCTGTATAAATTAATCTGTAGTAGCAGTTGTTTCCGTTGATGGATCGCACTCTAGCTTTACATCAGGCGGAATGTTGTCTTATGCCGAGTTACAATAAAAAATAGCATATGAAAAAGATAAACAAATATCGTGGCAAGGATACAGTAATAATTTAAGTAGCTTGTTATGTATCTGTATAGAGTCACTTGACACGATGTCGAGCACCATATGAACGTTTCATAGCTGAAGTGGCAAACGCTTACAGATGATGCATAGAATTTCCAACAGTAGCATTGTGTGGTAATCTGAACGGCTTTGATCGTATTAGGGTTAAGCTATTGTATAGAGGTATACAATACATAACCATAAGAGCTATCTTAAGCTACGTTCTACATTGTTTAGAACGCGCTTCAACATAATATACAGTATATTACATCAGTAGCTCTACTGAAAAAGAAAAACATAATTGAAAGGAGAAAGATTATTTATACGAGTAACTTTACTTCCACAGTCTATATTTCAAAGCTATCGATTGGAATAATTGTATTTTTTTTTATTTATATTTTATTAGCGTTTGCTTTTGCTGCAGTCGTCGCGTAGTATTTTTTCTTCAAAACGATTTTATTACTTTGTTTATCTCGTTAAATGTTATGCTGTTTTTTCTGAAAAACTGCATAGTCGTTAATAATTTTTAAATAATGACTTGTTTAATAGCATTTTATATATTAGTAATAATAAATAATTGGTATTATGAGTTAATGTTGAGCCATCTTCTATTTCACAAATTTCAATTTTTTTTTAACAAAATCTAATTATCGTAAATTTTATCGAAATTTATTCAGCTGTTTAGGTATGAAAGTTAACAAACAAACAGACTTTCACACTTATAATATTAGTAGTTACAGAATTATGCATTACGCATATAAATATAATGAAGCAGAAAAAAATATTTATTAAAATATATCATTAATTTACATAAAAAGTGACAAGAAATAAATCAATTGTTGAAATGCAGGAGTTGGGTTTCACCTTACGCGAATTAAGATAGTTTTTAATAACGAACTTCTGTATTATTATTCTAAATTACTTTTAAAAATAAATATGATAATGATAACAGGCCTAGCGGGTCAATTTAATTTTATGTGTTACGAAACTTATCCGTTACTTTAAAATTTTAAGCATGTGGTGTGGAATAGATTACAATTGTTAGCTTACACTTTGGTTTGAAGCGACTGTGTTATTAAAATAGACTCAATTAATAAGTCACTATAGTCTTAATTCTTTCTATCCACGAAAATCTCATTAAGTATTCGTCTTTTGTCGCTTAGTTTATGTCACCATTAACATCGATTCGTATGCACATATTTAACTAACTTCCGAGCAATTCTGTACCTAATTCAACTCGTCAATTTGGTGCTCAACTGTTCACATCCAAGTAAACAGTTAGAAAAGATTAAATTCTTAAAAATCTAATACAAATATCTATCTAAGTCAGCTCACAACCGTGTCCCTAAAGGGGTAAGTAGAAAGGGCGCTATATATATATATATATATGTATGTATGTGATTTTTTTTATTGCGCCATCTAGCGGGCTTGTGCCCACTTTTAAATTAATAGATCCATAATTATTCATAAATCAGTTTATCCAGTTCGCGCTAGATGGCGCAATAAAAAAAAATATCACACATTCTACATTTTCGTTGTCGATTAACATATATGCAAATTTCAGTATATGGATTATCGGGGTCCAAAGACTCGGGTGAAGCCAGTCTAATGGAGCTGGTCGGCAAATACCCAAATCCATGACGACGACTTAGTTCTGACGTAAATTGCATGCAAAATATTGAATGTCAGATATATACTAAAATAAATGTTACAAACGAAAAATTATAAGTCATAGGGTGGTTAGGTTGACATCACCACCCGAGTCTGACTTTGACCCCACTTTTTGTTGTCGCCGCTCGCGGCACTGTGTACTATTTCGAACATTCGAGAATGTTCTAGAATGTTGTAGAATGCACTCGAATATTCGCGAATGTTTGGAACTGTTGGTTCTCAAAACCTTTTCTTATTAATTTATCGATAATTTATTAGTTTATCTACTCGCCGCTAGACGGCGCAATAAAAAATATGTCAATTTGACATTGTAATATATATGTATACTTATACATACATACATACATATATATATATATATACATATATAATATATACATATATATATACATACATATATATACATATGTATATGTGTGTATGTATATATTATATATATTTTTTTATTGCGCCATCTAGCGGGCTTGTGCCCACTTTTAAATTAATAGATCCATAATTATTTATAAATCAGTTTATCCAGTTCGCGCTAGATGGCGCAATAAAAAAAAATATCACACATCCTACATTTTCGTTGTCGATTAACATATATGCAAATTTCAGTATATGGATTATCGGGGTCCAAAGACTCGGGTGAAGCCAGTCTAATGGAGCTGGTCGGCAAATACCCAAATCCATGACGACGACTTAGTTCTGACGTAAATTGCATGCAAAATATTGAATGTCAGATATATACTAAAATAAATGTTACAAACGAAAAATTATAAGTCATAGGGTGGTTAGGTTGACATCACCACCCGAGTCTGACTTTGACCCCACTTTTTGTTGTCGCCGCTCGCGGCACTGTGTACTATTTCGAACATTCGAGAATGTTCTAGAATGTTGTAGAATGCACTCGAATATTCGCGAATGTTTGGAACTGTTGGTTCTCCAAACCTTTTCTTATTAATATATCGATAATTTATTAGTTTATCTACTCGCCGCTAGACGGCGCAATAAAAAATATGTCAATTTGACATTGTTTTATGGTGCTTTTTATTCTAACCAGAACATTCTGGAATCTATTAATAAAAACTAATTTGGCAAACAAACAGTTCTGAATATTTGAAAGCATTCGACAACTATCCAGAACATTCCAGAATTTTCTGGTTAGAATAAAAAGCACCATAAAATAATGTCAAATTGAAATTTTTTTTATTGCGCCATCTAGCAGGGACCAGATAAACTGATTTATAAATAATCATGGATCTTTTAATTTTAAAGTGGGGACTAGCCCGCTAGATGGCTAGATATATAGAATAGGTCGCTCATTACCTGTCCCTTTTTAAGCAGTTGACCAATCTGGCTGAGAAAGGGCATTCGAGTGGGCACTGCCATCCACTTTCGCACGATAAATCTGTTTAGTTAATCTCCTCTTAACCATCCTTTTCAAATGAGCGAACCGCCTCCTTCTACTCTAAGCACTACATTGTCTTAAAACAAATATGATCCATTTAATTACAACGCTTACACTGAGTGACGTACAAGTGCGAAATATATATAGCGTGTATGTATAGTATAAAACTTTATGAAAGTGTTTATATACAGAATGAATTTTTCAAGTGGGCTTTCATGGGCAAATCCTAAACTATAAGAGATATCGAAAAATGCTGAAAGGAGTCTCGATGCCGATTTTGATGAAAACTAAAACCTACTACATTTATTATGTTTTGATTTAAAATCTCGCGCTCTTCGAGGTTAAAAGCCTTAACCGCCAGATCTAACACCTTTAGATTATTTTCTTTAGGGGCATGTCAAAAATGAAATTTACAAACGTACGTACAATGAAATTGATGACTTAAAACTAGCGTTAGGGAATATTCTAAACGGAATCAATAACCTTGTGATGTGGAATGCAGTACACTCCTTGAGGCGTCGAGTTCAGCTATGTATTGAAAATAATGGTTATCATTTTGAACAATTGATTAATTAAGATTTAATTACTTAATGTTAAATAAAACAGGATTTTGCTAAAAATCAAGACTTTCCTTTCATTTAATCTCGAAGAGCGCGAGATTTTAAATCAATATGATGATTTTCAATCAATGTACCGGTAATGTATAAATACATGGAAATAAGAGACAATTTGTTAAAAATCAACACTTTTCTTTGGTTTGCCGTATATCATTACTTCCCAGAATTTGATCCTTATCAGGAACACTATCAGATGGTGCAATAATACAGCGTGTTTTTTTTTTCTTCAAAATCAACAGGTTCGATTCCTGGCCGGGAAAATGGATTTATCATAAATTTAATAATGTTTTAGTTTTCATCAAAATCGGCATCGAGACTCCTTTCAACATTTTTCGATATCTCTTATATTTGGCCATGAAAGCCCACTTGAAAAATTCACCCTGTATACTTCTACATGCGTCCCGATGTGTGCCACTATAAACATGCAATAATATAAAAATAAGGTAGAGTTTAGACCAAAATCAATCAAAAAGATTTTCCAACCAACTTATACCTAAATATTATTAAGTAGTATCAAGTGACAATATTGTATTATACTAATATTGATAGAGCTAGGTAGTTTGCGAAGCGTGTGCACGTTTTAGTGTTATTATTTAGACAAAATCTAATGTACGATTTTGATTAAATTAAAGTCAAAATATTATATTTTTCCTTATCAATTGTTGCTTATTAACACTTGGAAACGTCGTCAAAAGTAAATTCGGCGTGGAAGCACCATTAGAAGTTCGGTTTTTCTGCCTTGTACCATATAAGCTTGTAACATAGCGCACCTAAATTACGCCACTACATGGAAAAGGAACTGTATTCGCAAAATTATAGCCAACATAACTTTCACTATACCAATCTATTATTTACGATTGCATCGCCGTGGCTATATTTATTGCATCTACCTACATATGAGTTAAACATGGCGTAGAACACCAAAACCCACTGACGACGGTTAAGTACAATTAAAAATACAAGTTTGCGTTTTTCAAACTTTTAAGCTTATCTCTTTATTGCTTTAACATATTTCGGTGATTTTATCACATTGTTATATAGCTATATAATTTTAATGGCTTGCCACTGAGAAATATCTGCAGGCAACAGTCGCCTCCGCTATGCCGACATGGCGACACGAATGTTCTATCTTCTACGATTAACCAGGCTACTTGGAAGTTAAACCCGAAAGGCGTTGAGGTTGTGAGTGATGATACCACCCCAAGACGGAAGACTGGGTTAATTAATAACCATCACCACGTCTACGACTCTTTAAGTTATGTCACGCTTCAATTGTCAATTATCTTTCAAAGGTTTAATAGCGCGAGATTGAATAGTAACAAATAAATAAAGCTAGATTCTAAATGTACAAATATGCTTTGACAAATTCAACTCGGATTTTCAGTAAAATGACTAAACTTTCAGATAGTTTCATGATGGCGAAACTTATGCTTCGGGAACTGTTAGCGCGATGCAATATTAAATAGCATGCATGGAAAATAAACGGGGCTGAAAATGTAAACAATTTTAACTGTTTGTTATGTTAAAATCGCAAAAGAAAAAATCTTTATAAACAATTCTTTATTAAAATTATTAAGTATTATAAAGGAAAATAACTTTCGTTAGTAACAACAATGGTTAAAGTTGAGTGCAGTGGGTTTAGAATGCAACTTTTAAAGTGACAGGTGTGGCACGAAAGGTCACTGACCTCCGTTGTTCAAGGTCGCTGCTCATTCCTCGACTAAATAAAAAAAACTAGAGTCCGTGCCGGGGAGTAAATCGTTACGCTATCGAGTTCCATATGTTGAATTCATTTATCTACAGTATTAGATTATTAAAATACTACAAACTAGTAAAATACTACTACATCAAACATCATACGATCGCTCAATAAATTCTAACATTCTACATTTATCGGTTATTTTTTTATGTTGAATTTGTCATTATGAAAATTGTTTTCTACTGAAAAAATTAATGTTTAATTTTTTACATCATTTCTTTTTTAAATTGCAGTTCGTCATAAAAAATTGAAAAAAAAAACAAACAGTATATTATAACCTGGTAGATAAATCTATCTGTATGCCCACCGTGACAGTTCTAAAGAACTCGGCTGATATTAATGTAACTTTATAACAAATTATTGTATACTAGCTGACGGTGCCCAGCAGTGCCCAAGTTTAACGAGTTAACAGAAGTATGATAACTTCTCCCCATACCTGTCACTCTCGCCTTATGAAATAACTCACGGGAAAGAGCGAGAAGGAAGTGTGATCGAGAAACGACCGGTTTGTACGGGGTCTTTTTGGCGTCTATTTTTTTCATTTCGCCATAATATGATATTTACTACAACTTTTGTCCCGAAACAATGATCCCGACTCGTTTCGTTAACGAGACATCGTAGGCACTTCCGGTCCAGATCAAAATTTTGCAAAATCCTTTTTTCTGCAGGCCTACACTATAATGCGAATGTTCCCTTAAATTTTCAGATCGCTAGCTATCATAGTTTGTACGTTGATTATGAACCAGACAATCAGTCAGCACTTCCTTTTTTTATATTACAGTGACTCTGGTCACTTATTGTTTATGTATTTATACCATTTATCAGACGTTTTTTTGTCTTCATGGGCCCTTTCCTATATGACAAAGTGAATCAATCCTGTAACATATATCACGACAACAAACATCAAGTCAAAATAACTGTATCAAAATGGTTGACATCCCGGAATTATACTGATACTGAAAGTTTATTGTTGGTAGTTCAGTAATTTTATGTATATTAATTATATTGTATAAATAGGTATTTAATTTTATGGTGTATTCATTATTAAGTGTAAAAGTTTATATATTTAAAAATAAAAATAGTCCCCTAATTAGTGGGACCTGACTCCTGAAATACAGTGTATAACTAGTTCAGGAGTCGGAGTATCCGAGTTCTTTATTATTTGTACTAACATTAATATAAGTTCATCTCTACTAACCTGTGCTTGTAACTTGAATAAATAAAGATGATTATTATTACTATTATTATGTAGCACATAAATTAAGCAATACACACAAGAATAAAAAATAAGTCATATTTACTATTATGAAAAATTATATTAAAGTTTTTGGATTTTCCTTGCAGAAAATACATACACGTAAGAGTTCTAGACATTTCGTGTTGTTGATTCTGCTGTAAATCGTATCCGCGTAAACAATCCGCTTGCATTCCATTTGCGAACTATGAATAATTTCAGAATCCGAAATGTTAATATAGGAATAAGTACTTTGATTTTAAAATAAACATGTTAAAACATACACGCAAATAATACAATTTGATCAGAAATATCAGTATGAATACCTACATTTTAGATATTGAATTTGTACAGAAAAATAGTCGTCATAAACTGGTACCTATTATAATATAATGGCAATATAAGGAAATAACAATACTATATACATTGATAATAGTAATTTTTCTATAATAAGAAATACCATTTACCCCAGTTAAAATGCTATTTTTTAATTTTCCCCGCACTGAGAAGCTTTTATTTTTATGTTTCGTTTTGTCTTTCTTATAGAAGAGCCTTGGTTCTTTATTCGTCTGTAGATTTTATTCATTGCTTGGCATTTAGCAAGTAATTAAATTGTTGATAACATTATCTGTCTATTTAGGAGAGTAGTAATAAAATTAATTTATACCGATTTCATATATATCTATTAGCAAAGTTTTAAAGTAAATTGCTCAACAATTTCCATATTCCCTTTTAGTAAGGCTTTCAAAGGCCGTAAAGCTGACCACAAGTTGACTAAACTACATAATTAAAAGGTAAAATTGCTTAATAGCTCTAACTAAAGTAACCTGTGGTAGCATATATTTGTAAAACTTTCTTTAAACTATAAACCAAATTATCACGCTTGTATCAAATAAGCAACAATACAAAGTTGAATATATTATATGTTTAGCACAAATACGTATTATCACGTTTATTTTATTTTTTTTTTAATCCGAAGTTTCGAAAGCTTAGCTCCCAATGTAGTCGCGGCGAATCTCGCTATAACCATTTTTTAAATGCTAATCATTTAGTTAGTTACTCGACATACAATACCTACAATAATAAATTAACATTTTTAGCCGAACAAAAGGAATAAATATAAAAAGAAGTTCAAGAAAATTATTTAGGTTGATTTTATTATTTAAGCCAAAAGTTCGAGAGCGACCAGCAGTATGTTTTATTATTCACCAAGTTAACATTTTTCATTCGATTTTATTATTTGCATTAGTAATTTTTCTAATGTTCTATTTTAATACCTAAATTATAATATTGCCTTGATTAAATTTCAAAAGGACTAATTATAGTCCAAATATAATTACACTTCCGAATTTATTTAAAAACGAAAATTACAAATATAAGTAGAATTTTACAAATAATTTTGGATAAATAAGCAGTGATGGTGTTGAACTGAATCGCTCTCGATTTTTATGCCAATTCGAACTTGGAAAATGATTTAAAGCCAATGTAATTCGGGGAGGCTTTTCTAACAACATTACGAAGCTGACCTCGCATTTTTTACATTCTGTTTTGTGACAGAGGTTGTGTGCCATCCATCACTTAGAGGCTTACCCGTTCAATGGCTAATATCGACTCGTTCGCAGACATTGTATATAGGTACTGACCATTTCCAGGTATTTGCGGCTGAACAATAGATTGTAGAGATGATAATAAATATTATGTACTCAGAGATTTTTCTTTAGAATGATGTAAAATGTTAGTATGAAATAAAAAAACCTACATCTATTTCTTATTATTAGACCTTATATTTATTATATTATAGTTGCTATTTGTTTATAATGTTTATTTATGCATTTATTTTAAAATGTTTCATATTTTTTTTACATCTTTTCTTTTTTTTTACTTTATATTGAAGCGACGACGGTGTAAGAAATGAGCCATGAAATTATATTGCTACTATATCTTCGGGCATTCTCTGCCTACATTATCCTTTCCTTTAAGTCTACGTGTATTTTTTATGATTAATTATATTTAGAGTAATTTAATACTATTCACCGGTAGGTTAGTCGAGAATATTTAGACCCAATTAATAAATCTTTGCCTACAATTTTTTATACAAGAATTAACTTTTTTAAATTTCGTTTTAAGTTAATTTGGGAGAAATTAACCTTCAGACGCCTGTTAATTCTGTAAAAGAAAAAAATGCCCAGGAAAAGTCGACGCCCCTCCAGTCTGTTGGGAATTACATCACAAGAAATCTCGTTGTTTGTCCAAAAATGTTTTAAGATATAATAATTTTGTAAAATTCTTTAAGCAAGAAAACATTCTCCATACCAAACTCGAAAGTAAATAAAACAACAATAAAACTGTTGTTGAAATGTAAATTTTGCTTACGTTTTGATTTTTAACGAGCGAAAAACTTTCTTGTATATTTTATGTAAACCGTGACAAATGTATTAATCTAATTAATATCAAATTATATTGAATATCTAAATAGGCGAAAATGTACAGTGTTTTACTAATAATATTCAGTACTAATTTCTACGATGATGACACCCTTTTAATATGGCTTTGTTTAATGGATTTAAAGCGTATTTCCATCTCTCGTGGCCGTTGTAAAAAAAAAGTAAAAGTATGCCGGCCAGCATAGTAGTGGTGACTGGAGCCACCGTATAAGCGGTTCTCCAGTCGTTAGTGCTCATGAACCTCCACTGTGCTCACTACTAGACCAGTTGAGGTCACATGTCGTGTCAATATAAAAAACTAAAATAAAATGAAAAAGAAAAGTATATAATTTTAAAATACAAAACGAGCACCGAGATACAACTCGTACATTTGTAATTACTGTACTAACAAAGAAAATTGAGCTCGAAAATATATTATGCGCTATATACATATAGGCAGATATATAAATAAGAATTGAGTCTATGAAGGGGGCAAGAGTGTAAAATAACGCAAGGTGAAAGAAGCTTTCGTCGCGTATAAATCTACGTTACAGTAATTTCCTCGATTAGGATTAATTACTTCCTGTCTTTATATTTTCAAAAAGATTACGTAAATTTTAAGAAAATAAATAAATAAAAGTTTATAAGGGATTATTTTATACAAAGTTTGGTGTTTAGTAATGCAATTCATTAAACATTGGTGAAGAGTCAGAGCTCGCTTAAGTACCCAGCTGCGATACACGGGTAACACGTGGCCATGAGTCAACCCTCCACGACCAAACTCATGACGTAAATGGAGGTTTGTAATGACCACAAGAGCTTTTACGCAGCCACTAGCTATTCTGCCTTTCGCTACAACTTCTCCTTGTACTAAAGATACATTAACGTAACAGTCTAAAGTGATTTTATGGTTGAGGAACTACCTACATAGATTATCGAATCTAAAGCGTTGTGTATTATTTAAGTTAGGTATTATTATTGAAATAACAATTCTGTATTTTTTTTTCGGAGTAAATAAATAAGGTTTACAAAAAACACAATTTACAGTAACAATAAAACTGAGAGTGGAAAATCGGAGAAATGTTTCTGCTCTGTGGACAAACGAGTGTACGTGATATTTGGTTTAGGTAATTTCAGCAGGGTGATAGAGCACGTGAGGTTCAGTCAATGCGAGGCAACCGTGCTTTCAGACGACCTTAAACGAGCCTCAATGAGATCTTTTAGAGCTTTTAACAACTTCACACCCTATATTCATTGTCTTGATATCTATTAAATGTTACTTAAAACATTATAATTATTATTTGCTTCTTTTTAAATAGAATGCAATTTGTATTGAATTTCAGATCTAATCAAATTTAGAAAAGCCGATTTCAATTTGGTTTTTTTTTATTATACTTACAAATCTAATTTTTGGTAGCACGTTTACAGATTTATATTTAATTTACTTGGGCTTCAGTTTCGGCTTATTTTTTAATTTGAAATGTTGTAATATTTCATTAAATTTTGTATTTGTAGAAAATAAACGCGACGAGATGTAGATTATTGTAGATATATTAAAATTATTTTTATAAATGTAAATATTGGACAAATCTGAATGTGTTGCGTGAATTACTTAGTAGTAATGCAATGTAATTCAAAATAATATCAAAATAAAATATAAATTATTATTTATTTAAATACAGTGTATCGACCCGGCAACGAAAACGGCAAGAATATCAATGAACTGAAATGTGTATGAAAATCTAGGGTCAAATGGATTCCGCTCAATTTCTACGTAAGCCTTCAAAATACGTAATCTCATTATGTATGAACACTAGACGTGCTGCAAATAAATTTCTAGCGAGGGTGTGAAATAAACAATATTAAATCCGTTCGAGATTTACCCTTTTGCGAAAAAGATTTTGTGAACTAGTCATGACATGCCTATCAACGTGAGTTTCGACGAGATTGTGAAAAGACGTAATCTTCACAAGTCTCTAAGATTCCGGAGAGAACTGGACCCAATTACCTATCTGTTCAAGCTTTAGTTAGTTTGCTACAATCAATTTGGTACCCCTTTTAGAGAGAGAAGATTTCTTATAAACGAGAAAATAGGATTAGAAGATTAACTATTTGCTGCGTCAACTACAGTTAACAATACCAACAAGTGCTTAAGTTTAAAGATGAGAATTAAAATTTAAATGGAACAAAATATAATAAACTATTAATTACAGTAATATATACAAAGGTTGTATATATTTACAAGTTACGTTAACAGCGGACGACAAGCTTACTAATTATCCGGGTATACGTTGTACTTAAGTGGATCACCTGACAAGATTTACACGTCGCGGACAAAAGTAATTAATAGCCTTTAATGCAAATAAATCTCTTTTAAGTCCTAATCGATTTAAGATTAGATTTGAACGAAACCGATTATTAAATCAGGTGATTCATCTCTAAGATAATCTCGATATGGTTGCTCTTAATTTGTAGAAGATAAATGCATTTTATGCACTGAACCTTTTTATTTTTCCTATTTTCATATTATTACTATTCTGACCGGTACTTTGGTCGTTCATATCCTGTGACAGCGTCAGCACTAGCTTAAAAAGTAATTTAAAAAATGTGAATAATAAAATAGAGTGTCAAACAAATTGAAAGAGTTTCCAAATTAAAATTCAACAGAGTCCATTTACTTGCTTAATAAAGCTTATTATTAATATTTAAAATCGATTTTTTTATATTTATTTAACTAAGGAAAATCCATTAATGATCAAGCTACTTTCATCAGCAATTTACGTTTACATTGATGATACTATCTAATAGTACTATATAATACTATATATATAAATTCTATATAATTTGATACGTCTATGATTTGGTATATACATAATTATGTTTTCAATTTGCTAAGATTAAAAGCAGCATGTCTATGTAATAAAATTTCAGTGCGGTTAACTAGGTATACTGTCAAAGGCGGTTCGATATCGTAGCATTTTACAATTAAGTCCATGTCGCGTCGTCGCGTCGTACATAAATTGAACCATGAAATTTAAATTAAATTATTAATTTCCGCTATTACTCTCACGCTAATAAGATTTCGCAGCAATATTGAAAATAGGGATGTAAATAATGTCGTAGAAAATTTCATAAAATTTCTAGAATCTCGGGTCTTTTAAATATCGTATTAAATGCAGGCCACTATTTATAGTAAACGTTATTCAGCAACATGATGGAAATGTTTGAAATTCTGTTATATACGAGCCTTGAAGAATATTAAATTTCCAATTTAAACTTAGAATGCGCGGTTATTTTGGTTTAGGTATAAACTTTCCTATAGGAATTTTTAAGCAAAAGTAAATTTGGTTAGCTCTGTAACATTTCTAATATTTGTTCACGTATCAAGATGAAACGAACTACGGTAGTAATTTAGACCTCGTAGATAGAGTTTACTTTTCATTCTCCGATTGTTTTACTCTTGTACGTGAATCAATTTTATACAATATACTAGTTTTTTGGGCGCGCTTCGCGGCGCTGAAAAAGTTTTTTTTCGGGTAGTTTTGAAAAAAAAATTTTTTTTGCAAAACAAATTATGGATATCGAAATTAGAGGGCATTCCCTATGACCTTTGTTCCGGCACTTGTATCCTATCTCGTTCCGTTTCCGAGATATCGGCATCACTTCCGGTCCAGAGTCCACTTCCGGTCAAAGTCGAGGTTTTCCTGGGGTCATGGGACCGCCCCCTACACGCCCCAAAAAGAATCATCTCTCTAACCCCCCGGCAAGTGCTTCATAATATATGTCAGTGAGTCAGTCAGTCAGTGGTAATCGAGCTTTATATAATATGATACGAACAGTTTCAAAAAGATATATGAATGAATATCATCTCGAAATGATTTATTGTTTCTACTTACAATCTAATAATGAAATATATTTTTTACTAAATACTCACATATAGTGTAAAATGTAGATACATCGGTGCTAAAATACAATAGCAAAAATTTTATAAAAAGCAATAGAATATAGTTAAAAAGTGTTCAGTTTTATTAAAAATTAAAATAAAGTACATGTTTATATCTTTGTTGTTATTGAATAAAACTGATTTGATAAAACTCAGCAATTAAATGTTCAGAATTACATTTTATATAGTCATGTCATGAAGCCATTCTCTTCATAGTATCTACTGTTTTAACAACCTTCCAACAAAAAAGCTCGGAATGGTATGTGAGTTGTGAAAAGCGTTAAATTTTTTACATATTAAGCTTTTAATTGTCAGAATTACAAGAATTTTTAATTAGCCAAAATACTTTTTTATGTATTTGAATGAAAAATGATGTAGGTATCTATCTACAGATAATAAAATTAGGACTAATTTAATATTATATAATATTGTTATATGTTTCCTTTGTGTAGACCATAATAAAGAAAAAATGTGACGCAAACGTTACGAATATACTCGTAGATCGATGAAAATATCTCGTCATCATATAGTGAACTTGCTTGAAAATAGGCGCTCTTTTTACTTTATAAATCATAATGTTTGTAATGCAATTTAATTATTATTGTAAAAAAAAAAACGTTAACGTGCGTGTCCACTGTTAGATTATTCACCCGATTTATGATCGCGGTTGTTATGCCTAGAGGTGTTTTTCGATATCGATTATTATTTTGGAAGAGTCTATGATATGTTGAAACAAAATTTAAGGTGCAATTAATATGTTTTAAAATAGTTTTTATGTATTTAAAACCATATCGGTCGGTCCCTCAATTTAATTTAGTACCTGATGGTAGTCATTGACATCAATTCCCAGATCTACAAGTCACACTTCTATAGACATCGTACGACTAAATATTTGTTTAAAACATGGATTTCACCATCTTAGGCTTACGTATAAATAATTTTATTCAAAGGAAAATAAATGAAACGGACTCGTGCGCATCCTTCTTCTTCAGGTATATATGAACTCATAAAGTAAACGGCTCGATTTATATAATTTTTTGTGTATCCGAGTGGAAGATTTAGATTCACAATTGAATCGGGTAGGTGGCTCTGCAAAAACGCATGCTAAACCCGCTAATAGCAGGCAAGCCCGATAGGACAATACAACGTTAGGTCCGCAATTAATTTATATTTTAAATTAAAACAAAAAAGTTAATTAGAGAGGAAATATTGCGAATAGTAAATATACTATTAAATAAATACTATTTTTATTGCCTTTGCAGGTCCAAGGAGATTTACTATGCATGCTCGAGGAAACCTGAGACTTAAGTATCAAGGATACTTCCGTAAAACCATAAGGAAAGTTGTTCAATAAATCATTACAAAGGCTTATTGGCTCTAAAGCGAGAACTTCAGTGTAAAACAATAGAAAGGTGTTACAATAGAAAATAAAAGCTTATTGAAACGAATGCTATTTAAAATATAAATTAGGTATAAATATTATTAGTATACGCGGATATACTACAGAGACTTTTAGCTCTCATTATCCTTGCCTATACTTAACTCAGGGGCATTACGTGGGCTATGACCACGCTCAGATTCAAGATCTGCATTAGGTAGGACTCACAAATTAGGTTAATGTACGAGTATATTGTAAAGCTGTGTCAAAAAGAATAATTCTTAATACACTTATAATCCGGTGAAACCCACTACAGATAACACAATAGGAATTGAGGAACGAGCGTCGTACCCCGGGGGTGTCGGAAATCTTATCGTATAAGAGGCTTAAAGGCTACATACAGTATGTGAATATGAAGACTATAGAATTGCGTTAAAGTAAGCATAGTAAAGCATAGGTTGAATAAATATAAAGGTCTAGGTCATTTTTAATCGAGTTCAGGGTATTTGTTCAAAGCACTTAAAGTTCAACTCATGATAATTTCATTAATATAATTATGTAAAGTGTCAGAACTTGTATTCTAACTTCTTACACGAGTTACGAGAATATTAAATTATAAAATTTATTATATAAATCACGTAGTATTATTTATACGTAGTTATTGCAAGAGAAGTCATCCCTAAACATAAAAAAACGACTACAATACAGATTAGGATTCATTGTTCGAGTGGGTTCATTATTATCGGTGTTCATGGAAGCGAGTTTAGTTTAACGACTGCTTTCTAGTCTGGTAGAGACAGCATGACAAGTTCTAAGGTGCTTTGGAATATCAGTACGTTATTATCAAATCTCATGGGAGATCACATTAATTAAAATGTAAATTCGACATTGTGGTGAATGACGGACAACTCGACTCTATTAAATTTTGAAATGAAATGAGTTTCTAAGGACGTAAACTATTAGATTCGCGGCAAGAGTGTTATCCAAAAAAAGTCCTGTTGCGTAGTCCATCCAGAGATAATTTCATTCAAGAAACGGTTGGTAATAAAAAATCATTTACACCGCTATAAACCACGGAATATTGCATTGCTTCAGAGTTAACGTTCTCAGATTGAAGAAAAACGCTATAAAAGTTTGAAATTTATTTTCTTGTATTTTGTATTATATTAATTGACACTAAATTAATTGCGCATTACAGATTAATTATTACTAGTTATGTTTGATAAATAAAAGGAAAGAAAAAGTACAGAATCCTACCCGCTTTAAGGATTAAGCCTACCCGGTGAACTTAAAAACATACTAGCAAATGCAATTCGCTACATCATGCTTACTCGTACATTTGAAGTTATTCACTACGGGTGGCGATCGAAATTGTGTTTTGGTGGCTATCCGGGATACCGAAATGAGCCAGAAGGAAGCCTCACACGCACCAAAAAGGTTCAACTTCCAATAAAATAAATTCGAATGAAAAACATCGGGGACACGCAATTTCATTAATGAAATACTTCTGATTCTTTCTTTAGACATTCAAAAGAATAGAGATTAGGGTAAATATCTACAACAAAATAATGACAATAAATAAAGGGAATAACAGAGAGACATTTACATAAATTTCTAAATTTCTTCTAACTTATAAACGATTTAGGTATATAAGATATAGGCGATTTTATGATTAACACTCAAAGTGTTCGGTAATACGTGTTACAAGTTTGAACTAAGACATTACTCTAGAAACCGCTGAACATTGGTTCAGAGTAGGAGGTCGGCCCTGGAAGACCGGTTTGCTTTAAAATAGTTAGCACTTCAAACGTTCAAACTCTTAGTGGGTACTTCAAAACCACCAAAATGTTTAACGAACTTTGTTTTGATGTCATACATTGTTTTCTTTAATATATATCAATCAATTTGCCGAGACGAGTGTGCTATGTTAATGAATTTGACTCCCCAAGCCAGCATAGTGGAGGCGACATTTTTTTGTGGTAGTAATGCTGTTAAAATAATGTTGAGTGTGATCACATACTTAACTGCTATGTAAAATCTTATTTCTTGCATACACCAGTAAGATTACTTAAAGTTAAACATAATGTAACTCACAGGCGAATCCAAAATAATGTTTAAACTTTTAATCACTATGCAAAAGAGTCAAATCAATAAAATGTAATACAAGAGTAAGGAAAATTCACGATATACCTAAGCAAGTCGTTCGTTTCATTGGGGCCATCGCGACATTCGATCACGTATTAGGATAACACCCCACGTACACTCGTCAACATTTTTAGCGTGACTTGTCTTTAAATGCTGAAATTGATTTGTGTCACTAACACGTTCTAGTAAGATTCAAAATGCGACAAATGTGATGATATCCTTAGATTCATGTAGGTTACTTGTAGGTACTCTAGTCCAAAGTGCTTGTATGAAAATGTTATTTTCTCTTTTAATATTATCTGTATTGTTATGTCTTTCTGAATTTCAATTCAACAGTTTTCCCTGTCCTTCTTTTTTACGGGAACAATAAACAAATGAAATGGTTTTTTTTGTGAAAATATAAAATTTAATTAAGCATATATTTTTAAATAAATAGTGAGTACATATTTCAAATAATATATTCGTATAATAAAACAATATTAAAAATAAGCTTTAAACTTTTAGGAATCTCATAATCTAGCGAAGTGTATTTACGAGTAGAGTTGTCTTTTAGTCGTTAAGCTTCTTGTAAAGGTTAAATAGTTAGGTGTAAACCTAACATTATTCACTCCAAGTAGGTAGAAATGCAGCTACGTAATGTCACTTACGTAATGTAAGTACATGTTTCCTTGAAAATAGGGTCTCAAAGACTTTGGTGTTGCCTCGAGTAGACGAGACGCGATTTTACAAGACTTTTGTGTATATTTAGGAATTATGTTGTGTCACCATCTTGTAGTATTATCGTTATATTTGTGCTCGTCTCTGTCGCCGTTTGTTCAAGATAATTACTTCGTACACAATTCAATTTGTAACCCGTGAAATCCTTGTGTTTGTAGCGAAATATAGTGATTACAATGTAAATATAAAATCATTAATTAGTAATTGTATTACAGATATACCTGAAAGTGATTGCGTTGTTTACTTCCAATTTTTGTAATATGTGTATTGTACTGGTATATGTTGGTACGTATTACATGTTATAAATACTTAGATATATTATAATATACATTATAGAAAAAACGCAGCGTATAACGTTTCTCCTACACTAGGTCACGATCAAGGAAAGATACAGGTATGTGAATATAACACGCATCTTATTTAAGACGCCGTCAAAATATATTTTTTTATAAATAAACGGGATTAATTTGTCCGATTTAGCACAAGCTAGGCACAGCGATACAGGGGGCGTGTGATTAATCTTCTTTTTACCCTATTTTGGGTGCCCTCAGCTGGCAACATCCCTTGCCACATTGATGTTCATCAACACGCGTAATACACGCAACAAAGCATATGAGCTTAAAATTTATTATAATATATATGTCACGTGCTTCGGTGCCGTGAATGTGTTTATTATTAATGTACGTGATCTAATCATGTGAAATATGTACTTTAGTCGCTCAGTGCCTGTGCCTTTAATCAGTTTTTTTTTTCAATTATTTGACTTCAGATTCGTGTTCAGCGGGGAAAAATATGCCAGAAAATCATAGTCCAGCCCGCAGTACACACCACTTTTTTTTGAGGACCTGTGTGATCAATTAAATTATGAACGATACCCGCCCCGCATATGCAATTAGTATTTTATAATATAGATATATTGAAATACGACATTTACCTATAAATAATTTTAGTGTGGTGTTTAAAATACGTAAGTAATAAATTTTAACGTTGATTTTTAATACTTTTTATATTTAAAAAAAAATCATCTCTTTATCGAGTATCGACTTTAAATCGCGATATACCGATATCTCATATCGCAGTCATAGGCTGTGCTCTACCATTTGTCTGTATTAAAGAATAGTTTCATTGAAGCTTGGTAATCCTTTGAGAGCATCGCTCTTAGGGTTCGTGTGTAGTTCTTTACAAGGTCGCTGTAACTCACGCACAGGAGCCATATTCTTGATTTATTGACGATCAATTTGAAAAATAATAAATCATACACACGTACTGAATTGGAACTTATTTGTATTTTTTGCTTCAGTGACTAGAGATATCTTCGCCGTGTGTACATTGATATAATAAAAACAATACAAAAAATGACAATGATAGGCGTAATGATTCAGAGAGAACGAGAATTGTCTTCTCAACCGCGGTCAAAAATGCAAGAGCATACGTGCAGCCCAAGAACCGGTCCTCCATCGATAGATGCGACGGATGAGGAATGGTGGGGAGTGTAATTGCCCCGGAATGGATGGGAACCTTCTCCCGACGATCATATATGGGTTCAGGAAAGAATCATTGCATTGATTTTTTTATTTAATTACATAATGCGAACTACCACGGCTTGTCCGTAAATGTTACTTACATTAGAAAACGAAAACTAAAAATGAATATTTTTTTAAGTAAATTTTGAATTTCCTTTTTTATTGTGTCATTGATCCGAAAGATAATGTCATATACATTGCAGTTCTAATAGTTAATTACTTTGCCATAATGCCATAGTAAGTTTGGTTCTGACAGGTGTCAAATGAATGATATTATTGGTTCTTAATAAATATCTATGCACACGTATATGTTATACAGTATATTACGAGTACATAACATTATTATAGTATATGCAGAATTGTTGATGTACGTATAATATATATACGAGTATATAATAGGTATTTATTAAGAATCAAATTTCATTCATCTCCGAATATCATTTTACAAGTGAAGTTTAGAAAACAATTAGAAAAGAAAAAGCCTTACAAAAGTTAAATTTTCCTCGTTGTTGAGAAGTAGGTATTATTCCAATTAGCGGGTGGAAAAATCTGTGTTTGTTTGTGACGTCAATTAACTCACTCCTATAGAAAAGTTTTGCAAACTTCTTTTTCTTGTTCCTTTTTATCTCACCACATTTTAGGAAATAAGCACTTGACCTTTCTTACATTAATGTTTTTATTAGACAAGAATGTTTCTTTCAACATATAAGTAAATATATTTATTTAAGTAATATGAAGTAAAATTTTACTTGGTGACGAATGATAAAATTCAAAACTAAAAAGCTTTATTTCAAATAGGCAAACTAGAACACTTGAACAGTGCGGTTGGTGCGGTTCATAGTTTGATTTGATTCCCGGCCGTAACAAATATTTATTCATAATCTATTTTTTATAAATATTATATATAAATATATATTAAAACAGTAAATGTATTAATAAATACGCAATTATTATAATCTTTTTTTTTTTGTAACCGCACGCGTATCGGTTTTTTATCAGTAAGCCTCGGATCAATCATTTCTTCATACTTTACTATAAATATGTGTGTACTCTATTCCTTGATTTAAATGTTTGCAGATTTATGTTGTAGTAGGAATATATAGATACTTATGAACTACACGTACATATAAGTGGGTACTTACTCCGATGACTACATTTTTTTTTGGTATCTCGACCCATCACGTGTTAACGTATATATACGCTATTCGTTGCCAATGTAAAAATGAATATTACAAATAAAATATGAGAGACCATATTTGTTGAGTGACAGAAATATAATCGAGGATTAATTCACCGTTATTAAAAAAAAAATCAGAACAGGTACAAAATCACCGTAAAATACGAACCGCAATTTAGGATTGAATATAGAAAAAAATATACCTGCCTAACCGCAACCGACAATCGAATATTCTAAATTGACGATTTCTATACAATTTTATAACATTTCTCTTACAATATTTTGATGTGTCATAGAATCGTAGGTATCTATTTTGTATTAAATATATTCAGGGAAGCTTCTTTAAATTACGAGGTGCCTATATTGTTCATTTCCTGGATATACAAGCATATCTATTTTTATTCAAAGTATAATGTTTTATTCATTAAATCGTAGAGTCGCTACTATAAACCATTATTGTTATACGAGTACAACACACCTTCGCCACCGTGTGTCAAACGTATTACGACAAAAGAACATTTTAATATTTAAATCGAAATAATGTAGATAAAATTAAGTTAAATTATTAAATCTTATTAACATTTTAATGTTGGGGAAAGGATCTTTTTCGATTAAAAGGGAGGTTGCAACGGAAGCCAGTAACATTAGGATATGGGCGACAAAGACCAAAGGCAGTCATAAAATTTGTGACAGAATTAATGTTCAGGACATTCCAATGAAACTCATATACTACGTGACTATAGTGTACATGTATAAGTACATTTTAATGTATGAATATGATAAATGCATACTGTATCAGTGGTGATAACTTACAGATTTCTTCGTTCATGGACTACACTCTAACTGAACATCACATGCTGGGCTTCGGAGATCTTGAGTTCGAGATTTTTAGTTTATTTTAATTGTACTTAATACCGACATGTTTATATTAAGCTAGTTCTTGTACTGTAAGCACTGACGGATAAACAACATATAGCAAAGTTATAATGGTACTGGGCGGATGTTTGATGAGATTCGAACACGTGACAGAAACAACGTGACAGACGCGCTCGGTTGAAAATTGTTACGTTAGAAATGAGTTATGTTTGTTCTTAAAATTAATTTTAGCTGATTTGTCATGTATTTGTATATCATTCACATGAAACGTGTGTAATGTCAGTGTACAAATTGCTTAAACATAATTTCTCTGAAGTCAACAACATTTCACGTCTTTGTATTCAATGCTTTGACAATTTTTCTGATAAAACCTTGTTTACACTTTTTTACGTAACGCTAATAGGAATCCACAAATCATGTCAATTAAAACTCTACTCATACTTTTTCATAATATGCGGTTTTATGATAAAAAGGTTTGTCGGTAACGCAAATTTAGGTTACCACATTCCATTAAAGTTAAAATTGCAATTAGGTTGATGTAATTTAACCCAGCCAGGTGATTATTTCTCGTTTCATATTTTAATTTTAAAACATCTACAGACATTCAGGTTTTGTAACAAAAAAAAAAGGGTTATACTTGTAACATTAATAGGTACATCTACTTAAAGCTAGATTCACATTTATAGACACCGTACGTGGCAGTCACGTACCAGCACAGAAATAACAGAACTGGCTGTATCTGTGCAGACACGCTAATGTATTTGTATTGTGTAATTTTTAAGTATACTTTAAGAGTAGAAGTTATAGTTTTGGTATGGGATAGGTTATGGAGTACTGGCGAAGGCTTTTCCTACATACCAAACCCATTATTTTTCTCATGCTAGTACATTGGTTGAGGGTGCTCCACATCTGATCCAATATGAACACTTCATCAATCTAAACCTTCACAAATGTGTTTCGTTAATTTCCTCTTATTCATTTGTTTCATTATCTCGAACTGTTCAGAGTTCGTTTTCCAATAAATTGACAGTATATAAGATTTAATGTATAACTATCTATAGTTAAGTATAGTCATGAAGTCGAAAGCAAAATGATTTTATGAATAAATTTCAATTTTAGAGAGCTCATGAAACCTTTTAACGTAACAGGAATATGAAAGTTTCATCCACTAAGTGTGAACTTTGTTAACGTAAATAAAGTAAAATGAGCGTACACAAAATAATATTATATGTTAAATTTAAATAATATGTACTTAATGTTTGTGAGTTTTTTTATTAATTAAGACTCGCGGTCTTTGAGTGGAGACGATTCTTTCCACACAAGACTGCAGTCGTCTCCGTTATTTGTTGGTTGTCAGAGCACCTTTAACTAGAGTTAAACGATTAGATACTCGTTAATGAATCTCGTCGTCTTTAAATTTGAGATTTAATTAATGGTTTAATTTGTTACCGTCATAATCAATATTATACCTAACAGCAGGGCTTCCTCGAAGGCTATACTTGCGTTTGGCTTCTTAGACATATTGAAGAACTAATTAATACGAGTAATACAAATACTTATAAGGACATTACTTAATAACTGTATTCTTTTTTTTACAACAATATAATAGTTATTCGCCGAGTTATGGGATAAAGCTAAGTTGTGTTGTGCTCGGTCCACTCGTCAAGTTAGTATGCTGACATGAAGCGGTGCCACTAGCAATACAGCTTCTTAAATATCAACCGTTATCGTGGTAGATAATAATAAAATCTAGTACAGATATCCGAAAAGTTCCTACTAATGACCACGAATAACATCAGTTCAAGCATTTCTTATAGTTCACTTCGACATGAACCGGAGTGCATCATCGTGAATTTAGATCTAGGATCATAATATACTTTTGTTATTCACGGGACAATTTTATATACCAAACGGCATTCGAATCGATTTGTTTCATTTATAAACTTTTTTTATTATGTTTACTCCACAACAATTGATTGGAATACAAAATTAATGTGATTAAACATTTATACGGACAGCGTATAATTTGCAATTTGTCACACTCTACCGCTTTCGTCACATGAAATCAATGTCAATCAACCACATTTTGTTATGTAATTTTCCATAATACATGTACATATTGAGAATAAACCATCCTGTGGTTCGTTCGTAGTTCTATGTATTTTAATGGCATTAAACTGCCACATCCTGCCTGTCCGTGCCAGTATGTGAGAGGACGACAAATTGCAATATCTCACATCTAATCATTCAATTATTTAATAAATTTATCCACGTGTATTTATTAATATACCTAGACTTGTAGTGCTATACCTAGATTGCATTAGAAAGACACAAACTAAATTAAAAATCCCATTAATTTAACTACTTTTTTTGTCATAATAACTAATAATAAAATTCAATCACATTTTTAATATTCTGTGGAGATGATATAAATTTGATTTATATTGTAACTTACTAATGTCCTATTATTCTCCAATAAAGAGACAAAAAGTTTGGGACCCCAAGACAGGTTTTGTTTTATCTCCTTAGAAGACGAATGGTAAGGCTAGACGGTTTATCATCATTTTATCTTGTATAAACAAGTTATGTAATTCCTCAACGCACAAATTTTAGGACTAAAGTTCATTGAATCCAGAAATAATAAAACTACATAATAAGGTAACACTTCGTAGTAACTTATCAGCGAGTTACTTAAAAGTCAATTTTAGAGAGATAAATATACTTAAATATTTTATCAGAGAAATGGTTTCGTAAATAGACTTTATCTACATTGAAGGAAGCAAAGTAAAAGATAGCATCCATATTCCTAACATATTATGTATTTATTTCTACAGAGAACACATTTATTGACTTCGATATCATACTTTTAATATTATGTTATGATATACACCCATCAGCAGTATAATGTTCCTTGTTTACACGTATAGATCGGTTCACTTTAGTGTGTAGGTATTTCGAAACTGGACTCTTAAATGCTTTATTTAGTGAGTCACTCTTGTTCGCCTTAGCACAATAAGCTTGGCTATTGAAGTTTCTGTTTGCATATTTAAAGTTAGTTATATTCAGTTAAATCGAAATTATTGTCAATGACGCCTATGCATACAATCATGACGACATATTGAAACACTAACTGATTCTAAGAATCTATAGTTAAAAGGAGACTCTTTGCTGATTGGTCGGTACCGTACCTTTGTAATGGCGATGCAATGACTGCAATCAGATAACACAAACAATAAAACCATCCGTCCACAATAACAATTCACAGAACAAAACATAAAATGACACTCATTGCATATTACTATTATAAAAATACTAGAGATAGTAGCCGTGCCTATTGGACATACGAAGCGCCCATCCGAAAAAAAAATTAACTCCAAGAAGTGACTACTTACCAGTTTATGATGCAGTTCATTCCAACATGCCGGCGTTAATAATTTGGGTACACAACTGCATTAAAACAGGAAACAGGCGTTCACGGACGATCTATGGCAAAAGTTTATAAAACTTTTAAACTTTCTTCTCGAAAGTCAAAATAAGTTTGTTATATTTTAAAATGTCCAGATAACACCCATAATAAATAGGTAAATATATTTTTTTTAATTTAAAACTGGTTTTTTAACATAGTTTTGTTTATTTCGAAACGAACCGTATTCTAGCATCGGAGGGCAGAGAGTGAGAACACAGTCGTCCGCCGCAACGTACCTCGCGCAACAACCTAACCGTTTGTGGGCGAGCTTTGAAGAGACATGGCTTTGTCGCGCAAAGTAATACTGCGCGGGGACCCTAATCTCACGGATTCAAAAATGGAAATTAATAAATTATTATTAAATTACACACAGTTAAATTAATTTTAAAAATAATAGGATTTATTTCATATTATGCGTAGCTTTAATTTAAAGTTGAGTTAATTATTTGAATTTATAAAACGAACGCATATCCATAGTATTACATATTTCTTAATATCAATTTCGTTTTTTTTAATATGGATTACTATTTATTTTATTATAATGAAAATTGAATAGAAAAAAAAAATTACGTCTGAGATGAGTTGATTCGAACCCAAAAACCTAATTTCTAGCATTTTATTACGTCAAAGAATAACCGATAAAATACCTTATTAATTATAATACATACATGTAGTACATAGCTATTACTATTATTAGCTTTTATATTAATTTTGTAAGTTACCTTTAGATAACGCTTAGGCTGCTTTATTGCTGATACTGTATAAAACACAAATTCAGTCTTGCGTGAAATTTTGTCGTACGCTCTTGAGATTGTTCCGTGTTCTTACTTATTGCTAAATACTTGAAAATTTCTTGAGGGTTTATGATTAATATTATTATCGAAGGTGAAATGTATTCACGGAAAACAGTTCATAGCCTACAATTTCGCTTGAAATTTAAGATTACCCTGAAATTATACAGTAATTCAGTTTTTTTTTTTCATTTTTAGTAGAGTGTACCTTTAGACCTTAATTTCGTATAAAGTAAAATCGTTTCGAGTGTACACGCTTTCGCTCTTACTCTCGACCCTTCTTGTGAGAAAAAAGCTACTATTGAAAAATTCGAGTTCATGGAAAACTCGGTGTTCGCGACATTTTATCAATGAGTTTTAGAAGTAAGAAACCCAAGTTTGGCTTCGAAAATTAATAAGGTAATTTAGAAAATTTGGAGTCGGTGAAGTTTTCGAAATTTCTAATTAAGCGAAGACAAATAACAATTAGAAATTTATTATGTATGGCATTACAATTAAAGAAGGGAAAGGAAGACACAGCTTTTAAATGAGTTTTAATTACATTAAATTTTGTACTTGTAGTATAATTGTGCCCTTCAAATCATAATCTGTCATCCCATCTTGTAAACGAGAGCTTTAACTTTAAAGCGTAAGGTAAAAATAATGAACAAAATTCGTAGTCTGCTTACCTTGAGTGACTTTGGTTTATTTTCGTCTTTATCTTTTATAATATAAAAATGAATGTTTCATTATTTATCCAAACCCGACATCATTCAGATTTGAAGATGTTTTTGGATTAATGTAGATTTTATCGTTATAAAGGGTTCTCTAGGGATGAAACGGGAACTCTAATACCTACTAATTATATGCATACGAAGTTGTGGGCGAGAACAAGTTACCTATGTATAAAATAGTGTCCTTCAATTATTTAATTTTAGTGAAATTTAAGGAATATTTAAGACCATTTCATCAACAACCGGGGACTGGAGCACGTGAATTCCTTTGTTTGGAATGCTTCCCTTTCTTTAGTTCACTGTCTGAAAATGTCCCGCGAGTACAATTTATGCAGAAAGTTTTGGTACGGTTTATATTTTCAGTAGGTAACTAGCACATGTTAGTAGCTACTTAAAGTTTGTTTTAAAATATTGTCTTAGTATTCTAATAATAATATTGTTTTCTAAAATAATATTATGATAATTAAGTTTGGTTTAGTTGGGAACTGAGGGACCATTAACATAAGTATTTTATAATATACAGTTGTAGGTAATTATTTTAACTAATATTAGAACAACTAACTGTTGCCCGGAACTTCTTATGCATATAATTAATATTATGCCTTTAAAGTTAGAGTTCAAAAACCGGGGAAGCCATATTAATTTTTATTATACAAGAATAAATAAGTAGATTTATATTATTAGAAAAGAAATAAACTTGTAAAAAGCGTCTGGGAAGATAGATCTTATATAAAGTACGAGTAAAATATTATAGATAAGTAGAAAAATAATTTAGGTCGCAGCAATGAATAAAAAATCTCTTCCCTCGTTTTTACAGTGCAACAAAATTATACTGAATAGTCAAACAGGCGATGCAGCCGGAGATTCACAGTTTAATTTATACTTAGTTTCATTTCATTTCATTGCTGTCGTGCAACTTCTTGCAGGATCTTCTTACAAATATAATTATTTAAAAATATTTAAAGAGCAATTTTCGTTTATCTACGAGTATACTAGTAATTGGACTGAATTATAATTCGGCACAGTGAAGGCGACACCTGCCTGTAAACATTTCTAAGTAGAAGCAGTTGAGCTCATGAATCCGGGTTACAATGAAAAATAAGACACCCAAATCCTCCAAATTTTTATTAATTAATAATGTTGTATTATTTTAAAGCTTATCATTGTCTAAGCTTATTATGTGAACAGTTTTTGTTATATCATAAATTTAGTAAAAACTAAAGTTTATTAATCTACTATTATTAATGTTTATTAAGTAAAATTGCAACTAAAGCAGTTTGTCCTTTGAATTTTACTTTTCGACAATTTTCTGCTTACGCGCTTGTTGCAGCGGCTGACTTGAACTCTTTTGCAACAACTTATCGTTATTATGACGTTGTCTCTTCTGGTTTATTAATATAGTACATTGAGAAGTTTTCATAAGTCGTGTAGGCATGCATGCCTACATACATTCGCTTTAGAGATTGTTTTTGTAATTTATCTTTATATTATTACTTAAAATAGTTTAATAGTAATTAGTTTGTTTAATTAGTGTAGTACAATTAATAGTTGTATATTTATTAAGGAGTTTATTTCAATTAGCCCTTACTTAATAATAGAAGTGATCAATCTATTAGAAAAGTTTTATTGAACTTACCTAACTAGGGAAGCTTCAAAGTTGCTGCAAAACTCCTGATCAGCGGATTCTCGAGAAAGATAAACATGTCCCCAGCCATTAATATATTAAATCTTTTCTTTGGTTTTTGATATAGAGGAAAAATGACTTAATGCTTTTATTACATAAAATTCAACAATATTTTGTGGAACTATGAAAAATATTTATTTATGCATTTTTATTTACATGTCACAATATATTATATAATTTTAGTCAATGTGACGCTCCCGCCAGGACATGGTAAAGTACATTAGAATTTATGTGAAATAATCAAATTAAACAAATGAATGGATAAAATAATAATATAAATGATAATGTCAAAATAAAATTACAATGAAAAAAAAAAATTACTCATGATGTATATGTACTAAAGGCTTGAAATTGGGGTATGTAATTAGGTTGATACTATCTTATTACTAAAGTTTTCTTTTTCTATTATACTTTTATTTGAAATTATTGTGAATAATGAGATATAATAGAATGGTACTCAATTGGAAATAACTGGTGCGCTATTGTCAGCAATTTAATAATCTTAGCCTGAATGCCACTAGAGTCCATTTAGCCTTGTTACGGATAAAAACGTCCTGTACAATACAATTGTATAATCGCTATAACTAAGTCAATTTTTTTTATTGTAGCTAGGCATATATGACAACACAATGAATAAGTAGTTGTCATTTTTTAGAGATATAAAGTAAAATATGGTACAAAATTAAATGTTGAATCTTCGACATCTCTGTCATGAACGAATGAAATACATTATTGTTAAAAAAAAAACAATCGCTTTTAATTTTTTTAAAGTTGAATCGACGAAATTTTGGCGGAGAGGTTTTTATGATTATCTGTCTTGAATTATCTTGTTAAGACTAGGCAAAGCCTTCTGAAAACTGAAATATGAAAACGAGCTACATGAGCGCGATTCTTCTGCCTTGCCTTGTACATTGCCCGTTAGTAATACTATATGCATTTTTTTTCAGGTACGTTTTCACAGGTCAAGCTTTCGTCAGCCGTCAAGGAGGTAATCCGGGCGAAGTATTACAACCAGTAGTTTCCACTTTTATGGCACATTTATTTTTCACCTTCGAAAGCTATCCCTGGTCATAAACAACTTTATGCTTATCGAGCTGTATACTTATATTATGAGTATGTACACATGAGGTTTCTCTCATCATTAAGAGCGTGTCACTTACAGATAGTTCTAGTCATCTACAGAGCTATACGTATTTGTATACCAAAATGAAGTACAAATTGGTACACCCGTTTGGATATGAATGGGAGACGAACATGCAAACACCAGTAATGACCAGTACATTCCGATTTTTTTCTACAGCAACTCGGTATGAACCCTCAATCTGCCTAATGTTAAGCTAAAATGCGATTCAAGAGGGGAGATAAATGCCATGCCATAGAAGTAACCTCCGCTATACCGGCTTTAGGAAACGAATGTGCACGCTTTATTACTCTCATTACATCTAGCTACTGCCGAGTTGAAACAGTAGATCACTGAAAAAATATAATTTTATTTCAGTTTCGTTTATTTATTTTTCTTTGTCAAAAACAGAACGCTACATATCTACAATACAATAGTTTTGATATAATCTTAAAAGTTATCCACTATGTACCTACTATAATATCTTTTCGATTTCTGAAATACATATTCGGTTGGAATGTAAGTTTTCTCGAAGATAGTGGGAGGTATTTCAATTTTACTTTTCATTGTATTAGTTTTCTCTCTATATAGGGAATCCTGAAGCATTTTGAACGTTGGAAAAGTGACTTTCAGATAGATTTCCAACCATATCATTCTTCACATACCATTTCATTAGCATATAAATGAGAATTGCAATTTCACCTGTCTACACTTTAATATGGTGGGTTACGGAATGTTTTCCCGTGATGATCGTACAAATTTACTATTCCTTAAAGCTTACAATTTTTGCACGTACTACGCCAGGATTGCGCCTCCAATTCCAATAAAATTTGGAATTTAAAAGGTATTTTCCATAACGTCTGATAAAATATTTGCTTAGTAATATAGATTTATTTATAGGAAATATATATATATTCAGTTCGTATAGCGAAGAACTTAACAATATTGAACCTCAAGGAATTGACGTAGAAACAAAAGAAGCATTGACGGGCCGCGGTGTAGGGACGACAAAACATTTTTCTTTTCCTATTCTTCTTTTTTTTGTATAGAAACTGTCGCTACTTGGCATTGATTAAAATTCATATTTAAGGTTTAGGGTAAAAGCTGCAGCCCTTTTCAGTGTTTCCTGTTCAGTGAGCACGACTCCGGGGAAATGAATCCACGCGAGAATAATTTGTAACCAGTAACAATGTCCTAAGCTTTGAAACCGGTCAAAAATCACTTCGACATAAAATTATAAGTAACTGGACAATATTTGTAAATAGGACACCACGTAGGTAGTATTATTTAATTCGCCTAAGGGCTGTACCTAATTCCTAAGTTCATCAATAATCGCTAATCCAATATTTTTTTCTTCATATACTAAACTCTGTAGAAAGTAGCTGAATAATCAATGTAAAGAATTCTACTAAACTCGGATTATGTAAATAGCCTTGGGACCAAACTTCATCAAGTAGATACCTACCAGCCGGGCCTATAAATAAAACACATAGATACCTCGTATCGTGAATAGAGCTTTATATGAAATGCCGTAAAATTTCGCTGTCATAAAATAGCCCGTACCCTATTTACCTTTTTAAAGACATGAGAAAGGCAGAACCGTTTTTGGGTCCATTCGTTGACCAAAGGCGTGCAAAAACATTGAACTTTCGACTTGCAATATTATACAATTCTATGTCGAATCAAAAGTTGAATTTGGGATAACAAATTAATTAATGAAATCTTGCCATGATATTATAAGTCCCCTAATTTGTAATGTGAAAGTAAGGTCCGTTTGCACCAGAAGGCCCGTTAAAGTTACTTTAACTATTACTTTAATCGTTATTTTATATCATTATTTTTACATTATGGTTTACATTTACTCCACACGAGTTGCGCCATCGTCGCGCCTGTAATTTTTGACGCCTACTTTAACATTAACCGTAACCAGCTTATCTTGGCTGGTTAAAGTTAAATTAATCGTCAAACCAATATCACTAACGTCAAATGTATGAAAAGAAGCCAAATATGTTTTTTCTATTATTTTTTCGAGATCAGCCATCCTTTTAACGATAACAATATGAATTTACACGATATTCCAACGCGTGTGGAGTAAATGTAAACGTTTAACGGTTACGTCGTCGCCGTAAAAGTTTTGGTTAAAGTAACTTTAACGGGCCCCTTGGTGCAAACGGACCTTACTCTGTTCCATTTTCACTCTTAAACCGTTAAACAGATTTCGACAAAATTTGGCAAGGAGATCTTTTATCTTAAAAAAGGAACTGAAGAGGGTGAAGTAGAGGATCAAAATTTATATACAAGCATAAGTTACCTATCATTTAAATAGAGCTCATGATGTGCATTCAATATTTTTATTTTTTATCAACAGACAAAAAAAAAACAAAAAAGAAGAGTGGTAGGCAGACTGATGATGGTTATTTGTCCTGTCTGCCGTCCTGGGGCAGTACCACCACTTTCGAATGTAACACCCGTGAAGTGATCTTGGCGCGTTTCGGGAATAGTTGAGTGTGCAGAGTGTGCACTTTTAATCTAGATGGTACATGTTCGTCTCCTCAAGCCGGCATAGTGGAAGCGACTGCTGCCCGCTCAGGTTTCTCTGTAGTAGCAGTTGTTTCCATTCATGGACCGCACTCTAGCTTTACATCAGCCGGAGTGTTGTCACATACCGACCTACAATAAAAAAAAACTAAATGTGTGTATATTTAACTAGCATGAATATTATTTTTACATAATAAAGAACTAAAAATAAAATAAATGTCATGTTTAGCTAGCCGTTATTTATTTTATATTTTACCGGTATATAAAATGAATCTTGTATGCAATTGTGACATATATCAGTGTCTGTATTATTCAGTATATTCTTACCTGTCGCAGTAGATATCCGTTTGGGACGCTCGTAGCTATGAGTATGTAACAAATTCATGCTTATTTGGTGCGACAATAATATTTTTCAGTATATTTTTATCTCTGGTATGTTCTTAATACTTTATAAAACGTATTTAATATTTATATTGATATAGGTTACGTTAACGTAATGTTGACTCAATTATTATGAGATTTTGCGACATTTTTAGTTGTTGGTATCGACCTAAATAAACTAAAACAACAATTAAATAGTACACATTTTAGTTCTTTTTTTAACAATATAATTTTCAGTACCGTTGTTCCTTCTTTCATAATTAGTCCCATACGTTTTTACTGTGTAGTATGTAGATGTAAATAAAAATTTGAGCCTGGCTAGTCGAAGTAGCCGCGCGTAGAAAGTGGAAAATTGAGATGGGTTGAAATAAATGTACGGTGTAAAATTATCATAAACGAGCCACGGGTTGAATATCGATGGGATACCGAAAGGGCTTTTTACGAACACATAGCGACATAATGATACACCGAAGAATACCGTGTTCACATTTTCTTGCCTACATATAATAAGAATTTACACAAATTTATAATATTTTAAATAATTTTGTACTTGTTTTGATTATTTAATCCATATAACATTTTCGTGTTAATCTTTGAGATAATCCCAAAAGCACTCTTTGAATTTAAAATCTGAATTAACCGTAAGCCTTAAACACACAAACGAGTGGAATAGGATTTGTAAATAAAAACAATTAAATTTATTTTAATAAACTAATTTCAATTTAATTAAATGAGTGGTAGGCAGACCGACGATTATTAGCCCAGTCTGTATTGCAGGGGTAGTACCACCACTTTGAAGTATAACACCCGTCTTAGTGGCGTTCCGGGATCTGCTTGGAAGTTATTGTTGTATGGCGAGTGAAGTCGTCAACCGCACTTATAGCTTAACATGCTCTGTGGCTATATGATTATTATAAAACAAAAAAATTGTAGGATATTATGAGGACCTTAGTAAGAAAATATATTAGAAAGATAAGTCATGTATAACGCCTAAAGAAACCGAATATCGTAGGTACTTGCTTGTATTTCATAAACTGAACCAATTATAACTTTTGACCCCGTTGTTCATCCTATAGGAATTAAATTTTGTGACCCAGTTAATAATTGCAATTAAATAATAGTTAAACTTTTTAGTACTATAACAGAATAGTAGTAAGCAATACATTTACAGAGAAAATTGAATATATTACTCATATTTTTTTATACCATTGCCTGAAGATTTTGTCGCGCCGCGCTGTGAGATTTTTAAAAAAGATAACTGACAGTTTGATGACAGGTTTTGAGACGTTATCAATTTATGATGTAAGTTTTGCTGTTGTCAGTTTTACCTTGTAATAGTGGATATATATATTTAATTAATCATGCTCAGTCGTATATTTAATTCGAGTAATGCAAAAATATTTACTCCGCCCATGCAAAAAGTAGTGTATAATAAGCATCTGCCAAATTGTCCAACAAAAGCAGCACCTACGTGCAATGACTCTGGAAAGAAATCCAGTGGAGGTGGAGAAATTAAGTTAGTAAGAGGAGAACCAGGAAAAGTCCGGATGGGCTTCATGCCCGAAGAATGGTTTCAATTCTTTCATCCTTTAACTGGAGTTTCGGGGCCCTACATATTTGCAATTGCAATAGGAAATTATCTTTTTAGCAAAGAAATTTATGTTATGGAACACGAATATTATAACGGTCTGTCTTGGTTAGTGATCTTGATAGTGCTAATAAAAAAGTTTGGCCCTCAAGTCGCCGTTCATCTAGACAAGAAAGTAGATGCTTATAATTCTGAGATCCAATCAGGTAGGTTGGCTAACATAAATAGTGTAAAACAATCTATCGAGAATGAAAAACAAAATCAATTTCGTGCTGAAGGGCAAAAACTACTCACTGACGCCAAAAAGGAGAATGTTCTTATGCAACTCGAAGCTGCATATCGTGAGCGTTGTATGCTTTTATATGGCTCTGTAAAGGGTCGTCTTGATTATCATGCCAAAAGATATTTCACTGAATCTAGAATTCATCAAAAATGGATGATCGGATGGATTTTGGAAAATGTAAACAATTCGATAACTTCAGAATTTCAAAAGGCCGTATTCGATAAATGCATCAATGACCTAACCGATCTGGCTGGACGTTCATGAATTCAAAATAATAGTTAACATTTTAATTTTTTTATCTACGAATACAATGGTTATAAAATTGAATTATTTGGTTTTATTTGTGGTATTATTTTGATATTTGTACAGTTAGGTATGTAAGGAAAGAAAAATAAATAAAACAGTAATGATATATTTTATTTGTGCAATCGTACGTTTTAATTAAACATCCTTAAGTTTCTAACATTTGTGAAGATTATATTAATTTTGAAAATTAAATATATTTATCATTGATAAATTGTTAGTAAGTTACTTGACACTTAAATTTAAAGGCGGTATTTGGCGGCGCGTAAAATAGGATACTTCTCTCCCGTACACAGACCACGGAAGTCATCCATTGACAAATCGGAAATAGAGACACCACCGAGATTTTTAGATCTGAAATTATTATTGGTACCATTAAAACGATTGTTTTGCTAGCTTAGAAATTTGAAGCATTGAAAGGTCTAGAAATAATTTACTTGGCATATCCAGCTTTCTCTCCAGCTGTATCGCTATCTTCATATGACACCCAGATACCACCTTCGCCGTTATCAGGAATACGGAAGGCATATGTTCCTGTAATAATGTATCAATATATAATTCCACACAGCAGTTAATTAATCGATACAGAACTAATATTTAGTAATTCTACACTATAATATTCTCTGCATAAGATATTATTATACCAACCAAAAATATTAGAAATTTCAGGGTCCTTTCTCAGAGGTATTTTCTCTGAAATATTAAAAGCTAATGTTGGTATTTCAGATATTTCTAACACAATTGTGTGATGCCTTAAAGCTTACTTTTATTCAGAATTTTGTTTTCTCGTATTTCTTATATATGCAGGATAAATAGCGTAGAAGCAGTAAATTAGAATTTAGTTCAGTAACTAGAAATATAATTACCAAAGCGTTTGCTGGGGTCAGTAACCTTTCTCAGATTAGGGCGCATTCCCTTTTGATGTTTTGGTTCAATGAGTTTAGCGCAAACTTCAGGATAACTTAAGAGGCCGTCAGTCTTGGTGTATGGACCTGCAATAATGTTGTTATACTTGATAATAACAAACGAAAGTCCAGCCAAGTGAAAAAATTGACATTTAATTAAATGTTTTTTATAAAATATTTAAATCCTTGACGTATTAACGCAATTTTCAAAAATTTGTAAGTATAAAGAGTGCTAGGCAGACTGTGGTAACTAGATGCTTATTACGAGTAGCCCAGTCTGCCGTACTGGAGTAATACAACGTTACGTTTCGGGACCAGCTTAGCGGAAAGTAATCGTGTATAACAAGAGAAATGTGCGATGCATATTTTGTCTCCTTAAACGGACCTCGCGGAAGCGATTGCTGGAGATATTTCTCTATATTTCGGAGATATTTCGCTTGATCGGTGAAGTGTTCCTTCCCCCACCAGGAACAGGTAGGGGTAAAACAAACCCCCAGTTGAAAATCGTCCGCTCCCTAAGCGTTAAATAAATAAATGATGATATACTCGTATACTATAAATGAATGAATTTTGCATTCAGCTGCCGTTGTTAGAACTTTGTATAGTTATTTGATATAAATCGAGCAGTGATCTAATATTATTGCTTGTAAAGTTATTTACCAGCTTCTCCTGGACCATCGGTGTGTATTGGAGGAACGCCGGCGATTTCACTATCTTCATCCAACTTCCAGGTGCGTGCTTTTGTTGAAATTCCAATTACAATCTTGTTTAATGGTGCGTGATTTTGTTTCCTGAATGAAATTTATCGTTGTATTTAAATTAATTAATTTTTTTTTAATTATAAAAAAAAAATTTAAAAAAAAAAATTAAATAAAAAAAAAAAAAAATAAATAAATAAATCAGAGTTATCAAAAATTAGTATAAAAACTAAAGATAAAATGTACAAATATTTTCATATGAAAATACAAAATAGCCCATTATTCACCTCCACCCTCGTACATTTTTGTTTTACGATACGATAATAATTAATAATACTAAATATCGTAGCTGGTCTAGCCTTAAGTTCTAGTCGGAGTGCAGACAATTGCTACAACATGAACTGTCTCCAGGCAGTAGTTACAGTTAAATAACTATGATAATATATTTATCCTGAATATTTAATAATAATATTGAAAATTACTACGTATTGATTATAAATCTATGTAATCTATTCTTAACTACTTATAAGTATTTGATTTAAACTAATGTACCTAAAACACCAACTTATCAAAGTATTGAAAATAAAGAATTGTGAGCAATAACATGTATTTATAGCTATCCATTAAAAACCTGGAACTCGCTTCACCACTTTAGCGAATAAATTATCCTTGAGAATTTTTGAGTACCTACGTGATTAGAAAAGTGAACATTAATGCTTAAAAACACACAATAGCCTCAAGGTTAAAAGAATTATTTGTTTATTCACCGTTAACTAAACGTGATTTGTGGCGCGTAGAATTATTAAAAGTATAGTAATATTAGAATGTATACCATATTTATTATTTTTATATTTATTTTATTAAACCTGTATACTCGTACAGTCAGCAATAGGTTAGGGTTCACCTTAAGGACTATTTTATTTATTTATTTATTTAAAGCTTAGTGTAGCGTGCACACAGGCGAACTTAATGCTAATTAACATTCTCTATATTATGTTCTAATATATTATAATACGAGTATAAGGCTCTAAGTAAAAGACAACAGCACATTCTCGGCTGCTTGGACATCAACCAATAGAAATTGGTTTAAAATCTTTACATCTCTTATTGGTTAAAAAAGGGGGGCTTTTCTCGTGCTCCTAAAAGCTCAGAAGAAGCCAATCAACCATTGTCACTTGATTGAAACGAAAACAAAAATATGGGATTTGGCGCTGAGGTGACAGTCTAAACTTCAAATCCCATATATTTTGTTTTCGATTCGATCAAGTGACGTTTGACTTTTGACTTTAGTCTCAGATATGCTGATAGTACTAGTACGTACTTAAGGCGAAGAACGTAAATGTTTAACAAAAAAGTAAATTTTAAATCAATCGTATAAAATGTTATAATTAGACAAATTTTAATCTCTAATTAAAAATTGAACAAGTAATCATACGTTTACTTGGGCCGGTAACTCAATGCCTAATAACTATTGCGCGCCGTCGCGTCGTTCTATTTCCTGCTTGTTTATTTATTTACTATGATCTGTCAGAGGCATAGAAATGACACAATATTTAACATTATATGTGTTATTTTTATGACAAGGGGACAAATAATTTCAAATGCCGGCGGGTAGGAGCGTCAATGTATTAAAGTGTTTGCTTATGTTATCGGAAAAAATGCCTGAACTAAGACGATTTTAGATACTTGAACACGCTAATATACGTCCCTTAAAATATCCTAAGTAAGCGGCTGAAATTACTTTAAGTCCAACAGACGATTAAGGTCCCTCGAATTAATTAATTATAAAACAGAAAATAAAACACTGTGGTTACGTAATAATATAAATAAATATGTATAACTCACCAGTAAGAGACGGCCGCATCAACGTTCAAAAGTGGATTTCTGTTTTGAGGAGTATAGATAGGTGCTGCATAATCACCTTCTTTTGGGTTTCTTTCGGGGGTATAGTAATCGAAAGCGTTTAAGTTGATGAAGTCTACCAAATTGATGATAGAAGGAACGTCGTAGTAAACTAAAAAATATTTTTTTATTATTTTGTACAGAATTATTTTTAATTCACTTATTGTCAGGCTGCTGCTTATCCTCATAACTCATCACACAGGTTATTCGTATAGGAATTATACATAGATTTGTATGAACTATTGTTTTGTTTTATAGTTGTGGTCGTGTCGAATAATGCATTTCACGCTAATGAGTTCTGACTCATATCGTTACAACAACACTATTGAAATCTGTTATATATTTTTGTTTAAGATAATATTTTAATATTATACTATAGTTTAGGGCATAATCACTATCATTCAAATAAAAATAACTCAGTTAGTTTCCAAGTTTACTAGTTAATTAACAAGGTTTGAATAAATCGAGCCTATGATTCATAGGCAAAAATTCGAAATGACGTATAAACGATTGTTTTTGTTTCGGTTATTCAAGGCTTTGCAAGTAAATGCTAATTAATTACACTCTACACGCTTAGGTTTATATATTCATGGTTTGCAGTATTCAAGGTGATACATAATATAATTTTATGTAAACATTTTTATTTGCAAACGCATTCATTTTGTAAGAAAACAAAACACAATATTTTTAAAATTTACAATAAATAAATATTTTTATATATTTATTTAAATTTAGCGAATTTAAATGCATTATTGAAAACTGAACAAAAACAATCACATCTTAGCTGAGCTGAGGTGGTAATCGAACCCACGTCCTCCCCTTGCACAGGAATACTTTGACTACTAAGTATACAGATATTAGCGTTTCAGGTGACAATGTCGAAATTCCTTTATTCTATCTTTCCATCGGCAGTCCTTTTAACCGCTGGCTTGACGTCATACGTCACATTTATACCACACGTCACATAATATTAAATAGGTTTACTTACTTGAGGCGTTAACATTGGGCAATACAGTCAAAGACAATTGCATATTGGGTTTGAGGCTAAGTGCTTGCTTGAATTCTCGCACGAGAGCTGTAAATCCTTCACGATGTTCAGACTCTTTTTCGTCAACTGGAGTAGTTCCGAATGTTTTCTTAACTCCGTGCCAGAATGATCCTGACAAGTTTATGAAATAAAATTACTTTTCATATTCAATATAAAAATATTTGGTAATTAATAAGAAAATTTACCCCATGAAGAACGGATTTTTTTGGGCTTAATTCTAGCGAATTGCCAAGCAATGTCAACACCATCAAAACCATGCTGTTCAGCAAGTAAAACTCCAGAGTTCACAAAGGAGGTGCGAGCTTGTGCGGATTCCAACTATGAAAATAATTTTATTAAATTCGTCATCATATTATTAAGTAATTTTTAATATCATTACTTTTAACAGTAACGTATTTTAGAGGAAAGCTTACCAACAAATTGTATTTTTGAGACTCCTCATTGTCGGCATCGCCACCAACGGATAACAACACTTTTAAGTTGGGATACTTGCTCTTGAAGTTAGTGACGGTGCGGTAGTTCGCATGTGAACGATCGACATCTAAATTCTCGTTCAAGGGTACCATTTTATAGGTATCAGGGTGAACTCCGGCATATCCATAGACGAGGTGGGTGCAGAATGACAATGCAGGTTCCAAGTCATTTGGAAGCATACGGGCTTGGGCTGGATAAATACAACCATCAACTAATATTAAATTTATATCTAGACAGTAAATTTATATTATTATACTATTATGCTCAGATGTATCTAGCATGAACGTAAATGAATATAACCTTGCAAAAGCAGAGGTTGACCAGATCAATGGACTTATGTGGGCAGATTCTATTATAACAGCTCCATTACCCACTTAAACAGTTGACGTAATCCATACAGGACTAAAAACATAGGTAAGAACCTTGTACATATTATTTAGATCTTGTAGCTATCAAATAGCGACATTAGGTGTGATATTTTTCCTCATCCAAGAATAGTGATGTACGCAATGAAAATTTTAAATTTATTTTTAAAACAGGAAAATACTTCATATTATAAATTACCTACTTTTATATATAAATCAAATATACTGCTTATACACTGTGTTTGTGGAAACATTTATCTCTTGCCCCATATTGACACCTACGATACGAGGGTCACGCGTGGCAACCGCTTTGTTGTTATTACTAATAAACAATATTTATTTATCAATAAGGCCGGGATCTTTAACATGACTAAGAAATTATGTAATCTATTCTGGATAATGTTGTACGAATATTAATACACTCTTGGAGTTTTGAAATTATATTTTACGAAGAAAGTGCTCAGCAAATAATAAACAATTATTTTTTTAATTTTAAAATAAATATTTGTTAAGTAAGTCACGATTTATATGACTTGTTTTAAAGTAGAATCTGAGGTCAACAACTTCCGAGGTTAACACGTTAACCAAAAATAAGTACTCTTAACTATGTATACGGGTATTTTAAAGGTGAATCCTATAATAATTACAATTATTAATTTAAGTTTTCAAGTTATTACTATTTAGTAAATAATTTTCCTAAAATGATATAGTTTGAAATAAAATTAATCGAGTCTTTAAATAAGATTTGTTTTTACGTGAAAGTTACAAATTACAGCTAATTTAAATTTGATATAGGTATTTTTTATTGCAATTTAATAAAGACTTCTCTTATCGTAGTGTAACTGTATGTCAAATGTACTTACATTCCCTGGTGTAGCTATTACTATCATAATAACAGATGAATCTTGGAGTATTAGTAGGGACGGCACCAGCCGCCGCTAAAATGGCGACCACTGCAACCAAGATCTTCATTTTGTTCTGCACCGTTCGACTGTCGCGGGACAAATGGTAAGTTCCGCCCGCGAACTTAAAATATTAATGCGCCCGGTATTTTTTTTCTGCCAAAGATTAGCAACTGTGATTTATTTTTCTTTAAGATGTACAACTCAGATTCTTAAGAAATAGTAATAATAATAATAACAAATATATGTTGTAACCGCATAAAATCTTTGAAGTTAGTGCAAAAGCTAAGGAAAAAATAAATTTGAGTCAAATCTGGCCTAAGAGTCGTACATATTTAGACGATTCGTCGATTTCTTCAGGATAATTAACCATTACATTAATATAAGACTGCGCATTATATTATAATCTCCGCTGAACAAGTACCTATTTAATTAACGAATTGCTAGTAGTATTTTATCAAAATACATAAATATTTACCTATTATGTATATACAAGTAACTAGGTATGGGTAGATTCGATTCTTGGAAAACGCTTGTAAACAATAAACATGTAATTTATTTTCTGAGAATTATTTTTATATATGATTTTCAGTAATGTACAAAATAAAATAAAATAACTAACTTTTGCCCGCAACATTGTGCGTGTATATTTAGATAATCTTATGCGTGCCCATTTTTTTTTACCGGTGACTGCTACTAGCCATTGCAGCGAATCGGGATCAACAAGTCTTAATAAACGGGTTATCTAACGCAAAAAAAACTACCTAATGGGATTATTAGAGTTTATCGATGGTTTATTAATTCCGGTTTTAGATGAAGCTTAGTATAAGCGCGTCAACTCGTTTTTACATAACATAATTATATTATATTCCAAAAGCACTTCAGAAAGACATCTCGTCAGAAGTCTTTGAGAATTTGTTATCGATTTATTTTTATTTAAAACATTAAACGCATTAACAGCGAGTACATCAAAGTCAATTAATTTCAAAGTAATCCAAACGTTAAACCACCGCAAATACCTATTATCAAAATTAATATAGGTATTATGAGGTTTCGATGTAGGTACCTACATAATTCCTTTAGTTTTTCGAAAAACAGATTTATAGGTTCGACTTGTATGTTTTTGACATTGCATACTCTTTGTGCCTAGGCAACTTACTTGAGTGATCCAGTTTTTATTATCGTTTAGTATGGCTTGATTTAGCCTAGTTAATACACACATTACGTATTGTGTATTACGATAACAATGACGTCACAAATTTACTGATTTTGAAACATTATCAAAATTAATACACGAGTATAAGTTGAATAATAGACGTCGTGATGCCTAACCCTGTCTACCTCTTAATGTGACTATATTTATTTAATCATATGATTCTATGAAGGACAAGTTAAAAATACAAGTTCATTGTCCTAAAATAATTGCCTGATTTTTTATATATTCTTAGTGAGATAACATAAAAATAAACATTATCTTACACTATTTTGCAAACTATAGGTATTTCTATCACCCGTGGCTCGCGGTCCTTTGACCGTGAGTGACAGTGTCGTATGGGAGGCACTGTTGGAGTTGCTGGTCTCCCATCGGGCGCGTCCTCAGGTGGTGGATAGAGGGTCCCGGGATACCTCCCTGAGGTACCCCGTCGCGAACCAAAACCAGCAAGGTGGGGTCTCTCCTCGGGTCACACTCTGCTTTCAGAGAAGACCTGAGTGAGAGACCACCCTTCATCGCGTGGGCGGAGGCGATAGCGGGGTACCAAGCGCTATCTCCTTCGCCCCGAGCCAAGAGCGGTAGTCCCGGGGTTGGACTGCCGCTCAGTTACTTGGCTGGAATGGTGTTTCTTCCCGATGAGGTGGGGCTTAACGGCCAAGCGTCGGTGGTGTCGCGGATGAATGCGAAAGCGTGCCCGTGACCTCACCATATGACGTAGTGAGGGACACCGTGGGGGTTTTAGTCGTGTATACCCGGTATTGGGGAGTACCGGGGAGTCCGACATAACCTCGTCGTCTTCCCCGAGACGGCGAATCATCTATAAAAGATTTCCCCCACGTAAGAAAAAGAAAGGTATTTCTATCAATTATATTTATCCACAATTCTCTTCATACAAACGCGGCGGTTATGGGCACTAGGTGGGTAGCTCAGCTTTCATAAGGATGTCTCTTTGACCGGAAAACACCTTTCTAGGTCTGTCTTTCATCCATTCACATCAGATTTATACTATGCGAGCCAATTAAGTGTAAGGTGCACAAAAATAATAATTATTACTACATAGCGTCTTGAAAAACATTAAATATAGTCAAAATCTCCGAGGTGTTAGGACTCATATTCTCCATAACGAACCGAACCATAGTTTTTATTATAAGAAAAAAGCAACCAGTTTTATTGATTTTTTGCTAGCAGTACTTATTTGAATTTTGTGAAGTGAAGTTGCCTGCATCCTATTCCCGGTTGGCTCACATAGTACTTTATCTATCCAAACAGCTAACTTCAGAATCGATTCCTAAAAATCTTGGATTTTTTATTTTATTTTAGCACGTCATATGACCGACTCCGCCTGATGTTAAGCTAGAGTGCGATCCATGAACGGAGGTGACTGTTGTCAGAGAAGGGGATCTGCAGACAGGATTAGTTAATAAAAAACAATATTTATTTCCTTTAATATTCTTTATTAATAAAATATAGATGGCTACATTTACAAGCAAAATTACACATTCCGTAACAAAGCGTAATGAAGCTGACGATAAGAATCATTCTCTCAATAACTAGAGTTACAGAAATCTGACTTAAATAATCATTATAATTCACAATATAATAAACGTGCGCGTTTACAAATTTTTTTCAAAAGTACATATGAAACTGATCGTTGTACCAAAACGAAAACGTCACGCGCACGCTAGGCATGTATGCGAAGGTGTACCTTAACCCTAACCCTGTATGACATAAAAATAAAATAAAAAAATCATAAAAAACAGTCTGAAATAATAATTGTTTAAAATTTATTATATTTATATTATTACTTTATTTCCAATACGCACCTACTCAAGATTATATTATTAGAGAGATAAAATATATTAAATATTCCTAGAGATATGGTGGATATTAACATAGAATTGCTTGGTAACATTATCTATTGAAAGCTTAAGGTTGTTGCTGATGTCCCTGCTGTTGTTGATTGGGTGCAATATTCCCTTGTTGGTACTGTCCCTGTGGCACGTGACCGGCTTGATATTGCATCTGGGCTTGTTGGTAAGCCTGACCATGTCCCTGAACAGGTGGCACTTGTCCTTGGACTGGAGGTACCTGACCCTGAACTGGAGGAACTTGTCCCTGTGCTGGAGGCACTTGTCCCTGTACTGGAGGTACTTGTCCCTGTACTGGGGGCACTTGTCCCTGTACTGGAGGCCCTTGTCCCTGCACTGGGGGCACTTGTCCCTGAACTGGAGGTACCTGTCCTTGACCCTGTGGTACCTGACCATGGTAGTATTGATTTTGCATTTGCTGTTGATGATATGCCATTTGTTGTTTTTCATGCAATGCCTGACGAACTTGATCATGGGTTCCGGGCTTATATGTTCCATATGAGTCGACCTAAAATAAATATGCTTAATATTGTAACATCATAAATAGGAAAATATGTGAAAATAAATAAGAAACACATACCAAACCACGTTGTTGTAAATAGGCTAATTCTTCAAGTTTCTTTCTCTCGTATTCTTGGTATTCAGCTTGGCTGTAGATTTCATTCTCATCAATTGACCGCCAACCTAAAAATACAATACTTAATTTAAATTGACTTCATGAGGTGATTCTCAATTCAACAATGTTATTATCACAAGCCAGAATAACAGTCCATTGTGAGCCAATCTATTGCTATTTGGGTATTTGTGTTGTCCGTGTCCTGATACCAACAGTACGGGATCTTAGTTTGGGGTCAGGGCATTTAAGTATACTTATATACTTGTACATTGTTCCCATGACCAATTTACCTTGATCATTTTGAAAGTCGCTACGTTTAGTTTGTTGAATGAATTCATTGAAATCAATTAAGCCATCTCGGTTCAAATCGGACTCATTGAATACATGTTCTCGCATTCTCTCCATCTCCTCGGCGCGTTCATGAAGATCTTTATTAGGTCCATTTGGTCCATACATTTTGTCCAATTCGCTGATAAATAATGCCTTTACTTCATTTGCATCCCAAACACCATTACCGTCAACATCTGAAATTCAATAATTATAAGTAAATCAATGGTTTCCTAATTGATATACAATATACATGCACATAGTATTACAAGTACATGTTAATATGGAATCACAATCAATTCCTAAAATTAAAAGCAACTATTATGTTACTGTTAAATATGTGATTTACTCATTTAAATGATTTAATTAATGTTTCTAAATATTGTTTAATTAATAAGCAAAATAGAATTTAATGTAAAATAGTTACTAATAGCTTATATTTTTGCCATCAAGCAAGGTTGACAGTATTGCAGTTCGGTTAAACAAGTAAACCACTGTTGCTGTGGTGGATAAAATAATGATTATATATAATGCAGTGCGTGTTCACAATTTTTTGCTAAAAAAAAAGTAAGCAAACAAAAAACAACTATAAAACATGGTATAAATCAATCAGGTTTTTTCTTTTAACACAGTTACCATGCATCATGAAAAAGGTCCTTGGATTGAAATCCCTTTCTTCAAATTCATCAGCCTTCTTCCAAAGTTCCACGAGTTGTTCTTTTGTAATCGGATGGTGTAACTGTAGCCGAGAAATACAATATTAATATACTTGTAAACAAACTCACCATGCATCATGAAGAATGCCCTATGATCGAACACTTGGTCCATATGGTCTTGTTTCTGCCATACTTCTTCATATTGTTGTTTAGAGCCAGGGTGGCGAAGCTGTCATTCAATATTACAATTTAAAAAGTTTTAAAATTATTTAAATTTAAACTTCCACCACCCGAAAAAGCTCATTTTAAATTAAATTAGGCAATTAATTAGCTCTAAAAAAATCTTTAATAGAAATCAAATAAATGATACAAAAAATAAAAGGAAAATATTATATATAAAAAAATTAAGTTTAAAAAATAGTATGTGATGAAGACGTGGGATGAAGTTGTATTAATAAAGTCAATATTTTTATTTAGCAATGCTCTACCAATGACATCATCTATTTGAATCATAAATATCAAACAATCACAATGTTTGATTTTTTTTTAAACCACAACATTGAACATTGTAGCGATATTGTAGTATACAAACAAAACAGTGCAATTGTTAGGTAATTAGGTGTTAATTCTATTACATGTTATGTTAATTACCTACTGCGAATATTACTTTACTTCAATTCAAATGATTTAAAAAGTATTAACTTACAGGTTCATGTTTCTTTTTGGCCATTTCCTCCTCATCAAGTTTCTTTTGGAATTCTTTCTTTTGATTTTCATCCATATGATCAAGTTTTTGATGCTTGCCGTATTCCTTCTCCATTTCATATCTCTGTGAATAGGAGAAAAGCTACATAAATATGCTAAGATATAAACAGTTCTTTAATTTTTAAAGATTTAGTGTAGGTAGTGTAGAGGTTTGATGGCGGCATTTTATTTTTACATAGTATACTAGATTGTGATTAGATTCACTCGGTGGATCACAATGGGGCCGGGCGAGCACGAATGAGCACCATGCACCATTCAGGCTCTAATTCCATACTGATCCAGAAATGCGACCAGGTCACTTCATGGACGTTACTCTTAAAAGTTGTGATGATATCTCAGGATGACAGACTAGGCTAATAACCATTATCAGTATGCCTACCACTCTTGCAATTATTTTTGTATTATATTGATAAAAACTGCAATATATTAAGATTTAATGGGAATTACTAATAAACAAAGGCTAAAGGTTATCAAACAATAACATATTTGTCATAAAACGAAGTTATGACAATGTTATAAGAGTATAAGAAATTGTCACAATCAATAAGGAAAAAAGGAGTACACATGATTCATTAGTATAACTAATAAATGAGAGACATTCTGATCGAGTAATACTTTTATATGATAACCTTTGAAAGTGGTGGAAAAAAACCACTAATGCCGTCATTTACATTATATTTGCAAACAAATAAATAAACAGTAGACCCTTATTTATTTATTTTATTTAATGTGCTTCTGATTTGATTTTGCTGTATTTGTAAACACATGTTCAAATAATAAACAACAATATTTTAAATACACAATTAAGAGTGTTAACTATGAGCCACTACAGGCAATGCCTGCAGGCAGCCAGTCACTTTTGGAATGCCAGCCACTTTGGCAGGGCGGTATTCTTTCCCTATACCCTGCTACTTACAAGGTAATCATGAAAACATGACTAGTTAGACTAACAATGAGTTAATAAATTGATGAACAATTTGACAAATGTTAAAACATCTAGCTATATGCTATGTATAAGTCTCCTCATAAATCTCTTGTTGTTGAGGATCGTGACTCTCGGCGGCTCGCTTAATTAGATGCCTCCAACGGCTGCTACTGCTTGCCTAATGTAGGGTTTTATGGACCGGCATCTCCAGACAAGTGGAAAACAATGGATAACTTGTATAACTTACTTTAAATTCTTCCCTCCGTTGCCTATCTGATTCTTCAAGGTCATCTGATGTCTTTTTAATCAATTTCTTCAAATCTTCAATTTCAAATGTATGTGGATTTTTATGATCTAAGTGTGCATGGTGTTCCTTTTCTTTGTCCGAGTTAAGATGATTGGTTAATTCATATTGCTGAAAACAGGAATTTATATTAGTTATATTCAGTAACATAGCGATGGGGTGATTGTGGTGAATCCCAAATGTAAAAATCTGTCCACTTAGGTCTGAGAAGTTTTTTTACTCCTTGAGGTGGCCACTACGAGTACAACCCTGGTTTTTCTCTTAAGAAAATAAATATTCTTATACAATAATAACTATTTGTTAATAATTAATATCAATTTTAAACTACAATGATGGAAAAAACATAAACTAATAGAATCATTGTACAATATACAATAAATGAATAACTCACCAAAGTCGCCAAGTGTCTTAATCTTTCAATTTCACGCCGTTTGATTTCATCTAGCTGAGTTCTTACATTGTGGTGAACAAAATCAAGACTCTCTGCAATTTTTCCAGTCTGTAAATATATTATATTATTACAAAGACAATTCAAGATTTGTTAATGAAAATTTACCAGTTAATATCAATGGTTTATTAGCTGGATAATTACTGACAAAATGCAGCTTTGAAGTTCATGTCCACATAACCACATCATTAAGATTTATCTAAAAGTAGTGATAACACAACTAATAAGAGTAATTTTTTAACTTTACCTTGACATCATTTTCATCAGCTTTTTCTAATCTTTCTCGGAATTCAGCATCACTTTCAAGAGCATCGACAACTTCCCTCAGGTAGTGATAATAATCTTTGCCCTCCTAAAACATTATTATTTAATTTTAGTGCCTTATGTTTTCTACAAGAATTCTAATATTAATTTTATATTTAACAATCATGTGAAATGTAACTTACCAGTTCCTCTCTATCGTTCTGTTCATTCGGTTTATCATGTTGTACAGGAGGCGCATAAGTGCCATGGACTATAACGAGCAGACACAGGATGCTCAGTGATAATCTCATCGTGTCCTAGAACATGAAAATCACCAATTAACACCAAAATTGCATGAAAATCATCATGATACTTGGTTATAGTTAATCAAACGTATGTAAACAGCTGTTTCACAATAATAAAAAGTGATGCAAGTTACTGTAATATTATTGAAGTACTTATAGTTTGGTTATTTTTATGATTTATTATAAGAAGTAAAATGATCATATACCTACCACTTATTACCACCGATTTATCTGTTTTCTAATGCACACACAGCCGATAAGTAAAAGTACTATCACCAATCACTAACGCACTTACTACAGACGCTACAACTTTTTGACAACCTGTCAACAACGAGTGAATCAGTGAACGAGACGTGTCCTTCGTTCAGGATGTTTGTAGTATTCAATAAATCTTTGCTGTTGGAAATTAAATTTATTTTTTAAATTACTTAATCAATAAATTATGTAGAAAATAATTAAAATATCTATTATTACTTTTATTTACCGAAATAATAAATTATTTCATAAAAATAGATGCAGTTTATTGTTATAGTTATTGCATATAATTTTAAACGCTATTCCATCTGTCAAAAAGAATTTACGCTGGCAAGTGGTCGTGGCGGTTTGTTCGGCATTGTTGGCGTGTTTATCGGGGTTGCTTTCGTCTTGGTGTCTGGTATGTTTTAAATATTTGTCAGTTAAAAAACTAAATAAATATAGCAATTACAATTTTAAAGAACAGTTTCAATTGCTAGGTTCTTGTAACTTATTTCAAATTATTCCTTATTTTGCATCGGCGTCTGTTTAGGGCGCGGTGCAGCAAGATGGATTTCAAAATGCACGAATACACTCATGCCGTGGTGGGCAAGGTGCTCCCAGCTCTACGAATGACAGACCACGCAGATTTGAACGATGCCAGACGACAACATGATTATTTCCTGAGGTTGTTGCGTGAGTTGGGCGTGGAAGTAATCGAAGTGGAGCTTGATGGATCCTTCCCAGGCAATATTCTGATAGAAGATGCAGCAATCGTTTGCAATGGGATAGCTCTGCTGGCGAAGCCCAGTGAAGCTGTACCAGAAGCAAAGGTTTGTGATTTAATTTATCAATTTTCCTTGTTCACTTAGGTGCATAATGGCTGCCATATTGATTTTTCTCAAATGTAGTTTTCATCTTGATTTTCTTGTTTCTCAATGACTATTTGTGTTAAATTGCTATTAATTTTGATTTCACCCTATCACTAGACATTATTTTAAAATGTAATTACTGAATAATCATGTGAAACCTGAATTAAGTAGTTTATATTATATAAATAAGGTCAACAATAAAATAAATGTTAACACATTTTAATTATCATATTAATAACTTCAAATATGAGATTATTAATCCTCCACTCATGTTCTGTAAATGGCAGTCATCTGACATTAAAGAAGAAATTAATGAAAAGAAGTAAATCAAATTATAAAATTTTTCTTTGTTATAAAGTTAGTTTAAATAGTTTCTTTAGAGCGAGTATTGACTTTATTTTCAATTCAGAAAATCTGTTTAAAATATTCTTTTGTTTTTCATCACACAAGAAGACCTTATGCGATGCTACGCATTATTAGCTGAGCTTTGTTTTATAAATAAATAGTTTTATTGAATGTTTTAATGTTTCAGCTCAATATAGTCCGTGAGGCTTTGGTGGACTTGGGCCAGAGTGTCATCGACTTGTCTGCGTCTGACGCCAAGCTGTTGGGATCCGATGTGCTCTTCACTGGTGAGTCTAGAAGAGTAATATCGTCTCAATTTTATTACTATCTTTTTTATTTACTTTAACACAAATTAAGCACCATTTTGTTGATGTAGATAGGAGACAATCTATTAAACTAGAGTGTGATCCATGAACGGAGGCGACTTCTGTCAGAGAAAGATCAGCAGACAGCAGTCGTGTCAGCTATGCCGGCTTGATGAGATGCATCTACACACTGCGCTTGAAGGGTCCCATGTTATAGGAAGGAGGAAAGACGTGGCCAGGAAGATCATTCCACAATTTGAAGGAACGACAAAAAACCGAGAGTCCGTACCTTTTAGTCTGCTTCGACTTTTTCGTCTTTGACTCGTTTCGACTGTGAGGCGATGCATTCATTCGTTCGCACGTGTTGACCTCAAGTGCTGTGAGGTAGGAGAGATTAAATCATGGATCTCTGCTATACATTCTAATATTACAACTACAAGAAATATAATCCCGATGCTATTGTTATGTTTATTTAGCTCTTGTTTACCTTGTTTATAGGCAGAGAGTTTTTTGTTGGAATCTGTGGAACTAGCAACGAGGCTGGTGCGAGTGCTGTAGCTGAGGCCTTTCCGGAATTTCCATGCACACCAATTAAAGCAAGTTTCATATTTCTGACATTTTCAATTTTTCAAATTAAGCTGATGTATGTCAAAGTTACATTGATATGTTACAATAACAGATTTTAAGTTTTTTTAAATCTTGATTGTAGCTTGGCATATGACAACAAAGTCCCCCATGTAAAGCTAGGGTGTGATTCATGAACAGAAAAAAACTGCTACTACAGAGAAGTCCAGCGCTATGCTGGCTTGATGAGACGAGTATGGCAGTGCACATTTCTCTCGTTATACTTTGCTACTTTTCGAAACACACGGGCCGTTTTACGGGTGTTACATTCGGAAGTGGTGGTACTACCCCAGGATGGCACACTGTGCTAATACCATCATCAGTCTGCCTACCACTCTTATATGTTTATTATTATAACGAAGGGTGACAGACCACTATATGCTTATTGGGTTTGCAATACAGGCATTTTATACATTTTTTTTGTTTTTTTTTAAAGTAGCTCGGCAAGTGACAACACTCCGTCTGATGTAAAGCTAGAGTGTGGTCCATGAACATTGTTCATTTTAAACAATTGTCATTTACTTCTATTTCTCTATAGTTTCGCCACAAATTAATATTGAAATTATATTTTACAGTCTACAGGACCCAAGTCTCTGAAGAACTACATTACTATCTGTGGTCCGGATGTGCTCTGCGTCGGTGACGGGCAGGAGGCCCAGGAACTACTTAAGCGCATTGAACGTGAGGCTACATTCTCCTACAAGACATTGACTGTGCCTGAAGATGAGGCTGCTAATTGTCTCTATGTGAATGGGACCCTCATTCACCGTGCCATTGAGGAGATTCCAGAGTCATTCAAGGTATGTTTTATATTGTTTTTTTTTATCCGTGGGGTAAATGTAGACTTAAAACTTATAAATTTATTTTTGTCTCTTTCATTCCTACTAGTTTTTATAGCCAATATCTCTATATGATAGGAGATCTATATGAGAGATGATAGATCATGTTCTCATTTTTTTAAATGTTAGTTAAACTTTTTAAATTCATGTTTATATCAAATTATTGGTTAATTTTAGTGTGTTATATCTACTTAAGTTAGCCACTATCTTTGTTCGATATTTATGATGATTCGCAATTGGACCCTGTAGGTGGTGCTGCCATCGAGTTCTAGGAATATTTTCCAAAATATCGAAAATACGTTTGTGGAACTTGGATGTGGAACAGACAAGCAATGTTCAGGCGGGATAATGTTTAAAATAAATATAAATTCAAAAAGTTGTTTAAAATTATTTTAAAATAATAACATAAACTAAATGTTTTAAGTCTACCTCCTATTCTATATACCTATTACATGATAAGTTTTCCTGATTCAGTTTTGATGGTGGATCTACTCTAGCGGGTAAATCTTACACCTTTCACTCCAAGTGATATCTCCTTCTGTTCTTGATGTCACGTTATAAAAAGAATTGGTTTCATCATCGCTTTTTCACAGGTGTTCTGCGAAAAGATTGACTTTTCTCGTCGTTCGATTTGCTTCTCTGAGATTGCAAAGGTGTCGACTGGGTTGAGCTCCTGCTGCCTTTTTATCCGGAAGACTTATGTCTCCCTCTAAGTCCCCAATTAAGGCAAGGATTATTTTCATTACCATTTTTGTAATTCCCAATGTGTTCAAGTACAATTTTATTTAGATTGTTAAGTTAGTTTGAACCAATGTTTTTTTACAAGACTGTTTTGTTAGTTTTTATAATAATTATTTATTCCCTTGCCTTAAAATATGTATATCTGTCCATCTGTTGTCCCCTAGATACCTTCTGTATCTACACAATAGTATAATTATATGTTGTTTTTTGATTTTCAGTCTTATGCCTAAAGTAATAGTAATAACTTTATTATTCTTATTAAAATATGCATGTTTTCAAGAATAAGATAAACTAATTACTCAGACAGAAATACGTTGATGGGCATGGGAGATTTCATATTAGTTTTAGATTGATACAGTTGTGCCAAAAAAGAATAAACATTAGTTTGTGATTTAAAATGTTAGTCTGAATGTCATTTATATTTTAATTTGTATTATTATACTTCAATATTTAAGTTATTTGGGTTAGGGTCTTAACTTTGACTGGTGTTTAAATCGAAAGTGAGCTTAAACATTTGTTGAAAGTTTTTATGAGCTTCGCCCTTTTTAGTTTTTAATTTCTTTGTAACTTTTCTTTAATTTTTAACTTAACAATCTATTTATTCTTGTAATTACCACTCAAATTCATCTGTAGCACTTATTCATTAACATATTCAGAACTGTATGTGTCAATTGATATTGACCTAGAATAAAGGTGTTAAAACAACAAACGAACCAGAATTACGATTTTGTTTTATGAATGTGATTTTGATTAATATATCTTGATTATTTTGAAACTTTTACATTGTTTTTACGGAGAAATAATTTTGTAATTTTGTTTATTCGAGATCTGATTGAAGATCATATTAATAATGATTAAAGGAACTTACCTATACTTGAAGTTCTATTATAATTATACTTAAGTTTTCGCTCTCGGGATTGGCTAAGATATTATAATCTCGATGCTAATATTGAGGACGAAAACTTAAGTATCATTTAAGCTATAGTCATTTCTAAACTATAATCTCATAGATGTTAAGGGTATACTTATAATTCAAGTATTTAATCTCAAAAAAGAATTATAAATTCTTTTGATGACTCACAAGGTGAAATTGTTCATATTATTGTAAGTATTATTTGATTGTTTGAAACAAAATTACTTAAAGAAGAAACGTTTTATTGTATTATTTGCGTTATGGCATGGTGTGGGTGACAATTACAAAGGTCAAACTCGATTGAACACTGATCGAGTTTTTTAAAATTTTAATATTTACTATCATTAGCTCTTGTCAACCATTTTCATCAATAAGTTAATAAATTAAAGGGCCCAGAGTGCCAGTGTGCCTGCACTATGCGCAGCGCGTAGACTACTTATATTTTATTATTTTGAAGACTTAATTTTTTTTAAAAAACGGCTGTTATTTTTCTACGTTTTGTTTTTAGTATTAATGTTTCCATATTCCTTTTCGAATTTTTACCTATAATTTCTTGCACCATCGTCGTAGAAAGAAATTATAATTACCATAATATATTGTAGCTTTTTGTCATAATAATGTAGTGCTTTAAAATCTTCCCCTAAACTGAATACTTCCTATTCTAGAATTTATTATTTTACTATTTATTTTAAATATTTATTATTTAACTATTTATATACGTATACATTCCTTTTCAGTATTATAATAACATTTACAACTTGGTTATTTTCTTTTAAAATAAGTATTTATAGAGGATAATTTTGTGGAATGTGTCAAAGAATCACAAAATATGTTTAAATTATATTTTTGTTGTTTGTTAGTATTATATTAACAATTTTATATTTTAATTTTATTTCATATTATATATTTATTTATTAAGAAATAATATTGAAGTTAAATGGAAATACATTATTATCCCCACTTAGGTGCACTGCGGGGAACACAGCTTATCCGTAGCTTTACGCATTTATGCCTGTGTATAGATTATCGAGAGTTTCCTTGATGTATCAAATGTATTTAGGTAATTTGTTTGTAATATCATCACCCTCATTCCCTTTTCTTCGGTGTACTTTTAGCTTGACATGACAACACTCCGCCTGATGTAAAACTAGAATGGCGGTCCACGAACGGTAACAACTGCTACCGCAACTGCAGTCGCCTCCGCTATCCAGACAGTGCACCCCTCCCGTTATACCAGACTATTTTCAAACTGCTCCCGAAACGCGACAAGGTTACTTCACGGGTTTAACATTCGAAAGAGGTACCACACCAGGACGGAAGACGGGGCTAATAATCATCAGCAGTCTTCTTGCCGCTCTTTAATAGTGCCTATAGGCACTGAGCGACCAAAATACATATTGACATAGTTACATTTGTACCAGTCAGAATTTAGCGAGGTTCGAACACTGGCCTCATCGATCGTGAGTTCACGAGTCTTACCGCTAGACAGGCCGTGGTCTGGTTAAGGCTCTCAATGTCGTCACACCGTCACACCATCGTGCGGATAGACGGCATGTGCTCTTCGTCCGATATATAAGTAGAAATATGGACAAGAAAGTGGGCCGTGGTGTCGTCTATATGACTTTGATATTATTTCTGAATGTAATAGCTTAGATTTATTATAATTAGCACAAAAGTTATGTACAAACTCAACACTGAGAGCCGCGGTTATGTTCATTTTAGTTTTAATTTAGTTAATTGGTTGTACTCTTTGAGATATTTCATAAATTTAAAAAGTAACTTGGCAGCAATTATCTTAGAAACTAGCGCTGTGGTTAGTATTAAATTCTTCACTTTTTGTATGTTGATCTTCCATTCTGATATTTGTATAACTTAACGAGACATTCTTTTGAACTATGTTGTCTTATTACCTCATAATATTTATATCATAATAATTGCATATTTCTGCATTTAAAACTTAGATTGTAGATGGTATTAATACATAATATATTCCATTAAGTATAATCTGTACTGATTATCGTACTCATTAATTTAACCTATAAATGTATGCGTCATAATACAATAATGTGTAATGACTTTTGATTAAATTTAATAAAGGAAAATATTTTTTATTTTATTTACCTCTATATCCTCTATTTGTTAATAAACAATAACACAAGTATTTTATATGCATGCAAAAATAAAATCTAATTGGATTTGGAAAAATATCCGTGATGGAGTGAGGAATGATGAGCAACTTTTTTATATATATTGTAGCTCTACATATGACAACACTCCGCCTGATGTAAAGCTAGAGTGCGATCAATGAACGGAAACAGCTGCTACAGAATTTTACAGGCAGCAGTCGCCTCCGCTATGCCGGTTCGAGGAGACGAGTATGCACCATCTAAATTGACTGTGACACTCCTCGTTATACCTAGCTACTTTCAAACTATTCCCGAAACGCGATAAGGTCACTTCACGGGTATTACATTCGAAAGTGGTGGTACTACCCCAGGACGGCAGACTAGGCTAATAATCATCATCGGCCTGCCTACCACTCTTTGTTTATCAAAACATTGTTTCCCTCTGCAGAGGGAGAAGCGCACACAACTGCTATTAATATAATTATTATCTTAGGAACCCACATCGAATGGTGGAGTATTTTTGCTAAGTAACATTAATGTAATATGAGTTTTTCACGTCGTAGAATGGCACAAAAAATTACGGCATTCTTGACAAATACGTACAAAACGTAGCGTATAATTATACAAATTAATATCAGTAAAACTGCATAATAAAAGCCACAGTAAACAAGTTAAAAAATAAATAAACATAAAACTTCTTTGCGACCATCCCACGTAAACAAGACTTCAGGCAAAGGGACTTACGCCCATACAGGGTTTCAGTATATTTTGTTCTTTTGTACATTGTTTTGCAGGTATATTATAATTCGATGCTATCGAGTTTGACAGCAACTTTTTGTTCCGAAACATTGATAATATTGTTTGTGAAATTTTACGACGTAGGACCTTTTCAGGGAAACTTGAACCATCATGAAGGTAGACTGCATTTCCAGTTAAGGGGTGGCATCTGGTTCGGTGTGAAAGGTAAAGTTCGAAAACAAACTCGTCAAGTTATTCAAAATATTATCGATATAGGTATTCTACATTATCTTTTATGCACACTAAGAAATTTAGGTCATATGAGAAGTAGATGTCACTTTGGCTTTGTATAAAGAGTTTGCTGGCAACAGAATGCCAAACAAGTTTTATTATTAAAATAATGTAGAACAGTTTCATTTATCTCGTACCTATAGATAATAGGATGCTATTGTACCTACCAAAAATGAAGGATTTACCTACACCATTATCGCTTTGGCAAATTCATCCGTGTGAGTAAAATCTCTATGTTTACTTGAATACATCACTTTGAAATAAGATCTACCTAGGTCTAAGGAGCATTTCTCTTCGACAATGCTATTTTCTATTGAAATATAAAAAATACCTGTAGTTTATTTTATTTCAGTCTACATCGCAGCTAGGACTTTTTTTTTAAAAGTAAGTCGGCATGTGACAACACTCCGCCTAATGTAAAGCTAGAGTGCGGTCCATGAATGGAAACAACAGAGAAACCTGTGCGGGCAGCAGTCGCCTCCACTATGCCGGCTTGAGGAGACGAGCGTGTACCATCTAGATTGACAGTGCACACTCCTCTCGTTATACCTTGCTACTTTCAAACTATACCCGAAACACAACAAGGTCGCTTCACGGGTGTTACATTCGAAAGTGGTGGTACTACCCCAGGACGGCAGACTGGACAAATAACCATCATCAGTCAGCCTACCACTCTTTAATAGTGCCTATAGGCACTGAGCGACCAAAGTACAAATAACAAAGTTACATCGATACCTGTCAGAATTAGCAAAGTTCGAACACGGGTCTCATCGATCGTGAGTTCACGCGACTTACCGCTAGACCACGGCCGCTCTTATAAAGGTGTTTCTCAAGTTAGGGATTCTGGGTTGCGTTGGTCTGTACCGATGCAGAATGATTATATCAAATAGTTATAGTGGATCATGAAACTTTTAATGTTGCTTAATAGAAAAAAACATCAAGTGCTTACCAACAGAATTAATAACAAGAATTATGAACGAGTAGGAGAAGCAATCTTTTTCTCCAGAATCTTTTCATATCGACGGGGGTGAAGAGCACATCATTAGGGAGCAATTCCATTGAAATAGTTCACGTAGAAGAGCGATATTATGAGCGTTCAAATGTTGAAGTGGGCGTACATTCACTTGTATAAGGTTATTCATAAAATTATTATCTTCTTTCTAGGTGCTATTGATATAACACATTTGTAGTTAATTATACGAATTTACTTAAATGTTAAACTTTTCGTTAGTAGTGGATTATTATAGACCTAATGATTAGTAATGAAGTTATTTGATATTGTACCTAGTGGTTTTTTTTAATTGTAGCTTGGCATGTGACAACCATTAATGGATATAACTGCTACTACAGATAAATCTCTACAGGCAGCAGTCGCCTCCACTATGCCGGCTTGAAGAGACGAGTATGCACCATCCAGATTGTCAGTGCACACTGCTCTCGTTATACCTGGCTACTTTCAAACTATTCCCGAAACGCGATAAGGTCACTTCACGGGTGTTACATTTGAAAGTGGTGGTACTACCCCAGGACGGCAGACTGGACTAATAACCATCATCAGTCTGCCTACCACTCTTTAATACCTATAGGCACTGAGCAACCTAAGTACATATAACAATGTTACATTGGTAGCGGTCAGAAGTTAGCGAGGTTCGAACACGGGTATCATTACATAAGCGACTAAAGTACATAATGATCAAGTTAAATTTCGTTTCAGTCAAGATTTTTAGAAAATTCGAATTCGCAATTGGCATGCTCAATTTATATTTTTAACCATTTTCATCTGACGAAAAGTCCCAATTTTTCAAAATATCATAGTCACCACAACAAAATTACATAATAAATGAAAAAAGTTAACGACACAGGGTGCGACTCACTATCAAAGGGACCTGCACAGCTATTTCGCTTAATTTACTTAAAATTTAACTTTTTAACGAATATCGAACAAAAGTGTATAGCGAACTTCGTTTTCACTACGTTTGATGAGTATGATTTACGAAAAGTTTTGGGACACAGAACTTGTAAATTCTGAAAAGTATCAATAGTGTATAAAATAAAGGAATAATCATTATAATTATATAGTTTTTTTTACATACATTATAAGATCTACATATTAAAATTGCAAAATAAGCAGTGATCAAATGTTAGAATATAGCAAAACGTCACAAGTCGAGCTAAAATAAAAAAAAAAATTGGATCCTAAAGTCGATAGGCTATAAAACTGCCATAGTAGCAGTGATACTAACTAGAGTCAACAGCTTCTAGCTACGAAAACTCTATAAATCTGTATAGCTTTATAGCTACGAAAACGTAGTATCTCGTCCTTTCTCACGAAAAGCAAAGTGATAATTTGCGACAGACGTTTGTATGTTTAAGGATTTTGTTTGGTTCCACGGCAGCTGCTAGATCTAAGGAATTGCAATGGAAGCTCTGGGACTGAGAAGTGCTTTTGTAAACACGACGTGTTGCTTCTCGTATATTAGATCGAAAACAATTGTTGTATGTAAGGATCAACAGATTCTATTTCTGTGGGAATGAAGGCGATTTAAATTTAATAATCTTAAAATACAATTAAATACTAAATATGCTTGTCAAATTATACCTATTAAAACTTTTTGCAGTATAAAAAGAAGCCATTTTTTCTTATTTGGTACTGGTATATACTCGTTAAAATGCTAACTTTTAGAACTGAGCTCTTAAAAGAGAAATCCTAATTGATTTTTTCTATCCTTTTGAAAGTAAGAAAAATCGATATTTGCTTTTTTTCTCAGCTTCAAATGCAGTAATCAGGTCAGCTGCATGCTCTGTAAACCCAACTGCCAACGAGAGAAACCTTTGAATTTCGTTATCAAACATGTAGGAATACGTTATGTAGGTATTTTATCAATCTATAATTAAGAAACCAAAGAAATTATTTATTATATAATGATTATGTTAACTAGAGCCAAAACGTTAAAATATTATAGATATTTAATTTTATAAAATGTCCATCAAGTATAAATGCTTAATATTTTATTAATCTTACTTGAAAATGGTGCAACCACGTTCAATTTCCAAAACTTAAACAACTGAAGAGTTTGTTAATTAACTCAATATGTAATACAAGGCAGGATATATGCACTCAGTGATGCGAGGGAAGCAAGTGGCCTATTACCGATATTGGATCCGTTTGAAGTAATGTTCTGTACTACGAGGACTTCTGTAATACAGAAAATAAGCAAATAAAGCTTCAGAGTGACTTTAGTTTAAACTTTTAGTTAGTATCAATGTTTCCGGTGGAGGTCACGTTTCCAACGCTCATAACGTTCTATGCATTATTATCTCTTCGTCCACGGTTGCTGCACATACATAATAGACATTGTATGCTCGACTTTTAACAAATAAAAAACTTAAATTTCCTTATAACCCCTAACAAAAGTTTTTTGGAATACATAAAATTTGGATACAAAATTGTATACTTATGATATTGAAAAATGCGTTATAAATGTAAATAGCATCTAGAATTACTTAGTACACATAGTTATATTTTTATTACGCAATTTACTTTTAGAAAAATATCAGCAGTTAAGTAAGCTTTTAGTACTGTCTCAGATACCGATTCTTAGACGTTGGGGCATGCATGCAGCATGCACTATTTTCAAGTAGTATAGCTCGGTGAAAGTGGTCCTTGTTGGTCGTGTTTTTGAGCTAACTATGTCCAATAGCTAAACAATGGGCTCGGTGAAGGATAAGCAGGTTTTGTAAGGGTAAGGAGTTACTTTTAAGTTTCTGAAACCTGACAGATCATACGCGCTTAAAAGTGTTAAAACGAATACTAGGCTGATAACCATCATCAGTTTGCCAATTATTTAACGTAACCAAAGATATGTCAATATAGATAGATGGATAATGTTATACATACATACATATTTAACCTACGTAATAAGGAATAGTTGGCACCTAATGAGACATATCGGTTTATCGACTTTCTTGTAGATTTCTGTTTACGACAACGTACGTACCATACGTGTCAATTCTCGATATAAAATTCTACATGAAGTAAGTTAACTGTTACAGCAATTAAATAAAATATTTAAGGAAATATTTTATAATCTGGATGGTGCATGCTCATCTCTTCAGGCCGGCATAGTGGAGGTGGCTGCTGTCTGTAGAGATTTCTCTGTAGTAGCAGTTGTTTCCATTCATGGACCGCACTCTAGCTTAACATCAGGCGGAGTGTTGTCACAAGCCGAGCTATAATAAAAAAATAAAAAATAAAATAAATATATATTACTTATTCTTTATTCTTGATTGTACCATTGTATGTATTTGGTTTCCTAGTTCCGAATTGCAAAGTATTATTCCACAAGAAATACATATAAAAAATACGGGAACCCTACGGACCAACTCACTATTGATCTTCGTGGCCGAGCTACTAAAATAAATTGTAAATGTTTTTTTATTATATACTTTTTTAAACAACGGAAGAAAATATCATCTAATTAAAAAAACAAAAATCGGAAGCTTTTTGAAAACCGTAAACGAAATTCGGATGCCTCACCCAATAAATATCCTGCAAGATGATTCACGTAGTGTAAGTGGTGGTCCAGAGATATGCAACTATTTGAGAAAGGTCTACGAAAATCACGCTCAAGTGCTCTATCAAACATTTTAAGATAAATAAATAAAAAGATAATACCTACCTTCATATACAATAATTTTCACAATAAGACATTTTAACGAATCCTTCTGCTATACTTCCATTTCACCTTCCTTTGTAGAGTTTGTTTTTTTTTAAATTGTAGCTCGGCATGTGACAACACTCCGCCTGATGTAAAGCTAGGAGGAAACGAGGAATGGAAACAACTGCTACTACAGAGAAATCTCTACAGGCAGCAGTCACCTCCACTATGCCGGCTTGAAGAGACGAGCATGCACCATCCAGATTAACAGTGCACACTCCTCTCGTTCTATCTGGCTACTTTCAAACTATTCCCGAAACGCGACAAGGTCACTTCACGGGTGTTACAAGATGTTTATACAATATGTATAAGATAAGCGCTTCACCGAAAATAATAATCCGATATGAAACCTTCTTTTTTTTTTGTTTTTTATTGGTGTGGGTGTAATTATATCTCTATAAAAAGTTATAATATATATGGAAGTAATGTTATCGTTAATGTCAACAATGTGTACGTAGACAATTCCTTAGAGAAAATTTTCGTATAAATAGAATTTTGTCAAGTGTCTTTTAAATGGGAATGAGTTTGCTGGAACTATTTAAATATTAAAGTAGAACTAGCCATATAAGAAAGGCGTTTTCATCCAAAAGTTAAGAAGTGTAAAATAAAATACAAGACATAATATGACCAAATACCTATGTATTTTCTCAATGAATATAATCGGCTATTGAGTACACATCATTTTATATCATAATAACAAGAGATGTAATAGCAATAAAGAGAATTGGGCTCATGTTATCGTTTCTCAGGGACACAATATCTGTAACAACATTATCACTTCCTGTTGACTCAGTGAAAGCTAATCGATCTGACGTGTTTATTAGTCCTTTATCGGTTTTTCGCGTGGAAGCTATGGGGTGTAATGTTACATTTGATATTTAAAACATATTTGTTTATATTGACAATCACGTATGTGCTCTTGGACTGCAGTTCCTCGATACGGCAACGACACTCCAGGAGGAACGTGAACATGTCCTGGTCTACCTGGGAGATATCGGGTGACTGCAGTGATCGGACAATCGCACGGACAAGGAGCCATAGCTACTCAATTGCGAAAAAAGAGCCCGCGAGGCATCTCTTAAATCTGAGTCGCATTTTGTTCGCACTATAACTTTTTTAAACATATTAAAAAATAGGTATGTTTCTAGCTACAATCTTTTACTGAATAGATGCGGACAATTTTCCTGTTCATCGTCGGTCCGCACTGTTTGTGTGGCAGTGATATTCAGCCTGACGCGACATCGTAGTACTTCCAGAAAATTATCTACAGTATTATCAGAAGCTCTCTTTGCATGTTTTTAGTGGGCTACGTCGGTCTAATTTACATACCGAATTGCACTGCATTAATTGTTTGTTTAAATTTGTATAAAATTAACGCTTAAGCTCAGATAACACTAAGATAATACATGTTTTAAATAAACTGAATAAATGAAACTGAATAAGATTAATATTATAAAAAAAATAATGTAGAAGTCATCCAATAGAGATCGAAGTAGACAGAGATATATCTTCGTAGGGATTCGTTAAAAAATAAATGTAAAAGCCACTTTAAACAGGTTGATTTCGATCCAATTATGAATACTAAAAGATCGGTGAGCTAGGATAACCATACAAGACTCCCCGTCTTGTCCGCGTCGCGTCGCGTCGTGAATGTTTCTAAAAAAGTTGGCATAGAGTTATCGTTATTAAAAAGAGCAATGTAATCAGGTATTGATGTCGTTAACTTAAACCAGATAATAAAATACAAGAGTATCTTTAAGCTTGTGATCTTGCAATATTACATCTCGTAATTTTTGTAACAACATGTATCGGGAATGTAAAATCATAGTGGATATTACCTTCGAGCACTCAAAACAATAATACTTTCTTGTACCAATTACATTTAACTTTATTTCTATTCGTTGGAAAGTGGATCGAATATAAAAGCTGTTATACATTCTTCCTTTGAATGAAAATTTCTCCATTCCAAGGCAAAGCTAGTCTATTATTAAATTATAAGCGACCGGTCGGACACTTCAAATATGTATTTTCCGACTGACGGCGATTAATACTACTTCATTTGTTAGAGCTATTTGAATAAGTTTAGGTACACGCCAATTAAGTAAAAGATTTCCGGGAGACCGGGCGCGCCGCTTGTCTTATCAGCATAATTAAGTTCCTACCCCTTTTCATTGCTTCCTTCTTACTTTTAAACTAAAGGTACTCTAGTAAGAAAAGTTTATTTCCTATGCAACATCGATCGTGTTATTCTAAATAATGGTTGATCGTACTCCTCATTTTCGTAATTTATTACGATATTACTGCGTCAGGAGCTTGTGCAACTTTGCTTAGCGAAATTGGTTTTGCAATTGGATTTGTAATTCAATAGTGCTTGTTCATTTCAGTCTTACCATGTCTTAAGGTTTATTACGTTGAAATAATATGTACAATAATAAATGCACACTTCATATATGTATGTGACTTCGTGGGGAAGTGTTATGTTCGTGTTATGGCCTATGGACGAAAACAACTGCATCCACATATAAATTTCTGTAAGCAGCAGTCACCTTCGCTTTGCCGGCTCCTCTCATTATACCCGGTAATTTTCAAAGTAGCGATACTACCCCAAGTTAGTGCAGACTCGGCTAATAATAATTACCACTCTGTCTACACTTCCTAGTAGATCTAGTCTGTAGAAGTTTAAATTGATGTGAGTACGTAATACCTACAGAACAATATTTTTACAACAGCAGCACGTTGTCACGTGTCAAATAAAATAACAGATAATCGAGCGGGATTGCGTGAGTGGAATATTTAGTGAAGCAATTTTGAAATAGCGTGGTTTCAATTTGTTCCTATAATGCAATATAGTTTTAAAATATTTCTAAGTGTGAATTAATCAATTTGTTCCGTTAAGTTCCAAAGATCTATAATTATAATTGTTAAATTCTATGTAAAAATATACAATATTTATAAAGTATTTCCTCTATTTTCGGTAATTCAAAATTTTACGAGTATTATTTTGACCTCTACCTGGTTGAGTGAGTTTAATTTAAATACCTAAAATACATTTTAAAAATGACCTACACCACAATAGAATAAAATTGGTTTTCTTAAATTAAAGTAAACTCTACAATATTTTACTTTTAAGCATTCGATATCATTATTTATACAAAAGAGAATACATAATTAAATAAAGTATCGCAAAATAGCATTAAGTAAATGTATTTTGTGTTCTAAGTATTTCATAGGAAATAAATTGTCATGTAATATTTTTAATTACATTAATAGAAACAATGAACGCCGCATTGGCACGAATATTGACCCTGTTTGTGCATTATACGAATACATCCAGATCCGAACAAAATTCAATTAAGTTAATGGTGGTCCGAACTCCGATCGCGGCCAAATATAGTACTACAGTAACTGAAAGCTTTCAGCGACCGTGCGATCTAACAAACACTTTTATTAATACCTACATAAAAAACATTTACCGATTTGGCACTTCGTGTTTTACTATTAGAAAATTGTATAGTTATATACCTATGTTAATATCTACATTAAATATTTGTATGGTTGGTAGTCAGAGATTTTGCAGGACTTAGTGTGTTGAGGATATATACAAATAAAACAATTTATTTCAGTCGGTGCTAGAGACAGTTACGTCGAGTGAAATTAAATGCAACGAGTTACTAACTAAATAAACCAGCTTTACCTAATACATAGACGTGAATAATTAAAATACAACGTAGTAATAATGTATTTTCGTACTCCCAGTGGCCAATAGGACTTAACGTAGTTTATGTCTTTTATTTTACATTTTCCGGAAGGGTGAAATTTTATTGTTTTAGCTCAGGTGTGTTTGCAACTAGAAAATTCTATAAGCATTCGAATAATCGTTTACGGGTCTTAATCGGGTAAATGGATGTGTCCATCAGCTCACTTATATAAATAAGGAAATACATATATACAATTCTCTGATCCCAAACTAGGATACTTTGACGATTCTATAAGTACAGGACAAGGATAATATAAACATATATAACATGTAGGTAGGTATAACACCTGAGTCTGAACCCAAGAAACTTTTTTCCAATAACATTAATTTATAATATATTATCATCAATAATAATTTTTATTATTTAAATAACTACATATTTGTTTCGACGAGTTATTGAACCCGGGTTCTCCGTGTAATAGACATTGTAACTTTTTTTTTTTACGTGGGGAAATCCTTTATGTATCTTTGGTGGCGGGTGCAGTCCTACCACCTTTCCTCTCTTTTAATGCTTTCTACCGACCCCCGGTGGTGTTTGGAGGGGGCCATGGTGTAGCCACTGATGCCGGGGCTATCTTGCGGGCAGCGCCAGGCTTGGCTTTGGGCTGCCGCTGCGAATTTAGAGCCGGCAATTTCTCCTCAATTTGTGGTGGGGGTTTAGGTGTTCCCACCGCCGCCAAAGGAAGACGCATGCGTTCCTCCGGGAGCAATCTCCCCTCCAGTGCGTCGAGCCGTGCGTTGACCATAGTCCCTACCTGGCCCATGATCATCCGCACCAGCTCTTCAGCATCCAACGATGGAGCCGGTTGTGCTGGCTCCCGCGCCACGTCCTTGAGCTTGGCCTGGAGTCCAGTCACCTGCTCCTTCTGGCAGCTGAGCTCAGCTCTGTGGCGCTCCACCTCAGCATTGAATTTCTGGACCTCCTCACTCACAGTTCGCGAGTAGAGGAAGCTCAGACCCTCTTCAACCCTCTTAATAGACATTGTAACTACTGCGTCATAAAGAGAGACAATGTATTATGCGGTTATAATGTGTTAACAGATAAAAACTTTATACAATAAAGTTACTAAAAGGTTAGACGTAAAATAGTAGAGATTGTTAAAAGTTTTAATTAATGTACAATTAATAATAACGTCAGTTTTGCAGGTCGAATTTCATGATGAAACTTTAACCGAATAAAGGTATTCAACCATTACAACCATAGTTCAGCTCGTTATATTTTTTAAAACTACAAAGTAGAACCTTGTGAAACATACAGGAGAATAAAAATAAATTAAAAATATTTTATGATAGAGATTGTAGACATAATAATATATACAATATATAAATATATATAATACATAAACACAATAGGTGAGTTTCATTGTGTAAGACTATTGTACAAGCTCAGTTAGAGTCAATACATTAATAAATTACATTATTGGAACTCTACCTCATAACACGGGAAAGGCAGACCGAAGAAATAAATATGCCATATCATCGAGTTATTGTTCCGTGATTCTGTACTCTATACACAGTTTGTTACGATGCGATAAAAGGTTATTAAAATGTAGTAGTAATACGAAACTTGTTATATGCTTGCTTTTTATCATGATATATTATGGTGTGTTGTTGATAAAAATTTAGAATTATAAATAAAAAACAATATGTCGGTAATTATTATATTATAAAGAAAATTGAACAAGAAAAGGCTGAGGGCGTGGGTTCGATACCCATTTTACCAAGGTGTGTTTCAGCTTATTTGATTTTCGACGCGGTCAAGTGCTACACAACAGGCTTAGTGATCGAAGTATCCGTGAAGAGAGGGACGTGAGTTCGATTCCCACCTTAGAAAGCTGCATGATTTTTTTGTGTTCATTATAATACAAATATAAGAAACTAATGAAGCTTTAAATAGAGTATTCACGCGTTTGAGATGCAAACGTAGTCGAACTATTTCAGTTAGCAGCAGTGAAATTGCGGTATAGTTAGCCGCTCACTTGATTAAGCACTACGCTGATTAGCCGCCGATTTGCAGCTTATAGTCGGTCGACAGAGAGTGAGTTGCTAACGGTGAGTTTATCATTTATTGTAGATAAGTTTAACATAGGAACAAATAGATATAAAAACATACAAAGTAGAAATAATATTAAAGCAATTGGCGGTCTTGTCACTACAAAGTAATTTCTTCCAGAGAACCAGTTGTTATCGAAGATATTGTAAGGAAAAGGAAAGAGGGTGATGCAGTTAGGTTAGAATAAAAATAAATAAAATAAAAAGTGAACGAAGGAAAGAATGTGTAAGTTTCTGCGGAGGCGTATTGGAAGCCACTTGAGCTGACTTCTGTATTCGGATACATAGTCGTACTTTCGAAGGCCGAAGATGAACCTGATACATTTTTTAGTCGCTCAAGTTGCGCCTCCTTTTTTTCAGAATAATATAATCAAAAATACGCAGAAGCAGGGACTGTGCGAGGGCTAACTTTGTGCGCATCGGTAGCTAACTACTACCTGAATACTATCTACTAACATAGGAGTCGGCAGGCAATTTTGGGTAGGGTCTGAATATTTATGAAAATGTTTAACGCAGTACTGTTGCACATTATGGTTAGTTGTGTCTCAATAATGTTGATTTAAAAAAATGCTATCCAATTTTTTATATTTCGGGATTACGCTGGTCCGCCAGTTGCTAACCGCTGTACACATCTAATACTTCCTGTAGAGAAAAGTGTATTTTTCACTTTAGCTGTTTTTGCCATTTACTTAAAAGCAATTCGCAAAAAGCAAGAGTTATAAAGTTTACTGCAAACCAGAGTTCACCGAATGGCAGAACCACATTTTTCCAACAAAGTACTAACGGTCGTAATGCACCGAACACGTATTGACGCCTAGGAATCTATACTAGCAGTGAAATAAAATGAAACCTTAAATTTTTTTATATACAGTGTAATCAAATTTAGTATTATTATAACTATCTATTCTAAAACATGAGTTACATTGGTTTTTAAAAATAATAACAAGTGTTTACTATATGATATAGTAAGATTATTTATTATGTATGCATATTATATATGAATATTCTTACAAAACTGTATGATTCGTATTTATAATAAACTGATTGATATACAGTATTCTTAATCCGTAAATCTTTCATTCGTGCTTCCAACTGAAAAACGTGCTTAGTTACCCCTTCATGTGGATATATATGTTTAACGTGACCATTAATATTTTTCCTCAAAACGGGACATTAAGTTATTTGAGGCAATAATAACCCCCCCCCCATCAATGTCAATCGATAGATAAAAGATAAAAGTTGTTTTTTTAACCTATATTTTATTACTAGGTTTTTTATAAAAAAAAGTTAAAAATCAGCACAGAATGCCCGTTTCTCTGAAAACGGGACAATTCTGCGTCCCGAACAACGTCAACGAACAAACATGTCCCGGGGACAACTGGAGTACCCAAAAACAGGACAGTTCCGTTCAAAACGGGACTTATGGTCACCTTATATGTATATGTTATCCAATATCAAACAAAACAAATAACTACATATTATTATGTCGCTGTTGAAAAACTAAATAAGTTTGTTTAAAGACCTATGTTATTGTAAGTGTATGTATAATATATTGACTGGTATTTAAAGCAGTTACGTTTCAAACAGACCTGTAAATGGACAGGGTTTACTGGCTCCGTCGGCTAAAGAAAAAGGGAACAAACAAAACAAACCTTTTCCTCAATTAAGCAATTTGTGTGGACGGTCGGTGGAGTTTGTTTCACATAAATTCAACTTCTGTATGGCGAGCGGCGTACCTTAGCTACGTTATTATTATATTATAGTAAGACGTTCGTTCTACTAATTGCGTTCTCGCAAATTATGGTGTGACGTGAATCTTTTACCTTTTACCAGTTTACGTTAATACTGCTTCTCGGAATAAAGTACAGAATGTAGAATATTTACATACATTTCATTTGTTTAGGTTGACGTTTTAATAGTTCCTGTGCTGAATTTTTGCAATATTTTGTAGGGAACATGATAAAATATTTTTCTGCAAATATTTCTTAGTCCGAGAGTTAAAGTGGAAGGCTGGGTATTACATTTCTTTACGATATAAAAGTGTTGTTTGTAATAAAACAAAAAATCTCAACGTAAGCGATGAGAGGCAATTTCCGATGTTTTTGGAGTTTTTGCACCTACGGCGTGGTTTGCCGTTTTTAATGGAACAGCTACTCGATTGCATGTCCGTAGTACTCCAGTTATTACCAAACTAACCGCACAATCACGATAAGAGGAACTGATTGTATTTTCTCTTTTAAATTTATAAACGTTGAAGGCATACGTGTCAGATGTTCTGCAACAGCCCTTTAAGCTTCAATGGATGACGACCACAATCCTAATGGGAATTGGTTGTTTCCAGCTCAGAATATTTGGTTAGTTACTAATAGTAATCCAATTAATCTGTGAAGTTCAATTCTATCAATATACACCTGGCATTAGAACTGTCACCTAGTAACTAGTTGGCTCCAGATGTTTCCAGTACTGACAGCTTAAATTGTTTGGTTGTAAACAAAGGAAGTAGAATGCACTGTATCGAATAGTCACTCATAAAAGAACGAGAACGGAGATTCGGTAGTTTGCTGTTGATGTATTCATACAATGTATAAAGTAAGTAGAGTCAATAAAATAATCGTAAAAAACACATAAGCAAAGACCCAGTACAGTGCAGTGGAGTGGTCATTCGTGAAATAGTATGAATAAAATCTGAGTTTTGTGTCAATGCATGTATGAAGTTCGCTGTGTTTTATATAAAAGTTCTTTTTACTACATTTACATTGTATATTACATTCTAAAATGTATTTGACATCTTTGTACAACATAAATAGTATGTATAATATTTATAATGATTCTTTTTTGTACTGAGAACAAAATTGTTGCGTGTGATAACGCTAGGATATCTATCGTATTATGATAGAACTGTTCTCTCCCTCTGTGAGTGCAAAATACGCAGGGTGCAATCACAATACATTGAATTTACATTTATATTAAATACATATACATGATATACAAAGCAAAAGTTAATAGAGAAATAAACAATAAAATGTTTATATGTACAGTAGAAAATTAGAGCCCAAAATTGAACGAAATAGAAATATTGAAACTGTAATAATCCAGCTCATTCCTCTTTAGCCACAATGTTGGACTAAAGTTACTCAAATTCCTAACATTTGTACTTCGAACCTGGCACCATGCCAGTAATGAACTGTTTCTTAAAGTTGTAAAGTTTTAGAATTATACGAACACTGTTTTATTTTTAATATCAAAAAGTATAATAATAATCCCTGGCAATGAAGGACATTTATTTCTTAGAACTAACTATAATATAATAAAATAATAGAAAATAGATATACACATCACGTCACTAACAACATACAAGAACTAAATTGAAATTCCTGTAGTGCTTACAAGTTGCGTATGTGCAGGAATAATGCGTAGCCAATAAAAAACCGTCCCAAACATATCGTGAAAGAATATCAGAAACGCATAAATAAAACGTTAAGCTTTCCACTTATCCAAGACACGATCTTGTATTATTCGAGTCACGTCAATTTTTTTTTACTTATTGTATTTTACTGAGGAAATACTCAGCGAACAATCATTTCGTTACGACAAGAACCGTCGTAAAGAGACTACCATGCAACTTTACAGCAGAACCGTGTTCCGCTACAGTTAAACGTTCTTGAAAAAAAAAGAAAAACTAAAAAAAACAAAAGCTAGCAGTTGACAATAAATGTGAAATTCCAACGTAACCTCTTTAAAGACAAAGTGGGTAAAAGTTGTTCTTCTCTTAAATCTTTAACGTTATTTTAAGTTACCGTTTAGAGCGGTCGTATTCCAGCTGTTGAAGGCTTGATTCTACATTTAGAGCCAAGTGTGCAAATCTCTAAATTTTGGTCGGTACCAATGTAACTTTGTTATTCGTATTTGGGTACTGGTCTACGGGCATTATTTAAGGATGACAGGCAGTCTTTTTTTTACGTGAAGGAAACCTTTTATAGATCGGGGACACCGACGAGGTGATGTCGGACTCTCCGGTACCAGTCCCAAATATCGGGTATACACGACAAAAACCCCCACGGCGCGGCGACGTTCCGCTCTACGTGTTATGGTGAGGTCGCGGGCACGCCTTCGCATTTATTCGCGACCCCTGACCACCGACGTCTGGCCGTTAGGTTAGGTTAGTCATCAGGAAGAAGCACCATTCCGCTGAACTACAGCTCTTGTCTCGGGGCGAAGGAGATATTGGTACACTGCCCCCGCTACCGTCTCCGCCTACGCGATGACGGGTGGTCTCTTAATCAGTCTTCTATGAAGGCAGAGTGTGACCAGAGGAGAAACCCCACCTTGCTGGTTTTAATTTGCACCGGGGTACCTCACGGAGATATACCGGGACACGCCACCTGAGCACCGATCGGGCGAAGGGCTAGAGAGTTTTAGGTTGGTCTCCTCAGGCCGGCATAAAGGAGGCTACTGCTAACTGCAGGTCACGAATGACAGTATAAAAATCTCAAAATATCTATATCATAGTAACGATATATTAGAAATGTCTTACTAAAATAAGTGTGCATATTGTTTTATTTAAATTTTTAGAATAACAAAAAATATTGTCAGAGGTTCTGTGGTACAAAATAACAATCTAATATTAGCATTAGAAAGCAAACGAAATAAGAGTGCCAACGACTGACTAATGGATGAATATGAAACAAAGAAAATCATAATTCGTTTCTCTTTTCGCTAAACCAAAGGAATATTTTACAGAAATCTTAAAAGAAAAGAATCTAACAAGATGGGCATAAAGAGACCAAAGGTACATTAAATCACGCTGGACTTTTAGGCAACTTATAAGATCCGTAGGGAGCAATTGCAGCGGCCGATCCAACCTTTCCTAAGATGTGGGTGCGTTTAAGGAGGTGTGAACACAACCGTGAAGATATTTTGAGATTTTCACACGTCTGCGATGGTCGAGTCTTTATTGAGAAGGTCATGTGATGACTTTAATATTAAAAAGTTCGAACTTTTATTGCCAGCTTGAACCTAAAAGTCTCACATACTCACATATAATTGTTTTCAAATAATATTTTATCATTTATTATTTACTAGCTGTTGCCCGCAACAATACGTATAATTAATATTATGGGCTTTCATTTACTATTTTACCCTCTTGAGGGGTGATTTTGCAAAAACTCTGAAATACGTACTGAAAAACAAACAGAGTTACTTTCATATTTATATATTAGTATGGTACGCATATCTAAATTTCACTTATTTAGCTCGCGTGCGTACGGGGGTAGACAGACACCATGGACCCAGCGACTTTTCTTCACACATATCACTTTCGCCTTATCTCTTCGCCCACTCGATTTTAAGGTGCTCCAAATTTAATTTTCGATATTGTTTAAATCATAGATAAATTATAATTTATTCATAATACATATATAAATAAATATAAAAAATGTACAAGGTCTTGGTAGTTTAAAAGTTTATCGTATAATGTAAAATTATACCGGTACATACTTATTTAAAATATACACAAAGTTAGGAATAATATCATAAACGAAGTAATTGCAATCAGAAGGTATATTCTCCGTTGAGGGAAAGCGTTCATAACTTTTGTAAAACGGGTAAAATTTAACGCACAGCGTCGTCGTTCGTTAGTTGGAAAACTTCTAATGCATTTACAGCTCATACTTCCAACTAAATTTTGATAGTTAGATTTCAAAACAAAGTGTTAGTAAACGTTTGCTTTTAAACATTTATATAGGTAGATATCAAGAAACAACAATAGAACAGAGAAACAACGGTATATAAATAAATATATTGTTGTAACCCTAATTGTTGCTTCGTATAAAATACTTGGATTCTTATTGAACCCGATATTGAACCGGATATTGAACGTTTTATAAATGTAAAGTATAAGAGACTCTCTTAGTCGAGTGCCATTGTATTGCATCTCATCAATATAGGCCTTTCTTATTATTGAGAATTTCACAATTTAAACAGTAATGTAAAGTTAAGTATCTATTACTGCTATTAGCATGTCTGCATTCTAAACGATTTAGAACATGTGGATTTTAGGAGTCACCAGGAGTACCAGACAATGCACCCTTAATGAAGAAGAGAAGAATTAGAGCTAATCTCAGCTTGGTCTAAAGTAGTGTTTAAAATTAATAAAATGTTCCAGTACAGTGACAGCTATTTTTATAGTAGCTCGCATGTGTCCACACGCCGCCTGATGCTAAGCAAAAGTGCGGTCGATGGGCGGAAACAACTAGCAAAGATATATGTCGCTTTCACTATGCTGCTTTAATACGAATGACTTTCTTCGTTATATCCGGCTACTTCCAAGTTGTTCCCGAAACGCAACTAGGTTACGCCTTGGATGTAACTTTATTTTTATTATAAGATTTATATCATCATAATCTAACGTATAATGTAGATAGCAAAGCTCAACGGAACAGTGGCACAATTTCAAGCATTTACACTCACATAGCGTACCTAACATCTTACAATACTAAATAAAGTTTCATACTTATGAATGATCACAAGTCGCTGGACTATGTTATGTGTACGCATGAATCATTTCGAGCGAAATCCATGAAACGTGTATCAACGTATACAATTGGGATTAAGTGTTACGATGTTTGTCAGTCAGTTTATTGTACATACATAATTTACATTAAATGCGCAGTATGAATAAATAAATACGTCAAACCATGTATCGCAAACATGTATTCGATATGTATCGAATTCGATACTCGTCGCGTAACTAACTAATTTATATCAAAACTAGACCTACTAAGTGCAGAAAAATTAACATAAAAGCGCACCTTTTAAGTTATTAAATAGAATTTTAGCGCTAAAAATGTTCAATGTAATAGTTATGTTTGTTCCCTATAATGTAATATTAATTTTATTTGGAATTCAGCGGCATGCGCTCTTAAGCATTCGCATCTCGTTTTTTGCCACTTCATTTTAATAAAAATGGTAAAACTGGTGTTTTAAAACTTTAAACGAAAAACTTTGTTTTAATTCTTTTTCTTGCTGTTGAAAATAAATATTGTCAAATGCACGAATTATTTCTCCATTTATACTTATTATTTATAGCTCAATACGAGTATAACACATATCATAAATTTTTGAAATTGGAATGAAATATATAATAATGATTTCTAAGGTACAAATAGAGTTCTTCCAAATTTATTTCAATTGCCTCTGAAAGGTCAAATAGATCGTAAATTATATTCCTTTTGGGGAAAACTTTTAGCTTTTGTTTCCTTAATTGAAATCAGTTTACGGAAGCGAAATTCAAAGTAACACACAGCTGCGCTTTAAAGTCGCGACCGACAGCTCCTCAACTTTGTTCCAATTTAAAAACTTCTCAATCAGCCCTTCAATAGATACGTCTTGAGGAATAGATTAGTTTCCAATTCTGAATTTTATTATATCGGCCAGTATTTCGAAATCTTAATAATTTAAAAGTAATTTCGTTCTGAAGGAATAAGTTTCAGTAAAAGTAAATAATACATTCACTCAGCTAAAAAGAAGTTATTCATTTGTAATAAAATTGTGCCTCTAACCTCTATTTTTATTCATAAAACTACAACAAAAACTATTGTACATTATACAGCGAAATATTGTGAAAACAATATTGCAGTTGCCTTGTCTCTTATGGTTGCACTAGAGATTCCGAGTCTCCGTGTTTTTATAAGAGTCTTGTGGTATTGCATTTTACGTTTATTATAAATTGTGTCATTAAAGTTGCATTAAGTATATTTCCCTCAGCAGGTGTGTCAAATTATGTACATTTACGAGTATGTATGGATGACAAATAAAATACAATATGTAGCAAAGTTTTAAAATTGAAATCACCTACATCTACACAAGTAAGGTGACCAGGATTTTGAGGAAGTAAAAATGATGTAAAATATCTGAGGCGATTCGCGAAAATGATATAACTTAAATAGAAGGCGGTATGCGGTTTATTATCGCGTTTAATTTGATTATTTTAATCCAAGCTCGATTCGAAAGCTTTGCAGTCATCGTGGTCGTGAACTTCGGATTAAATTAATAAAAATGGACGCGATAATAAGCTTTTTTAAATGCTTATTGGGCAAGCGTTTGACCACACTCTGCCTGATGTTAAGCAGTGATGCGGTCTAAGGTGGAGGTACCTATTGCTTATGAAAGGTAAATCCTTTAATTTGAAGATACCCATGTTGTACGGGTATAAGCTGAAAAAAGTCTTTTAATTTAATTGTAAATATATTAGAAAAACAAACCCTGCTTACGGCAAAGCTTACTAGAGTACGAGCTAAGTCGTACTTTGCGACGCGATGGCTACTTCAATCGTATTAAGTGGTTTCCCACTTTTACAATTCAAGTGCTGAAAGTTTTATGTGGGTACAGTGTTCTCGGATTCTTTTAAAATGATCTTGTATAATTTATATAAGTCCTTGTAAATAGTTTAATGCTATGAATATTTTCAAAGTATAAAATATATGATCTGAATATAAAATATAGAATCTATGCGTTCTAAAATTTTCATGGAATTTCACGAAATTATTTTTAAAAATCTAACAATATTTGACGTTGTTGGGAAGTGTTCGTATTGCTCTAATATCATATACTAAAAATCATGTAAAATTTCTCTAATATAATAGTAAAATTAATAAATAAATTGTGTATATCCATACTTTTTAAAGTAATAATTTAATTTAACAAATAAAGAGCCATAGAAAATTATTTGTATCCTACAAATATCCGTAGCCTCGTAGCGTTGATACGAGTAATAAGAGACAGCTGTGCGCGGCGCGGCGTCACAAATGCCCGTGTATTGAGGTTAGGAATAAAATTTAAGAACTTTTTTCAAGCAACGAAATAGACCATTAAGCAAGATTATTAAAGAAAAATAAAAGTAATAAAATAAGTCGTGCGTATCGTGTACGAAAGAGAGGAAGTCAGAAAGAAGGGTGTTCGGGGGGTTGATAGGAACGAGCTTGCTAGGGCGGTTGTAGAGTCGAGCGGGAGACCTCAGTCGCGATTCAACCGTGCCTCTGTTAACAGTTCGCAGGGAAGGGTGCGCGCGTCAAAACTTTTGCGTGTTCAACTCTCAGACTATTAGTTGTGTTATTGTTATAAAGGGTGCACAAACTTGTTAATTTATGAGATGAAGTGAAAAAAAAAACTATAGACATGGGTTCGGGTGTGTTTTTATCAGTTATGAAAATACTTTTTATTTTATATGTTCATATATATCATTTTGAAAAATGTGAGGCCGCCGAACCACATGCACCTATTGGTAAGATAGTTTAATTATCTTAAGTTTTAAATATTATTGTAGATAGATTAGAATACAAAAATATTATATTTATTATAATAGTTAATAAAAATAATTTATTTAATTAATTATTAATAAATATACAAATTTATTTTTTTATTTTATTATTGGATAATATTGATTTTCATTCCGAGTTTTGCCCACAGATTTCCACGACAAAGATTTAAGTTGCCTTTTGGGCAGAATAATGCAGTTAAATTTACCTTATTAATTAATTGAAAATGAAGTTATACCCGATACAGAGATTCGAAAAGTATTAAGAAAACTATTACCCGAATATTTTGTAATCAAACAAAATTTTTTAAGAACTTTATAGAAATTTAAGAGAAAAATATCATAACAATAAAAAGCGTGAAAAACGCGGCTTTCGAAGCTGTCAAGTTTTACTTTGTTACTATCGGCGGATAAAAGTTCCGTTACTGTTTTATAGGTAAAAGGTTATTTAAATTATAGGCTTTAAATGTATATTTCTAAATATTTAAAAATAAGCTTATCTACCTACATATTTACAGAAATAATTATGTCCTCTGTTTCTTTGGTTTGTTCTAACAATAACGTCAATAATAATTCATAACCCACGCTTTTTATACACATCGTGTCCGACATTTTTATGATATGCTAGAGAGAGTTGAAGGTGGAAGCCACCATAGATGTTTATAGGTAATAGTCACCACCGCTGTGCCGGCTTGAGGTTTGAGCTCCATTCACCCCATTCATATGATATGCAGAGAATTAAGTATTTTAAATAATCTGAGCAATTCTAGTAATATTAGTCTGAAAAAATCATATATTTAATATTATGAAAGATGACAATAATGCATTTTCATTATTTTAGTTTCATTGTTGTTTTAAAAATCGCCGAGAAATAGAGCGTGTTTTTTTTTTTTATTAATTGGCCCTCTGGCACCACATTTATAATTTTTGCAATACGAATAGAAACAAAACAATTTATTATTATTTATTTTTCATCAGTTGTTAGTGTTAACTTTTTATATCTATTTACCTATTCGTGATTATATTAAATAATTAATCTCTAAAACAACCCGATGTTTAATAGATATAAAAAAAGTGCAATAGCAAATTAATTCTACGCATAATAAATTATATTATTATTCACAAGTCTTTTGTTCCCCCGGCTCTTGTTGAATTGCATTTTACTGTATTATTTAAAATGACCAAATATGTTAAATATAATTTACGCTTGAATTTTAAAGCCTATAGCATAAGGGCATTGTTCCGTATACTAAACCGTAGATTGACTTTTTAATGAAATTATGAAAAATAATTAATTTATTCCCTGTTTTAACATTCATGATCATGCCATAGTATATATTACTATGTAAAATGTATATGATACATCTTTATGTGCATAATTTTCAATTGTATCAGTCCGTTTTCAGAAAATCTTTTTGCCCGTTTTGTAGGTAAGGACTTTAGCTTTTTTAATTGATTGATGGCGGGGCATTCCTTGGGAACTGCAAACGTATATTTGTAATTTTATACGCATACAAAGTTTTGGGTAACAGTTAAATATTATTAACATATTTTTTAAAACTTTCAGCAAAATTCTCGCTAAAAAAATGTTATAAGCATAATATATCTTGTAAAATAAATATTCGAGATAGGGGGAAGGCCATTTAAAAGTCTCTTTTTACATTAACTACAGCATTTAACAATTGTGAATCGTTATCGAAAGCACCTTTAAATAAAATTATTCGTCGTAAAAAGCTACGTTTTTAATGACATGTCCTTCGAGCGGAGGCGACCCTACCCTTTGGTCCCTGCCATTATTACCTACCCTTACTTGATCATTCCTGAAAGGACTTTGAGGCTGATACGATCATCGTGAGGAATCTACGTAATTAATAATGATAAAATAAGTAGGTATACTTTGAAATCAATTTATTATAAAAGTAGATAATAATAAAATTTTTGGGAGTGTTATAGGTTTTGCGCGAACATGCTTCAAATAAATTAAAATATTTTATATGGTTTATTATTACGTTCATTTTGATTATTTTAATCCAACCTTTAAAAAGCTTTGCGGCCATCATCAAATATACATTTAATCCATGTTTATCATTTAGTACATTTATGTGAATAGGTTTCTGAATATTAATCCTTGTATTTATTTATAACTTTATTCGAAACAAAATTATATAGATATGTTATACGTTATTGGTAAAACCCGATTTTCTAAACAAAACTATTTGTACTTACGAGTATTAAAGTGAATATTCTTTGAATGCTTATTACAGAGTGTAAACGTTACGTAAAAATTGCGCTATCAACTAAGTTATTTATAGTTTTTTCGCATTATTTCGTATTATTCGCTTTTTAAAGATCTTCAAAAAAAAAATCAAGCCGCAATGTCATAAGAACATCGTTAAGGCAAGCGCAATCGACTGTCTATTAGGTGCTACGGGGCATAATGTTATTTATGTAGTTGATATTAGACTGATACATATATATTTATTCATCCATTTCTTAATATAGGTTAACTTTTAATGAAGCTTCAAGGTGTTTTTTTTAACATTGACAGCCATTGTAAACAAAAAAAACTTGTGCTTCTTAGTATCTTATAAATATTATATAATAATAGTGGTCTTAGTTCCTAGGTATACAGATAACTTTTTTTTGCATTTACAAGAAAAAGTACGCCCAAAGAATCACAGAGTCAATCATTTAATCCTAATTGATACAGCACTTTAGCGTCAGTACTGAGCTCGACTACAGGACACAGATATGGATGAGATTAAGAAGGAGCACCGCACAACCAAAGAACAACAAAGCTCAGCGCCACGCCCGTTGTAGATAGAGTTACCATAGAGCACTGTCCCAGAGGGATTTCTGACTTAAATGAATTAGAGAAGCTCTTCATCAGCTGTTTTATACCGAACAGGATAATCTCGCAGGCGTGAACTGCACATGAGGGCAAAAAAAGCAAAACAACTCTTCATATAAAAGCAACATAACTGACCCGCTCGTAGCCACATACCAACACACGTTGTTCGTGATAAACATCACAGCCTCATAATTTTATAGCCTTTATTTTTGCACTTAAATAAAACACATCAACAAATAAAATTTGACTTCAAAAATATAAATGATACGCAATAAATACTGCAGTAGGCCCTCTGATCTCGAAAGTGCTGGTACTGCTCCAGGACGGCAGAAGGCGCTAACAACCATCATCAGGCTGCCTACCATTATTTAAATAGATTTTAACCAGAATCTAATAACACGAAGAAACGACTTTTAATAATGTAGTAGTCTATATTATAAGATGTTCTTATGTGAATGTTCTTATACACCTGATCTTTATATTTTTATAGTCCCCGAGGCAGCAATGTGAGACGTTGTCATAATATGTTTAAAAGATGTTCACATCTGTTTTCTTAAACACGAAACCTAACTATCTAGGTAACGTAATCTTGTAGAGTAGCGTCATAAAATATAAAAGTGTGTAAGTACACTTTTATAAAACGCGTTCTTAATCAATTGTTTAGAATGAAATTTTGATCCTACTAGAATTAACGAAAACAATGCCTACCGTTATGGTTCCATTTAATTTTTTACCTGTTTATACATATTATAATGAAGTGACATAACATTTATATGTATTCAAATTTATAATTTTCATTTATTCACAAATCTCTCCAACTACATAATATATTAGATTTGTTCTGATAAGGCGATGAGAAAATTCTCTGCACAAAATTGTAAATAAATAAGAGGATAATGAAATTATAATTTTAGCCCAAACGTTACAACTTTGTACCGTGTAGCGCATCTTAGAATATTCCAAGCTTCTTACAGAGTGGATATATTTGCATAGATTACATTTACAATACACGAAATCTCTAGGCTGAAGCTAGCGAGGCCCCGCATGCCATTATAGTGATTTAGAACGCGGCTGTACTCAGAATGTGAGCCAATAAATTAGATCTCAATCAGGTTGAGACCGCCATTTGTTAAGTTGTATTTAACAAGTGAGAGAGCAAGCGTACACCAATAATCTCCATAAAATATTCAATCATATATTCTACCCTAGATGTGTTTACCATAGAGCTTGCCAACTAAAGTCAAATTGGTAAGTTGTGTTAGGTGATCGATTTGTATTATAAAATTCAGTATTCAGTGACATCATTTGTACACTTGCATAGACATTAATGAAAGTGCTTCCGCAAAGAGATTCAACACGACAGTTACGGTAATTTGTACGAAGTATGCGCCTAGACTAGATGTCTATTGTCATCGCTTTATGTATGATAAACGAGTTCCACTTTATAGAAGTTTCAATTGTGTAATCATCATTTAAAGGTAGGCAGATCAACAGAGTATATAATATTATATAGAAATATTATATGATATGTATTCGTCTATCTACTAAATTAAGGAAGACAAAATGCTTTCTTGTTCGAACATCCCATCTACTAAGTAATCGTTTGGGTCATCTCGACAACGTATTTGTGGTCTTTCTCTATTTCACTCTTTGATCACTGGAGTTTCTTCAATTAACAATTTGGAAGTGCTGTGGGAAGGTTTCTAAATAGATAAACTCTAAATCCTAATTGGATTACAAGATTGATTGTACCTACTATAATATTTAATTACACTCATTGCTTTTACTTATATAGAATGTTTATTTATCTAAATAGGCCACTATTTATAACTCTTTGTAACTATCCTAAATTACATTAATCATTTAAAGATAAAATAAAAAGTACTCTACAATAATATGAGTAGTTTCAAAGGGTTGCTGTGAATAATAATTGTTATTCACAGATCAAGACTTCAAAGGCAAGTTAGGTGTGTGCCTTAAAATTAATATCAGAATGCAGAAAGGCGAACCGCTTAAATTAATATTAGATTCTAATATATTTTGATACAAAACTTAATTAAACGTGAAATGGGACAAATTAGTCAGTTAATTATAAATTAATTAATTAAATACAATTGTTATTTAGTGAAACACAATGTCACTACAAACAGAAATTAACACATACCTATCCTTTTAATTTAATATTTCCTGACTTATTTAATTATCATTATAATAGAAATACTAAAGTTAATTTTGTCTATTTATTAGTCAATTAATTTTTGGTGAATTAAAAATTTTAATTTTCAATGCTTTACGATGAAAAAAAATTAACACGCACGCAACCACAAGATCATTTTTTACCTGTTTAGTTTTTAATAATTATTTATTAAAAAACAATTTAGCATTTTAATGTCAACAATTAATAAGATGTAACTCATAATTTATTTAAGAGTTGTGAAATTTACTAAATAAAGTTTGGTAGGTTTAATTTTGTAGTTATGAGTACAAGAGTTCCTATCACGGGCGTAAGTCCTTGATAAAATTGATTGATGATATCACCAATCTCAAGTGTAACATGCGTGAAGTAACTGGGTATAACGAGAGGAGTAGGCACTGTCAAAATGGACAACGTATTTTCGTCTTCTCAAGCCACTATAGAGGAGGTGACTGATGCCTGTTGCAATCGCTATATATAACTATAGTTATAGTGCCCCTTGCTATTGCTATAATATAAGCTTTCGTTTTACGTTAATTGTTGTACAACGCTAGCAAATCTATCAAATTCAGCGAGGCGTTGAGCGGCGCGTGATATAATGCCTAGTGATCGAACATTAATAAATTATACTTTGTTTGCTTTGATCTACTTTCCTGCAGGCACGAGTAGGAACTAGGTATATATCATATATCTAAAACATAGCCAGGAATGTTGTTAGTATTAGTATGAGTGACTTTTTTTTATTATTCCATTTAATTGTGATTTAGACACTAAACATTAACTTCATGTTCCTCCAGATGTACTACTTAAAATACGTTTTTTAAACATTAGGATCAAGAATAAACCACAGTTATACGTATATCTTTTTAATAGGTAGGTGTCGAGAGCCGGACGGTGCGATAAATATTTTTCTTTAGAATAGCTACAGCCGAAACGTATACTTATACGGGTGTCGAGAGCCGGACGGTGTGAAGTTACATTAAAATATTGGAAAGGAGATCTATTGTGGTGAAGAGCGAGTCGCGTCTGCTTGAATGATTACAACTTCTCGGAGATATAAATGTGCATCTATCATTTACCAACTAGCCGGCATTTAATATATTTTTATATTTATGTAGATAATTCTATTGTAAAATTATAAATAATAATTTTTCGAAAATTCTCGATCATATTGCTTAACCGTGTCGTGTGTAAATAAATATGTAGAATCAAAATCGGCTTTACTACTCCACATAAAAGCTTTAATACTTCAAATATTTTCATACATCATGTATTTAAAAATATTTAATTTAGATAATATCGCTAACGTTGTAAAATGTACTGTTTTAATAAATTCACAACAAAATTATTTCTTAAGTGCGTATTATATAGATTTGTTTTGTGTAACAGCAAAATTTTCAGTATTATAAATTTATCAAAAAGACATACTCATACGTGAAGAACATCTTAAAATATAACCAAAACATGCTTATTTGGAACAAAAGTAACCGCCACGAGGTGCCGCAGGCGTAATGGGGCTGGTAACTTTTCCTTACCTATTTTCTTTTCTCAATTTTCTTCGAAAGCGTGAAGATGGAAACGATAATGATATAGAGAGCTCTACAGGGGATAAACTCATCGCGTTTATACGCTGTGTGGGTTCTTTACTAAGTACCTATATGTAGTATGTATATGTTTGACGGTGATGTTAATATAACAAAACATATATGGCGACATTAAATTTAAATTATTATTTTGTTTTCTGATTATTATTAAATGACAATTATACCATTAGGTAGGTAGTAAGTATAAAGTAACAAAAATCTGTAAATAAAAGGTAAAAACAAAAATTTTAAAGGATTCAAAAACGAGTATAGGAAAATTGGAATTATAGAAAAATCCTATAATATTTTAAAATGTCAGCAAAGCGGTGTATTCGTGGATTTTTTGTCAGTCTTTATTTTAAATAACATTAAATTCTAGTATCGTGTTAATTTAAAATGTTTTCAAAGGATGCACTTTAATTCAGAGCTTTATATTAATTAGTGTAAGCTACATTTTTCGACTGATTTTTTTAAAAAACTCAAGTAGTGTGACCATATATCCAGTTCAAACATACTAATAAGATTTTATATTTTTTATATACTAAGTACATAGTTAATAAATATGTTAATTAATAAATAGGTAATTAGGGGGTGGTGTAGCATTTGTGTAGTGTTAAAAATGTTAAGAACTGCACGCTTACAAACAAACCAATCTATCTTCAATATTCTCTGTACGAAAACAGGGCTAGCCAACGATAATATTAATAAATAATTACGAGTTTTGTTCGCATTTCCCTTGATACTTTTGTACATTTTTGCACTAAGATTAATGTATTTTGAAATCGAAAACGTTATAGTGAATCAAAGCAAATTTTGTGTTTATATTACATATTATAAAGCATTTTTTAGTGAGTGCCTGCGCGTTCTTTTAGGTTGGGCAGGTCTGTTCTAAAGTAATCATAAACTTAAGATGAAACTTTCATATCAACAATCTCGTGTAACAATAATGTTTTAACATAATTTAAACTTTCACTATAAAATATACTGAAAGTAATACTACTAAGAAACGAGTCTTCATTGTAGTGCGTGCTACAAGAATGGTAAAAAAATAATTTTGAGAACTGTAAAAAAATATATTATTTTCGTAGCATGAACCTTTCTTGATCCATCTTTTAATTTAATAATACATAAGTTTTAACAAATGTCTTTTAATTAAAAAATAATGTAACATAAATTTATAATTAAAAGGCTGTACAAATTAAATAAAAAGCAGTCTTCAAAAGCATTAACATCATGTACGCCCTAATCTAAGTGGGGTGAGCAACCGCGTTTCCCTACCCCTTTCGTGATATTTCTGTTTGCGAAAACTAGCAGTGGAGTGCCGCTACAGGAGCTCAAGTATCTGCTGGGCAAGATTTCACAGAAAAAAAAATATACGAGTAGATAACTTGCTACGTTCATCGTGTGAACTTTCCATAGTCGCTCTGCTCGCTGTAGACCGAGGCATGTGAGTGGGGTGACATACAAAGTTAAAGTTTTAGGCAGCTTGCAAACATTAAACTGCAACAAAAATTAAGCTGTATAATTACGTATTCAGCCACATTTAAAAGTAAACACAAATATCAATTAGCTAGGAGTAGGTTCTGATATTAATTACGTAATATTTGCATTTTTCTACCACTCAAAATAGTGAGTTCAAAACATAAATCGAAGTGAGAGAGTGTTTGCGGTAGCATTTCAGAAGTATACCTGCCTTTGACAGACTATTTTTTTAATATTCAGACATATACACATATTTGACGCTTTAGATTTCATTTAATTTTTAAGTTTATTTTTACTATTAAATCACAGCTTTGTAATTATTTATTTGTCTTCACTTCTATACTTCACGAAAAACTTCCTCATTATACGTAGGTTTATCATAAGCGTAACGTAACCCTGTGGGCTATGATTATTAGGACAAGGACTAGCATCCAGTCTCGAAGATCAATTATATTATATCATGATCTATATCTATATTATTATATATAAAGAGAAAATTGTATGTTTGTACAGCTAACACCTTCACAAATTAATAGTTTAGTTCTTTGCAGTGGCTAAAAGCTATATTTGATGACGCTACATAACGTACCTACACCTGTTCAGCAGTGATGATATTAGTCAAGCAAGACAGCGAAAAAGTACCTCGCGTGCGCTTTTTTCGCTTATGTAGTCTAAACCTGTGGAGGTTTATCAAAATTATATTCAGAAGAATTGTTGAAAATAACGAGTTCCATATATAAAAAAAATATCGCAAGAGCATTTTTACGAACAAAGGCCATACAGGAATGTCTTCTTATTTATGTTTTCAGTATTATTTGGATTTTATTGTCATTTTAATCTCTCTGATCTAACTTTCCACCAGTCTTTCCAATTGCTGGGTTCACTTCATGTACAAGTTTTTTTTACACAATTAATATTAGCAAATATTGCAAATAAATATGCGTAACTGCGCTTCGAATGCCGACAACATAAATTTGTAGTTTTGAAATAATCCTAATTTTTCTGTTAATTTGGAATAAGTTAACGAATCCTTGACTTCGTTAGCAAATAACTTACACATGTACAATATATGTAACAAGTTAAAAGTACATGAAGAGATTACGGTTTCTTTACGAGGCTTACAAAATTATATATAATAATATTATAAGTATAATATTCGACATATTATTAACGAAACAAATGCTACCACAAATAAATATATTTGTGTCTGTATATAATATGTATCTAGCCATTATAAATAATAAATAGGACATACTGACAGTTTTATTTTTCTCCAAAGTCTGCAATTTTTTTCTAAAAACAGTTTAAAAGTAATTACTTTTGCTAAACCAGGCCAGAAATTATTAAATTGGTGTTGAGTAAAATGTGGGTTATTAGCATTTGGTGTAATTGTTGGCCTTCGTTTATTTCATTAGAGGGGTCCCTTTGCATTTGGTACGAAATCTTTGTAACTCACAAATATATTTAAAATCTCTTGTCTAACTGTATATTATGTATCTAACTGATCTCTACGAAATACCAATAAGCTTATAATAATAAACTAGCTTTTTTCAGCGCGCCTCGCGAGCGCTGGGCTCGTTTTGTGGGTAGTTTAAAAAAACAGAAAACACAAAAAAAGTGTCGAATTCCAAATTAGAGGGCGTTTTCTACAGCCTTTGTTCCGGAACTTTCGCCCTATCTCGTTCCGTTCCGGAGATATCGTATCAAAAAGAATCATCTAACCCCCAGTGCTCCATGATTGATGTAAGTCAGTGAGTGAGTGATAATAGTATAATAATGTAAAATTTAGATTATTATTTATAATAAAATGTTAAAACTACAAAGATAATTGTTCGTATTTATTTTTCTGTAACTACATCTGTGGTTTAACGAAACTTTAAAGGTGAATTAAATTTTTATCTAAGATGATATGTCGGTACTCTTTTTTTTTTGCATTTGATTTTGTTTCTTTGAATTAGATATTTCTAATGTATGTATAATATATTGAAAAAATTCTTTGGCAAGTTTTTTTGTTTTATTGAGGGTTCGATTGCATTCAATTCAAAGAAAGATTAAGTATCTCATCAATTATACTCGACATCTTCCGCCATTAACCGAAAAATAATCGAGTGGGCTTAATTAGAGGAAGCCTTTGGCGAGCGAATGAAGTCTTTGCCTGTTCCTAATTTGGTTGAAAGAGTGGGGGTAGTTGTGAAAGAGATATAAAAAGGATTGATTTTGCATAACATGACCATATAATAATATTGAGAAATTGTATAACTACAGAATGTATTTTGATTAATTTAAAACCTTCATGAAATGGATGAATTCCAATCAACAAAAAGACATGTAAAACAAACAATATCATATTGTTTTCAGTTAACAGCGAGTAAACCTACTGCCATATGTAAATCAAGGCAAAACTTTACGCGCACAAAACTCGCTCCATTCCATATTGAATTATTATTATGTTGTTTCGAGAGATGAGTAGGTACTACCTACCATTCTGTACCAACAACATAAAAACTTGGGTAATGGAGTGCTTTCATCAATGTGCATGTGCGTACATATACATTATACACACGTATATAATATATATGCTTTTGTTTGTTTTTCATATACAGTATAAAAAACTATTCTGATTAGTTTTGAACCTCCATTGGATAAACTATTTATTATGATATGATAGAAATTAAATTATCGTTCAATCAATTGTTTCGTCCAAAATACATAACTGATATTGATACTATTAAATTAAATTAATAAATCATAATATGCATCATTCATTGATGGAGTACATTACGTTCAAACTGAACCCCAAACTCGACTAGGTCATCACTTACCGGGTGGTACTCGCCAGATTGATAAGGCCTACCTACTTCGAATGTATTTAAAACAATCATTTAATAGAAAATAAATACAATTATTTTTCTTTCTAATAATTATAATAGTTGAAAAAAGTACGTTCTATATTTATACTGATATCTACAGTTCATATTAGAACAATTACATTAAAAAAATAATCTGTCAAATGGATTCTAAAAGTATTATTTGTTTGTAAAACATTTTATGTGTCAACTGTAATGCCTTCTCCTTTAACGCCGGCAATTTTCGACTTTATTTTTGCCATTAAACGCAGCTAAAGGCTTTATTATGTGAACAAGACATGTGTGAGCATTTGCCTAAAATGAAATCCAATGAACCGTGATCGAACTAACAGACCACCATTAAAACAGTGTAAGATTACCTAATAATTTTTAGTTTTAATCAACACTTTCAAACAAAATAAAATGAGTTATCACATAAAGAAAATTACTGTAAAGGAAAATGAAGAGAATTAACAGTTTGAATAAATACATTAAAGTAATGAAGTAATAAAAATTAAATACTAAATTTTTCACTTCCATTATTTTAGAACTAAAGCTTTTGAGTAAACAAGTCAAGTTCTCATTAATTTATATTTTAATAAAAAAGAACACTAATTAACTCGAAAGTTTGCTCATCTCTTCAGAAATTGTGCAGCCCTCAATATTTACATTAATTTAAAAAAATAACATTTTGTAGTTACTATGATAATCCTATTTCGATATGCTACTTTTATTATTCAAAGACGTTTACGTATCTAGGTTGGAAATCTGAAACATTGTATCGAGAAACAACAGCTGTCATAAATTGACAGTCTGCTAACTTCTGGCCTATAAACGTATTAATTTATTTTGGGATTAATATATACGACTCCATGTGTTAAACATTCTAGACATACTTCATCGCTATGGTATTCAAGTTAGTAACACGTCATTACAAGGTTTCGTAAGATTTATGGGGGATCTTAACCGAAACACTATGTATATTCAACAACATTCCAAAAGTTTAATATAGTTAGTTACCTATACACGTAAGTATATATTATAATTGGCTACAACCTACAGGTAAACGCTAATACAACCAATATTACATTGTTAAGGATATAATTTAATTTAATAACATTCCGCCTCCAACGCTTGAGTGAGCAGGACGTCTTTCGCGATTCAATAGAGTTTATAAACGTAAACAACTCATAGATTAGTAACTCGCAGATTAAATACTCGCTGAAAGATGGCTGTGTGTAAAGCGTGTAACAAAACAGTGAAAAGTGCAGATCAATTAAAGTGTACTACTCCAAATTGTGCTAATTCATACCATTACGAATGCGTTAACCTTTCAAAAAGGGACTTTGCCAAAATCAACTCAGACTCAAAAGCTTCGTGGACATGTCCGGATAACTGCATGACGCGTAATGTGAGGGGTGACGACACACCAGTAAAGTCGCCAATTATTGTTATAGATAAGCCTGGTATAAGTGAGGATATTGTTAATTTCTTTGAAGAAAGAAACTCGAATCTACTTGCGTCTATTGATAACATCATCTCCAATAAAATGAAGGAAAACAATAAGGATATACTAAAAAAACACAAGGAAATTACATCGCAGTATGCACAGATGATTGATGCAATAAACAAGTATTCAGAACAATATGATAACATTCTCAAAGAACTTAAAGAAATAAACAAACTCCAGTCAAAGGTACAAGACTTAGAAGTCAAACACTCCCAGCTCTCAATTAAATGTCAAGACTTGGATACAAGAGTTAATAATATGGAACAGAAGTTGCTCGCCTGTGACATTGAAATCAGAGGAGTTGTGGAGGAAAAGTCCGAGAATCTTACTCAAATCTTCGCTAAGGTCTGTCAGGTCATCGGTATGGGACAAACTTCACCTGAATTCTCTGCCATCTTTCGTGATAGAAAACCGAAAAATGGGGTTATTCGCCCAATTGTGGTAACTCTGAAGCGCTTGGAAGACAAATCCGATCTCTTAATAAATGTTAAAAAGTTTAACTTATCATGTAAGGGACGCAGCATGCTTAACGCTAATGACCTAGGGCTCGGCACGGTTGGTAACAATTCAATATATATATCTGATAGACTCACTTTCAAAAACAAATTCTTGCTAGCAGCATCAAAAAGGGTGAGCAAAGACAAAGGATATCAGTATGTTTGGTTTCGTAATGGTAAACTTTATGTACGTAAAGAAAAAGGGTCGCCTAGTATATTAATTATAAATGAATCTCAGCTAGCTACTCTGTGACTCCTGCATAAAACTACAATAATAACACATTTATATATTACAAATAAATTTATTATCAACAAAATTGTATACATTAAAACACTGAAAATAAAACTAGTACCACAGAACCTTAAATTAAAAACACACCAATATCTGTTATATAAACATATTAATACAAAGATTAATGTTTACTCCGCTCATTTTAAAATTAACTTACACACATACTTTGTCTGGTCTACTTTCCGCACCTACTTTACTCTTTGGTCGCTTTGGTCAAATTATTATGACGATGAGTCGAACCTACCTTCGTTTTTAAATATTAAAAATATTGAGTATTTTTGTTATCGGTCGCTTATAGTATTTTGTTGTGACGACACTACAAATCTACCTACTATATTAATATTGAAAAATATGAAATATGATTGTTGTTTATTTAGTTATAATGAACATTTATTTGTTATAAGACAATATACGCACGGTAATAAAGCTGACACATTGAATATCACTAATAATATGATATTAATACTTACTCGCTCATCTGTAAATTATTGTCAATTACATTTTCGTTTTGATATACATTCTTGCTTGCATTTACTTTTTAACCCTATATTGCCCACCTTCCATAATACTAAAAATACACTATGCCCAAATATAATACTTAAAAGTAATTATATAAAAATACATGATTATTATTGTAAACAGTCAATAAAGGGAATATGCAATAGATACATTAATATTAAACAAGTATTCAAATTTAAAAATGGCTAATATAATGGATTTTTTTGATGAAGTAAATTCCTACAAAACACATATTGTAAACGTTGGGCCCGAATGTGGGGGATTAGTTAGTGATTATGATTTTGTTATTGCATCCCAAAACATCTGCAGTATTTACTCAAATTTTGATTATTTACAGGTTGTTTTAAAGCACTGTAAATTAAAATGCCAGGTAATGTTATTGACAGAGTGCTGGTTAAATTGTAATAAGGGCGTAAAGTATTTGGATGGATATCAAACGTTTGCATCTACCAGAAACTATAACCAAAACGATGGTGTTGTTGCTTTAGTGGACAATGACTATAACGTCACTTGTACTGAGTCTCCACTTATCTTGGATTGCACAAACCTCGTGTTAACGATCAATGACATTATACTGGTAATTGGAGTATACAGATCGCCGTCTTATAAAGATCCGACTAGATTTATTCAATCCCTCGATAGTTATCTTACAGTATGTCCTGGTTACAAACACATCATAATTACTGGCGATGTTAACCTTGACATTGGCGATGAGTTTAATCGCTACGCACAGGCCTACTCTGATTGCCTCCAGGGACATGGATTTACATCGGCCATCAACATACCCACGCGCAACACCGCGTGTTTGGATCATTTTTATATTAAGACCAAATCCGATATGGTAGCGGGTGTGTATCCACCATCAGTGTCGGACCATGCGCTCATATTTATGGGGCTACAAACAAATTATGTTAATAATGGACTTAATGTGAATGATAATAAATTAAAAACTAAAATTATTGATTATAATATGATAAATGAACGTCTAGAAAATGAAGATTGGCAAGAATTATATGAGATGACTAATGCTAATCACGCCTTTATTACCTGTGTTGGAAGACTGGAAAATATTATTAGTGAATGCACTAATATTAAAATAAGACATAAATTACAAAAAAGAAAGCAATGGATGACTACTGACCTATTACTTATGTTAAAAAAACGCGACGCTTATCATAAGATCGCCCAGAAGAATCCAGATGATTTAGGACTACAAATGCGGTATAAAAAATTTAGGAATTACTGTAAATTGCAAACCAGGTTAAAGAGAGCATCTTACTATAAAACACTTATACAAGGTAATTTAAATAACCCTAGACGTTGTTGGCAACTGCTAAATGAATATGCTAACGTCAATAAAAGTAAACATTCTAGTAGTATAGACCAACTGATATGTAAACTAAAAGGACAGGGAAACTCGTCTCCCCTTAATACGATAAATGACTACTTCGCGAATATAGGACAGCACCTCGCAAATAAATTGCTTCTTGAAACAGATACAAACATGCCAGACTTATTATTTAAAGCTCAATATCATCAATTAGTCTCGAGGCACACTTTCACCTTTAGCCCTATATCATCAAAGGAAATAAACAAAATCATAAAGGGACTTAAAACTTCGTCTGCTCCTGGTGATGACTCCATCACTGCCAGAATCGTCAAATCGAGTGCCAAACCTCTTTCTCTGCCTCTGGAGTTTCTATGCAACCTGAGTATGTCTACTGGATGTTTTCCCGAATGCCTCACAAGTGCTAAAGTAGTACCAATTTACAAGGGAGGCAATCCTGAAGATATCAGTAACTATAGACCCATCTCGCTTCTTAGTGTGTTTTCGAAAATTCTAGAAAAAGTTGTTAAGAATCAGCTCCTCGAGTACCTTAACTTAAACAATTTATTAAACACTAACCAGTATGGATTTCAAAAGAATAAGAATACTGAGGATGCGATACTCCATGCAATATCTGTAATAGTGAAGGCGCTGGACAAGGGGAATAAATGCTTGGGAATATTCCTGGATCTAAAAAAGGCGTTTGATACTGTTGCGATTCCCTTAATGCTGGTGGAATTGGAGGGAATAGGAGTGAGAGGTTTGGCGCTTGACTGGTTTCGATCATACCTAACAGAACGTAAACAACGAGTGTCGGCTTTAGGAGTCACCTCTGACAGTTGTCAACTAAGTTATGGAGTTCCGCAGGGAAGTGTCTTGGGCCCAATCCTGTTCCTTGTCTACGTAAATGGCCTCTGTGGTGTCAATTTGAATCAGGGTCACATTGTGGCCTTTGCTGACGATACACTTCTATTGTTTACGGGAACGGATTGGGCCGAGACTTTCACTGTTGCGCAGTCGGGTTTTGACGAGGTTAGTGAATGGTTATCTTCACATTTACTATCTCTTAATAAAAATAAGACAAAGTATATGTGTTTCTCCATCAACACGCTGGGCCAACCTGCAACTCAATACTCATTAAAAGCTTGTGTTCATAAGACTAAAACGCGGGACGTGTGCGGTCAGTCATGTACAATTTTAGAAAGAGTTGCCGAAATAAGATATCTGGGCCTTATTATTGACCAGCATCTGTCATGGAAGTCACATATTAAAACTCTTGCAAATAAATTACGTATCCTGATATCCTTTTACCGGCAGGCACGAGATATCTTAGACCCTACTCTCCTACGCACAGTGTATTATGCTTTGGCACACTCTTTAATAAATTATGCTATTTTAGCGTGGGGTGGGGCAGCGACAAGTATTTTAAATATTGCCCAAGTACCTCAAAACGGGATACTCAGAGTCATCGGACGCAAGCCATATCGATACCCCAACGTTCAATTATACAACGAATCGAAGGTTTTGGACATAAGGCAACAGTACATGTACAGGCTAATATTGTATATAAATTCTAACTTAAGACTATACAATGCTTTCACACACAATAGGACCAGAGCGGCCAAGAGAGGTGAACTAATGTTGGTACCTACCAATACAACGTTCGGAAGTAGGTTCTATTTTTGGTTGGGTCCTATGTTATACAACAAGGTTCCACTAGAAATTACACATTCCCTTTTTCATCCGCGGGGTAGGAAAGCAATAAGTAATTGGATTCATTCCCTGGGTATTGTAGAATCCAGAAACATGTTGTCAGTACTGGTGTGAGTAACTTATATAATATTTACCAAACTAAACTCAGTTTTTATATTACAAGTAAATATAATTATCTATGCATAAACTTGTATTTATGTATGTATGTATGTTATGTGTATGTATATATGTATATGGGTATTGTATTTTATATGATAAAAGTAGTGTTTCTTTTTTTTTTCTCACATAATGCTACTAGATAATTAATAAATAGGACAGGAATCCTGCATAACTTCAGCACGGGTCATCCTAGTGAAGTATGCAGAAACAGCATGCTGCGTCTCGATAAACTTTGTACACGTTAATAATAATAAAATAAATAAAAAATGCTTACATCCTCTGTGGTGCAGCGGTTGTGACGTCATGCCAGTCTGCAACGCTGCGAGGTGCCGTGTTTGATATCCGGTTAAAGTGGGTATTTGTTGCGGATTTATGAGTTATATGCTTTTTTTAGTCCCAATTAGACGCATAGTATGAAGTGTCGTAGTTTGGGGTCAAGATATTGTATGTATATTTAAATATTCGTATATTCCATGTAGTTAGAGAGTTGAGAGTTAAAAGCTAATATGTAACCGCATCTCCATATTTATTTTACACTATACTGCATTTAGTTGTCACAAACTGGCTCCACACAAGTATTTCCCTTGCTAGCGGAAATGGAACATTATGTCTGAAATACACATAACGTAAAAGTACTCGTATCTAGATATAAATAATTTAATCTTTAAAATTTTGTTATATATATTTAATTGTAAATATTCTAACATTTGCGCATCACTACCGTCGACAAAGTCAAATTGTAATTTAAGTGACTTGTAACAACTTCAACGTAAACTGTAATTGCTTCTTAGTTCCCTCAAGACAATTGCTGCGAAAAGTGTTTGATTACCCTGAGGTAGGTTGTCAAATTGAAATTGCTCATTCATTCTAGTCCTGGAACATCTTAAGTAAAGGGATGTGGTGTTCACGCGAGTGTAGTTTTAAAACATCGTCACAGTCCATTAAGTTTGAGGGCGGATTCTACCCTCACTTATCGATCCTTGCTAATGTGCGACAACCGAAAATTCTCTCTCTTGAATTCTACTGACTTCACTATATTCGGAACTACCTAACTACCTTTCCTTTCTCATATTTATTATTTATAAATAAATAATATTAACTATATTATTGTGACTATTTACGAGTGTTTAGTACGCGTAATATATTTTAATAAGCTAAATAAAATAAATACATTAACGCGTACTGAAAAGAAGAGATGTAGTGAGCAACTAAATTATACATAATGGAATCAAAACGTCTTACATGTACAATATTAATGTCATTGAATATAGCGGCAAAGGCGAGAACGTGAAGACAATATAATATTCAGAATTAGGCTTATGACTATACACTTCCAAGCTTTGAAACGTAACTCTATTATGTGCTTGTTGATACATACAATCTATGACTTCTGTCTACATTTCACAGAAATTGAATAGGTAATGAGGAAGACAAAGGTTTGCAGTAGCATCTGCACATTGGACCTGTTGACATATGGAACTTACCTTTTGATTTGACAGAATTTGGGAATTGTAATTACAAATGTAATTTAATAAAAGGTTATTACAAAAAGAAGAAAGCTCAGATAGGAATCTCTCTGACCACTGAGCTACACGCACACTCTTCGTGCTTTTTATTCGTCATAATTGTATAATGCTATTTAGTTCTCATTAAAAGTATATTGTCATAAGTGCGTATAACCGATAGAAAACTTTCAAAAGTTGGCACAGTTCTGGTATTTACTATTAATCGCTTCTTTGTGCACGTCTCAGTGCAAAGTCTTACAACAATTTTTAATACTATTATTGAGAGTTTCCATGTAGATAGTAAAATATAAAGACTCAAGAAATATTATTGAGTGGTATTAAAATATATAAACAGCGTAGTAGTAGGTGTGGCATAGCGTAGGTTCTTTACGAGAAGGTGGTTAATGCGTTTTAAGAAGGGATAGACGCCGTTGACCTTTGCCACGCGATTGTGTGTTGATTTGTGTAAAAAAAAATTAATAAAAATAATTTGAAAAGATTCCTTAGGTATTGTATTGTCTAATATCATTATGAAAATAAAAAAAACCTAGCTATTAATAGTTTAGAAGAAAAATGGTTTTATATTGCTAAAATGTATAAAACCATTTTTCTTCTAAACTATTAATAGCTAGGTTTTTTTATTTTCATCATGATATTAGACAATACAATACCTAGGAAATCTTTGGTTTATTTTTTCAAATAACTTTTCAAATTATTTTTATTTTTTTACATAAAAGGTCAAACGGCGTATATCCCCCTCTTAAGATATTTTCTCTAAAACGTCTAATATTCAAGTATTGACGTTTAAATGCGGTCCTTTGATAGTTTGCATCCACACATGATGTATGTGATTCATAGGTGATTCCTCTTACGGCGGTAACCCTTTTTCATTTGTTATTTAATGTTCTTCCGGTGACCATATTTTTTTTTGTCTACAAGTTGAAAATAAAATGATGTCTCTCCTCACGTTCAGTATTTGTTCAGAGGCGAATTTAAAGTTACATTAAAAGCGATTGCAACTAAAGTGCAGTGGCACTAAAATGATCCGTGTGGGCTGTAAAAGGCGACTGCCATATAAATTTTTCATACTACGATGCCTTATGGACTATCTTGTCGAAAATAAATGTGTGTATATTTGGAGTGTCAACATTTGTGTGTTTTATTAAAGAGATTGCAACAACAATATTAGACATCTATTATATTGTTTTCATGTATTTAGCTCACATATAAAAATAAGATAAATTCTTGACAAAATGTTCTCACTTAAATATGAAATGCGGCGTTTTCAAAAGTTTAATTGTGATTCATGCGAAACTACAAGACTCTCAGGAGCATTGTAAAACTTTCATGAAAACTTGGATAGTTGGCTACCTATTTTAATCGTACCGTATTTTCTGAATATGCTACCGCATAATATGATATTTATGTTTCTTCATAAAGTAGTTGTGCAAGGCATAGTTACTGCAACTTACAATAAATCTTCATGAACCCAGACAACTGTGTACCAGCTAAATATAATGTGTAATTATTGCTATGAACCACGTAATACAGAAAATATTTTTAAATTAAATTATGATGCAATTAGTGTAGTTTTTAATTATAAAAATAATACCCCTATTATTTTAATAAGGCATTTAAATTACGTCCGGACTTTTTAATACTTCGGTATTATTTCAAACTTTGTTTTAAGTTTCGTCAAGTGGGAATTAAAACTACGTATAGTCGTGTAATTGTTTATTTTACTTGCATAATGTATTTAAGTAAAATGTTTCTCTTTTGCGGAAGTTTTTGTTAATATTTTTTAAATAGAAGACTATATTATTACGCGGAACAACGTACTTTGTATGTTTAATAAAATGATTTCTTAGCGGCGCGAATGCTTCTAAAACATGGTGCGCTCGTAACATACAGCTTTTAATCCTTACCTCTGGTAAAATATTTTTAATAATCTGACTTGTAGACAAGTCTGTTGAGAAACACAATATGCTGACAATTTTAATAATGCAAGTAGAAAGTGCAGCTTTATTTACATGACCTAAGAAAATATTTAATAAGAAAAATGTAGTCTGTTACATCGTATTAGGTATGATATAAAATGTATTAATTTTTTACAGTTTCTATAATAGTCTGATGATAGTTATTAACACAGTTCGTTTTTACTACCACTTACAATTGGAAGTAGCCGGGGGAGTGTAGAGGGGGTGTGGTAGAGAGGGGGAGGGGGGGGGGGTGTAGTGTCAATGGTGTTATTCGTCTCCTCGAGCCGGCACAGCGGAGGCGATTAATACCTGTAACATTTCTCGAAGGTAGCAATTGAGTCCGCACATGTACCTACGAGTATATCTTACCATCAGAGGGAGTGTGGTCATACACCGAGCTACTATAAAAATATATATAAATAAGTACTCTTTAAATTTATATTTCCGCATGATTGAGTATATAAATAACTTAATTAAGTGATTCATTTGTCTTTAGGTAGGATATGACGCATAATTAACGGATTAGTAAAGTTGGTGGTACCCAAATACTCATAGGTGAGCAAGACAATTGCAATGGTTGATGTTTACAAAAGCAAACGAAGCGTTGATTAGACATGTAGGTATAAGTCAAACTCTGTTTATTTGCTCGAATTTGTATTCAAATACGAGATAATTGTTGTAGCTCTCGGTTAAGACAACTCCAAATACAGAATCAAGAAAACCAATGTCAAGTTGTCTACGGACTATAATATGTAATGAATTTTATTATTAACTACTTCTTTTGTTTTTGTTTCACATAAAAAAAAGTTTGCACCCACACACTTTACTGTAATGTATTAATATAAAAATAATAAAGTAGATGTAAATTTGTAAGAAAAATAAACGATTCAGTTGACAACCTACTGCCTTGTTTAATTGACGTCCTAATTGGCGACGAGGCTATCGGTCTTTCGTTATTTTACAAACGGTTCAATTACATTTATTGTACGCGTACATCACGCATAATATGTAGAGCCTTAATAAATTGAAGATATGGTGAGGGTCGTGTATCAGGGACAATTTGAAAGTAGTTGGGTATAATGAGGCATTCGCCTTTTCAATCCGGCATGGTGAAGGTGACTGATGTATGAAATCTCTTTCTGTGATATCAGTTGTCTCCGCTAATGGAACACACTGTAGTTTAACATCAAATGGGATGTGATCACATGCCTAGCTATATCTAGTTTTTCTTTTTTATATGTAAATTCTCTCTTTATTTTTGAATTTAGATCCGTAACAAAAAAGTTAAAACATTTTTATTATCTTAGATTAAACATGTTTTAAGTAGGTACGTCGTATTATATAATGTTATTCGCTATCAATAAAACAAAAGCCATTATTTTTCTTTTCTATAAATAAAAACAAAAACACTTAGAGAAAATATCGCGACATTAAATGGAAAGTTTTTAAGTTAGGTTTCGTAAATTTGATCAAACATTGACTAATTAGAGTCACAAATTAAACAACTTTTTCCTCAAGTTAATATTTATATTTTATTATTTGATTATATATGGTTGTTAGCCCAATTTGCCGTCCTGGGGTAGTACCAACACATTTAAGCGTGAATTAGCGTAGTCGCATCATGACGAGAGGGATGTGACCTGTCAATGGATGGTGAACTTTCGACTCCCCAATTCAGTATAGCGGAGGGGACTGGTGTCTAAAACGTTTTTCTGTGGTAACCAGCAAGGCATTATTGGTTACTATTAAAGAATGATATCATAATATTACTCGTAAACAAGAGAATTTCAATGTAACTTAAAATTGATTGTGGTGTTTTAATAGCAGCCTGATAAGTGGAAAATAGAATGAAATATAATGAGAACTTTATAATTATTCAAACACAATTATTTTCATGCATAATATTTGTTTACAGAATTACATTGTACAATTTTATTACATCACAAAGTCGACAAACAAATAGTATGGGAAATGTTCATAATTTTATCTAAATATTTGAAACGAAAGAAAGTTAGTCATTTCAGGCAATTAATTGTATATGTCTAAAAACCCCTAAGTATGTATCTATTTTAAGAATCCATTAGCGATAATATTGTTTTGAATAAGAAGAAAAAAATAACACTTTTATTGTGATTAATGTTAAATATATTTTATTAACGTTAAATAGGACTCTGTCACTCCAAAATTTTAAAAAAACATTTGAAAAAAATATATATGCAAAATTGAAAAGTAGAGCAGAAAGTCTTGGTGATAATAGAGTTTCAATGTTCTATTGTAAAGTTATATAATTACGTAGATGTTAGTGAGGGTTGTGAGAACACGAAGTACCTATGTATGCCGTGATTAATTGGCCGTTATTACAAATTGTTTGGGCGGAAGTTTGTATGTAAAGAAACAAAATGCTTAATGTATTTATTCAAGTATTTAATGACTACATAAATTTAAGGGAATGTTTTAATTAATATATTTTTGGCAACTATAAACCAATAGGACCGACAAAGACTGGTAAGTGAACACCAGCCGAATGAAGGCGAGTCGAGAATAGACAAAATGTGTTTTACAAGCGATATCGGATAAGATTCGATTCCTATCGGATCATTCCTAATGGACGCAGTTTCTTACCAAATATGCGAGCCTAATGGACTTCTAAATAAAAATAACGAATTTTAAGTTAATTTCCTTCAGTGTCAATGCATACTGTGTTCATCTATGAGTAATTAATTGTCCCCTATAGATATAAATTTATTTATTTTAGTAAACTATATTCATATATCACTTTAGAAATATTCTTAAACACCGTGGCGTTTTCCATCAGCTGAACGGAATGGTACGGATTTACTTTTTTCAAAACTGTTTACTTTCTATTTGTTATTAGAACAGAAATTGAGAAAATATTTATTGTACAATGTACACAATAAACGATAACAAATAATCTCTGAGAAACTATAACAGTTTAAAACAATGAAATATTTTTATAATTAATCATAAAGATAGAGATTGCGATTCATTTCTCACAACAGGAAAGTTAATGCGCTAGTTTATTTCAGAAATGGAAATTTATTTAGATGACTTGTTTACTGGTCGGAACGTTATTTACATTTGTTTTTTTAATTTAAAATCAAAAGATATCAAAAGAGGTTAATATTGATGATATAGAAAAATATTGAGGTTATATTTTATTAAACACAAATTGTAAGCATCTCAATTATAATAGAATAGTTAGTGGTCAGCAGCTTCTGTGTGTTGAAACTGATATACGGTTTAATTTAACCCTATTGTGACAGACAAAAGAGCGTCATGGCAAAAGCTGATTAACTCATGAGTAGGTAGTAGGTACGTACGTCCTATCATTTTGAATAACATAGCTCCTCTATTACATTTAATAATGTCGCCTAGGCATGCATAACTATGTTGTGTCTAGAATTATTTATTGGAAAACGTTTTTGATTTATTAGTGTGTTATTTTTGTTAATTTATTTTTATTATTATTTTTAAATTGTGTTATTTCATAAAATATTCTCTCTTTCGTATTTTATTAATAAAGTAAATATTTTTCTTTTTGGTATTTTTGGAGTTTCAAATGTGTAAATATTATTTAAAATTTAATTGCCGATATAATAATGCACTCTGTTATTATTCCCTAGATTTATAAAAGTTTTGTATGATATTAACATTTGTTTAAATACTAATGAGAAAATAAATAAAACTCAATTTTAATAAATCAATGATAAAAAAATAAATAAAAAGACGGACTTTAGTGCAAATAATAAATATTTATTATTTAATATATTATAAATATTATATTATTAGAAAAATAATTACTTAAGTATTTGTATTGGGTCTGGGTGTTACATGTTTGTGTTGTCCTTGTCCTGATACATATAGATATGTATATGATATAGAATTATGTGAGTTAATATAAATCTCATTTATTTACAAATTTATATTTATTAAAATAGCTCGGGAGTTATTACATAATCGGATTAAAATTAAGTACTTTAACTAAAAAAGTTTCAGAACACAAACACAACATGGATGAGTATTTTTTCATGCTTTAGAAGGATTAGGCTCTTTCACCCGTAAAATAATTTAGAAATACGTTGGAAATGAAAACATAATATCCTACTTACTAATACGCTTAATTTCAGGTCTATTTTTTTATTCGATCTATTTAATAAAAAAAATGTTTGCGTAGTAATCTTACGAAAACAAGTATTTTCGCAACTACGACCAATTAGGCAGTAGATTCCTTTGTTCTCAAACAATTACAGCCCTAGTCCTATAGAAACGGAGCATCATCTTGAACGAGCGTTTGAACTTCAGTATTGAAACCTAAAACAAGGCAAACGCTTTACCGCACTCGATTTCGCAGCTGGACAGAATTGAATAAGTTTTTGCCCGTAAGCTTTCTTTTACTCGTACTAACCAAACGCACTTTGTATTTGTGCTCGTTTATTAAATATTGCTTGTGATCTTTTGTGTAAGATTTCTTTTGTCTGTATTTCAATTATTAAATAGTCATTTGTTATTTTATAGTCAGTTATAATTACGTAAAATTATAACAATAACTCTGCATGTGACCACACATCGTCCATGCTAAGCTTGATTGCCGTCCATGAGTTGCTTAGATATTAGAAAGAAGACATTTTAGGCAGCTGTCGCTTCCACAGTGGAGGCTTGAAAAGACAAATGTGTACTGTGCACTTCCGCCGGCTATTACCAAGGTTATTCTGAGAAGCGACTATGTTACATGTGGGATCAAAGTGGGATAGGGCGTTACATGACGGCTATCATCAGTCTGTCTATTACTGTTTGATATTTTAAAAATTATAATGGTTTTAGAATTCCTGAATAAACCCTGAGTACAAGTCTCGAACATAATAATTCAGCACATTATTTGACAAGGGACAATATTCACCGATCCAAAAATAAATTAACGATGGATAAATATAGGGTACAGATTGACAAATACCAGCTTAACCAGTCTGTGGTACCGGTGATGCGGGCATTTACGAATTAACGAGGTAATGCCAACGAGAGAAGCCGCGAACAGTTGGCTGTGAAAAACTTGGGATTAACAGAATTAATGATTTAATTTATTTTCGAACAGGCAAATTGGATAATTAATTTTGTCCCTGTATATTAAATCAGATATCAAATTATAGTAATCGTGCTTGCGACCACAATTCATTCGCTTGACGTTAAGCTGGGGTGCGGTGTATGAGCGGCCACAAACGCTGTCACAAAGAATCTCTGCAGACAGAAGACATCGCATCTCACCTGTTATTCCGACTTGAGGAGACGATTTTGTACTGATCACAGGGTCACTTGACAGGTGTTAGACGTGAAAGTAATAGCAGTACCCCGGAACGACTGACTGGGATAGTATCCATCATATATCTGCTTACTATATTAAATCATAGGAATATCTATATCACGAAATTGTATCTAATAATAATTAATAGATATTCACTTGACAAAAATTGAAAAGGCGGATTAAATAACATAACAGCTACACGACAGCAATAATACATAATACGTATATAAAAAAAATATTTATCACGAACTCGTTTTACGAGACAAAAGGTACGACCGGATAATCCACTAGTTATGTGTGGAAATATGAATGAAAAGTGACGCTAGCGCCGACAGAAATGTAACTAAAAACGTAGGTAGCGGTCGAGACACGCGATGAAAAATCACAAAGAGAAATAAATAACAACTTGAAGTCGAGAGCTACGGTGCTTTTGTAGCTGGAATCGGATTTATTTCAGTTATCTTTTAAAAATGTAAAACGAAAGCAAAGAATTTTCATAGGAATGTTGTTCTTATTTCAAGGATGTGGAATTAAATATTATATTGTTTCTAAATAACAAAAATAATTGTGAAATAATTGCCTGTCGGTATTTTTAGTATAAACTTTAAATGTAAAACGGAAATTTATACTTGGGCGCTAGTCTTTTTTTAAAATCTTAAACTAAGTGTATGAACCGCTTCAAGCAATATTCTTGTATCTTTTTCCAACTTTGAACTGAATAAATTATGAACATTGTTTGAATTTAAAATTGAAATAAAATTGCACAGCGACAACTAAACAACGAAAATAGTATCGTAGTTAGCATACACGTACACTATCTCGTTGCAACTCTAGTTAAAGCTTTCAAATGTATCATATTTTATTAGAATATTTTTAAATAATTATTATGTTACACAAATTATATTATTATTGAGCAATCCATTATTGTTATAAGATTATAAACACCCTTAGATGAGTAAACATTTAATCAATCATAAGATGTCGGCGAAGTCCTCTGGGTTCAGGTGCGTATCTGACAGCTTTTGCTCCAAGGAATAAACATGTGTCATGCACAATACTTAGACGACTAATGCACTTGAGACTTTACCCCAAATGACAGCTGTTAATACCAATAACTCGTTTAAACACAGAATATTACTTTTTTTATTGTAGCTTAGAATGTGACAACACTCTGCCTGATGTAAAGTTAGAGTGCGGTCCATGAACGAAAACAACTGCTACTACAGAGAAATCTCTACAGGCTGCAGTCGCTTCCACTATGTAGACTTGAAGAGACAAGTACTACATGAAAGATCGTGAAACATGGCGATTTTCTCTATCTGACATCACATAATTTTACGTATGCATAATTTTCATGTACTAGCCAAGTAAAATTTTAATTGCAGATGAAAGTAACACGCAACTACGGACTTATATAAAAGTTATTATTTCAAAGCAATTTACTCACCCAGTTTGCAGTAAATTTAAAACACATGAGAACTACATTTTTGCTCTCCAGCTGGAAACATTTGCAGAATAGTTTCAACTTGTCATATTATTCAAGTTTGTGGAACTTATTTTTGCAACAACGCTGTTGAAACTGGACCAATTGAGTTTGAGATCATGTTTTTGGAAGATTTTACATCACGATTATCGTTGTTTTTGGATTAGAATTATTGCATAATATCTCATAAGATAACTATAATAATGAATTAGCTAGCAATAGATCAGATTAGTTTTATGTAATATCCCGAGATCTTGTGTATTAGATCTATATACTAAGAGGTAGTCTTAAGTATCCGTTCGTTGCACGTGCGACGCTGCTCCTTGTGCCAGCAACAACGACTCATAATCATTACTTCACCAATAATAGACTAGGTTAGTTTGAGATTAAATTAATATGGAAATCCTGCACGCCGCTGTAATGTATATTTTAATAAAATAATTCTCGTATATGTTTTTAGTTCGTAATACCCATTCAAATTATTTTTGCTTACTATACGATAATTTAATTCACTTTAAATTTTACAATAAATTCATTATACAAAACATCTTTTATTTGAAAATATAGTCTGAGAGGATTAAAATTAAAACGGTCGAGGGCACGGATGGCTCGTTCTTGCATCTTTACATAAACGGGTGCTGATTATGGATGCGACATCCGGTCGTGGATGCGACTTATTTTTAATGAAATTATATAACCGGCTTGGTTATATTAATAGTTTTTGAAAATTAGTATCTTGAACGGCGAGGCGGAACTCTCAACTTGCCGAATGCCTCAGTCTGTAGGACGATAGATAAATTCAGTATCAACCGTCACTAGACTATGGAGACAGGGAGGAGCAGTCAACAGTCCATCGGAACTGAAGGCTGTCCTCTGCCTCTGGAGCTGGTCTGACCACGGCGTTTACGTAGGGTGTGTTGTGATGTGACACAGACACTGCCTCTCTGTTGGTAGTTCGGCTCAGCGGAGCATGTTTTCGCCTCGTGGCCAGACTTACCGCAGCGGTAGCAAAGCTCGCTGCGGTCGATCTCGGCGGTGCACTGCTCTCTGACGTGGGCGCGGCTGCAATAACTTGACTGGGGCCGACACCCAGCCAACCAGCAGTCGTCTCTTTTTTGCCATAGTCCTTCAACCCTAGGAATTCTTTTATTAAGAACCATATAACCACCATGTTAATCACATTAACCAAATAAAGAAATAAAAGTACGAAAAAAAAACGGACTAGTATTTGTAGTTCCGGAATACATTATCAAACATTGATATAAAAAGCTGGAAGTATTATGTTATGTAGATACTGTAGGAAATGCAGGTAATTTTTTTATACCTATTGCAGAATTGCACACATTATTATTTCCGCCCACGCTTTGAGATAGTATGATAAAATGCGCTCGTTCAGTGCTCGAGGGCTGTGTGCGCAGAGAACAAAACAAATACACCGCACGGGAAGAGGTGCTACACTAGAATGATCTTGGTCGACCCAAACTCCTTCTCCTGTAAATATTAATATGTCTTCAACGCCTTTCAAATACGCAAAGACTTTTGAAACCTACGCACTGTGCTGAATTTTTTATTACCAATTGACCGCCGCTTTTCTTATGACTGGAGTAGCAAAAATTTACAATTTAAAATTTTAAAACAACTAAACTTGTTGGCATTTGGCAATGGCATTGTTGATGTAAGCTAAAAGTAAGTAAAAACTTGCAACGTAAGGCATTATTTAAAACAGTAGTAGGTAGATTGATGATAATCTCATTCTGCCGTCTTGGAGCGGTACTACCACTTCCGAATGTAACACCCATGGAGTGACCTAGTCGCGTTTAGATCAGCTTGGAAGTAGCCGAGTATAACAAGAGGAGTGTGCCTGTTAATAAATGTCGAACATTCGTTTTCTAATGCTGCATAGTAAATGAGACTTGTGGTAAAAGTTGTTTTCGCTCATGGATCGCACGATAACTTTAGGTCAATTTACTATTAAAAAAAAACTATTACGGCGGATGTCTCATCTAAGGTAGATACAACCCTACTGCCGGTACAAATCTATCTATGCGTATGTAATTTAAACATTTAAGTGAGGCATGTAAATTGCAAATGTAAATTATGTAAAGTAACTTGGAAAGAATAGTAGAATATTTAGATGTAGAATGAGTTACAAATACACTTCATGGTTTTGCACATTTTATTTAAGTCCTCAGCGAGTGTGACGTGCCGGGTTAGGGCGGTGCCAACGCTTTTGTGATATACTCATCGCATTTATTTGAACGACATAGATTAATACTTCGTCATCTTGTATGTATCCTCAGAGAGGCTTAGTATTAATAATTTTCAACATAGGACGGATTAAACTGAATGTTATTGAATATTATAATCTCATAAAGCCAAAAAGAAAACCTATCTTAAAAGTCCTAATGGACGTACGAGTATTACAAAAGAGTGGAGGGTTTATTTTTTTTTTGGATTTTTAACTTTTATGCTGTCGTTGTAATAAAAATATTTCAATTGTCATATAGTTTCATGAGTGAGGTATTCGCTGTGCAAGGGAGGCCTCCATGTCGCTGTCAAATACCAAGGTTTTTCTCAACAATAGAAAGCTTATCAGGTATTTGTTTTCAAAAGGTTCAACAAAGACCTCTACTTTATTCAGATTTTCCTTTTTAGTACGATGAAATTGAGACGACAGATAAATGGCTATGCCTTATATTAAAATCATTATGTATGTAATTACTGTAATAATTACTTATGTAACCTACCTATGAGCTAGAGAAATATGTATTTTTTTCAGTAGGTCAGCATGTGTTTACATCGTGCCTCATGTTAAGTTAGAGTGTTGTCAATGAACTACTATAGGTAATATCTACATACAGCAGGAATCGAATATGCACCGTCCAGGTACTCACTCCTCTTCTCATATCAGGTTACAGCCCAAGTTATCTCGAAACGTGACTAGATAATTTGAAAGTGGTGGCATTGCCCCAGTACTCCAGACCGGTTAGATATTACTTGTCTGCCTACCAATCAAATATTATGTTAAGCATGATACAAAAACAGTGAATTTAAGTGTTAAGATTTAAAACGAATATATGTTTTTTATTTATTGTAGTTCGGCATTTGACAATACTCCGCCTGATGTAAAGCTAGAATGCGGTCCATGAACGGAAACAACTGCTACTACAGAGAAATCTCTACGAGCAGCAGTCGCCTCCGCTATGTCGGCCTGAGGAAATGAGTATGCACCATTTGGATTGACAGAGCACACTCCTCTAGTAATAACTGGCTACTTTCAAACTGTTCCCGAAACGCGACAAGGTCACTTCACGGGTGATACATTCGAAAATAGTGGTCTACCCCAGAACGGTAGACTGGGCTAATAGTCATCATCAGTCTACCTACCCTCTTTAATAGTGCCCATAGGCACTGAGCGAACAAAGTACATATAACAAAGTTACATCCCGCACCACGGCCGCTCTAAAAATATATAATATATATGGTATATTTCATGTTATATTTTACAAAATAAAATCAATTTTATAGGATACCTATGCAGCCGTTAGAGTTTCAGGATGTTCTTTGTATAAATCGACAAGATCTACAATAGAGAGAATGCTTTTTGCTTTGAACAATGCGGGCGACTTTCTTTCACTCACAACTCGTCAGTTCTATCTAAATAAAATATAAGTCATATGATGTCAAAGAATGCTTTGACATGAACTATACATACTAGTATAGATAGTTTTTTTTATTGGTGTTCGGCGTACGTTTTAATAATGTTAAAAAATGTAAAATAACCATTTAATTAAAAGTTGAATTCTTGAATCTGCCAAATACACTCGCCACATCGCTTTCCGGTTCAGAGGAATTCTTTGCCTAATTTATGGCCAAGGGATTTATCAATCAAAAGTTCGCTCATTGTTACTTCAAGTTAAAGCAAAGAGCCCTCAATGCCTTATTAGCTTAGGATTATATAGAACAATTCATGTTTATTAACACTAAGAAAGTGTTATTATTATAGTTTTCTAGTGTTTTCACAAAATTCAATCATAAAATAGAACTTAAAAATTAATATATTAACATAACATCCTACGTATCCTAAGCCGTGAATTCTTTACAGAGGATCAATAATTGTTCACGTTTTATTTAATATTTACCGTTTTTCCACCATGTATTGTTTCTGCTACTGATTATTATTATTACCTTTTTAATTTTAATTGTTTATTTTTGTTATGCATGCGTTCTAGTTTTTCTTTTGAATTTTCTACCAGTGGAAATTGTTAAGTGACTATTAATTACATATGTTAACGTTTCCCGAAAATATATTTATTAATTCATTTATTTAAAATTTTTGAAATTTATATATAAGAGTTTGTTACGTCCACCTTAAAGTAAGAAGGATAGTAATGCCACTGGAAAGATAGCTTTCAGCTTTCGATGAGCTCTGACCAAGGGTTTTTTTTCGTGCATTTTCTCTTCATAATCGGCATTTGAATATGCATAAACAAATAAGATAAATATTCGTACAATTCACATAAGGTTTTTAACAATGGGTACAAACTTGTTATAATTCAAGACGATAATAAACAAAGTGACCCGACGCATTAAGGGCATCTGTCGTCGGCGTGTGAAAAATAAGGAAACTTTGAACGCCGTTGGCCATTCGTGTTACAATAAAAACACACTTTTACGTCAACCCTGCCTTTTTGTTACAGGTTTTATGATATAGTACGTAAAGAGACGAGAGAAATACTTACTATCTGATTTAGAATTTTTGCTATAATCTTCACAGACAGTAAATTTTGTGAAAAATATTTTTTGCTATTATTAATTTTATATTTACTCATATATATCGGAGTTACATCAACACATGTAATAGTTACAGATAATCATCAATAAGCTGTTCATATTAATATATACGAGTATATAACTTTCACTGATGATGAGCCAGTACCATTTTTAGTACAAAGTTTCACGTTGTAGTTTAACTTGTGTAACAGAGAAAACCACAACTTTGCACTTCAATGTACATGCATAAGTCCTTCCTTTGACATACTTGTCCGTCTACGAAACTATTCAGACATAAGCAAGCATATCGAATACCTGCATAAAGAAGATGAACCTTTGGGAATTGTTCTCATTATTTTAGTTGAACGTAGAGAGAAGTTTACAAAGAGACATGAGAAGTCACTAGAAACGTAATCATTTTACAGTTATTGCATGTGGGTATTGGGAATCATTTTTATATCATATATTACCAAACGGATAAAGCATGTAGTAATATGCCAGCAATGTAAATTGTTCTATTACGTTAGACCATGTTATAAATTAATGCATGGCTTGGTAATATTTCACTTAGAATTTCAATGGTAGTATGTTGTTATGTACGGTATACAAAATCTATGGGTTTGCTAATTTATTTTTTCCCTAATATTGGCCATACACGATTAAGTTTGCCGTTGAGTTTTCAGTCATTATATTTTAAAGAACAAATTATTATCGTTTCTCGTTTGATTAAATTCATTTTGATTGTATGAAGTTGAGTCACTTATAGTTAATAAAGTCACATGATAGCAAATCTATCTTGCTTCTATTCGTAAATCATCTCGTATAAATTTACCATGTCCTATCGTCTTCAAGCTGTTTATTCAATTCAACTATACATATAACGGTCGACTTTGAATCATATACAGGGTGTCCGGTAAGTAGTGGTATCAACGCTATTCTATTGATAGAGGGTTTCAATATCTACAATATAATTTGGTGTTACTTTTTTACACCTGCTATACAATTTCAAAAAATTATCATATTTTATCCGTTTTTACATAAAAACAATGTTTTAAAAATTTGTTTACAATTACTTTCCACAACCAATTAAAAACCATGATTAAATAAAATATAAATCTAACAAGATTTTTTTTTTAATATTTAAACGAAGCTGGTGTAAAAAAGTTGTATGTTAGTTTGGTGAACCATTGTTTTCAAAATATCTATAAAAAATAACACCTAATTATATTGTAGATATTGAACCCCTCTATCTGTAGAATAGCGTTAATGCCACTACTTACGGGACACTCTATATATAAAAATTAAAAATCTGACTGATAATAATAATTAACATAACTAGGTTACGCTTCAAATGAATTTTCAACTTGTATCAGACGGCCCAGTATCAGTTTACATTTACGTTTTCACGGTATAAAGTGAGAACTCTCTACCAATTAGACAATATTTGTTTTGGTCGCGGAGATTTTAATGCAAATTCCTGGTGAAACGTAAATGTAGACTCATACTTAGGCCTCTGATACATGAGAGAGCAATAAAAAAAAATGATAGAAATTATACTGTGTGAAGCAATAATAATCACCAACCTATAACAATAAATCCAGATTTTTTCTCTTGTCTGTAGCTATAAATTTTACACTGGAATATGCGCGTGTGGCCCAAAAACCAATAAATCGGTCATGCCGCACACACTCCAGTGAAAATATATGTAAATTTAATATAAATATTAGCATTATAAGATGAATTAATGAATATATCGTACCTATTATTGACTTGTTTTTTTGTATTTGTTTCAGGTGTAATTTTTGACAAAGCTACCAACGAGGTACAGAATGCATTCAAATTTGGTCTTGACGTGCATAACAAAAATATATCTCAACGCACAACAGTAGAAGTCCAGGCTTATGTTGACATTATTAACACAGCAGATGCATTCAAACTGGCAAGACTAGGTACGTGTTTTAGTCAATATTAAAGTTATTACAATACATATTTCTGTGAGTTGTAGAAACAAGCCTATGTAACATTGTTGCATAAGTATATACGTCACTTGAAGGTACTTATTATTTCTTGCTTAACCTAAAAAGGATAATAAAAATATATCGTTGTTATCATTTCTCGGAGGCAAGTTGAAATGAATTTAGCACAGAGAAAACCAATCTATTTCAATTTTTCTCATAATGAAATTTCTGAATTCAATTATTCTGATATTCACTTGCAGCGAGCAAGCAACCTACATATATTTAATGTAGTTTTCTAACTACTTATAGATGTTAACAATATATATTATATATACGTTATATAATATGAAAGCTATAATAATGTTAGCATGTATAAGATCTGAATAGGAAATTTCTTTAATTCAATAGGAATACTTATGTATTTACTCGGTGAATCGGATTTCTCAGTTTATTAACAAATTTAATCATCTTAAAGAGTGGCTGCATTCAAGCACAGCACGTATCAAATCAGTTGCCGAAGAGTTGTCTATCAAATACGGAATGTTACCGTTTTAATCACAGAACTCATCTACGTACTGCGGTTTCCTGGATACGGAAATGGGAATGTTATACGCATAATACTAATCATACTTATTACGCAACTTCGTGTGTGGCAACAGCCAGTATACTAGTATTAGTATATTAGTATTAGCTATAATGTTTAGCCTTACTATTACAAATGTTAACCTCCGATGATCGAGTTATGAGAAACTATTAGGCCCCTAAAATGAGCTAGTATATTATAAACTCATGATGAAAATTGAATAGATCTTTATATAAATATAATTATTCTATACGTGTGTATGTTTGTATACTCCTTCTAAACAGCTGGACATATTTTTCTAATTTTGTGTGTTGGATGTAAACCATACAGTAGGTGACGCCGCAATCAAGTCATATGATTTTTAGTTTATTAATTTTTATAGATTTTTCGCATAGCATAAAACATTAAAAGTTTATCAATCGTTAAAACCCTCAATGTCAAATGTCACATATATTATACTCGTAGTTTATCGAAAAACTGTTTACTGAACCAGTAAACAGCAGATAATCAGGCCAATGTTTGTCAGATCCGCTATTATACTTATGTCTATGATATGCAAAGAATTATACTTAAATAATTCTTTGATTAATAATAATTTGTTTAGGAATAGTGATTCAATTAATCTTTTTTAAAAAAACATAACCAATGATTCAAGAAAATCTGCATAATGTTTGGCAATTTCTAAAGAGTTGTTGGCGGTATGCCCGATTCAATTTAATCTATCTTGAACTTGTACAAAAAACGCATTGTGGCCTAACCATCCATTTGACGCCATAAAACTCGTAATAAATTTAATAAACAAACGGCTTTAAATATTTTGATACATGCAATTTTGATAACTTGTTCCTGAAAATACATATGTAACGATAAACAATTCCATTTTTTTATTTTAGCTTTATGACTCCGCCTGATCTTAAGCAAGAGTACGGGAAACCCCTGCTTGTAGTCGTTTGTATCAAACGTCTGCTTGTACCATCCAAGTTGACAATGCACTTTCCTCTCGTTACACATAAAGATATTTATTATATCCATGTGACTTGGTTGAAGTTGGACTTCCTTATTGTTTCTATGTTATTGGCAACTAATAGAGAAAGTTTGTTTAGGCGCTAACTAAGTTTCTCTCGGCTTCACTTGTGTGGTAAGCCTTAACGAGCAAGTCACTCAGGCCTAGGCAGTAACCGATTTATTTGGAGTTGGAAACATCTGTTCCATGACACAAGTGCTTAAATGATACTTTGAAGTTGTCGAATTATCGCGTGATTTGCGTAGTATGTATCCCAACAAACTTCATGAGTTAAATTACAGTTATAAATTTTGTTCCCCAAATAAATTTATAATAAATAAAAGTGGTAAATATGGGGTAATTCTATTTTAACCTATGCGCAAATGACCTGCCTGCATATACTCGTATCTATAGGAATTTGTGTTGGGTTAGTGTAATTTATGTATGCGTGTTGAGTACGCTATTTGTAACATTTGCACGCATTTATCGCACATGGAATATTTTGGATATAATGTTGTTAATTGAAATGTTTAATGCAATTAGGACTTAATTAATTGTAGTAGTGTTTTCTTTTCAATAAGATTCACATCAATTTTTCAATCGTTTAACGTGAGAACAAGCAACAATGTTGATAATACAAATGGGACAGCGTGAACAAGAGTTTTCTTTACATATTCCGGTTGTCTTAACTTTTATAACAGCTCGGCAAGTGAAAATTCGAGAGATATCCGTGAACAAATAGTAGTCCCCCAAGAACGGAAAGTGCCATAAAAATTCGCATCGCCGTCATTAGTCTCAGGCGTGTTTTGATCAGACAGCGGAGCGGGAGAACACCAGCCTCCCTTTATCTTCAAGTCGCAATTTTAAATGAGGCCCGTGAAAAAATGCCGCCTCGGAGAGAACTCGATTTTATATCCCCAAAAGAGACGAGCGCTGGATTTATTTGACGGCTTTCGCGTGTCACTCCGTGAACTACTTACTTTAATTTGTTATTTATAAAATTCGCAATTCAAGCCATAAAGAGATATATTCGCGGTGATTATAATATATCTAAACATTATCATCTATCCTATGTAAGCACCATTTTATAAAATGTGGCTTACGTATATCCAAGTAGAATAAGCGGTCTTTTTTTGAATGGTATATTCTTCTCACGAGTTGTGCCGACGGGAACGGGCGTGTCTCGGATCGTCATCATTATGAAAGTACCTACTGTGTAAGCTTCGCTAGCGAATTCGTTCAACAAATTTTAAGAACCGAATATCCGAATTTCTTTTAAATAAAATAAAAAATAAAATAAAGTGGTAATGATAACTATAATTAAAATTGTTTTGCAATCACATCGAGGAAGACGTACGGGCACATATGTGTTCTGATCACACATGCATAAAATAAGTGTATTTACGCCAGAGTCACATTTGAATAAGTGTTACTTTTGATGGTACAAAGAAGAAATTTCATTTCATGACCTGATTTCAAACTTGAAAGCACTGCAACTTGTGAAAACTTGTTTTGTAGATAAAGTGTTTGCTCGCTTGTTTTCTATATCAATAGGGAACTTTATGACAGTTTTATAATTATATTATATTAAAATCCTTTCTATTTTATATACCAAATTATAAAATATGACAAAATATAACAAAAGCCACACATCCTCGGCCTTGCGCATGGATGCCATTGGCGCTTCACGTGACCGCTTCGCACTTTCTGTATTTTATATTTTTTGGCCGTAATTCCTATTGCTGGATTGATTTCTGGACCAGACTACTAACAAGCTGTACTTTGCAATTGAGTTCATTCCAAAATGGTATAATCCGTATTTGGTACATGCAACTTGTATATCAATTATTAGTTATTTATCATAAATTTTTCGCATATTATAAATATGATGAAAATAAGCCGAAATAATGACACACCAATGCCTGTGTATTAGTCAGAATTCTTCCCTTTGACTCTCAGGTTGATTACTTTTTGTTTGCTTTTTAAAATGTTTCATTATGCTAAAAATCAATAAAAAATGACCGATATATAATAATAATTCTAAATTGTATTATAATAATACTCGCAGCAAAGTTCTTTAAATTATTATTTATGTAAAATGAGGCAAAAGTTTCTAACCTTTAACTTCGTATTTAAGCCAATAAGAGTGCCCCTAAAACCACTTACTTCATTAGTAAAGAGAAAAATATAATTGAATAAAGGCGAGAAAAGAAATTCCGTTATCCGAAAATCGTCAAATTAAACTTTATTGATGTTTGCAAGAACTCAGTGCCTATAGGCACTATTAAAATGTGGTAGGCAGACTGATGATGTTGATGATGATGATGAAATTCCTAAAGTACGTACGAGGCGTTTCGACAACACATTCCTGGTGCGTACTGCGAAACTGTGTCTGTTTCCCGAGAAGTACAATACGGGCATCTTTAAATTAAGGGTAAATAGGTACCTCATAGTCAAGCGTGCGTTCACCTTAGACCGCATCACTGCTTAACATCAGGCAGGGTGCGGTCAAACGTTTGCCTATTAAGCATAAAAAAATAATTAAAAAAAATATCGAGCTATAATTACAAAAAAGTACATCAAGGGATTTTTAATATCTGTTTCAATTCACTGTAATGTTTGCTAATAAAAAAGGATATTCGAGCTACTATCAGATGCATGAAGTACTGCGTAATATAAATAATACTTAATAAATTGCTTTTTTTTTTTGGAAATATTTTAAAAATAATATTAATCATATAAAAGTAATTTATAATTGGTAATGTATTTGAATTTATGCACCGTAAACCGAGTGTTTTATAATATTGATCTTCAACACAAACAATTACAGGATCCTCCAAACTTATTCAATTGCTTTTGACTTCGAGTCATTGGCTTGCATCGAGAAAACTCCAATAAGCCAAGTCATGAAAGGTAAAATCTATCAGAAGAAATTTTGATGAAAATAGTTTTCCTACTGATTGCAATAAGAAAGACAGGAATAATGAACTTTTACAGGGACATGAATTTATATTAAATTTTACGTAATAATATAAATAATTTCATAATTTATAAGTAAAATAATAGTACCTATATCGTTTAATGGTACTAATTAGGAAGTTCCTGAAATCTTACTTCAAGGGAAAAAGTTGCATCAATAAACCAGTCCTTCAATGTTTAAATAATAAGACAAAAGTTATTGAAAATAATAAACAAACTCTCTGAAATTTACGACATTGATAAACTTCAATATTTACGTGTAGCTACTTAAAAGTTTGTTGTTATTTGTCTCTTCTTCATAAATTTCTATTTTATTATTATCATCAATTCGTATCATTTTTATAACATGACTTAAAAAATTCTTTAACGGTACCCTATCATTGTACGATGACATGCGCTTTTCTGATCTAATTAATTGAAAATTTTGTGTTTGGCAATTGGTGGGGATTTAGTATATATACAATACAATTTATTCGTAATAGTTAATATTAATATAATGTAAATGTTGATAATGATATGTTTAGGTTCAAACAATTGAAGTCGATTGTCTGCTTTGCCAGGAGCAAAATTCGCTAACTCTTGACGTCGAGTCAAAGGAGGGCTTCCGGTCTTTTATTGTAGTATATCCGTGAAGATTACAGTCCGTCAGATAGTCAACATAAAGCCTCTACAATACTCTACATATACTCATAGGAAAATAGGGGAGGGTGTCAACAGAGCTTACAAGAAAGCTTTGAAGTTATGCTCATGAACCCGCATTATAAAGGAAAAAACTCCATAACAATAATTGTATAATAATAATCATTATACCAATTCACAATTAATTTGATGTTTAGTATTTGATAATTATGTATTATAATATTTCAAAGCTCGATTACCACTGACTGACTCACTGACATTAATTATGGAGCACTTGCGGGGGGGTTAGAGAGATGATTCTTTTTGGGGCGTGTAGGGGGTGCTCCAGCGACCTCAGGAAAACCTCGACTTTGACCGGAAGTGGACTCTGGACCAGAAGTGATGGCGATATTTCCAAAACGGAACGAGATAGGGCAAAAGACCCAGAACAAAAGTCGTAGGGAAAATTTCGAAATCTATTATTTGTTATTTTCAAAAAAATTTTTTTTTTTCAAAACTACCCGAAAAAAAAACTGGTTATATATTATAATATTTCATTATTTATATCATGTTTTGTACCATTCGTTTTTTTCTTCCAAAATTTAAAATGTAAGTATATTGTAATCAATTCACTTAGTACAGTCTCAGTTTTATCAGACACATAGTGATAACACACTATGACAAACACATACGAGTACAACACTTAAGCATATTGCATAAATTTATATACTATTGTTTTTGGATATTTATTGTTCGATTGTACATAACACGATTTAAGTTTCAGTTTGAAAGCAACCATATTTTTAAGAACTGATAATGATAGCTATAGCTGAAATCATACAGCACACTAACTTTGGAAAAATTTAATGTAAAAGTAATATTAAAATTGTAGAGTTTTTTTTAAAAGTCGCAACTGGCACGTAAAAAAATCGGTCAAGCAGCGTGTGAAACACGAAGGATCGTTTACATAAACTTACTTTAAGTTTAACTCAACGAGCGGTAACTGCTGGCACCTTTACACTCTTTCTATTCATTTTTTAACGTAAAATAAAATAGTTCATGTCAAAAGCAGTGTTAGTAAGGAACACTGAACAGGGCGTACAGAAAAAGAAAAAATCTTGTTAAAAATAAATCTACTCCTAAATGCAACGAAATAAAATGTTGTGTATTTGAACTTTATGTCGCAAATATTTACAGAAAAAACGTACATGAATATGATAATGGTACCATTGTGTTTGAAATTATTTGAGCAAAAGCTGACTCAAGCGTAAACATAACAGAAAAATCTCATCGATCACGTGATGAACATATTTACATACCCCTTGAATAAATATTTACTTGTTTTCTACTCGTATATCAATTTACTTAACTTTAGCATACATAAAGGGTAAATGTACTTAGTGAATTTAGCTATGATTCCAATCTAAGGAAGTAAAAGGTATAAAATAAATTATAAAATCTTTTTTTTTTTTTTTTATTGTAGCTCGACATGTGACAACACTCCGCCTGATGTAAAGCTAGAGTGCGGTCCATGAATGGAAACAACTGCTACCACAGAGAAATCTCTACGGGCTGCAGTCGCCTCCACTATGCCGGCTCGAGGAGACGAGCATGTACCATCTAGATTGACAGTGCACACTCCTCTCTTATACCTGGCTACTTTCAAACTATTCCCGAAACGCGACAAGGTCACTTCACGGGTGTTACATTCGAAAGTGGTGGTACTGCCCCAGGACGACAGACTGGACAAATAACCATCATCAGTCTGCCTACCACTCTTTAATAGTGCCTATAGGCACAAAGTCGCCAATCGAGTCGCGTGCAAGATAGACCTTGATTTATTAGTTTAACAAATAATACGTATTGACGATTGTTAACCCTTTCAAGTGAAGTCGTGTTTCGAAATCAACTTGGAAAACTACTGCCTGTAGACATTTCTTTGCGATAGCTGTTGTTTCCGCGCATGGCTCACACTCAGGCTTAAAATGATATCAGGTGGAGTGAGGTCACATATCCAAATACGGTATAAAAGTGTTTAAATTTTTAATAAAAAAAAAACATAATAATCATGTAAATTTTTGCGGAAATTATTATTATAGTTATCTAATAAAGTATTTCATATTAAGTTCATTGTATATTTTTTTATTTTTCTATTTACACGGACGATTTAGTGATTAGATGTTTTTATTATGTAGTAAAGTGAAACGAAGTAATTAGTGTAGAAATAAATTGGCGAACACGAGCATGACTGCTTGATGTTATAATTCTTAATAAAGTGTCATGATAATATTATATTTAATAAAAATACGTGTAATTACTATCTGTAAATAATGTAATCAGATATTTAATAAAAGATAATTAAGGCAAAAACGCCAGTAAGTATTAAGTATACTATGCCCGTCGATCCATACAAGACTTATTGAATATTATTTATGAAAAAAAAAAAACTATCTTATTGAACATACTTTTGATCTTTTACAATAAAGAAAAAATCTTTAGATCCCCAGTTATCTAACAGTTTAGAGGAGCTAAGTAAAATAACGATAACTATAAGATGTGGTGGCTGATACCATAGTACGTGATCCGCAAGCGCGATCGCCAAGATACCACCCGATATTTGCTGTTTTTTATTACCACATCCATATTTCAACACGAATACCCTTAACAATATTTGGAAGTACTGAAGGCACTAATGTGTGCGTGGTCAGAAAGATGATTTTTCTTTACTTACTCGATATTCGTGAAAGTTTTTTTTTTTTGCAAATTTTTACATATTATTATTTACTATTATAGTTCTATTAGTTTATATAAATATTATAATTAAACAATAAATAAAGTAAATAGTACAATTTGAACACCCGATTCCAAAAACACTATTACATGATTATATAAACCCATTGCATAATTACATACTGAAACCATATTTAATTTTATAATTATTATTAATTTGTTTATGCAATATGATAAAATAATCACGGCATTAAGTCGTGTGTAATATTTTTATAATTAGTTTAATTTCATATTTTGATTAATTAATTTAATAGACAAATCAAAATTGTATATTATTATTTTGTACAGAATTCAGTGCATAAATCCGGAATGCGAATCAACATTGGTTAGGAGGTTATGCCCCTTAGCGCTCGGATTTCTTAATTAACTGGTTGTATTAATACGAAACGTGAGACTTTCTCGGGGACGTAATTGTATAAATTGGATTACCTTAACTATTGTAAATGATCATTGTACTTAAATTTTATTATTAAACTAAGTTTATTCACGCTAATAGTAATAATTGGATTATTCATTAATGTAAAGTTTTATTTGGTGAAGTTCCAAAATTCTATTATTTGTACTATATATACTTGTATTTGTATTACATTTAAATCAAAACTATTATCGCATGTTTTTATTGTTAAATTTTAATTGGTGAACCCGACAGACGTTGTCTGACCTTTATTGGTTCAGCAAATGCTTTTTCGATATTCGAATTTTTGGTAAACTATAAACAAAATTTGAAATTGAGTTTGACATTTAATCTTTTCGTTTTTATTATTCATTAGAATATTAGAAGGTGGTCGTTAAAAAATAATAATTCTAGAGCTCGATGGCAGCTTCACATACCGGATCTAATTGCGAATCTAAACCACCAGGGATCCACTCAAATACGCACAAAAAATACCATTAAAATCGGTCTAGTCGATTAGAAGGAGTTCAGTTACATACACACGTACGCAAGAATTATCATAAATATACGAATAATAATATACAGATAGTAAACAAAATTTATGACATACTATTAAAGCAAGGGATTAAAGTGGTAGCAAATTAGTTAGGATTATTGTATACAGAGGGTTATATTAACTATTATGGCCTATCTAATGATTTGTATTTAACACAACTTAACGCATACAAATGACTTAGTAACAACTCGCGTGGTTTATTTGGAAATATTTTCACGTTTTAATCGCATAATATAACTTGTTCTATTTTTTAAATAGATTAAGAAATAATAAAACTTAATATATTTAGAATAAAATATTCATGTAAAAAATCAATAAATTTGACAAGTAAAAATAGTTTGAAATATTTAAATAGTGTTCTAGAAGTTTGAAACTTTTTAATTTGTTGCAGTCTGCAATCACTTGGCTCGTGGTGTCGTAACGATGGTGGGCGCTGTCAATCCGGACTCGTTTGATACTCTACACTCTTACGCTAACGCTTTTCAGATGCCATTCTTGAATCCTTCGTTCCCAGAGAAGGTAAGTTTTCAATAATTGAATTGTTAGTTTAAGAAAAAAAATCCAGCCAATTTTCTTACATTTTCAATTATATGTATATGAAAGATACTTTTTTTTATTATTGTAGCTCGGCATGTGACAACACTCCGCCTGATGTAAAGCTAGAGTGCGGTCCATGAATGGAAACAACTGCTACTACAGAGAAACCTGTGCGGGCAGCAGTCGCCTCCACTATGCCGGCTTGAGGAGACGATCATGTACCATCTATTACTATGTACTATTTATATTATATAGTACCATATACTATGTTGGGTAAAACTATTAAATTAATTCAGAATGCAGCAACAATATGACGGGCTTGTGATGTGAGTAGGAATCCCTGAGCCAATTCCCTTTGCACCGCGCTTCTAGTATGAGGTTGTCAATAGTTTTCATATCAATATTAATGTACTCGTACTCGTAGTACCTAACTTTGTATGGATAATATGGAAATGTTTAATTTCGGGTCGGTTTCAACAAATAAATAAGTAGGTAAGTATATAAAATTGAAAATAAAAAGTACAAAAAAAGGAACTGAATTTCTGGAAAACTTTATACTATAATTCAATAGAATGTCTCTTCACGTTTGTCAACGCTAGCTCTTTCCCCCATCTTCTTAAATATAAATGTGTGGAAAATGTAAATGTTATTATACGTTTGTCTACTTTCCCTATTTCGAGTTTTTCACGCGGTTTCTGTCTTACCTACGCTTCGCTTACAAGAACATCGAAGGTCTTTCAGAAGTTATTACTTTTATTGATAGCGAATTTCGGTTTGAGGATAAAAGGTTAAAAAAAGCTTCACTACGAGCCTAATAAAACAGTTTTTATTATATTAAGTATATACTGTGACATACTTTATTTGTACATGTTTAGGAATTTTTACTATTTATTTTGTTTAGGTTCTTCCGACAACATCCGGATTGGTTGATCACGCTGTTGGTTTGAGACCTAATTATCATAAGGCAGTAATCGATGCGATCGTTTATTATGGCTGGAAATGTATCATTTACTTATATGATTCACATGAAGGTAAGTAAGTGTATTAGTCTAGGTGGTAGGTTGGTAAAGGAAATTGATGTGAAATACAATTTTTCTCAATAACACTATAAGATATTCTACCAAGTTGAAATTCAAAATTTTAGATCCCTGGGTTTCAGTAAAAGTACATTATAAATAACTTTTCACGTTATACACATTTACACCTCACACAACGAAGTAAGCCTTCTATCAAATACCACTATCTATACCACAGGGATCTGAGAACTTTTTTACCTCTAACATTTGTAAACTCCTAAATATTATAGTTTGTGCATAGTAGAAACGCTTAAATATTCTCAAAACAAGGAAATTTTATATTTTCGATATTAAGTAGCTAAAGTTTTGAAAGTATTAATAGGGAACTTCTAAATGTGACACATTTTTTTTCCTTCTGTAAAGTACAATTCAACGACTAATGTTTTTAAACTAAAAATGTTTGCTGTATTTGTTTCAAGTATTTTTATGATGAATGAATTAGTTGTAATAATGTATTAATATATAATAAAATAGAGGATTAGCAAATTCATCTGGATTGAAAATATCTAAAATTGTATTGTAAATATCTAAATAATAGTTCAGAGTTCAATCGAATGCGCGCACATATATTTGTTTTAGATTAGTGGCAGATGCTTTGTTAATTTTGTCATGAGAATAGTTACATACATGTTCACATTATATTAATATTCTAATATTCTGTTGGAAATTAAACTGGAATGTATTTCACAATGTCAAATTAGTATCAATAAATACTGCGGTTAAAGCGTTCGATATGACTTTATCAAGAAATTATGTTAGACATTTCTCTCGCTATTATGAATACTCGTATTAACCAAAAGGTCAGTGGTTACAAATTATATTTAACATCTTAGAAACCGGCGATCTCTACACTTAAACCGCACCAAGTAATTAATAGGAATTTACGGTACGAGTATAACGTATATATTAGTATTAATATTTAGTACTGCATTATATATTGTTAAATTCATGTTCTATAAATAAATGCACTAATATGTTTAATAGTATTAGGCGTTACTTTGCGAAAATTCGTAACCAAAATAATTTTTTAAACATTATTTTGCAACTAATTTCCGCTAATCAATGATAGTGAGGGTAGGTACACAGGGGTGATTCTTTTTGGGACGTATAGAGGGGGCCTATGGGACTCGGGGAAAACCTCGACATGTTCCAAAAGTCCGTTCCGTCTGGTTCCGGAACGCCCTATCTTCGAAACGGAACGAGATAGGACCTAAGTGCCGAAACAAAAGTTGTAGGAAATGTCCTCTACTTTCGAAATGGATACCGTTTTTTTTTCAAAAAAATTATCTTTTCAAAACTACCCAGTAATCTATCCCAGCGCTCGCGAAGCGCGCCACAAAACTAATATTTTAATATGTAAAAATGAACGTTTTTTGTTTTGTTCGTTTGTCTCATATGCGTTTCGAAACTCCCAGTCGCGATTTGAATTTTTTTTTTTATGGTACAGCCCATTTATGGTGGTAGATTTTTATGGTAAAACACGAACGAAAACATTTTATCTCTATAAAAGTTTGCTTATAGATGGAACAGGGACTTTAACTCATAATATTAATGTTTGCGAATAACCCCAGGCATCACTATAGTAATATGATGTGAACAAGTACATTATGTCCAAGGCATAAATACTATATTTGCATACAACTAATACAACTTCATTATTAGTTCAGGCATACAGATGAAAATTTAGAAGAGTAGCTTTTCAGATTCGTTGATGCGGTACGCAATAAACCAGGGCACTTTAAAGCGTCATTTAATGAAAACGTTTCTCGTGTGAGCGTGTTAGTTTCAAGTCCAGTTTGCATTTCGGTCGGTAATGTTTGAAGCGTACATTTGTTCAAAAGGCGTTTAAGAATTAAAATTCAGGACATAACTGTATACGCTAGATCGCTACATCAACACGTGCAATTACTTTTGTAATGGATAACATTGACAGATTTACGCATCGCAACACACATAGAAGTTATCTAATGTGCACCGTCGACGTTGACGCGCATTCCTCTCTCGTTATAACTGGCTGTAGCTTAAAAGGCTTAGCCGCATACAATGATGACTTAAATATAAAGGATTATCAAGTTTGTTAGTTGATTCCCTAATTAAGTTAGTAAATGCTAAGACTACAGAGAATAAATTTTAATAATACTCGTACTAAATTGGAACTAAACTAAAATTTTAATCGCTATATTTTCATTAATTATACAATAATCTCTCTTATTTTGATGATTTTAGATCAAATCATCCCGAAATGTTTATGATAATATAACATTTTAGGATTTCAAAAGTAACTAATGGTAAAATCAATATCAAGATTTGGGATGTTTCTCAAAGGTATTGTGAATTTTATGACAATGATAAAATATGTGCATGTTGGTGGTTATACTCTCAAAACACCTAATCGTCTAACTCGATATAGCCAACAATAGAGGCTTGATCTTCGTGAATTTTGCGACAGAATAGAGGGGATTTAGAAGGCCTTCCTATAAGACAAGCCACCGTCTACAGCCGGCCCCGAGTTTATTCCATTGTTTGCTTCTTTGTTGTTAAGAACATTTTATAAGTTATTATGTTAAAGGATCTTTATCTCAGTAGATAATGTTCTAATTTCGTATAAAACAAATAAATCATCAATTCAATCAAATCATAATTTCAATTTTGAACAAATATTTTATGCTCGTATATATGTACCTATATTATAATATTTAATAATTTTAATTTCTAATTAAACATCATGCTTATTTAACATACAGTTTACTTATAACACAAAAATGGTTTACAACTACTAGCTTCTGAAATTACGAGTAGTTTAAATTCAAACCTAAATGTATGTATGTGAAGTTGGCCCCCCATTATGAAAATTTTGAAAATTTCAGCGGAGTTCTGGTAGCCCCTCCAATAGTTCTAGAGTTCCCTATTAATAAAAAAAATAGTTCCGCTGATTAAAGTGCTGAAAACACGAAATGAAGTTTACACAATTTCGAAATTTTAAACACCTGTAACTCTTTCATTTTAGCTCCGATCGATTCCGTTTCTTCAACAAATCGATAGAACTCCGAGGGGGGCCAATAGAACTCCAAAGAAAATTAAGGATTTCTAAGAAATAAAAATTTTTTCATACAAAATATGATAATTTAAAAAAACGAAATTTCCGAGCCCCGTAGCTCTTTCATTTCAGTTCCGATCGGTTTCATTTCTTCGACAAATCGATAGAACTCCGAGGGGGGCCAATAGAACTCCAAAGAAAATTAACGATTTCTGAGAAATAAAAATTTTTTCATACAAAATATGCTAATTTTAAAAAACGAAATTTTCGAGCCCCGTAGCTCTTTCATTTCAGTTCCGATCGGTTTCATTTCTTCGACAAATCGATAGAACTCCGAGGGGGGCCAATAGAACTCCAAAGAAAATTAACGATTTCTGAGAAATAAAAATTTTTTCATACAAAATATGCTAATTTTAAAAATCGGAATTTCCAAGCCCTGTAGCTCTTTCATTTCAGTTCAGTTCGGTTTAATTTCTTCGACAAATAGATAGAACTCCGAGGGGGGGCCAATAGAACTCCAATGAAAAATAACGATTTCTGAGAAATAAAATTTTTTTCAAACAAAATATGCTAATTTAAATTTTTTTTCAGAAATCGTTATTTTTCATTGGAGTTCTATTGGCCCCCCTCGGAGTTCTATCTATTTGTCGAAGAAATGAAACCGAACTGAACTGAAATGAAAGAGCTACAGGGCTCGGAAATTCCGATTTTTAAAATTAGCATATTTTGTATGAAAAAAAATTTTATTTCTCAGAAATCGTTAATTTTATTTGGAGTTCTATTGGCCCCCCTCGGAGTTCTATCTATTTGTCGAAGAAATGAAACCGATCGGAACTGAAATGAAAGAGCTACGGGGCTCGGAAATTTCGTTTTTTAAAATTAGCATATTTTGTATGAAAAAAAATTTTATTTCTCAGAAATCGTTAATTTTCTTTGGAGTTCTATTGGCCCCCCTCGGAGTTCTATCGATTTGTCGAAGAAATGAAACCGATCGGAACTGAAATGAAAGAGCTACGGGACTCGAAAATTTCGTTTTTTAAAATTAGCATATTTTGTATGAAAAAAATTTTATTTCTCAGAAATCGTTAATTTTCTTTGGAGTTCTATTGGCCCCCCTCGGAGTTCTATCGATTTGTCGAAGAAATGAAACCGATCGGAACTGAAATGAAAGAGCTACGGGGCTCGGAAATTTCGTTTTTTTAAATTAGCATATTTTGTATGAAAAAATTTTTATTTCTCAGAAATTGTTAATTTTCTTTGGAGTTCTATTGGCCCCCCTCGGAGTTCTATCGATTTGTTGAAGAAACGGAATCGATCGGAGCTAAAATGAAAGAGTTACAGGTGTTTAAAATTTCGAAATTGTGTAAACTTCATTTCGTGTTTTCAGCACTTTAATCAGCGGAACTATTTTTTTTATTAATAGGGAACTCTAGAACTATTGGAGGGGCTACCAGAACTCCGCTTAAATTTTCAAAATTTTCATAATGGGGGGCCAACTTCACATACATAAAGAAAATTAACAATTATTAGTTGTATAAATTGTAGCAGTATTTTATTTTACGTGTTTCAGATGTACTAAGAATTTTAACACAATGTTTTAAGTGCTTTTCGACAAACGACACAAATGAA